>CM077017.1:83647712-84998960 GCA_039090855.1 Macrothele yani
GGCATGGATGTTGTGTTTGTCTTACAGCACTGGCTCTCGCCCTTCCCTGAAATCAGTGGCTCTAAATTAGGGACAGGTGACTGCTTATAGCCCATCGAGTTGCTCACGGTGATCGTTAAACCTTCAATCAAAAAAAAAAAAAAAGAAAGAAAAAAAAAAAAGGTAGGAGGTTTTTCCATGTGGACAGAAGACAGATGGGCAAAGCTAATGCATAAATGGTTCTTCAATGTGCAGTTGGAAAACATAAAAGACCCATACTCTAGAGTCACTACTTAGGCAAAAAGTGGTGCTGTCTTAATTCAGATATTTGGATTCGGACCTCGGTTTCCTACAGTCCAAAATTTTCATAAAACTGAAATATGGTTTGCAGTTTTGTTATTCAGTTTTGAGTAGTAAATATCTGAATTTTAAAAAATCTGAAAACTGCCATAGCAAAATTTAGATATTTTGAAATCTGATTCAGTTCTTTATAAACTTACAAATTCCAAAACAAACAAACTTACTTGACCACTCAAGCCAGTAACAAATTTTTTAGTGGTCTGATAGAACTTTTACTAGCCAATGGCCAGTGGACCATCTGGTAATTGGGTCATTCCGTGTCAAGTGTCCAAAATTGTAACACATTTTTACCTTACCATCTTGGATTTTTTTTTCAAATTTGGTTCACCTAATGTACCCCTAGAGATAGTAAAAACTCCAAATTTGTAGATTTTTGTCTGCAGTAGTGTTAAAGTTACGGTGGCCCTCTGAAATCTTAAAAAAAAAAAAAAATGCAATTTTCAGCAGACATGTAATTCCAAAATAAGTTATTACTCAAGCTAGAAATGAGATAGAAGGTTGGGGTAAGAACCATTTTGTACCTTATTTTATAAGCTTTCATAAGATATGTAACATAGCTAGTTTTGGACACTTTTTAATTTCAAGGTCATATGATACAATTTTTGACTTTGAATTTCTCAAAAACCTAATTTTTGAAAATTTTGAAAAAATTCACACACAAACTTCTATATTTTAGCATCATTTGTGGAAAGTTTCATAATGGGATCACAGTGGGATCATGGTTTCATGGATTTTTAAAAAATATTATGCAAAGGAAAAACCATCAGGATGCAAAAGAAAAATTGTTCAATTTTAATTCACAATTTTTAATTCTTTTGGACAAGCTAATTTATTGAAAATTATAACTAATTACATACCTTTTAGTATTGTCACCATCCCTTCCACATTAATAACTTCAACAATCCCTTGCAAGGTAGTTTTGAAGTGCCATGGTTGCTGTGTCTATCTCTTCCTTGCGAAGGTAGTAAGTGCGGCCAGTGGGACATATGGGTTTCACCGTGGTCAAGATTTGGCAGACGGACACTTCAAGTTCATCTTCAAAGTCCTGTGGGTGTGCAAAGGATGGAGCAGGACCTTCAGGGTGTAGAAACTTCACTTCCATTATTTCAGTTGTCTCGTTTTTGTTTAAAACTACAGCAAGCCACCATTTCTTGTCGTACTCACATGCTATGTGTCCTTTAACTTTTGATAGTGAGAGCTTATAATTCAAATCTCCTGACAAAGAAAACTTGTGTGATTGCTCACTCTTTGAAAATACCTTTGTCAGTATTACTTTATCCGACACAGGGAGGAAACTGGAACTTTTGGGTGCCTGGTATTGGTTTTGCAACCAGAAATCGCTCTTCAAGCACTTTCTCTTCTTCTAAGTGTTCGTTGTTAAAAAAAAAAAAAAGAACTCAATGGAGTCAATGTTGGCCTGACTCCATGCAAACAGCTGTGATGGTGTCATAATTTGTTCTTCATAGGGTCGTTGGAGGCTTGCCCTTGCTGCAAGTCGTTTCACTGTTGCTCCCAGACCATCATACTCCTTTACTGAGGGCTCTTGCGTAGAAATGCTATTCAGCATTGATCCCAAACTCACTTTCATGGTGGCATATGTTTGAGAAGTTTTTTTCCATTTTTAAACTGTGCAGCTGAACCATCAGAGAAGTAGATCTTTTTCAAATTTGGTATCAGTCCAGATCTTAGATATGAGAAGTGTTTTCTGAAACAAGTGTACTGCAACTGTGTCATGCTTAAGAGATTCAGAGGTACAAACAATACTTTTAAATTTTAAACCATCAGAATCCTTGTAATACACTGCTATTGGAATAATTGTTGCCTGGTCATTGTTCCAATGGAAAGACTGGGCCTCATCTTGCAATACAAAGGCATAATTTTCTGCAAAATCAAAAGATACCACAGCCTCATTTTCTTTGACGTTCTTTTTCAAATGGGTGTAGTGCTGAGACTGTTTTTTTGCTGTAAAAGAATGTCTTTTCAGGACCAACAACTGTTCACGCAATGATTCCAAAAACTCCTCTGTGGTTTTGCTGAATGTTTCAAATGTACAGACCTAAAAAAACAAGTCACCCCCCTTAACTTTCGAACTGTTTGTCGCATGCAAACAAGTAAGGTACCATCAGAAAGCACTTGAAGGGAACTATCATGTGATGCGAAGAAACATGCTAATTAGCTATCTATCTCTGAATTTTTCCATATAAGAAGTATGTTATTTTATGCACATTCTATTCAGCACATAATAAAACTCTCAAATTTCATACGAATCAACCAATAAATACGTGTACAATGAGCTACGGAAAAAAGGTGCCACTAATGTTAAACTGCAAAAGTTGGTTTTTGACTTGTATCATTCAATTGAGAACAGATACAGTGATTCGGTGTTGCAACAGTAAAAAATAAAGAGGCCCAGATAATTTGAGCCGCGTATACAAGATCAGAACGGGTATATTAAGGGAATTATAAAATATGATCATGAAAAAAAATGAATTATGACCATATCTGGTTAGTAGTCCATTGGATGCAAAATATCATTAAAGCCTTTAAACTGCAAATTTTCAGTGTGGTAGCATAAAACCTTGCTGAGATATAAGCGAAAACTCAAGCATACATCGATTAAGGGGCTGTGCATAAAAAAAAACCATTTTCCTCTACTTACTGTAAAACGATTTACCCCGCAGTACTGAGAAACGCATAGGAGAAAGGATTTCTACGTGAAGTTGGTTGAAGGAAACAGTAATGATGTTATACCCTTAAATTCAGAATTGCAACTTTTAATGATGAACATCATAAGTTAATAGTTTTGCACAAAAATAACTTAACTTATGACATAGTTCATGCAATTACATATTTAATTTTTCCCTATTGGTTACATAGCTGACTCTTGTATATTGTTTAATTCAAAAATGCAAAAAAAAAAAAAAAAACAGTACGTTCCACAAAACAAAAGCTTCGTATGTGTTTTTTGTATATATTTTTACATAAATACCTTTTACAGCTGTGTTAAATTATGAAACTGTGGTCATGAAAATTCCAAAGGTTCACTGTGCGAGTGAACCAGTGTGCTTGATTTTTTTATATTGCAGATTTGCTGCTGTGTCCATTCCATCTTGAATTTTGGTATGATATGCATGCAATTGCATATCGTTTCGATTCATTGATATATTCCATTGTAGTTGTTATACTGCTTAAACTGTCTGTAATGTGCAAAACAGAACTGCCTTTCGCTGCAATACAGAAGCCGAATCTACGTGTGTAGCTTTGATCTGCACGCAAATTTCCTCTTTGGCATTAGTCGTTTTCGACTACCGGTTAAGAAAATAACCGTAACCAGTACGGTTTGGAACATTAAGCTTACTTAGTGTAGTTTAATGCGGTTCTAATTGCATTTTTCTTTTCTTTTTTTTTCCTTTTTCATTTCTTCTACAAATATAAATAGAATAACTGGTTATACTCCGCGATAAGAAAAAATAGTTATGTTCTGAGAATTTCGTAGTTTAAGAAAACAGGGAAAAGAGAGTTCCCAAATCATGTTTCTTCAGCAAGTGCATGAAATAATAAAAACACACTGTTACCTACTTTATTGGAACTCTCAATTTTTAGACTTAAATGAGAAAAGAAACTGGTTTGACAATCTGAAATAAACATTTTAGGTTCGCAAGGGAAATCTTAAAATTAAATTTCATACAACAGAATTCTTGTCGGGTGTTCGAATCTCGGACCTGCCGGCCATCTAGTCTGCAGTTTTTCCGGGGTTTTTCACAGCCTCCGTGGGATGAATCCCTGTCAAGTTGGTCCTGGATGCACTTTGTTTCTCCTCATGCTGGCAGTAGCAGAAAAATACATTTTCCAAGCCGTCTGGTCAACATGGGAAATTAGACAATTACCCTCCTGAATAAAGAATTGTGAGATACCTATGGCCAGAATTGGCTATAAAAAGGGTTAACAGACAGGCAAACAGACGATAGGATTCTAAATGAAAAATTCTATGACATTTATAAACAACAAAGTGGAACTAAAATACCTGACATAATGCTTTCTTATTTCAAGAGTATTATGTGACGTTAATCGTGTGACTTAATGCACCTTTGCCGTCATATCAGAATGATTTAGATGAAATGGCGTCACACCAGCAGCTGTTGAAAATCGGTTCTTGTTACTAACAACAAAGCAAAGGGCTATACGTGTCCGCTGTGAGCGACAAAATGGGGGAAAAGTTCCTATTTTCGAACAAAGAAAATTATATTGTTTTAAATTGACATGTGGAATTATTATATGACAGATGCAAATTTAAATTACAAGACATTGCTGTTCCGATTAATTCATATGTTAAGCACAATAACTATGAAAGAAAAGTGAGTTTTTGAGGTGGAAAATAACAAATCATTTGGAATAGATCGCACGCTTTCGTAGCATTTTGCAAAAGCCATTTCCAAAAATTGGGTTATCATTGCGTTCCTCAAATCTTGCCAAAGTGTTCCGAATGTGTATCAATCTGTTCCGCATGTGTTATCAAAGCTCCGCCATAAAACGTTTTATGATAGAAGATACTAGTATTTTTACATAACACATTCGGGACACTTCGTGGCAAAAGAATGGAACACTGTCGTAGCACACTGTGAATACATTTTCCAGAATTACTTTCTCAATGTGTTCCGAATGAATTGTCAACCTTCTCTCAATGTGTTCCACTGAAAACACTGGGAACACATTGATGTGCTATATATTCTGAAATGCTACCGGCTAGAAAAGAAATTCTCAAAATACAGCATAGCTCAGGCATTTGCATCATTTAACTGTACTAATGCCCTAATTTAGTTAAATAGTGGGCTTTGGGTAAGTAAAACTTGACTTCAAATTTTCAAATCGAGAGATTTTGGAGCACATAGACATTAATCTGTATCCATTCAGTAGGTTAATAGAAGTGCCAGTCCTTATATATTCCATGGTATATATATATGAGTTGACTTGACGACTTTTAATCATTGTGACAAAGAATATTTTCGCGGTTTGGTATATCAGAGTAGAGCATGAACTATATTTGTGGGTTTTTCATTAGATCGAACCAGTCACTGCCCTATGTGTTCATGTATGGCTGTGCACGGCTCGAATGTGGACTTTTCAGCTGGTTCTCGTAATACGTGACCAATGACAAGCAGCATAAAGTTTTATACGTATTTCCAGTTATATTTGATATTTTCATCCTGGTTTTCTGTATTTGTGCCTTCCAAATATTTGAAATAAAAAGAATGATGACACCAAATTTTCTGTTGTAATGAACACATCTTTTGAACCGTTTCTGACACAAATTAAAATTTTCAAAGTTTTAATGCAACCAGTTAGAAAATATCAAACGGATTTTTACAATCAATAAAACAAAAATAGAAACGGCTACATTTCTTCTAACACCGTCTAAAACGTACGTTACAAAAATTAACAAATAGCGCACAAAAATTTTCTCGTAGCAGAATATCTGAGACAAACAGATTTTCAAATCGAGCAGTTCAAATACAGAAAGAAACATGATATAACTCTACGCCTTCTATCTCAAGAATTTTGCATAATAGGAAAGTTGAAAGTAGGCTTAAAATATTCTTCATGGAAAAAGCAATGCTAAGGAAAAAGAAATTTTCAAATACATCTCCCGCTAGCTGAGGTAGCGAAAAAAATAAATAAAAAAAATTGACATTTACACCACTTAGCAGGAAATTTGTGCATTATTTAAAGAGTATAATGTTTCACATCTCTCTTGTCATGAATGGCATACATTAAAAAAAGCAATTTCATAATAGGGGTTTTAGAAGCGAAGATACAGCTGCAAACAGAAGTGTACAAGCACCACCTAGCGACAGAACTGTGAACTATAACACTCCTCAAATACTAACCTAAAGTGTTCCACAAGATATATTGTATCCAAAGTTGAACTAATTTTTTAAATCACACTTTTAAAAGCAGAGATATTAAGAAAAACATTGGCGTTCCCTAGCGGTGGAATTTAGCATTAATTTGGCAAGAAAATACCCTCGCAGAGTATTTTCTTACCAAATTAGATTAGTAATATCTGACCAAAGAAAGAAGTTTTTCAATCAGGGTTTTAGTCCGTCAGATATTGCTGTAAACGGAAATGTGAACTTACGCCCTCTCGTGGCAGACTTCTGTGTTAAGAAAAATTTGAAATTACATGAGAAACATTTAGCAGCAGATATGGTCTCGAACAAAGAAATAATTTTTAAAATCGGACACTTAGGAGTTTTTAGGAGCAGAGGTAACAACAAAAATAAGATATGCATCTACGCCCCCTGGCGGAAAAACTATACATTATTGTAAGAAGAGAGTATTCTGAAAATGTTTTCCAAAGACAGCGAAATGGGTCCCCGAAAGAATTTTTTCAATCAAGTTCTCAGGAGCTCAGATTTAGATGCAAATGCATCAGAAGCAGAAATAAACACTTACACACCCTGGTGGCCAAACTATTCTTTACCAAATATAAGAAATTATTTTATATCTTTTAATATTTTTCACTGTACACCTTCATTCAAAAAACTTGAAAATTTTCATCGTCCTGGATTAAAAAAAAATATATATATATATATATATATGCAAAACATTTCCCATCAGTAGCTGTATGTGATACAGCAAGAATTTTTCAAATCGAAGTTTTAGAAGCGGAGGTATCTCGGAAAATGCAATTTATCTTTACACCCCCTAGCGGAAAGTCTATGAATTACTTGAAAATTTTGAAATTATATGAAAAACATTTCGCATCAGAAACTACATGCAACGAGAAAAGAATTTTTCAATTTGGATTCTTAAAAGCAGAGATATTAACAAAAATATGATATATATCAATGATCCCTGGCGGAGAAACCATGCATTATTTTAAGAAGAAAAAAATTCTGAAAACAATCGACGTGAGTGGTACCGGTCCATGAACGAACTTTTTCAATCCAGATTTTAAAAGCTCAGATTTTGTTGCAAATATATCGGAAGCAGAAATTTAACACTTACGTCCCGTGGTGGCCAAACTGTTCTTTACCAAAAATTAGAAATTGTATGCAAAAGATTTCCCACCGGAAGCTGTATCCACTGAAGAAAGAATTTCTCAAATCGGAGTTTTAGAAGTACAGAAATCGGGGGAAACGCAATTTACTTTTACGCCCCTAGCTTAAAATCTATGTGTAACTTGAAAAAGTAACTATACCTAAAATGCTTTTCCACATAAATGGAATCGAAAGGTAAAATAATTTTCTGAATCGGATGTTTAGAAGCAAATATATATGTAATAAAATGGGTTTTGAATTCAATATCATCTGTGTTTACAACCTCTAGCAGCGAAATTGCGCATTGAAAAAAACGAAATAAAGGATCATTATTCGCACATTTCAAGCTTCCCAATGCAAAAGATAAAATTTTAAATTGGACTAATAGTTGCAAAAATATGGTGTCCACAGACGGACGTACAGACAAGCCGATCACACATACGATTTTTTTTTTACAAAAGACGTTCTTAAACAAGTTAATAAAATCATGCAATGCATTGATTATGATACGCTTTCCAACATACCAGATTTTTTTTTATTGAAGATTTAACGACCACCGTGAGGAACTCAGTAGGCTATAAGCAGTCACCCATCCCTAATTTAGGGCAACTGACTTTAGGGAAGGTAGAGAGAGCCAGTGCTGTAAGACAAACACAACTTCCATGCTTCACCGGGACTCAAACTCGGGCCCATCTCGTATAAATTATCAGAAGCAGTCGCTTAGACCACTGCACCACTGGGGCGGCTCCAGAAATAATTACTCAAGTTATGGAGACAATGACTGTGGAATAAATCTTGCTCCTGTGCCCTGACCTTTGACCCCATTTCAATGATATTCAACAGAACCGGTTCGGTATACCTCCAGAACAACATGATAAAGTTTTGTCGCAATCAAAACATTTTTACTTAAGTTATGATGCATAATTGCGATGGAGTGGATCCCGCTCCTGTGTTCTGACCTTTGACCCCATTCCGCCCGTTTTTAACAGAGTTCGTCCTCAGGTTGTCCCCTACGACATACTAAAATTTCGTCGAAATCGAATCATTTTTACGCGAGTTATCGTGTGGTCAAGACTGACAAAGCTGGAGCATATACACTTCTTCAACCTATGGTTGGAAAGCGTAAAAAAATCTGATTTCATGGTTCTGCTTCAATTTTCTATTATGAGACGTTTCAGTGATGCGCGAATGTTCAGTGCCTCGAGAAAGGTGTAAGGATCGGAAACAAGAAAATTCAAACAAATTTCAGCTTGCACAGATTCAGGTTTTCCGTTATTAGAAAAATACATACTGTTTATTCAAATATTAATTCAAGTCATTAGCACGAATAAATAAAGTTGTTATAAAGGAAACTGCAAGAGTAAATGAACTCTGTCCCTGGATGGCCCAAGTTACTGTACAAATTACTGTCAGGGCCTTTGCTCTGTACTCTGCATTCAATTTGTCTGAGGTTCGAGCAAGACTACAACTTTCCAGCATTATCACTGTCCTTGCAGGGAAAGAAACATTCCAGGTGTGTTTCCCAGATGTAAATATATGGATGGGGCCCCCTCTAACATTATTTGCAAATATCTTCGCTATTAATCATCCGATTTGGACGATATTTAAAATTTAAAGGTTTTTACATGTGCTAAGAATGTGCATAAAATAACATACCCCTTTTATGGAAAAATTTGGAGATAGTGAGCTAATTAACATGTTAATTAGCATTTTTCTTCGCATCACGTGAGATAGTCCCTTCGAGTGCTTTCCAACAGTACCTTACTTGTCTATCTGCGGCAAATAGTTCCAAAGTTAAAGGGGGCGGCTCATTTTTTTTTTTTTAGGTCTGTACATGTCAACAGATACCCATTGCTTGTAGGTGATATGGTCTATCATTTCTTTTTCCAGCTTTATACTTAACTCCTGTTTCAGAAATTCTACACCAGGACATAAAAGGACATTCATTAAGATGGCATGCTGTACCTGGCTCATCACATATTATCTTTGCTAAACAGGTTTTATAATCACTCACTGCTGTACCGTCGTTGAGTGTAATATTTAATGTTGCACCTTGTATCACGAGTTTCACATTTTGATGTGTCGTGCAAACACATACTGCATGAGTACTACTTCCTCCAGCCTTAACTCAGTGCTTGGGATGTAGTTCAGCAAACTTTGAAAACCCTATCTTTTCGGTAGGGTCCTTTTTCTTGAACAACTGATAGATTCATTTAAATTCCCCAAAACTAGAAACAAAGTCTTTTTTCCCCCAGACATAAGATGAGTAACATCATCACTGTTATAGAAACTGTTAACTTTTTCAATTACAGATTCATTAAGAACCTTTCCAGGTTCTGCAGTAGGTGTTGCCAAAATACCATTTTCTTTTACCACAGCTTTTACTTTTCTTGCCATTCTGTTGCTGACTCCAAATTCCTCCTCTAGTTATTTGCATGGCCGGCTTTTTGGTAGTACTGTTAAAATTTGGAATTTTTTACTGAAACTTAGGTTTTCTTCTTGAAACTTTTCTTTCAGCTGACTTAGCATTTCACAATCAGCATTATTTGTCATGCTTTCACATACATCTTCACTAGATCCTATCAGTAATTTTTCAGTTAAACATCTTATTTTGCTTAATTTTTTATCACGGTACGATGGTGTATACAATCTCTTCTTCAATATAGGTGACTCTTGAAGAGTGGTAATAGACTTGTTGAGGTACTCTAAGCCAGTGGCGGCTTTTAAGAGGAGGCAAGGGAGGCAGTGCCTCCTCAGAATTTTAGGACTCTTAGTTAGAATTATTCGTTTTGTTCATTCAGTACTTTTGGGTATAGGAGAGCAAACGTTTATGCTAGTTAACTCTTTTGAATTAAATGTCGTCTATGCGTTCATTCAGTTTTTTAAATTGACGCTTTTCGAAAACAATCGGTAGCGCGTAGTTGCGAATTGTCCTCAGCTGGCGATATCCGTCCTTGAAGCAGGAAGCAAACTGCCTCTCGTACATTTTGCGCCAAACCTGTTTACTCCCACTGAATCAGTAGATACGAAGGTAGGCGGTGGAACTGCCCACACAAAGAGCGCACACGCACCGTGGACTTCCTGTGAGGCAGATGCTATCTTGCTTCATGGGAACAGCTGTTTCCCTAAGCAGTAGCTCCGCTGTGTTAACTCCTCATTCGGACAGCTTCGAGCGTCATTACATAGCGTCTTCTTCCTAGTTGCTTTTCTTTCACACTAATACACTGCCGGACAATTGCTAAGGACGGATGACAATAGCAACGATAGCAACCATAAAATGGAAGGCAGGAAAATGTGGAAATTAGCATAAGTGCGAGATACAGTAAGATGTGTTGTGCGTATGCAAATTTTGGATTGCCAAACTTGTTCGTGACGTCATAGCGCTGATAAGAGATATAAAGGATTTGACGCGTATTGACCGTTGTTGTTCAAACGCAAAGTTGAAAGGGAAAGAATCAATTGACGAACTTGCAATTTTCAGTATGTCTTCCCGACATCACCTAGATGATTTTACGCGTGGCTGTATTATTGGCAAGATTGAAGAAGGGCGAAAAATAACAGATGTTGCCAGGGAGTTCGACGTCAGCCACAGTGTTGTTTCAAGGCTTTGGAAATAATTTCAAACAAATGGAGAGTGTAGCAGACGTCACGGGGGAGGTCGTGTTCGCAGTACGACACCTGCAGAAGATCGGTACATAGTGCTATCAACAAAAAGACACCGGCGCAGCTCAGCTAGTGAGGTAGCAAATCAGTTTATGGCTGCTACCAGCAAGTGGATCTCCCAAAAAACTGTCGCCAGACGTTTGCATGAAGGAGGACTATACGCCCGCCGTCCTGTTGTGTGCATCCCATTGTCCAGACGTCACCGTACCGCCCGTTCGCAATGGTGCCATCAACATCGCAATTGGACTGATAACGACTGGTCTGCTGTCCTCTTCTCAGATGAGAGTAGATACAGTCTATCGTCTGATTGTCGACGACAACTGATCTGGCGTGATAGTGGTACTGCATATTGTCCAGCAAACATACAGGAAAGGGACCGATATCCGACATGTAGTGTCATGGTATGGGCTGGCATCATGATCAATGGCCGTACGTCTCTCTATGTGCTTCCAACTGGGACTATGACTGGCCAACGATACATTAATGATGTTCTGCTACCTCATGTTCGCATGTTCCGTGGTGCTGTCGGTGATAGATTCATTTTCATGGACGACAACGCAACATTTCATAAAACAGTCGCTGTCCAGGAGTGTCTTGAGAGCGAGGATATTCAACGCCTCGTATGGCCAGCACGTTCTCCAGATCTGAATCCCATTGAAAATGTGTGGGATGCTTTGGGGAGGAGTCTTGCTGGTCGCCAATGCCCTCCAATAAACAAGGACACCCTCATCCGTGCACTGACAGAGGCATGGGATAAATTACCCCAACAGCTGCTTGATAATGTTGTGCAAAGCATGACACGACATGTGGAATCTTGCATCGCCCTCCATGGTGGCTATATCCCGTATTGACATCTTACGCCGGAACGCCTGCGGACGGTAATTGCATTTTTTCACGTTTACGTATTCTGCACAAAATGACCTGTTTGTCCCTTGAACACGTTCCAAAGCCTTCTGGATTTCAGAGCACAATAAATTGTCTTTCTTGTAATGTCCTGGCATTCTGACATTATTTTATTTCACTTGGCATCCTACCACACTTACTTTTTTATGCGCTATTAGCCATTTATGATCCGTCCTTAGCAATTGTCCAGCAGTGTATTTCTGTAACTAATTTTATTTATGTTTTATGAAGAGTTGTTTATCAGACCATGGCATCTGCTTCAAACATATCTAATTTGGTGGATAGCTTACTGGAAAAGCCTTTCAGTAGAAGAGATTTTGAAGAAAAGAATCAAATTAAAAATGATGGCAAGCCTACACATAAAAAAGATGACTTCAAAGAGCAAAACTTCAGAGGTTTTAATATTGACTGGTACAGAAAAGAACAATGGCTAACTGGTAGTGAATCAATGAACAAACTATATTGTTGGCCATGTTTGCTGTTTCCTGTGAGTGGCAATGAAGTATAGCAAGAGAAAGGCTTCAATGATTTGAAAAATTTACCACATGCTTTGGACAGGCACAAAAAGTGTAAAGATCACATTCTGGCAGTTGTTAAATTACAGTTGCTAGGCAAAACAAGGATAGACTACTCTCTCAACAAAGCGAAGAGAACAAGTGACTTACGTCATAATGAAAAAGTAAAAAATAATCGTGATGCAATGAAGAAGTTGATTGATATTACAACACTACTGGCACGGCAAGAGCTCCCATTTCGTAGACAAGATGAGAGCGAAGTCTCTGAAAATAAGGGAAATTACCTCGAGATGATTGATTTACTCTCCAAGAGTGACGAAACATTGAGAGTGTTTATAGAGAATAGTACAACATTTTCAGGAACTTCAAAAACAGTACAGAATGATTTAATTGAATCAGTTGCTCATATACACTGATGGGGAAAAAAATCCCAGCACCGAGAAGGGGTTGTGTTAGATAAACTACAGTTGGTAGGCGGTGAGAGTACATCTGTAAGATGACGTCTATGCAAATTTCATGCTCGGTGCATATGTGTGGCGCTAGTAGCGCCTCGGAACATGCAAAGCAGGTTTGCTGTAAATACGCGCTGTAACGTTCGTGAGCGTTAGTTATCGTTGAGATTCGACGTAGGGTGTTGATGTTAGTCAAGAATGCCTTTAAGAAGATGAAGAAGCCATTATCAACAGCTCACGGAGTTTGAACGAGGTCGTGTAATAGGGCTACGAGAAGGTGGATTTTATTTCCGCAATATTGCAGAACGACTTGGCAGGAATGTAGCCACTGTGCATGATTGTTGGCAGTGGTGGTCAAGGAAAGGTACTGATTCAAGAAGACCGGGTTCCGGCCGGCCACGTGGCAATACTGAGAGGGAAGACCGCCGTGTCCGGCATATGGCCGTGGCGCATTGTAGCGCGTCTGCGGCAGCAATTCGAGCTGCAGTTGCCACCACAGTGACAACGAACTGTTACAAATCGGTTACTTGAAGTACAACTCCGAGCCAGACGCCCTGTAGCGTGCATTCCACTTGCTCCAAACCACTGCCGTTTGCGACGTCAGTGGTGTCAAGCTAGAGCTCATTGGAGGACGGAGTGGAGATCTATTGTGTTTTCTGATGAAAGCTGGTTCTGCCTGGGTGCCAGTAATGGCCGTGTGTTGGTTAAAAGGAGGCCAGGTGAGCGCCCGCAACCAACCTGTCTGCGGCCGAGACACACTGGACCTACACCTGGAGTTATGGTCTGGGGAGCAATTTCCTATGACAGCAGGAGCACTCTCGTGGTTATCCCACGCACCCTGATGGCACAGTTGTACGTCGGTCTGGTGATTCAACCTGTTGTGCTGCCATTCATGAACAGCATTCCAGGGGTGTTTTCCAACAGGATAACGCTCGCCCGCATACCGCTGTTGTAACCCAACATGCTCTTCAGAGTGTCGACATGTTGCCATGGCCTGCTAGATCACCAGATCTTTCACCAATCGAGCACGTATGGGACATCATTGGACGACAACTCCAGCGTCACCCCCAACCAGCATTAACCGTCCTTGTATTGACCGACCAAGTGCAACAGGCATGGAACTCCATCCCACAAACTGACATCCAGCACCTGTACGACATAATGCATGAACGTTTGCGTGCTTGCATTCAACATTCTGGCGGTTACACCGGTTATTAATGTACCAGCATTTCACATTTAAAATGGCTCTTCTCGCGCTTACAATAAGCTGTGATCTTGAAACCTTAATCGATTAAATATGTTACCTATACAAATGTATTGCTGCCATTTCATTCCTCTACAACTATTTTTTCGTGGTGTTGGGATTTTTTTTTCCATCAGTGTAGTTAGAAATTAAATCAATGCAGATATTGAAAATGTCTAGTTTTTTTCTTGGCAGATTGATGAAGCAACAGGCATTAGCTCCCAATCACAAATATCAATTATGGTTCGATTCGTGAACGATGGAGTACCAGTAGAAAGATTTTTGGGATTTTTTGACGTAAATTCTGATTGGTGTGCTACTTCACTTAAATAATTACTGGATCGTGAGCTGGAAAGATTTAGCTACAAAGAAAAACTAGTTGCACAGACATATGATGGCGCAGCAGTGATGGCATCAGAGCTGAATGGATTGCAAGCAAAAGTGAAGTGTGGTGCCCTTCAAGCATTATTTGTTCACTGCTACTCACACAGGCTGAACTTAGTTTTGAGCAGAGCAGCGTCAGTGTTGAAGAAATCACATATTTTTTGTGCAAATTTAAATGCAATTTGTGCATTCTTTTCCAAATCGACAAAGCATGTTCATTTACTAGAATCTGTTGGTGGACCCAGACCACCTGTGTATCTCAGACCAGGTGGAACTTCAAATCTCGTTCAGTGTCTACCATAGCTGACCACAGGTGCCTGCTAATTGAAGTATTTGAAAAAATTGAGGATGATTTCAACTATGATGATGAGACAATTCACGAAGCAGCAGGACTAAAACGGTGGCTCCAAGATTTTAATTTCGTTTTTCTTCTCTTCTCAGATAAAAAAATATTTGATTTAACTGAGGTTACTTTCTCTGTACTGCAATCAAATAGTTCCGATGTTACATTTTGTAACAAACGAATTACTGGCTTATGTGAAAAATTGTTGTACTTTCAAGATCAGAGACAGTTTGATGATCTCTATCATGACTTGTGCAGTGAGGTTGGTTCTCCAAATAAAAGATTTAAAGGAAGCAATGATATTCCAGCCACAGTGCAATACAGAAGACTGTATTATGAGGTAATAGACAATGTTACAACTCGGTTAAAATGCCGGTTTTCTAACATTGAGAAATTAAAATTTCTTCAGCTGGTCGATGTACACTGCTTTGAAGCTCATTCTAGAATTTTTCGTGAACACTGTTTTAAAGCTCTGCTTCAAACTTATGAAAAATACTTTGACAGCACCAAGCTGCATAGTGAGCTGCAGGTTCTGTATTCAGACAGAGATATGTGGAACAATGCCAAAAGAACAACGGAACTTCTATCAGGCATATACAACAATAATCTAGCACAGGCACTGCCAGAGCTATTTAGACTTCTTTCCCTCGTAGTAACAATTCCTGCAACATCGGCCTCTGTGGAACGCAGTTTCTCGTGCCTGAAGAGGATAAAAAACTACAAGAGAAACTCCACTGGGCAAGAAAGGTTGTCAAGTTTATCAGTTCTGTCCATCGAGAAGGCGCTTGTGAAGAGGATGGAAGCATAACAGACATGGTATGACCATATAATAAATCACTTCGCCAAACAGAAAGAACGAAAGATAGATCTCATATACAAGACAATATAAGCGTAAGGTAAGCTTTCTCTCTTGCTGTATAGGTAAACGCTGTGTTCAGAAGTCTTCAAGACTTTTTTCTTTTGGCGTCAGTGAAGGCAGAGGCGTACATACAATAGAATTTCATTTGAGATGAAAAAGATGTATAGTTCAGTCTTGCTTTTTATCTTCTGTTGATCTCTTTAATAAAAATCTATTTTGATGCAATATATTTCATATTCAAACTGGCTTAACAGTTCCCAAATAGTCCAAGGGGCAATTCAGACTGAAAAAAATATATTTAGGCAAAGGGCCGGAGCCTTACATAAACAGGTTTTGTGTTGGTAAGTCATGTAAAACGTGCGTTTCTGGTAATATTGTATGATTCTTTTCACGGGTCACGTTACTTATTTCATACTTCGCACATGAAAAAGTAAATAAAAAAAATTATATTGTAAAAAAATGGCATTAAATTGAATAAATTTATCATGAAAGAAATACGGGATTACACCATATAATACAAATGTTGAAGATGACAATCCGATTTTTGGTGTAAATGTGATAAGGATGGTAAGTCAGATAATATCCGAAAACTTGAAAATTTCATTGTCCTGGATCGGGACTCGAACCCGCATCTCCCAGATAGCGCCCGGGTATGCTAACCACTACACCACCCAGAACGACCAAGTTTCAAGTATCCGATTAATTTGAATAACCATCACAGGATTCGCTAGTTGAAGCAACCGGCATTCATGTTTAGCGAATCTGGAGGTTAAGAATCCTATTCCGTGGTTGCCCGAAATAGCAGATAAATCAAGAAAGAAATACGGGAATACACGACGTAATGCAAGTTTTGAAGATGACAATCTGATTTTTGGCGTAAATGTGACAAGGATGGTAAGTCAGATAATATCCGAAAACTTGAAAATTTTCATCGTACTGGAGCGGGACTCGAACCCACGTCTCCCAGATAGTGCCCGGGTATGGTAACCACTACACCACCCAGGACGATGAAAATTTTCAAGTTTTCGGATATTATCTGACTTACCATCCTTGTCACATTTACGCCAAAAATCGGATTGTCATCTTCAAAATTTGAATACATTTATTTGAATCCAGGCTGAAAAGTAGTTTGCCTTCCCAGCAATTTTGGCCATGTGCCGCCACTGCTCTAAGCTAGTAAGTCTACAAAGTCTTCATCTTCATGACTAGGACCTGACATCATGCTACTTGCTAACAGTACTGAGATGTCTTCTGTCTCCATTTTTTTATCTTTCACCAGCTTCATCTGTTTCCTACAACTATCACAAATTTTCATACCCTTTTGAATAATGTCCAATGCACCACACCCATTCTGTAACAGGCCTGAGGCATTTTGAAACACCAATGTTTCTTTCTTTGTTAAAAGGGTTACAACAGAAAATCCCAGCAGTATTTCTACTAAGTACTTTTTCAGCCATTGGAAAATATATATACTCACACAACACAGAGTCCTATTGTATCTACTGTAAACACAAGTGAACTTACGCACTAACTTTTGTATATGGATTACAATAGTACTAAAATAATTAATTAATGATGTTGCCAGTGACAAAATACGAAGTTTTAAATGCCAGTTTTTAAGTACTAATAATTAATTAATTAATTAATATAGTATTTAAAAATTGGCATCACATTTAAACCTTGTGTTTTGTCACTGACAAAAACTCAAAAAAAAAAAAAAAAAAAAATAGGGTCCTTGTCCAAAATAATAAAAAATTGTGTATTAAAATTGAACAATTTTTCTTTCGCATCCCGATGGTTTTTCGTTTGCATAATATTTATTAAAAATCCATGAAACCATGATCCCATTATGAAACTTTCCACAAATGATGGTAAAATATAGAAGTTTGTGTGTGAATTTTTTCCAAATTAAAAAAAAATTAGATTTTTGAGAAATTCAAGGTCAAAAATTGAATTTTTTCAAATTAAAAAATAGATTTTTGAGAAATTCAAGGTCAAAAATTGTATCGTATGACCTTGAAATTAAAAAGTGTCCAAAACTAACAATGTTACATATCCAGAGATGCCAAGTACTACAGATTGATTGTCCGTAGTTTCTACGGATATTATGTTCAAACTACGGACTACGGAGAAGGTGTGAAAAACTACGGATTTTTCCAGAAATCTCTGATATTTCCGGAAAACTTTTTTTTTTTAATTATTTGAAAAAAAAAGTCAAGCATAGTCAAATGTGGTGTTTTTTGCGGTAACGTCACGAAGCCGTTGCACAGCAAGCATGTTTGGCTGGCCGACAAGCAAGCGGAAATGTTGCAGCGGAGATCGTTCTGTATGATCACGTGACTTTGTACCTGGCTTGCCGTGGAAAGGCGTTCGTAATGCACAACTTCTGTTAACTTCGGAACACCTGAACTAACGTAAGTTGTCGGAGGATGGAGGTAGACTAGAGTCGATTCCACGTTTTCTGTTCTTCTTGTTAAGTTGATTAGTTGTGGTGTGACGTGAATTGCTGTAGTTATGAAGCGTGCTTCAGTGGCTTCCAGTTCCAGTGGTGTGAAAAAAAATAAAAATTTGCCGCAGTACAAGGAATGTTATTCGTTGGTATTTCCATGTTTGCAGCGGTAGCGTGTTTCCGTGATTTTTTTTTTTTTTTTTTGCTGAAATTTAATTTAAATAGTTAATTGCTATTGCATATTTGTTTCACCAAAGTAAGGGGCGGGCGGGGTATCAGGAAAAAAAAAAATTGCTCTGAGCAAATAGTCATCAGATCGAAGGAAATAATTGTGGATCAAAGAAATCCTGAATGTTTGTTTTTTCCGGCAGAGCATATAACTAAGCTACCTGGATGTGTGGCCACTGTTATTGCCTGTTTCTATGTTACCTACCCGGGAGTTTGTTCTTCGCGCGCAGTATGTTCTGCCCAGGGCAAGAGAAAGTCTCTCCATGTGTCTTTGGCTACCAGCCAAAGAAAACGTCTAGCAGCAGTTGCGATGAGAAGCTTCTGGGTGTGTGTGCACAGTCGTGACCTATTTTCCCACGCTCCTTGCTGTCGGTAGAGAGCTTAATTGTTTGTTACTTTGACAGATTTGCGAAGTGCAGTTGTTTTTTTTTCTCTTGTAAAAAAATGTTCTGCTAAACAAAGGGATGTTTTATTTTATCCTTTTTTTTTTTTATCCAGAATTGATTGATTTATGCAAGTTAAAATACCTTTATGATTAGTTTTTTCGTATCATAAGCATTTAATGCTAATTTTCTATTTATCCGCATAATAAAGCTGTGAAATCTTTCAAAGTTAATTGTTCTTTCTTTGCTCCCATTGTGTTTGTCATGTACGAATTTACTTGCAAAAGCGTCGGGTAAAGGGCCACCTGTCTCTACTAATATTCTTGGATCTAAAACGCAAAAAAGTTGTCAAAAATTCAAGGAGAGTTATTTGCAAAAATTTCAGTGTCTAAAATCGTGTCGGGTATCCGAAAACCATGGGTTTTGTTCCCCGTGTGCTGTTGAATTTTCAATCGCACACGGCGGAAAAGACGATTGCGGTCGGCATTTTCACTCTAAAAAACAGGAGGAATAACCATAAGTGTGTGGCATCACACACTTATGACATAACATATTTATTAAAAGGTGGAGTTTGAAATGGTAGTATTTTTTGTGTATTTACTCAAGTTTTTTCCCCCTATTTTAAGGGGACTTAAATATGTTGCAAAATTTATCCAAGTATTGTCCCCCGATCGAGATTAATATATTGCTAAAAATGTAGCAGTATATTCTGGGAAATACATATGCTACCCTGCAAATTTTAATGTGGGGACTTGACTTGACTCGACGTCACTATGAAAGAACTACGGGCGCAGCGCATATGGACTACTGATGACTTCCTTCAGATGTTGGCATCTCTGCATATCATATGAAAGCTTATAAAATAAGCTACAAAATGGTTCTTACCCCAACCTTGTATCTCATTTCTGGCTTGAGTAATAATTTATTTTAGAATTTCATGTCATCTGAAAATGGCGTTTTTTTAAGATTTCAGAGAGCCATAACTTTAAAAGTGCTGCAGACAAAATTCTTAAACTTTGGTTTTTTTACTATCACTAGGGGGTCATTCCATGTCAAATCAACAAGGCTCACAACCCAACATTTTTTTATTTTTATGAAACTTGATATAATTGATTCCTATTAGTAGTTCTAATTCTGGCTATTAGATAGCTCTAATCATTCTACTATTCTCTTTTACGTGCCATATTTCTAAGTAACTTGTATAATATTCTAGAGGATAATGCTTACCTTGGCATTCCTTGCTAGCGATGCGAACATTTCACACACGTGTTTTCCGGTCTTTGTTGATGTTATTGTTCTAAAGTCCGTTGTATGAGATGAATAGCTTTCCTTCTCACACTTTTCGCTGGGTATACTCATTGGATCTTCGCTTTAGGATTCAAACACATCAATTTTTACCGTTCTTTATACTCGAAATTTTCGCCTGTTCTCTGGGCATCCTCAGGAGTGTGGCGACTTTACCGCCGATGTTCGGGGTTAACTTCGCGCTAATGGAGTCCGATACTCCATGTTGCCATTCGTCGGATATACTTTCTTGGATATATTTCGGTATCAAGCCCTGCTAGCGCCATCTATGTTTCATTCAAACAAAAAATTTTTTTAATTTTATTATTATTATTATTATTATTTTTTTGAAATTTCTTTTCCTATCCTGGTTTTCTTGTCTTTTTTGCCAGTTTTTCTTTTGTTGTTCTTTTTCTTGTCTTAGTTCTTTCCACACGCCAGATAATGTGCTAGGGTCGTTCTGGTTACATACCCTTGCTTTATTTTTATAGATTAAGATTGCTTCTTCCCTCCTCATTTGCCTTTCCGATTTTTTATTCTCTTTTAGCATTTTAATTTCATCGAATTTCGGGAAAGTTTGGTTTTCAATGCAGAATTGCACTAAAGCAGTTTTGGCTTCTTTTTTTTTTGCCAGTTAGATATGTATTGTTTAAGTTTTTTTTTAATCTGTTTTTCGTACTTCCAATGTACGATATTGGGGGTATATGTGCAATTGGAATTTCGTAGGTTCCTGATTCTTCTAGCATTTTTCTCTCTGTTTTTTTTTTTTGTTGACAGTCATACTTTTCACGGTGTGCGCTGAGCTTCCTAGTTGTAAGTCATATTTAGCACATTGCCTATTGATTTCTTTACTCACTCCTTCCAAGTATGGGAAAGCTCCAATGTATTTCAATTTTTTATTCCTCATCTTCCTTTGGTTGTGCACTTTTTGGCCTTCTTTACTCTGAGTCATATGCTTTTTACTCTCGTGTATCCATTTATTAATTAGCTTGCTCGGGTACCCATACTCTTGTGATATTTTTGAGATAAACTCTAGCTCTTGATTTTTTAGCCTGTTGTTAGATGTGTGTGTGTACGCTCGCCGTATCAAGTTTACTATGCTGTTTTTTTTTTATGTATCACTGGGTGGGGCGATGAGTATGGTATCAGTACAGGTATGTAAGTTGCTTTCCTGAACACAGTATTCAAAGCTATTTTTGTTTTTCTTTAGTTGAATGTCCAGGAAGGATAGGCGATTACCCTCTTCAAACTCAATAGTTAGCTCTATGGTGTTACAAATTTTGCTAAAACGCTGTGCTAGATCTTGTAGCTCGGCTTTGTTAAGTTTTGACATTATAATAATGTCGTCTACATATCGAGCATAAAGTATTGGTTTTTCAGGTAGATTTTGAATAATTTCTTTTTCGAGGTATGCCATAATCACTTCTGCGTATAATGCCGATAATGGGAATCCCATAGGGCCACCTTGCGTTTGTTTAAATATATTTCCTTCAAAATGGAAGATGTTGTTTTCCTTGATAAAATATAAGGTGTCCTTTAGCTCTTTCAGTTGTGACATGTTTAGTTCTTTGTTGATGCTTAGTTGTCGCATAATTAATTCGATGGCTAGCTCGACAGGAGTGTTTGGGTATAACGCCTTAACGTCCATGGAGGCCATAGTTATTTGCTCTAGGTCTTGATTAATTAATTTGATTTTTTCTATAAACTCATAGCTATTCTTTAAGGCATATTGATTCCTCATGAATATTGGGGAAAGATAGTTTTATATCTTTTTTTCTAGGTTGATGAGTGGTGAGTTTTTTTTCGATAGAATCAGTCTTAAAGGTGTGTTTTCTTTATGTGTTTTAAGGTTAGAGAATATTTTTGGCATCCCTGCTTCCATTGGAGGGTTTGCATTTTTTATTTCAGTTGGTAACGTGCTGTGGTTCCTTATATTAGCCAGGAAGGTAAGTTGTTTGTCGGTGGGATCTTTGTTGATGCTATCACACTGTAGCTCTGAGATGGCCGTCCGCATTTTATAAATAACAATTTGCCCTGTTTTGTCCGCTTCGCAGAATTTGATTGTGGGGTCTTTGCAAAGACTTAATAGTTGTTTTCTGTCATACTGCAATTTATTAATCTTGCAGTTTTTTTTGTGCTAGAAAAAAGTTATACAACTATCTTTCCCCAATATTTAGGAGGAATCAATATACCATAAAGAATAGCCATGAGTTTATAGAAAAAATCAAATTAATTTATCAAGACCTAGAGCAAATAACTATGGCCTCCATGGACGTTAAGGTGTTATACCCAAACACTCCTGTCGAGCTAGCCATCGAATTAATTATGCGACAAATAAGCATCAACAAAGAACTAAACATGTCACAACTGAAAGAGCTAAAGAATACCTTATATTTCATCAAGGAAAACAACATCTTCCATTTTGAAGGAAATATATTTAAACAAACGCAAGGGGCCCTATGGGATCCCCATTATCGGCATTATACGCAGAAGTGATTATGGCATACCTCGAAAAAGAAATTATTCAAAATCTACCTGAAAAACCAATACTTTATGCTCGATATGTAGACGACATTATATTATAATGTCAAAACTTAACAAAGCCGAGCTACAAGATCTAGCACAGCGTTTTAGCAAAATTTGTAACACCATAGAGCTAACTATTGAGTTTGAAGAGGATAATCGCCCATCCTTCCTGGATATTCAACTAAAGAAAAACAAAAACAGCTTTGAATACTCTGTGTTCAGGAAAGCAACTTACATACCTGTACTGATACCATACTCGTCGCACCACCCAGTGATACATAAAAAAAACCAGCATGGTAAACTTGATATGGCGAGCGTACACACACACATCTAACAACAGGCTAAAAAATCAAGAGCTAGAGTTTATCTCAAAAATATCACAAGAGTATGGGTACCCAAGCAAGCTAATTAATAAATGGATACATGAGAGTAAAAAGCATATGACTCAGAGTAAAGGAGGCCAAAAAGTGCACAACCAAAGGAAGATGAATAAAAAATTGAAATACATTGGAGCTTTCCCATACTTGGAAGGAGTGAGTAAAGAAATCAATAGGCAATGTGCTAAATATGACTTACAACTAGGAAGCTCAGTGCACACCGTGAAAAGTATGACTGTCAACAAAAAAACAGAGAAAAATGCTAGAAGAATCAGGAACCTATGAAATTCCAATTGCACAAATATCCCCAATATCGTACATAGGAAGTACGAAAAACAGATAAAAAAAAAAGACTTAAACAACACATATCTAACTGGCAAAAAAAAAAAAAAAAAAAGAAACCAAACTGCTTTAGTGCAATTCTGCATTGAAAACCGGACTTTCCCGAAATTCGATGAAATTAAAATGCTAAAAAGAATAAAAAATCGGAAGGGCAAATGAGGAGGGAAGAAGCAATCTTAATCTATAAAAATAAAGCAAACCAGAACAACCCTAGCACATTATCTGGCCTGTGGAAAGAACTAATAAGACAAGAAAAATAACAACAAAAGAAAAACCGGCAAAAAAGACAAGAAAACCAGGATAGGAAAAGAAATTAAAAAATTAATAAAAAAAAAATGTTTGAATGAAACATAGATGGCGCTAGCCGGGTTTGATAACGAAATATATCCAAGAAAGTATATCCGACGAATGGCAACATGGAGTATCGGACTCCATTAGTGCGAAGTTAACCACGAACATCGGCGGTAAAGTCGCCACACTCCTAAGGGTGCCCAGAGAATGGGCGAAAATTTCGAGTATAAAGAACGGTAAAAATTGATGTGTTTGAATCCTAAAGCGAAGGTCCAATGAGTATACCCAGCGAAAAGTGTGAGGATAGCTATTCATCTCGTGCAACGGACTTTAGGACAATAACATGAACAAAGACCGGAAAACGTGTGTGAAATGTTCGCATCGCTAGTAAGGAATGCCAAGGTAAGCATTATCCTCTAGAACATTATACAAGTTACTTGGTGTAATTGTAGTATTCATCAATATAACAAACATGATTTTTTTCAGAATTTTTAATGCATTCGTTTTTGAGTTATTGTTTTTTGAAATTTCAAAAAACCCCTGAAATTTCATCATCTGAGCAAACTTTAACTGCCAATTACTCGGGTTCTAGTAGAGCTAGGGTCATGAATTATGGCTCATTTTAAAGATCTTGAATTGGGCTTTCATTTGATATGCCACATGACACTATTAAAAAAATGTCAATTTTAAAATTTTAAAATTGAAATATTAAAAAACGTGTTTTTTAAAAAATCTGAAAAAAATATATGTTTAACAAATATTTTTTTCTACTTATCCTGAAAGTTTTATAATGGGATCGCTATGGGATCACTATAAAAAAATAAATAACATAGAAGGACGTTACTAAACGCACCATCAGTGACTGAGGAATTGTTTATTTTGTCTGTCTAAAATGTTATCCCTGGTCTTACAAACACTGCAAATGTTAATGAATTAATTATAATTAGTTAAAAAGTTAATATATATCCATAAGGGTAACAAATTGTGTTTCTTTCGTTGGTTTTAAAGTAAAAGCAAAGTAAAAGATGGATGCCAGCAGACCATCCACATCAAAAGTTTCAAGTGTGGTTTAACCCCCATTGTCTCCTGTTAATTCAGGTAACTTGCATTGTGTCATCATCAGTGTAACATTCTGATGCATTGTACAAACACAAACAGAATGTGTGCCACTTGCTCCTGCAAGAACGCGGTGCTTAGGGCGAAGTTCACAGAACTTTGAGAACCCCACTTTTTTCTCTTGAAATCTCTCTTTAAAAAGAGTATACAATTCACGCAAATTACTCAGAAGCAATTTTTTTTTTTTACCTGTTGACGCTTATTATCTATTTTAATGGAAACAAAGTCTTTTTTTTCCTGGCATTTGGCGGCTTACATAGTCACTCTCATAAAATTCTTGTATACAATTTGCTGTGTCTTTGTCTAAAGTCTTTCCTGGCTTTGGATCAGGAGAAGACAGGATACTTTTTTCTTTTACTAGCTTTTTAGCCTTTCTGGCCATAAAATTTGAAACTCTAAATTCTGTTTCGATTCGTTTCAGTGTCCAAGATTTAGGCAGTGTACTCAATATCTGCATTCTTATGCTTTTATTTTCTGTGGAATGAAATTTTTCTTTCAACTGTCTTAAAATTTCTGGTTCAGATGAAATATCCTTTGGTTCCGACGCAGGACTTTAATAATTTTCCTCGAAATGCTTCTTGGGCTTTTTTATATTTCTCTTCAGGGTAGTTTTTTTCTTGCAGGCATTTTTTCTTGATTGGTGTTTCATCCAGACATTGTAAACTTCTGTTAAATGCTTCTATAGCATGCTCTTTTTCAGTTGATACTTCAATGTTTTCAGATGGAACAGCATGGCCTTTGGCTTCTTGTTCATTATAGCTGTCAGAAGGTGAAGAGGAATGTTCAGCAGCTTCAGAGTGAAATTTCTGGATTGCTTTACCACAACTGTCGCAGACCTCATAAAATAAGGTTGCCGTCTTATGCACGGTTAGAATAACTAAAAGTTAAAAGAACTGATGCTCCTGTACACACCAAATGTGGTGAAGGGGATATGAATGACAGGTTAAAACAAACATGAGATCTTTCAATCCTTCTTGGGATCATCCTCAGATGTGCTCTCAAATTAGTGATTCCGACCTTTAAATAATAGAAGGGGAAGTGTCATGAATCAAACTGTGCATTCTGCGCATGTCTGGGATTGTTCACGGGAAATTCCGAATCGCTGAATGGGTGATTGTGTCATCTGGTGTTAAGGCATTCAAGGTGTTGTCGCTTTGAACATTATTTGAGTCCCTTGGCAAGAAATTTTTCCAAGAATTGGGGATGTACATAGGTATATAGTCGTTACAACATTGATTACCCTTGGTGAAAATTAACAAGCTCTCAGCAAAAAGTAACAAGGTTTTGTTCCATTATGGTGTAACGATGGAAGCCTCCTGCCAAGCTGGGAAATATGAACCCTTGTTGGTAAGGCGTGATAACAGTTTTTTTTTTTTTTTGGTAACTGCGTTATCACGCCTTACCAACAAGGGTTCATATTTCCCAGCTTGGCAGGAGGCTTTCATCGTTACAACACCATGGGACAAAACCTCGTTACTTTTTGCTGAGAGCTTGTTAATTTTCATCAAGGGTAATCAATGTTGTAACGACTATATACCTATGTACATCCCCAATTCTTGGAAAAATTTCTTGCCAATGGACTCAAATAATGTTCAAAGCGACAACACCTTGAATGCCTTAACACCAGATGACACAATCACCCATTCAGCGATTCGGAATTTCCTGTGAACAATCCCAGACATGCGCAGAACGCACAGTTTGATTCATGACACTTCCCCCTTCTGTTATTTAAAGGTCGGAATCACTAATTTGAGAGCACATCTGAGGATGATCCCAAGAGGGATTGAAAGATCTCATGTTTGTTTTAACCTGTCATTCATATCACCTTCACCACATTTGGTGTGTACAGGAGCATCAGTTCTTTTAACTTTTAGTTTATTCTAATCGTGCATAAGACGGCAACCTTATTTTATTACTAACTGAGCAGGAACTTTTCATCTATTTTAAACTGTCACAGATCTTGTCTCCAGTTTTGAGCAACTTGTTCTGTAGCAATAGATTCTTGTAAACTGGTTGCAGATTTTTTTGTTATATTTATGGTTTGGTTTCCCAAGGGGTTGCCACACTTGAAACTTTTGATGTGGATGGTCTGCTGGCATCCATCTTTTACTATCCATCTTTTACTTTAAAACCCAGGAAAGAAACACAATTTGTTACCCTTATGGATATATATTAACTTTTTAACAAATTATAATTAATTCATTAACATTTGCAGTGTTTGTAAGACCAGGGATAACATTTTAGACAGACAAAATAAATAATTCCTCAGTCACTGATGGTACGTTTAGTAACGTCCTTCTATGTTATTTATTTTTTTATAGTGATCCCATAGCGATCCCATTATGAAACTTTCAGGATATATATGAAAAAAATGTTTGTTAAACATATTTTTTTCAGATTTAAAAAAACATGTTTTTTAATATTTCAATTTCAAAATTTTAAGATTGACATTAATTTTTTTTAATAGTGTCATGTGGCATATCAAATGAAAGCCCAATTCAAGATCTTTTAAATGAGCCATAATTCATGACCGTAGCTCTACTAGAACCCGAGTAATTGGCAGTTAGTTTGCTCAGATGATGAAATTTCAGGGTTTTTTTGAAATTTCAAAAATCAATAACTCAAACGCATGCATTAAAAATTCTGAAAAAATTAATATATGTTTATATTGATGAATTCTACAAATATACCAAGTTTCATAAAAATCAAAAATGGTCAGGTTGAAAATGCTATTTTTGCTGGTTGATTTCACGTTGAATGACCCTAGGGGTACATTAGGTGAGCCAAATTTTAAAACAATCCAAGTTGGTAAGGTTTTTTTCACTGGATCACTTGACACGGAATGACCCAATTATAACACTGCACAGGTCTTCAGAACCAGTGAAGGTTTTTTTTTTCTCCAAAATTCTGCCTTTGCCACACAGTATAGACTACTGCTAAACCACTGAAACTGAATGTCCTTTTTCTGGTGCATCATTGCCTATGTGCACCATCCTGTAGGTAATTCTGGTGAGTAGTTTTAAATAGTTCCACTTTTTTATTTATGTAACAGTAGATAGTGTCTTTTTACATGAAGTTTATTTGATTTATGGGTAGATATTTAGATTCCACCATGTATTTCATCCGAAGGAAAAGTTGAAGTATCTGTTTAGTATGCTGAAATGTTTCTTAAAGTAGTAAGTGGGGTTGTCTATTAATATATGGCATTAAAATGTGATTTTCACCAATTAAAAAAAGCATGCTTTTTGAGCATTTTTTAAAATATAAAATAATACATTATCCTTTTCTTGCAGGAGCAATAAATTTGTTGTGAATGCTGACCCAGGTATGTTGAATTGGACAAACAGGTTTGAAGAGAAGTTCCATGAACTGCCACTGATACAGTGCTCTGTATGCAGTGTCTGACGTATCCCTATACAGTAGTTAGACCTGGCAGTGATTGAAATGATCTTTTCACTTGGAACTGTGCAACAGTTTTAAACAGTGGATTGTGGATGGCTGGAAGGTAGGCAGCAGGATTTCAAATGCTGCTGTTGGCAGTTCTTATCGTTCTGTGGAGTGCGAATCACAGGCAGGTTGCTCATTCCAGCTTGTCTGATGATCATATTAAGGATAGGAAATCATTTAAAAAATGAGGCCAATAATGTTTCTTCAGTATTTCTGTTAAAAGCTCTTTACAAGTTCATTGTACTTATATTTTGGTTTTCTGGCCTTCGTTCCAAAGTACATTATGGGCTGTGTGACTTTTCAGAGTAATGCTGTTACAAGATTAATTTACACTTGTGGACAATGAAATTTGCACACAGAGAAGGAAGCATCGGATTGAACTGAAATTTTATGGACTTAATGATACAGATGAATGATACACATGATGGCAAAACCAGAGCTGCAGGCCCCGCACAGGGATAACTGGTTTTCCAGTTATTTGGGGAGCGGCGACCCCACGGCCCGAGCTCACCTCGTGACGGAATACATTTCGTTTACTCTTTAACGATATCATCACCGAAGGGACAGCTGTTCATCCAGCTGATGGGGGATGGCGTCCCCACGGCCTGAGCCAATTTTCTCTTATGGTTTTGCTTTTTCGTCTTTAGTTCGTATATTGATGTGTACCCGCCTCAATTGTAGGCTGCTGAGGTTGTGATGAGGCGCCAGCTCCAGGTTTTGTTCCTCGTTCCCTTCCCTGTCTTTTCTCTTTTATGTTACATTTTCTGTTTTTCCGGAGCTCGTTAGCTTAGACCTACTTGCACGTTTGCCGTGTGCGTTGACCCGTACAGGTGGAAAAGGAGATGCTGGAGGCTGAGGTATCTGGGGGCCGGGTTGTAGTTGTCTCCAGATGCCAACACTCTTGCCCTCTGCTTCACCCTAAACGGGAGGCCGGGAGCTAACCCACTCCTGGTCAGGAAGTCTGTGGCCGAGTGGCATCCAGACTTCTAGCGGCTTGTTGTTCTGTTTGGCAGGGTGAGTTTGGGGGGAGGGGGGCATGCCAAAGGGGTGTTTCCCGGGCACGGGAAAGTCTGGGTGCACGCTG
This sequence comes from Macrothele yani, assembly GCA_039090855.1. Lineage (NCBI taxonomy): Eukaryota > Metazoa > Arthropoda > Arachnida > Araneae > Macrothelidae > Macrothele > Macrothele yani. The sequence continues at coordinate 83,676,981 of CM077017.1, forward strand.
AGCGTATGTCTGCCCTACCGACTTGCTATATCCGCTGACTATCCCTACAGCCGTGTCCTGTGCCCTCTTGGGCTTGCGGACCTCTGGCTCTCCCTCGTTGGGCTCGGTAGTGGGTGGGGAGGTTGGCGGACAAATCTTTTCTCTCCTTCATGGCAACACAAAGTGTTTCCCAGGCTAGCAATTTAAAGCGCCCTGTGGAGGAAGGTGCACCCTCCTCCACGAAGAAACTTGTCACATCTAATTGCAATGCTCTGTTCCTTTTAATAAAATCTGGTGACTCTTCAGTCACTCAGTAGCAAGAGTCCTTTCTGGATCAACAAGGCTCTGCAGGCCGTTGCTGGCTCTCCAAAGAGTGTCAAGAAGCTCCCTTCCGGGGATCTTCTCGTGGAAAACTCTACTCCACGCCACAGTGCCACCTTGCTGGAAACGACCGTTTTGCTTGGCGTTCCTGTTCAGGTTTCTCCCCACGGTTACCTCAATTCCTCTCGCGGTGTAGTCAACTCCCGCGACCTGCTTGAATGCAGCGATGAGGAATTGCTGGAGGAACTTGGTGAACAGCATGTCATTGGGGTTCGGCGGATTCTTTTAGGCGGGATAGGAAATCTATTCCCTCCTGTAACATCATCCTAACTTTTGACTCCCCAACCCTTCCTAATTCTATCAAGGCAGGTTATTTACGGCTTGATGTTCGGCCGTATATCCCGAACCCCTTGCGATGTTTCCGGTGCCAGCATTACGGTCACTCCCAGCAGTCTTGCCGTAATGTTGCAAAGTGTGGTCGCTGTGGTTCCACAGCACACTCTTTGGCGGAATGCTCTGCAGAGTCTGATCATTGTGTCAACTGCGAAGGGTCTCATTCTGCATCTTCTAAGCAGTGTCCAAAGTGGATAGAGGAACAGGCAATCCAACGCCTGAAGGCAACTGAGCATCTCTCGTATCCCGAGGCTAGATGGCGGATCGCCCCTTTACAACCAGGCAGGCGGTCATATGCTTCAGTTGTGGTGCCGAAGGCTTCAGTGGCGGTCCAGACTGAGGTGGCCATCCCAGCGCGGTGTCCTTATGATTTTGAGGACATCATTGCTGCTGGATTGGAGGCGCTAAAGTCTCGCCGCATTGACTCAAAGGCGACATCAACATCGTCGCCTAAACCATCCTCTATGCCGAAAACATCTTCTGCCAGGACAGGGACCTAGGTCACTGCAAAGAAGAAGCAGGACAAGGTGAAACCAGGCTCATCCTCCCCGAAACAGAGCAGGCATAAACCACCATTCAACACAGGGAGTAAACACAGCCCTGTGTTACCTCCAGCCGCTGACAATGGATTGGAGGTGATGGACGACATGGCGACTTTCTAGTCGTCTGTCTTTTTCATTCTTTCATTTCATTTTTCATTATGGCCACACTCATTCAGTGGAATTGCCGAGGTCTGCGATCGCGCATTGATGATTTCAAAAGCTTACTGTCTTTGCACACACCTGTGTGCGTGTGTCTCCAGGAGACAAAGCTTCGCACAACGGACACTCCTTCGCTGCAGAGACATTCCCTTTTCCGCAAAGATCACCAGGATGGCGTTATCGCCTACGGAGGAGTGGCCGTCGTTGTTCCTCATGGTGTTCCTGTCACTGCAGTTGCCCTTTGGACGGCTTTGCAGGCAGTGAGACTATCTGTGAACACTCTGTTCACAGTGCGTTCCGTTTACATACCACCAGATGAAGCTGTCAGCCTTTCGGATCTGGAAGATTTGGTCGACTAGCTGCCACCTCCTTTCTTCATCTTAGGGGATTTCAACGCACACAATCCGCTGTGGGGTTCTACCACTAGAGACTCCAGGGGCCGTGTTGTTGAGTCTCTTCTCTCCAGCACGTCCCTCTGTCTCCACAACATGGGAGCTCATACTTAATTTCATGATCCTACCCGCTCGTACTCAGCTATTGATCTGTCTCTGAGTTCACCATCTTTATATCCTGACTGGTCGTGGAGCGTGTCTGGTGATCCCCTTGGCAGCGATCACTTTCCCATCTTTCTTTGTCTAGCATGTGGTGGGTACCGTTACCCTACTCGCCCTGCTAGATGGAATATTGATCGTGCCAAGTGGGACACATTCACTGCTTCGGCAGGTATTACACCAGCTATGGTGACCTCAGAAACGGTCAATGACGCTGTTGCGGCGGTAACGGACTGTATTGTGCAAGCGGCAGAACTTACCATCCCCAGGATGTTGACTAAAGTTCCACGTTGCCCGAGACCTTGGTGGAATTCCACTTGCACGGCAGCTCGTCAGGCCCAACATCGGGCTTGGGGTAGGTTTCATCGGTACCCCACCGACGCGAACCTACTTGCTTTCAAGAAAGCCAAGTCCTACACGCGATTGGTTCGTAGGCGTAGTCAACGGGAGTCCTGGATACAAATGTATCCGGGATTAACACCACTACCAGCCCTAAGATCGTTTGGGACAGGATCCGTAAGATTCGGGACAGTACCCATCTGGGGAAATCTCCATTCTTGAGAGTGATGGAGGAACGGTTGCTGACGCTCAGGGTATTGCTGACTGTCTGGGCGCCGCATTTTCTTCGGTGTCCAGCAGCAGCAATTACCCTGCTTCGTTCGTACAGTTACAGCCGCGGCTTGAAAGGTCCAAGATTTCCTTTGGACCGTTTTCTTTCACAGATTATAACAGCCCGCTGACTGCCGTGGAGCTGAAGACCGCTCTGAATAGGTCCGGCCGGACATCTGTCGGACCAGATAACATCCATTACGAGATGCTGAAGCACCTTTCTCTGTCCTCTCTTGAATGTCTGCTAATCCTGTGTAACAGGATTTGGTAAGGGCATGTCTTTCCCGAATCTTGGCACACTGCCATTGTCGTTCCTGTTCCCAAACCTGGTAAAGATCCCACCAACCCGTTGAACTACCGGCCAATTGCTATGACGAGCTGCCTTTGCAAAGTCCTCGAGCGTATCATTAATTTTCGTCTCATTTTTTATTTGGAGTTTCTTCACATTTTTTCACCTCATCCTAGTGGATTTCGCAAATATCGATCCACCACCAATCATCATCTTCGCCTTGAGACATCTGTCAGGGAGGCATTTGTCCAGTGTCAGCACATGGTCTCCGTGTTCTTCGACATGGAGAAAGCCTATGACCGTACCTGGAGATACGGCATTCTCCGTGATCTGCACGAGTGCAGATTGCGGGGAAACTTACCATCTTTAATCGCCGGATTTCCTTAGGACCGGAGTTTCCGTGTGCGCGTCGTTTCGACCCTCTCTGTGATGTACCCACAAGAACAGGGTGTACCTCAAGGCTTCATTCTTTCCGTCACGTTGTTCATCCTTCGTGTCAACCATATTTTCCAACTGCTTCCTCCGACGGTTCGTGGACCCATGTACGTGGATGATCTGCAGATCTCTTCCACCTCTGTCAACATGCGCACCATCGAGAGACAGCTCCAGTCTGCCATTACCAAGATCTCTCACTGGGCTTCCCAAAATGGATTTGGCTTCTCGACGCTGAAGACCGTTTGCGTGCATTTTTGCCGCAAACGGGGTCTTCACCCAGACCCCCAGCCTCCGTCTGGGGTGTTCTACCATCCCTGTGGTGTCAGAAGCCAAGTTCCTTGGGCTAACTTTTGACCGAGCGCTCACCTTCCGGCCTCACATTCAGTCTTTGAAGGTGAAGTGCACGAAGTCATTGAGTATCCTGAAGGTCCTCTCTCGAACATCTTGGGGGCTGACAGGTGCTCAATGCTTCGCATTTACCACTCTCTCATTCGATCAAAGTTAGACTTCAGATGCATTAGTACGGTTCAGCACGTCCATCGGTTTTTAAAGCCTTTGGACCCCGTCCATCACCAGGCATTGCGGCTATGTACTGGTGCTTTCCGTACCTCTCCCGTGCATAGCCTGTATGCGGAGGCTCATGAGCCGCCGTTATGCATCCGTCGTAAGCAGCTGTCTCTTCAGTTTTATACAAAACTGAAATCTCTTCCTGATCATCCACTGCATGGTTCCATCTTCCAACCGGACTGTGTCCGCTTGTTTTCCCACCACCCCTCCTGTGTTCCGACGTTCGGGATTCGGATGTCTGCCATAGTGCGCGATGCTGGTCTAAACTTGTCTGGGATTGGTTTGACCACCTTTTTGAACCAACCTCCTTGGCAGCCCGTTGAAGCAACGGCTGACCTTTCTCTTTGTGTGTGGCCTAAGTCGTCCACTCCTGCTCTGGTGTACCAGCAGCTCTTTGCTGAAAAACAGTCTGTCTACCCAGATTTCGTGCCTGTGTTCACAGACGGCTCGAAATCCGGGGATGTCGTTGGATCCGCTTTTGTGTGTGGCGATGCCTCACATGCTGAGAGGCTTCCGCCTGAATCCGTCTTTTCGGCAGAGATGCGTGTGGTACACCTCGCTTTGTGCCACATACAGTCTCGATCATATCGTCGCGCTATGGTTTGCTCTGATTCCCAGTCCGTCGTCCAAGTTTTATCTTCTCCAGAGGACACAGACTCGCCTGTCGTCCGTGACGTCCGTCGTCTTCTTGGAACTTTGGAGGGTGATGGGTTCCTGGCCATGTTGGGATCCGGGGTAACGAGCTGGCAGATCTCTCTGCCAGGTCTGTTTCCGCCATGTCGCCAGCTCGGCTGCCACTGTCTTTCCGCGATTTTAGACCTTTGATCCGGACATTCTTCCTGGACGAGTGGCAGTCCCTCTGGTCTCAGCAGGGCAGCAATCAGCTGCATTCTATCAAACCACAGATCAGACTATGGAAGTCTTGTTTGCGGAAGAATCGTCGTGAGGAAGTAGTTCTTGCACGTCTCCGCATTAGGCACTGTTGTTTTACTCACCGCTTTTTGCTGTGTGGCGAGGGTGTCCGGTGTGTGAGGCGTGCAACTGTCGTCTCACTGTCCTTCATGTTTTGTGTACTTGTGTTCGGTTTTGTGATCATCGTTTTTGTCATTTTCACTCTCATCTGTTGGACGAAGGAGCAGCTACGCTGCAAACTATTATTGGCAAAGCTTGCAACACGAGAGCAGTGTTTTCGTTTTTACAAGAAATTGACTTTTTTAAACTCATCTAGATTTTAACTTGTTCACTCTCATATTTCATTTTTACCACATCAGCCTGTTTTTAACCTTGTGTACGTTTTTTATTGATTATGTTTTGTTTTGATGTCTTTTGTTTGGCGCTCTTTGGCCAACCATGGCCCTTGCGCCATTAAAACCAACCAACCAACCAACCAAAGCTGCAGGACAATTACAGATAGATCTGTAGAACGCAGTCCGGTCATCTTCAATAGCGCGTCGCACCACCTCGTGCGGCGATGCATGCTACAATACGGTCTGGCATGGAGGCGAATAGATGCCCGATGTTGTCCTGTGTCCGACCGGCCCACAGGTGTTGGACGATGTGCTCCAAATCCCAGATAGTGCTGCACGGCGACAGCTGGCGTTTGAACTGGTCCCACACATGCTCGATAGGAGACATGTCCGGGAAGCGGGCAGGCCATGGAAGTGTCTGGGCATGAGGTAGGCAGTCCTGAGCAACGCAAGCCGTGTGCGGGAGGGCATTATCCTGCAGGTATAGAGCACCTGGAATCCCAGCCAGGAATTGGTAGCACATGTTGCCGTAGGATCTCTTCCACATTCCGCTGGCCCGTCAATTATCTCCATATACCACTATTAAAGCTGATTAGTTATCATAGGCAATGGCTCCTCAGACCATAAAGTCTTAACAGTAATGCCCTTTTGTCATTAACTTCTGTTTTCTATGGATAATAACTTTCCGTAGTGACTTACTAAAAAAAAAAAAAAAACAATAACTGCATAGTTCGATTATAAATAATTAGAATGTACGTCTTTTCGTACTGCAGAAGTAGTTCAACACTTTGCAGACTTTGCAGCCTCATCTCCAATGTAAATTCGTGCCCTGCACAAAATGTGCACAGCTACATATGGAGATCAGCATGCCATCAAGGAGGAAGGAACTCTGTTTTTAATTTCTTTGTTTCTTTTTTTAGCATGTCTTTTGTAAAAAAAAGTATGTGCTTATAGCATCGCCTTGTACTTCCATCTGTCCGTGGACACCATACCTCTGCAGCTATTAGTCTGATTTGAAAAATTCTTTTTGCATGGGAAAGCTTGAAATGTGAGAATAGTGATCCAGGGTTTCCCTTTTTTTTTTTTTTTTTTTTTTTTTGATTCATAACTTCGCCGCTGGAGAGCGTAAATGCAGATGCTATCAAATTCAGAATATATTTTATTCCATATACACTCAGTAGACAAAACAGAGGTAGGGTTGATAGGCAGTTGACATGGGCATCCCCACGCACAGAGTGGAACAGACTCGAACCGAACGCAGGCGATAAATAGACAGACAGCAGAGCTTCCCAACAGCATATCGTAATCAACAAGCATGGTTAGACGTGGTGATCTGAGCGACTTTGATCGTGGACACATTGTCTGCACAAGACAGTTGGGTCATTCTATCACCCAAGTGGTAAGAACCCAAGGGCAACTATGTCAAGGGCGTATTGTAAGTACACCATCAATGGAAGTACCACCGCCCAGAAAGGAAGTGGTGGCCGACTACATGCCATTGATGACTGGGGTTGACGTAGACTATCCAGGTTCGTACAGACAAACAACTTGGCAACAGCAGTGCAAATCACATCTGGGTTAAATGTTGGAGGTCTAAGCATCATCAGCGAGCAAATGGTACATCACATGCTGCATGCCCTGAGCTACGGGATCTGACGCCCTACTTATGTGCCACTGTTGACTGCTTGTCATTGGACATTACTCCTCGCCTTGTGCTGGAAACATCAAAACTGGACTTTTGCGAAGTAACATCGTGTCATGCCGTCAGATGAATCCTGTTTTTTCAGCTGTACTGACCTGACAGGAGAGTAAGGCTATGGCACCAACAGCATGAGGCCATAACCCCATCATTCCAGGTTAGCTCTGTTCAAAGTGGTGGTGGCTCTGTGATGATAAGGGGGAGCCTTCTCGAGGGACACATTAGGTCCCTTAGTGTGGGTAAAGAGCAGGGCGCAATTTCACCGATTAGCAACTAGCAAATAGCTAGTGAAAAATCAAATTTGCTAGTGAAAAAAAAAATCGCAGTAGCAAATATTGCTAGTAAGGTAATTTTTTTATTTAAAGTAACCAAAAATCATTATTAATCCACGAAGTTTACATAACAGTTTCTATTATCACTTGTTAAAACAGCGACAATCAGCGATTCTCTTCCGCCAATTTTCTTTAGACACTTAATACCCATCCTCCCCATATCTTTCATCCCTTCCAAACTGTCGTAGAAGCGCATTGAAACTCCTCTCCATCGTGCCCTCATTGGTCTATTACAGAAACTGAACGTGACGTCGGCAATGGTTGCTGTGGCAACCCAGAGCTCTGGGATGGGTCGGTTGTTTGACCACCTGCTCTGCCACCCTCCCTTCTTTTGCCCCACGAACTTTGTCCTCAACTCCTGTCGTACCCTAAGCCAAGCGATCGCTTTTATTGCGTGGCATAGATAGGCGCTTTTTACGAAACGTGTTCGTGGAGGGGGTAAACGATTACGGAAGAAACTTTTGCTTCGTCTGACTTCTGGTTTTGGAAATTTTCCTTGTATTTTCAAGCTGAAATACAAATATTTATCCAGTAAAATGTTAATGAGCAGTAATACTTGACAGAGGCAACATCGTGAGAAAAAAAAAAATTATGATTAAGGAAAAAATCCGAATTCCGTCGACCTTTCGTTTTCTAGTTTCGTAAAGACGGAATTCCAATAATAACGAAAAAGCCGGAATTCCTTGAATTCGCGGAAGAATCTCGTGCCTGAAGATTACAGAAAAATTTTGCAGCAGCCAACTTCCGTTTTTGCAAATTGTTCTCCACAGTTTCAAGCTAAAATGCAAACATTTATGCAATAAAATGATATTTAACAAGAAAAGCGGACACAAAGACAGCATTGGGAGAACAATTTGCGATTACGACAAAATTTTCTTACTCCGTTTCACTACTGTGTTCGAAAGTTTTGAAGCACAAAATTTCGTCTCCAGATGGAAGACGACCCCCCCCCCTCTCCCAAATATCGATCTTCAGAATGATCTAACTGACGACAGAAAAATAAATATTAATAAAGCGGTATTCTGCAAATCCCTGTAAGAATCTCGTGTATATCATAAAAATAATAGCAAAAGAAAAATTTGAAACAAAATGAAAATTTGTAGAATCCGTAGTTTTGATAGTGAGTTCCGTAGTCAGACAACTAATTCCGTAGAAACTACGGCATTGTGTGGTAGTTGGCAGATATGAAGTGTGTAAAAGTTTAGCAGAAATTTGTGCGATACTTCCACTTAGTACTGCATGTTGTGAGGTCGGATTCAGTTTTTTAAAAAGAATACAAGGGGATTGGAGGAACAATTTGTCTGTTGAAACTTTAAATGCTCTGATGACAATTGAAATACTGTAGAAGGGCCACAAGAAGAGATTTTTAATCCACGGTCAGCAGTTATAAAGTGGTATGATGACAAAGTCGGACACCCTGAGTGTAAACCATATGGGAAGAAATCTGAATTAGAATGTCAGTGAAATATATTCATGTGGTATGAGAATTTGTTAGAAATTAATAATAAAGATAGTCACTAAACTTATCTAAGATTCTATTCATTATTCAAAAAGGTAAGTCAAAATATTTATACACATTTAAATTTCTGTGTAACTTTAATAGAAAATAAGTTACGATGTGATTTAGTTTTACTTGCTAGCAAACTATTTGGTCACTAGCAAAATTTGCTAGTGAGCAAAAAAGATGAAATCTTGCCCTGGTAAAGAGATACTTAACTGCTGTGTGCTACTAGCATGTGCTGGCTTATCACCTACATGCTTTCATGGCCTTTGTGCATCCTGCGATGATCTGTTCCAGCAGAACAATGCGCTGCCCCACAGGGCCACAACCACCCTAGCACAGCTTCAGGAACACTCATCTTAGTTTGGAACGATCCAGTGTCCCCCAAGGACCGATGTCTCGGGCATAGTTGTTATGGCATTACTTCCAGAAACACTCTGGCATCTGGTGGAGACAATTCCTCGGAATGTATAAGCTGCTTGACGATAATGGGCAAAACACGTAACAATATTAACAAATAAAGGTAACTTGATCACGCTAGTTACGTTAACTGAAAACTTTTACAAAAAGTTTGTAAGTTGGAAGCTTTCGACCTTATCGTAGGTCTTCATCACGCCAATGGAGGACTAAGATTGTTGCCAGATTCTACATTTGAATTTTTCCTATTTTTGTTGCCAAAACTTAGAATTGATCTCCAGATCAACGGAATGTAGAGAGGAGATTCGGAGTTGCAAGTCATTGAGTTGAAAATAATTTCTATGCTTTCACGGTAATGGAGGGCAAAACGATTGTCAAAAGAAGCAATTCGTTTTGCTTCGTTCCAGTGGGGAACTGCAGATGTGCCTTCCATTATTATCAAAATAGACAAGGCAGTATTAGATTTGGCTTTCGAAACATCTTTTCTATGTTCTAAAATTCTATGGTTAATGCTCCTGTATGTGCTTCCAATGTATAAGTTATCCCCAGTAGAAGAAGAGATAGGAATGCAGTAAACTCCTGGGAGGTTCAGGCTTTCAACTTTGTCCCTATCCCTTTGTAGAAGTTTCAAGATGTTTGGGGTAGATTTAATGGCAAAATGGTAACCAAAACTTCTAAAAGAATCTGTAACTTATAAGCATAGGAAGGATGGTAAGGAACAGAACCACAGAACTTCAGGTCTTCTTTCTTGTGAGGAAGGAGGCATTCGATTTTCGAATGGTTTTCATATTTCTTTATGAGGGAGTTGACTGTAACAGCAGGGAAACCATGGGAGAGGGCTATTGTAGAAATTTTGGAGAGTTCTTCTTGAAGAGAGTTGGTTGTTGCAAATGATATGAGCCCTGTGGATGTAGGACTTCAAGGCTGAAAGCTTGTAGAGATGCAGGGTGCAAGATTTGTAGGGAATGATGTTAGTGGCCGCAAACCTTCTGCGGCCACTAACATCATTCCCTACAAATCTTGCACCCTGCATCTCTACAAGCTTTCAGCCTTGAAGTCCTACATCCACAGGGCTCATATCATTTGCAACAACCAACTCTCTCTTCAAGAAGAACTCTCCAAAATTTCTACAATAGCCCTCTCCCATGGTTTCCCTGCTGTTACAGTCAACTCTCTCATAAAGAAATATGAAAACCATTCGAAAATCGAATGCCTCCTTCCTCACAAGAAAGAAGACCTGAAGTTCTGTGGTTCTGTTCCTTACCATCCTTCCTATGCTTATAAGTTACAGATTCTTTTTAGAAGTTTTGGTTACCATCTTGCCATTAAATCTACCCCAAACATCTTGAAACTTCTACAAAGGGATAGGGACAAAGTTGAAAGCCTGAACCTCCCAGGAGTTTACTGCATTCCTATCTCTTCTTCTACTGGGGATAACTTATACATTGGAAGCACATACAGGAGCATTAACCATAGAATTTTAGAACATAGAAAAGATGTTTCGAAAGCCAAATCTAATACTGCCTTGTCTATTTTGATAATAATGGAAGGCACATCTGCAGTTCCCCACTGGAACGAAGCAAAACGAATTGCTTCTTTTGACAATCGTTTTGCCCTCCATTACCGTGAAAGCATAGAAATTATTTTCAACTCAATGACTTGCAACTCCGAATCTCCTCTCTACATTCCGTTGATCTGGAGATCAATTCTAAGTTTTGGCAACAAAAATAGGAAAAATTCAAATGTAGAATCTGGCAACAATCTTAGTCCTCCATTGGCGTGATGAAGACCTACGATAAGGTCGAAAGCTTCCAACTTACGAACTTTTTGTAAAAGTTTTCAGTTAACGTAACTAGCGTGATCAAGTTACCTTTATTTGTATAAGCTGCTTTTTGCACTAGAGGAGGACCAACACGCTTTTAGGTCCAAGTATCTCTACTGTTTTGTCGATTAAGTATATTTGCTTCTAAATATCTGATTGAAAAAATCCTTCTTCCTTTCGATGCGATTTTATAATAAAGACTATTTTGGGTACAGTTTCTTTTACCAGTAATGTGGGTCATCCTATGTCAAATCAACACAGAAACATAGCATTTTCAAATTGACCCCTTTGGATTTTTATGAAACTTTGTGGATTTGTTGACATGCACAAAAAAAGAATGCATGCCAATTTTTAGCACAATAGCTTTTAAATTTCCTGAGATAGGAAGTCATAAAATTCAAGAAATTTGCTAAATTTCAGTGTTTTGTATGTCATAAAAGTACTTATAACTCAAATTCTTTTTATCATAGTGATGGGGTTTGGGGTTGTTGTTTTTTTAATATCTTTTCACTGGGTTTTAAATGATATATTACTTAATGCATAATTTAAAATTTCTAATTTCAAGGTCACACAATTTAAAATTTGACCTTGAATTTCTCAAAATGTGATATTTTGATTTTTTTTTTAATGGCATGAAATTACATGACACAGTGATAATATGTTATAAATTTGAGCGTGGCAATTGAAGGGCATCAAAAGTTACAAGGATTTGTTAAATGGTACATGCTTGGTAAATTTACTATCATATGACTAAAATATGCATGTTCCACTGATCAATAGAGAAGCTCTATAATCTAGCCAACCAGCAGCATAAAAAGGAACACATACGCACTGCGTTTGCTGATGGGTTACTCTTGTTTATTAAATAATTTTATGTAATATTTATAAAAAATATGAAAACTTTCATATATTAATATCTTAGCAGTTCAGCTTTAAATAGACTTCATGTTACACTGCTGGCCACCCAAACTGCAACACCAAGAAGGACACGAGATAGCAAAGCCAGATTTACTGGACACATAACAACAGATACAAAGATTAAACGATTGAGCTTATAGGCCCGCGCGACTTGCCAAACAAGCAGACATCAATAGTTCGTGTGGCCCCCATGGCTGGCAATAATGGCCGCTACACGCCACTGCATTGAACGAAAAAGGCTTTGGATGTGGGCTTGGGGTATGTCGGTCCAGGCTGCTTCCACACGTTGCCACAGTTCATCAGGCGTAGCCGTGGGTGGTGCTTGCTGGGCCACTCGGTTACACATCATATCAGGAGAACAGGCAGGCCATGGCAGCAGTGACACCTGGTGAGCCGTGAAGAATTGTTGCACGATGTGTGCCACATGCGGGCGCGCATTGTCCTGTTGAAACGTGGCCGCTGGTAGGTCCTGCAGGTAAGGGAAGACTACAGGCTCCAAAACGTCGGAGATGTAGCGGTGGCTGTTGAGTGTACCGGGGATGCGTACCAGAGGCATGCGGGTGTCATATCCAATTACGCCCCAAACCATAACGCCAGGCGACGGACCGGTATGGCAATGCATAATGCAGGCGTCATACAGTCTCTCGCCGCGGTGCCGCCACACGCAGATCCAACCATCGTGGTGTTGCAGACAGAAGCGAGATTCGTCGGAGAAGACAATGATGTGTCATTCCATAGTCCAGGTGCGGCGTTCAACGGCCCACTGCCGCCGCACTCGCCGATGGTGTAACGTCAATGGTAATCGGAGCCATGGCCGCCGTGCGGCAGTCCCCGCTCCTGCAGGCAACGTCGAACAGTACGTGCTGACGCAGGTTGTTGCGCAACACACCCTAATTCCTGCGCTAACGTTCGTGATGTGGCGGTGCGAGCCGTCAATGCCAGCTGCACAACGTGCCGGTCCTCTCGTTCAGTGGTGTACCGCGGCTGCGGCAATCGCTCACGTCGGTCCGTCCGTCCCTCCTGCATCCATCGAACCATACTCGCCTCACTGTGGCTGGATGTCATCCCACACGGGCGCCGATGTCTCGGTACGATAAACCGCTGTCGTGTTAAGCCACTATTCGTCCTCTGTCGAACTCCGAAACGTGCTGGAATGACTGCCGTATTCTGCGACGAGGCTTCAGGAAGCTTCCCACGCACAGGTCCGGCAGCACAACACACTTCCACTACTTACACCCCGCCTTTTGTGCATCCTTCTTATAGTGCTTCTCGGTGGCGTTCCGGGCGCACATGATTTGCATATGACCTACAATGCTAATCGTTTGCATGTCCTCTAACGGGCGACGCATGCTGCAAATTTCAGCCCAATCGGATGCTTCCTTCTTGGTGTTGCATTTTGGGTGGCCAGTAGTGTATTTGCTGAAAAGAGTTGACTTAATGCATTTGAACTTGGCACTTATATCTAATTTTAAAATCTTCAGAAATTTCTCTTCTTGTTCAGTGATGACAATTTTATATCGTAACCACTGAAGGAAACTATTTTTACATAAAAGAAGAAAGTTTGCATTAACTTAAGTGCATCAAATGAAAATGTCTTCTGTGTGATGCTTTGTAATTTTTCAGTTAGACTGCTCACTTCAAACTGGGAAACAATTGCACTCTAGTGTAAATGCCATAATCAGCATAAATTTTCTCTGTTATTTTAACTGTGTTGGCGAAATTAAAATTTCTTGCACTTGGAAGTGTTCCCGAGTTTTTCAGTACCTTGTAAGATTTTGTAAATTCATCCAATTGGTGTCTTTTTATCTACTTTTTGCAATATATTGGGTCTTTGCAAGTTTAAAATATCTTCTTTGAAGGGATATATTTACATATATGAGGAAGGGTCATGAAGATAATGAAACAAAACTTTCCCTTCATCCGCATCTACAAATACATTCAAGGCACAGCCAACCCACAAGTGTCACAGAGACTTGTCACTGAGACATATATCTGCAAATGTTATCTCACATTTATCAGAAGTCATATATTCTATTTTGCTGACTGTAGAATTTGAATAAATTAACTCCTATTCTGTTTTTGTCCACTGTGGTAAAACAGTGAAGTTTGTGAGTATTGGGTATTGTTCTTGATGTCTCAAAATGTGGCTGTAATAACTTTTTTCCAGCTTCATACAGACTTTCACTGAGGTGTTCAAAATCATAGGCTGGCATGTGTTTGGTTGTCCAGTTATATATTTGATAGGGTGTCATAATCCGTGTTATTATATGGCCTTTGTAAACTTGCTTTAGCTGCAAGACTTTTAAAATTGTCACTAACACAAGCACTTATTGTGGGGTGTGTTGCATAAAAGTTTCACTAACTGTACTAAATCTGTTAATTTAAGCAGAAATTGATCATTTTTATTTCTATTCTTATCTTGTGCTGCTGATCCATCTGAATAATGAAAAATGTTTGTCTTTTTTTAAACTTTTATTGAACTATGGAAGCAGTGCTGAAAAAGATGAACTGCTATTGCATTGTGTTGCAATCTCTCCAAAATTATGCCATAATTTGTGTGCTCAGTTTTCCCTAATATTTTTGTAATATGCAACAAATGGTTGAATTGTGGTTTGAAAATTATTCCAATGGAATCCTTTAGCAGAATCTTGCTACAGAAATGAATAATTCTTAGAGAGAGAGAGAGAGGAAAATCACACATTGCCAAAAATTTGCCAGCTCGCAAATTTGCTTTTAGTTCATTATGAAAAGCTGCTTGCTGTTTAGCTGTAAATGTCTTAGATGAACAATTACATTTTTTAATAAAAAACAAACTAACCTAACTATAGAATCAACGGTTTTTGTTAGTGTACATGTTGAACAATTTGTGGATATTCACTGCTTGTAAGTTATATTATCAATTACATTAGAATCAAATAATTCAAATTAGCTTCAAATTTTTCAGTTCTTTCAAGCATTTTGTTGTATTCACCTAAATAGTAAGCTGGTGAAGATGATTCAGAAATAGTATTTGCTGTGTAGTCTTCACATATTTTAATTTTTTACCTGCATCACTCATGGCAGATAACTTCCATTTTGTATTCAATTAGCATTAATTTAACATTTTGTTGAATAGTACTACACTGATAATGTGAGTGCCACTTGTGCCAGCAAAAGCACAATTTTTTTGGCCTTCATTCACAAAACCTGGAAAATCCAGTTTTCAGAGTGAGATATTTTACCTTGCAAAATAGTATGTCTGCTTCCTGCAAATCGAAATGATGCAAAAATGGAAGTTTTCGAAATTCACCAGAGCAAAATAAAAGTTAATGGAAAATAGAAGAAAAAATTAAAGCATTTTTTCTAATGTTTACATTAAAGAAATTCAACTTAAGGGTCCCATTTTAACAAAAAAAAAAAAAAAAAAAGCTTCAGGGAAAAGAGATGTCCCTCTCTAAATATGTCCTTGAACAGCTCTAAGTACCTGATTTTTAAATCTGAACTGTAACTTTACATCAAGGACATCTGATTGGCTTTTAGAAGGAAAGACCACTATCGCATTGTCTAAAGCAGTTTTTTTTTTAAGTAGAAATAAAACAATAACACAGAAACTTATTTAACCATTATCAAGAAATTAAGCATTAAAAGGTATCTTATATTGGTAAGCATCGACATCTCCACCCAAATGTTTCATAATAAACTATAAAACTAATATGTAAGGTTTTGTTGTTTTGAAATGAATAGGTGTATCTGAATGGATTTCTTGCGCAGATTCCGAAAATGACCTTCAAAATTCCGTATCACGTCAAGTTTTTTCACAAATGACGGAAATGTGAAAATAAAAAAAAAACGTTATTTTTTAATGACATTGTTATATGGCAACGTTTGTAGCGTGCGAAAATGTTCTCTGGAGGGATGGAATGATTGTTTGAGGAATAGATAAACATAAATATATAGCTGATAATGGAAATGCAACTGTTTTATCTGTATGACATCACGATTTGCGCCACTCACAAAGGCGGAACATGAGAGAATGTTATCTTGGCACGGCAGTATGACTCATACCTCACGCCACTGCTACCTTCTTTCTATTGGTCACATGTCGCGCCATTCGGGGCAGATCGTGTTACACTAGTCAGTGCAAAGAAGGGACTGGTCCCGTTCGGTTGTTTCTTTGTGGCATGTGCAGTGGCTTCACGTGGTTGTGTAAATCATCCAGACTTATTTTGCTACATATGTGGCTGTTATACGACAGGAAAAAAACAGAGGCAAAATATTATGCCTTTCGTGAAAAATGCTTATTTTCAATACTTCGGCATTAAACTAGCAGATCAAGACAAAGTTTGGTCTCTTCACAATGTGTGCCGTGCATGTGTGGAGGGGTTGAGGAACTGGAAAAGTGGAAAAAGGGCATCAATGCCGTTCGGTGTACCCATGGTGTGGCGTGAGCCAAAAATCACAGTGACAACTGCTACTTCTGCACAGTGAAATATCGTGGGCCATACCAGAACCAGTAAGCGTAACATTGTGTATCCCAATATCCCATCTGCCATAAGACCAGTGCCCCATAGTGAATCCATCCCTGTGCCATCCCCGTCCAATATCAAGCCCCCAACCGACACCAATTCAGACTGTGATACAAGTGATGAGATGTACCAACCGGACAGCATGGAGGATGAAACCCCAGTGCCATTTACCCAGCATGAACTGAATGATTTGGTTCGTGATCTGAATTTACCTAAAGACGCAGCAGAGCTTTTTAGGATCACGACTTCAGGAAAAGAATTTACTATGTCCTAATACGAGATTCTCCTGGTACAGACACCGAGAAGCAGAATTGGTTCCTTTTTGCTGAGGAAGGCGGTTTGGTATATTGTCGAGACATTCCAGCAGTCATGAAATACTTCAACATTAATTACAATTCAGGACAGTGGAGGTTGTTCATAGATGCCAGCAAATCCAGTTTAAAAGGTGTTTTATTACACAATACTGACATCCATCCATCCATTGCAGTAGCACATTCTGTGACTTTGAAAGAGACATACGAGAACCTTAAATTACTGCTGGAAAGTGTGCAGTACAAGTTTCATGAATGGTCTTTGTGCTGGGATTTCAAGGTGATTGGAATATTGCTTGGCCAACAAGCAGGCTACACCAAATTTCCTTGCTTTTTGTGTGAATGGGACTCCAGAGCAAGGACAGAACATTGGGTTCGGCAGCAGTGGTCAGTCAAAAGTACATTCACACCTGGTGAAAAAAACACTATTTCACTTCCACTGGTTGATCCCTCGAAAATACTGTTGCCACCTTTACACATCAAACTTGGCTTAATGAAGCAATTCGTGACAGCTTTAAGCAGGGACAATAAATGCTTTCAGTATCTTGGTGATAAGTTTCCATCAATCACGTCTGAAAAAATTAAAGCTGGCATTTTCATAGGCCCTCAAATACGAAAATTAATGGCAGACAACATATTCGAGGAAACCATGAGTGAGTGCGAATTGCGAGCATGGACTGCATTCAGAAATGTGGTACACAACTTTTTGGGGAACACGAAAGGCTTCAAATTACACCACTTTAGTCGAGGACATGCTGGAATCCTATGAACTGCTTGGTTGCAACATGAGCGTCAAAGTTCACTTTCTCCATGCTCATCTAAATTACTTTCCTAACAATCTTGGTGATTTTTCGGAAGAACATGGCGAGCACTTCCATCAGGATATTAAAGTGATGGAAAAGAGATACCAAGGAAAGTGGACTACATATGATGGCCGACTATTGTTTGATTGAACAGAGACTGTGCGGACGCACACCGAAGACAATCCAAAAAGAGGAAGTTTGAAGGGGAGCCCAGTGCCGAATGTTAGGTATGTTTGCTTTTGAATATGTTTTTATGTTCATCTATTCCTTAAACAATCATTCCGCCCCTCCAGAGAACATTTTCACACGTTACAAACGTTGCCATATAGCAATGTCATTAAAAAATAACATTTTTTTAAATTTTCACATTTCCGTCATTTGTGAAAAAACCTGACGTGATACAGAATTTTGAAGGTCATTTTCGGAATCTGTGCAAAAAATCCATTCAGATACACCTATTCATTTGAAAACAACAGAAAAAAGTTAAAAAATTGCAGATCATTGAATCCATGTACTGAAATGTTTTTTAAGAATACAGGTGACCATTTCCATCTCAATTCAGACAGGTGTGACCAACATGTGTCAGTTGACCACCTCCAATTTTTTTGAAAAAAATATGGTAGCTACTCCTAATAGAGGTATAGTACTGCAAAAGGATTTTTCTTTAAAAAATTTTTTTTTGGTCAAGCTACAGCATTTTGAAAATAGGCAAAAAATACACCCGTGACGATAATCATGTGAAACGCAAAATTTTTAAGTGCACACTGCTCCTGAACTATAATAGGCAGAGAGACTCATTTTTTAATTTGAAGCTATTGAATTGGCCTTTCTTCAATTTCACAGAAATTGATCAAACGAATGTTGTCAGATGGCAAAATAATTGTATATTTATTACAAAAAAAAATAATTTTCCACAACTTTAATTTTTTTTTTTTTTAAGAAAAAGACTTGGGGGTCATTCCACACGAAATCGTCCGATTTTGAATTAATTTTCCACCAACACATCTCCGATTCTTACGATTTTTTTTATTGGGTAGCTTCTCCCAACTTATAAAAACCCTGAAAGTTTCAATTTTTTATTTCTGATAGGTTAGAAGATATAATTTTTTGAATTTTGGTGCATGGCGGACACATTTTGCGTAAAAACACAAATATCTCCGTTATTTAGAATAAAAAGAAATACATAAATCATCATTCTTTCTTAATTTTTACCAAGGAATCCATTGGTGCAATGCACGCGTTTCTATCTGCTTTATTTTTGAGTTATGAGCAATGAGAGAGCCTTTCTTCTATGCTTAAAAAGGCAATGTAGTACAGCACTTAGAAAGCTGCAGTTATTATTCTTTGTAAAGAAAGGTTTAATCTATCAAATGAAGAAAAAAACCCCTTGGGCTTTTGCCTGAGCGCCGAGAAAAGAATTTTTAAACATGGTGCATGGCCAATGCATTGCCACGGTGACAGCGCAATCAATGAAGTACGCTGCCTCGTGGTCACAGCTGTGCGGAGACTTGGTACCGGAAGAAGAACGGCATTCCTCCTGCATGCAAAAAGCGAACCCACCCATCGCGCGGACGCATGTATTGTTGAACTCACGTTTTAAAGGAAAGGAATTCTTTATTTTTAAAAAGCATGATTAGTTCATGAACGACGTTTAGATTTCGATGTCTCACAACGCTGTGATCAACTTCCATGTCAGTTTTTGATTATACTTAATTAAATCAGACAAGAAGAAGTTGAGCTTCCGTGGAACGCATTTTTTTTTTTTTCCGATAACGAATTTGGCGATTATCATAAAATTTAACATCTACAGGGTTCACAGTGTTCGCGAGATTTTCCCACGTTTTGTGTCATCATCTGAATCATTTCTTGAAATCAATGCTAAACCAAAATCTTTTGGGGGAGGGGTGATTGCTGCCAATGCTTTCGCTCTAGACAAGATATCGTAGCGTAGTGAAATTTCTTCGGCTAATTTTGGGAATCGTCTTGTATTATTTTTTTTTAATCAGCTTTTTTTTTAATTCTGGCGAGTATGTATGTATGTACGTGTATACATGGATAAAAAGTTCCGTTGTACTTAGTTTTCAGATTTATCATGCCGGCGATGAAATGAAGCCTCTCTTTTTTTAAATGTTTGTAGAGGGTTACTGCAAATGACCTGATGCTCCAGACCTTTTGCGCAGTTTGTCTGATCAATATCCCCCAAATTTATTGCTTCTCGTAAAGATATCCTTAAGTATAAACTTGCCGCCCAGGTGGCGAAGTGGTCTAAGCGATATCTTATGAATATGATCATTCGTCCAAATTGGGTCCGGATTCGAATCCCGGTGAGGCATGGATGTTGTGTTTGTCTTATGGCGCTGGCTCTCTCCCTTCCCTGGAACCAGTGGCCCCAAATTAGGGACGGGCGACTGCTTATAGCCCACTGAGTTGGTCACGGTGGTCGTTAAACCTCCAATAAAAAAAAAAAAAGTATAAACTTGCCATTCGCCGCAGGATGAAAAATAATGTTAACAAAAAAGTGTTAGGAAGATTTTATATGCGCACGCAAAATCTCTGATTTTTTTCTGTGAAGGTAATATACTTTTTCTGTAGCGTGGAAACTAAATATGACCCGCGAGAAAATTTAATGTTCGTGTCACCGATGTAAACCAATCAGTTCTAAACTTTCAGCTTTTGGAAGTTTATGAATTGTAGCCTCTTAAATAAAAAAGCAAAATGGTTTTCCACATGGCTGTTAGTTTTTGTACTTTTGGGAGGGAAATGGGGGAAGGGGAGTCCTGAACGAATTTCTAAGAGAGCAGCAGAAACACGCGTTTTGGAATTATAGTTGAAAACGATCAGAGAGAGAGAGAGAGAGAGAGAGTCGGATTACAAACTGTACTTCATAAATAGCCTTGTGAAAGAGAGAGAGAGAGAGAAAGAGAGATAGAGAGAGAGAGAGAGAGAGAGAGAGAAAGGCCTAAGTAAGCTAAAATTGCGAATAAAACCATTTTTCAGTTCCAGTAAGGATTGGCACGTCTTTGACCTTCAGTCTGCTCTTCGCTCCCATGTGCTTCGTGTGAACATTTCTTTCATCAAGCGACTGCTTGCTTTCCTCATCAAGCAGCAACCACTCGCATTTGTGTTTTGTATTTGTATAGATAAAGCGATGATATGAGTGCATTTTTGCCTAATCTGATTTGTAACTGTATATTAACTATATTTCATCCAAAGAAAGAATTATAAAGTGTTGTTATTGAGTAGACTACTTAAAACAGTGGGAAAAGGTAGTGTGAGAAAAACCTCTCACGTGCGACCACTAGTGTTTTTCAGCGTGTGGCGACCGAAGACTGGTTAAGAATGAATTATGCATGCTTGGAAAATGTATAAAAGACTGTCCAGGAAAAGATGTTAAAATGATTTTGCATGATAATTTTGGGGAGAATGTTCATGAAATTACTTACTAGCAGTGGGGGTTACAGCTGATAGGTGTGATCTAAAAAATTTATTTCCTTCTGTTAAATGCAAAAAGTTTTTTACAATCTGACTTTAGGAATATAGATATTGGGCCGAACAAAACAAAAAAATGCATGAATTGTAATTCTCATGGTCAGCAATATTCCATGCAAAACAAACAACTAAAATGCATATGTGACTTGTGTGTCTGTAGACATTGTCTGCATATAGAATATTTGACAGAGTGGTACTGTAATTTTTTTTATTTAGAAAGGTTGTTAAAAACTTTTATGATGCACTAACAGCGTATTTGCCCACATATTTTGTCATGTAACACTATGCTGAGTATAAGTTACCTTCAACTTTTTTGCAAATATGTAGGTTAAGACTAAGATTCCTTTGCACCAATCTAAACAAAATGCTCACTTGCCTTTTTTTTTTTTTTGTTATTGTTGTCATTTAGTTATATTCAGAATATGATTGCTGTAAAGAAGTATAGTTCTGAACATAAGCCAGTTTTACAAGTAGAGATGAACATTGCTATCAGATAAAGATTTCTCTTTCTGTAAGAAGAATGGAGCTCGAATGCTTATAAAATGTTTCATAATGCTTTAATGTCAGAGATTTTGTTATCTGTATTTTTGTGTCAGTGCTTGCTTTTTAACTGTAGATTTGCAACTGTA
This sequence comes from Macrothele yani, assembly GCA_039090855.1. NCBI lineage: Eukaryota > Metazoa > Arthropoda > Arachnida > Araneae > Macrothelidae > Macrothele > Macrothele yani. The sequence goes on from CM077017.1 coordinate 83,698,499, forward strand.
TATGGTTTTATTGTAGGTAAATTACACTGAAATTTTGTGTAGTCTTACATGAAAAGTTCCCACATTTTTGGTTGATAGCCCCTTGATTCATTGAAATTTGATTCGTGATAAGTATTTCCCTAGAGCTGATTGAGTTCATGTTCATAAATTTTCTGTATATTGCTGGAATTAAAATTTAATGTTCACCATTACAGTAATTAAAGTATGTTTTTGGATTTTTAAGAAATTGCTAATTATGAAGAAAAGAGGTAATTTGTCACCCCCCCCCAGTTTCTCCTTTCAGGTCATAGAAATTTCATGAAAGAAATGCAGTTGAAGTAGTAGTTCGAGAAAAAAATGCTGATCAATCTGTTATCTCATTGTGAAGACTGCAAAGTGCATGCCTTCTGATGCAACTTTTTGTTGGCAGTATCATATCAGTTTTCTTTGTAAATTTATTTATTGGAAGTGAGCAATCTTACCACAGAAATTTGAATTGGTTTTGCACAGACAATTTGGAAGCTCACATTTATTGCTCTAAACAGAATTGCCAAAACAGTAAAAGTTATGTTTCAACAAAAAAGTTATTCATTATGGTAACTTAATATGTCATATTACTTGTTTCAGTTTTGCTGCACATACTTAATTCTGGGCTATGCAAAAAGACCAATTTTGATAAAATGAAAATGTCATTTTGATCACAGATGATTCAATAAAATCATTAATTTCAGTACCTCATAATTTCTTTATTTTTTTAGACTCTGGCACTGAAAAATCTCCCCCCCCCTCCTTTTTTTTTTTTTTTTTTTTTTAGAATTTTTTTTTTTTTACCTGTAGAAAAAATTTCAGTTTTTGTTCATGGTTGAAATGCCCCATAATGTAGTGCTGATTGCTTTATTTTTTATTGTGTACCTGAGACACTATATTACAGTTAAATGTTTTGGTTTTCTAGGCATGAGTTGAAATATTCGAATTGGAGTAATTATTCAATATATGAAGTATTAATTTTCTACTTCCATGTAGTTCCTAAAATTTTAAATTGAAAGATATATAAGATGTTCAGTTTTGTGATTAATAAAAGGATCTTTTTAATTTATGTTCCTTCAGTTCATAAGTATTTCAGACATTAATTAGTTGATATTTTAGTGTAGTTTTGTTTGTCTGAAAATCACAGTATCATGTGTCAAAGCCAGTGTTTTGTGATTGTCCATACAGTTTTAGAATTTGTATTGAAATCAACAAAATGAATTAATATAAATTACATGTACAACAGAAATGGTATAACCAGTTTTCACATGACTGTTTGCAGTTTTGATGTACATTCTGTGTACATATAGAAACTGTTTCTAAATTAACATACATGGTGATCCGTTTAGGTAGGGATAATTTAAAATTGCTGTGTTATGGCTTGTAGGATATAACAAGTCAGTACTTGGCAGAAATTACCTTTATCGATGGAAGTTTGTCTAGGCCTCTACATGAGCCCCTTTGCAGACTCGACAGAGTTCATACCGGGTGCTCAATTCTTGCCACATGTTTTCTAACATCTGCAGATTGATTTGTGCGAATGCTGAAGAAATTTTCACCTTCAAATCATCTGGGATTTGAGGCCATTGTGCGTAAACGATGTTCTTCACAAACCCCTCATAGAATGGGGGGGGGGAATGAGATATGGGGAGTTTGTAGGCCAAGGAATAGGGCCATTGCTGCCCCGCCAGTTGTCATTGAATGTTTTGTTGAGGAAGTTCCTGACTTCCAGTGGGGTGGGGCCCCATCTTCCTGCAAAATGATGTTATCCAGTTGTGGTATCAAGATCTATAACATGTCTAGGTATGGTCCTGATCGTACATTGACCTCAGAGAAGAAAAAGGACCATACAACTGGTGACGATTAACCCTGCACCACACATTTACCTTAGGGCTTGCTCTTCCCACTTCATAGATAGCTCAGGGATTCTGGGTACCTCCAAATGATAGTGTTGTGCATATTCACTCTTCCACTCACATGAAATGTTACCTCATTTGTGAATAGCCATCGATCCAGAAAGGTGGTATCCGCTTCCATCCGGTCGTACACGAGGCAGGCAGACTCAAAAACGGCTTACGTGGTCACGCTCCCGTAGTGCTTTTACACACTACGCTCTAAGCGATACGGGTGCATTTTCAGGTAATGCCATGCAATGCGTTGACTCAAGGTTAAGAGAGCCTCTAGGCTGAGCAAAAACATTTTACAAAATTTTTGTATAAAGGTGGTTAAAGAAATTTTTTTTTATGGCTGATTTGAATGAAGTACTGAAAGCAATTTTTGACATTTTTTTTCATTAAATAAGTAAAATATTTAAAAATCATTTTTGCCATTTTAGTTCATAAAAACTGGATGATGGGAAAGCATCCAGTATTTTTTTTTTTTTTTTTCCAGAGGTCTTTAAGGCCCCTTTTCTTAGCCACATACATGTATGTTAACATGAGAATATGAAAGAAATATCAGTTCAGTGAATGAAATTTTTGTACCAAGGAGGGTAAGGCATTATGTATTATATTTGTTTGCACATAACTAACTACACATCTTGAAGAATGTAATTAATTTTTGTAACACTGGTTTTCTGCTCAGCAAAATAAATTGAATTGAATTGAAGTAAAAGATGTTCTTCATGGGTATGAAGAAACAAAGACTTGCTTCATTATTTTATAAGAGTCAAGAAAAAATTGCTTTTTACAAAACATTGTGGAATTGTGTTGTTTTTTTATATTCAAGAGTAAATAATTTAAGTAGTTTTGTGTTTTTCGTGCCACAATTCTTAATTGTTACTTATTTGTTGACTTATGTTTTGTATTTTCATCTTAATTGGAAAAGGTCATCAGATGCTATCACACAGCCGTTACGTGTTTTATTATTTGTGTGTGCATGTGATTGCGAGGCATTTCAAAAAGGCTGGCCTTAGTTCTATAAAAGAATAAAATTTACATGATATGATTAACTTTGGCTGAAGTGTTTTGTATTGCTATAAAACTAGGGCAGTAAGTTTAACTACGACGTGCACATTAGACTGCCACTCAAATGTATGAAGACAATTTTTTCTTCCGTTTTCATTGGTCACACCACCTTATTTTGTTCATTTCTATGTAAAATTAATTTTCCCAAAATTTCTTTACTGTATCTTGAAATCTACTGGTGGCTCAAAGGCCCTTGTACTTTTCTGTCCTATTTTTAAGAGATCTTGCATTCGGAAGGCAAGCTGTTGAACTCTAATTCTCTCGCAGTGCAACAGATGGTGCTGCTTGTCCAGTCACAGAGCTATTCTTTAATCTTTTTTCATCTTCCCTTTCGGATGCAGTCTATCGAAAACTCCTGTTAAGTTAACATCGCTGGTCACATCGTCAAGCTAACGTTGTGTTTTTCAGTAAGTCGAAAACCAGGTGAGCCCTAATCCCAGGAGCAGAATTATGTTCAGTGTTCTGCAACATGACTTCCAACGATTGTAAATGTTCTGCGGGTAAAGCGCGAAACACTTTAAGCAAATTTCATTAAAAAAAAAATTAAGTGAATAAATCACAGTAAAACAAACATTAAAAAAGTACCATCAGTTGAAACCCCTTGTTAAATATTATAATACATAAACCTGTTAATTAAATCAAATACACTGCTAGCCACCCAAAATGTAACACCAAGAAGGACACGAGATAGCAAAGCCAGATTTACTAGACACATAACAATGGATACAAAGATGAAACGGTTGAGCTCACAGGCCCGTGCGACTTGCGGAATACGCACACATCAATAGTTCGTGTGGCCCCCATGGCTGGCAATAACGGACGCTACACGCCGCAGCATCGAACGAAAGAGGCTTTGGATGTGGGCTTGGGGTATGTCGGTCCAGGCTGCTTCCACACGTTGCCACAGTTCATCAGGCGTAGCCGCGGGTGGTGCTTGCCAGGCCACTCGGTTGCCGATCAGTGACCAGACGTGTTCGATGGGCATCATATCAGAAGAACAGGCGGGCCACGGCAGCAGTGACACCTGGTGGGCCGTGAAGAATTGTTGCACAATGCGTGCCACGTGCGGCCGCTTTGTCTTGTTGAAACGTGGCCGCTGGCAGGTCCTGCAGGTAAGAGAGGACTACAGGCTCCAAGACGTCGGAGATGTAGCGGTGGCTGTTGAGTGTACCGGCGATGTGTACCAAAGGGGTGCGGGTGTCATATCCAATTGCGTCCCAAACCATAACGCCAGGCGACGGACCAGTATGGCGAAGCATAATGCAGACGTCGCCACACGCGGATCTGACCATCTTGGTGTTGCAGGCAGAAGCAGGATTCGTCGAAGACAATGTCTTGCTATTCCGTAGTCCAGGTGCACCGTTCAATGGCCCACTGCCGCCGCACTCGCCGGTGATGTAACGTCAATGGTAATCGGAGCAATGGGCGCTGTGCGACAAGTCCCCGCGTCTGCAGACGACGTCTAACAGTACGTGCTGACACAGGTTGTTGCGCAACACACCCTAATTCCTGCACCAACGTTCGTGATGTGGCGGTGCGAGCCGTCAATGCCCGCCGCACAACATGCCGGTCCTGTCGTTCTTTGGTGTGGCGCGGCTGCGGCAATCACTCACGTTGGTCTGTACGTCCCACCTGCACCCACCGAATCCATAGTCGCCTCACTGTGGCTATATGTCATCCCACACGGGCACCGATGTCTCGGTACGATAAACCGCTGTCGCGATAAGCCACTATTCGTCCTCTGTCGAACTCCGAAACGTGCTGGAATGACTGCCGTATTCTGCACATGATTTGCATATGCCCTGCAATGCTAATCGTTTGCATGTCCTCTCACGGGCGACACATGCTGCGAATTTCAGGCCAATCGGATGCTTCCTTCTTGGTGTTGCATTTTGGGTGGCCAGCAGTGTAAATTTATTTAGAACCAGGGTATGTATTTAGAATTTGATATTCTGTTAATAACTTTTGAAGTTAAATAGTGTGCCATAGTTGCACATGAATTATTTACCAAGTGTCTGTGGTAATTTGGTCCATACATTGAAACTAGGGCAGCTTTCAGTATTTTTCGGACTGACTTGTGTCCAAACTGTGCTCTGTTTGACATTATAAACAGTCATTTATCATTTGTTCCAATTATAACATCATCTCCACCATTAGTATTGGGTCTTTTACTTATACAATGTCAATTGCTGAAACCCAGGATTCACAAATTGCATCTGAGGCAGGCAGAGAAAGAATAAAAGCAGGTTACTTAATAAATTTTGGAATCTCTGTTTTCATTTCATTTAGAGCTTGTTTTAAGATAGCTTTAATCTGGTAAAAATGTTCCACTTGTCCTACTTTCTTGCATATTTCTATAGATCCAAGTGACAAAAACAGTGTACTCCAAAAATATATATTTTTTATTTTTTTCTTCAGAGTGTGGAACACATAGAAAAACCTTTACAAATCAATGAAATTGGAAAGATCTTCCAATTCTTTCTTCTGCTCAGAACTGACATGAGTTCTTGGAAATGTTAATTATTCAAAATTCATTAAAATACCTGCTCTTCTTATAATTATGTCAGCAATTGCCTCATTTTCAAAATATACATTTTATTATTCAATAGATCAGCTATGTAGCCTGTTATCTACTGAATATCACAACATAAGGGAGCTATGTCAGAGTTATTCTGAGTGGAGTGCAGTTTTTTCGAACTCTTCGCTCAGTCCGATTTCCATTTTCGGAAATTTTTCTTCTATTTTGAAGCTGAAACACAATCATTTATTGAACAAAATCATATTTTACATTAATACTGAACAGGAGGAATCACGAGAAAAAAAAAATTGTGATTACGGGAGAAATCGTCACTCCGTCTAGCTTCCGTTTTTGGAAGACGAAATTTCGTTTACAGCCAGACAGCGCACCCTCCCCCTTCCCAATTCTCTTCTCTCTCGAGAATAACTCAAATGATGACAACAAAGGCAAAATTTCCCTAATCCGCGAGAGAAACTGGTGCCCTCTAAAGATTATAGGGAAATTTTTTGCCCCGTCGAATTTACGTTTTCGGAAAATTGTTGCCTACAGTTTCAAGCTGAAATACAAACATTTATGCAATAGACTGACATTTAGCGACAATACTGGGCAGAGGTAACTTCGCAAGAAGAAGAAACAATGATTAGGCCTACGGGAAAATTTTTAAGTTTCGATGAACGGAATAATACTGTTCCCAAACGAGAAATGACCCCCCCCTTCCACACACACACACACATTAATCCCCCCCCCAAATTCTCTTTAGTTTTGTATCGATGCCAAATGATAAGAAAAATGCGGAATTCCGCTAAAGAATCTCGTGCCTGATTTGCAACAGTTGGCGATTTGCAAAATGTCCAGGCTGCTACGTATGGAAGCCGATTCATGTGCCCATAGATTATATTCCCGACATGAATGATGTATTTGACTGCATTTTCGTAACTAAGGGAAGGATTCGTTTTTAACGCACACAATTTTTATGAAATACACGTTTTCAAAGCTCAAATTTTGTGAGTGGTCAATAATTTTTTTTTTCATTAAAATTTTCTAAGGCGGGAGAGGGAGACTCCTTCCTAGCAATTTTACTTCGGCAGGAGTTTAATACTTTGGGCGGGAATCCCACGTGTTCTGCTGTTGTTGACTTGAGGTAATATTTTCCAAGAATACCTGCCAACTAAATTTAATGAATATGCAGAAGATTGCTTTGAAAAATTCAGAAGATTGTATAAAAATTCAGATTTTTTTTTACGTCAATTTGTCACACAATAAAGTGATTTAGAACTCCTACTGCTTTAACAAAAAAGGAATACAGGGCACTTTTATTGAAGGGAACTTTTATTTATAGTAATTTAACAGTTAGCTAAACTTTTTACAGTGGCCTTTTTGGCTTTTTTAAGAATTCTTTGGAGTACTCTTTTTGAAAACAAGGTAATTTTCTTTGCATTTAATTAACAGAAGACTATCGAGCGATTTACCTGACATTAATGATCGAAACATTGTGCAATTTTTTAACCAAAGAAAAAATTATTTTGCGTTAATTAAATTCTTTTGCATTATTTAATTAAATGGCAAATACACCCTATAATTATTATTTCACTTTGGTGTTCTTTCAAATGACGAGCCACACCATTTTTCTCCTATCATTACTGGAGCATTGTCTGCTCCAAAAGCAATGCAATTTTTGAAAGGTATCCTGTGCTTACTAAAAACATCAACTGTAGCTGATAACCATGAATTCTGATCTCAGAGCTTTCACTATTTTAGGTAAATGGTGTAATTTTCAGAGAATGAATACTTTTTTTTAACACCATGCATCAATTCTTACAAATTTCCAAACTTCGTCACTTCCGTTTTTGGAAATTTCCCCCACCTTTATCAAGCTAAAATGCACACACATTTATGAGGGTGATGACATTTAACAACTACATAGGAGTGGAGACCACATCGCGGGGAAAAAAATACAATTACTGAAGAAATCTTTGCTCCGTCTGACTTCCGTTTTCGGAAATTTGTCCAACATTTTCAAGCTGAAATACAAATATTTATGGAATAAAATTATATCTATTAATACGGGGTAGAAGATACATCGTGAAAAAAATTACGATTACGAGAAAAATCTTACCTCCATCTACTTTCTGTTTTCGAAGGATGAAAAAAATTCCGTCCTCGGACGGAGAAAACGACCCCCCCCCCCCCCAAATTTCAGTTCAGTTGTTCCTCAATCTCGTGAATGGTCCAAATGATAAAAAAAAAAAAAAAAATACGGAATTCCTCGAATCAGCGTAAGAATCTCATGGCTGAAGATTACAGGGAAATTTTCGGGTGGCCTAACTTCCGTTTTCGGAAATCGTTGCCTACAATTTCAAGCTGAAATTATGCAATGAAATTATATTTAACAACAATACTGCACAGAAGCTACATCGCAAGAGAGAAAAAATACGATTACGGGAAAAATCTGCATTCCGTTTAGCTTCCGTTTCTGAACGTTTAAAAAAGACAAAACATACGTTCCCAGACGGAATACGAACCCCCTCCCTAACTACCCCGAAAATTTCATAATTTTTGCATCAATCTCGAAAGTGACAAAAAAAAAAGGGGGTGGGGGAGGGAGGGGGGACTCCGCGAATCCACGGAAGAATCTCGCGTACGAATTAACCCCTGAATCGATTTCGAATGGCGTCTGATTACGCTAAAATATTTATGACCGGTAAATTTTAACTTTTGGCGCAAAATTAGCACAGATTTTGTCAAAAGCGCATTTTTTAGTAGAATGGTGCAAGAACAACGTTTTGGCACGGGCTGACACAATTGGCACAGGTCTGGCAGCCCTAAGATTAGGACTTGCTGCGCTTTTCAACTTTTTTTTTTTTTTTTTTTTTTTTTTGTCTTACAAAAATTAATAAAACAGGTTATTTTTCGCAAAAAACAGAAGTTTTTCGAACGGCTAAAGAACGCGAGTTTGGTCGGAAAAATGTATAAAATAAAAGAGTTGGCAGGTATTCAAGATGGACACCTAACAAACACTCTCCCCAGCAATATGTGGTTTAACACGGCTTGGCTCCTCCCACTTATACAACATACTAGCGGGGAGGGGGAAAAGGGTCTTTCAAAAAGCACAGGGAGAAACAATCAGCTACCATCCCAAATGGTGGGGGTGTGGATGTGTGGGGGAAGGGAAATTGGTGCTCTGGGCAGACGGCGGGGAGTGTAGACAAAGAGGAGTTACCGGCAGATCGGGGTAGGCGAGCGAGCACTGCTCTCAGAAATTTAAGGCAAAAAAAAATTCTACAAGGATTGAAATTTAAGATTTAACAAAATATGTTCTACAAATAAAAATATCCTGCAAGGAAACTGAAATCTGAGATTAAAAAATATTCCTGCTAGGCATTGAAATCTAAGATTAAAAAGAAAATGTTCTGCAGGGGGGGGATTTGTTCTGTGATGCACGTCGCAGTTTCAAGTACTTTCTGCTCCTGGAGCTCTAATAATTTATTATTTCTTAGAATTCATTAAATACAGTGTTTGGTAAACATGGCAGCTACTACAAGTACTGATAAATCAAAGAAACTTTGAGGCATTTGGTTGGTAGGTTGGGCTAGTGAAGTGAGTCCATAACTAGAAATAAGTTACCCTCAAACCATCAAGTTTTAAGCTGCTTTTTTCATTTACATCTTAATGAGAAGTGAACCATTCAATACAGTGCTACAAAAACTACATGGGGGCCACCCCACTAGTGTAGTGGTCTAAACGATGGCTTCTGACCATTTGTCCATGATGGGTTCAAATCTCGTTGGGGCATGGATGTTGTGTTTATCTTAGGCACTGGCTCCATCCCTTCCCTAGAACCAATGGCCCTAAATTAGGGATGGGTGACTGCTTATAGTCCATCAAGTTGCTCATGGTGGTTGCTAAACCTTGAATTAAAAAAAAAAAAAAAAGGCTGCACAGGAAGTTATAACTTTCTTGGAGAAAGCATGAATCCCAACCAGACAAGTATATCATATGATCAATAAAGTTAAGCTCTTGCATTCCCAGTGGAAAGGCCTGAAAAAGAATGCTTCCAGGAGGATAGAGATACAGCAGAAAAAAGAAGCCGCTTTTTTGACACGTTTAATGTAGCTCATGCTGATGCCATGTTCCTAATAGTATTGCTTGAGGACAGGAAATTTATATTGGCTCACTGAGTAAAGGGAAAAAGAGGATATATGGGTTCTGTTGATAAAGCAGCCTTGCTAAGCTGGAGGAAAGGTGCAGGGATAGGATGAATTTAAATGAAACAAGAAAAAGGAAGGAAGCTGACAGAATGTGCAGTGATAAAAAGTTTGCGCTGAACTGCGCCAATTTCATTATCTTGCGCCAAACTGCTACAAATTACGAAAAAATGTAATATTTGCGCCCAACTACGCCGCAACCGCAATCCACAGCAAAAATTGCAGAGGGGAGAAAATGTTTTCACGGCAAAAAATGCCGTTTCAAACGTTGAATCAAATGATGCTTTTTTAAGGTCTACGCGTAATTTGGTGAAAACGACGCTAAATCAACACGTACCGTACCGCCAATCCCAAAATTTCCTAATATTTTACACCTACCTTCTAATTCGTTGTTTTTCGGCAAAAGTGACGAAAAAACAACGATTTTCGCGATGTAGAAAATTAAATTGTTTTTGCTTATGGAGGAGGAGTTTTGTTGTAATCACGTGGTATGTGGGAGAAACGATGTTGTACGTTATGAAATCCTGACGATTGTTTACTGATAGTTTGGTGGTCTTTCGGAGTTGAGATTGTTTATATGTTGTTCCCTGCTCTTTGGGATAGCGCAGTTATTTCATTCTGGGCGAGATGTGCAATTACGTAAATACAGCGTAAGGTCGGTCATTAGCTATTTCGTTGACGCGGAGGAGGACTGAAAATGGCTCTCCCGTGGCAGGATACAATGGTTAGGTTTCTAAAGGATTCATAGGTATTCAGAGATGCCAACTTTTACGGATTTTCACTCCATCTTACGGTTTTACGGAAGTCACCCGAAAAACTACGGAAAAGCCCTCGCAAGATCCCTGCACGCAATTTCTATTTTTTTCCGTCTTTTGGTCGAAAAAAGCGCACTTTACAGATAGTGCCTTATGCGCCTTCGATGTTCTGACTTCCCCTCCAACGGAAGCGAAGTTTGTCACGTGATTCCCCATACAGCCATTTGAGAGTACCATGCGCAAAAGTCGAGAGAAAACTCAGCTCAGCGCTTTTTGTCAACTCTTTACATTGATTGCATGTGGCTTTGTGCTTGTGAAAATTTCGGTGCAAACGTTTTAACCCTTTCCACCTGGCATTATGAAATCGCCAAATAGCTCACCCGCCACTCCGATGACGCCTCTATAGCTCGCATGTCGGTGGTCGCGAGAAATTTGTTTTATTTTTATCCCTCGAATAGGTCGGGTGTCACTCGCCACGCCGATGACGCCCCTATAGCTCGCGAGTCGTTTCTTTTTCACCGGATAAAGAAAAAGAAACTTCATCTGCGTGTCGGGTGTCACCCACATGCCATGCCGATGACACCTCTGACTTGCATGGCGGCGCTCGCGAGGAATTTTGTTTTCACTGAATAGCTCACGTGTCGGGTGTTATCAGCGATGCCTATGACGCCTCTATAGCTCGTATGTCGGGGCTTGCAAGACATTTCTTTTTCGCCGAATGTGTCGGGTGTCACCCTCCATGCCAATGATGCCTCTATAGCTTGCATGTTGGCGCTCACGAGACATTTCTTTCTCGCCGAATAGTTTGTGTGCCTGGTGTCATCCTCTGTGCTCATTACGCCTCTATAGCTCGTGGGTCGGGGCTAGCATTTCTTTTTCGCTGAATATCGCACGTGTCGGATGGCATCCTCCATGCCGATGACACCTCTATAGCTCGTGGGTTGGGGCTAGCGAGACATTTATTTTTCGCCGTATATCGCATGTGTCGGATGGCACCCTCCATGCCGATGACACCTCTATAGCTCGCATGACATTTCTTTTTGCCGAATAGGTAGGGTGTTAGCCGCCACGCTGATGATGCCTCTATAGCTCGTATGTCGGGGCTGGCGAGCTAAAGCTGAGCTTTCACTGCTAAGTTGTGGTCTCTACTGCAGAAAAAAATAAAAAAAAATTGAGTTCTGTGTGGGTATGGGTGAAAAGTTATTTGAGTGGAAAGAGTTAATTTAGATTAAAACTAAACGAAACGTAGCAGTGAAACAGCTATGACAACAAAAAGAACGAAGTCAGATAAAACTTATCGTCAAGTGTATCGCGGTATGTATAGTAAAAAATGGCCTTTCTATGAAACATCTAAAGTTTTGCTGAATCACGTTTTATAAGCCATGTGGCTGCGATTTTAGCCTGTCGCAAGGTGGCCGCGGTGATTGTAGGCATCATGCGGAGAGCAAGAAGCACAAAGATCATGTCAAAAAATTAAATGGAGATGTGAGTAAAATTAATGTAACCAAAAAACTTCTGACAGCTTATAAAGAATTCTGGAAAAAATATCAAGAGCAGATTAGTGATGAAAAAATGCAGCAAAACAAGCAAAAAAGAGAAGAAATTGAATGTTCACAAGGTGATTTGAAATGGGAAGAAGCTGAACATTTGCAGCAGTTGGATTCCCTCATAAAATGTTAAACAATGCTGAGAAGAACATTGAATGTGGCTTAAAAAAAGACATGAGTGCAATAGAAAGTAGACAGATACTATTAAATGAAGCAAAACAAAACATTGCTAATTATTTTTAAAAATTAGAAAAGAACAGAAGTGAGCAATTAAATATTGAGAAAAGCAGCAAAAAATTAAACATTTTTTGTAAAATAAATGATTAATAATAGAATCCTGCTATGGTTACAAATTTTTTGATCTATTTGAAAACTAAAATGTTTGCAAATGTGTGTGTGTGTGTGTGTATTTCAATGCACGATGTTTTAAATTTGAGTAGGGTGCATCTATTTCCAAAACATTTTTTGCTTAAGAGTTTGTTCTATCTACTAATATTTTACTTGCTCTAAAAAATGTTTTCTTACACCAAAAATGAATTTTATCTGCTCCAAAAATGCATTTTGTTGCTCCAAAAATGTGTTTCACCTGCACCAAAAACACATTTTGCTGCTCCAAAAATGTATTTTACCTGCTCTAAAAATATATTTTACCTGCTCCAAAAATGCATTTTGTTGCTCCAAAATATATTTCATCTGCTCCAAAAATGGTTTTGCAACTTTCCATCACTGAATGTGAGTCACAGCCCTCATCAATGAATCTAGATTTGAGCAGCAGTACTGAAAGTCATAGTGACTTAAATGATGAAACAGTTACACCTGCAGCAAATTATTCCACCTGTAAAAAACTAAAAGCCCCGGCCTTCCAACATTGTCAGTCCTGAGTTAACATCTGCATTAGACCCAGGCAAACTAAGTGACAGGAAAGCTACGTATATCCTAGCCACCACTGCTCAGTCATTGGGTGTAAACCTTGAAGAAATTGTTCTCAACAAAGAGTCTGTCAAATGGGCATGCAGAAAAAAGCACAGAGAGGCCATAGCAGCAGAAATACAAACTTTATTTGCTACTGATATACTACTAACTGTACATTGAGATGGGAAAATGCTCCCTGCTCTGACCAAGGAGGAGACTATTGATCACCTAGCAGTAACTAATATTGTCTGGGAATGGCATTATGAAACTTATGAGTGCTCCAAAACTCTCAAATGGGACTGGAATAGTGCAAGCAACTACAGTATTCCAATTGATTCAGGATTAGAATTCGATTGAAAGAAGTCAGTTAATAGAGTGATAATCATTATATATATATATATATATACTAATTCAGGAGTGAACCCCTCCACAAACGCCAACCAGTACTCTACCTTTGAATTAGAGCATTTCCATACTCATGGTTTTGACAAAGTGAAAATAGAGGTACTACATATTATCCCTGACCTCTATGCTCGGCTAGAAACTGAATCCCTTGAAATTTTGCAGCATCAGTCTCTTTATCCCTATGGCCTTAATTCCACTCTATCTGACAATAAGCATAATCAGCATAAATTTTCAATTCGTGAACTCTTCTTTCTTGTTAATAATAAGAGCTGCTCTAGAGGTAATAGAGGACAGAGGTTATTTCGCACATCAAGCAAAGTTGATTTTGCTAACTTGCTAAAAACTCTGGAAGGCTTTAAAACTGGCACTAATTTTGTTAAAAATACTTACAAAATTCTCAAGTCCTTCAAGCACTCTGTCCTTAAATGTTTTTTCAAATTATGGAATGAAACTGCTGACCATGTTGATAAGCATGTTTTTGCTTTGGTTCTGGACATTCTTAAACATATTCTTAAAGATAAAATTTCTCTTAAAGAATTTTCCAGTAATTTTGTTACCATCAGGTTCCTAAATAAAGCCTACGATAATCTCAATGTAAGGAAGCTGTTCTACAATAATGCAATTTTTTTTCCCATCCACAGGCACCAGTCTATTGTAAGTTTTAAATATGTTAAGACCTTAGGGTCAATAGTTAAAAACTACAAACTTAACTCTTCGAGCTACATTCCTGTAATTACTGCTTGTTCTTGTGATGAACATAAAGAAACAGTTCACTATGATAAGAATTACGACCATATTATCACCGGAAACTTGAGTTTTGTAGAAAATGAAAAGCTTAGGAATTTATTAGAGTATGGCTCTAAATTCAGACCTTCCTTCACAATTTCCAAAGAAAGGATTCTTGAGAGCTTCACTCAAGATGTAAATAAATACATCGTAAAAACCAGTTTAACGTACAATCAGCCTATTGAGGCCTTCGCAGAATGGAAATATAATATTATCAATAGCTTCACCGGTGAGTTGGCAGGTCTGGACTTTTGTTTCGACAGAAATCTCTTTTTCTCTGGAGAAGCTAAAAGGTCACTCTCCAAACTGCAAGACCAATTTATTTTTACCACTACGGATAAAGCTAGCAATAATTTTGCAATTATCTGTAAGAAGTTCTATTTTGAATTGTTAACTATGGAACTCAATAATAGAGTAACATACGAGCCCGTAAGTTATTCTACCAAGCAGTTAGAAAATCGGTTTAGGGCATTCTTCAAGAAACTTAAAATTCCACAAACTAGAAGATATGAGCCTGAATTTCCATTTCTTTTGGCAACGGTTAAGTTTCATAAGGATCCTGTGAAGTTCAGGTTCATAGCTAGTGGAGTAAGGAGTCATAAAAAGAAAATAGATCTTGCTTTTGAAGATGTCTTAAAGAAGGTTTTGAAACACATTAGAAACTGTTCTAACTTGATGTACAGAGATTTTTGGATAATTAATAATAATGCAGAAGTAATTTCTACTATTCTCAAAGTTTGTCCCCTAGATATTAATAGTTATGATTTTGAAAACCTGTATACTAATCTGCCTCTATCAGATATAATCACTACCTTTAAAGAGCTATATGCAGAATTTAAACTTAACCAATTTGTTGATGTAGGAACTTGGAACTCTTATCTCAATTGCTGCATAATAAATAACCATATCTTATATAATAATACTCTCTATAAGCAAGTGAACGGTATTCCAATGGGAACATCAACGTCCACGCATATCGCTAATCTATTCCTGTTCTTTAAGGAATATAAATTCATTAAAAATCACCCCACCTGCTCAGATAACTACCTTTACACTTTTAGATATATTGATGATCTGCTGTGTATCAATAATTCAGAAGTTATAGAGAGTGATTTTGATAATATCTATCCTAGCTCTCTTAACTTATGTAAAACCAACCACAGTAATCAGGAACTTGAGTTCCTAGACTTAAGCATTAAGCTCAACAGAGGTAACCCATCTATTAGCCTCTATGATAAAAGAGTTAATTTTCCTTTCAAAGTAATTAAATATCTACACTGGAATAATAACATTTCAACCAAAGTAATTGAGAATGTACTAATTTCTCAGGTCCTAAGAATTTCAAGAATTTGCAGCAACAATTTGGACTTCAATTACAACATTAATATACTATTAGAAAGTTTTCTAGAGAACGAAATTCCTTCTTCTTTCATCAAAAGAACTTTAAGAAAAATTATTCTGAATAATAGAGTAAGGTTGGCAGATCTGCTTTAATTTTCTACACAGTTAATAATATGATTCTGACCAATCAAAGCCGTAAGGAAGTTGGCTAGAGGATGCCTATTAACTACCTAAAGGAACCTTAGTGCTATGGATATGACGGTCCTATTAAAACAAAAAATTAAATAATATAAACAAAATCACAAAAAAAGCTTAAAAATCCGTTTATAAAAGAAAATAAAAACAAATAAAAAAGAAAACTAGTTATTCATCACTAGGATAGCTATACTAAAAATAGTAAAACCAACATTAAAATTAATAAGATTCTGATTAATCTATAGAAGCTCACTAAGGTGATTTAATACATGCAAAGATTATTAAATAAACTGCTCGTGTATTTTATAATATTTCTCATGTATTCTGGAGAGTTAATTCTGCTCTTTCTGATCATACAGATCCACAGTCTTATGTTTATATATATTTTTTTTTCTCTGGTTAAAATCTCCGCGCGTTGTTTTCTTGCTGTATGAGGAGGCCATCAGCCCCACCCTCACTGCCCCCAGCGTCTAGGGTGTGGCAGAAGAGGTCAGCCATGTTCTTCTCTTGTGAGGAGAAAAGTTTTTGTAACACAAGAGGTAAGCTCTCTTCCTTGTTTTTGGGTTCTAGGTTTTATAAGTTCAATGTTTGTACTTCATGTACCTTTTCTCTGTCGTTTTTTAGCTTTTCAACTTTTAGGCATTGATTTGTCTGTTAACATTTTTGCGGGTTTTAACTCTTTCTTTTCTTTTCTTTGTAACTTTGAGCGTCTTTTGGGGTACCTAGGAACAGAAGATGGCTTAGCTTGTTCCTTTTCTATGCGCTGTCTATGCGCTGTTTTTTCAAAGTAGTTAAGTTCTTAATACTAATTAATTATGCACTTAAAGCACTGCTGAAATACTTTGTACATATTGCAACTAACAGTTTAAGGTATATAACTTTCACAAAGTTTTCTTTAGTTAATTATTATCTTTAACTTATTCTCGTTTTTGTGTTGTCATAAGTTGTAGAGTAGGGGTTTTAGACTCAAGTTTTCTTTCAAAAATCTGTTCGTTATAAATTAACATTTCCTTTTTTAATTGCAATGTAAAATTTGGATTTCTTTTGCATTGTTTTTCAGGTTTAAATTCTCTATCAAACGAACTTGGAATTTCGTTATGGCTGAAAATCATTTCTAATTATTATGTCACTCTCACAGCTTGAGTTCTCTTTAATCTTCTTCTCTCTGTTTAATAGTAACAGATGAAGAGTATGGGTCGGGCCAGGAAGGTTAATGGATGCAAGCGAAAATGTTAACTAGTGCTAGGTCATGCAACTCTAAGGAGGACATGACTTATATATATATTTTTTAAACTATTTTAGGTGGGAATGTTACTTGCATCTATGGCCTTGCAGAAACCCATTTCCAACTAGGTCTTTGTGGAAGTGAGAAAATGCAGAGTTTTTGCTGGTCCTTGATAAAGCCAAGGCTCAGTATTCTCGACACCTTCTACATTCAGTTGTTTTATTTTATTTTTTCCTTTTGATCACACAGGTAGATACATAACCTTTTCTATGTTGTACTAGGTGTGAGTCAAAATTATATATGTATTTTTTTGCTTAGGTATCTTCTTTATAGATATATATATATATATATATATATATATATATATATATATATATATATATATATATATATATATATATCTGGATTCAGGAGTGGCTACAGCACTATAGATCATATCCACGTACTGAGAGAATTAATTGAAAGAGCGAGGGAATATGAACTTCCATTGTGCATGGCTTTTATCGATTATGAAAAAGCCTTTGATTCGGTGAAACCATCAGCAGTTACAATGGCTCTGAAATCCTGCGGTATTGAAGATGCATACATTAATATTATTAATAATATCTATGAAAATGCAAGTGCAAAGATTCGGCTGTTTGAAAATACAACAAACATAAAAATTGGAAAGGGAGTGAGACAAGGTGACACCATATTTCCGAAGCTCTTTAATGCCACATTGGAAAATGTCTTTCAATCACTGAACTGGGAAAACAAAGGGATAAAGATTAATGGAGATTATCTAACCCACCTTCGTTTTGCAGATGACGTAGTCATTTTCGCAACTACCCCATCAGAGTTGCAGAGTATGATCCAGGAACTTCCTGACAAGAGTAAAGAAGTGGGATTAAAAATGAACTTCCAGAAGACAAAAGTGATGTTCAATGCTTTTACAAGAAATGAAGATTTATCGATTTATGGAGAAAAGCTGGAGATAACAGGCACGTACATTTATCTTGGACAGCAGATATCAAGTGAGGGTCACATTGATGAAGAAATTAATCGGTGTACAAAACTTGCCTGGAGAGCTTTTGGAAAAAACAGCATAATTTTCAAGAGCAATATGCCATTATGTCTTAAAAGAAAAGTGTTTGATCAATGCATCGTTCCAGTGCTTACGTATGGTGCAGAGACGTGGACCTTAACTAAAAGAGACATACAAAGGCTGCAGACAACTCAAAGAAGAATGGAGAGGTGCATGCTTGGGGTAACCAGGAGAGATAAGAAGAGGAACTCGTGGATCCGAAAAATGACAAGAGTGGAAGACATCATGATCAGAGTTAAATCCCTGAAATGGCAATCGGCTGGACATACTGCCAGAAGGACAGACCATTGATGGACAGCGAAAATTTTAGATTGGATTCTAAGGGACAGGAAAAGACCCAGAAGAAGACCCCATGGAAGATGGGTGGATGAAATTCGAAAGTATGCAGGAGTGACATGGAGGAGACTGGCACAAGACAGACCGTTGTGGAGGAAACTTGGGGAGACCTTCGTCCAGCAGTGGATTGATAATGGTTGACAATGATGATATATATATATATATTTATATATATATATATATATATATATTTATTTATTTATTTATTTATTGTATAATATGTGGTTTATAAGCTATATGTTATAGTGTCTGCCTAAAAGGTGATGTTTCAAACACACACATTATATGCTTCTGTTCAACATGTCAATAATTATTTAGGTGTAACAGCTGTTAGAGGTCGTATTGTTGGCGTGTATAAGTCAGCGATGTCTGGGCTACAGCCGTTATACCTAAATAATTATTGACGTGTTGAACAGAAGCATATAATGTGTGTGTTTGAAATATCACCTTTTAGGCAGACACCATATCATAAGTCAGTTAATGTTGTTCGACACCACAGCAATCAATACAGGTTTGAAAATGGAGCATGTACCTTGCTGTAGCAGAAATTAAACAGAACTCTTGTGAGCTTGGCCTGCCGTATATTTGAACTAATCATTGCAAGTGTTTATGATAAACTGATGGTGCCTTCCAGTGGCCCAAACATCCAGCTCTTCCAGAGGTTTTCAGATTCTTGGAGTCAGCTTAATACAGATGCTTATGAGTCGGGTGTGGAAAGTGAATTTATTGCTTGTCAAATAGAACCAATTAAAACAGGCTTATTTACTTTCATTCGTGGACAGCTGTATGAATGTCACCCTAGGAATGATTATAAAGAACTGTTTCGACTCTGACTGCTGCTTCTTGAAAATACACTTGCACTAGAGGATTCTTCCATACATTCTCCTGGTGCTTATTACAGAGCTAGGTGGATGGCAAAGCTGACTTACAGTTTAAAGATGTTTCGATCTCAGTTTCAGGTAACTGCTTGAGAACTATTCGGCCTTCTTGAGTTCAACTTGTTTGTCGGACAGCTGTACGTGAAATCATTGTTTACCGCACCAGCTGCTGCACTTGCTCCAAGGATGGACCTTAAACTTCTACAGAATCTTGCTTCTAATGCAGCTGTTGCAAATGCTGCAATCAAAAGCTCCTGTGGCCATTTGTGGTATTTGAGTGAAATTCGAGTTGGTCTTGCCTTTTTCGATGAAACAGTGCCCGTAGAGATGAAAGTGGCCATGGTGGCATCCTTAGACAAACAAGTGGAGGATCCCATTCCTCGAAGAATAAAGATTGGTGAAAGACAGAAAAAAAGAAAGTAAACTATCAGACTTTGTGACAAACACCACCAAGAAACTGCTCGTGGCTTTGCATGTTTCTGATAACTTTCTTCAAGCTGATCCTAGCACTTGGGAGGAATGTGAAAAATTCCTTAAAGCCATACGAAGGGTCCAGAATCTCAAAGTTGTTAACGATGCAGCAGAAAGGGGCATTTCACTAATTCAGTCTTTTAACGCTGTGTTAACTAACCATGAATAACAGAAGGAGTACCATCTCCAAGTAGTGAAAAAGCACGACCAGCAGTGCCCCAACCCAAATAAACTAATAATTGTGCAGGGAATGCAATAAAAATCACTTTACTTGTTGTAATTTGCCATCTTTGATGTAACTTTTCATACAAATATACACTGAAGAGCAATTGAATTAGAGACAGCTGGCGTTATGCAAATGTGGCGCTGTGGGCGGCCCTGTAAACGGAAAAGACATGACATATGCAGCGATCTGACAATATAAGGAGTGATGCGACGGGAATCTGTAAGAGTCGAACGCAGTATGGGTAAGACGAAGGATCTAAGTGCATTTGATCATGGGCAAATTGTCGGGGCCCGACGAATGGGTCACTCCATCTTGGAAGTCGTGCAGGCACTGGGATTTTCACGAGCCACTGTATCACGGGTGCACCGTGAGTACATCGAATCCGGTAAAACTATCCCTGCAAGGGCCAACTGCTCGGCTAGCTCGCATTGTAACAGCGGATAGACGGGCCACAGTGCAATAGAAATAACTCGGCAATTTAACGCTGGTGCACAAAAACGTGTAAGCAGCCACACCATCCAGAACCACCTCCTCGCTATGGGGTACAGAAGCCATTGTCCCACGAGGGTACCGCTGCTGACCTAGGGTTCCCACGCTACCTGGAGAATTGGGAAATCAGGGAATTGTCAGGGAAAAAAATATTGGCTCAAAAAGGTCAGGGAAAACATGAATTTTCGTAAAAAAATCAGGGAATTTTGAAATTTTATTTCGTAAGTCAGGGAATTTGGGGAGTTTCTAAAATAAAATACTTTTTCCTCTGTGTTTGATCTTTCTCCGTATTTAACATTTCGTTTAGTTCACTCGCAAGGACCAAACTGTAGGTTAAAGGGGAAGGGGGTGAAACTAACGTATTTGGCAGAGTTCTCCGTCATTGAGCACTAGAAAAGGAATTCATTGCAGCCACGTGGGGAGGAAACCCCTACGGTGGCTACTAGGAAATGAAAAGGGTGCGTAGTGTTGGAGTGAGAGTGGAGCCTGTGGAGGGGTTACGATGGAGTGACCAAAGCACTTCCTGCCCCATTCATGCCTTTGACTGCCAGACTGGGGATAAAAATGGTGTAAACTAACTTTTTCTATTCTTCATGAAACTGGCTAAAATTTTTACACACACCATAATTGGTTAACAGAAGCGGACCTCTAAAATTTTGCGTGAATCGGTAAAGAACTTTTGAAATTATCCTTTAAAATTTTTAATGGGATAAATCTTTAATGTAGCGCTCTTACTGAGGGTTTCTGGTGAGCTTTGCCTTGCCTCAGTGCACTTTAGGCTGGGAGAGCTTACTGGTGAAGGGTCACTAAATGGGCTTTGAGCAGTTGCAATGACTGCGTGTGCCAACAGGAGCCAACTGAGTTATTGCCTTCTTTAACGTTCCGAGACTCTTTTCGGAGTAAATGTTTATGTTTCACTGAATATGTTGCAGAATGCTTTTCATTCTTTTTTTTAGTGCTATTTAGAAAGAAGATGAAGTGTTCGTATTCTATTCCCCCCCTCTTTTCTCTGAAAGAAAAGATTTCGCTTCAAAGTTTGGCTTTTAAGTTTGCGTGCTAAATATTTCAATGACTACATCTATTCCTTTTCAAATTTTTTTTATTTTTATATTTATTATAACTGCATAATAAAGTTATGAATTCATTCTCCGCAAGAAACGTGCTGCAGGATGACGAGCTTAAAATATATTTTTTTAAAGTTTTTATCTGATTCGCTTGAAATTTAAGGGGCCCGTTCCTGTTAGTGATTTATGGAGTTGATTAAAGGCTCAGTCAGTTTTGCAAAAAATCCGCAAAAACATATTTTCAACATTTTTTATCACAGTCTCAGAACCCCATGTCGGATACTTTATCAAACTAAAGCCTCTGGCCAATGCGAAAAGAGGGACTCCTGCTGGCGTGCATGCTTTTACCGCGATCAGAGAGTTTCTGCCAACCCCCACGTCGCCCCCAAACAGCCGGCCACGTAGTGCATGCCCGCCGGTAGTTGCTCCTGTGCTTGCACCGTGCATAGAGTTTTCGACAGCGTTTGTGTCAAATTAAAGTAATTGGCGAATTGAGAGGTCTGCAAGGTTTCTGACTGGTGCAAGTATGACTTCCAAGAAAACTCTATTTAATGTGGATTGGCTTGAAGAAAAACTTAACCCACAGTGGTCAGAATGGCTGTTACCTGTTCAGGATGACCCATACAAAGCAAGATTTAAAGTTTGTTTAAGAAGTTTCAACTTGAGCAATATGGGCCGCCAAGCGATTTGAGCCATGAACGAAGTGCTAAACACATAAAAGCTTTAAGCCAGGTTTCTGCTTCTCATGCTGTGACAATTTTTTTTACATTGGATACTGCACCACTTCAAAGGGATTGTTCAGAAAAACAAATGGAACTTTAGGCAGTATGGCTGCTGCTCCTGATTTGATACCGTCCATGCCATATTCAGCAGATTTTGTAGCAAAGCAGAGTGGAACTTCATCCACTGTATCTCCTACTAATATTTCAATGTTGAACATCACTAGTTTTATGACAAAAGAGTGCATTTTAAGAGCAGAAGTAATTTGGGCCATGAAGCTTCTAATGTCAAATTCTTCATACAACTCTTTTAAATATGCTAGCGATGTATTCCAGCATATGTTTATGGACAGTGATATAGCAAAAAGGTCAGTCTTGGTGCAACAAAAATGTCATATATAATTTGTTTTGGGCTTGTGCCATATTTTTCTAAATGCTTATTATCAGAGATATCAGGTACTGAATTTGTCATATGCTTTGATGAAGCTTGTCATATGCTTTGATGAATAAAGTAGCTCAGAAAGGGCAGATGGATTTGATTGTTAGATTTTGGTCTAAGTAATTGAACCAGGTATGTACACATTATTTGAATTCAGTATTTCTTGGCCATGCAAGAGCATGTGATCTCATTGAAAAGTTCCGTGAAGGAGTTTCAGAACTAGATTTAAATGAACTGTTGCAAATTTCAATGGATGGGCCCTATGTTAATCTTAAATTTCTGCGAGTTATAAGGGAAGATTTGTTGGCAGAAAATGGATATGATCTACTTGATCTGGGTTCATGTGGACTGCTTGTGGTTCATGGAGCCTTTTGGAGAGGCCATGATGCTACTGACTGGAATTTGAATATCTTCACAGCTTTCTATCAGTTGTTCAAAAATAGCCCTGCATGGCGAGCTGATTATGTATCAATAACAGGATGTGAAATTTTCCCTCGTAAGTTCTGCCAAGTCAGGTGGGTCGAAAATGTTGCTGTGGCAGAGCGGGCCATTCAGATTTTATCAACATAAAAAAGTATGCTGAAGAGACAAATACCTTGCCAAAAACTTCAACGTGTGCATGTGTTGCAGTAGCATGTATAGATAACCCAATCCTTTCAAAGTTTGCATTTTTTTCATCAGTAGCTAATGTTTTGGAACCATTTTTGAAAAAATTCCAAACAGCTGATCCTGTGATTCCATTTCTGTGTGACAGTTTATGTGATCTTGTCCGGCAGTTGATGTCTAGATTTATAAGGAAAGAGGTGATGGAGGAATGTGCAATTCCAGAAAAATTGTTTAAGCTTGACGTAAGTGATAAGGTTAACCACTGTAAACTGCAAAATGTAGACATTGGTATTTGCTGCTCATGGATATTTGATGAAAAGTAAAACTTCAGAAATTCAGAAAAAGGAATTCAGAGCAGAATGCATGAAAATTTTAGTGGCAACCACACAGAAAATAGTAGAACGAGGTCCCACAAACTTTTCTGCTACAAAGCAGTTTCAAGTCTGAATCCTAAGCTCATAAAGTCAAATTCAATAATTTGTGAAAAAAGAATGCATTTGCTGTTGCATATATTGCATGAAAAAAACAGAATATTTTCTGTTTCAGCAGATCGAGCAAAACAGCAATTTCAACAGTTGTGTAGCAGAGCAAAAACTGAACTGAAGGATGTGTTTTCTGCATTCTCAGAAAGTAACTGCCTGGATGCATTCTATTCTATTCTTTACTTCAGGATAAAGAACATTTCAAGGAACTGTGGGTGGTTGTTAAATTGGTTCTTACTTTATCGCATGGAAATGCGCCTGTTGAAAGTGGTTTTTCAATTAATAAAGACATGTTGGTTGAGAATCTTCATGAAAAGTCACTTATTTCATTGCTTACAGTATACGATGCTATAAAGTCGCATAACGGAGTAGTTTCAGTGCCCATAACTGCAGAATTACTGCAGTATGTGAGGATGTCTCGATCAAGATATCAGCAGGCATTAGCAGTTCAAAGAGAAAAGAAAAATAAAGAGATACAACTCGTGAAAAAAAATCGCAAGGTGTCTGATCAGATAAGTATTTTAGTGCAAAAGAAAAGAAAGTTGTCTCATGAGGTTCTTTTGGAGACAGGAAAAATTGACCAGCAAATTCAGGAATTGTCAAGATTGATGTAACTGTGCAGAAAACTAACTAGATTTCAGTGATTTCTTCTTGTATTCAGTGTAAAATTTATTGCAAGGAAGCGGTGACTTATTTTTGTTTCACTTTACATGTGTAGTTATAATGTGTTTACAAAAAAATCTGCCCAGATTTTTTTGTTAGCCAGTTAGATCTCAATGATTTTAGAGTTGCCTTTGAACCTCAGTCAGTTATTTTCATATGAGAAAAAAAAAAAACCCCTCTGGGTACAGATAACTTAAAAACAGCAGTATTTCATCATTAGGTATGTTAATTATTCAGCAGAATAAGCCAATACCATGCTGGTATGTGCAGAAAATTTCTTTTTCTTTGCTGTTCACCAATTTGTATTCCATATTTTTAAAATAAGAATGTAAACTTCTAAAACAAATTATATGAATCAGTAACTTGGGATAGGTATAATTGTAAGTACGTGTAGCATGTAATATGTTTTAGAATCTGTTATTAGTATCACTGTCTTGCATGTCAAAATACTGCATTACAAGAGTTAAAGCTAGTTGAATATCCTGTTATGGAATTGCTTATTCAAGTTTCTGCTCAGCTAACTAAAACAATATTTTAATATCTTGCATGCAAATCTGGGAAAGTATCTAATTAGCCAGTATTTTTTTCTCATTATATGTTGTTAAGCATATTTTCAAAATGCCATTGCAAACACCTGGAATTTTACTCAAAACCACCTGTAAAAGTCAGGGAATTTGATTTCACTAACTGAGTGGGAACCCTGTGACCGCACATCACAGGGTGCAAAGATTAGTATGGGTGCGGGAACATCGTCACTGGACTCTAGACATGTGGGAAAATGTTGCCTGGACTGATGAGTCGAGATTAACGTTGGTACATGCGGATGGCAGGATACGAGTATGGTGCAAACCACATGAAGTGATAGATCCTTCTTGCCAGCAGGGTACTCTTCAAGCTGGTGGGGGTGGCATTCTCGTCTGGGGACTGTTTACGTGGACTGAAATGTGACCCCTGGTACATGTGACATCGTCCCTCACAGGTCAACGTTACCGGGATATCCTGGACGACCATTTGCTCCCGTTTGTGCGTCTTCAACATCCCACTGGGGACCTCATCCTGCAACAAGACAATGCACTGTTCCTTCGCTCCCGAATTGTATCCGAATGGTTGGATGTGAACACTCCACCGACGGGACCTCGCTTCCTTGGCCAGCTCAGTCCCATTGAGCACATCTGGGATGCCATCAAGAGAGATGTTCGAGGCTCTGACCCCCTCCATCAAATCTTCGTGAACTGTGGGAGCTTGTTCAGGGGTCGTGGATCCGAATGGCTTCCCAACGCTTCCGGTGTCTTGTCGAGTCCATGCCGAAACGAATCGCCACCGTCATCAGGGCGAAAGGTGGTGCTACACGTTACTAGACAGGTATCTCTAATTCAATTGCTCTTCAGTGTCTATCAGAATGCATTAAAAGGTTCGGCTGCATTGAGCTACCATTAAATATTGACCAGTTGTCTTAAAACTTTCTGTGCCTTATTTTTTTTCATTAAAATGAACAAAATTAGAGAGTGTCACATCGAATATTAAAAAAAATAAATTTGAGTGGCAGTCTAGTGCACATTTGTGTTACACAAAATAAAGTGCAACTATTTTGGTTTTACGCAAAAGTTCCAAATAATTTGTTATTAAAACACCCATAAAACCTAGTTAATAATAATAATAATAATAATATGGAATTTAAAAATTTCAATAATTGAAGTCTAACAGATTTTCACAAAAGGGCCTCAAAGATATTTTTTGTGAGTGCACTGAGTTTTTCTGGTACGCCACTGCATGGTGCATTATCCTGCTGGAAGTAGCCCTCTCCATCGGGGAATGCAATGCACTTATATGGGTGTATCTAGTCTGCAGTGATTTTAAAATATCTCTTGGCACTCAAATGCTGCTCCATATGTTATTAAGAAGGAACAACCCAATGCTGGGGTCACGCTGCTGATTGCAATCTTCGCAATTCGCGAAAAAAAAAAAAATCACTTTTTCGATGGAATAAAAGTTTTGGCGAAAATATTGGTGAATTACCCTTTTGTACTATTATAACACTTTGGTGAAAAAAATGAATTTGGGGAATAAGTTGGCGAAAGCTTTTAAAACACCAGCGCAACCGCTGCAATGCCTGCCATAAAACAGGTCCCAGACCATTATGCTGCCTCTGTTAGCTTATACAGTTATAATGGTAGGCAGCTGGGATACATCAATTCATGCTGTGAGCACCATATTCTGGCATGTCTATCAGTACATATGTATTAACTGAAAATATGCTTCATTGGACCATGCTACCTTTTCCAGTCCTAAAGGTTTTTGTGCTCCCATGCCCACTGAAGACAAATTTATCAATTTTTAGCAGAGATGAATAGCACACCAAAGGAAAAGTCTTATAACCCGTTCATGCCTCCAGTGTGTGGTGGGCTGTGCGTGCTGAAATTCAGTACTGCTGTTGTACTGCATGGTTACTTGACGCAGTGGAGCTTGTCTGTTACCTCGCACAGTCCTCTCCGACCACCATCGCCCTCGAACATCTAGAAGTCCGTTTCCACACACA
This sequence comes from Macrothele yani, assembly GCA_039090855.1. Lineage (NCBI taxonomy): Eukaryota > Metazoa > Arthropoda > Arachnida > Araneae > Macrothelidae > Macrothele > Macrothele yani. The sequence goes on from CM077017.1 coordinate 83,725,353, forward strand.
GGAAGACCTGAATGCTTTTTTTTTTTTTTTTTTTGGTGCACCCTTGTTAGTTTGTGCATTGCTGAGAAGGTTTGCAGTGTCCCCCTAATGCCCAATTTGTCATGCCTCTCAAAATCAAATATAATCTTTCCCATTTTGTCACTATTTGTGCTTCGTACACTTCTGAATCCTTTCGGGTGAGCTTTTTATAAAGCAAAGTGAGGATGACATGTGTCTGATTGCTATTGGGTGTTCATAATAGTGTGCTACTTCAGTGTAGGTTAAGCTGTTCACAAATACAAGGGTCGTAGTTGTCCTGAAATTCCTGAAAAAATGTTGTTTGTCCTGAAATGTCCTTAATTTTTGCTAATTTGATTGAAATTCCTGAAATTTTTTAGTAGTTTCCAAAAATTTAAGATATTTTCAGAAGCTACGAAAAGTTCTGAAAGAAAATTTCATTTATTTCTAAAAATTATTGCCAAACATATTTCAGATTTAGATTTGCGACTTTTCGTAATAATTTTCTGAAATTTCAATTGATTTTCGCCAAATCTGACAATCATCCAAAGATCCTTACATTGACTAGCATACAGGACAGCGATAATGCTGGCACCACTCCTGCTGTCAGTGGCTTTTCTGCCTACCATATGCTGTAATGATGTCACGGCACTGGTTTGCGCAACTTCATTGGCTGCGACTGGTTTGGTGCGTATTAAAGAAAAGAGGGTGGGTTGGGTTACCGCATAAAGTGGAATCAGGCATAGAATCCTGTTGAAACTCCTCCCATAGAACGTGATGCCCCCAGCCACCTGCAGCAGAAGCAAAATGTGACCAGATTCCGTGATGTCGGCAAAAGTTGCTAATAGCAACCCAGCCCTGGCGCACGGGATTCAGCAGCTCCGCACCCTTCCTTCTTTCTCCCCACGGCCTTTGTCCTCAACTCCCGTCCCCAATCTAAGGCAAGCAGAAGCCAAGGGAACTGAACTCCCACTTCCATAATCCTTGAGAATCCGATCGTGTATAAGCTATATATGCACTGACGGGGAAAAAAATTCAACACCAAGAAGGGGTTGTGTTAGATAAACGACAGTTGGTAGGCGGTGAAAGTATATCTGTAAGATGACGTCTATGCAAATTTCGCGCTCGGCACATACGTGTGGCGTTAGTAGCGCCCCTCGGAACATGCAAAGCAGGTTTGCTGTAAATACGCGATGTAACGTTCGTGAGCGTTAGTTATCGTTGAGATTCGACGTAATGTGTTGATGTTAGTCAAGAATGCTTTTAAGAAGACGAAGAAGGCATTATCAACAGCTCACGGAGTTTGAACGAGGTCGTGTAATAGGGCTACGAGAAGGTGGATTTTCTTTCCACAATATTGCAGAACGACTTGGCAGGAATGTAGCCACTGTGCATGATTGTTGGCAGCGGTGGTCAAGGGAAGGTACTGCCTCAAGAAGACCGGGTTCCGGCCGGCCATGTGGCAATACTGAGAGGGAAGACCGCCGTGTACGGCGTATGGCCGTGGCACATCGCACCGTGTCTGCGGCAGCAATTAGAGCTGCAGTTGCCACCACAATGACACAACGAACTGTTACAAATCGGTTACTTGAAGGACAGCTCCGAGCCAGACACCCTGTAGCGTGCATTCCACTTACTCCAAACCACTGCCGTTTGCAACGTCAGTGGTGTCAAGCTAGAGCTCATTGGAGGACGGAGTGGAGATCTGTTGTGTTTTCTGATGAAAGCCGGTTCTGCCTGGGTGCCAGTGGTGGCCGTGTGTTGGTTAGAAGGAGGCCAGGTGGGCGCCTGCAACCAACCTGTCTGCGGCCGAGACACACTGGACCTACACCTGGAGTTATGGTCTTGGGAGCAATTTCCTATGACAGCAGGAGCACTCTCGTGGTTATCCCACGCCCTGACGGCACAGTTGTACGTCGGTCTGGTGATTCAACCTGTTGTGCTGCCATTCATGAACAGCATTCCAGGGGGTGTTTTCCAACAGGATAACGCTCGCCCGCATACCGCTGTTGTAACCCAACATGCTCTACAGAGTGTCGACATGTTGCCGTGGCCTGCTAGATCACCAGATCTTTTACCAATCGAGCACGTATGGGACATCATTGGACGACAACTTCAGCGTCACCCCCAACCAGCATTATCCGTCCCTGTATTGACCGACCAAGTGCAACAGGCATGGAACTCCATCCCACAAACTGACATCCCGCACCTGTACGACACAATGCATGAACGTTTGCATGCTTGCATTCAACATTCTGGCGGTTACACCGGTTATTAATGTACCAGCATTTCACATTTAAAATGGCTCTTCTCGCGTTTACATTAAGCTGTGATCTTGAAACCTTAATTGATTAAATATGTTACCTATACAAATGTATTGCCACCATTTCATTCCTCCACAACTATTTTTTCGTGGTGTTGGGATTTTTTTTTCCATCAGTGTATATACATTTAGAATCGCGCCAATTTTAAGTATCTTCTCGAACCTGCTTCCACTTATAAAGATGCTCCACTTATTACAACGTTTATTCCACTTATTGGGATGTTAAACTGAAAAATGATAGCACAGTCAATCTTTGTCTTTGGTCTAGGAGTTCCAAAATCTGTATGGAAGTAGTCACGTGGTTCCCGGGAAACTCCTGCTGTCCATCAACGGCTAATTCTGCTGCAGGTTGTTGAGGCGCTGCAGTCGACTTCACGACTCCAGCAGAGTTTCATCTTACGCTGCGTTCGTCTTAGTACAGGTTGTGTCCGCTGCGTATATTTACTTTAGGGTTACGTAATTTCCCAACCACATGTTTCAGTCGTGTACATGTATAAAGGCATGGCGATTGGCAAGTAATTACTCGGTTCATCAGTTTCTCGTGATTTCACTGGAAGTATTTTCGTGAGCATGCCCCGAAAAACAAAATTCTCAGCATCGTGGCTTTGTGATAGTAAACGAGATAAGAGTGGGAGCAATTTGAATACCTGGTGTACGCCATGTGAATATGATCCATATTCAACATTTTGTGTTGCTTGCAACAAAATGATCAGCGTTTCTAACATGGGATTTTCTCAACTTATTTCACATGCTAATAGTGTTAAACACAAGGAGAACATTAATAAGAGAGTGAATCAGTGTACTCTTGTAATGCAAAATAACATTGAAAGTGAAGGTGAATCTTCAAAATGCTTGACACTGTCGGCTCCAAAGGGAACAACATGGCTGCCATCCAATTTTAAAGAAAAGGCAGTAAAAGCTGAAATTTTGTTGCTGTTACAGTCAATAAGTGCAATTATCCATTTTCTAATTTGGGAGGATTGGTTGAAATTAGTGCAGCTGCATTTGAAGATTCAACAATAGCAAAGAATGTTGCACTTTCGGATGCGAAACCACGTTACGTCACAAAATTTGGACTTGTACCACATTTTCGGAAAAAAATCTTTCAAGATATTGGTAAGTCATTTTTCACCATTTATTTTGATGAGACCACAACGAATCAAGTTAAGAAACAGCTGGGCATACATATTTCATATTGGTCGGAGAAATTTAAAAAAATTATGACACCATACTGTGAATCAGAATTCATTGGCCATGCAGAATTGGTAAGTCATTTTTCACCATTTATTTTGATGAGACCACAACGAATCAAGTTAAGAAACAGCTGGGCATACATATTTCATATTGGTCGGAGAAATTTAAACAAATTATGACACCATACTGTGAATCAGAATTCATTGGCCATGCAGAATCTGACAAAAATTTTCAAATTATTTTAAATTTTATTACAAATAATGGCCTAAACATTGATAAATGTTTACAATGCTCTATGGACGGTCCCAATGTTAACTTGTCATTTTTGAGAAAATTTAATTCTCATTTAGATTCGCTGAATTTTATAAATGTCGTCGATATCGGAACTTGCTCCTTACATATTTTGCACAATGCAATGAAGAAAGGCCTGTGCAAGTTAGATTGCGATTTGGAAACTTTGGTGTTTGATATTTTTCAGTTTTTTTAAGATGTCTGCTGCTAGGAAAGAAGATTTCCACAATATCCAGATGGGTGTTTTGATGGATGAACAAGCTGACCACATGATTTTAAAACATGTGAGCAGTAGATGGCTTACTTTAGCACCTGTTTGTGAGAGGATAATTGAACAGTATCCAGCCCTAACTGAATTTTTTTGGAATTTCTTCCAAAAACAGCTCAGCTAAACTCCGTGAAAAATATCGTAGCATATCAATGTTTCTTAAAGATCCACTTACACTTATGTATTTACATTTTACAAGTTGTTTTGCTTCATGCTTCATCCCTTATTCCTTTTTGCTTCAAAAGATACTCCCTTAATTCATATACTGTACCCTAAATTGAATGAACTCTTAAGAAATGTAATGCATAAGTTTATGAAAAGTGATGTTGTAAGCAAAAAGAAGGCCTATCATTGGCAAGTATTGATTATCGCGATTCCAGATTTTGGGTGACAAGAAAGCAAATGAATATAGGATCTGGTGCCAGTAGTTTTCTTGATGGTGATTTTGAAAAGCCTGAGTATAAAAGATTCCTTTTAAGCGTAAGAAGTTGTTTCATGGAAACTTGTGAATTCTTGCAGAAAAAATTGCCACTGTCGAAAGTTATCCTTAAGGATATACAATGCCTTCATCCTAATCTATGTCATAAAGAAAGTTCAAAACTTGCTTTGCAACGTCTTACACATCATATGATGAAGGTTTCAAAAACAAACACCATATCTGATGCAATAAACACAGAGTGGTGTATGTATGCATGCGAAGACTTACAAAATATGTATTCTGAAGATCAGAATATATGCAAGTACTGGGCAGAAATTTCAAAAATTAAAGATTCTGCTGGAATTCTAAAATATCCTAATCTGTGTACATTTGTTAAAGCCTGCTTAACACTCTTGCATGGAAATTCCATACCAGAACGTGGATTTTCTATCAACACCACCATAGTGACATCAAACAGAGCTTCTATTTCTGAACTGTGTATTTGTTCCTTGAGAATATGCAAAGATTATATTAACAAGTTTGAAAATGTTGCTGAAATCTCAATAACTAAGGAGCTCATTCAAATTGTTGAGAAATCGTATAGTGCATATGCTGCACATTTACAACAACTTAAAGAAGAAAAGAACAAACAACAAGTCAAGCACAAGATGGATACAGAGAGAGAGCAGGAAGAGGTGCAAAAACAGAAAAAGAAGGCTGAACAGAATGAAAAGTTTATTGAGCTGACCAAGATTGAAACCAACACACTACAAGATGAAAATGCAGCTCATTGTTTACTTAAATGATGCCAATGAAAAATTACAGCTAGCCATTTCACAAAATGATATGAATGGCATTAAAGTGGCTCAAATGATGCTCAGCACTGCAAATGAAAATATTATAAATATTTCAAAGAAGTTAACCATTGTCTGCAATGAAATTGCAAAAATAAGAAAATAAAAAAAGAATTAAATTTTTTTATCAAGAATGTTCTACTGATGTTTTGAAGTTTCATTCTAATTTTTAATATGCCTTATTAACTCACTTAAATTTCAGCTTTGTAAAAAGTTATGCAATTGATGCAAAATTTTTTCAGGGTTTAAAAAAATCCTAATTTTTTAAAAGAAAAAATCTTTTTTTTTATTTAAATCAAATGCAGTATATATTATTTACTCTTTACCTGAATTAAATTATACATTATTGATACTTAGTAATAATAATCATTCATATGAATGTCTAGAAAACTTTTGATATTTACTTTAATGCTTTTAAAAGCCTGGTAATTTCTTAATGTTAATGCAAAGTCTGGCATAGCACTACTAACACAATTTGCTGTTAGTAATGTTTATATCTGAAAAATTATCTAAAATGGCAAATAGTCACAGTATTACTTTATATAAAAGTATGTAAGTATGATTTTACAAGCAGGTAATAAAAAATCTATTCCCCCATTTTAAACATTCTAGTTATTATATAATCTTATATAGTTATAATAATTAGAGAAGATATATAGTTATAATAATTAGAGAAGACACATTAAAAAATTAAATGATTGTAATTTTTTGTGCAATTTATAAATCTTTTGATTTAAAGGATTTTTTGTGTGATATAAATATTGAACCCTGAATTTTTGCTCTAAAAATGTCCTGAAATTTAGTAAAACCTTTGTCCTAAAATTTTATTTTTTGCACTACTACCCCTGCAAATATTTATTAGTGTATTTTTATAAATTTTTTTATAAATTTAATTTTTGAAGTGGCATTACTTGCATGTGTATTTTCTTGTATGGAATCAAAATTTGAGTTCATTCTTGAATATTTTATTTATTTGCAGAAAGTGTGGAAAAGTGGCTTTTCGTTAAGTCTGGATGCAAATGATTGATACTGAATAATGAGATGTTTGATGTAACAGAAGTAAATGTACATTTATAGTGAAAAAAATGTATGAAAAGAGTAGGAAGAAAATAGCTACAACTTATTTAAAGATAAATGGAATTCAGTGATTTTGTATGCCTCAAAAAAAAAAAAAAAAAAAAATTGCTGTTGTGCATTTCATGTAAGATTCTACTGAGGATCCTTCATGTTGTACCACCTCAGCTTACGTGTGTTTGAAAGGCATATGAGCATGCACTTTCTAGTGACTCACTTTTTAGCTAAATCTGTCACTTTTAGTCGCAACAGATATATATTTATTTTAGCTGTTTGAATGCTCTCTTCCAAAAATGACTTGCTGTATGTGCACAAGGCCTAAAATTGTATTGGAAAGCATATTAAGTTGCATAGCACAATATTTGGTCTGTTTGTTTTGTAGATTTGCGTGCTATGCCTCAGTGATGAGAATTAGATAAACTGTGGGGCAATTGTGAGCCGTAACATTTTATAAGTTTTTATTTCAAATTCTCGTCACATTTTATATGTACTGTATTGCATTATTTTACATACAATTTATTCTGAAGTGCATTTTTTTTCTTTCAGATTTAGCTTTCCAACACAACAAAAGGTTAACGATGTGATTCATGAAAAAGGAGCACCTGGTCATAAGATTCAAATATCAGTAGTGATATTGAGACAATGGGAAAGCATTCTTTTAGAAGTACATGGTTGGTTTCTGAAAGATAATGGGAAAGGGGGCTGGTTTCTCGGTGGGCTCACACACATAGTGAAAGTGAACTGTTTTGTATATTGTGTGTCAGCATTATAAGCATAGAAAAGAAAGAGGTTCAAGCTTTAACGCTACATGCCAGTTCATTGAAATGTCGAAGCATGCCGCATAAAACTGGAACCTAGACAACTTCATTTCACTGCTGTATGTGCTTTTTCTACACCTGTTTTAACTTCAAGCATTAAGCTATACAGTATCAAAGACAGTGCTAGTACTATTAAATGTGTATGGATTTTGAAAAGTGTAGTAAGTAATTATTTAGCAGCTGGTTTCTACAATGTTTTGAAAACTATGTTTCTGAGCACTGTACCTAAGGGATTTTCTTTTGGTTGCACTAAGATATGTTATGTTTTAACAGAAGCACTTGAACCATACTTCAAGCATCAGCTCATCAGGAACATGAAAAGTGTGTTTTACACATTATGCTATGGTGAAACAACCAATGCAGGTGGTTTGTTTGTAGGTTTAACGACCACCATGAACAATTCAGTGGGCTATAAGCAGTCGTCCGTCCCTGATTTAGGGCCACTGGTTCCAGGGAAGGGAGAGAGCTAGCACCATAAGATATACACAACATCCATGCCTCACCAGAATTCAAACCTGAACCCATCTTGGGCAAATGATCAGAAGTCAGTGCTTCGACCACTGTGCCACCGTGGTGGCCGAATGAAGGTGGTCAAAAGGAGCTACAAACTGCTGTTCTATACTGGTTAGATAATCAAAACAAAGTTGTCAACCATCACTTACAAACTTTTTTCATTGGAAAGGCAACAGTTGAAGATATACATATTTGAAACAAAATGTATTTGAAAAAGATAACCTTTATAAGTTGCTAATGCTTGGGAGTGATGGTCCTAATATCAATAGAAAAGTGACTAGGCTAATGAACAAGGAACTAAAAATGTTGTGCCACATAAGGCTTGATATTAGATCATGTAGCATTCACATTTTGCATAATGCCTACCAAGAGGACTTTCTCAGTTAGGGAGAGATGCATATGCTTTAATTATTGCAGTGCATAGTTTCTTTGATGGTTGGCCCTCATAATGGGAAGATTATGCTTCCTAGTGCTGTGTTTTGCAAAAGTAAAATTGCTGGACATTACTTAGGGTGTGTTGTTACAATAGGTTAACCATTTACTGTATCACATTATATATAGGGTGTGTTGTAACAATAGGTTGTCATTTACTATATCACACGTTATATATAATGTTGTCTTAGTGCCAGATGCATTTTTACCAAGAGGTTTTCTGTTAAATAGTTATCAATTTTAAGATTAATTCATAGATAACAATTGTATACTTACTTACTTTCAGGTTAGGCTTTGGTAGCTCCTGGTTAGGCCTCGGTATCTCGATACCTTTGTTTACACAATTTGTTACGTCTGTCAGGATTTTTTGAGCACTTCAACGAAATGGTTGTACTTTTAACGTTGCTTGACGTATTATGCACAGGTAATCCGAATGAAATGGCAATATAATTCAGCTTGAAACGTTGTTAAAAATATCAATAAAAACCAAAATTTGTTCAAATGGACGTACAAAGCTCTAATTAAAACCTTGAATCAAATCACTAAGATGAATTCAACGTCATGAAACATTAAAAAGAACCTATGAAATGACAATAATAAAACCAATTAAAGTCGTTAAAACCTTTAAAAGCTTTGAAATAATAGGCCCTGCATCCAGCCTGCAGACATAACCATACTAGTTTTAACAGCTTATTCCTCACTGCCTTTTGGTACGTATTGCCGAATCTACGGCCGGATCTATCATATGCATTGGCGTCCATCACAAATTTCTCATGAAGCCCTAACTGGCACACGTAGGAGTTTCTCATTGCTTCGTTTCAGCATGTGTCTAAACTTGAATTTGCTTCGTAGCTCCATCTAGTGGTCGTTGTTGTATATGTAAGGGGAGATTTTAGCGCTGTTGTTAAGTTGCGTATTTTCTTTCTTTTCCCTAATTTTCTCTTGCTTATTATTCCGTTGAATCAAATATTTCCACAGGTATGGCAGTTCGTATGGGGAGGTGGTATTACAATTTTTGTCTTTGGTCTTCTCGATTACCATTGACTCAGACATTAAAATCTGGTCATGTTTTTTTATGTGTTGTTAGTATTTTGGAATTCTCCCAATCTGGGATTACTTGATGTTTAATACAGTGCTGAATTAATGAGGTTTTTTTCTCTTTCCGAAGCCAGTTTTTGTAGTGTTCCTGTAGTCTTGTGGAAAAGCGTCGCTTTATGTTTTCCCACGTAGAATTTATCCGGTTTACCGTTGTTTGGGTACACTGTCAGGATCTTGTACATGCCTGCTGTTTGTAACATTGATTTTTTAGTATTGGATGTTAATAATTTATCATTGTCTAAAACTTTGATACCAATATCAAAATTATGATTTTTGTATTCTTTCCCCAATATGTCAGTGATAGGAGAGATATAGAGTAGGCTTCCTGCAAATTGATAGCTGATTTTGCATAGATTATTGTTACTATTGATTTCTTGTTTTATTTTTATATTCATAGAATTAATTAATCTTTTCAGATGATTTTTTTTTTTTAATTTTTGCATGCGATTGGACATCGTCCATGGTCAGGTTTTAAAGCTTTCTGATTCCCAAAATTTCGTGTCATTGAAGAATAATCGTCCAAACACTTGCATTTTAAGGGGTTTTTCCGAGTTTTGAGAAGGGATTGTTTGTTACCTATCTCCTCCAAAGAGTTTCAGCCGATTGCGGTGACACTTGCCACAGAGAAAGGACATGGGGGTATATCATGGTGATTGGTCGTGTCATATAAAAATAATGACCATTAAAAAAACTGACCAATTTTAATAATAATTGAAAAAATCCGCTCTCTATTTGAGACATGGGATAATTAGTTCTTCGGGCATAGCTACGACGTGACACATCTGATCACCGTGTTTTTTGGCATGCGATTGAACACCGTACGTGGTAAGGTGCCTTCCGATTCCCGAAATTTTGTGTCATTGAGGAATTTCAATTAAAACTAAATGGCCTTTTATGTGAATCATTTCACGAAAGTCGGCTCACTAACATTAATTTAAAAAAATTGTTTGAATTGAAAAATGAAGAAATAGAAAGACTCCATCTGTTAGCTCAACACTTGCTTAATCTATAATAATAAAAGGAAGTATTGTGTGTCTGTCTTTCGTGATACAAAATGAAAAACGTGGTTCCTGATCTGAGTGTGTCTTTCCGCTTTGTTTACATGCAACCTGATCACAACCAACGTGAAGGAAAGTAGTTCATAATAAATTTTAGGCATTTCTTTTTTAGAATGTTTTGTATTTTTGTTCTAGAACACATAACTTTTATGCATTCGTTTTTAGAATTTGTTATAATAGACGCCTTCATTAGCTTAGATTTTGCAGTAGCTTCTCTTAAAATTTGCCAACTGCACCTGAGTTATTGGTTGCCGTTGGTGACTTGTTTTAGTTCTATGAATATAAAAATAAAACAACAAATCAATAGTAATATCTATGCGAAACCAGTCAATTTGCAGGAAGCCTACCCTATATCTCTCACTATCACTGACATATTGTTGAAAGAATGCAAAAATCATCTTGATATTGGTATCAAAGTATTAGACAATGCTAAATTATTAATATCCAATACTAAAAAATCAATGTTGCTAACAGCAGGTGTGTACAAGATCCCGACAGTGAAACCAGCAAACGGTAAACCGGATAAATTCAACGTGGGAAGCACAAAGCGACGTTTTTCCATGAAACTGCAGGGACACCACAAAAACTGGCTTCGGAAAGAGGAAAAACCACATTAATTCAGCACTGTATTCAACATCAAGTAATCCCAGATTAGGAGAATTCCAAAATATTAACAACTCATAAAAAAACAAGGCCGGATTCCAATGCCTGAGTCAATGGTAATCGAGAAGACCAAAGACAAAAATTGTAATACAGTACTGGAAAAAATGTCAAGGTCGTGTAAAGAAATGCGAAAATGCAGACAATAGATGACTAAGTTAATGGGGCGAACCGTTCAAATAGTGCTAAAAGAAATTTCAAACCATTCTAAAATCATAATGCGATAAAAATGTTTGCGGGAAAAAAATAAAAAGAAGAAAACCAAATTAACTACATTTGCAGCTTGAAAAAATGATAAGGGTAGGAACTTTTCCCAAAAAGTATGTAAATTAGGTTGTTTCGTGCATGTGTAGGAACAGGCGCCTTGATACGCAGAGCACGTGGCAACGTCAGTGTTGGCTTTGAGAAGAGTATTGCTATGACGAAGGGCAAAAAGTTGTCGGATTTTGAACGCTGTATTAAATACAAGGATTGCATGCAAGTGGGAAGAGTGGTGCGGAAATTGCAAAGGCTATAGGCCGATCCAAGACCGTAGTGAACAATTATTTGCGAAATCCATCTTCTTATGGACTAAAGAAATCTACAGGTAAGCCAAAATCAATTTCAAATCGCATGAAACATAGGGTTCGTAAACTGCATGTGCTAACAAAAAGTCATGCAGTGAAATTGTTCGTGAACTGAACTTGTCCTGCAGTGGCCGAACTGTACGAAATGTTTTAGCCAGCAATTCAAACATCCAATACATTAAGCTAAAGCGAAAACCCTACCTGAATGCTAAACATATATGTGCTCGAGTACAGTTTACAAAAAGGCGTATTACTATCGGAGATAAGTGGAAAGACGTGGTCTTTTCCAATGAAAAGAAATTTAATTTGGACGGGCCTGACGGTTTCGCTAAATATTGGCATGATCTGTGGAAAGAAAACCCCTATTTCTCAAAGCGCAAATTCGGCAGAGGCTCGGTCATGGTTTGGGGGAGGGGGGGGGGTATTTTCTGCTACTGGAAAAACCTCACTTGTGATTATTGACACAAAAATTCATTCCGACAAGTACCAAGATATGCTGGCTGATAATTTACTACCTTTTGCTCCCCTTATGGCATCGGGAGATTGGATTTTTCAGCAAGACAATGCCAGCCAGCAACCACAACTCTCGGTCTATTAAAGCGTGGTTTGAAGCCAATGACATTCGTGTTTTGGACTGGCCTTCACAGAGCCCTGACCACAACCCGATGGAAAACCTTTGGGGTATAATGGTGTGCTCTGTCTACAAGGACTTCAGACATTTCCAGACAAAAACGGACCTTATTGCAGACAGCATGGGCAAACATCGAAATTCCGACAATATCGAAACTTGCAAACTCTATGACTAATAGATTGATTGCAGTCATTGAAAAGAAAGGCACACTATTAGACTATTAAGTGCTAAATTGCCCAAACATGTATGCTGACCTTATATTTTTTTCCAAAATGGAAATGGTCTAATAATTACAATTTTATATTTCATTGTTAATTATGCAACATTTGCATAAATATTTTGTCTGTACTGCGATTATATATTGTTTTGATACTGTGTTAAATTTTAGGACCTCTAGAATTGTAGTACTTATGTAATAAATTATTTTGTGTGCATATATACAATGACAACCACTAGATGGAGCTACGAAGCAAATTCAAGTTTAGACACGTGCTCAAACGAAGCAATGAGAAACGCGTACATGTTCCAGTGGGGCTTCATGGGAAATTTGTGATGGACGCCAATGCATATGATATATTCGGCAATACGTACCAAAAGGCAGCCAGGAATAAGCTGTTGAAACTAGTATGGTTATGTCTGCAGGCTGGATGCAGGGCCTGATATTTCAAAGTTTTTAGAGGTTTTAATGACTTTAATTGGTTTTATTATTGTCATTTCTTAGGTCCTTTTAATATTTCATGACGTTGAATTCATCTTAGTTATTCAATTCAAGGTTTTAATTAGAGCTTTGTACGTCCATTTGAACAAATTTTGGTTCTTATTGATAATTTTTACGAAGTTTCTTCAAGCTGAATTATATTGCCGTTTCATTCGGATTACCTGTGCAAGATACATCAAGCAACGTTAAAAGTACAACCATTTCGTTGAAGTGCTCGAAAAATCCTGACAGACATAACAAATTGCGTAAACAAAGGTATCGAGATACCGAGGCCTAACCAGGAGCTACCGAAGCCTAACCTGAAAGTAAGTAAGTATGCAATTGATATCTACGAATTAATCTTAAAATTGATAACTATTTAACAGAAAACCTCTTGGCAAAAATGCATCCGGCACTAGGACAACATTATATATAATCTGTGATACAGTAAATAACAACAATGGTTAACCTATTGTTACAACATGAACTTATGCCACGTAATATCTATGGCTAATGTTCACATTTGGCCATAAAGGTGTAATATTACTTAGGGCTGTTCCTATTTATAGCCATAGAAAAAAAAAAAAAACTATATTGCATAAACTGTGGTGTAACTTTACACTGTGTAAATAAATTATAAAATACATAGAAATAGTCATGCTATTTCTTGATTTTCTGCTGTAGAATGATAGTTGCAACACAAAAAACATCTCGTATATAATGAATTTGTATCATGGAAGAATGTTAGGCAGTTATAGTGTTCCAATATTTTATTACATCATTAAACATAAATAAAGCTAACAAGCACATTTTTCTGTAAAGAAATTATAAATACACATGAGATATTACAAAGCAGAAAGTAATATTTCCTTAATTAATAACTTATGGCACTTCCATTTGCTGTAATGAGCAAATAAATTCTGTTTGGCATTACTGTTAGCTAGTCTTCTAACGTGCAAATGTTGATTTTGTTCCAACAGCGATGCATTGCAACTTGCAATTCTCTTAATGAAAAATATTGCTTGTATCATTTTTTTTTTTTTTTTTTTTCATATACAAGCCTTACAAGTACGACCAGCCATTTTCCATCGCCTTTAAGTCTGGGCTCCAAGACGGCAAGTCCATTATATCTGTTTTTTCATTTGTAAACCACTGTTTCATGGAATAAAGGCATGGCAGGGTACATTATTTTGTTGAAAAATCGAACTGTTTTTTTCGAAGTAGAGGTACCAATGGAATTAAATGTTCATATAGCATAGCCTGGTAATTCCTGGATGCCATGTGGTGATCAATAATGGCAATGTGCAATTTACCGCCGTAGCCGAACAACATCATTTTCTCACATTGGTCTACTCAAATATTCTTTGGACTTCCGTAAATCATGCCAGTAACATTTATTTCCTTAGGGGCCATCTAAATTAAAAAAATTTCATCTGAGAACACAGCACTTTTCCCTTTTTCAGACCGTGTCATTATGTTTTTCTCCCAGTTCAATCTTCTGCATTTATGTTCACCAGTGATAAAGGCTTTGCCTTCAAAGCATTTTACTCACTGGTGAACAAAGCAGCATTTTTGTTTTGTTTTAGAGCTTTTGCGACTGTCATATGAGATATGTTTTTAGACAAAGATAGAGTAATTTGTCTTGTAGACATATTACAAAAGTTACTAATGAAAAACAAGTTCTTTACCTCTTGTGCTCAGTGATGGTTTCCATCCTGTCCTTGTTGTTTTACTCGGTTTATCCTTATTCCTTGCAACATTTTGCACTGCTCCTAAAGATCTTCAAATTAACTGGGCAATTTCTCGACAAGATTTGTTTTGGCTAAGATAACACTTTTCCATCCACTTCCTTAAATAACTCTGTACCCCTTGGCATGTTAATGCAGAATGTCTTGGAAGTCTGTTTACTTACAACAAAAAGAATGAGGAGGATCTGCATAGTATAAGTAACGTAAGCTACATAAGCAAAATTTGCATTGTTCTTTAACGCTGTTTTCTGAATTGTATTTTTAATGGCTTTACAGTGACTCTGAACTGAATTCTATTTTTAAAAATTAAGTAGATATTTTTAGCATTTTTGTTTTCAGTTATTGAACACCTGTTTTCTAATATAAATAAAGTCTGCACTATTCTTTTTGTTCTACTAACAGCCCTTCTATTCTCAGGTCGAAAAACGCCACTGTATTTATAATTTCTTTATAGGGTGAAATATTGCATTAATGTGATAAATTTCCATCAACTTATTCATATACAATAGTGTTTTTTTTTCACACATTTATAAATATTGCACATAATATAGTTCTTAATCATAATGTTTCTAGTTATGAGCAAGACATTTGCATGTTTAGGTTATCAAATCTTGGTTTGTGATGCTAATTCTGGAATGGTCGTCACAAACCAAACATTTGATTCTCCACTGAAAAATAATGAAAATATACTTTAATCGTTTGGGAAACTTGGAGAATATTTCATTCATCAGACTTAGAATTCCGCAGATGTTTTCAAGTGTTTTAAAATAATTTTTCGTGAATCAGATAGCAAGAGATTTCTCTACTCATGAATTCATAGTGTCTGTCAAGCCAAAAAGCACTGGTTCTCATCAGATCACCAACAAGAAACAGCTTTCTACATAAACTATACACTGAAGAGCAATTGAATTAGAGACAGCTGGCGTTATGCAAATGTGGCCCTGTAAGCGGAAACGACATGACGTATGCAGCGATCCGACAATATAAGGAGGGATGCGACGAGAATCGGTAAGAGTCGGACGCAGTATGGATAAGACGAAGGATCTAAACGCATTTGATTGTGGGCAAATTGTCGGGGCCCAACGAATGGGTCACTCCATCTCGGAAGTCACGCAGGCACTGGGATTTTCACGAGCCACTGTGTCACGGGTGCACCGTGAGTACATCGAATGCCGTAAAACCCTCCCTGCAAGGGACAACTGCCGTGGACAACAGCGTGTGAATGACCGAGGTCATCGTCGGCTAGCTCGTGTTGTAACAGCGGATAGACGGGCCACAGTGCGATAAAAATCACTCTGCAATTTAACGCTCGTGCACAAAAACGTGTAAGCAGCCACACCATCCAGAACCATCTCCTCGCTATGGGGTACAGAAGCCATCGTCCCACGAGGGTACCGCTGCTGACCGCACATCACAGGGTGCAAAGATTAGCATGGGCGCGGGAACATCGTCACTGGATCCTAGACATGTGGGAAAATGTTGCCTGGACTGGTGAGTCGAGATTCACGTTGGTACATGCGGATGGCAGGATACGAGTATAGCACAAACCACATGAAGTGATGGATCCTTCTTGCCCACAGGGTGCTCTTCAAGCTGGTGGGGGTGGCACTCTCATCTGAGGACTGTTTACGTGGACTGAAATGGCACCCCTGGTACGTGTGACATCGTCCTTCACAGGTCAACATTACCGGGATATCCTGGACGACCATTTGCTTCCGTTTGTGTGTCAATGCACTGTTCCATCGCTCCCGAACTGTGTCCGAATGGTTGGATGAACACTCCACCGATGTGACCTCGCTTCCTTGGCCAGCTCAATTCCATCGAGCACATCTGGGAGGCCATTGAGAGAGATGTTCGAGGCTCTGACCCCCTCCATCAAATGTTCGTGAACTGTGGGAGCTTGTTCAGGGGTCCTGGATCTGTATGGCTTCCCAACGCTTCCGGTGTCTTGTTGAGTCCATGCAAGACCAATCGGCGCCGTCATCAGGGCGAGAAGTGGTGCTACACTTTACTAGACAGGTATCTCTAATTCAATTGCTGTTATGTAGATGAACACATTCTTAGGGACACAGGTTGTTGTGGTCTGCTAGCACTGGTTCATAGGGCTATTATGTGCTCAGAGTTTGTCCAAGTGTGTATTCACAGCCTGCCAAAATTAGTAGCCCATGAATGCATACCTCTAAGTTTAAGGATTCTCCAAGCTTCTCCCTTTGTCACTAATGAAAATTGTATGTAATTTTTTGTGAATTCTGCGAAATTTCATATGCAAAGTTTATGCTACTCCAACTCAGACTCAGAATTTGGGGCTGAGATTTTTCTCTGCTTCAGGTGTTTTTAAAGGCATCAACATTCCCTAAAGCCACTTATATTTCTCTTTGTACTTCCTTGATGAAAGACCTCTTCCCCCACTGTAAAAGTATGAACAATGTAAAATTCTGACCACACACGTGTCTTTGAAACTCGTATTTTGATGCTGTCGGCTCACTCTATGAAAGACTTATTTGGACATCATATCACACCAGATGTAGCATACTCTTTTTCACTATTGCTAATTCTCTGCCAGTTGAAGCAGTCTTTATTTATTATTTATTTTTAGCTTTTTACTCCCTTGCAGAAGAGAGTGCAGTCCTCCAGTTTCTTCTCTCCTTTCTCCTTTTTTGGGTATATTCACTCCCCAGTTTTCTCTTTATGCTGTTTTCATTGATATGGTATTTTTGTATGAAGTAGTGTTTCAGAAGAATGCTCATTTACAAGATTTCAGAAGTTATTTGATAACACAAAATTTTGATTGTCATCCTCATTGAAGTTAGTCATCTTTTAAACTTACCATGTGTGTATACTCACGTATAAGCCAATCTCGCATATGAGCTGACCACCTTACTTCAAGAGCTAAAAATTTGTGAAAAACCTTAACCCGCATATAAGTCAACCTTAAATTTCAAAAAATTTGGAAAATATATTTATTTAAATGAATTATAAACATTTCTGAGATTATCTTCTGTAAAAACCTTCAAAGTACAATTCCCTTTTGGAGTTTTCAAATAACTCCAGTAAAATCCATTGCATTACTTATACAACAATTTTTGAGAGCAATTCTGAATATATTACGTTAGCTACTGGAAATTCTTCCGTGCTAATTGTCACCAATAAACGTGCAGTTAATTACCAATATGCAAGTATTGAGTTTACTTACCAATGGTATCTCAGATGCTTAAACTACATTTGATGCACGTGGTATTGTGTAACCTAGAGGTTCACGTATGTTAATAAGACTTGACATAAAATTTTATAGCAACATATACGCTAAAAAACTAATGATACAATTCTCCAAATTTACAATTAGAAACTAAAAGAATTATGGAATTATCTAACGTTAAAATTTTCTTCAAGTGCAAATTACTTAAGAATTACAGAAGTCCAGTTGACATCCAAGCTCAAAAATCAAAGGAAAATTAACAAACCAAAGGAAATTAATAAATACAGCATGTCAGTAACTGGAATAAAAAGGAAGGAAAAACCGCTTTAGTCCAGTACTGCTTGAAAAATAGTCTATCCAAAATTTAAGGACAAAATTATTAACAGAAGCAAATAATGCAAAGCACCTGTGCGAAACAATAATCATAGAAAAAAAATCAAAGCAGAATTGGTAATCATAACGATCCTTTCAGCTTATCAACACGATGGAAAGAACTAATTAAAAAAAAGAACAACTTCATGACAAAAAAAATAAAAAGAGAGGAAGAGGAAAAATAGCGAGACGGGAAGAGGAAACTCATTTTCAGACACCAGATGAAGCCTCAATAGCGGTCGGCACATGTCATCTAGGGCGTGGCCCGTAAACCATGAGCGTTTTGACATTAGTTTTGGAATGCTCTTGAAGATGCGACGACGAATAATGAAAGGCCTTGAGCAAAATATGGTGTGACCAAGAGGCTGATTACGTTTTTTTAAATGGTTTTAAACTTACTTTTTAACTGTTCATTTCATTAACATGATTTCTTACTTGAATTTTCGTGTTGCAGTACGCAGTGGTTTGTGAATTTTCCTTTGTTTTTTGAGCTTGGATGCCAACTGGACTTCCGTAAGAGTCTTAAGTCATTAGTATTTGAAGAAAATTTTTAAGTTCGTCAGATAATTCTTTTCGTTTCTGATTGTAAATTTGGAGAATTGTATCATTAGTTTTTTAGCATAAATGTTGCTTTAAATTTTTAAGTCAAGTCTTATTAGCAGAGATGAACCTCTTGGTTGCACAATACCACATGCATGAAATGTAGTTTAAGCATCTAAGATACCATTGGTAAGTAAACTTACAAATTAGGTGTGTACTCGATACTTGCATATTGATTTTTGAGATACTTTATAACCATTTCTGGTGAAATTGCATCCCACAATCCTTTCACCCAAGAAGTAGCAAGGCCATGTCTGCCTTTTATTTAAGTTTCCACCTTTTTTAAAACACTATCGTAGTTCACCATAACACTGATGACTTTCAGCAGTTGCGGAGCAGAAGACATGCACCCCCACACTTGCTGTAGAAACTCAGGAGCGGAGAGATGCCTGAGTGGCTGTGGCCCATACCAACAGCTAAGTGATTTATGGTCTCTATTTGAAACGAGATTAGGTTTTTCACTTTTCATACTGGCAGCACCTATTCCCATAGAAATCCTACTCTGGGCGGAAAAATATTTCATAATTTTCTTTATTTTTTAGAAGTACAGGCGAAACTTGTTATAACAAAATTCAAGGGGGACAAAAAAAAAGCGTAACATATTTTCGTTAAAAAGTTAGTACGTACTACAGAAATTTTCATCACGCGTAAGAGTGTGATGCTGTAATTTCAAAATAGTGTCCATTAAAAAACAAGCAAAGGTAATTTATTTGTAATAGGAAGTTTTTGCTTTAAGTAGTAATGAAATATATAAACTTTAATTAATGTATAAGTATGAAATAATGTACTTGTATATATTTTAACTTATATGTATGTACATACATAGTGTATTTGTTTTTTACCCCCTCTCCCATATTAAGAATTTATTTCTTTTATACACCTTAATTAAATATTGTCCTATGCTTCAAAAAATAATGTACGTACAGTAGTGGCCAAAATTGTGGAAAAATATATTTTTGTGGTTTGATGGCTCATAACACATTGTTTTTTTGAGTAATACCATAAATTTATATATCAATGGAAAGAAAACTTCATCAAGAATGTAATGCAACAAAGAGTGTTCAATTATCTGTTTTCTATGAGAAGTTATAGCCAAATAACTAGAAAAAGGAAACACAACTAGCTTAGGTTGCTATGAAGTAGCTTTCCTTCATTTGAATGTAGCCAATGAGCATGAGGATTTAGAGAGCCAATCAGGTGTCATCTTGTTTTGGCAATGAGCCAATCAAGTGACAGTAGGATTCAGCTATTGATGTCATGTATTGGAGCTGAGAGGAGGACATTTGTCAGTGTGTTATGTGATTGCTATCAAGTAGGGTTTTTTTTTTTTTTTTTTTTGTTCTTTCATTTAGTGAGCTTGTAAAATGTACTAAAATTAAAGAAATGGTGCAAAAAGTTGACTGGTCACCCAGAAATTGATGTAAAATAGTACTATTAAGTGAGCAAGGCTTCAGTTATGAAGAAATTAGAAGAAAAATTGGTGGAAACTTTACCAAAGGTGGCATTTCTAAATTTTTGAAGAGGTATAAGGAGACTCGGTCACTACAAAACCAGACTGATAAAGGCAGGAAAAGGTGCACAACAGCAAGTGATGATAGAAGAATTAAGAGACTGTGCCTAGCTGACAGAAGAAAATCATCTAGGTGTATACAAGATGAAATGGTGCAATGCAATGTGAAGTTGAGTGCAAGGACTGTTTAGCACAGACTGCAGGAATTTGGTCTAAAATCTAGAATTCCACGAAAAAAGCCATTTTATCTCTCAAACAAAGGTTGAAAATATTAAACTGGGCTAAAAACCCATGTTAACTGAACAGCGGAACAATGGGACAGTGTTATTTGAAGTGATGAGACCAAAATCTCCCTGTTTGGTAGTGATGGCATAAAATACGTAAGGAGAAGATTTGCATCCTGATTGCATTACATGTACCGTGAAACACCCACTTAGTGTTTATGATCTGGGGTTGTATGACATCAAAAGGTGTGGACAGAATTTGCGTGATTAATGGGAATATAAATGGCCAAAAATACATTAATGAAATACTTGAGCCCAAACTGAAGCCTTCTGCACGTGATCTTTTCCAAGATAATGCAGGATTCAGTTCCATGTCATGTTGCTGCTGTGTGCAAAAAGTGGTTTCAAGATAATCATATTCCACTGCTATAATAGCCCAGACCTTAACCTCATCGAAAATCTATGGAGCACTAGAGAAACTTGTTAGTCAGAAGCAACCCAGCAATAAAACCCAATTAATAGAAGCAATAACTCAATCTTGGTTTCACATTATAACAGCTGCAGAACTAAAAAAAAACTTGGTTCACTCTTTGGGAAGTGTAAGGCCGTAATTAATGCTGAGGTTTACCCAACTAAGTATTAACTGACATGGTGAGAATTTTTGTATATCTCATTTTTTCTATGTGTTTAAATTTTCTTCTTTATAACTGCTGTTCTAATACAAAATCCTTAATAAAAGTTATTGCATTACATTCTTGATGAAATTATCTTTCCATTGATATATAATTTTATGGTATTACTCCAAAAAAAGTGGTGTTATGAGCCATCAAACCTCAAAAATTCCCTATTTCCAAAAGGTTTCCACAATTTTGGCCACTACTGTACGTATCGGCATTACATATCGTTAATTTTAAAGTAGTGTAATTAAAGCAATTTATTTAGTTCCATTTTGATGCAAAGCATGTTTACATATGGCAAACTGTAAAATAGTTCAAACATACCTATTGGGTTTTGAAGTACAATGTAAGTACAGTCTGTTTTTGTTTTCCCATGGTGTCTTTAGTTATATCTGTATTTATAACATTTAGATAGCTACTAATTTCTTCAGTATAAAGTCCCCGGTTCTGTTGATAGTAACTAACTTTCTCTAAACATCCAATTGCATTTACTGGAGGAACATTAAAAAAACAGCTTCATTGGGTGAATTCTCATTTTCTTCAAAGTTTTTTGCCGAAACATATAGTCACTTTTGTTGGCATTCCATGGCAGCTAAATAAACATACATGAGATTCTTCCGCGAATTTGCGGAATTCCGCTTTTTTGTAATCATTTGGGAATTTTTGAGATCGATGCAAAAATGAAGAGAAATTTTTTGGGGACTAATGGGGGTTTTTATCTGAAGGTCGTTTTTCCATCTGGAAATGGTATTTTGTTTTCCAAAACTTTCGAAAACCAAGTAAAGATTGTCCGAAAACGGAAGTTAAACGGAGTGAAGATTTTCCCATAATCGTAGTTTCTTTTTTCTTGTTGTTGTTGTTAAATATCATTTTATTACACAAATGTTTGCATTTCAGCATTAAACTATAGGCAACAATTTCTGAAAACTGAAATTAAGACGGCGTGAAGATTTCTTATAGTCTTCAGGCATGAGATTCTTCCGTGAATTCGAGGAATTCCACCATTTCCGTTATCATTTGGGGCATTCTCGAGACCAATGCACAACTGAACGGAAATTTTGGAGGACTGGTGGTGGTGGGGGATTCGTTTTTGGCTTGAGAATGGAATTTCGTCTTTCAAAACTTTTTAAGACGAAAGTTGGACAGAATGATGTTTTCTCCTGTAATTATATTTTTTCTCTGTTGCGGTGTTTTGTCTGCCCAGTACTGTTTTTTAAGTATCCTTTTATTCCATATAAATGCTTGCATAACGGAAGTCGGTCGAAGCAAAGGTTTTTCCTGTAATCGTAATTTTTTCTTCCAGTGATGTTCTCTCTACCCTGTGTTGTTACTAAATATTACTTGTTTGCGTTTAAGCTTGATAAGGAAGAAATTTTTTGAAAGCTGAAGTGACGAAGTTAGAAAATTTGTAACAAATGAGGAATGGTGTTCAAAGTACAAATGTTCTCAAAGTTATCTGAAATAGTGAAAGCTTTGATATCTTGCATTCATGATCCGTAGGCTGAAAGTTCTTCAGCATGATGGATAAAATTATTGTGATCTGAGAGAATAAAACACGCAAGAAAGAAAAGCGGCACAGAAGAAATTGGAATGGAATGATATCTACAGAAAGAAAAATTAAGCAATGAATGCTGTGCTGCTGCAGAGTCAACAAAAGACAAATATGGCCGTGAAACTTGTTTAGAAGAAAGTGAAACTTGTTTAGTCCCGAAATGGCCAACACAAGAGGTAAATTGAACTGATGTTCTAGCTAGTACAAAAAAAGAAAAAAAGAACTGCTTGAAACAATGTGTTTTAAAACTATTTTATTTTATTTTGAATTCAGTAATCTTACGTTGTGAATACAGTGATGTGCTCCAGTTTAATATTTACATAAATTACCCTGAAAAATTCCATCTTACATGCACTCCGTTATATTCACACTTTCTCATTGCGTGCTCTGATTTTTCACCCGATTTGAAAGTTCAGCTTTTTTGTTCCTTGTTCTGTCTCATGTATGAATAAATCATTTAGAATTTTAAAGAGAGAGAAATTCACTACATATAAAGATTTGCTTGAGCAAGAATTTTACATTGTAATAAAGTGTTTTTCGTTGTAAAGTATTTTGTTATAACTAAGGCCCGAGGTTTGATGACTTTTGCATTTTTAGGGCTTTATGCCTGCCTCTTTAATGCATTTTTAGGGCATTTTGCAGCCTTTTTCTGAATTCTTTTGTCATTTTAGAAGGATTTTTGCATTTTAGTGCATTTTTTTGTCACTTTGCTGCATTTTCTTTCTTTTTTTATGTACAGTCCCGAAATGGCCGACCCAGCCCTTCAATCAAATGGCTGCAGCATTTCTGCACTCCTTGGGACTTTGGGAAGGTGATACATATTTGTTTGTGCTGATAAGATTCTGAAGCTACATGCCATCCTGAAAAGAAACAAATGTCTGACCACCTCAAAAGAGCCACTGGCTTTGGACACGCTTCCGACCCCCTTCAGTCGCGAAAATGGGGGGACCGATCGGCGCTGGGATGTGATTTGGCCTGTGTGCCTTAGGAGGTCTTTCGTCCCTGAAGCAAAGCCTGCACCCCTTTCCCACACACTTTCTGGTACCAGGCAGAACCTGTTCTGAGGGGTTAACACTTAAAGCACCTGGAATTGTCGGGAAGCTGTTAGTATGTACTGCAGTCATTATTTCCAGTCTGAAAAGAAAAGTAGCAGTTTATTTCCAAACCTGCCTAAATGCAAACCTTTTCAATCTTGCTATTAACGGAAGTTTGTTTCAGAGTTCAGAGAACAAAAAATTTCTACTGATGGAGTTATTCTATTTTGCAAACTATGTGAAACTAAAGTTGCAGCACAAAAGCGATTTACCATTATGCAGCATATTGGATGAGACAAGCATATTCGAGCTGTTGAACTTGCAAGGAAAAAGTTGCAGGGATCTCAACGTTTACTTATGGAAAGCAGTTCATCGACAACATCCAAGAAGTCACCATTTTATAAAGAGTTGTGTGAAGTTTTCGTTTCTGCAAATGTTCCACTAGAAAAGTTAAATCATCCTAAATTTAACCAGTTTTTGGAAAAAAACACTGGTCATGTCATACCTGACATGTCTAGACTACACAAAAACTAAGTACTTGAGTGTTACACTGAAACAATGGACAAAATTAGGGACAATGTAAAAGGGGAAAACATGTTTGTGTTTATGGATGAAACAAATGATGCTCAGGGTCATCCTGTTGCCAACGTCATAATAGGGACACTTGAGCCAGATTGCTGTGGCAAAATATTTTTGCTGAATGTGGAGATCATAGAGAAAGCAAATCCCTTGGCGATCTGTCAATTATTTGACAAGTCCTTATTTCTTTTATGTCTTGGTGGTATGCAACATGATGATATTCTTCTGTTTTTGACTGATGCTGTTCCATATATGGTTAAAGCAGGAAAATCAATCAGGATTTTATCCCAAGTTGGTGCATGTCAATTGCTTTGCCCATGGTTTGCATCACCCTGCCGAAGAAATCCGTGCAAATTATCCTAATATTGATTGACTCGTATTCAATGTCAAAAAAATATTCCTAAAAGCACCATATAACATATAATGTTTTAAATCTCAAGCTCCTAGCCTACCTAGCCTTACCACCACAGCCAGCAATAGCACGTTGGGGGACATGGCTGAATGCATGCCTATGTTACAGTGACAATGTCCAGACTGTTAAGTCTATAGTAAATGGTTTTCAAACTGGTGATGCCGCTTCAATTCAAATTGCCCAACACATGTTTTCCAAAGATAAAACAAGGAAATCTAGCCTATATTAAATCAAACTTCGGCATTTTGCCCTCAGCAATTACATGTTTAGAAAAACGAGGTATAGAACTCATCAATGTGATCAGTTACATTGAGAAAGCAAGCCAAGTTCCTAAAGGAGCCAAAGGCAAGGTTGGGCAGTCTATCGTTGCCAGATTAAACAGTGTTTTGGAAAGAAATGTTGGATTCCAGACTTTGAAGAAAATCTCACCTGTATTGACTAAAGAAGCAGACAGTTTTGAAATAGAAAAACTAGCTGTAAGTGAAGCTGTTTTTTTTTTTTCAAGCATGCCTCTGTCATGTCTGTTGGTGTCAAGGGAAGCTTCTCGAGATATAAAAACTTACTTACAGATAATAGACATTCATTTACCTTCGAAAACATTAAGATGCACCTTATAATTCAGTGCGATTCTGATGCACTTACAGGAAGAAGGACTTTCAGTGTACAAGCAACTAAAATTCATATGGGATTGGTATATACCGTTTCTTTCATTTTCTTATGCAGTTACTAGTTTTGTTTTGTTTTTAAAATTAATATTTATTTTAAAGAAAAGAAATATAATTTACCAATTTTTTGAAGAAAATGCGACAATTTGTGCAAAAATTACTGTTAGAACTGTGTTCTAGGTAGGTTTCTCTTAAAATTTTTAAGGGCATTTTTTTTATGGGCATTTTTCGCAAGTTTTAAGGGCATTTTCTACTGCTTTTAAATGCATTTATAGGGAATTTTTGGGTCATCAAAGTCCGAGCCCTAGTTGTAACGTTTTATATTTCTGTTATAAATACATACAATAAACCAAACAAGCTCACATTTCTTTTCTCGTTGTAACATGCTTTTTGTTATATCATATTTCATTGAAACAAGTTTTGACTATACTTCCAAAGAAGTGTTGCATAAGTCGTCCCGCTGTGGTTGTCGGCAATTTGTTTACTTTGAGGGCAGCTTTCCAGGTGCCACTACATGATATAAATAGTGAAATGCAAAACAGGGTCGGATTTTTTTAAACATACATACACTCTGCCAAGAAAAAAAAAAAAAAAAAAAAAAGCACCCCAAAGGTATCTCCCAATCAAAATGAAAATTAATATGTGCAATATACATGTATAGGAAAGAAAATGATTGCAATTCTAGAGCAGTTGGACCATTCATTTAGATAAAACAGCCACACGAGGGGAACAAATCAATACATTGTAGCGCCACCTCTGGCCCAGGTACAAGCGGTTACCTGGCATGACAAAGACGCATGCAGTTCACGAATACTGTCCTGAGGTATTGCGTGCCAGATGATGTCCAAATTGTAGGCCAGTTTGCCGACGTTACAAGATAGATGTAGATGGCATCCCATCATGTCCCAAACATGTTTGATCGGTGAGAGATCAGGCGATCGGACTAGCCATGGAAGGGTGTCGACATTACAGAGGCAAGCCTAGGAGAGCTGTGCCGTGTGTGACCGGGCATTATCCTGTTAAACATTTGCTCAGTGATGCTGTGACAGGAATGGCAACACAACAAGAAATAGAAAGTCATCGAAGTACTGTTGAACCATGAGGGTGGTGTGGAGGACTACCAAGGGTGTCCGGCTATCGTAAGCAATGGCTCTCCAGACAGTCACTTCCAGAGTGCGAGCAACGTGCCGTTCCATGGTAAAGGCAGGATCCGTGCTCTGATCGACTCGTCTCCAGACACGTATACGCTAGTCATCAGCATCGGTGTCAAGTGCAAACCGTGACTCATCACTGAAGATAACACGATGCCACTGGACACTATCTCACGTTGATCTGACCCTGGCACCACTGTAACCAGGGCCAGCAATGCTCGCTGGTCTGTGGTAGGTGGCAGAGTGGCTTCCTTAAATGTATTCCCCATGCCACAAGTCGTCTGGCAATGGTCAGGATGGCCACTTCTGTACCTGTAAATATCGCAACATGGCCACTGATGGCTGAGAGCGATAAATTCTGTTCTGTTCGTCCTGCTCTCACAGTCGCTTGATCCTCGCATTGTGTTTGTTTTTGGCCATCCACTGCTCGCTTGCCGCTGGGCTGTGCCCTCTTCAACTCATTGGTGCATCTCTCCAACCCAAATGCTGAGTGATACAGTGACTTGACCAACCGGCTTCTCTCAGCCCAATTATACATCCTCTCTCAAACTCGCTAAACTGCTTGTATTGTGCAAAGATCTGATGTTGAAGCATCCTCACAGTCTGTGGTGAGTAATGCAACCGTAATCCACTGTTACAATTGTCCTTGCATGTGAGCTTTGCCCTTGATCATTTGTATATTTGGCCCTGAGGTACTTGCAGTAAAATATGTAGAATGGGATGTGAAAAATCTTTAATCGTATTTTTCTTCTTACTTCAGTGTGAAATCACTGTCTCCTTTTGCATCGTGTGTACATCTTTGGCAGATAGAAGAAGTGTCGTTTTTCCACGATGTCTCGAAAGCAGAATAACAATACCTACCAGTTATTATTCGTAGCTATGCCTTCCCCTCAAAGAGGGGCACAGCTGTGGATATAACTGCCAGAGGTCGAAGACTATCACACATTGACATGCTGAAAGCTGCCGTCTGAAACATAAAAACAAACCCGCCAGTAAATTCCATGGGGGAATTCATGTAACACTTCGAAGTCCAGCCTTATTTTTTACTGACCTGCATATAAGTCTACCCCCCCCCCCCCTCCCAGCAGAATTTCGCCATCCAAAAATTTTCGGCTTATACACGAATATATACGGTAATTGGTTTTTCTGTCTCCAGTGAAATATGGTTTTTGTATTTCAGTATAAAGACCTGCATCTGTGCATCTGAAGTTTGCTGGTTCTGCCACTTGTGCATTTAAAGAATTTTTTTAAACAAAAAGCATTTTAAAATTAGGGTATGACTGTTTAATTGATTAACAACCAAACTTCATAGCCAAAATTTATTCATAAATTTATGTGTAATAAGTATATATAAATTTATTGTAGACAGATATGTAAAATTTAATGTATTCCATTTATATTTGGCAGGCTGGAGCCTTTTGGCACAGAAAGAAATGAAACTTATTTACAGCCTGAAGTAAGATATGGAAGATGTTTCTGAAAATAACTTTGTGCCATTACCAAACTGTGTGCAATGTGAGAAGACAAATGTAGACAGTGTCCTGATACAACAATCTTGGTCGTTACCTTCTTAATGATTTCACATAATCTGTATGCTAATCTTCCTTATCTAAGAATGTGTAAGCTCTGTAAAACTCTAAGAGGTATTTGACCAAGCACTGATGTAAAACATAGTCAAGCTGTGTCTGTTGTGAAAAGAAAAAAATATCCTTTTTGAGTGCGCAAGTAAAAATGTAAATACTAAAGCAATTAACAGTTGTATATAGTAGCTAAGTATTTAATTGCTGCCCTGCTTTTAAAAAGTAGCACACTGATGGTCATATTTTTATTTACGATTTATTTTTAATGGGTGTGATTTTTTTATTGAATTTTAATTTTTATGTAATTTTTCTGCCCCCATGTTTTGGCCATATTTTAATTTTTTTTTTTTTTAAGAAACCATTTAGAATTTTATTGCTTGTTCATGATATTTTCATGTAATTCTGCTAACAGCAAATTTTTCAGAGGGAATTTTTAGCAAGTCATAAAATGCGAGGGAACATTTTTGTGATACATATATTGCTGTTTTATTTTCATATGTTGTCTTTTGTTTCAGGACAATGAAGAAATGTTTTAATCATGCAGAATGGCTTAAAATGTACAGTACAAACTGTTTTTAAGCAATTCTGCATTACTAAATCAAATGATGATATCTTACTGTTTCTGTTGAATGTCTTTTATAGAATTACTTTCTGATATAATGCTAGGAAGTCACACCTAGGAAGTACTTTAGTTTCTATTTGTTACATGTTATAACTTATTGAAATTTTGCACTGGCTGCATATTGAGTAGTTTTAAAAACATTGTTTTTAGTCAGCTGAACATTTTTAATGCATTATATTTTAGCCAGTTGAATTAATTTTTCTGTTTTGCATATTATAAATTGTGTATGTTTTGATGTGGCTGTACATGTAGTGAAAATCATGAGTTGTTAATTTTATTAATGGTGTAATAGGTGAAATGTAGTGCTCACATTTTCAAGTATTGAAGTTCTTTATGTGAATGACTCTTTCCATTTTAGAAGTTCCGCTGATGTATGCTAGTGGATTACTTGATTTCACATTGAACAGAGCAAGCAAAATGTTTTATTTGCAATAATGGTAAAGAGCTTGTTAATTTTCTTTGTCCAGGTTTAGTTTTGTAATAAGGGCTAAAAATCCTGGAGAATTGTAATGCCTTGTGCAAAATATTGCTGAAGTGCATGAACAAATTTATGCATGTTGATAATTAAATAGAGCAAAATCTGAAGACCCTTTTATGACATGGATAAAAATTTACATACAATTTATGACAGTAAATATTGTCCCATGTAGAATAATAGCCATATGCATGCCTTTACAGTGTTATCTTAGTTTGTATCCCAAGTTTCAAGGCACGTATATCCTGATATGCTTTTCCTGTTGTAATAATTTGGCAGATTCTTTCAGTACTATCAATCATACAGAATTCATAATAACATGGCAATTGTGTTCTTATATTCTTTGTGAAGGCATAATTTATTCTGAAACGTAGCAAACCACGCTTTTAATTCTCTCCATTTATGTAACAATGTTTGCTGCATTTTTTTAATGACCTGACAACTGCATGTTTGTTTCTAAGTGAAGCAGAAATCCCTAGACTATGGTTGGCTAAACATCTGCACATTGAGCTACTTTTATGAGTGAAACAATTGTAGCCAGAATTCCATGAAACCATGAGAAATTTTATTTGGGTGGATAAATCATGTGTTTATATTCATGTAGAAATTGAAGGTTAAAAGGTTTTCATGTAGAGAAGGTTAGTTGCAGTTTTGATATTTCCATTTTTTTTTTCTTTTTTAATGTTCTTGAAACAATATACTGGAGAAAATGTAATAGTGCCCATGTTTCTGTTTATGTTGCTTTGTGTGTGTGTGTTCTCATATCATCAGTTATAAAGAGATGGAACACTCGTGATATTCAGAAAGCATGTGTTGCATTTGTCAGTGTCATGCTGAGATGAACACTGCTTCAAGCTTGCCTTAGCAGTTTAGTGATGCAGACTCATAGTTTATGTAAGGGCAACACGTCAAACTCTGGGACTACCTTTAGAAAGTTGACTGATAAGATTGAACCTTAATTGATGGTACCAACATCTGTGGAAAAAGATCGTCATATAAATCCTGTTTCTTGTGTAAATTGGAATCTTTTTCTAGAAGTAATTTTTTTTTTCTATGATTTGTATTTTTTACTTTATAAACCCCTCCTATTCCCTATTTATGAACGTCTTGTCTGTATAATTACTATGAATAGTTATCGATGTTCTTTATCCACAGAAATCCTATAATGTTCAGTGTATCTCATACATATGCATGTTTGGCACAAGAAACCTATACCACTAATCTGTTACCTTGATAAAAGATTACTGATTACCTCTCCATCTCTTTGTTCCAAAAAGCCCTAAGTTATGCGTCTTCAAGATGGTTCCATTAATACTACAAAATGTGCTTTCTGCTTTAAAAGAAAATGTTTTTAATATTTACTGACCTTTTTCCCTCAGATTGCTACTAGTGACAATTCATACAGTGTGCGTGCGTGCGTGTGTAAATTATTAGTGACTTTCTGCCAAATTGATTACAATGATTAGTGACTTTCTGCCAAATTGATTACAGTGGTTCGTGACTTTCTGCCAAATTGATTACACTGCGTTCTGCCTATGCAGTGTATGGCGAACAGTGCCTGCAGAGATCATTTGAGGGGATCCTTGATTAAGATGGTCTGTAATTTGCTGCACTGTTGCCCTTCTGTTGTCTGTTACCAGTCTGGACACTCTCCGTTCCGCCCGAGCAGTCACTAGTCGATGACGACCACACATTGCACGTAGAGACCCAGTTTTTTGGCTGACAGTCTAGTCTTTAAACACTTTAACAACAGCTGCTCTGGAACATTTCACGAATGCGGCGGTTTCGGTGATACTCGCTCCATGGCTCCGAGCTCCTACAATCATTCCACGTTGAAAGTCCGTCAAATCGCATTTTTACCCATCTCGTCACCCAAAAATCACTTCTACTACTGTCGCAAGCACTAAGCTTTCCCTTTTTATACTAGCCTCGCCCTCTGGCGGCAACAGCGTGCAGCCATAGCTCATTTTCTTAAAACTGTCAGATGGTCATAATAAAGTGGCCACTCAGTGACAATACACTATATTGACAAATGTCACGGGACACACTTTCAAAAGCAAATGAACAGATCCGCTACGTTGTTAAGATGCGTGGTACAGCTGCAAATGGTATAAAAACAAGCCTGCAGCTGACCGCAATCATATCGCACTGTGAGGTTGAGTGAAAATGTCATGGCGGAAGAGAACTGACTTTGAGAAAGGAAAGATTCTGATTCTTGGGTGTTATATTAGTGGGTTGTCCATAAGAGAAACCGAGGCGTTTAAACATACCCAAGTCAACTGTTTTGGATGAACTGAATAAGTGGAAGATACATGGCG
This sequence comes from Macrothele yani, assembly GCA_039090855.1. Taxonomy (NCBI): domain Eukaryota; kingdom Metazoa; phylum Arthropoda; class Arachnida; order Araneae; family Macrothelidae; genus Macrothele; species Macrothele yani. Next base: position 83,756,960 of record CM077017.1, read on the forward strand.
TGCCAGAAGCAGCAAAACGTACTGGCAGACCAAAGAAAATTAGTGATAGAGGATGTTGAAGCCTCAGAGTCATTACAGCTAATCGACAGAGTACTTCACAAGACCTCAGTGTACAGGTGAGTAAAAATGCTGGAACCTCAGTATGTGCACGTACTATTCGCAGAGAACTTCATTCCATGGGTTACTGTGGTCATGTAGCTGCTCATAAGCTTTTCCACTCGGAATGCTATTCGTCGTTTAGCATATTGTATTAGAACATTTATCATGGACACTTACTTTTACTAGATCAATGGAAATGGGTCCTATGAACTGATGAATCCAGATACACGATCCATCAGTCTGATGGCCATGTGTGGGTAAGGTGGCAGCTGGGGGAACGCTATTTACCACAGTGTACTGTTCCTACAGTCAAATTTGGAGCTGGCAGTGTATTCGTGTGGGGGTGTTTTTCGTGGTATGGTCCAGGCCCATTGGTTATCGCGGACAAACCTGTTAGCCAGCACGTCTACCTCTATATTCTGGACAATTGTGCCCTACCAACTGTGTGGCAATACTATGAAACCGAACCTTGTTGGTACCAGCAGGATAATGCACCGAGCAGTAAAGTAAGGACTGTTACGGCCTGGTTTGACGATAATTTCGTATCGTGTGTGGACGGGCCAGCACAGAGCCCCGATCTTAATCCCATAGGGCACCTATGGAATGAATTAGAGCATCGCATAAGAAGTTTGGAACCAAGGCCTACTACTAAGCAACAGTTAGCGGCAGCATTAGGTACTGAATGGAAGTGCATACCTATCGCTGTGTTCCAAAACCTTGTCGAAAGTATGTCTCAAAGGGTCAGTGCATGCATTAAGGCCAAAGGTGGACTGACACCATTACTAATGTATGTCAATAAAAACTATGTTGTGTTTCTCTTCTTTCCGCATAAGAAGTTTGGAACCAAGGCATACTACTAACAAGGGAAACTATTGGACCTCCCGACAACAATCATCACGGAACATTCTGTGGTAGACAAGCATGACACCAAAGTAACAGGTGTGAAGCACAGCTTTTCGCAATCACCCGCAACCCCTAGAACATGGCTTATAAAAGTGGGACTCCCGCCTGTAATGTATGAAGCCATAAAGTGTCAAACAACATTTACTTGTTAGATATGAGGCTCCTAAATGTCGAGAGAGACCACGTATGACACCATTAAGTTGCAAATGTCATATACATACCTCACTCCACGTCATGGTAATGTGTTGAGAGAAGGCAGTGCTGCAAGCAAAGGTGAATCTTGCCCCACGAGCAGATAATGACTGCGCTGGAATCACAGTCAGGAGCATTGCACATGTCATGTACAGCAAAATTGATGTCCAACACATTACGGAACGGAAGAGGTGTTTCATGTGGCAAGTATCGAGGCGTCTTCCATGCATAGCGAAGCATAGGTTGGTACTGTGGTGCACACAACTGGTTGCCTATAAATGAATGCAACTTGAAAATGAAGAATCTGTCATGCAGGTTGACGCCATGCACCTCATCAGAACTTATGTACTCTTCCATGCATTGTGCAAACAGTTTGTATTGTCGAAAGAAATGCACATCAATGGGCTGGCAGTATTTGGTGGCTTTCGGTGGTATGATTTTTCGTGCAAATTGACGTCTCTGTCACCGAAGGCTTTGGCTGGCAAACTAGTGTCGGTTTGACCAGACCACAAATCCAGTAAGAGAAAGGAAGGTCCTGTTAGCTTTGGTTCCAGTACCTTATGCATCCAGGACAGAACGAGAGCTGTGGAATACCACTGGTGCTGCAGCCACATTCTATATTTGGAGGTTGGTTACATCGTACTGTTTCGGAAACACGTTTGCCAAACCCGCTTCCTGAAAGCAGATGTACAGTTTCTTTGCAAGACGTCCTAACATGGACGTAAGCACCTGAATGGTATAGGAGTAGGTAGTCGTTGCAACAGATTGTACAACAGCTTCAGTTGTCTTCTCCTCAGTCAGTGACAGCATCCTGTTTGACATGAGTTCGTATTTAAATCGAGTTTGGTCTGTATTGAACACCATGTCGGCATCAATTGCATTGGCAGTAATGTAGTCCGTAACATCTCGTACAAACTCCAATGCGCAGTTCCTTATGGCTGTATCAAAGGTAACATCCTGCCTGTCAACGAACCTCGTGATCTTGCGTGATGTGATTTTATGGCGGCGTTTGAATTTGTGCAGGAAAAATGTGCTGGCTTTAAAATTGGGGATACCCATTGCGTTAGCTGCTTCCTTTGCCCACGTCTTTAAATGCCAGTAGTGAATTGAGAGTCCCATGTTATGCGCATCTTGGAATTTGGTGTACATATGCTGGCGAATGCGTGCAGTTTTGTGTTCCATCATACCACCACTCTCGACAGCCGTTACTATTTGCTACACTTTTTCTGGTGATATCTTGTATTTACGGGCAGTTGCTGCAACGGTTTTCTTTGCAAACTTCACATTGTCATAGACCCACTGCATGGTTTGTCCGGAAAACTATTCATGAATGCTTTTCCGTTTCGATTTGGAGGGTGATGGTTCATAGGAACTCGAACTGCTTGGCACGTTTTGTGTTGGAGTACCCGATGTATCACTATGTTCAGATAACGTGTCCAACGTTTCATCACTATCACGGCACAATGTCTGTCCTTCAAACATGTCAGCACCTCCAATGACATGTTGCTCCAAAACGCTATACAACTGCCTTGCAATTCGCGTGTTGATGTACATTGGAACCGTGTCGCCCGCTTGGTATTTCTACGTCACCTCGTTCATCAGTATCTGTACTACAGCATGAAGGTTACAAGCCATTTCCTTAAAACACACAACACAATATTTGTATGCGTACTAACAGGCCCGTGCTTTGTCTCGCACTCCTCATGTTTAACAGTCGCTGACATACACAACGCAGGACACCTTCCAGGCATGCGCAGTATCACCCAATCACATCACACCCACATTTACATGTTGTTTGACACTTTATGGCTGCATACATTATAGGCAGGCGTCCCACTTTTATAAACCATGTTTCTAGGGGTTGCAGGCGATTGTGAAATGTCGTACTTCACACCTGTTACTTTGGTGTCATGCTTGTCCACCACAGAATGTTCCGTGACGATTGTCGTCGGGAGGTCCAATAGTTTCCCTTGTAAGCAACAGTTATCAGCAGCATTACGTAATGAATGGAAGCGCATACCTGTAGCTGTGTTCCAAAACCTTGTCGAAAGCATGTCGCGAAGGGTCAATGCATGCATATTAAGGCCAAAGGTGGACCCAACACCGTACAAATGCTATGTTGTTTCTCTTCTAGGTGTCCACTGACTTTTGTCAATATAGTATATGTACATATATGTATATATATATATAGAGAGAGAGGTGGCATTACATTAAAAAGGAAAGATAAAGGAGACAAAGTTATTAGCATAGTGCCAGTTAAGTGGGACAGTGTTTTAGAGTCTGTCTTGGCATTGTCTCCTAGCTTTCACTGATAGTTATATCAATATCAAGAGTTGTTTTGAAATCCAATAAAGGAATTCTAGCTTCAGAGATTAGTATTCTTGATCGTAGTTATTGTAATTGCTGTAGTACCTAGGCTAGGCCTTTTTAGGTAAAATAATTTTATAAGGTGGTGATTTTTTTCTACCTGTGCAGATTTTAATTATTTTTGTGCCCATTTGTTTTCTTGCCCAGTGACCATCCCACAAATTATTTTGTAGAACCATGATATCCGTCACAGACTGAATAGGAACTTTGTGCTTTGGGGGGCACAGGCTATATTGAAAAGTTCTGGTTTTATTCAGATCATTTCAAATGAAGCAGCTATAGAAATCGTTAGCAAGCTTGTGTGAAGGTGAGATTTTAGGAATATTGCATGCTATTATTGGTCCTAGTACCTGCTTGTTGGGGCCTTAATGTGTATCCACAGAAAGTCAAAACTGGGAACCTTTGGGTATGCACATCTGATTTTTCAGGAATTGCTTGAAGTTGTTATATTAGCACTTCATTGCATATACTGAACAAGTTGGAATTATGGTAACTGTCTAAAAATTGCTATTATTTGGAGTGAGGTTCTGAGGTCAAATGAGATCATGCTTAAGTTGATTATGAAACAATACAGGCAAGTACAGTTTGGCAAATGGTTCTACTTTTAGCATTTCAGTTTGAATATGATTTGTCTTAGTTTGTGAAATGTCTGTTACACGACTCAGGTCGTCATACTTTGGTAACTGAAGCAAGTTTGGATTCCAGTCAAGGGCATAGTTTCTATATGGAATTCTTATGTGAATAACAGTTGTTGGAGGCATGTTCTGTCACTTCCTCTTATGCCAAAAATGGTACTGTTTGTATTAACTGAAAGAAACGCTTCAAAAACATTATGCATGTTGAAAGGCAGGAGTACTTAAAAGACTCAATTGAGTTCAGAGGCAGTTCGAGCCGCGGATGGCTTAGTGGTTAGCGAGTCAGACTACCAATGCAAGGTCCTCAGGTTTGAACCTGGGCTGATCTTTCAGAGATGGTGTGATTTACTAACAATCGCTGAATATCCGCCGTGCATCGGACAAGCACGTTAAGTGACTGCCCCCAGGCTGGACCCACTGGTTAAATGGGTATCCTTTCCTATGCCTCCCCTGAAATTCTCTCGCCCCTCTATGTGCAACATCATACTTGTACGGTGGCGCCATCTATTGTGCTCTAATCTCACTACAAACTGTTCTGTCAAAGTCGCTAAACTTGCTCTCATTCCTTCCGTTTCTGTGTCCTGCCCAAAAGGCGATCTCGCTGTAGGTGGCTGGGACCTAAACTCTACTCACTGTGGACGGAAGTCCTACAAGAAAATGACAAATACTGTGGTGGCACAACAGTTCAGAGACAGTCCCATGTCACATCCAGAGTAAAAACACCAGTTATGAAAGTACTAGTTTAAAAAAATGTACTTGCTTGAAACCATATGCGAGGCGGAAGTCTTCGTAGCTGGCATTTCACATGTAGCATGTGAACCATTCACTGAGGCACGAGTTAAAAAGGGTGGCTTGCTGAAATTTGCTGGTATGTAGAAACTGTCACATGGGGGAAAGTGCTATAGATGTCTCAGGGTGATTTACAGTTTCCGTGAGGTCTAATTTTCCTTAAGGCTTGGCTTCCCGCAATTTTAAAAGAATGGCAGGCAATGCACGTAACTAACAAACAAATTAAGAAGATGGTAGTATACACTGAAGAGCAATTGAATTAGAGACAGCTGGCGTTATGCAAATGTGGTGCTGTGGGCGGCCCTGTAAATGGAAATGACATGAAGTATGCAGCGATCCAACAATATAAGGAGTGATGCGACGGGAATCAGTAAGAGTCGGACGCAATATGGGTAAGACGAAGGATCTAAGCGCATTTGATCGTGGGCAAATTGTCGGGGCCCGACGAATGGGTCACTCCATCTCAGAAGTCATGCAGGCACTGGGAATTTGACAAGCCACTGTGTCATGGGTGCACCGTGAGTACATAGAATCTTATAAAACCATTCCTGCAAGGGCCAACTGCCGTGGATGAGCGGGGTCACGTCGGCTAGATCGCATTGTAACAACAGATAGACGGGCCACAGTGCAAGAAATCACTCGGCAATTTAACGCTGGTGCACAAAAACGTGTAAGCAGCCACACCATCCAGAACCATCTCCTCGCTATGGGGTACAGAAGCCATCGTCCCACGAGGGTACCGCTGCTGACCGCACATCACAGGGTGCAAAGATTAGCATGGGTGCAGGAACATCGCCACTGGACCCTAGACATGTGGGGAAAATGTTGCCTGCACTGATGAGTCGAGATTCACGTTGGTACATGCGGATGGCAGGATACGAGTACGGCGCAAACCACATGAAGTGATGGACCCTTCTTGCCAGCAGGGTACTCTTCAAGCTGGTGGAGGTGGCATTCTTGTCTGGGGACTGTTTACGTGAACTGAAATGGGTCCCCTGGTACGTGTGACATCGTCCCTCACAGGTCAACGTTACCGGGATATCCTGGACGACCATTTGTTCCCGTTTACACGTCTTCAACATCCCACTGGGGACCTCATCCTGCAACAAGACAATGTGCCGTGCCATCGCTCCCGAATTGTATCCGAATGGTTGGATGAACACTCCACCGACGTGACCTCGCATCCTTGGCCAGCTTGGTCACCTGACCTCAATCCCATCGAGCACATCTGGAATGTCATCGAGAGAGATGTTCGAGGCTCTGACCCCCTCCATCAAATCTTCGTGAACTGTGGGAGCTTGTTCAGGGGTCGTGGATCTGTATGGCTTCCCAATGCTTCCGGTGTCTTGTCGAGTTCATGCCGAAACGAATCGCCACCGTCATCAGGCCGAAAGGTGGTGCTACATGTTACTAGGCAGGTATATCTAATTCAATTGCTCTTCAGTGTAGAACAGGCTAAGTTATGTATAAAAGTTTTAAGGCAAATATATTTCAGCCATTACTATGGCCTTCATCAGTGCGACTACGATTTGTTTTGTTGCCAGATTGGAAAGGTAAATTTTGTAACGGTAACTCCGGGTGACGTGATGCAATGAGGGATTTCCAGATGTATGGAATGAAAATGGAGAGCTCAGAGTTGCAATTTCTGGAAAATAAAATTTCCAAACTTTCTCTAAACCTCAGAGCAAAAGGATTTTGGAAGGAAGCCAACTTGTATTGGACCAAATTTTTTAAAGGAAGCCATATTGGTCCAATACAAAAAAGTTGGCTTCCTTCCAGAATCGGTGTGCTCTGAGGTTTAGAGAAAGTTTGGAAATTTTATTTTCCAAAAATTGCATTTTCGTTCCATACGTCTGGAAATCCCTCATTGCATCACGTCACCCGGAGTTACCGTTACAAAACTTACCTTTCCAATTTGGCAACGAAACAAATCGTAGTCGCACTGATGAAGGCCATAGTAATGACTGAAATTTATTTGCCTTAAAACTTTTATATGTAACTTAGTGTGTTCTATACTGCCATCTTCTTAATTCCCGCAATTTATAGTAAACTGCGCTGCATCAGCTTCAAAGTGAAATGATCGAAGTTAGGTTAAAAACAGTCACTGGAAATTATGTGAGAATTAAAAATATATTAAAATATTGAAGAAGGTAGATGTTCTTAGCTGTACATATATAAAGTTGGCTGCTATAGTGTATGTAACACAGGGATGTCATGAAATGCGGCCATGCAGAGGAACGGTGTCAGTGGTGCTTTAGCCTGATGATGATGCAAGATGGCATCGAAATGCATAGCAGCTGCAAGACCTGGGCTGAATTCTTTTAACTTTCATGTGGACTAATGAGTAATGAAGGTATCGCATACCTATTATTGGAACATATGCAGAACGTTACAAACTCAGCGAAACACGTGCTCCTGCCCCGAGAGAAGCCTAACAGAAGAAACTTTTGATAGCTATGTATTTTAGGCTTCTCTCGGGGCGGGAGCACGTGTTTCACCGAGTTTGTAACGTGTTGCATATGCTCCAATAACAGGTATGTGCTACATCTATTACTCCTTAGTGTACTTACTTGGAAGCACGTTTTAACCATGAAATTGTCCTTTGGGACAATTTTCATGATATGTATATGTCTTACATGTGGAGTTTCTTTTAACAATTTCGGTGACTGTTTTTAACCCAACTTCGATCATTTCACTCTGAACCTGATGCCGCACAGTTTACTATAAATTGCGAGAAATCAAGCCTTAAGGGAAATTAAGCCTCACAGAAGTTGTAAATCACCTCGAAGACTTCTAGCACTTTCCCCCATATGACAGTTTCTACATACCAGCAAATTTCAGCTAGCCACCCTTTTTAACCTGTGCCTCAGTGAATGGTTCTCGTGCTACATGTGAAATACCAGCTACGAAGACTTCCACATCACATATGGTTTCAAGTGAGTAAATTTTTTTAAACTAGTACTTTCATGACTGGTGTTTTTACTCTGGATGTGACATGGGGCTGTCTCTGAACTCATATTGAGTCTTTTAAGTGCTTCTGCCTTTTAACATGCATGGAGGTTTTTAAAGCCTTTCTTTCAGTTAATGCAAACAATACTTATGTTTCAGCATGTTTTTACTTGTGATATATCATAACGTATTCCACAACAAATGTTTTGAGCCAAAAATGCTTTCTGTTCAAGGGTTGCTGAATCTCTCATGTGAGACAGGTAAATTTGGTGAACAGTGTGCTTAAGTATCATAGAAATGAATTCATACTTAAGGTATTATGTGGCATTTATCACCTGAACTTAAAGAAGCAAAACTAATCTTTTTAGTGGAAAATTTTCAGTCTTTTTGCCTATTATCTGCGTGTTCATATATATTTTTGACTTGAAGTTTTGAATGATTGATTGGTTCATTGTTAAACCTTGACCATGATTACTACTACTACACAGTGAGCTGACTAGCTTGGACTGAATGTTCCCCATTTTGTGCATGCCAACCACTGGGCCATTCGCTGCACAGATTTTGAATGATGATAGTTTTTAAATTATTGAAGGAATAGATTTTCATAGTACCAAGCTGCTACACAAATATTTTCTTTTGTACTGATTTTTGTGACTGACAAAAATTAGACAGATGCTGTTCAAAGTCCAGATGGTTTGGAAATTCATAATATCAGGAATGAGATTTAAAAAACTGAAAGTTTGTATCATCATATCGTGCAAAAGACCATACCATTTATCAAAGAATTCTGTGTAACTACACAAACTTAATTTTTTATATCAGTTATTTTACCCATGTGTGCAAATACCTTGAAAATAATTTCATTGTTTATCTGCTTTTTATGTGGGGAGTGCTGAGGGAAAACAGCTATCAACTGTACTAATTGAATTTGGATAAAACATGTGCTCTTTAATACTAGTGCTTATTTGCCTTGAATTTTTCAGTCTCAACATTATGGAAAAAAATTTGATACAAATTAATTCAGATATTTTTTTCTTCCTTAGCTGATGAAAGGTCAAGCATCAGTGTTCATATTTTGGATCAGCATGTTCTCTGTTTCCAATTCTTTATATTTTGAATGTTTTTCTATGATATGAAGCGAAAGTTATAAGTTTGTGTCCTTTATGACTGCTATCCATGTACTAGTCCATTATATAGACTCAAACATCAAAATTTCATGAATTTATAATTTGTGAAGTTCGAATCCCTGTGTATGAGTGTGCTACATACACTGTTGATGTATGAGGTGGAATACAGATTTAAGGGAAATTTGCAACCAAAAACGTATTTGCAGTTTTCTTTCAACTCTTTTCTTCCTGTAAGTGTTCTTTTTAGTGTTAAAAATATATACTATTTTTATTTTTATTTTTAATTATCTGTGAGATTGGTTTGCTTCCAAGATGTGCTCTGCTGGGCATTGATGGCACACGAGGCAGCAATGGGGTGGGGCCTCTATGAATCTGAGAAGCTGACATACTCAAAAGTTTCAGCATAAATGTTGAAAAGGTAGCAGCTAGTTCTGTGTGACATTTGCCTAAAGGCTTCAACTGTATAGAGCATGGCATTGATGGCACACAAGGCAGCAACAGGGTGGGGCCTCTATGAAGCTAAGAAGCTGACACACTCAAAAGTTTCATCATAAATATTGAAGAGGCAGCAGCTAGTTCTGTGTGACATTTGCCTAAAGGCTTCAACTCTGAGTTTTGTGCCTGCATCAGTTCAGTCCCTGTTCTGTGTCACAATCCTGTAAGATGTGTTGCTCAAAGAATAGGTATGGCTGAACATGATGCTAGGACTTGTGATGACTCATCCCACATGCGATGGCCATTTCCCGTGTTCTGATGTGAAGGATGCACAAGCTCATAGTCAATTATATCTGTACCTTCACAACATGGTCTACCTGATCTCGGACACTCTTATGTGCTGAACATAGTTCACACTTGAGTAACTGTGTTTGAGGATGGTCTTGTGCATAAGCCAACAATTATGGTAAAATCTATTGGCATAAAGCCTTGCAGCTGTACTGGTGTTCTTGCATTCAGCTTTCAAGCATTGCAATATGGCTGCAGTGCTTGAAAGCTGAATGCAAGAACACTCAAACATGATATTTGTTGTCTGCTTCTGGGATGAATGTTTAAATAGCATTTTATAACACGCATGGTTGTGAAGTTCATCAGTTTAGATCCTACCAGCAATGCTTTGTATATTGCTAATTTGCGTTCACAGTACTTTGTGTTGCTTTGTGGGCTAACAACCTTGTAGAACTGCCTAACAACTTTGAGTACACTATACTCGGGGCAAGGCTAACCTGACTATGGAGTTAAAGTTACAGTGTGTGTACTTCCACTGCATAATATAGTAGTTCCAGTTGAAAAGCCTGTGTTCGAGTTTGAACTGAGACCTAAAAAGGACATTGATATATAGACGTTCTAAATGTTGTACATACGTACAGTATAAAACTAAACATCCCAGTTTCGGTTGTGTTTCTAAAAAATACAAATATTTGCATTTTGGCGACGTCATTGTCACTTGAGTGTTTTGTTTCAGAGAGGCTATACAGTATATACGGAGGATATTTGCTGCGAGCAGGAGGGGGAAATTGTTAGCCTGAGGGTAAGTAGGGAGATAATGGTTTGGCGATTAAGCATGCTCCTTTCTTCGCTGTTCCTGTTTTAAAATACTCATTCAGAAATTGTTTGTCTGGTGGTCAGCAAGGTTGAAAAGGTGTGAGTGATGACATCATGATGGAGCACGGGAAGTTTCTTTTTGTCTTGCCTTAAGTCACCCTAAGGGAAAAGGGTCCACAACACATGGCACCCCATTAGTGTGCGAAGAAATACTGATACACAAGAGATATCATGTCGGTAAATCGGTTTCACAGCATTAACACTGTAATCAGGTTAGCTTTGCCCCGAGTATAGTAAATGTCCCACCGTGCTATGATTTTTCATAGCACTTGGCCATTCCATTTCTGTTTTTGCAAAGTTGTAACATTGAATTTCTATGTAATACATTCTGCAGTACAGCTTTGCAAATGGAACTTTTCTGCTGTCTGAGATGTTTCAAGATTTATTTTTGATCTGCATTTCTCAAACGTGTTTATCGAGAAGTGCATGCCCACTTGTTATATGACTACCTTACTCCTATGTTGGCTGGATCACTTTAGTGTTCTCCCTGGAGCCTTTTTACTGGGCGGCTCACCCAGCTATTTTCTCTGCCGCCCAGCTAAATTTCCTTTAACCAACTTTTTTCCAACGCATATAATAGTAAAAGAGGAAAACTTATTCCCATATACACCATAAATATTGATGAAAACTGGCCAAAATCCGTATCGAATATGATTTATTACTAAGTACTCATTTTTTTAATGATTTATGTGCAATTTTCCAATGTTGTTTATCATGTTATGCTACATTAATGCCTACCACACCACTAAAAATGTTTAATAAGTATAGTAACGTTGAGCAAAACATATACACCTATTTTTTCTGGCTGGAGAAGGTGTCCTTTAAAGTACCACCCAGCTGAAATTTCTTGCCATCCATCTGTAAAAAATCTAGGGAGAGCACTACACTTGTTTTAGAGTAATTGGCCTGGGTAAATTAAGGACTGCATATCACCACATATATGTGTTGTATATATGAAATATGAATTTGTTAATGTATTATTGGTATCTGCCAGTTTATTTTACATAGGAATGTCTCTTGGCTTGAGGTTGCTGACCATTTCCTTGTAGTGCTGATTGCAACAGTGTAGAAGCATAATGTCTCTATCCATAATTAGTGATCTTGCAATACGTAACACAAATAATGGCATAATCTGGCCCTAGAATGTGGGAAATCAATTCTGGGTGATGAGCAGTCATTCAAAATCAGGTGGGTGGAGTGGATGCTTAGAAAATGTCTGCAGCTGGATTGCATTTCATAAATGTTTGTACGGGGTATTTGGAGCTGGTTTTCTAAGGCCACAGATCTTTTACTACAGATCCATATTTGTTTCACACACAAAAGGGTAAAGATCCCATACAACAGGTTATTACAAGTTTTTTGTACATGAATGAGTAGCAGTTAAATTGGTCACTATAGAGTTCTTCCCTGAATGGTACAGAGCACTGATGGACTCAACTGGAACACTGAGTAATGGCCAGACTCTGACATGTACAGTGTTGGTAGGTAAACTAGTCACCATTCTACAGAAGAAGTGGTCGAGGACTATACAAAATGAATTCTATTGTTTGTCGGTAGAGTGGTTCATAGCACAGCTAAAAGGGAACCATTATGCTATTGGGGTGAATGGGAATAAAGCTAGTGTGAAGTTATGTGTCCCAATATTTTTGGTGTATCATGAGTATCAAAGCCACTAAATTGTGTTTTGTGTAAACAGCATGAACAATGAGAACTAGACATATCTGATATATCATTTACTGTTTTCATTGGTTAATGGCAGTGTAAATTATTACCCAGATATTAGTCTCTATAATATCATAATTAAACACAGGTTATTAGAGTAAATGAGAAAGTAAACAAATAGTTCCAATGTTCACATTTATTTTAATTCTCCTTGATGGTGCACGTTTTAACACTTTCGCTGCCAGCGGGCGCACGCGACTTCTGTAGAAATCGCCCTGAGGAGCCAGGTAAACAGAAGTAAATATCTGAAGTTCCAGCAATGGGATTCCCAAAATATTTATACCACCTACTAGTTGGCTGACCACAAGTCCATTTATAGCAAAACATGCAGAAGTTGCATGCGACCGACGTGGCCCAAAAGTTAAATGTGATGTTGTATAGGCCATACAGACGTGGGCGACTTCATACAAACTTATGTAAACAAGTTAGTAAAATCATGCAATGCATTGATTATGATACACTTTCCAACATACCAGAAATCATTACTCAAGTTATGAGGAACATTGCTGTAGAATAAATCTCGCTCCTATGCCCTGACCTTTGACCCCATTTCGATGATATTAGAACAGAACCGGTTAAGTATACTTCCGGAACAACATGATAAAGTTTTGTCTCAATCGAAACATTTTTACATAAGTTATGACGCATAAGGGCGATGGAATGAACCCCACTCTTATTTCCTGACCTTTGACCCCATTTATCCCATTTTCAATTGAGTTTGTCCCTAGGTAATCCCTTACAACATACTAAAATTTCATCAAAATCGAACCATTTTTATGCAAGTTGTGATGCATAAGGGCAGTGGAATAGATCCCACTCCTATGTTCTGACCTTTGACCCCATTTCGCTCATTTTCAATAGGGTTCGTCCCCACCACATACTAAAATTTCATCGAAATCGAACCATTTTTACGCGAGTTATCATGAAGACGGACAAAAGGACAGACAGACCGACAAAGCTGGAGCATATAACCTTCTTCAACCTACGGTTGGAAAGCGTAAAAAAGTAATTGCAGACAGTCTATAAATAATGAGTGCTCCTCCCTCTTTCCTTTCTTTGTGATAGTGTGTTGTGTCTAGCGGAAGTTGAGCTGGGACACCGCATCGGTCCGAGACAATGGAAATATAATACCCTACTGGGGGAAGGCAATTTCCACTTAGGTGGTTCCACACACTGATTCCTTAGCACAAGGTGGCTGGTGGAAGCAAAATAAGAGAAAACTGGGTGAACACTTTCTCTTACTAACAATATTCCCCTGCTCGGATGCAGTTTATATAAACAAATGCTGCAGGAAAAGTAGCCTCCTTCCTTCCCTTTTGGGCTATAAATTTCTTTTTTCCCCATTAGACAGCACTTACTTCACTTGAGCATAATAGATTTTGGGATGTTAACAGACATGCACCTTTTCTTTTTTTTCTTTTTTCTCCCCAACCGCACTAATTTGTAGTTCGACAAAAATCCCATAACTGCTCTTGTAATCAAAGCGTGAGGATGGCCGACCCCATAAATAGCAAAAGTTTTACTCCAAAAGGTGAAAATTAGAATCCATTGTCAGGCTTCCTTCGCCATGGATACCTGATCCCACTTCTGGTCCATCTGGAATTATTAACCCCGCTACAGATCTTTCTGCTATAGATGATCCAGCTGTTGGTCCTACAACAACCGATTCTGTTGAATGGGAAACAAGTGGCCATGAATCAAGTCTTTCCGGTTTTGAAATTTCTCCTGCATCTGATTCTGATCCAGATTATGAAATCAGTACTGAAGAATGTGATGATGATTGTGATTTCTTGGCAAACAATGGAAGAAAATCAGTGTTTAGACGTGAATCCTGTACATCACGAGCAGCAGCAGAAGATTATTTGGGGGCCAGTTGATTCATCAAAGCAAAAGGAAATTTCATTGACAGCACCCTCAGGTATATGTCCCGATGTAATGAATTTAGACCCCCTTACAGCTATTGACATTTTCCACTATCTAGTGACTGATGATATTTATCTTCTAATGGTTACTGAAACAAAAATGCATAGCAAGTCATTCAAGGCGGTATCCTACCACCACATTCGAGAATGAAACAATGGCTGCCAACATCGTAATTCAAATGAAAAAATTTCTTGGTCTGCTTATCTGGATGGGCCCGATTAGATTTCTGAAGATTACAGATTATTGGTCCACTCATGTGTTGTTCCAAAACCAAATTGCACCTAACACTTTCAGCAGAAACAGGTTTCAACTCCTACTGAAGTTATGGCACTTCGCTGACAATTCTCAAGATCCAGGGAACGATCGCACTTATAAGATCAAAAGGCTTATAGAGATACTGCTGTGCAACATGAATAAATTGAAACAGCCGGGAAAAGAAATTTTTGTGGATGAAAGACTTGGTTTTAGGCAATACATTCCCAGAAAGGCCCACAAATATGGTATAAAAATTTATAAGTTCTGCAATTTATAAGTTATGAGTAGCCCCACATCAAAGTTGTACTCTATATTTTACTTTAACAAAAAAAACTATTTGAATATATCATGAAAATTTCGAAAATATTCACAAAACTCTACGGAATCTATGAAAAAAATAATAGTATACCCATTAGCGACTTCTATGGCCATCTGATTTACGATTTATTTCTTCAGTATGTTGCATAGTAGTCTAATGCTTCATAACATGGATAAATCTAGTGAAAGGAATGCAAAATAAAAACCAAATTGATTGAAATGTTCAAGGCGTCTGCACCCAGTGTAGCTTTCCTTTTATTAATTTTACTTATTTTTTCCAAACATTTATGCCTCATATTTTTTTTACCACGTGCTACTTGCCATAAAAACGAAATATAATACATATATATATATATATATATATATTATATGTATAGCTGAATATTTAAAACATCAAAAATTTCGGAAATAAACCTGATGTTTTACGAAATGTATAAAAAAAAAAATAATAATAATAACAGCACATTCCCAGGCCACAAAAGTCGCGCGCGGCTTCTTATCCCCAGGCCATCTGTGTTACAAGACCTGCACTGTGTTGCCTAGCAACCTAATACTTCAAAACACGAAGAAGTTGCATCACCTAGCGGAAGTAATGCAAAGCAAAAACCAAAACCCATTAACAATTTGAAGTCGCTGGCGCCAGCATGGCCCCTTACAAAGATTTTTTTTTTTGCTGGCGCCTGTGCCCGCTGGCAGCGAAAGTGTTAAATGAAGTTGACAAAAAGAAATTTGATGAAAACGAATTAGCATTGATGAACACAAATGCAGAACTGAACACTTTGGTTAGTTGTTTAATGAACAAATATTAATGAGGATTATAGCATAACTACCAACACATGTGAAAATAAGGTAAATTCATACAAACCAATAAGGAGACAAACAATGAGGTAACATTGTATATCTTAAGTAGCATAAATCTAGTGATAAAGTTTCCTAATATCTGACATAGCAATCCAACATCTTACACATTTTACATCTTGTTTGCTTTTATCTCTGTTGCCTGAGCTGAATGACTGCCAGTGTTGCCATATGTAGGAAACTTTTGGGCATTCAGACATGATGTTAAGTTCAGAAAGTATAACGCGAAAGTTTTCACCAAAGACGGTTAACTAGGTAATATATACAGTGGGCTGAAAAAGTATTTGCGCACACGCATTACTTTGCATAAATAAACGTGGAAAGCAATTATGATGAAATATTTTTAACCATTGGTTACTTTTACAATAAACACCCACACACACATTTCTTTTTTTTTTCTACTAATCAGAAGATATACACTGCTGGACAATTGCTAAGGACGGATCATAAACGGCTATATAGCACATAAAAAAGTAAGTGTGGTTGGATGCCAAATGAAATAAAATAATGTCAGAATGCCAGGACATTACAAGAAAGACAATTTATTGTGCTCTGAAATCCAGAAAGCTTTGGAACGTGTTCAAGGGACAAACAGGCCATTTTGTGCAGAATACGTAAACGTGAAAAAAATGCAATTACCGCCCGCAGGCGTTTCGGCGTAAGATGTCAATACGGGATATGGCCACCATGGAGGGCGATGCAAGATTCCACACGTCGTGTCATGCTTTGCACAACATTATCAAGCAGCTGTTGGGGTAATTTATCCCATTCCTCTGTCAGTGCACGGATGAGGGTGTCCTTGTTTATTGGAGGGCATTGGCGACCAGCAAGACTCCTCCCCAAAGCATCCCACACATTTTCAATGGGATTCAGATCTGGAGAACGTGCTGGCCATACGAGGCGTTGAATATCCTCGCTCTCAAGACACTCCTGGACAGCGAGTGTTCGATGACATGCTGCGTTGTCGTCCATGAAAATGAATCTATCACCGACAGCACCACGGAACATGCGAACATGAGGTAGCAGAACATCATTAATGTATCGTTGGCCAGTCATAGTCCCAGTTGGAAGCACATAGAGGGACGTACTGCCATTGATCATGATGCCAGCCCATACCATGACACTATATGTCGGATATTGGTCCCTTTCCTGTATGTTTGCTGGACAATATGCAGTACCACTATCACGCCAGATCAGTTGTCATGGACAATCAGACGATAGACTGTATCTACTCTCATCTGAGAAGAGGACAGCAGACCAGTCGTTATCAGTCCAATTGCGATGTTGATAGCACCATTGCAAACGGGCGGTACGGTGACGTCTGGACAATGGGATGCACACAACAGGACGACGGGCGTATAGTCCTCCTTCATGCAAACGTCTGGCGACAGTTTTTCGGGAGATCCGCTTGCCAGTAGCAGCCATAAACTGATTTGCTACCTCACTAGCTGAGCTGCGCCGGTGTCTTTTTGTTGATAGCACTATGTACCGATCTTCTGCAGGTGTCGTACTGCGAACACGACCTCCCCTGTGACGTTTGCTACACTCTCCATTTGTTTGAAATGATTTCCAAAGCCTTGAAACAACACTGTGGCTGACGTCGAACTCCCTGGCAACATCTGTTATTTTTCGCCCTTCTTCAATCTTGCCAATAATACGGCCACGCGTAAAATCATCTAGGTGATGTCAGGAAGACATACTGAAAATTGCAAGTTCGTCAATTGATTCTTTCCCTTTCAACTTTGCGTTTGAACAACAGCGGTCAATACGCGTCAAATCCTTTATATCTCTTATCAGCGCTATGACGTCACGAACAAGTTCGGCAATCCAAAATTTGCATACGCACAACACGTCTTACTGTATCCCGCACTTATGCTAATTTCCACATTTTCCTGCCTTCCATTTTATGGGTGCTATCGTTGCCATGGTCATCCGTCCTTAACAATTGTCCGGCAGTGTATATATATATACACACCAAATAAAACTTGAATTTTTCATCCCAAAAAGGTATCTGCACACATAGCAGCATTCTGTTTTAAAGCAGTTAAACATTACATTATGCAAATTGACAGCAAATTAAGTCTTGCATTGTTTAAAAAACATGTTATAAGATCTTTAAAGCAGCAATTTAATTTGTTTCAGGTGTCATGGCTCTGAAAAAATTAGTTTTCCATTGCAATATCGGAGAGGATTATAGCTCTTTAGGACTGCTGTTTAAGTTTTCACAAAATTGGTAAGAAAAAGTTGAACTTTTCTAGGTTCAATACATTAAAAAAAAAAAAAAAAAGAGTGGTAGTTTAAAGGATAAATTGCAATCTGGGCATCCAAGGAAGCGAAATGCAAGGCAGCGAATGGGCATAATTAGGGAAATGTTGAAAAACCCCTCCGTAAGTATTCGAGAATTGTCTACTTATGTCGCTTCAATGTCGGGGGCCATAGTAAGTTCTCAAACTATTCGTAATATTCTTCACTATACACATATTTGAAGCAGGACAACCAGTGAAATAAATAAGCAGAAAAAACTAGTTTGCCAAAGCTTATGTCACCAAACCAGCAGAGTTTGGGCAAATTGTGATATTTTGTGACAAGAGCAAGTTTAATATTTTCGATTTGGATAGAAAGTAATATGTGTGGTAAAAGTCAAACACTTCCCTTAAAACAAAAAATTTAAGATAAACTGTAAAACATGGCGGTGGTCATGTAATGATTTGGGGATGCACAGCTTTTAATGGAGTTGGCAATATGGCCTTTATTGAAAGTAATATGAATGCCAGACAATATATTGATATATTGCAAGGTAACTTATTGGCCAGTGCATCGAAATTGGGAATTGCAGATTCATTTTATTTTTAACAGGACAACGATCCTAAACATACACTCAATGTAATGAGGTCATGGTTGCTTTACAAAGTGAAAAATCAACTGAAAACGTCCCCACAGGTGCCAGACCTCAATCTTATTGAGAATTTGTGGCGGTATTTGTTGGATTTGCAAATGAGGAAAAGGACAATATCCAACAAAACAGAACTTAGGCAAGCACTCAGCAAAGAATGGCTCTAAATGAGTGTGGAAACAACTAGAAAATTAGTAGATTCAATGCCCAAGCGATTACAAGCTGTAATCGAAGCAAAAGGCGTGCATACTAAAGTACTAGTAACAATTTTTAATTTTGAAAGTTTCTTGTTTTTGTTTATCTTTACTAATGTGCAGATACTTTTTTGACATTAAAAAATAAGATTGTCCTTTGTTATACATGTATTTCTTCTGATTAGTAAAAAAAAAAAAATGTGTGTGTATTTATTGTAAAAGTAATCCAATGGTTAAAAATATTTTGTCACAGTTGCTTTCCACATTTATTTGTGCAAAGTAATGTATGTGTGCAAATACTTTTTTGTCCACTGTATGTCACAGCTCACTCTGTTTTATAGAAAGTGAAGTTTAAAAGTAGTAGCTTCTTATTTTGTTAAAGTGCTGTAGTTTCTTATTTTGTACATTAGCAAGGTGAAAATAAAAATTATATGTTGTTTGAGAAACATTAACATTTGTATAGCTTTTCTAAAATATAAAGTTTGTCCCCAAATTAGTTTCAGCAGTTACCTGCATTAAAAAAAAAAAAAGGATATGACATGTAGAATAAATACATCTTTCGTTATTTTTTGCATATATATAGTTTTATTGATAAGCAATTATTTGTGAAGTTCTTTCTATTCCTAGTTGTAGTTAAGCAAGAGCCTGTGGAACTAGAAGTTAAGCAAGAGCCATTAGACATAGTGATCAAAGAGGAGCCACTTGATGTTGTTGTTAAACAGGAACCTGAAGATGATCAGTATGTTCCTGTTGAAGCTCTTCCTTCTATGATGAAAAATACTGTTGAGGAAAAAAGTGGTGGTTTTCGCTATGTTTGCCAACTGTGCCCCTATACAACTATGATTGCTGCTCGTTTTCAAGCCCATTTTGTTTCTCACAGTTCTTCGGCTTCACAGCAGTGCCCAAAGTGTGGAAAGGTATTTAAAAATCATGGTCGCCTTAATGCTCACATGGCAACCCATGATATGGAGCGCAATTTTGTGTGTGTTTATTGTGAAAAGAAATTCAAAAGGAAATACAACCTGACTCAGCATATGAAAATGCACCTTGATACTGATCGTTTTAAGTGTCCACAGTGTGAGAAAGTACTGCAGAGCAATGCAGCTCTGAAGAGACACATAAGTAGTGTGCATATGTTACCAGAACACTGAAAATTCACCAAAAATATGTTTACATTAAAAGCTCCCCCTCTTTTCTTTTGTTCCTTCCAATCCATGCTTTGGTGTTGTATTTTTTGTGCAGTTTTAAAATGTGCATTAAAGGAAAAAGAAAATGTAGGTAGCTGTGTCAACCGCTTACTTCCTTTCATCAAATGCCGCTGAGTTTTAGATTTATATGTAAGTTAGTGCTTCAAGTTGCACAAAACATTGTTAAATGAATTATTTACTAGTGCAGGAAATAAATATTCGTGTACATTTCAAAAGACAAACCTTTTTTAACGAAAATGTTGTTCATGATTTTATTTTAAATATTTTTGAAGCTTAGATTTTGCTATGCGCTAATAAGACCCATATCTTACATTTTAATATTGTTTTTATCTCTTGCTGAAAATACTATCATAAAATATTATAAATTACTGTATTTTTTTTTTTCATATGGTGTCTGTCTTTAAACATACAATTATCAATGGTACTGTAGGAAACCAGAATAAAAGTTTTCTCTCTATTTTTGAAGTACCAGTTGGGATTTGTTTTTTTCACTTGAATGGCAATTTGCATCCTAAAGATGGATATTAGATTTTTGCTGAAGAAATTGTTGTAATTTTCCGTTATGTATTTCCGTGCAGAAAAAAATTATTATAATTGAAAAATCCATTATAGATTTGGTGATGAACTTCAAGTGAGAACTAGTATTATGTTAATTCAAAAGAAATTTTGTTGAGGGTTACTTTAAATTGCTTTCGAGTAGTGGGGTGGGGCGGGGAATTTTTATCTGAGAGGAAGTTGTCCATATTTCACCATAAAGAAGAAAACCTGATTTTTTTCAGTGTGCTAAGTTTATTTTGCTCTGCTTAATATTTTTTTGTGAGCAATTTTTTATACCATTCGAATTACTTTCATATTTGCTCTAATAAAAGTCATATTAGTACAAGTCTAACAACTTAGAATGTATCTTTGTTTTCACACTTCCAAAATTAGGTACTTTGGACTATCTTATTTTCATATCTAGAAAGACAAGGGATGGATTACATGTTGGAAGTTATTTTAGACCTCAGTGTCATGCACTGTATTAGTAAGGGAAGTCAAAAAGGGCAATTTGCATGCAAGAATACAATGTCAAGAAGTTATTTTCAACAATGTGGAGGGGGTCTCTTGTCAGACACCTTTGTGAACAGATAGATGTTGCTATGTGCTCTGAGTAGTGACTGAACATTCAGAATGATAAATGGATTGTATTGGATTGTTTTTTCTTCTTTTTTTTTTTTTTTTTTGTGTGTGTGTGTGTGTGTAAGTTGTAAAAGTATTTTGACATTCCAATTTTTATGGGTACTTCAATGAGACTTTACTGTGTGTGATTTTAGCATAATGAAAACAATTTTAAATGTTGATCAGGAATTTGTTTGCTGCCTTGGGTCCAGCATATGGTTTTAGCTTAAGAGTTAAGCTACAGTTATTCTACTTTATGTTTTCACAATGAAATGTTGGAAGCTTTCATATAGCAGACTGGAGATTTTACTTAGTTGAAAATGAAATGACTATGTGATTCTGTAAAATCATTCTGAATGTTCAATCATCTGTTGAAATAGCTGATGAGAACTTTGCAAAAGCACCATTGCAGGACAGTGAATTTATGAATTGATTGTTTATAAAGTGAATCTTCATGTTGTAAATCTTCTGTGATCAAGTACTTGTATGATAACAAAGAAACCTTTGTGTCATTTTGTCTATGTATGTGAATACCAAGCTTTGATACATTACTTTAATGTTAAGAAGCAGTATGAGAAATGTTCATGAAGTAGGTGTTGATTGTGGATTGTTGGACCATAAAAGTGGACCTTATCATAAACCTTGAAGAAAACATAAGTTTATATGAACCAGGGGTTGATCCAGGCAACATTTGATACCGTTAAGTGGTATCTTCACAAAAAAAAAAAAAAATTTCTCAAGCGGTATCTTCACAAAAATTTTTTTTGCTCAAACTATCTTCACAAAAATAATTTTTGCTCATACTAGGTACCTTTACCAAAATATTTTGAACTGTGATGGCATTGTCACTTTCAGTAAAAAATTATCTTAAAAATATTTTAGTGTTAGATTGATCTTCAAAATTGTTCTGTTTAACTGATTCATTTTTATTTTTTATATTTTTTTTCATCATTATGAAAAGTTTTCAATAAAACGTTCTCTGGTGGATGCCTTTTAATCACTGCGTCCTCATTTCCGGCATGGCTACACTACCGGCAACTGAGGCAATGCTCGCTGAAAGGAACTTCAAAGCATTATGGGAGCAATCCCCACCCCCACCCCCACCCGCAACCTCACTTCGCATGCATTTTCCAGGGCTGACTTAGAAGTAGGGATGGGCATATTGATGGAAATTTTCGATGTAGTAGTGAAAACCTCAATGTTTCGCTAAAAAGCAGAAGAACTTGCATTTTTTCCATTTGCAGCTGTAACGGGCACATCGATGGGTAAAACTGTTGTGCAATTTATTGGTGATTACTCACCAATTCAACATTGAGTAAGGAATATGTGTTAAAACACTTGATGTATTGGTGGAATTCTAGATTTTTGACCGTCAATGTATGGGTTCCTGTGACATCGAGGATAAGAACTTAATTTTTGGCGACGAAACATCGAACAAAACAGTAATAAAAAAAAATGCTAATTCATGTCATAGGAATATTATATTTCCTTCTTTGAAAGAATGCAGCAAAAAAAAATTAATTTACTTTGTAAAATTTTTTCTTTTGGGCAGTGTCAAACATCAATTATCACTTCCAAAACAACGATGCTCAAAAACATCAATGCTTTTTTTTTTTTTTGCTCATCCCTACTCAGGTTAATCTTTGCCGTATCTTCTGGGATTCCAGGAAACATATTTGCAGTTATGAGGAGAGTAGCATGATGGGGAAGTGCTGACCATTGTGACATGCAGGGTGTACACAAATTAGTTGGGCAATTCTGTAAGTGAATAATGTGTGAAATATTAATTGTAAGTTACCAGTTCAAATGCAGATGAGTCTTAGTGTATCCTAAGTTTGCAGATAGATGGCACTAGGTGTGTCATGTCCACGTCTCAGTGAGCTGTAGGTCGCAGTTGTTCATCATTCGTTCTGTGTTCGCGTAACGATGGAGACTTATACCGGTGGTGAAAAAGCGAAATGCTGTCTGTGGTTCCATGAAACGCATTCCGCTGTGAAATGCTGTCTGTGGTTCCATGAAACGCAAGTGCAACGGATTTTCCATCGAGAATACCACAAAAGTGCGCCAAAAAGAGACACCGTTGTAGCATGGTACAATCGATTTACCGAAACAGGATGTGTGGCACATAGGCTTAGTGGTCAAGGCTGACCTAAAATGCGAGAGCAGACGGTGGGTGCAGTGAGAAAATCATTTGTGAGAAGTCCGGGAAAATCTACAGCATACGCTAGTTTACAACTTGGAATTCCTAAAACAACAGTGCATAAAATCCTGCAAAAAAGGCTGATGTTCAGACCTTACAAATTGCAAATTGTTCAAGCTCTGAAGCCCATGGACCTGACAAATAGAGCAAAATTTTGCACCAATATGTTAGAGCGCATGGAAAGGGAAGACTATTTCCTGTCGCAGTTAATTTTCAGTGACAAGGCAACGTTCCATTTGAGTGGAAAAGTGAATAGACATAATGACAGGATATGGGGATCTGAAGATCCTAATGCCACCTTTGAGCATGAAAGGGATAGTCCCAAGGTAAACGTGTTTTGTGCCGTAAGTTGTTCCAATGTTTTTGGCCCATTCTTCTTTGCTGAAAGAACTGTTACGGGAATCGTATACCTGGACATGCTTCAGATTTACCTGATGCCGATCCTGAAAGAAACAATGCCTGAAGGTTTCATTTTTCAACAAGATGGCACACCGTGTCGCTTCCACAGAAAGGTGACTTCTTACCTCAGTGCTGAAGTACCAGTTTGGATAGGTCGCGGAGGTGTTATTCCATGGCCAGCACGATCACCAGATCATAAACATATCACGTATCGTAAAAGGTTCGTTTAGCGGTAGCTTTCGGTCATCCTACGACCCTATCACCCACGATCGACTGGGTATGCTGGTTGCCAGAACTACAATTTGAAGTTGGGGTGTTGGAACTGTTGCCAGATTTTAGAAGAGAGATCCAAATAAATGGGATTTGGTGAGGGGTCTCTGAATTGCAGTTTTTGGTGAACAAAGTTTCAATGCTCTCTTAAAAATGCAGAGATGCCTTGTTGATGAAAGGGGCAACTTTTTTGGTTTCTTTCCAAATGGGAACTGCAGAGGTGTCTTCAAGGGTTAGTGCAGATAAAGCTGTCTTTGGAAGACCATTAGAAACATCTGTTTTGTGTTCACCAAGTCTTGTTTTGATGCTTCGGTATGTGCTTCCAATATACACTGAGAGACCAGAGGAAGTTGAAATAGGAATAGCATAAACTCCAGGGGTGTCCAAGGGTGAGACAGGATCCCTGTCTTTAAGCAGGCACATTATTGCAGAAGGGTTTGGTTTCACTGTGAGAGTGTAGCCCATAGTTTTGAAAAGTTTACACATCTTATAAGAGAAGGATCCATGGAAAGAGATGGAACTAATGAATGGTGGTTTTTCCATTATTGTTGGTGAGAGAACAGACAGATTTTTCAAGTGGGAATTTTGGAGGAATTTTTGAATTGTAGAAAGTGGCAACTGATGGGCTTTGGCAATTTTCTTTATGGTGTCAATTTCTTCATTGAAGGAAGATTCAGTGTTGCAGACAATCCTGGCACGATTAACATAAGTTTTAAAGGCTACAAATTTGTGAGCAGTTGGGGAGTGAGATGAAAATGGGATTATGTTTGCTATTGCAGAAGGTTTTCTGTAGACAGATCTGTTGAGATGATTCCCTGGCCTTGCCAGGTGGACATCCAAAAAGTCAATGCCTTGCTGTGATTCTTCATTGATGGGGAATTTTATTGATGGGAACTTTAGGGAAATCTTTTCAAGAAGAGATTCAAGGTCAGTTCTATTGTGTGGCCAAATTACAAAAATATCATCAACATATCGAAGCCAAATGGAAGGTTGTAGATTGTGTTCCATGACTATGTTTTTTTCGATATGTTGCATGAAAACTTCAGCCAGAAGTGAAGAGATATGTGAACCCATCGGAAGTCCTTCTTGCTGACAGTAGTATTTGTTGTTGAACTTGAAACAATTAAGATCTCTTGGAGTTCGAAGGCAGTCATACAGGTCTTTTGTTAGTGGGCCAGAGAGTGATTGGTTTTCTTTTAGCAATTGTACTAGCAGCATATGAGAGTGGAAAAGAGTTACTGAAGGGAAGAGAGAGACTACATCCAGAAGGCATTGACTTTTTGGATGTCCACCTGGCAAGGCAAGGGAATCATCTCAACAGATCTGTCTACAGAAAACCCTCTGCAATAGCAAACATAATTCCATTTTCATCCCACTCCCCAACTGCTCACAAATTTGCAGCCTTTAAAACTTATGTCAATCGTGCCAGGATTGTCTGCAACACTGAATCTTCCTTCAAAGAAGAAATTGACACCATAAAAAAAATTGCCGAAGCCCATCAGTTCCCACCTTCTACAATTCAAAAATTCTTCCAAAATTCCCACTTGAAAAATCTATCTGCTCTCTCACCAATAATAATGGAAAAACCACCATTCATTGGTTCCATCCGTTTTCATGGATCCTTCCTTCTCTTATAAGATGTGTAAACTTTTCAAAACTATGGGCTACACTCTCACAGTGAAACCAAACCCTTCTGCAATAATGTGCCTGCTTAAAGACAGGGATCCTGTCTAACCCTTGGACACCCCTAGAGTTTATGCTATTCCCATTTCAACTTCCTCTGGTCTCTCGGTGTATATTGTAAGCACATACTGAAGCATCAAAACAAGACTTGGTGAACACAAAACAGATGTTTCCAATGGTCTTCCAAAGACAGCTTTATCTGCACTAACCCTTGAAGACACCTCTGCAGTTCCCATTTGGAAAGAAACCAAAAAAGTTGCCCCTTTCATCAACAAGGCATCTCTGCGTTTTCAAGAGAGCATTGAAATTTTGTTCCCCAAAAACTGCAATTCAGAGACCCCTCACCAAATCCCATTTATTTGGATCTCTCTTCTAAAATCTGACAACAGTTCCAACACCCCAACTTCAAAATGTAGTTCTGGCAACCAGCCCATCCAGTCGATCGCGGGTGATCAAGGTCGTAGGATGACCGAAAGCTACCACTAAACGAACCTTATACTGTACGGGACTCTGTGTGTTTCGCTCGTCTTATATGTTTATGTGTTATTGTTGCGTGATGCCCAAGTTTTAAACCATCACCAGATCTTTCACCCCTAGATTTCAGTGTATGGGGTTTTGTTAAAGACCAGGTTTACCGTCCACTGCTTCCGAAATTCATTCCTGAATTGAAATCATGAATCAGCACTGCACTTGGTTTGATCGACGTGAACATGCTCACTAACATATGGCAAGAACTGATGTACCGATGGGACATTTGCAGAGTAACGAAGGGCAGCCACATCGAACATTTGTGAAAAAGGTAAACTTGGTGTGTTTCACTACCTTATAATCTTGTTTGTTCACTCTCATGTGTGCCTATATAGCTACGCATAATAAACCATTCTTTTTGCTCAACTAATATGTGTACACCCTGTATTATCGATTTTTTATTTATTTATTTATTTAATTTTTTTTTTTTTTTTTGACATTTTAATTAGCGGGTTGCTCTTTTTTCCTCCAGCACTTAAAAATGTTGACCTTTGATGATTTTCCTGGCTTAATACAACCTGGAGTGTAATTAGTATCCCCCCACCCAGCTGGAGTATAATCACAGGGTTGTTTATATATATAAAAAAACTATCAGCATATGCGGTCATCAGAACATTCTGCCTTGCTGTTTACTGGGAAAGCGTGAACCATGATTAGCAATAATAAATAAAAAATAACGGAAAACACAATAAAACAATAATTACTCTCAGAATAATGATTATAGAAGATTGCAATTGCTCTGAACTCAAAAATAGGCAAAATTCACAAAAATATGGTAAATTTTACAAAAATGGGTATCATCTTTAAAAACCTGGATCGACCCCTGTGAACATAATTGTGTATGTTTCATATACCAGTCACATGTTGGGATATGTGAAAGTGGAAATCACTGGCACACACCTCAGTTTCAGTGAGTATTGCAAAGTTAGTAATTGCTCCTGAGCTGATTGAAAATCTGTCTGTTACTTCCCAAGGAAATGTAACAAGAAAAAAGGTTAAGTCTGTGAAGTGAAGAAACCTTTTATTGCAACTGATCTAGTTAAGCTTCTGGGTCTTCTGCAGAAGCACATTTGTTTCTTCAACATGAATGTTCAAGTAGGAATTTTTGAGAAGACTTTTTGAGCATGTCACTTACTCCTCATCCATTTGTGAAAAGTGGTTTGCTTATCCTAGAATTGTGATCTATCACTGATAATTTGTGGTATCCACGTTTTAAAAACAAGGTTTTCTTGGGAAATGGTTATTTTTGGAAGTCCCGAAGGTCAAACCCGTATATAACAAAGCCGAAGGGAGAGTTAAAAACATTCAATATATATATGCAAACTTAGTTATAACTGGACGTAAGAGAGGGTTATGTTAAATATATTATATTTTGTCAGATTAAAAAAAATAGTCATAAACTGTCAATTAATTGGTGAATAATACTTCTGATTGAAAACCATAACTAGAAGAAAATATGAGTTAGATCCGCAATAAGCAAAACATTTAACTAATTAAAAATTAACGTAACTGCCAAAAATTTTAAATTTCATCTGCTACATTTGATTTAGTGGGTTTGTATGTTACTTTAGAAATATAAGTTAATTGTTGCTTCTTTTGTGCATGTCATGATATCTGTTTTAAATTATTCCCAGCTTCCTCTGACACAGTGGCTAAGATGTTTCTAGGTGCAAAGTAAATTTCTGAAGGGAAGTGAAAGATGGTAACGGAAGGAGGTAAAAGATAGCATTTGCCCACAGAGATGTATGTGTGACAGGGAAGTAGAAGTAGTAAACTAACAAGTGAAACCTTGTCTTCATGCAAATTGACCAGTCTTGTAAATGAAACCTTGTCTTCATGCAAACTGACCAGTCTGTAAGTGAAACTATACGGTGTCAATAGGAGGTAAGCAAAACAGGTTTTCCTACAAAACAGGAAGTGCTAAAAACTGGGAAAATGTCACTTATTTTGTTTGCAGATAATTGTGCTGAATTTTGATATGTACGGTTTCTCCAAAAAAATTTGTTTGTAATATGTGGTTAAAATAACAAGTGGGAATATTACAAAGTTCAGGGGATCTATAAAAACTTCAATTTATGTGAAACTCATTATTATGCAAGCTCGTTATATGTGGATAAATAAACGGTGGTGACCGTATAACCATTTTTCAGTTGCTATGTGTTTCTGGAACGTGGAAAGAGCGATGTATTTGTTTATTTACTGACGCCACGTATTTGGAGGATTTTCACCGTTAGATGTGGATTCGACTGTATTGTGTTTGTGAAGGGTATGAATACACTCTATGCTTCATTGTTTTGAAAGTTTGCAGATTTGATTGGTTACAGAAGTATTTTAAACTACTTATTTGTAGCAAAAATCACAATTTAGTGCAGAATTAGAAGAAATAGTTTGCCAATTTTTATGAAACACTCCATGGTTTAACTTTTCATGTTCAGTTTAAACCTTGTGGTCAGCACTTAGTGACTTTTATGTCTTAATAAAATCCCAACATTGTATGTAATTAACCAGACGTATCCTTGGTTTGTGCCAGTTTGGCATATGAAATTTTGCTAAAGTGAGAAAAATTCTTCAAGCTGCTTGTTTGTTATATGCAAAAAAATTTGGCTGTTATGTGATTCTGTGTGGTCGACTTGGAAGTGCCTGGACACTTCACGCCTGCTGCTTTTCCTACCAAAACGTGTGGTGTTGATGTAACACAGAGTTGTGCTAGACAAGGAGGATAATTTAGTCTTGCAGTAAGAATTGTGCTGTGCGTATCTGTGCTGTTGTTCAATACGGATGTGTCACTTGTCCTGTTTATTGCACCCAGCTTTCATCAAATTGCATATTATGGATTCTAAAT
This sequence comes from Macrothele yani, assembly GCA_039090855.1. Classification (NCBI taxonomy): domain Eukaryota; kingdom Metazoa; phylum Arthropoda; class Arachnida; order Araneae; family Macrothelidae; genus Macrothele; species Macrothele yani. Next base: position 83,786,071 of record CM077017.1, read on the forward strand.
GTCATGTCAGTGCTTCTGTTACTGATGAAATGGAAGATTATGGTAGTGAAGGGTCATTGCATTTGGGCATGCATTCAATGTGGGTGAATCAACACTATGGAATGTAAAGAGAACAGTGTGACGAAAGCCACATTGTTGTCATTCATTCTACCCTGCTTTATGTCAAGATAACCATGAAGATGAGAAGCATACAAATAAAGATAGAAGAATCGATATCTCTCTACGTTGAACATGATACAAAGTTGAGTCTTATGTGGGGGAGGGATTTTTTTTTATTAGAGTTTAATATTTTTGTTATTGTGAAAATATTGTGTGAAAATTTGTATTGTAAATGTTGCTTGGTGGTACTGGTACACTTCTGTTTGTTGGTTTGGGTCCACATGAAAATACAACTTTTGTGACATGTAAGTAAAAAAAAAGAATATTGTTTTCAGTATGCACTGGTATTATTCTAAGTCAGAACTGTAACATGAAACATACAATGCTTGTACAAAACAACATTTCAAATAGAGTGGCACATGATTTTTGTTTCTAGGATGGAACTGCAGTTGTGTTACAACCAGTAACTTTTCAGGTTATATATCCATAGCCACAGTCTGGTGTGGTGAATTGTGCTAGTGACTCAAAATTTATGACACACCTACTGATGGAATCTGCCAAACTCAGACGAAGTTTTTGAAAGACATGTCTATGTTTATTCTGCAAACACATTTGTAAAAAGGCAAATTTAAATGGACAAATATTTTAACGTATCTTCTAATATTATGAGCAGCTAAGCCTGGCGGTGACATGCATAGCAGACAAACAAAACTATTGAAAACACATTTGTAGTTTTGACTTCGTATAACCAGTAGGGTGGGTCAGTGTGACCTTGAAAATTTGTTAATCTTTTCTAACAAAAGTGACCTCTTATTCATTCATCAACCTCTAACTGTTACACAGGATACTTTTTACACATTTTTTTTTCTTGGCTTAGTTAAGAGTAAGGAGATTTCTGCACTGCCCACATACACAAATCAACCCCATTAGGATAAAATAAACTACTTTTTGTGAAAATTGTGACACCATGAAGGAATGATGGTAATCAGGTGAAACTTACAGGATTTGCAGGGCAGGGTAGGGCATGTAAATAAATGTTTAGAAGTGCAGAGTAATTGCACATGTCTGGGCCCGGCAGCGCCCTCTGGACAGTCGAGTGAGGGGTATAAAGAGGGCTGTTTAAGATACACCCCAGTAGTGCATTGCGGACAGTGAGTTGTAAAAGGGTCTCCAGGATTCAATAATGCCTCGGCGAAGAGGAAGGGCACACTATCACTGTATGACAGAGTTTGAATAGGGGCGAATGATTGGTCTGCGTGAAGGTGCATTTTCGTACTGCGACATTGCTGCTCAGACTGGACATAACGCCACGACAGTGATATGTGTGTGGTGGCAGTGGACCGAGTAGAACCAGGTGCATCGACAATCCAGCAGTGGACTGAGAAATGTGACGACACCGTGAGATGACGGACACCTCATCCATGTGGCAGTGACGAACTGTTCTGCATCTTCGCCGGTGTTGGCACAACAGTGGAGCACTGCAACAGGTGTGGCATTGTCTGCCTCCTCAGTTCAACGCTGTCTGCTGCAGAGAGGACTGGTTGCACTCATCCCTTTGTGGTGGATTTTTTTTTACCCAGAACCATGGACGCCTCAGGCTGGAATCTGGTTTTCAATACAGACTATGTCGTGCCGATTGGCAACGTGGCATGTTTTTGGACGAGTCCTAATTAAACTTGGACTACCATGATGGCCGCATACTCATTAGACAGTACTGTGGTGAGCGCCTTCTTCCAGCATGCATTGTCAAGTGTCATACAGGCTGAACGCCAAGTGTGATGGTGTGGAGTGCCATTGGGTACAGTTTGTGATCTCGGCTGCTATGACTTGAGGGCAATTCAACAGTGACTACTACATCAGGGAAGTTGTAAAGTCAGAAGTCCTACCCTTCCTTCAGAGCACTCCTGGCACTATATTCCAGCAGCACAATGCCCAACCACATGTTGCCACGAATGTTCAAGCTCTCTTTGCAGCACAGCAGATACCATTTATTCCCTGGCCTGCAGGTTCGCCAGACATGTCGCCTGTTGAATATGTCTGGGATTTGGTCACTTGGCAACTGACCCATCAAATTCCGCCAGTGGTCGAGACCAATGATCTGTGGACTCGCATACATGCTGCCTGGCAAACAATTGCCCATGACAACATTTAATGCTGTATCAATTCAATGCCATGCCGTCTAGAAGCTCTTATTGCAGCTCGCAGAGGTTTCACAAGGTACTGATTTTTGCAAGTAAAAATTGTATTGTTCTGAAAATTAAATCACTTAGGTACAGTCATATCAGAAATGTGTGGTATAAATTTCATTCGAATCACGTGGTTCCTTCTTGGTGCTACAATTTTCACAAACAGTAGTGTAATTAATTTTCTAAATGGTGGGTGTACTCAAGCGGGACCTAAATTAAATCAAAATACTACCGAATTGAAGCTTACACTTGATCCCATCATCAGAAAAATGTAATACTCAGCCTTGGGGCTGGGATCTACTATTAAGGTAAACATATCTAAAAGAATATACAATTTACACTTGGCAATCCAAATTCCATTCTCTAATCTAATACTTATGAGCCGTAGCGAGGGGAGGGGCAGCAGGGGCGGTCGCCCTGGGCTAAGATCTGGAGGGCGCCATCGAGACGTAGATTTTTTTTATATAAATGTAAAAAATATTAAATTAATTTATACACGTAATTAAAAAAATGTATAAAATTTAAAAATTTAAACTTCTTTATGCTTTAAAAATAAAATGGCGACCAGATGAAACCTAAATTAAAGGAGAACTCCAATCGTCCGAATGCCAAATATTCGGATCGATCTGGCTTGGACGTGTGACAGTACATTTTAGTTGCTATGTTTATGAAACATTTGAGACGCGCGCGCAGTGGCTAGTGTTGGCCAGGACTTTAGAGGAGAAGGGCTAGTACGCCCCTTTGAAGTGCTGAACACCGACCCGTGTCTGAAAGGTTGGGTGAAAAATGGGTAGGGTACTTGTTTCTACGTCATCACGCTGGCCTTCTGGCTCAGCTCAGTTCCCTCCAGGACAGAACTTCCCTCTGTTATGACGGTGTTTTACGCCAACACTTTTTCTTGGTGTATCATATTTGTTTCACGTTGTATTTTATTTAAGTTGTACACTGAAAATCCAAACTGATGCTCTTAGCGAGAAGAAACAGATTTTAAAATGGACACCAGAAGACATATCAAGATGCATTGTAATTCCAGCACTTTCCTCAAATCATATGATTTTTGATTTTGAGATCAGAAAAGTATATTTGCTATATTAAGCAAAAAACATTTTTAAAGAAAGAGCATGCATAACAGTAATATTCATTTAAAATTATCCAATTTATACTATAACATCAATGTTTTCCGATTTTTAGGCCCCCAAAAATCATGAACTTTTGTTTTCCAAAAGATAATTTTTGATATTTGAGTGCGCCTTGTAGTAGGTGACACACTGTAATCGGGTAAATACGGTAGTAACTTTGACTGAAAGTGCCTTTCATGTGGTGCTCTGACAGAAAGCTCCCAGGCTTTAGGCCAGTGCAGGTACGTCATCGACCACGGCTGCATGTCTCAGGGGGTGAAATGTAGGCGACGGGTGCTGTGACCTTCACGGCCTCCTCTGTCCATGATCCATCTCTCCTTACGTGTATTGAGAACGAATGACGGATGGCGACGATTCGTCGACAGGGAAGCCTACAGTACAGTGCGCATGCGCGGAACAAACATTACTCAGTTAAGGTTACGACAGTTTAAATGCAATATTTGCCGTGACACTGTGACAACATTTGTTTGCTTAACGTTGTCTGTATAGCTTGTTTGATTGAGTAGCACGCTGAATTAGTGCACTGTGCCACGTGACGTGCGTGTGTGTGTCGAAATGGGACCTACAAAGTGGTCTGGAGCACAAAGCAGAAAACGAAAAAAACAACAAGAGGCAGATAACGCAGTCCAAGCCAAGGAGTGGCAAAAACTGGGATGGGTAAAGAAGGTGGATCCCTCAACCGCTGCGCTCCCACTACAGCAAGTGATTGAAAGTAAGCCATCTACATAAACACTTTTAGAAAATGAAAACGTTACTGAAGTAACTGAGAATATAACTGGTAGTGCTAGTGTGCATTCAGATGATTCTACACCTTATTTTAACCCGTCCTTTCCAACATTGAGTCCTTATGAAGGCGTACAGGAACAGGATTTGGAAGATGAACAAACCAAAATTCAACTTAATTTTAATGATCCCACAGCATGGCCTGGTTTGAATGACCATGTGAGAAGCTTGTTAGTTGAACACAGTCCGGAACAAAATAAAAATGGTAATTTTCTTTTATCAATTAATGCAGAAAAAAGGCATTTTACGGGAAATTGGTTCCACAAAAACTTTTGAATAGAGAAAATGTAGAGAGGGATTGGTTAATTTACAGTGAAGCAACAAAAGTTATTTATTGTTTCCCTTGCATGCTATTTGGAAAGCATTTGAAATCACGTTTGGAAAATCCAAAAGTGGGATTTTCTGAGTGGAAAAAATTACACCCTCGAATTCCAGAGCATGAAAATTCTGTAGAGCACCGTGAGTGCTATGTTTCCTGGAAAAGCTTTGAAAAAAGATTAAAGAGGGCTGTGCAATTGATACTGAACTACAGCAAATGAATACAAAAGAAAAAGAGAAATGGCGGCACATTCTCAGAATCATTGTCGATTGCATTTTGTTTTGTTCAGTCAACAACTTGGCCTTTCGAGGTTCAAGTACAAAGATAGGTGAAGACAAATGTGCAATTTTTTTACATTTGCTAGAGTCTGTTTCTCATCATGATAAACAGCTAAAAGAGTATATTACCATAGCCAAAGAAAAACCAGGAATTCCAAATTACCTTTCCCCAACAATTCAAAACGAGTTCATTCATTTAATAGGTGACACTGTACGCCAAGAAATACTAAAAGACATAAGAGAGGCAAAATATTTCTCAATTTCATTTGATTGTACACCAGATGTAGCCTATCAGGAACAAATGTGCCAGATTATTAGGTACGTGAAAGTTTCAGAGGATGTGTGCTCTATTGAAGAAAGTTTCATCGATTTCATAAAAACTACTGAAACGACTGGGGCTGGTTTAACTGAAGAAATTCTACGAAAAATAGAAGCCATGATATTCGTAATTGCCGAGGGCAAGCATACGATAATGGTTCAAACATGGCGGGGAAGTATTCAAGAGTCCAGGCCCTCATACAAGCAATTTGCAGCCATGCACGTTTTATGCCATGTGCTCATTCATTGAACTTGGTTGGTGTTCACGCTGCTGGAGTCTCTTCAGATATTATCACATTTTTTGGCACAGTGAAAGAACTGTACAAAATATTTGCTCACAATGTCAAAATGTGGGAAATATTATCCAGCAAACTTTCTACCACTCTCAAGCGTCACTGTGATACAAAATGGGCATCCAAATACTCTGCTGTTCATGCACTTTATTCACAGCTTGATAAAGTTCTCGAAGCCTTAGAGGACATTTCTGACCACCCTCAATTCCATGATGACTGTTTATCAGTGGTTAAAAATCTTCTGAAACAAGTTAATTATAAGTTTGTTTGTTACTCTGTTATGGGGGACAAAATACTAAATCAGATCTCCCGCGTGAATGAACAACTACAGTGCAAAGATGTGACCGTGGACTGTGCAGTTAGTCCCTTGACAGGATTGAAAGCTGCTTTACAAGATATCCGGGATACAGGGATTGATGTTATACTGGGCGAAGCATCGGACATCTGTACCGCGACATCTCTTGACGGCTTCTTCGAGGAGAAAAGGGCAAGGAAGAGGAAACGACTGGCATTGGAAGAAAGTGAGGACACTGTTTTGACAGGAAAACAAAGGTTCAGTATGGACTTTTATGCTGTTTTGGACAAAGTCTTAGAACAAATGGAATGGCGTTATAAATGTTTGATTGAAGTGTTAGATGACTTTAATTTCTTAACGGGCAAGTCTTTGCAATCTATGACCGTAGAAGAGTTAAAGGCTAGTGCAATGCGCTTAGCAAATAAATATGACAAGGATCTGGATGCCACTGAAATAGAGGGGAAAATAGCTAGTTTTAAGTTTGAGGCCACTTCTTTATTTAAAAAAAATCAGGATTTTTCAAAAGCAACCTCTCGTGACCTATTAAATTTAATCCACCAAATGTCTCTTGCTACATCTTATCCAAACTTAGTAATTGCTTTCAGATTATTCTTAACATTACCAATTACTAATTCGTCTAGTGAACGAGGTTTTAGTAAGCTGAAAATAATAAAAAATTACTTAAGGTCATCAATGGGACAAGAGAGGTTAATGCACCTGGCAATTCTGTCAGTAGAAAATGATATTGCTAAAACTATTAATTATGATCAAATAATAAATGATTTCGCTGCTGTTAAAGCTCGAAAGGTACATTTGTAAATACAAAATCATTCTGTTAAGGCTTAAGCATAATTTTAAACAAATGCTACTTGTACTTATTTTTTCAGTTGTTCATAAGCACTTGAGGTAGCAATTAATTATAAATAAAAAGTATTCTTCATTCAAACTATGTTCAATGTTTTTTTCTTTCTTCAACAATCCCTATTGAAGCTCACATAGTCACCACAGGCTATTGAATAGGATTACCAATATAAGTTATTATTTTTTTAAATATTATATTATGAGCAATATTTTATACAAAAAAATTTACATTTTATTACTATTCCATACAATTAGCAAATGATATACGGGACAATAATTGCAAATAACAATAAAAATCGCAATATTTTTTTTTATACAGATATTGTACCATATCTGCAAACAGGTATATAATAAAATCTGACACCATCGCCTGTTCCAGTTGGCCTGGGGCAGGGGGGCGCCAATACCTCTAGCTACGGCCCTGCGGTGAGGCATGGATGATGTGCTTGTCTTACGGCACTGGCTCTCTCCCTTCCCTGGAACCAGTGACCCTAAATTAGGGACGGGCGACTGCTTATAACCCATTGAGTTGCTCACGATGGTCGTTAAACCTCCAATCAAAAAAAAAAAAAAACATCCATAAAAGGTGGTCCACAACTCATAGTGCAAATTCTGTATGCTGGTTAGCTGCGCGTATGCGGCTAACTAAAGTATTTAGAAAAGAAGATATTAAAGTGCATAACTTTGTATTTGAGTAAAAATGTTCGGCAAATTTATTCACTTTGTTCATTTCTATTTTTTACGCTCCTCAGAATATGAAAATACGCCTCTGAAATTACCATCCTGGGAGGGCAACCGTCCTGAGCACGTATTTGAGACAGGAGCCGACTGCTGGATCACTGCTGGATTGTTGATGCACCTGGTTCTACTCGGTCCACTGCCACCACACACATATCACTGTCGTGGCGTTATGTCCAGTCTGAGCAGCAATGTCGCAGTACGAAAATGCACCTTCACGCAGACCAATCATTCGCCCCTATTCAAACTCTGTCATACAGTGATAGTGTGCCCTTCCTCTTCGCCGAGGCATTATTGAATCCTGGAGACCCTTTTACAACTCACTGTCCGCAATGCACTACTGGGGTGTATCTTAAACAGCCCTCTTTATACCCCTCACTCGACTGTCCAGAGGGCGCTGCCGGGCCCAGACATGTGCAATTACTCTGCACTTCTAAACATTTATTTACATGCCCTACCCTGCCCTGCAAATCCTGTAAGTTTCACCTGATTACCATCATTTCTTCATGGTGTCACAATTTTCACAAACAGTAGTTTATTTTATCCTAATGGGGTTGATTTGTGTATGTGGGCAGTGCAGAAATCCCCTTACTCTTAACTAAGCCAAGAAAAAAAAATGTGTAAAAAGTGGGGGGTGGATCTTGCCCCCTCAAAAATTTACTGGGGGCAGTTCCCACTCTATTTTTCGTCCTGTTTATTTAAATAAGTTTTTGTTTTTGTGCGTTTATGTCTTTTTTTTTTTAAATGCGTGAGTTAAAATACTTCCATAGAGAAAAAATGTTTTCCCATGCTATTCAGGCTATTCGTGTGCTGTGCCAGTTGCAAAAAATGCATTTCTTTCCTTCATGGAATTGCGTTATTCTTTTTAAGATGGACAAGCTCCACCGTATGAGGCCAAAGGGATTTATTTCCAAAAAAATTAATAAATAACAAAATAAGTAAAATCTTTTTTTCCCCAAAGAAAAGTTTTACTTATTTTGTCAGCATTGCAATCATTTGATACAAAACTTAGTCAGCAATGCTCATTTGATACGAAACATGATTGCCAGCCCTTTATTGTGTTGGACATGTTCTCGTGATACATGGTAAATATTTAAAACAATTATCAAAAATAAAATAAATAAATAAAAATACAGAAACGTATAATCTCTTACGCCTTTATCTGTTTATTTTTTGCACTTTCCGTTCTTTGTTTGAGTAACCGCTAGTTTCTCATTGTTTTTTTGGTTTTTTTGTAAATGTTTGGAAATAAAATCTCTCTGAATAATTTTATAAAATCACAGGCTGAATTTTATTTTTAAAAAGATTAATATTCAGCAAAAGAATACTTCTGCTTCCTTGTTCATTTAAGGAAAAGCAATTACAATTGTGTTTTAAAATATATGTCGGATCTCGTAATTTATCTTTTTGCTCCCTGTAATAACATCTTAGTTATCACTTAGTAAGACAGCCATTACAGATCACAACAACCACCGGGATGATGGGTATCGCCAATCTTGTTTAATCATCTATAAATTAGCTATATAAGAATACCAGATAATATGACAACAATATATATCTTTTTTTTTTTTTTTTTTTTTTTAAGATTCAGTTCATCAGGTGGAGGAATTTTTCGTCCTGAACAAGTGGTCACAGAATTAGACAACTTAGTTGGTGTGCCAATGCACTGAGAAAAACGAGATGGTAATTGTGATTCAGGTATAGTAACATGACATTTATCTTTAGTTGGAGAGTTCTGAGGAAGGATCAACCGATTAGAATCGGGTATAGTAATCATATGTGTATCATAGTTTTGAGAGTTCTCCAGGAGAGACGAAACTGGTGGGCACTCAACTACAGGCTTTTTGCGCGTGGATAGAGCTTTTGTTGGACAAATACACTCTGCATTGCTTCGAAGAGTGGTGCCATCCTGAGTGGTAATAAATAGGAGCGAGGAGTATCAAGCTTCGCGATACAGTAGCAGGAATCTAGTTGCGATGTGCCGTTTTAAGTTTTATAGATTGACCCTGTACCAAGGATGGCGCTTGGTTATGAGTACTAGTTGTGGCATTTATACGCTGGTTCTCTGGAGAACTGGAGGCCAGCAGAAGTTGATGCCCGAGGTAAACGTGCCAGAGGATGTAACAGGATCATTGTTCGTGTAGGACGTCCAAATAGACGTTGAGCTGGAGAAGGTAGGTCACCGCGAGGAGTATTCCTCCAATTCATTAGTGCCAGATGCAAGTCAGATTGTTCTAGATCAGTACGCTTTAACATTAACTTAGCAATTTGCACATATCATTCCGCTAAACCATTTGACTTGAGATGATGAGGACTACTGGATGTGAGGTGTATCTTCCAGTCTCTTGTGAAATTACGAAATGCCTCAGAGTTATACTGTGGACCATTATCAGTTTCTAAGATATCAGGGATACCATGAGTGGCAAAAGTAACTTTTAAATACTTAATCACAGCTTGAGAAGTTGGCTGACTTAGTTTTTTAAAATCAAAATATCCGGAGTAACTATCAACTACAAGGCAATAATGGTCACCCTTGAAGTCAAATAAATCTGATGCTATTCATTGCCATGTAAAACAGAGAATAGGTTTCATCAGCAATAGTTCTGTGTTAGGAGCACAAGCAGTTTGTTGACACGTTGGACATTTTTGAACAAATAGTTCAATCTCTTTAGACATTCCATGCCAAAATATCATTTCTCTTGCACAATGTAAGGAAAGGCTAGTACCCAGACGACCCTGATGGATACGTTTGAGATATTTAGGTTGAAGTACTCTAGGAATAATCAGTCGTTCAGCCTTGAACAACAGATTTTCGTATACAGATAATTCTTCTCGATAATTTCAATACTTGTGTAAAGAAACAGGCACTTCCTTTATTGTTGGTGGCCAACCTTTAAGGATAACTCTCTTGAGTTGTTGTAGTTCTTCATCTGCATTAGTTGCTGCACTCAGCTCTTGAAATGTTAATGAGGGAAGAGGTATATCGAGTAATGTTTAAAAAGTTCTTGATCTTCACCAGCTGTCTCCAAAGACTCCACACTACAGTCACGACTTAGAGCGTTAGGGATTGGAATATCAGTACCACGTTTAAATATTATTTTCGGCGAATACTGAAGCACATCAATAATTAATCGCTGTAATCTAGGTGGAGCTGTATGTAAGGGTTTCTTCGTGATGACTTCTAAAGGTTTGTGATCTGTTTCAATGGTAACAGACTTGCCATAAATATAGTCATGAAATTGTTTTGCACCCATGACGAATGGCAAAGGCTTCTTTCTCAATTTGAGGATAACACTGTTGTGCAGATGTTAATGCTTTGGTAGAATATGCTACCGGTCTACCATCTTGGAGAAGCACAGTACCAACTGCATGAGAACTGGCATCCACAGAAACAACCACTGGCTTGTTTGCATCATAATAATCCAACTGTGGAGTATTTTGAAGAGATTCTTTTAACTTACAAAAGGCTTTTTCTTGGTCAGAAGACCACTCCCATATGACATCTTTTTGTAGAAGTCTGCGCATGGGTTCTGAAATACTTGAATAATTAGGTATGAATTTAGAAACATAATTAGTCATACCCATAAATCTCTGCAGCTCAGTAATAAAAGTAGGTACTTTTAATTTTCCAATGGCCTCAACTTTGGATGGGTCAATTTCTATTCCACTTGGTGTAAAAATGTGACCTAAGAACTTAACTCTTGTTTTTTCAAATTCACACTTGTCTTTATTCAACCGAATTCCACTCTCTAAAAGTCGATCAATGACCTTCGATGTTAAACTACGTAACTCCTTGAGCGTATTTGCCCAGATCAGAATATCATCCATTGAGCATTCAGTATTGCCAATGCCCTTCAATATTGACTCCATAACCTGTTGGAAAACTTAGGGTGCCGAAGCAAGTCCAAAATGCACTCTCAAAAATGAGTATCGACCCCAGGGTGTATTAACTGTCAAGTAATCCGAAGTACGTTTTGTTACACGTAATTGCCAAAAACCCTTTTTTGCATCAAGTAGGGTAAAATATTTTGCTGTTTTTACTCTAGCAGCTATATCTTCCACAGTTTTGAGTGGAAAGTGACATCTTTTAATAGCCTTATTTATATCAGTAAGGTCTAAACACAAACTAATTTTGTCTTGTTTCTTAATGATTACCAATGGGCATACTGCAGGAGTAGGATTTGCGACAGGTACGAGAATTTTCATCTTCACCATCATGTCAATCTCCTTTACCTTCTCACGAATTGCATAAGGTATTCGCCGTGGTGGATGTATAGTTAACGAAGCACCTTTTTGCAGCTCTACATCATATTTAAAATTCTTTATACAACCAATACCTTGAAAAATATTTTCTGGAATAGGACTTACAACTTCATGAACTTGAATGAAATCCTTATTTCTTACTATTAAACCTAAGTTCTCACAAGCATAGCATCCTAAAATGCAGTTGAACCTACCCTCAACCACTAGAAAATTAAGTGTAACAGGTTTGTTTTTTATAATACACTTAGTGCTTATCTCTCCCAGAACTGGTGTATACATATTATTAAAAGACCTCAGTCGTTTAACTTGTGAATTTGAAATTTTCACAGATAGTTGTCTTGCTAATTCTGCAGTTATGACATTCCCTTCTGTACCAGTGTCAATCTTAAAATTAGCACAAATTCCTTTATCAAATAGCACCTTTGTATACCATTTACCTTGGTAATTATTTGAGAAATTAATCACTTCACTGATATGTAAAGTATCACAGGTATATGTAGTAATGTCCTCCAAATCACTATCAGATTCGCTAATATCATGAACTTCCTTATTTCATGACTTAAGGGTTTTCATATTAGCTTTGCATTGGCGCGCATAGTGTCCCTTCTTGGAACAATAATTACATGTCACGCTGAAAGCAGGACACTTCCGAAATTGGTGCAGGAGGACACTTCCGAAATTGGTGCAGGAAACCACTTCGCCAACACACTCCCTTCGCTTTGATGTCCACTGTGGACTTTGATCCTTCACGTATTTCTGAGCAATATAATTCTGTAGGAACCCTTTTTTTTTTTATAGTCTTAACGAAAAGACTTTTTATCTTTATTCATCACTGCCCTCATTTCCTGAAGTTGATTCGAAGCCCGTTCACTAGCTCTGCATATATCAATCGCTTTACTCAATGCCAGCTCTCCTTCAGTTAATAATAATTCACAAACTGTATCTGAAAGAATACCACGCACAGTCTGGTCACGCAACAAACCATCTTGTAAATTACCAAAAACACAATTGATAATAACCTTTGTTCGAAGTTTAGTTAAGTAAGAATCGAAATTTTCTTGCTCACCCTGCACACAAGTAAAGCACAAGTAGCGTACATACGTCTCATTTGGTTTTGGGGCAAAACAATCATCAAATCTTATTTTCATCACAGCTACATCGCTCTGCTCCGCCTCAGACAAGTTAAAAGTATTAAAAATCATAGTTGCCGAAGTTCCGATTGCTGACATGAAAGCAGCCGCCTGCACCTGCGGTGGTTTCTCAAAAAGTTGTGTAGCAAATGCATAAAATTCGAATGATTGTTTCCACAGCTTCCATTTTGCCACCATGTTGTCAGCAGTCACTTCCAACTCTCGAGGAAGACGAGCGTTAGCAGAATCCATGTTACTTGAACTATAAACTCAACACAGTTGCCTCAAATTAGTCATAACACCACAAAATTTACAATCCCACAATTCTGACTCCGTGTAATAACATCTTAGTTATCATTCAGTAAGACAAACAGCCATTACAGATCACAACAACCACCGGGAACCTAACAACAAATCTACAAATTACTTCAGAGCGGCAAACAGCCCAATACGTCATAGCTTTTCCGGTTTGAATGGTCATAGTGACCGTTTCTGTTATCCATTACTTTTTCCTTCATTTTTTCGTACTTAGTCGATTAGGTTTGAAAATTATATGGAGGCCAGGAAGCTTTATATTCTTTGGGCCAGGTGCCTTTCCTCTCATAATTGTAACACTTTGTAGTACGTGTGACAAAGATTTGTATCATAAAGTACAGTGTGAAATATGATATATAGATTTTTTTAAATGTAGGTTATATAGATTGTGTTTAAATATAGGTTTATAGATTTTTTTTTTCGTTAAATATAGGTTTATAGATATTTTTTTTCGTTAAATATAGGATAGATATTTTTCCTGTATATTTTTTGTTCGATTTATTATTTTATGAACGGAATAAAATAAACTTAACGATAATTCGTTTTTCTGCTTGTTTAAATGCTATTAGTTTAAGTAGATTAGAAGTGTCATAACATCGTTTACGGTTCGATTCTTTTTAAGGTTTTTAGTTATTCTTAAATATTGTTAGGAAACATATTGTGGGTAAGCTTTTCTAATTCATTAAGAAAACTATTTTGTCTGACCGAGTTTCTAATTAAGAAACCTCAACTCTTCCTTTCGTCAAAGTAACAATGGTGTCCAGTAAGAAACATTTTTGTAAAATCTGTGGATGAGGATATAAAATTAAAGATTTGAAAGAACATCACAGACGTAAGTGATTATGATAAAGATACAGTGTTTGAAAGACAACTGCATTTAAATGCTACATTATAAAGGATTTAATTTGTCACTTAAAAAAGGTTCATGGTCGGGAATTTGCCTCTAAAGCCGAATTTGAATTGTGGAAATGTGAAGTAGAGAATTGGAAGAAGTGCAATTGTATAAATCGAAGTGGTACAACCGAAAAAGCTAGTGGATTGTACCAATATTACATTTGCCACAGGTCTGGAGTAGAAGAGGGGCATGACAAAGAAAATTTGATTTATGTGCACAGCATATATGTTTGTGAAACTAACAGATAAAGTTACTGTAAATTATAATTTAACTCATTATAACCATGATAATAAAATTAAAGATGTGTATTCCTACTGCAGTAAGGGAAAAGATAGCTAGTTATCTAAATTCTGGAGAAGAAGCTTTAAAACTATTGTGAATAAAATAGATTCATTTACAGGTAGGTGTCTTTGAAAGGCAACACGTGATACAAAAAAAAAGTGATGTGAGAAACATACAGGTCATTTGGAATCCCAAAACATATTGATGAAATTCTTTCTGTAAGTTCTTGGGCTTTCGATATGCAAAGAGAAAATAACTTCAATCTTAGCTTATAAAACCCAGCATCAGGTGTTAGAGGAGTTTAGCAATCGGAAACAAATGTTTTTTTTTTAGTGATACGAACCGCTATGCAGAAAAAAGTACTGCAAGCATTTGGCCCAAGTCGAGTAGTTTGTACGGATAAGCAACCCATGGGATCTCTAAATATAACTGTTATTTAATTACAGTTGTTATTAAAGATAACTTTGAAGAGGGATATCCAATGGCATGATGCTTTAGTAATAAGCAAGATTCTATAGTACTTTTTCACTTTCTTACTAGTGTTAAGAATAATGTTGGAAATATGCCCAGCTGCATAATGACAGATGACGCTCCACAGTATTTTAAGACATTGAAGTCTTTGGTGAGGAACCAAAAACATTACCGTGTTCATGGCATGTTGTTAAAGTCTGGAATTCTAACTTGAAGATGATTGCAGGTAAAATGGAGCAACGTAATTTGTTAGAAACAGAAGTTTATCAAAAAAAGTTACATTCAGACAATGCCACTAAAGAATTTGGTGAATATTTTTATACCAATATCTTTTTTAGATCTACAGAATGGGCTGCTTGCTATTGAGTAGGACTTAGAATTAATATAAATATGCTGGTAGAGACATTTAATAGAGTTTTGAAATACAATTACTTGAAGGGGAAAGCAAATTTGCGTCTTGATGAAGTACTTGTTAAGCTTTATGAATATGCTAAGGACAAAGTATTTGAGCACACAATTAAACAAATAAAAGGTAAGTCTGGTGAATATAAGGTTAGGCAGTTAAAAACCCATAATAAAAGTAGTGAAACAATTACTCAGGGTAGTATTTGTGTTGTGAACAATAAAACATATGTCAAATCTACAAGTACTGAGAAAGATTATGTAGTTACTGAAACAGGGAAGGGCCATACTGCATGTGAAATGACTTGTACAAAATGCAATGTATGCATTTTCATGTACATGCATGTTCTAACACACCATGATGAAATGTGCAAGCACATTCATTTGGTGGCCCAGTGCCAAAAACAAAGTAGCTTGTCCAATAATGTAGCAGTTAATGAGTAGGTTGATCAAGGAATGAATGAGGAAATTATACTTGATCACTTAAAAAATACCTCTTTCACACTTGAGAAGAGAAAAAAAGTTGCTTGAAAGGTTACTGTGTGATATATTATTAAAATAACCAATCACTTACCAGAAAGATCATGGTCACTTTATTCCTTTAACACTTCCAGCACGACCAAATGTTAAAGGAATAAAGTGACCATGATCTTTCGGGTAAGTGATTGGTTATTTTAATAATATATCATTAATGAATTGCACATAAATATACGCACGTTGCTAGTGTTTTAATACCTTGAAAGTGCAAATATTAGGTTACTGTGTGTTACCCAGTTGTGTGAAACAGCTTCAGATTTAGAAATTCTCAGTGTGATGAGTCCATTGCCATAGCTGAAAGACTCTTACTTTTGCCAGGTAATAAGCCTTATATGGCAACTCCAAAGGTTCCCAACAGAGCTCCAAATAAAAAAATTTAAACTGAGAGGCACTTTGTTTCTACATGAAAAGGGAAAAGACCTAACAAGAGAATTTCCAAACCAACTGATGATGAGGCTGTTAGTATTAAAATAAATTAACAAGAGCTAATTACCCTAGCTGATCAAATGAGTTCCACTAATTCAGTTGTACATGGGGATAGTTGTGAAAGTGACATGCCAAGTGAGAGTGAAATTGCAACTATTGAGAATATAGACCACCTTATAAATGAAAGTGAAATTGATGTAGAAGAACAACTATGTGCTAGCTATGTGGATGTTTCCACTATAGAACCTTCAGTTTTTTTGTTTTTTTTTATTGGAGGTTTAACGACCACCGTGAGCAACTCAATGGGCTATAAGCAGTCGCCCGTCCCTAATTTAGAGTCACTGGTTCCAGGGAAGGGAGAGAGCCAGTGCCGTAAGACAAAACACATCCATGCCTCACCGGGATTCGAACCCGGACCCCGTTCGGACGAATGATTAGAGGCCATTGCTTAGACCACTGCGCCACTGGGGCGGCAACCTTTAGTTTGTTCCATCACAGGAAGAATATGATATTCTTGAGCATATTATGGGAAGAAGTGTTAAGGAATTAAAGACACAGAAGAAGATGATAGAGGCACATCAGGTCCCTTTGGACTCTGAAAGTGTCTCTGCAATCATATTGGATGTTGATGTTCAGGTTATTCAAAATACTTTTCCAAGGCAGCTTGGGAAACACTTTGTCAAAGAATTAAAAATCTGAAAAGTGCATGGGAATGCTGGGACTGCAATGTTGTTACCAGCAAAGTTAGCGTGGCTGGCTGTGACACGTGTAATAAATGGTTCCAATTCAGATGCCAAGGCAAAAATTCAAGCCTACCTAAAAAATGGCATTGCAATCACTGCACAGATTCATTTTCTTCATTAAAAAAATGTTGATTTTTCTTTATGGAGAACATGTTCATCAGCATGAATTACGAGTGAGGTAGGGACTTCATGGCACCAGACGTGCTAGCTGGAAATTCATCAGGGCTGGCAGGGTTACAGTTTTCACTTCATTACTGTTTAATCACTATATGGCTAAAAAAAACCATATTTGCAAAACATATAGGACGACAATGTTCAATCACTTCTGTTCTTCACAAAATCATGTGTATGAACAAATACTGGGGGCTAAGCAATCTTTTGTACATTCATTAGTTTTAAAACCATCACCATCATTGTCAACCATTTCCAATCCACTGCTGGATGAAGGAAGGTTTCCCCAAGTTTCTTCCACATCTGTTTCTCTTGAGCCTGTCTCCTCTAGGTTATTCCAGCATGCTTTCGAATTTCATCCAACCATCTCCCATGTGGTCTTTTTCTGTTTCTTGGAATCTAGTCTAAAAGTTTGGTTGTCCATCAGTGGTCCGTTCTTCTGACAACATTTCCAGCCCATTGCCATTTCAGGGATTTTATTCTGATCATGATGTCTTCCACTCTTGTCATTTTCCTTATCCACGAGTTCCTCTTCTTATCTATCCTGATTACACCAAGCCTGCATCTGTCCATGCTTCTTTCAGTTGTCTGCAGCCTTTGTCATTTTAAGTTAAGGTCCATATATCTGCTCCATATTTAAGCACTGGAAGGATTCATTGATTAACCCTTTTTCTTTTCTTTTTAGACATAATGCTCTTGAAAATTGTACTGTTTCTTCCAAAAGCTCTCCAGCCAAGTTTTATATGCCAATTTATTTCATCATCAATGTGACCCTTGCTTGATATCTCTTGCCCAAGGTAAATGTAGGTATCGGTTACCTTGAGCTGCTCTCCATCAATTAATAAATCTTCATTTCTTGGAACAGTATTGTATATCAGTTTTGTCTTCTGGAAGTTCATTTTTAATCCCACTTCTTTACTCTTGGTCAGCAAATTCCTGGATCATACTCTGGAGAGGTAGTTGCAAAAATGAAGGTGAGTTAAATAATCTCCATTAATCTTTATCCCCTGGTTTTCCCAGTTCAATGATTGAAAGACACTTTGTAATGTGGCACTGATGAGTTTCGGAGATATGGTGTCACCTTGTCTCCCTCCCTTTCCAATTTTTATTGGTGCTATATCCTCAAATAGCTGAACCGTTGCTCTTGCATTTTCATAGCTGTTATTATTAATGCTAATGGAAGCATCTTCATAATTGCAGAATTTCAAAGCCATTCTAACTGCTGATGGTTTCACAGAATCAAAGGCCTTTTCATAATCAATAAAAGCCATGCATAATGGGAGTTCATATTCTCTTGTTCTTTCAATTAGTTCTCTCTCTCTCTCTCTCTCTCTATATATATATATATAACCACAATTAATTCAAGACATACTCGTATCACTTCATGACCACAAACCATGACACCAAAAACAATACATGAGTAATTACTTTATAGGTCAGCAGCTGGGAGCCACTCTTCAGGGAAAGACATCACTGACTATTGACCACACCCTCAAATATCAGGTTTCATGTGGATCACTTCAAATTCAAAAAGTAATGTCTCTAAAAATTTAGTAATATTTGCACCTTCTTTCCTGCCTGAAGTGTGTGTGTGAGAGGGGAAAACCAATATCAAAACACAAGTCAAGTAAACCATTCAACACCTAACTTGAAGGGAGATACATAACACTAAGGTGTAAACAATTTGTTACACTCAATTGCAATATACAGGTAGTATTCTCTCTGGGCTCCAGCAATGTAGCTGACAGCTGGTACGTGCCGCCCCGGTGGCACAGTGGTCTAAGCGATGGCCTCTGATCATTCGTCCGAAAGGGGTCCGGGTTCGAATCCCAGTGAGGCATGGATGTTGTGTTTGTCTTACGGCACTGGCTCTCTCCCTTCCCTGGAACCAGTTACCCTAAATTAGGGATGGGTGACTGCTTATAGCCCATCGAGTTGCTCACAGTGGTCGTTAAATCTCAAATAAAAAAAAACAAAAACAGCTGGTACGTTCAGAAAATGAATTCAAGCCATAATTGCAATATACATGCTTTTCTTGCTCTAGCAATGCAGTTGACAGCTGGTACGTTCCAAAAGTGAACCCTAGCCATAATCCACAAAAACACAGTAATTCATAATAATTTACCTTATAAACTAGAATATATAAGTGGATGAAAGCCAAAGAAATTAATAAGTTTTCCAGGGCGACTCGGAAGAAGTGTCTTAGCCCTGAGAGATGATTAGGATAATGTAGAACATGTATTAATAGTAATTTTACATAACTTAATGTCGTAAGCTTTAATAGAGTAGTGAAAGTTTAGTGATTTTTTAAAATCATATAAACAAAAACCTAAAGGACAGATGATATTAATACAGGTAGAAAATAATTTTTTTAGGCTCCGTAATGGTATTTGCTTCATTATTACATATCTGAGTAATTCTAAGAAATTGAAATGATATTTCTGTGTATACTTTTTGGTATGTTAGCTGACCAATGACTGAAAAACTTGGTCCAAAGTTAAAAGAAATATGTTTATCAAATAAGTTAATGGATATTCCTTTATTGTTTAACTGTATTTCTAGATCCAAGAAACTTAAATTATTTGTTAGTTTTTAACAAAATTAAATCCTTAGGATAAACCTGTTCCCATTCAAATGTGAATTAAAATTAATAGAATCATCAATTTATCAAAATGTTATAAATATTAGGCATAACAGTTATTATTTTACCAATAAAATCAAGAATTTTTCATTGTTTATAATCCAAGTACAATTTGCAATTTATCTATATATTAAGTTTTTATGGTACTGATAGTAATAAGAGGATGCCTTGAAGGCATTAATTACTGGAAATATGAACCATACACTTCCAAATGTTATAGTAGGCCTAACTGATTTAAACAAGTGCATATTTCTATGTGGCATCCCTGCTTTGTGGTGGTCTTTATAGTGAAATGGGAGGTGGTTATGTATACTGTTACTGCAGCAGCCTATAAGCTGGAGATGTGTATGAGTCACAATTGAATGTGCCCAGTCCAATAAACTGCATGTCTTTCATTTCATACTATCATTTCCATTACTATTGTGGCCAGTTTGCTGTCTAAACAGAATCAATGTTAATAGAGTGGAAGAAAAATTGCAGTCTTTCACTTGAATGGGAACAGGGGTATGGGAGAAGGAAGATGCTGTTAACATTGCTGTATAAAAAAAATATTTAAATGAATGCCCCTTAAAGTATCAAGGTCAAAGGAAACAAATGGCAACTACAAATATGTTTTTGTTATGTGTTTTGGGGGGAAGAGGAGTAAATTAGTAACCACCATGAACAACTCAATGGGTTATAAGCAGTCTCTCATTCCTAATTTTGGGCCACTGGTTCCTAGACAAGGATAGAGCCAGTGTCACAAGACAAAAACCCCATCCATGCCTCACCCAGTATTCAAACCTCAACCCATCTCATACAAATGATTTGGAGCCAACAACTCATACCACTTATTTTTGTGGAATCAACTTTGGTTTCATATTATGTACTAATTTCATTCATTGAAAATAGAGAGCAACTGATGGCTTAAGTTGCAGCATAGTACTTGTGACCACTTATTCACGTTTAATATTTGTCCTTGATTGGTGGATCTGACTCATCTCTGGGTACAGGAATGGAGGATTTCTTAGCGTTAGATACTCATGGTGGTCATTAAACCCCTAAATAAAAGAAAATCATAACACCACAGTTCACTTCCTTTTGTAAATTAAGATGTTTGTTTTTAATTTATCAGGAAAATACTAAGTCCCAGACTGAAACATGTAAATGCCCACTCTAGTGATACCTTTGCTGCCCTGTTCTCTCCCCCCCCCAAAAAAAAAACATTATTCCCCTTGGTCTTACCACTGCCACATTCCAACAGGAAAATATCATACCATATGCTGCTCACCAGTTTCAACAGGCTCTTCTCCTGCTATTCAGTTAGCAATCAACAAATTTACTGCCAAATAAATACCATCTGAGATGTCAATAAAAGAAAGTCTTCAAATCAATTCTTACTCCTTATAATGTGAGGAAGGGGCTGTTGGTGCAAGATACCTTTGGCTTACACAGGTCCACTTGTTTTCCACTCTAATCATTTTTAGCAGTTGCCACTTGTCAGGGGTCGTGGTCAAACTTTCGTAACTGAAGAAGCAAGTTGTTGCAATTAGTAGTTTTACAGGCAAAGGTAATTTCGCTTGTTTTTTTGTTTTGTTTTTTTCCTGAACAAGGGAAAATATTTGATTGTGCACAGTCATTGTTCCTCCTCAAAAGAATAAAATAAATGCTGGTGATGTTCATTCAGGTACGTGGTACTCAAATCCTGAACGTTTGGGGATAGCTGAACTTGATTGCTCATTTGGAAGTAACAATTACAATCAGGTTTTTCTAATTGTGCTAAATCCACAATATCCTACAAATGGTTCTGCCATCAGAATTGGAATGGATTATAACTTCTTAGCTACTCCCGAGCTGCCTGCAAATTTCCATGCAAATAATTGGTAGAACCAGTATGATATATTGCGCATTATGATTTGAATGCAACTGCTATACATTATGCATAGGCAGCAGCTCCCTCCATTTACATAAAAAAATGTTATTTACATGGGTATAATGTAGCAGGTAATATAAATAATGTTTTGAGCTAAAATGCTAATTTGCACACTGAAGATCTGCTAAATAGCATCTGTATTTGTATTGATAGATTTGTGGGGCATTACATTTTACATATTCTATACTGTGATTGTGCAAACTTGGAACTGTACACACAGTGGCGTAGCCAGAAATTTCTTAAGGGGGGGGATCCATGGGTTTGGTTTATTGGTGAAAGTCCCATATATACCTATAAATTGCTTTAAATTCATACTAAATCTTCCCTCAAGGGAAGGGGGGGGGTCTGGACCATGCCCTTGGCTACACCTATGTGTACATATACATTTCAGAATTCCAACTACAAAACCAATTCATCATTTTTAGAGGATCTGTATGTTTTTATAAATGGAACTACATTTTCTGAAAGGGGGGGATGTTGCAATACTACCACCCACACATACAAAGAGGAGGACTGCACTAATTGAAACTTCACAGTACTTTTCACCCCACCCACCCCCCTTTTCACCCCAGACAAATGACAAGAAACATTTTCTTTCACATGGTAAAGAGTCAATATAATGAATGCTTTAATAGCTTGAAATCATCTATGTAGCAAATATCAACTCTGAATAAAATGCTATGGCATTACCCCCAGTTTTTTTTGTTTAAATCCTAATCCAGTTGTTTATCCAGGCCTAGGAAAGAGAGGCAGGCAAGTCCTGTTCCTCTCAATTAGCATTGCCAGGATTTTCAGAGAATCTCCTGCTAAGTAACACGGAGGCATATTTAGCCCACCTTCCACCCAAAGTAAAAAAAAAAAAAGACATTCAAAGGGTAGAAAAATTATAGTGATAGAAAAACAGCCCTAAATTACCTGAAAATTTTAGGCATATATTGTTAGTATCTAACAGGGCCGTAACCAGCCAAGAAGGCCAGAGGGGGCCAAAGGCCAGTGCCCAGCTCAAGTGCTGACGTTAAGTGCAAGTCATGTCCTTCTAAAACAGAGAATAAATTCTTCATCGTGCAATTTATTGCATTTAAAACAGCAAATAATCCCCCTCCCTGCGGAACCCATTTTTGTCTCTTGAAATCCCACCAGGGGTTGAAGGCACTAGGTCCCCAGTAAAATTGCTATCGAGCCGAGCCGAGCCGAGTGGAAACGATTTTTTAATTTGTTTATTTTTCTTTAATTTAATGATGTTAAAAAAATTAATGGTGTTAAAATTTTGAGACTTTAACAAAACTTTTGCGTTTTAATAAAACTTTATCACGCAATTAGTTGTATTTAAAATAGCAGATTGCTTTTTATTTGAATTGTTTATTTTTCCTTTATTTCATTTTTTCATGCATTACTTCCAAGGCTACGTCAAATGCACCAAAATAATCGCCAAATATAGATTTTTACATCTATCTCTAGAACTACGTGTAGTAGCTCAATGAAATTAGTTTCATTCGATTCAAAATGCTAAATAACATATAAATTATACACCGTTGGCCATTTCCCCCCACAAAACGTTTTTTTAGTGAATTTTCAAAATTTTTGGGGCTCCACTAGGGCGCCTTATTATAGACCGATTTTACTGGTTAACTAAATGCAAGGGATGACAAAATCTGATTTTTGTACCAAAAATCAACTCAATCGGTACATAATTGTGGACGCTATCGTGTTGACGGGCTAATACATATAGGATACATAAACTTTTGAGATATTGTTCAGATTCTCCAACCTCTGAAACGTGTAGAAAACACTGAGTTCAAACTCACATTGCCAAACCAATTGTAATATCTTGTCCTATTCTTTTTAATAGGACAAGCTAAAAAATTTAATCATTACACAAAGGTAGTCGAGCTTTAACGATTTTCCTAACTCATTTTATGCAAATTTTGACGTAGAATAATTAAAAATACAACAAAATTTTCGATCATAGACATCTGAGTTTTCAAAATTCTACGAATTTTTTTATTCAATTTCAAAATAGCATTAAAATTACTAAATAATGCTAATTTTCAGATTAGAACAAACGAGAATTGTGAGGCGCAGAACTTCGTTGAACATTTATACATTAGGCAGTGGATTAAGAGATTTTTATGCCTGATTAATTTCAGCACAGTTATATTACGCTCAAGGTTTAAGCTGAATTAATTTACTCAGCAAAATGCTTCAATAATCTGATTTAGCTGAAATGCACAATTTTTCAGATCAAATGTTTAAATATCTGTTAAATCTTCGTGCCTAATATCATAACTTAAAATATATAGCCGTCTGTGCACGATATTTTTAACAGCTCTACGTTTTTAATAAAGATAATTATTAAAAACGTAGAGCTGTTAAAAATCTTTAATACTAAAAAGTATGACTAACTGCACAAGATCTTTCAAAGTTCCCGGCACTTCATCATCAGGCCGAGTGATCAACTTGTGCTGCAGGAACTCATTTACATATACAAGAATCCATCGGGTATCTATGACGCCATCTGGTCGGAAGTCATAGACGTACTAAACATCAATGTCCGGCACCCCGAATTTTTTTTTTTGATTGGAGGTTTAACGACCACCGTGAGCAACTCAATGGGCTATAAGCAGTCGCCCGTCCCTAATTTAGGGTCACTGGTTCCAGGGAAGGGAGAGAGCCAGTGCCGTAAGACAAACGCAACACCCATGCCTGACCGGGATTCGAACCCGGACCCCTTACGGACGAATGATCAGAGGCCAACGCCTTAGACCACTGCGGCACCCCGAATTCATACAAATGGCATATCAACGCCAAATTACAATATATTATTAGATAGTTCGGTGCATTCGTCCATTTTTTTTATTTACATGTCACAATAGGCAAGTCCATGACATTGGTATAACAGAGGGGGTTTCATCGTTACAGCACTTTTTTTCGCGTGTTTGGATGAACAGGCTTTCAGTTAAGAGTAAGGATCGTCTGGATTTGGCCTTAGCCAAAATCTGACGGCGTTCCATTCAGGATAGCGTGTTCGTGTGTTACTGTTCTTGAAAGTGCTGTAGACTCCATTTTATTCCTAATAGTGTACTTGTGCTCCGAAATCCTTTTCGATACATTTCGTGTCGTGGAGCCGATATATACCAGATCTCTATTCTAACTATCATGGGCTTTCAACGGAACACAATAAACTCCATGTCTATTTGCCAGTGGGACGGTCCTTGATGATTGACAAAATATTTCGTGAACTGACTCCGAAGTCTTTTTTTTTTTTTTTGATTGGAGGTTTAACGACCACTGTGAGCAACTCAATGGGCTATAAGCAGTCGCCCGTCCCTAATTTAGGGTCACTGGTTCCAGGGAAGGGAGAGAGCCAGTGCCGTAAGACAAACACAACATCCATGCCTGACCGGGATTCGAACCCGGACCCCTTTCGGACAAATGATTAAGTGGAGCGGCAGACTGTGTTTTGCCCCTCCAGTTTTAGCACCCAAAATATAAGTTCATTTAATTTAACAGAAAAAAAAAAAGCTTTCAAATTGTTTAAAAAACAAACGAAATGCTGGTGATTTTTATAGCGTTTTAGCAGTTTTTAATTAGCATTTTTACCTTTATGGTAAAGGAAAGAAAACAAAATAATACTGGGAAAAGAACCTCCCCTGTGCTCCTGATTTTTTCTGCTCTGTTCTACGACTGGTTAATGGGTGGGAAGAGTGAGGGAGAATTATCCTACACAAATACAACAAATAGCTGTGTGAATGTGTGTAGAGGGGGCAGGGACAGTCCACTCCATTTTCTACTTTGCATTCAAGTGATTCTGAAATCCGTCCTATGCATATATTCCCAATGGGGTAGGGGGTTTGTGTTTATCTAGTTCTTGAACAATTAGTGTTGTATTATCGCCTATCAAACATCCCGCTTTCTTAGCTCAATCGGCAAGACCAGACGGCAAGTGCGTTTCTGCCGAAAGCAATAGTCTGAAGTGTAGTATCACTGGAGACACTTTCTGGGTGGTGCCTTGAGCTGTTTTTTTCCTAGTGTAAAGACCTTTCATCACTTCCGCGCCCGCTTACTACCCCATCTGGATTTCCTGTCCTCTGGGCTGAAATTCATGAAGGAAACAATCTTCATTTGTATGTGGTCGAGGGGAGGGGATATGCTTTACCGCAGTCTTCACTTCCATGTCCAATTGCCCATCGTCGTATTCGTACTGTGACTATGTAGCCGGTGTTCAGGTACTTCACCAATTTTACTTCCGTGCTTACAAAAGTGCAATTTTTTTTGGAGTGTTTTCGAGATCGTTTTTGTGATCAGAGAAGAATTTTGATCTTTGAAGGCTGAATGGAGAAACTTACAAGCAAAAGGAAACGTGAGACGGGTGCAGAATCAATAAATGTAAGTCCATTTTAAAAATCTTTTTTAACAGATATTTGATATTTTGGGGGAATGCGCCATTGGCTTGTTTCACATAAAAGTATTTTGAATTGAGTTGTAAGATCATGGTGAATTGGTGATATTGATTGTGGGTTGTGTGAGGAATTCGCACTGGTATGGTGCAAATTCCAACAGGCGCTTGGCGCTTATTCGGACTTTTTTAAGGGTGGGTCTGTGTGACAGTATTTTGCCTCTGTTGAAAATCCGAGAGCAAGTTTAAAACTTAAGGTGAAAAGTCTAATGAAGACTTTTCACCAAAAGTTTTAACCTACAGAGTAAGTTAAAATACTACTAATTATAAATTTATTAGGAGAACGGCAATTATTCCTAATAAATTTATAAAATTTAAACTTAATTTTCTTTTTATCTCTAATCTCGAGTAGGCAATTTGTTTTTCCTATTGCCTCTTATAGTTTTATGTCTATTATATGCAAAATTGGGTCTGCTAGTTTCAAGGATTTAGCTAGAAATTAAAAACTGTTTTTAATCCACTACTACATTAAAACAAGATATTTTCCCACACAATATTTACGTATTCCAAATAAAAAATAAAAATAAAATGTGACGTAACACATCATTATCCTCCTAGATTACTGATTAGTTCCGAACCATTAAATGAGGAAAACTATAAAAAAAATTGCTAATATTGACTCTTTGTCTTTCATCTGGAAAACTATGAAAAAATTGCCAATATTAACACTTTGTCGTCCTACTTCATAATTTGATTTTAAAGACATTTGATAATCTGCTTCTTTCTAAGGAAATGATTTCCGCAATGTAGTTTTTGAGCTTATTTTTAGTCCATAGAAACCTACATACTGACGGGATGTAGGTAAAAATACCCCCGGAGAAATTACCCCGGAAAACTGAAAAGCGGTAAAAAAAATACCCCCAGAACAAACGGCTCACTGTAAACTGCCTCACAGGAACACTGATGTGTGGCAGTGTTTCGGTGTGGCAATTTACCGGCAACCCTGCCACACATCTTTCAGTAACTTGGCCACAAAAGTTCAAGGAGGGGGGGGCTGTAAAGATTGCCGTTTCTGAGCTTCTATTGAGAACTGAATTGGGAACTCCAAACGAATTTCGAGAAAACGTTCCATGTCAGCCAAGCGATAATTGTACTTTAATTTGAAGAAATAAATTGCCGAGGATTCGAGGTACACTTGGTTGGGGAACTCCTATATACCCAACTTCCGTAATATTATATTCTGGGCCGCTGGAGTCTGTCAGTGTATCCAATATGTTCCGCTTGAAGTGTCCGTGAGCTTGGGGGGGGGCTTTCCCCCAAAATGTTAAAATGGACGAAGAGCTGTAAACATTAGGACCATGCTTTATATAATGATTTTGTACACGACCCCGAATTTTCAGGAGGGTGGGGTGAATTCACCCTCCCCTAAGTTTATAAGAGCGCAGACAAGTGTTCAAGGTATGGCATTTGCTCGCAATTTCTATGCTTCATGTTGTGTTTAGTGGCAGACTATGTATGCCCTTTCCCCTCCCCAGAAATTTGGTGGTCTGTAAAACGGATACGAGGTGTTTGGTTTGGAGGACTCTACCCCCACTTCCGTAATTGTATATTCTGGACCTCTAGTCGGTCAGTGTATCATCGATGTTACCACTGAAGAGCTCTTAGAAACTGGAGGGTTCACCCCACCCTCCTGAAAATTCGGGGTCGTGTACAAAATCATTATATAAAGCATGGTCCTAATGTTTACAGCTCATCGTCCATTTTAATATTTTAGGGGAACCCCCCCCCCCCCCCAAGCTCACGGACTTCGCGGACGCTTCAAGGGGAACATATTGGATACACTGACAGACGCCAGCGGCCCAGAATATAATATTTCGGAAGTTGGGGGTAGAGGCCCCCAAACCAAGTGTACCTCGGATCCTCGGCAATTTATTTCTTCAAATTCAAGTACAAATATCGCTTGGCTTACATGGAACGTTTTCTCGAAATTCGTTTGGAGTTCTCAATATAGGTTCAGAAACGGCAATCTTTATAGCCCCCCCCCCCCCCGAACTTTTGTGGCCAAGTTGCTGAAAGATGTGTGGCAGGGTTGCCGGTAAATTGCCACACCGGAACACTGCCACACATCAGTGTTCCTGTGTGGCAGTTTACAGTGAACCGTTTGTTCTAGGGGTATTTCCTCCGGGGTATTTTTACCGCTCTTCAGTTTCTCGGGAGTATTTTCCCTAGGGGTATTTTTACCGTTTACCATACTGACATACTGTCATACAAGCGTAATGAACTTCTTCATAATGACAAAAGTACCTAAGTGAGCCTACTTTGGGATACGCCCCTCCCCTTCACTTACAAATATAATCTGCTGCATATATTTCATAGTGTTAGTATTGTTTATGAAATGTCAAATGCCTTCACTACAATATTCATAAAGAAAACAGAAATCACCTAATCAGACTCATGAAACGCCTTATCCTTTTTAAACTCCGCATCATAGTAACCCTGTATATATACAGGGTGCATAGGAAAGTCCCTTTAGCCCGAAATAACTTGAGAACGGAGAGAGGTACAGTTATGCAAGTGAGATAACGGTATAGTAAAGAGACTGCGCCCGATCGAATGCAATCAGTAGCAGCGCCCCTAGTGGCTAAATGCGGAAGTTAGCCATTGCAAATTGAAAACGAAAAGAGACAGAGCAAAATTTTCAATTTCAAAGTTGTAGAGCATCAATTAATTAGTACAAAACGATATTTGTTTCACACGGATAAGATAAATTGTCGCCTGAGTACCCTAAAATGTCAGAAATCGATGCGCGACGATTGGAATCTGCATATTCACATTTCGCAAATGTAGCCGTATGCAAATGTAGATTGTGAGGTTGTACCGTACCTACGATATAAAAACCAGTAGCAGGATGTACCCTGATCAGAAGTTTAGGTTTACGTACGCTGTGTGAGAATGGCGAGGTTTACTAACTCCCAATATTGAGAGATGGTGCTTATTTACGGCGAATGCCAAAGAAACGCGGCGCCAGCTGCACGGGAATATGCCGTTCGATTTCCAGCTGGGCCACATACAAGTGCGGTTACCATTGCAAGTGTAGAGAGACGGCTGACCGCTCAGAGAGACAGGAACACTAAAAGTCGTTCTCGTACTGGCAGACCAGTGGGTGCAGGTATGCGTATAATGGCAGAGGATATTTTGGCATATGCACTAGCGACTAGCCCATCCACAAAGCAGTACAAGAGATATCGGCAGGGCGAGTGGCTTAGCACGGGGCTGTATATGACAAATACTGCATGCTCAAGGTGCACATCATTATCGTGACACTCCGCAGCAAAAACTGTTACCATGGGACAATGAGCGTCGATTTGATTGGTGCAACTGGGCTTTGATTAATGTTGAAGGTGACTCAGGTTTTTTATCCAACATTCTTCGGCCGGACGAGGCAGTGTTCCACCGTTACTTTCACGAATACAAATGTGTATCGTGGGCAATGGCGAACTCTTCGAACATCCTCGACATTAACTTTTTATCAATGTGCGCCAGTTTGCCTTTTTTGTTTTTGTTTTGTCTGACGTCATCAAACTGTATTGACATAAGTACGCATTTATGCAATAAATTGTGTGTATTTGCTCATACCTATTCCTGTTCCCTTCAAACGTTCACACAAAAGGTCACGCATCGATTTTGGACATTTTAGGGTATTCAGGCGACACTTTATCTTATCCGTTTGAGTAGTGAGAAATGCTATGTTTCAGGCCCCTTCACTTAACATTGTGCACCTCACGGTTGCACCTCACAGGGGCCGCAGCAGGGATGGAGGGATGGAATTCCTCTCGAGTGAGCCTACCGGAAATGTCTTATCTCTGGAGATAAGACATTTCCGGTAGGCTCACTCGAGAGGAATTCATGTTCTAATATCTTTTTTTTTTTAACAAACTTAGGAAATTTTTTCGCGCTTTGAGTTCTGATTTATTAGGATTTTTATATATTATTTTAGAACTTGAGTGAGGTGTTAGGAATTTTTTTTATAGGCGTTGCATTATTGCTCAAGTATTATTTATTGTTTACAACAAATATTTCCTCCATGTCCCTTACTCAAGAAATGTTTTATGTAAAACAAATGAATTATTCCTTCTTGAAACAACCCTCATAAAGCGTTTGTATGGTGATCATGATTAATATTTTGTAATTTCATTTCCGAAGAAAGAAAGAATTCTTTTAAAACATCGTCGGTGACACATTCCATTTGTTTCTTGATGGGAAAGATAAAACCTTGAGACGTTATCTCTGCTTCCTGTTAGAGATAGTGCAATCTCCCCACCAAGCGGACTTCAATATCTTGTGAGACTAATCAGTTCCTCTGCCCAATTTCTTATCTTTTCACCCCGATTTGTTAGAGAAGGTTATCTGATTTCAGTATCGCAGGAGGTTGATAACACAACTTTTGGAAGGAAATGCTTTGTTTCGTAAACAAACAAACCTTTCTCCGGAACAAAGTTTTCTGAACCGCTTAATCTTTATATACAGAAAAGATGACTTTTTTTCACCCCATGCGTTTGACAACACAGGAATATTTTTTGTATGTTTTGAAGGAGTTTTTCGCGTTGATGTAATGAATTTTCTGGGGAACTTTTGCTTTTCCTCCATTTAATTTTATTTCAGACCATGAGACGAGGAAATGCTTCTTTAGAAACGATTACGTTCCTGTTCGCGGTAACTATGGACATAGACTTCATGTTAATTCTGAGCCTTTCGCCCCTGCAATAATATTTTCTCGCAATTGTTTCATACGTTTAAGAACTCTACAGATCTTTCCCAGTTAAAATTCTGCTGTAACAATATTTTCTTACTTTATTTCGCATATCATTATAGCTTCCCAATTTTCGCTATTTTTCTTCTATCTTTGAAATTTCGTTAAACTTCTCAGTAGGTCAGGATTCTTTTTTTTTACTTGACCAAACTTATGAGTCCTTTTATTCAGACTTCTTTTTTTTCATTGCATTTCAGCAAACGATTATTTTAGATGTAACAAATCATCAGATTTTTGTTTCCTTATATAGCATATTTTCCAACTTGCTTAAATATATTCCTCAAAGCTTGCATGTATGTCAAATATGCATTTGTTTTCTGTTCTTTCGTAGTTTGCTATACTTTTCGTGGACTGTCCCGACAGGAAAGCATTCATTGTCAAGACATACAAACTAAAACCTTTTTTCTTACAATAAAATTTGTATTCTTTGTGCTGTGCATTTTTCTGTCTCGTCCGAAAAAACATTCATTCTAGAGGCAAAGCGAGTAATTCCGTTCTTCCCCTAAACATTATGTTTTGAACGTTTTACTAACTCACCAGAAAAGCAGTTATTCCTCACCCCCATAGCGAAAATAAAGAAATGCTTACTGCTTTTCCCTACATATCGACTCAATCTATTTCTTTTCGAAATGCTGGTCATGACATTTCAACTAAAATTTCATACTTTCACCAAAATTCATATTTTTAAAGGAACTATTTTCTTTTTTACTTAATTTCATGCGTAACTAAGTTTTTTATTGTTTCCTCGCCTCAACAAACTCAGTAAGAACTCCCCTAATCTCATTCCATTTCCTCATTTAGTTTGCTTTAAATTGAGATGTTTCAAAACTTTGCGTATATTTCATTCACTATATGTACAGTTCTTCCGCGTCTGTCCCTTCATTTTTAACTTCTGTGCCTGCTGCATTTTTTCTTTAGACGTTTAGGTTCATTGACCTTTTCTTTCGTTTTAATTAGGTTTTCATTATCATATTTTTTTTATTCATTGTCTCAGCAGAAAAAGCTTTCACTCTGGAGACATAGCGACTAAGTGCATACTTCCTTTAAACTTAGACATAGCGACTAATCCTTTAAACTTAGACATAGCGACTAAGTCCATACTTCCTCTAAACTTAGACATAGCGACTAAGTCCATACTTCCTCTAAACTTAGACATAGCGACTAAGTCCATACTTCCTCTAAACTTTTTTTTGTACGTTTTACTAATTCGTCAGAAAAGCAGTTGTTTCCAAACTCCCATAGAGAAAATATCGTATTCCACTATTTTACTTATTATATTTTT
The DNA here is from genome assembly GCA_039090855.1 of Macrothele yani. Taxonomy (NCBI): domain Eukaryota; kingdom Metazoa; phylum Arthropoda; class Arachnida; order Araneae; family Macrothelidae; genus Macrothele; species Macrothele yani. The sequence continues at coordinate 83,818,056 of CM077017.1, forward strand.
CCTTCTGCTCAGTGTTGTATGATTCTTCAAACTTTGGTTTATTTTTATGAAACTTCTTTTTTCTAATTTCTTTTTTCTGATTCAACCTATCAATCTTTTCTTATCGATTTAATTGCTCTTATTTTTCCATTCGACATTACTTTTGAACAGAAATGTCGCTCCATAAACTTTCTTTAAATCCCTATATATCCAAGAATTTTGTTAAATGTCCAAGTTCGACTCCCCCAGAATTTTTTCTGAAAATGATAGTTTCTCTTTTGAAAAAAAAAAAAATTCCACAATAAGAATCCCTTCACTGAAACAAGAAATTCCTATTCAAAGCATTCCATCCCTCTTTCTACTTCAAATACTCTATTTGTAAATCTAAGGAACTGTTGTTTTTTTAATATTCATGTATTTTCCCCTCTAACTTTAGAAGATTTTTTTTTTCAAAATGTATGTAGATATTACGATAGTAAAACCTCTTACAACGGCTTGATGTTCAATTCGCTTCAGACTGTCGTAAGGAAATTCGTACATTTTCTCATAACACATCGACATGTTATTTTTCTTCCCATTCACTTCAAAGACTGGAGATCAACTTAATGGAGTCCTTTGAGAAAGGGGAAATATATGTATATATTAGTTCATGTTCAGTTAAGGGAAATGCATGCATATATTTCAATATGAAAAAAGAAGCCCTATAAGTGAAAGCTCAACCTAAAGACGGATAGATTGCTCACGCTCTCTCTACTCTATGACATTTCTTTACTGAATAATACATGCCTTTTTTTTCATGAACCGCTTTAAAATCTTCGTTCTTCCTTTACTATTGTCAGATTCCATGTCCCTCCAGTTCTGTACTGAGAAACAGAAGCATTTATTAAATTTTAATTTATTAAGAGAGTAGAACTCTTTTAGGCTATGAAGTACTTTCAGGTCTTTCATTACGAAAATTTTCATTGTCATGAAAGCAGGCATAATCGAGATGATTTACTATCGTTTCAATGAAAGTGTTTACGTATTCATTGCTCTGATGCCAGATTTCATTTTCTTATACTTCGAACAGAAATGAATTTGAATCATTCGTCGAGAAAACATTTCTTTCATATGTATATATATATTTTTGCCTCCGAATCAAACGAACTCAAAAAAAGAAGAGACGCACTTTAATGTTTTTTCCTTTTATGAGTGGAATACGAGAATATGATACCAAAAATAAACTGCATGGGGTCAAAAACGATTTTGTTGATTTTACTAAGAGGACCGTTTTCGGATTTCTTATGATAGAAAATTCAGTGAATTTCCCATTGAATGACATGGGAAACTGCAAAATTTAAGATGCACGTTTTTGTTCAAGTAAAATATTTTAGAAGGTCTATTTTCGATTTATTTGAAAACAGACAGGGTGCGTTTCTGAACAGTTCATTTTTCCTACGATCAAAGCGAATCACTTCGCTTTTCTTAATGTGCGTTTCTGAAAGAAGTAAAAATAGATCAGGGAGAAAACTGGAAATTTTTTTTTATGAAACCCAGAGTGTTTATTTTCTTATAGCTAGAGGGGTCGTCAGTGAGAGCACTTATTCTTTTCAAACTAAGAGAATGAAGTGTAGCCAGTTTGAAAAAAAAATTTCAAACTCCCCAAAGTTTGGCCTTTTGTCTGGTTTCGACTCAATACTGTAAAGCATTGCTCTCAGACCAGTTGAATTCCTGGCCCTTAATGAAATACATTAAGCCTTTCCCTTAAAAATAACAAATCACTTCTTCAATACCAGATCCACAATAAATTTCTTTAAGATTTATGCATTCACACTTTTACTTTTAAAACTTGAAATTCATTATTATTTAACTCCTTATAAAAATTAAAAAACATTCACACTTTTACTTTTAAAACTTGAAATTCATTATTAGTTAACTCCTTACAAAATTGAAAAAAAAAACCAACAAAAGACATTCACACTCTTAGTTTTAAAACTTGAAATTCATTATTATTTAACTCCTTACAAAAATGAAACACATTCACACTTTTACTTTTAAAATTATAGAAAAATAGATGCATTCTCACACTATAAATTTTTTCCCTACCTCCCTCCCCATTCCCTTAAACCAACAATTTAAGGTAGTTCTAAAAAGAACTTTTTTTTCTCTGCTACATCCTCAATACATGTTTTTCACAGAACGCAACAAGTCCGTTCCATATATTCCTTCCAAGAAGGCTTTGGATGGGATATTCTCCCCAACGGTTTCAGCGAAAGATTCCGCTAAAGTCTTGGGGTCTAGCATTGCTACGGCATCCTTGAAGTGTTCTTTAAACTTAGATTGGGGGGGGCATCAGTACATCTGTGACCCATGATGTTTTCAAGCATGCGATCCGGATTAAGGTGACACTGAATACAATAGAATAATTTTTCAGCATGCCCCTGAACGAGATCCAACACCACTTCAATAAGCATGAAGTAATACTCTTCGTTCGTCAGTGGAGAGGAAGGAACGGGGGTTGGAATCCTCTGATGAAGCAAAACGGTCTTTGTAAAAACTGGACCAAATAGTAGAATAGTAATGCTGGTCCATATCTTCTCACATTGATCAGAGAGAGCTTCAAATTGTTCACCATTCAGTTTAATGGAATTAGGGTTCAGTCGACAAAATCCATTGATCCGATGGAAAAGCACCTCAAATATATAACTGTGAGGTCCATCCAAAGAAAGAGATGCTGAAATAATTAGTTCTTTTTTTTTTTTTGATTGGAGGTTTTTAATGACCACCGTGAGCAACTCAATCGGCTATAAGCAGTCGCCCGTCCCTAATTTAGGGTCACTGGTTCCAGGGAAGGGAGAGAACCAGCGCCGTAAGACAAACACAACATCCATGCCTGACCAGGATTCGAACCCGGACCCCTTACGGACGAATGATCAGAGGTCAGCGCCTTAGATCACTACGCCACCGGGGCAGCAGAAATAATTAGTTCTCTGTTGATTAACATATCTTCATTTTCTCAATGCAACCAACGGACTTTTCTCATAAACTGAAGGAAGGTCAGAGCTGTCATGGTGATTCCATTCTTGGTGGGGAAAAAGATTCTTGTTCATTCCTGTATCTTCTTACATGAACTCTGATTGTGTTATGGAAATCAGACACTTTCACGAATGCGTTACCCCATAAATGGAAATACGTGCGGCACGTTTTCAATCAAACCCTTTTCGTCCTGTTATAATTTAAACGAATTCAAAAGCGACCGTTTACAGATTTTTACTCGATCCCAAACCGTCTTTTATTCATGCTAGTTTTCCCATGTTATTCTATGGGAATTTTGCAATTATAAGAAAACGAAAATTTCCATTTTTAACTCTATAAGAGGATGTACTTTTCCGAAACTTGCCCTGTCACGTTTTCAATCACATCATTTTCGACCTGTTATAATTTAAACGATTTCAAAAACGACCGTTTACAAAATTTTACTCGATTCAAAATAAACTTATGGAAAATGATTTCATAGTTTTCCCAAAGAGAAGGTTCTTCTGACAGATCTCTTAGCTCATGGGGGAAAAAGTTCTTATCAGAACTATAATGAATTTCACCTTGAGAGTCATGACGTCACTCGTCAGCCTATCTCAAGCTCTCCTTCTTCATTCTCAATTCAGTTCTTTTAGTGGACGGACTTCAGTTGTTCCCCTTCCTGAGAAAAAAATGCTGCCTCTTCGACATAACAAGTAATGACTTCATTTCCATTATTCTCAGCTGTTCTCCTCAACTCAAGCTATTCATTACTTTTCTCGCCTGGAAGAAGAAGTGGAATATTTAAGTGGAGAATTCTCAAAGATCAAAATTTATGGAAAATCATATTCCATTCCCAGACAACATGTTACCTTCGGGGACCTCAATCTGAAATACACTTTTAGCGGTTTGACCTTAGAACCTCGCCCTTGGACTCCATTACTTCAAGAAATCAAGCTTTATGTTGAGAAAGAATGTGGTGAATCTTTCAACTTTGTTTTAATTAATAAATATCGAAATGGGAATGATAGAATCAGCGATCACCGTGATGATGAAGCTGAATTAGATCCTTTGTCTTGTATTGCCTCAGTATCTCTCGGACAGGAAAGAGACTTTGTTTTCAAGCGAAACGGGTTTAAACCAGTTTCCTTATCTTTGAGATCAGGAATTTTACTCCAGATCCTGCCACCAACTAATTCGTATTGGAGTCATGGTCTGCTTCGACAAAAGAATGCTCCAAACATTAGATTGAATTTGACCTTTAGAAAGATGATAACCGCGTGTTCTTTTTCCCATGACTCTGCTCTTTCACTCTCAAGCAGTAAACAAGTGACGAACTCCAACCTCTTATCAGTTTTGCCCGAACAATTCAAACCTAACCCATTCTGTTCCCTGTCTTCGAACTGTCAGCACGCTTCGTTGTCGACCACACCGCTTCCATCAAATTCCTTCGATTCTCTTCCTCCAGCTTTCAACATGAAGCGATCATCTTACTCTACTGAAGTTTCCGATGCTGTAGCAAAGAGGGTATGTACTGAAGCTTCCAAGTCATGTGTTGAATTGGGAATTTCTTTGAATGATATCCCCCCTCATCATTTCCATTTAGGGAGTAACGCATTCGTGAAAGTGTCTGATTTCCATAACACAATCAGAGTTCATGTAAGAAGATACAGGAATGAACAAGAATCTTTTTTCCCCACCAAGAATGGAATCACCATGACAGCTCTGACCTTCCTTCAGTTTATGAGAAAAGTCCGTTGGTTGCATGGAGAAAATGAATATATGTTAATCAACAGAGAACTAATTATTTCTGCGGCCCCGGTGGCGTAGTGATCTAAGGCGCTGACCTCTGATCATTCGTCCGTAAGGGGTCCGGGTTCGAATCCTGGTCAGGCATGGATGTTGTGTTTGTCTTACGGCGCTGGCTCTCTCCCTTCCCTGGAACCAGTGACCCTAAATTAGGGACGGGCGACTGCTTATAGCCGATTGAGTTGCTCACGGTGGTCATTAAAAACCTCCAATCAAAAAAAAAAAGAACTAATTATTTCTGCATCTCTTTCTTTGGATGGACCTCACAGTTATATATTTGAGGTGCTTTTCCATCGGATCAATGGATTTTGTCGACTGAACCCTAATTCCATTAAACTGAATGGTGAACAATTTGAAGCTCTCGCTGATCAATGTGAGAAGATATGGACCAGCATTACTATTCTACTATTTGGTCCAGTTTTTACAAAGACCGTTTTGCTTCATCAGAGGATTCCAACCCCCGTTCCTTCCTCTCCACTGACGAACGAAGAGTATTACTTCATGCTTATTGAAGTGGTGTTGGATCTCGTTCAGGGGCATGCTGAAAAATTATTCTATTGTATTCAGTGTCACCTTAATCCGGATCGCATGCTTGAAAACATCATGGGTCACAGATGTACTGATGCCCCCCCCCCCAATCTAAGTTTAAAGAACACTTCAAGGATGCCGTAGCAATGCTAGACCCCAAGACTTTAGCGGAATCTTTCGCTGAAACCGTTGGGGAGAATATCCCATCCAAAGCCTTCTTGGAAGGAATATATGGAACGGATTTGTTGCGTTCAGTGAAAAACATGTATTGAGGAGGTAGCAGAGAAAAAAAAAGTTCTTTTTAGAACTAAAAAAAAAGTTCTTTTAAGAACTAAAAAAGTTCTTTGTAGAACTACCTTAAATTGTTGGTTTAAGGGAATGGGGAGGGAGGTAGGAAAAAAATTTATAGTGTGAGAATGCATCAGTTTTTCCATAATTTTAAAAGTAAAAGTGTGAATGTGATTCATTTTTGTAAGGAGTTAAATAATAATGAATTTCAAGTTTTTAAAAGTAAAAGTGTGAATGTTTTTTTTTGTTTTGTTTTTTCAATTTTGTAAGGAGTTAAATAATAATGAATTTCAAGTTTTAAAAGTAAAAGTGTGAATGTTTTTTAATTTTTGTAATGAGTTAAATAATAATGAATTTCAAGTTTTAAAAGTAAAAGTGTGAATGCATAAATCTTAAAGAAATTTATTGGGGATCTGGTATTGAAGAAGTGATTTGTTATTTTTAAGGGAAAGGCTTAATGTATTTCATTAAGGGCCAGGAATTCAACTGGTCTGAGAGCAATGCTTTACAGTATTGAGTCGAAACCAGACAAAAGGCTAAACTTTGGGGAGTTTGAAATTTTTTTTTCAAACTGGCTACACTTCATTCTCTTAGTTTGAAGAGAATAAGTGCTCTCACTGACGACCCCTCTAGCTATAAGAAAATAAACACTCTGGGTTTCATAAAAATTATTTCCAATTTTCTCCCTGATCTATTTTTACTTCTTTCAGAAACGCACCTTAAGAAAAACGAAGTGATTCGTTTTGATCGTAGGAAAAATGAACTGTTCAGAAACGCACCTTGTCTGTTTTCAACTGAATCGAAAATAGACCTTTTAAAATATTTTACTTGAACGAAAACGTGCTTCTTAAATTTCGCAGTTTCCCATGTCATTCAATGGGAAATTCACTGAATTTTCTATCATAAGAAATCCGATAACGGTCCTCTTAGTAAAATCAACAAAATCGTTTTTGACCCCATGCACTTTAATTTTGGTATCATATTCTCGTATTCCACTCATAAGAGGAAAAAACATTAAAGTGCGTCTCTTCTTTTTTTGAGTTCGTTTGATTCGGAGGCAAAAATATTTATATACATATGAAAGAAATGTTTTCTCGACGAATGATTCAAACTCATTTCTGTTCGAAGTATAAGAAAATGAAATCTGGCATCAGAGCAATGAATACGTAAACACTTTCATTGAAACGATAGTAAATCATCTCGATTATGCCTGCTTTCATTACAATGAAAATTGAAACACCTGAAAGTACTTCGATAGCCTAAAAGAGTTCTACTCTCTTAAAAGAGTTCTACTCTCTTAATAAATTAAAATTGAATAAATGCTTCTGTTTCTCAGTAAAGAACTGGAGGGACATGGAATCTGACAATAGCAAAGGGAGAACGAAGATTTTAAAGCGGTTCATGAAAAAAAAGGCCATGGTTCATTCATAAAAGAAATGTCATAGAGTAGAGACAGCGTGAGCAATCTATCCGTCTTTAGGTTGAGCTTTCACTTATAGGGCTTGTTTTTTCATATTGAAATATATGCATGCATTTCCCTCAACTGAACATGAACTAATATATACATATATTTCCCCTATCTCAAAGGACTCCATTAAGTTGATCTCCAGTCTTTGAAGTGAATGGGAAGAAAAATAACATGTCGATGTGTTATGAGAAAATGTACGAATTTCATTAAGACAGTCTGAAGCGAATTGAACACAAGCCGTTGTAAGAGGTTTTACTATCGTAATATCTACATACATTTTGAAAATTTTTTTTTCTAAAGTTAGAGGGAAAAATACATGAATATTAAAAAACAACAGTTTCTTAGATTTACAAATAGAGTATTTGAAGTAGAAAGAGGGATGAAATGCTTTGAATAGGAATTTCTTGTTTCAGTGAAGGGATTCTTATTCTGAAAATTAAAAAAAAAAAAAAAGAGAAACTATCATTTTCAGAAAAATTTCTGGGGGAGTCGAACTTGGACATTTAACAAAATTCGTGGATACATAGGGATTTAAAGAAAGTTTATGGAGCGACATTTCTGTTCAAAAGTAAAGTCGAATGGAAAAATAAGAGCAATTAAATCGATAGGAAAAGATTGATAGGTTGAATCTGAAAAAAAATTAGAAAAAAGAAGTTTCATAAAAATAAACGAAAGTTTGAAGAATCATACAACACTGAACAGAAGAAAAATATAATAAGTAAAATAGTGGAATACGATATTTTCTCTATGGGAGTTTGGAAACAACTGCTGTTCTGACGAATTAGTAAAACGTACAAAAAAAAGTTTAGAGGAAGTATGGACTTAGTCGCTATATCTAAGTTTAGAGGAAGTATGGAGTTAGTCGCTATGTCTCCAGAATGAAAGCTTTTTCTGCTGAGACAATGAATAAAAAATATATGATAATGAAAACCTAATTAAAACGAAAGAAAAGGTCAATGAAACTAAGCGTCTAAAGAAAAAATGCAGCAGGCACAGAAGTTAAAAATGAAGGGACAGAAACGGAAGAACTGTACATATAGTAAATGAAATATACGCAAAGTTTTGAAACATCTCAATTTAAAGCGAACTAAATGAGGAAATAAAATGAGATTAGGGGAGTTCTTACTGAGTTTGTTGAGGCGAGGAAACAATCAAAAACTTAGTTCACATGAAATTAAGTAAAAAAGAAAATAGCTCCTTTAAAAATATGAATTTTGGTGAAAGTATGAAATTTTACTTGAAATGTCATGACCAGCATTTCGAAAAGAAATAGATTGAGTCGATATGTAGGGAAAAGCAGTAAGCATTTCTTTATTTTCGCTATGGGGGTGGGGAATAACTGCTTTTCTGGTGAGTTAGTAAAACGTTCAAAAAATAATGTTTAGGGGAAGAACGGAATTACTCGCTTAGCCTCTAGAATGAATGTTTTTGTGGACGAGACAGAAAAATGCACAGCTCAAAGAATACAAATTTTATTGTAAGAAAAAAGGTTTTAGATTGTATGTCTTGACAATGAATGCTTTCCTGTCGGGACAGTCCACGAAAAGTATAGCAAACTAGGAAAGAATAGAAAAAAATGCATATTTGACATACATGCAAGCTTTGAGGAATATATTTAAGCAAGTTTGAAAATATGCTATATAAGGAAACAAAAATCTGATGATTTGTTATATCTAAAATAATCGTTTGCTGAAATGCAATGAAAAAAAAAAGAAGTCTGAATAAAAGGACTCATAAGTTTGGTCAAGTAAAAAAAAAAGAATCCTGACCTACTGAGAAGTTTAACGAAATTTCAAAGACAGAAGAAAAATAGCGAAAATTGGGAAGCTATAATGATATGCGAAATAAAGTAAGAAAATATTGTTACAGCAGAATTTTAACTGGGAAAGATCTGTAGAGTTCTTTAACGTATGAAAAAATTGCGAGAAAATATTATTGCTGGGGCGAAAGACTCAGAATTAACATGAAGTCTATGTCCATAGTTACCGCGAACAGGAACGTAATCGTTTCTAAAGAAGCATTTCCTCGTCTCATGGTCTGAAATAAAATTAAATGGAGGAAAAGCAAAAGTTCTCCAGAAAATTCATTACATCAACGCGAAAAACTCCTTCAAAACATACAAAAAATATTCCTGTGTTGTCAAACGTATGGGGTGAAAAACAAGTAATCTTTTCTGTATATAAAGATTAAGCGGTTCAGAAAACTTTGTTCTGGAGAAAGGTTTGTTTGTTTACGAAACAAGGCATTTCCTTCCAAAAGTTGTGTTATCAACTCCCTGCGGTACTGAAATTAGATAACCTTCTCTAACAAATCGGGGTGAAAAGATAAGAAATTGGACAGAGGAACTGATTAGTCTCACAAGATATTGAAGTCCGCTTGGTGGGGAGATTGCACTATCTCTAACAGGAAGCAGAGATAACGTCTCAAGGTTTTATCTTTCCCATCAAGAAACAAATGGAATGTGTCACCGACGATGTTTTAAAAGAATTCTTTCTTTCTTCGGAAATGAAATTACAAAATATTAATCATGATCACCATGCAAACGCTTTATGAGGGTTTTTTCAAGAAGGAATAATTCATTTGTTTTACATAAAACATTTCTTGAGTAAGGGACATGGAGGAAATATTTGTTGTAAACAATAAATAATACTTGAGCAATAATACAACGCCTATAAAAAATTTCCTAACTCCTCACTCAAGTTCTAAAATAATATATAAAAATCCTAATAAATCAGAACTCAAAGCACGAAAAAATTTCCTAAGTTTGTTAAAAAAAAGGTATTAAAACATGAAAAGATTTCCCAAAAATGTTTGTCAAAGGTCTTATCTCCAGAGATAAGACATTTCCGGTAGGCTCACTCGAGAGGAGTTCCATCCCCCCATCCCTGCTGCGGCCCCTGTGAGGTGCAACCGTGAGGTGCACAATGTTAAGTGAAGGGGCCTGAAACATAGCATTTCTCACTACTCGTGTGAAACAAATGTCGTTTTGTACTAATTAATTGATGCTCTACAACTTTTTAATTGGAAACTTTGCACTCTCTTTTCGTTTTCGATTTGCAATGGCTAACTTCCGCATTTCGCAACTAGGGGCGCTGCTATCGGTTGCATTCGATCGGGCTTAGTCGCTTTACTACACTGTTATCTCACTTGCATAATTGTACCTCTCTCCGTTCAAAAGTTATTTCAGGCTAAAGGGACTTCCTATGCACCCTGTATATATGCGCTAGCGCGACGTTCTGATATAGTTTCAGTGCTTTATTTAGAAAATAGGAAAATACTTTGCCCCCCCCCCCTCAATTTTTGAAACGTTGGCACGTCACTGCTGTCGAGTATCGTATTTACCACCATCCCTGAATATCCATTGGTTTCGGCAATTCGGTGTATATAACTAATTTTACTGCGTCTGGGCTGCAAGCTAGAAGAGTTTTATATCGCTCGTCTCACAAGGTAGTGGAGGGAAGAAGCATCATATAGTTGTCTTCTAAAAAACGTATGCAAGAAACATTGTATAGTTGTCTTCCTTCGGATACCTTGTGAGATGAGCGATATCACACTCTTCTAGCTTGCAGTCCAGACGCAGGGAAATTAGTCATACACATTAAGAAAAGCTTTTTGCATTTCATAGAGTTTTTCTATCAAGCCCTCCGTTCTTGTTTCAGATTTAATATAATTCTTTGCAACTACTATTTCTTCTCTTTGGGGAACATTAATTCCAAGTTCTTTCAGGGCATCATACTTTTCTAAATCCTCATTCAGTTCCTCAATAGCAATCAAATCTTGGTTGATGCAAAATCTCTTATCAAGTTCTTGTAGAACAGAATCAATAGTCTCATTGTACATGCACTGCAGTTTATTGCGATGACAGACTCCCGAAGGCTCATTTATGAATTCATGAACAATAATGTTTTTCCATCATTTAATTTCCTTTACGAGTTTTATACTTTTTCATTTCATCCTCCAAATTCTTAAAGAACGAATTACTCTCTTCCAAAAAGCTACTGTTTCAAAAAATATGATTTTTTGAAACAGTGGTTGTTAGAAAGGTGGCCGAGGTTGAGGTGTTAATCTATTAAATTAATTACGATTAGTAAATTAATTAAATGCCAGTTTGTCAGACTGGAGAAGTAAATATTCCTCAAATAAACCCTATAAATTGAGTTTTTTTCCCGTAGGTAATAACGTTTTTAATAATGATTGTTTTAGTAATAATAGATGATGTGGATAGTGTAAAAGAAATGGAGGGCCGGGTTGAAGAAAATTTATTGAAGAGCACAAAGCGATGATAATGAGAATGTTTTCTGTTTTTGATCCTGTTTCGGTATGAGGGGTGTTGTTGAATTGGTTAGCACTAGCGCTATTTTTGGTAGTTGTTGCATTAGGACATTATCAAATCGAGGGGGGGGGGTATTTAGGATTAAGGAGGGGAAGGCGATGACTTTAATATTCAAGGATATTTCTTCATGCACCCCATTTATTTGGGGCTGGTGATTTCTAGAGTAGGTTGTTTGTTTTTATTGGGGTGAATAATGCTTTGGGGTTGTTTTCTTTTGTGTTTACTAGAACTAGACACTTGATGGTGACTATGAGATCAGGGATGGTGGCGTGGTTGATGGGGTGTGTTATGGGATGAGTGATGAAATTCAAGGAGGGAAGTGCTCATCTGGGGCCCTTTGGTATTAACTTCTTTTATAGTGTTAATTGAAAGAGTGAGTCATTTGTTTCGTCCTGTTACGTTGTCGGTTCGGCTATCTGCAAATATGATAGCAGGACATTTGATTATTGGATTAATTTCTAGAATTAGTTTGGCTTCTTTTGGGGGGTTCGCAGTGTCAGTGGTTTTGCAAAGTTTAATATTGGTACTTGAGTGGGCGGTGGCGTTTATTCAAGTGCTCGTTTTCAGAGTATTGGTCATACTGTATTCTTTGGAAAGTTATTAAATTAATAGTTGTATTTCATCCTTATCCGGTGAGGCATGGATGTTGTGTTTGTCTTACGGCACTGGCTCCATCCCTTACCTGGAACCAGTGACCCTGAATTAAGGACGGGCGACTGCTTATAGCCCATTGAGTAAATCACGGTGGTCGTGAAACCATCAACCAAAAAAAAAAAAAATACTAAGAGACACATTTTACACATATGAGAAGCAACACTTGATACCATGGGTGTGATTATGGCACAAGTCTCTCTTCCTGAGAAATTTCAAGTGCAGTTGCAATTTCTCAGGGACGGTGAAACTTTACACTCATGCACTTGTATAGCACTATGGAAATGTATTTTACACTGCTGGCCACCCAAAATGCAACACCAAGATGAAAGCATCCGATTGGCCTGAAATTCGCAGCATGCGTCGCCCGCGAGAGGACATGCAAACGATTATCATTGCAGGGCATACGCAAATCATGTGCGCCCGGCAGGCCACCGAGAAGCACTATAAGAAGGGTTCACAGAAGGCGGGGTGTAAGTAGTGGAAGTGTGTTGTGCTGCCGGACATGTGCGCGGGAAGCTTCCTGATGCCTCGTCGCAGAATACGGCAGTCATTCCAGCAAGTTTCGGAGTTCGACAGAGGACGAACGGTGGCTTACCGCGACAGTGGTTTATCGTACCGAGACATTGGCGCCCGTGTGGGACGACATCCAGCCACAGTGAGGCGAGTATGGATTCGGTGGGTGCAGGAGGGACGGACGGACCGACGTGATGGTTGGTTGGTTGGTTGATTGATTTTTAGGGCGCAAGGGCGGACCGACGTGAGCGATGCCGCAGCCGCGGCACACCACCGCACGAGAGGACCGGCATGTTGTGCGGCGGGCATTGACGCTCGCACCGCAATATCACGGACGTTAGCGCAGGAATTAGGGTGTGTTGCGAAACAACCTGTGTCAGCAGGTACCGCTCGACGTCGTCTTCAGGAGCGGGGACTTGTCGCACGGCACCCATTGCTTCGATTACCATTGATGTTACACCACCGGCGAGTGCGGCGGCAGTGGGCCGTTGAACGCCTCACCTGGATTACGGAATCGCACGACATTGTCTTCTCCGACGAATCACGCTTTTTCCTGCAACACCACGATGGTCGGACCCGTGTATAGCGGCACCGTGGTGAGAGACTGTATACGCCTGAATTATGCATCGCCATACCGATCCGTCGCCTGGCGTTATGGTTTGGGGCGCAATTGGATATGACACCCGCACCCCTCTGGTACGCATCGGCGGTACACTCAACAGCCACCGCTACATCTCCGACGTTTTGGAGCCTGTAGTCCTCCCTTACCTGCAGGACCTGCCAGCGGCCACGTTTCGAAAGGACAATGCGCGACCGCACGTGGCACGCATCATGCAACAATTCTTCACGGCCCACCAGGTGTCACTGCTGCCGTGGCCCGCCTGTTCTCCCGATATGTCGCTCATCGAACACGTCTGGTCGCTGATCGGCAACCGAGTGGCCCGGCAAGCGCCACCCGCGGTTACGCCTGATGAACTGTGGCAACGTGTGGAAGCAGCCTGGATCGACATACGTCAAGCCCACATCCAAAGTCTCTTTCGTTCTATGCCGCGGCGTGTAGCGGCCGTATTGCGAGCCATGGGGGCCACACGAACTATTGATGTCTGCGTGTTCCGCAAGTCGCACGGGCATGTAAGCTCAATCGTTTCATCTTTGTATCTGTTGTTATGTGTCCAGTAAATCTGGCTTTGCTATCTCGTGTCCTTCTTGGTGTTGCATTATGGGTGACCAGCAGTGTATTTCTGGGATGGGTTCGGCAGCTGTTGGAGAGGATGTGTTGTGATTGAAGTTTAGATTTATTGGAGTTCAGTGGAGTTACAAAGCCTACAGTTGTTTCATTTCAGGTAAGTTTTTGTATTTAAGTTCTGTGTTGCTGATTCAGGTAGGGAAGACCAGGTGTGTAACACTAAAAAAAATAAAACAATTTTAAACCCTTGTTTCGGAAATAACATATTTCAAAGACATCTGCATGAAACCTGAACCAGGGTTCGGGGGCCGGGGAGTCTTTCCTTGATGAGTGGCTCCCGGTCGCCGACCCCAAGTGTTTAAAATTATTAAGTGAAAAAAGAACACCAAGAAGGAATTGGCGGACGATCATGAAATTTACATATGTTAATGGGGTCGAGTTTACGTAGGTGTGATGTTAATTTCGGGACCAACCGGTGAGCGCTTACGCCACAGCACGGCATAATATGCAAATTATCATCGGTGGTATTTAAGGAGTATGGCGAAGTGAACGTAATCAGTCGTCGGCGTACGGACACGTGCGAAGACCCTGAAGAAGCTGCAATGCCTGGACATGGAAGACGTGTACGATTTCAGCAGTTATCGGACTTTAAGCGAGGTCGTCTTGTCGGACTCCGCGAGGCCGGATGGTCGTATCGTCGTATTGCGGAGCGAACTGGACGGGAAGTATCGGTGGTGGTACGATGGTGGCGTAGATGGTCCAAGGAACATTCCCACACGAGAAGACGTGGAACCGGGAGTCACAGGCGGACTGATGAGCGGACCGATCGACGCATAAGAAGAGCGGCGTTGTCAAGCAGAACATCCACTGCGACGCAAATCCGAGACGCCGTTGCACCTGAGGAGACTGTGCGAACAATCCGCAACCGTCTACTGGACGCAGGACTACGTGCACGTGTGCCTCTGGCATGTGTACCTCTGACTCATGCCCACCGTCAGGAACGGCTGCAGTGGCGTCGCCAACGTCTGTACTGGAGAACGCAATGGCGATCTGTCGTGTTCAGCGATGAAAGCAGATTCTGCTTGGGAGCCTTCGATGGCCGTATGCGTGTTCGCAGACGCACTGGGGAGCGTCTCCATCCTTCTTGCATCCGCCAGCGACACACACGGCCTACATCTGGTCTCCTGGTGTGGGGAGCGATCAGCTATCGCTCCCGGACACATCTAGTGTTTGTACCGGGTACGTTAAACAGCACCTCCTACATCAACAACATCATTCAGCCCGTTGTTGTGCCTTTGTAAGGTCGGTCCATCGTGGTGTTTTCCAGCAAGATAACGCACGCCCACACACGGCACGTGCAACGCAACATGCACTTCAGGGTGTGAGACAACTTCCATGGACTGCACGTTCACCGGATTTGTCCCCCATTGAGCACGTGTGGGATTTTATGGGACAACGACTTATCCGGTCTCCACGGCCAGCCACGACCATCCCCGATTTACGCGTCCAGGTTGAGGATGCTTGGAACTCAATACCCCAAACTTACCTTCAACATCTGTACGACAGACTCCATGCCAGCATTGCACAGTGTGACGCAGTTCATGGCGGTTCAACCTCGTACTAACCATGTTACATGGAAATGCTATTTTTCAGTTTACCAGCAAATACAGTTGTATTTTGCCATAATGTTTTGATCACGTTATCCTCTGTATTCCGCGCGTTATTATGCTGTATAGATTTCGTTGGTAACAGACGTCTCCTTCTTGGTGTTTTTTTTTCACTTTCCGCCAGTGTATATATATATATATATATATATATCATCATTGTCAACCATTATCAATCCACTGCTGGACGAAGGTCTACCCAAGTTTCTTCCCCAACGGTCTGTCTTGCGCCAGTCTCTTCCATGTTACTCCCGCATACTTTCGAATTTCATCCGCCCATCTCCCATGTGGTCTTCTTCTGGGTCTTTTCCTGTCCCTCGGAATCCAGTCTAAAATTTCAGCTGTCCATCGATGGCCTGTCCTTCTGGCAATATGTCCAGCCCATTGCCATTTCAGGGATTTTATTCTGATCATGATGTCTTCCACTCTTCTCATTTTTCTGATCCACGAGTTCCTCTTCTTATCTCTCCTGATTACACCAAGCATGCATCTCTCCATGCTGCTTTGAGTTGCCTGCAGTCTTTGTATGTCTCTTTTAGTTAAGGTCCACGTCTCTGCCCCATATGTAAGCATTGGAAGGATGCATTGATCAAACACTTTTCTTTTAAGATATAATGCTCTTGAAAATTATACTGTTTCTTCCAAAAGCTCTCCAGTCAAGTTTTATACGCCGATTAATTTCTTCATCAATGTGACCTTCACTTGATATCTGCTGTCCAAGGTAAATGTAGGTATTAGTTATCTCCAACTTTTCCCCAACAATCGATAAATCTTCATTTCTTGTAAAAGCATTGTAATCACTTTTGTCTTCTGAAAGTTCATTTTTAATCCCACTTCTTTACTCTTGTTAGCAAGTTCCTGGATCATACTCTGCAGCTCTGATGGGGTAGTTGCAAAAATTACTACGTCATCCGCAAAACGAAGGTGAGTTAGATAATCTCTATTAACCTTTATCCCTTTGTTTTCCCAGTTCAGTGATTGAAAGACATTTTCCAATGTGCCATAAAGAGTTTGGGAGATATAGTGTCACCTTGTCTCACTCCCATTCCAATTTTTACGGGTGCTGTATTCTCAAATAGCCGAATCTTTGCAGTTGCATTTTTATAGATATTATGAATAATATTAATGTATGCATCTTCAATACCGCAGGATTTCAAAGCCATTGTAACTGCAGACGGTTTCACCGAACCAAAGGCCTTTTCATAATCGATAAAAGCCATGCACAATGGAAGTTCATATTCCCTCGCTCTTTCAATTAGTTCTCTCAGTACGTGGATATGATCCATTGTGCTGTAGCCACTCCTGAAACCAGTTTGTTCTCTCGGTTGAGCCATGTCCCTTGTCACCTTCAAGCGGTGTGAAAGAGCTTTAGTGAAGATTTTATAAACCACTGATAGGAGGCTGATAGGTCTGTAATTCCTGAGATCCTCAATGTCAGTTTTTTTATGTAGCAGGATCATTGTAGCATTGTTCCAATTTTCAGGAATCTTCCCTTCATTAAGGCATCGAGTGAAAACTTGGGCGAGTACTGTTTCAATTTATCCACTTACTTCTTTTATGATGTCTACTGTAATTACATCTTCTCCTGGAGCTTTTCCCCGCTTCATGTTCTTGATTGCATGTGCAACGTCTGCCGGGAGGACTGGAAGAACTCTGGTACTGGTACCTTTCATGAAGTCTGGAGTACACGTATCATCACTTTCATATAATTTGGAGTAGAAATCTTTCACTCTTGTCAAAATTTCCCCTCTATTTCTTGTTACAGAACCACCCTCTTTTCTCAGAGCCATAATCTGTTTTCTTCTCTTACTCAGAAGTCCCTTTGCTCTCTTTAGGCTTTGGTTGTTTTCAATTGCTTTCCTCACTAGTTCACAGTTGAATTTCCTTACTTCTTCAGTGATACTTTTTCGTATCGTCTTGCATAGCTCTATATATTCCACTTTGGAAGTCACATCTTCTTTAGTTGTCCTCATCTCTCTTCTTTTTTGCATCAGAAATTTGGTTTTTCCTGATAATGTGTTCGTATGAAACTTGTTCTTAGTACCAGCTATTTTTGTTGCTGTTTCCATAAGAGCCTTGCTTAGTTTTCTTTTAACTTCAGATATATCCACTTCTTCCGACGTTAGACCTTCTAGAGCAGAGAATCTGTTCCTCAGTTTCAATTTGAAGGTAATATGATTAAGGTTGGTCGTGTCAATACACTATGTTTGCTTTATGAGCTTGCCACGTTCGAGTTTGGCATTGAGGTATATATACAGGGTGTATCAGAAATGATGGTCAAAACTTCAAGGGGTGATAGAACACGGCACAAGGAACAATATTTGTAATACAAGGCATGGTCGGAAGCCGCGTGGTTAGCCAGTAGAGGGTGCTTCCCTGCGCGTTTCGCACGCACACACACCGTCATTCGCAAGCTGTACGGCCACCGGGATGCAGTGGTATTCGAATGCTGAGAAGACTGATATCCAATTCATGTACGGAGCCGCAAACGGCAACGCCGTCGAAGCTCAACGACTGTTCCGGGAGCGTTTTCCTTATCAGCCAGTGCCCGATCGCCGAACCTTTAAGCGCTTGCACAGACAACTGTGTGAGACGGGGTCGTTCTTTTCCTACATACAGAACGCAGGCTGTTCATGGACGGTGAGAACACCGAATAGGATAGAGGCGATTCTGGAAGATGTGGAAAATCGGCCGGAAGGCAGCACTCGAGCGATGGCACGTATCCACGGAGTGAGTCATATGACGGTATGGCGTGTGTTTCACTAGGAACACCTCCACATTTACCATCTCCATAAAGGTGGAGGAACACCTCCACCTTTATGGAGGCCTTACAAGAACCCCGGATTTTTCTCGCCGTGTGACATTTGCACACTGGTACCTGCAACAGTGCACAGTGCAGACAGAGTTTGCAGCATCTGTTCTGTTTAGCGCCGCTGCTGGCGAAGTACGTGCCATGCCGGGAATCCTCCAAACTGTATTCCAATCGCTCCATCGCCGCTGTGAGGCATGTCTTACGGTAGGTGGACGTCCCTTTGAACAATTATTATAAAATATCCGTAAATCCCTTTTTGTACATGATCCGTTCATAAACATTATTCCTTTGCCGTGTCCTTCGTCCTTCATGTGTTTGTGCATTAACATTTCACATTCGACCATGTCTTGTATAACAAATATTGTTCCTTGTGCCGTGTTCTATCACCCCTTAAAGTTATGACCATCATTTCTGATACATCCTGTATATATATATATATATATATATATATATGTGTGTGTGTGTGTGTGTGTGTGTACACACATTGTGTACGTATACTATATACACTGACGGAAAAAAACCCCCAACACCACGAAAAAATAGTTGTAGAGGAATGAAATGGCGGCAATACATTTGTATAGGTAACATATGTAATCGATTAAGGTTTCAAGATCACAGCTTATTGTAAGCGCGAGAAGAGCCATTTTAAATGTGAAATGCTGGTACAATAATAACTGGTGTAACCGCCAGAATGTTGAATGCAAGCACGCAAACGTCCATGCATTGTGTCGTACAGGTGCTGGATGTCAGTTTGTGGGATGGAGTTCCATGCCTGTTGCATTTGGTCGGTCAACACAGGGACGGTTAATGCTGGTTGGGGGTAACGCTGGAGTTGTCGTCCAATGATGTCCCATACGTGCTCGATTGGTGAAAGATCTGGTGATCTAGCAGGCCACGGCAACATGTCGACACTCTGTAGAGCATGTTGGGTTACAACAGCGGTATGCGGGCGAGCGTTATCCTGTTGGAAAACACCCCTGGAATGCTGTTCATGAATGGCAGCACAACAGGTTGAATCACCAGACCGACGTACAACTCTGCAGTCAGGGTGCGTGGGATAACCACGAGAGTGCTCCTGCTGTCATAGGAAATTGCTCCCCAGACCATAACTTCGGGTGTAGGTCCAGTGTGTCTCGGCCGCAGACAGGTTGGTTGCAGGCGCTCACCTGGCCTCCTTCTAACCAACACACGGCCACCACTGGCACCCAGGCAGAACCGGCTTTCATCAGAAAACACAACAGATCTCCACTCCGTCCTCCAATGAGCTCTAGCTTGACACCACTGACGTTGCAAACGGCATTGGTTTGGAGTAAGTGGAATGCACGCTACAGGGTGTCTGGCTCGGAGCTGTCCTTCAAGTAACCGATTTGTAACAGATCGTTGTGTCACTGTGGTGGCAACTGCAGCTAAAATTGCTGCCGCAGACGCGGTACGATGCGCCACGGCCATGCGCCGTACACAGCGGTATTCCGTCTCAGTAGTGCCACGTGGCCGGCCGGAACCCGGTCTTCTTGAGGCAGTACCTTCCCTTGACCACCGCTGCCAACAATCATGCACAGTGGCTACATTCCTGCCAAGTCGTTCTGCAATATTGCGGAAAGAAAATCCACCTTCTCGTAGCCCTATTATACGACCTCGTTCAAACTCCGTGAGCTGTTGATAATGGCTTCTTCGTCTTCTTAAAGGCATTCTTGACTAACATCAACACCCTACGTCGAATCTCAACGATAACTAACGCTCACGAAGGTTGTTACAGCGCGTATTTACAGCAAACCTGCTTTGCATGTTCCGAGGGGCGCTACTAGCGCCACACGTATGCGCCGAGCGCGAAATTTGCATAGACGTCATCTTACAGATGTACTCTCACCGCCTATTAACTGTCGTTTATCTAACACAACCCCTTCTTGGTGTTGGGATTTTTTTCCGTCAGTGTATATAGCCCCTCCAACAAGAATTCCTGAGTGCGCCACTGCCTTCAATTCATATTTACGTACGTAGTTCTTGTTTTCCTTCATACGAAAATTTGAAGGCTTGCGCGTCTGTCCTATATATGAAAGATCACATTCACAAAATATCTGATAAATTCCCCAGGAATCTATGTCTCCGACTTAGTCTTCTGTTCGGTGAAACTTTATTTTGTTCATGGGCTTGAAAATAATTTTTTAAACTAAAACTTTTGAGAATTTTTGAAATTCTGAAGCAAATCTGAGGAGCAAACGAATAGCCACCCAATTCCTTCGCATTGGGAGGTCTATTGGTGTCAGCGAGCAGACAGGCTTAGGTTTCCCAAATTTTTACACTGCTTTGTCTGTAATGGAAGGGCTATATATCCTCTGCGTACTACAAGTCGTTTAAGAAAATCAAGCTCTTTCTGCAAGGAATCCTCAGTTGAGAATATGTGTATTGCACGATATACGCATGTTTAGAAGGCACAGAATTTTTGTTTCCATGATTGTTTTGATTTTGCATGTGGGGGTAAGGAAACAGCAAATGGGGTTCGATAAACTGTTGTACTAAAGTATCCTTCAGAGAGAGGACATCAAGGAATAGTAAGCAGCCATTATTTTCAGTCTCACGTGAGTAGTGATAAAGGCTACGTCTGACCTCCATTCACTTAACATTGTGCTCCTCACGGCTGCTCCTCACGGGGGTCGCATACGGGTCGCCACAGGAAGGGGGAAGCACCTAACTGTTGCTCCTCACGAGAGTTACCCTTCCGGAAATGGCGGGAGATAAGAACGTTGACTCTTATCGTGCTGATTATAACTTAGGAAATATTTATTTATTATAACTTAGGAAATATTTATTTATTATAACTTAGGAATTATTTTCCTGCTTCTGATTTTTTTTAATCAACTTATAATTTTTCTTCTCTTTATAAAACGTATATTTTTAGAACTTGTGTGAGGTGTTATAAGCGTTGCATTATTTTTTAGCTTATGTCTATAAAAACGATTCGCACCCCTTTCTCAAGAAATTTCATTAATTATTATAACTTGGTTCTTTATTTTATTCTGGTTTGTTGATTTTTTCAACATTGTTCCGGATACTTCTTGAAAATTAATTTTCCCCTTCTTTTGCATGATAAACGAATCTTATTTTGTTTTCCCTAAGTTTAGATATATTTCCGAAGACAGATTTATTCACCCCGTCAGTGTACATTGCGATCACTTCCCGTCTGCAATGCTATCAGAACGACCTTTGAGTTGTTACCTTTGTTTGTTTCCGGCCTGATAAACCCATTCTGTTCTCTCTAGTCCCAGAATTTCTTTGTGTAGGTAAAACAGATGTTTTTGATTAATGTACCCCAACGTTCTTATCTCCCGACATTTTAACCTTCAATACTATTCCTATAAATGTGATAAATAGAAACACATTGCCCAGCTCATGTAGATAAGTACTTCTTCCTGTGATATCCTAGTTCACGCGGACTACATTATCTTGTGTTTTTCTTCTATCTTTGAAATTTCGTTAAACTTCTCAGTAGGTCAGGATTCTTTTTTTTACTTGACCAAACTTATGAGTCCTTTTATTCAGACTTCCTTTTTTTTTCATTTCATTTCAGCAAACGATTATTTTAGATGTAACAAATCATCAGATTTTTGTTTCCTTATATAGCATATTTTCCAACTTGCTTAAATATATTCCTCAAAGCTTGCATGTATGTCAAATATGCATTTGTTTTCTGTTCTTTCCTAGTTTGCTATACTTTTCGTGGACTGTCCCGACAGGAAAGCATTCATTGTCAAGACATACAATCTAAAACCTTTTTTCTTACAATAAAATTTGTATTCTTTGGGCTGTGCATTTTTCTGTCTCGTCCGAAAAAACATTCATTCTAGAGGCAAAGCGAGTAATTCCGTTCTTCCCCTAAACATTATTTTTTGAACGTTTTACTAACTCACCAGAAAAGCAGTTATTCCCCACCCCCATAGCGAAAATAAAGAAATGTTACTGCTTTTCCCTACATATCGACTCAATCTATTTCTTTTCGAAATGCTGGTCATGACATTTCAAGTAAAATTTCATACTTTCACCAAAATTCATATTTTTAAAGGAGCTATTTTCTTTTTACTTCATTTCATGTGTAACTAAATTTTGTATTGTTTCCTCGCCTCAACAAACTCAGTAAGAACTCCCTAATCTCATTCCATTTCCTCATTTAGTTCGCTTTAAATTGAGATGTTTCAAAACTTTGCGTATATTTCATTCACTATATGTACAGTTCTTCCGTGTCTGCCCCTTCATTTTTAACTTCTGTGCCTGCTGCATTTTTCTTTAGACGTTTAGTTTCATTGACCTTTTCTTTCGTTTTAATTAGGTTTTCATTATCATATATTTTTTTTATTCATTGTCTCAGCAGAAAAAGCTTTCATTCTGGAGACATAGCGACTAAGTCCATACTTCCTCTAAACTTTTTTTTTGTACGTTTTACTAATTCGTCAGAAAAGCAGTTGTTTCCAAACTCCCATAGAGAAAATATCGTATTCCACTATTTTACTTATTATTTATTTCCTTCTGCTCAGTGTTGTATGATTCTTCAAACTTTGGTTTATTTTTATGAAACTTCTTTTTTTCTAATTTTTTTTTCTGATTCAACCTATCAATCTCTTCCTATCGATTTAATTGCTCTTATTTTTCCATTCGACTTTACTTTTGAACAGAAATGTCGCTCCATAAACTTTCTTTAAATCCCTATATATCCACGAATTTTGTTAAATGTCTAAGTTCGACTCCCCAGAAATTTTTTTTAAAATGATAGTTTTTTTTTTTTTTTAAATTTCCAGAATAAGAATCCCTTCACTGAAACAAGAACTACCTATTCAAAGCATTTCATCCCTCTTTCTACTTCAAATACTCTATTTGTAAATGTAAGGAACTGTTGTTTTTTAATATTCATGTATTTTTCCCTCTAATTTCAGAAGATATTTTTTTTCAAAATGTATGTAGATATTACGATAGTAAAACCTCTTACAACGGCTTGATGTTCAATTCGCTTCAGACTGTCTTAAGGAAATTCGTACATTTTCTCATAACACATCGACATGTTATTTTTCTTCCCATTCACTTCAAAGACTGGAGATAAACTTAATGGAGTCCTTTGAGAAAGGGGAAATATATGTATATATTAGTTCATGTTCAGTTAAGGGAAATGCATGTATATATTTCAATATGAAAAAACAAGCCCTATAAGTGAAAGCTCAACCTAAAGACGGATAGATTGCTCACGCTCTCGCTACTCTATGACATTTCTTTACTGAATGAACCACGGCCTTTTTTTTCATGAACCGCTTTAAAATCTTCGTTCTCCCTTTACTATCGTCAGGTTCCATGTCCCTCCAGTTCTGTACTGAGAAACAGAAGCATTTATTCAATTTTAATTTATTTAGAGAGTGGAACTCTTTTAGGCTATCGAAGTACTTTCAGGTCTTTCATTACGAAAATTTTCATTGTCATGAAAGCAGGCATAATCGAGATGATTTACTATCGTTTCAATGAAAGTGTTTACGTATTCATTGCTCTGTTGCCAGATTTCATTTTCTTATACTTCGAACAGAAATGAGTTTGAATCATTCGTCGAGAAAACATTTCTTTCATATGTATATATATATATTTGCCTCCGAATCAAACGAACTCAAAAAAGAAGAGACGCACTTTAATGTTTTTCCTCTTATGAGTGGAATACGAGAATATGATACCAAAATTAAACTGCATGGGGTCAAAAACGATTTTGTTGATTTTACGAAGAGGACCGTTTTCGGATTTCTTATGATAGAAAATTCAGTGAATTTCCCATTGAATAACATGGGAAACTGCGAAATTTAAGAAGCACGTTTTCGTTCAAGTAAAATATTTTAAAAAGTCTATTTTCGATTTATTTGAAAACAGACAGGGTGCGTTTCTGAACACTTCATTTTTTCCTACGATCAAAACGAATCACTTCGTTTTTCTTAAGGTGCGTTTCTGAAAGAAGTAAAAATAGATCAGGGAGAAAATTGGAAATAATTTTTATGAAACCCAGAGTGTTTATTTTCTTATAGCTAGAGGGGTCGTCAGTGAGAGCACTTATTCTTTTCAAACTAAGAGAATGAAGTGTAGCCAGTTTGAAAAAAAAAATTTCAAACTCCCCAAAGTTTAGCCTTTTGTCTGGTTTCGACTCAATACTGTAAAGCATTGCTCTCAGACCAGTTGAATTCCTGGCCCTTAATGAAATACATTAAGCCTTTCCATTAAAAATCACAAATCACTTCTTCAATAACAGATCCCCAATAAATTTCTTTAAGGTTTATGCATTCACACTTTTACTTTTAAAACTTGAAATTCATTATTATTTAACTCCTTACAAAAATGAAAAAACATTCACCCTTTTACTTTTAAAACTTAAAATTCATTATTATGTAACTCCTTACAAAATTGAAAAAAAAAAAAAAAAAAAAAAACATTCACACTTTTACTTTTAAAAATTTGAAATTCATTATTATTTAACTCCTTACAAAAATGAAAAAACAGTCACCCTTTTACTTTTAAAACTTGAAATTCATTATCATGTAACTCCATACAAAATTGAAAAAAAAAAAAAAAAAAAGAAAACATTCACGCTTTTACTTTTAAAAACTTGAAATTCATTATTATTTAAGTCCTTACAAAAATGAAACACATTCACACTTTTACTTTTAAAATTATAGAAAAATAGATGCTTTCTCACACTATAAATTTTTTCCCTACCTCTCTAACCATTCTCTTAAACCAACAATTTAAGGTCGTTCTAAAAAGAACTTTTTTTTCTCTGCTACCTCCTCAATACATGTGTTTCACAGAACGCAACAAGTCCGTTCCATATATTCCTTCCAAGAAGGCTTTGGATGGGATATTCTCCCCAAAGGTTTCAGCGAAAGATTCCGCTAAAGTCTTGGGGTCTAGCATTGCTACGGCATCCTTGAAGTGTTCTTTAAACTTAGATTGGGGGTGGCATCAGTACATCTGTGACCCATGATGTTTTCAAGCATGCGATCCGGATTAAGGTGACACTGAATACAATAGAATAATTTTTCAGCATGCCCCTGAACGAGATCCAACACCACTTCAATAAGCATGAAGTAATACTCTTCGTTCGTCAGTGGAGAGGAAGGAACAGGGGTTGGAATCTTCTGATGAAGCAAAACGGTCTTTGTAAAAACTGGACCAAATAGTAGAATAGTAATGCTGGTCCATATCTTCTCACATTGATCAGCGAGAGCTTCAAATTGTTCACCATTCAGTTTAATGGAATTAGGGTTCAGTCGACGAAATCCATTGATCCGAGGGGAAAGCACCTCAAATATATAACTGTGAGGTCCGTCCAAAGAAGGAGAGGCAGAAATAATTAGTTCTCTGTTGATTAACATATCTTCATTTTCTCCATGCAACCAACGGACTTTTCTCATAAACTGAAGGAAAGTCAGAGCTGTCATGATGATTCCATTCTTGGTGGGGAAAAAAGATTCTTGTTCATTCCTGTATCTTCTTACACGAACTCTGATTGGGTTATGGAAATCAGACACTTTCACGAATGCGTTACCCCCTAAATGGAAATGATGAGGGGGGATATCATTCAAAGAAATTCCCAATTCAACACATGACTTGGAAGCTTCAGTACATACCTTCTTTGCTACAGCATCGGAAACTTCAGTAGAAGAAGATGATCGCTTCATGTTGAAAGCTGGAGGAAGAGAATCGAAGGAATTTGATGGAAGTGGTGTGGTCGACAACGAAGCGTGCTGACAGTTCGAAGACAGGGAACAGAATGGGTTAGGTTTGAATTGTTCGGGCAAAACTGATAAGAGGTTGGAGTTCGTCACTTGTTTACTACTTGAGAGTGAAAGAGCAGAGTCATGGGGCAAAGAACACTCGGTTATCATCTTTCTAAAGGTCAAATTCAATCTAATGTTTGGAGCATTCTTTTGTCGAGGCAGAGCATGACTCCAATACGAATTAATTGGTGGCAGGATCTGGAGTAAAGTTCCTGATCTCAAAGATAAGGAAACTGGTTTAAACCCGTTTCGCTTGAAAACAAAGTCTCTTTCCGGTCCGAGAGATACTGAGGCAATACAAGACAAAGGATCTAATTCAGCTTCGTCATCACGGTGATCGTTGATTCTGTCATTCCTATTTCGATATTTGTTAATTAAAACAAAGTTAAAAGATTCACCACATTCTTTCTCAACATAAAACTTGATTTCTTGAAGTAATGGAGTCCATGGGCGAGGTTCTAAGGTCAAGCCGCTAAAAGTGTATTCCAGATTGAGGTCTCCGAAGGCAACATGTTGTCTGGGAATGGAATATGATTTTCCATAAATTTTGATCTTTGAGAATTCTTCACTTAAATATTCCACTTCTTCTTCCAGGCGAGAAAAGTAATGAATAGCTTGAGTTGAGGAGAACAGCTGAGAATAATGGAAATGAAGTCTTTCCTTGTTATGTCGAAGAGGCAGCATTTTTTTTTCTCAGGAAGGGGAACAACTGAAGTCCGTCCACTAAAAGAACTGAATTGAGAATGAAGAAGGAGAGCTTGAGATAGGCTGACGAGTGACGTCATGACTCTCAAGGTGAAATTCATTATAGTTCTGATAAGAACATTTTCCCCCATGAGCTAAGAGATCTGTCAGAAGAACCTTCTCTTTGGGAAAACTATTAAATCATTTTCCATAAGTTTATTTTGAATCGAGTAAAATTCTGTAAACGGTCGTTTTTGAAATCGTTTAAATTATAACAGGACGAAAATGGTTTGATTGAAAACGTGCCAGGGCAAGTTTCGGAAAAGTACATTCTCTTATAGGGTTAAAAATGGAAATTTTCGTTTTCTTATAATTGCAAAATTCCCATAGGATAACATGGGAAAACTAGCATGAATAAAAGACGGTTTTGGATCGAGTAAAAATCTGTAAACGGCCGTTTTTGAATTCGTTTAAATTATAACAGGACGAAAATGGTTTGATTAAAAACGTGCACGTTTTCTGATTTCCAGTGCCTGATTTCCATAACACAATCAGAGTTCGTGTAAGAAGATACAGGAATGAACAAGAATCTTTTTTCCTCACCAAGAATGGAATCATCATGACAGCTCTGACCATCCTTCAGTTTATGAGAAAAGTCCGTTGGTTGCATGGAGAAAATGAAGATATGTTAATCAACAGAGAACTAATTATTTCTGCCTCTCCTTCTTTGGACGGACCTCACAGTTATATATTTGAGGTGCTTTCCCCTCGGATCAATGGATTTCGTCGACTGAACCCTAATTCCATTAAACTGAATGGTGAACAATTTGAAGCTCTCGCTGATCAATGTGAGAAGATATGGACCAGCATTACTATTCTACTATTTGGTCCAGTTTTTACAAAGACCGTTTTGCTTCATCAGAAGATTCCAACCCCTGTTCCTTCCTCTCCACTGACGAACGAAGAGTATTACTTCATGCTTATTGAAGTGGTGTTGGATCTCGTTCAGGGGCATGCTGAAAAATTATTCTATTGTATTCAGTGTCACCTTAATCCGGATCGCATGCTTGAAAACATCATGGGTCACAGATGTACTGATGCCACCCCCAATCTAAGTTTAAAGAACACTTCAAGGATGCCGTAGCAATGCTAGACCCCAAGACTTTAGCGGAATCTTTCGCTGAAACCTTTGGGGAGAATATTACATCCAAAGCCTTCTTGGAAGGAATATATGGAACGGACTTGTTGCGTTCTGTGAAACACATGTATTGAGGAGGTAGCAGAGAAAAAAAAAGTTCTTTTTAGAACTACCTTAAATTGTTGGTTTAAGGGAATGGGGAGGGAGGTAGGGAAAAAATTTATAGTGTGAGAAAGCATCTATTTTTCTATAATTTTAAAAGTAAAAGTGTGAATGTGTTTCATTTTTGTAAAGAGTTAAATAATAATGAATTTCAAGTTTTTAAAAGTAAAAGTGTGAATGTTTTCTTTCTTTTTTTTTTTTTTTTCATTTTTTTAAGGAGTTAAATAATAATGAATTTCAAGTTTTAAAAGTAAAAGTGTGAATGCATAAACCTTAAAGAAATTTATTGGGGATCTGTTATTGAAGAAGTGATTTGTGATTTTTAAGGGAAAGGCTTAATGTATT
The DNA here is from genome assembly GCA_039090855.1 of Macrothele yani. Classification (NCBI taxonomy): domain Eukaryota; kingdom Metazoa; phylum Arthropoda; class Arachnida; order Araneae; family Macrothelidae; genus Macrothele; species Macrothele yani. The sequence continues at coordinate 83,846,403 of CM077017.1, forward strand.
TCATTAAGGGCCAGGAATTCAACTGGTCTGAGAGCAATGCTTTACAGTATTGAGTCGAAACCAGACAAAAGGCTAAACTTTGGGGAGTTTGAAATTTTTTTTTTCAAACTGGCTACACTTCATTTTCTTATGTCAAGGAGAATAAGTGCTCTCACTGACGACCCCTCTAGCTATAAGAAAATAAACACTCTGGGTTTCATAAAAAATTCTTTCCAATTTTCTCCCTGATCTATTTTTACTTCTTTCAGAAACGCAGCGTAAGAAAAACGAAGTGATTCGTTTTGATCGTAGGAAAAAATGAAGTGTTCAGAAACGCACCCTGTCTGTTTTCAAATAAATCGAAAATAGACTTTTTAAAATATTTTACTTGAACGAAAACGTGCTTCTTAAATTTCGCAGTTTCCCATGTTATTCAATGGGAAATTCACTGAATTTTCTATCATAAGAAATCCGAAAACGGTCCTCTTCGTAAAATCAACAAAATCGTTTTTGACCCCATGCACTTTAATTTTGGTATCATATTTTCGTATTCCACTCATAAGAGGAAAAAGCATTAAAGTGCGTCTCTTCTTTTTTGAGTTCGTTTGATTCGGAGGCAAAAAAATATATATACATATGAAAGAAATGTTTTCTCGACGAATGATTCAATCTCATTTCTGTTCGAAGTATAAGAAAATGAAATCTGGCATCAGAGCAATGAATACGTAAACACTTTCATTGAAACGAAAGTAAATCATCTCGATTATGCCTGCTTTCATGACAATGAAAATTTTCGTAATGAAAGACCTGAAAGTACTTCGATAGCCTAAAAGAGTTCCACTCTCTTAATTAATTAAACTTGAATAAATGCTTCTGTTTCTTAGTACAGAACTGGAGGGACATGGAACCTGACGATAGTAAAGGGAGAACGAAGATTTTAAAGCGGTTCACGAAAGAAAAGGCCATGGTTCATTCAGTAAAGAAATGGCATAGAGTAGCGAGAGCGTGAGCAATCTATCCGTCTTTAGGTTGAGCTTTCACTTATAGGGCTTGTTTTTTCATATTGAAATATATGCATGCATTTCCCTTAACTGATAATGAACTAATATATACATATATTTCCCCTTTCTCAAAGGACTCCATTAAGTTGATCTCCAGTCTTTGAAGTGAATGGGAAGAAAAATAACATGTCGATGTGTTATGAGAAAATGTACGAATTTCCTTACGACAGTCTGAAGCGAATTGAACATCAAGCCGTTGTAAGAGGTTTTACTATCGTAATATCTACATACATTTTGAAAAAAAAATATCTTCTAAAGTTAGAGGGAAAAATACATGAATATTAAAAAACAACAGTTTCTTAGATTTACAAATAAAGTATTTGAAGTAGAAAGAGGGATGAAATGCTTTGAATAGGAATTTCTTGTTTCAGTGAAGGGATTCTTATTCTGAAAATTAAAAAAAAAAAAAAAAGAGAAACTATCATTTTCAGAAAAATTTCTGGGGGAGTCGAACTTGGACATTTAACAAAATTCGTGGATACATAGGGATTTAAAGAAAGTTTATGGAGCGACATTTCTGTTCAAAAGTAAAGTCGAATGGAAAAATAAGAGCAATTAAATCGATAGGAAAAGATTGATAGGTTGAATCTGAAAAAAAAAATTAGAAAAAAAGAAGTTTCATAAAAATAAACCAAAGTTTGAAGAATCATGCAACACTGAGCAGAAGGAAAAATATAATAAGTAAAATAGTGGAATACGATATTTTCTCTATGGGAGTTTGGAAACAACTGCTTTTCTGACGAATTAGTAAAACGTACAAAAAAAAAGTTTAGAGGAAGTATGGACTTAGTCGCTATGTCTCCAGAATGAAAGCTTTTTCTGCTGAGACAATGAATAAAAAAAATATATGATAATGAAAACCTAATTAAAACGAAAGAAAAGGTCAATGAAACTAAACGTCTAAAGAAAAAATGCAGCAGGCACAGAAGTTAAAAATGAAGGGGCAGACACGGAAGAACTGTACATATAGTGAATGAAATATACGCAAAGTTTTGAAACATCTCAATTTAAAGCGAACTAAATGAGGAAATGGAATGAGATTAGGGGAGTTCTTACTGAGTTTGTTGAGGCGAGGAAACAATACAAAATTTAGTTACACATGAAATGAAGTAAAAAGAAAATAGCTCCTTTAAAAATATGAATTTTGGTGAAAGTATGAAATTTTACTTGAAATGTCATGACCAGCATTTCGAAAAGAAATAGATTGAGTCGATATGTAGGGAAAAGCAGTAAGCATTTCTTTATTTTCGCTATGGGGGTGGGGAATAACTGCTTTTCTGGTGAGTTAGTAAAACGTTCAAAAAATAATGTTTAGGGGAAGAACGGAATTACTCGCTTAGCCTCTAGAATGAATGTTTTTGTGGACGAGACAGAAAAATGCACAGCTCAAAGAATACAAATTTTATTGTAAGAAAAAAGGTTTTAGATTGTATGTCTTGACAATGAATGCTTTCCTGTCGGGACAGTCCACGAAAAGTATAGCAAACTAGGAAAGAATAGAAAAAAATGCATATTTGACATACATGCAAGCTTTGAGGAATATATTTAAGCAAGTTTGAAAATATGCTATATAAGGAAACAAAAATCTGATGATTTGTTACATCTAAAATAATCGTTTGCTGAAATGAAATGAAAAAAAAAAAGGAAGTCTGAATAAAATTACTCATAAGTTTGGTCAAGTAAAAAAAAGAATCCTGACCTACTGAGAAGTTTAACGAAATTTCAAAGATAGAAGAAAAACACAAGATAATGTAGTCCGCGTGAACTAGGATATCACAGGAAGAAGTACTTACCTACATGAGCTGGGCAATGTGTTTTTATTTATCACATTTATAGGAATAGTATTGAAGGTTAAAATGTCGGGAGATAAGAACGTTGGGGTACATTAATCAAAAACATCTGTTTTACCTACACAAAGAAATTCTGGGACTAGAGAGAACAGATTGGGTTTATCAGGCCGGAAACAAACAAAGATAACAACTCAAAGGTCGTTCTGATAGCATTGCAGACGGGAAGTGATCGCAATGTACACTGACGGGGTGAATAAATCTGTCTTCGGAAATATATCTAAACTTAGGGAAAGCAAAACAAGATTCGTTTATTATGCAAAAGAAGGAGAAAATTAATTTTTAAGAAGTATCCGGAACAATGTTGAAAAAATCAACGAACCAGAATAAAATAAAGAACCAAGTTATAATAATTAATGAAATTTCTTGAGAAAGGGGTGCGAATTGTTTTTATAGACATGAGCTAAAAAATAATGCAACGCTTATAACACCTCACACAAGTTCTAAAAATATACGTTTTATAAAGAGAAGAAAAATTCTAAGTTGATTAAAAAAAAATCAGAAGCACGGAAATAATTCCTAAGTTATAATAAATAAATATTTCCTAAGTTATAATCAGCACGATAAGAGTCAACGTTCTTATCTCCCGCCATTTCCGGTAGGGGAACTCTCGTGAGGAGCAACAGTTAGGTGCTTCCCCCTTCCTGTGGCGACCCCCATGCGACCTCCGTGAGGAGCAGCCATGAGGAGCACAATGTTAAGTGAATGGAGGTCAGACGTAGCCTTTATCACTACTCACGTGTGAACTGTATCTGAGGATCAACTACAGGGTGGCTACAGAAAGTAGTGAAAAAAATTCCCGGAGTTTTCCCTGATTTCCAGAGAAATTTCCCTGATCATCTTTATTTTATCATGAAATTTTCCTGATCATCTCTATTCGTTCCCAGTAGAATTTTCCAACTAGAATGTCAAACTTTACACTAGAATGACTAAGCATTTTGACCGATAAATATTACAAAGAGGTAAGAAGTACAGTGAAACCTCTGCTCATTTATGGACGCTCACGGGCTACAAACTTTTGTCCATAAATGGGAGACTCCCTTCAGTGGTTAAAATTTAAACCCCATAACTTCACAAAGATTTTGCTACGATTTGAAATGAAGTTTCAGATAAATTTAAATGATACATCTAGTTTATAATCATTTAAGTGAAAAATGTTTAATGAGCATAATTCAAAAAGAAATTAACTTACGCAGAGTTGCAGAATGTAGACGTGCGTGCGTACAGTTTCCGAATTATTAGCAGATTTTGCATATAGTTTTTGCTTGTAGATTAAAAAAATAAAAATGTTATTTACAGCATTTATAACATATACTCTAGTCTTTACTGAGATTTATATAATTAATTCAATTTTAACTTGAAGAACTTTTAATTATTGTTCACATCTTCTGAGTTCTTTTGCTTTTACAGACGTTTCTGACCTCCAGATTTTATCAAGGCATGTTGTTGATGTATAGGAACTGTATCAAAGTTTCGTTTACACAGAAAGAATCTAAATTTTATTGTCAGGTTTTTATTGCAGTTGCCATTTATTAAATTAAAATCTTTTCCATATGTATTTTGTAAGTCTTATTTTTGGATAAAGTTGTTGAAAATGTTTTTTATAATTTTTGGAGGTTCATTAATGGAACTGTTTTTCTGGATATAAAAAAATTCCTTAATTCGTCTCTTGTTTGTATGAGGTTCATAGTCCACCATTTTAATATTTTGCCATGAAAGTCCATTTTACACACATTGCTGCACATTCAATTGTAATGTATTTGTTTTGTCCTCACTGGAATCTGCAAGTTGCAATAATTATTTATAGTGTACGCAGATACATTTTATTTTTATACAACTCTGAACTTACGTATCTAGATTTCTTACTACTGCAAACATTTCAGTAACTTTTTTGCTGCGTCCTAAGAGCTCTCATCTGCTGTTCTATAATATCCCCCTCTCTCTGTGCCTGTTGCAAAACTTTTGCCTTTTTAGAGGCCAACTCCTTCAGCTGTGATGCTGCTTCCCTTTTCCTTTTTAGAGCAGCCTTTTTTTCCAGCTGTTCTTTGATTTGCAGTTTTTTTTATTCATCAAACCTTGCTCTTGCATTTCGAGCATAATGGACCATTTGTTTCGTAACAGCCAGACCAGCAAGGCCACCCTTAGAAGTAACATGATCATAGACACTTCTTCTGGCCACCAGTGACAACTCGCTCATGTTCTACCACAAACAGTCATTGTTTATAGAAAACCCTCGTTGAAGATTGGCATTGCCGTGCGACAGGATCATAACCATCTTCATCACCTTTACTGCATCTCCACAGCTACCTTCTGCATCAAAAACAGCAGACCAGAATTTATCAATCCTTTCAGATCTCTTATATTGTTGGAAGCACTTTATTACATGAGGCCTGTTACAGATGTCTTTCATCTGTTTTTTGGTTTTATCTGCTGCCAAGCCTCCAATCCAATTTTTCTGAGATAAAATAAGGAGCAGTTGTGTGAGACGTTTGGTAAATACTTTCTCCTTTAACACAACTGCTGGGTCAAAACAAGACACTGACTTCGTCAAAGTATAAGCTAACGGTGAGCGCTCTTTCATCTTGGAAACACATTTCAGTAAGAATTTTCTACACTCATTATTGAATAAGGCAATATCCTTCTCTGACACATTTGATTTTCTAAGAGAACACTGCGGCGCTATTCCGACATCGACTCGCTTTGCTGGACGTATGTTTGCAGCATCATTTAAATCAATACCCATGATGTCAGTGTTTGATAATTTCTCGTCTTCTACAAACCTCTCCATAAGCCCTCGCATCAGAATGGAGAGATCAGTATATAGAAAGGGTATCATTAGGACATCAGTTTGATACTCACGCAAGAAACCCTCTGTTACCGCGAAATCTCACGATTTTCCATTAACAAGTAATTTAAATATTCATTAATATCCAACTCCCGGTTTTCTTAAGGAACCCGCTCCACAGATTTCATAATTTAATTTAAACAATCGGTTTTCCTTTTTTTCTCATTCATTGATAAGAAAGACTAAATTTAAGAGACTAAATTTAAGCACTCTCAATTTTGTTATTATTATTATTATTTTTGCATTAGGCCCGGAGTAGAAATGTAGAAACACTTTTTTTTTCTTTCGCTAAAACTCCCCCAAGACCCTAATTACTCGCTAAGGCACGCAGCCGTCATCCCCATATAACATCCTTTTATTTCTTGAGCGCCAAGGAACACATCAACAAAAGCACAGGAAACCGTGTACGTGACATGAACAAAAAGTTGCCTATCGCCCAGAGATTACTTGGACAGGGAAGGGCTATGAAGGCGCGGCCATCGAATCTTTCACTAAACAGCGTAATAACAATGTAGTGACACTTTCTCTTTCACCCAGCTTGGGCACTCGATTCAAGCAAACGAGTAGGTGGGTCTCTTTTCTGTTGTTAGGAGTGGCAGGCCGTTTAAATTCCCAAAATTCCCCAACAGGAAATATTACGTAAGGTGACAGACCAGGTAAATGGTGACCGACCCCATTGTACCCCTTTGGAATACCATAGAAAGTTTGTTAGCCAATCGTGGGCCTGCGAAACAGGATAACTTCCAATCAAAATTCTAGGTAACACCCACAAATTTAACCCCCTCCTTTTTGTAGAAGCGAAACTGAGAAATAAGAAAATATAAGGGAATTGGTTTGGAGGAAGATAAAAAAAGAGGAGGAGGAAAAAAGAAAGAGAGAGAGAGAGAGAGAGAGAGAGAGAGCTTTTGGGAGAGTTTTTTTCGGCTATGGAGATGGACATGCGTGGGAGAGAAGGAGAGATGCTGAAGTAAACTGGGGAGTTGTTTTAAATTTTTACGTGGAAAGCACCCGTCCATTGGAAGACCTTCAAGACGTCGACGACCTAGAGATTGGGTAAGATGAATTTTCACTGTCGGTTTCCCTGTACTGCATGTTCTATGCGAGGTATCATATCCCTTTCCATCTTAAATGGGAAATTTCTCAATACGTGCACCATGACAACATTGTAACTGAAAGTTTGCTAGAAGTAAGGACAGTAATAATTTTAAAAGTAATAACTCTTTAGAAATTGGTTTAAATAAATTAATCACTTCCACCGAAAACATGTATTAGTTTTAAGCAGCATTTATTCAGAATAAACATTTTATTTAAACGTTAACCTTTTGTCGTAACTTTTATATTTACAGTCTTCCACTTTTTATGTTGTGCATAATACTGTATGTATGAGTATTTACGTTCTAGTAGCATGCTATCTGCTGATCTTAACTTAACTTTTGCGGCACCTAAGTTTAAGCGGAATACCCGCTACGATTTAGGTGAAACACAACGCGTTTGAGCACGGAATTCCTATATGGGATAGGAAATCCGACCTCAGAGTTGTTAATTTTCTAGGCGATTTCATTTTTATTTAACCTGTAAATTGCAGAAGGATTTAATAGTAATAAATATTCCATTGTGGCGAATTGCCGATACAGTGGTTCACGTCCACAGTCGAGGGCGTGGTAATATAACTGGTGCCTTGTAACCAGGATACTTAACTGTCGCACCAGACCCAAAATTGGAGAAATAGGATTGTTGATAATTCCCAATCAGCAGGAGGCATGCAATTTTGGTTCTTTCAATGATAACTGAACAGAAGTTCAGGAGTAGTCAGAATTACGACAAATCGAACAGTTAATAAAGCAGAGCATTAAATTTAAATAATGCTGCAGTTTGAAAATTTTTGGAAAAATATAAATTAATATAGATATTTTTGATTTAAAAATAAATGGAATTTTAAAGTAAAATTAATATGCCAGGAAATGAATGGGACTACGCAAGTGGAAGTGACAGTATGAAATAGATGGAATTATCTAAGGGTGGTGCTTAAATTTTTATTTCAGAAAGGAAAAGTCAAAAACAGTACGTAGTGGTTTATGTTGCAGAAAATTAAAATACATCGTTACATGTTACATGCTTTTATGTGTTTGTGTATGAAATGCAATATCAACTTTAAAGTGCAAAGTTTAATGACACGAGTTGATGATTCATAGTAATGAAAAGTGTTTTATGTGTTAATGAGTGTCAAATGAAATATAGGTGTTCTAGTATTCTATGGTTTAATGCTAAGAGTTGAGGATTTGCATTCAGAGGGAGTTAGAAGTCAAATATTTGAGAGTTATTTTGATGGGTTATGCATTTGCCAGAAATCTAAGAAGCAATTATTTTTAATATTAAAAGTTGATGATTCCTAAGCAGCGCAGGTCTATTTTGGGAAGTGATAAGGTTTTTATGTGAACTATGAGTATGGAATGAAATGTCAGTGATTTTTATATAATGCAAGTGTTTTAACATTTAAAAGTTGATGATTCACATGTAGGGTAATTCAGGGAGGACACGATAAGGTGTAATGTTGATAGTTTATGCATTTGTTGGTGTTCTAGGAAGCAATCATTTTGGTATTAAAAGGTTGATTATTCTTATGCAGAGTAAGGCAAATAGGAAGTTATAAGGGAAGTTAAAGTATAAATAGGAGAATATAAGTGGATATCTATAGAAGTGATATATGGGAAGTGCTATTTTGATGTGTTTTGAAAAGTTGAAATGAAATATTAGTGTCTTGTGATGTATTTATTTTAAAGATAATTTGACGATTTTACGTAGAGTGGGGAATTTAAGAAATAATAAGGTGTTATTCTAAAGTGTTTTACGTTTGAAAGGAAATTTTTGTTTTCTAAATAGTTGTAATTTTGGTGATTCTTTTTCTGAGTAGGACAAGTGGGAAGTGATAGAAAGCTAATTTAAAAAAAAAATAGTGTATTACTGTGAGGCAATTGTGTATTAGTTTAATGAAATACAGGTGTAAGTGAAAGATTAGAAATCAGTATTTGAATGTGGAAAGTGTGTTTTATATGACTTATGTTCTGGTAAGTATTTGAATTCTGTCCCTGCCCCCAGTTCTTGTAAACTTAGGGAAAGCATACATAGTTGAGGAATTTTTTTGTAGAATTGAGATTTTAGGTAGTTAAATAACGAAGCAAAATGAACGAACCGAAAGGGGGAGACCCCACCCTTAATCCTGATACCACAATAGCTACCCAACGAAATATTCAGTCCATGGCAGGTATGCTAAATTATATCCCCGTTTTCACCGGGACAGGTGATTCCCAGTCAGCTAGGCAGTTTTTTGAAATGATAGAGAGCATCGCCGAGATTGCCGGCTGGACCGACTCAGTAAAAATTCTCGCCGCTAAGGCTAAATGCAAAGCGACAGCCAATAATTTTTTGACTGAAGCGGTCGACATCAGAAGAGAGACTGACTATCAGAGATTAAAAAACGCGGTTATCCAAAGGTTCGACGCTCAACAACCATTAACTGTACGCATGCAAAAATTCACTACATGCAAGCAAAAGCCAGGAGAAAAAATAGCCGAATATGCGTCACGATTGAGAGGGTTATCCCATTCGTATCTGGAATCCATGAATTTGCAGGGTGAGCAAGTGCGCGAATTAGCAGACAAAACGTTAATGTCACAATTTCTCAATGGGTTAAATCCCAAATTAAGGAGGACTGTGTTGTCTTTTTGTCCAAATTCATTTGATGACGCGCTGAACCGGTCTCTTTTGGAGGAATCGAACGACCTTTTATTGGATCGTTCTGTGCACGCGTTTGAGGTGGAACAGGATTCTAACCCCAGCCCTTTAGGCTACCCCATTCGTACCAGGGATACTACAGATCCCATATCAGATTTATGCAACCTAATGGCCAGGCAACTTTCCGATCATGAGCAGCAGGTAAACGCGCTCAAAGCAGAATCGAGGGAGCTGCAATCAAGATTACAGGAGGCGGAGCAGGCGCACCGCGCCCACGTAGCTCGAATCCGTAATTACCAGAAATATGATTCTCGCCCGGTTCGAAACCAATCCGACCCTACGCGTTTGTCAGGCACATGCCATAAATGCAGCAGTTTTGGCCACTACAAAAGACAATACCCATTTAATAACAATGATATGTACAACAATCAGTATACAAGAGGCGAAAATCCCCAGAGGCGAAACCCCTTTCGTTACTCCAACTCCCAAAATTTCTCCCCTGGCGGGCGCTGGCAGAACTACCCTCAAGCTCACACGGAGCGCCGCAATCTCCCGAGTAGGACGGAACCAAAATTTAATCGTCACATGGAGTCAAATGCACGGCAACCCCAAGTTAGATTCGCGGAGCAGCGTCAGTTTCCCAGACATCAGGCTCAGAGAAATGGTCGGAACAGGAATTTAAACTGATTCCGGGCCAAGATCGGAGGACCACCCTTGGTCGGAATAAGAATTTATCACAGGTTGTAACGTATACTCTATATTCACTTTCCTTTTGATTTTACTATCTCTGGTTATTTTATTTTACTATGTAAATTATCTTCTTACTGAACGAAATATTATTTCACCCGATGAATGAGATCTGGCAATGAGTGTAATTCATGACGTGGTGGTAGCTAGTATATATAGGCGCGTTCATCGATAGCCAGGGAGCGTTGTTGTTGAGAGAGAGCGTTTGTTATACGAGGAGAGATTTTGTTGTTATAAGGAGAGATTTTGTTGTTATAAGGAGAGATTTTGTTGTATGTGATTAGTGATTCTTCATTATTGTGAAACAAGTTGTGTGTGTGTGCTTTGGATGATCAAGCGTACCGAATAAAAAAGCTGTCGTAAGTACGTCTTTCTCAATTCATAGTTTTTGTCAGACCTCTGTCTGGCTGTTAGGTTTATATCATTAATTACCATTAACAACCAGCGTTAAGACTTTATTCATGTTCTTAATTAACTAGTAACAACAACCATTTGAATTCAGTATAATATTCGTGCAAGCTATATTCACGATAATATACTTAGCTGGTAGAAAGAGTTTATTCATTATCATTAGCTTAGCGGAAAGCAAAATAAAGCTAATTCATTATAATTGGCGCCCGAACTTTTCTCGAACACGAGATCTTGACAATTATTACCCATGTCTTCCTTACCTGAGACAACTTCAATTTTTCACCCTAAGGCAAGTCTCGATGGTGATGGTGTTTGTTTTGACAACTTGCAAGAATCCTGTGGCTCTAACTTTGATATGAATGATCTACACGTACCCAGATATTCTTCACAATTTCATAATGCACCAGCTTCCTATTACTCTGAGTCGCGGGTCGTACCTGAGGGAGTTCAATCCTCTCAGCGAAGCAGAATGCTTGCCCATTTCGTGCCGCATGCAGGAACAATTCATTTCAATGGTTTGGAGGGGTCCTTAAAGTTCCTCGAAGATCTGGAAGATCATTTTGATCTATATAATATTCCTGAAGACTGCAAAGTCCAAATCGCCGGCACTTGCTTGAGGGATACCGCTAAGACCTGGTATCGGCAGTGGAGAGTATCGAACCCGGATTCTCATTATGAGAATTTCCGTGCAGAATTTTTGGAGGTCTTTCCTTTCGGCCTCAGTCGAGCTAGCCTTGCTCAACAGCTTTTTTCGCGTCAGCAAGGTCCCAATGATAGCCCTGTTGCATTTGCGTTGGAAACTACACGCTTATATAACCTATGGGATCCACATGCCAGTCATGTTGACATGTTGGATACCCTCGTGCAGCAGCTCGACCCATTCTTACAAGATTTTCTTGAGGTTCGACACCCTGCCACAATTCATGAATGCCTTCGCCTCATACGCACGTATGAAGAGCGACATGGCAAACATGGTTCAACTCACCATGCTCGGGCACCCCGCGAGGCTTATTACGAAAACCCTCAGCGGCATAATAGGCATAATAACTTTCAGCGCGAGCATACACAAGTGCACACCCAAGCTTCATACGTTCCACCACACAGAAGAGTGGCAAACCAACAGCGAGTTTCTGAACAAGCTTCGGGATATCGTACAAATGCACAGTCTGCTCGACCCCGTTTCAATCAGCAGCATTCGGAACGTTTTCATGCTCAGGGCAATGATGATTTTTCTGCCCGTGCTGAGGGCAGACGTAATGGATATGAAAATGTCAACAGACACGCGGAGTTCCCGACGCAGGTTTCACGCAGTTTTCCTCATCGTGAAAATTTTCCCGATACCCGGCAGGGTCGAGGTTTCAGACCACATGATAATCCAACCAGGATTCCTTTAAACTTCCAAAGGAAGTAGACCAAGGGTCGGTCCTACTTCCTGATACCAAGCATTCTGACCCTAAAACAGTATTAGTGACTGTTCAAACTCCTCAGCTGCCTGATGTATTCTTGACAATTGAAGATATTATTGTCGAGACAAAGTTCGACACTGGTTCTGAAATATCAGCCCTAAATACAAAGTTTTGCACTGACAATTTTCCTGAAATACTCGTTCAGCCTGCGACGCAGTATTTGCGAGGTGCAAATAACGAAATCTTCAGTATCGCAGGAACTGTCACATTATCTTTAGGGCTGGAAACAGCTCGTTTTACGCATTCTTTCCTGCTTATAGACGAGCTACCTGTGAAATGTTTAATGGGTATGGATTTTATTCATACCTTTCAAATAACTTTGAATTTCGTACAACATGTGATTTCCTTTCCGGAACCTGTCGAAATGATTCCTACGGTTCCTGTAGATATAACGAGTTTGTTATTGAGTAACCAATTGAATGAGAGGCAACGAAACCAGCTTTCTCTCCTTTTACAGGAAAGCCCTGGTTTATTTTCGGATCAACCTGGTTTCACACAGGTGGTTTATCATGTCATTGACACTGATGGTTCGAAACCAATTGCGACGAAACCTTACCCTTGTGCTCCACATAAAAAACAGGAAATGCAACGTCAAATTTCTGAAATGATTAAGCAGGGCATAATCAGGGAATCAACAAGCGCCTGGGCTGCTCCTGCCTTTTTGGTTCCAAAGAAACAACCCAATGAATTTCGTATCGTGACAGATTTCCGCAAGCTCAACCAAGTCACAAAAACGATCAATTATCCACTACCTGTCATGTCGCATATTTTAAATGACCTGTCGTCAACCAAATGGATGTCAACCTTGGATTTGGCGAGTGGATATTGGCAGGTGGCAGTACATCCGGACTCTGTCGATAAAACTGGCTTTGTGACTCCTTTTGGGGCTTATGAATACTTACGTATGCCCTTTGGACTAGCTTCTGCACCTGTTACTTTCCAAACGCTTATGGATACGGTTCTCAGACCTGTCCTGGGTCCTCATGTGCATGTATATTTGGATGACATTATTATTACATCCGAGACTTTTGATGAGCACCTTTCTCTGCTCAAACAGGTGTTCCAACTCATCTACAATGCTGGCTTGACGTTAAAACCTAGTAAATGCCAGATAGCGAGGGACGAGATTGTATATCTGGGGTTGAAAATCACTCCCCAAGGCTTATTTACTGATAATGAAAAAATTAGGCCTATTGTTGACTTTCCTCGGCCTAAAACAGCAAAAGAACTATCACGCTTTCTGGGAATGACCGGATGGTATCAGCAGTTCGTCCCCGCTTATGCTACAATCTGTGAGCCATTGTATGCTTTAAAACGTAAATACAAGAAGTTTATTTGGACACCTGAGGCTAACGCTGCTTTTGAAACACTGAAGTCTGCGTTGACTCAGCCTCCGGTGTTGGCTTTCCCGGATCATACTAAGGAATTTGATATTTATACTGACGCATCCGGAGTTGGTCTTGGTTGCGTTTTGTCACAAGCTGGGCATCCAATAGCTTTTGCGTCTCGTACTTTAGCCAAAGCTGAACGTAATTATTCAGCTACGGAACGTGAATGTCTTGCTGTTGTGTATGCGCTGAATAAATTTCAATGTTATCTTAACGAATTGACAGTTAACATAATTACGGATCATTCTGCCCTTCAGTATTTGAATTCTGCTAAGCACCTATCTCAAAGACTTATGAAGTGGGCTCTGAAGTTACAAGAGAGCAATATCAAAATTTCATATCAGCCAGGTCATAAGAATCAATTACCGGACGCATTGTCTCGCGTTCCGATTAGTGGGGTCCCCACAGAAACTACTCCTCCTGGATGTCAGCCTTTACTTCTAATAGCTGATATAACATCCAGAGAGCAGATAATGGCAGAATTAATAAATGATCCAGATTTTGGGGATATCTATAATTTTTTGCTTGCGGGTTCGCCCCCACAAAGTGATCCTTCTCTGGCTGGAAGGTCACAGCATTTTGAAGTCATAGAGGGTCTTCTTTACTATACAAAATCTAGGACTACTAGGGCAGAGTTTCGCCCATGTATTCCGCGAACCCTTAGAATGGCCCTTTTAAACGAATTTCATGACAAACCTCTTGCAGGCCATTTAGGTATTCGCAAGACCCGTTGTAAATTGCGGGATGTTGCCTATTGGCCTGGCATGTACCAAAGTGTGCTCGCATACGTTCAATCATGTCACTTGTGTCAGATTAATAATTACCGTAATGTAAGACCGGCCGGTCACTTGAAATCTAGTTCAAGTTCTCATGTGTTTGATATTATTTCCATAGATTTATTGGGACCTTATCCTTTATCTGTTAAAAACAAAGCTCGTTACGTGCTAGTATTAACTGATAATTTTTCTAAATGGGTTGAAGTTTTTTCCATTAAAGCCGCTACGGCAGAAGTTATTTGTAATGTATTAGTTAATGAAGTATTCTCTAGATATGGTGCACCTAATAAAGTAGTTTCGGATAATGGTCCTCAATTTATTTCTGACATTTTTGAAAGAATGTGTGCGAGACTACACATTAAACATAAATTCATTTCCCCATATCATCCCCAGAGTAATCCTGCGGAACGCGTGAACCGCACGCTTGTGAAAATGATTGCTACATTTGTAATGGATCATCATGAAAGATGGAATGACCATTTGGAGCTTTTTTCGTTCGCCCTCCGCTCGTCTGTCCACAAATCTACTAAAATTACTCCTGCAGAACTTTTTCTGGGTAGCAAAATTAAAACCCCTTTTGAAAATTTAACGGGGATTATCGACGAACTAAACCAGCGACCAACTCCGCAATCAATACGAATCATGGCGGAAAAAGCTCGTGTTGCAATGCTAGGAGCACAAGCGGCTCAAGCAAGATATTATAATACTAGGCGTAGGGAACCAGATCTTGTCGTTGGAGATCTCACTCTCGTGGAAACGCACTTCCAGTCTTCTGTTTCGCATACTTTAGTGAAGAAATTTGCACCCAACTACGAAGGTCCATATCGGGTGGCAAATATGTTTGAAAATAATATTGTTCTTGAAAAACCTGACAATCAATTTCAATACGTACACGTTGATCAGTGTCGCAAGTATCATGAACGAAATATCGATTTCATAATCAATCCTACTCAACCTTCTGTTCCACAGACTCAAGAGTCTATATCTCACGATCAACCTCCAGAAATTTTGGACGAACCAACAAACATTTTTGAAGAATCTCCAGTGATTTTTTCTTCACCCTCCCCTCCTCCAGACGGGTTTCCAAACACGCAACCTGATTCTCCCATGAGACCAAGGCTCGAATCGAGTTCTTCGAATACTAGTATCGTTCCTTTCCCTCCAACCATTGCCAAGACTATTGCTGCGCCGTTTCCTGATAACTCTGCACCAACGCGGGCTACTACTTCTTTGAATACCTCGTCAGAAAGTATTCCTATAGGCAAATATAAACATCGCCCTGCACGACCCCTGAATTACAGCAGCGACTCAGAGGCTTCGGACATTTCTGATTTATCAGTTATGAACACTAAATTGAATGTTACAAACCGTCCAGAACCACCAAAAGCTGGGCGCAAACGTAACTTGTCTCCCCAATCTGCTTCGCCGCAACAGCGACGAAGGCAGAAATCCTTGCATCCGCCCGGGTTTCGCCACTGGAACCTACGCTCAGGGCAAACTGGGCCGATGCCTGCTGCTACTCTCATGCCACGAGGGCGTAAGCGCAAACAAACGATGTGGCCGGAGCCACGTCCGTCCAAGAGAATACTGGAAGGACACAACGGGCCCCAGCACAAAGGGACTTCATATCAAAAGCCTGGGGGAGACCGTTCCTATCAGCCGCAGGGATTTCCGGACCGCCAGACTTCAGACGTTCTTGACCGTTCTTCTCAGCCGCAGGGATTTCCGGACCGCCAGACTTCTGACGTTCCTGACCGTTCTTCTCAGCCGCAGGGATTTCCGGACCGCCAGACTTCAGACGTTCCTGACCGTTCTTCTCAGCCGCAGGGATTTCCGGACCGCCAGACTTCAGCCGTTCTTGACCGTTCTTCTCAGCCGCAGGGATTTCTGGACCCACAGACTTCAGCCGTTTCGGACCGACGGATTTCCGCCATTCCTGACCGTTCCCGTCAGCCGCCGGGATTTCCTGACCGACAGCAGACCGATGTTCCAGATCCATTAAAGTCCTTGAAAAGATCGAAGCCACCTGATTTTACCAGTCCGATTAGGCCTGGAAAACGTTATCGCACTAGAGTTTTTTATGCGTCCTCGAGATAAGTAAGTTCTCGTGGACAGGTTCTTTTCTCAATTTGTTGTTTTTCCTGCACGACCAGTTGGCGTGTCAGAATTTCTTTTTTTCGTGTGGGCCTATGCATTCTTTTTTGTGTATATATGTGTTTTTTTTTATTTCTTCTATGTCCATCTACTAATCCCAATTTTTTTTATATATCTATGTGCTTAGGGGTAAAATAACAAAATTGTTACTGTTAGGCAGCTCCAAGTAATTTTCGCTGCTGATAGAGTTGGTATGTATTTCAACGAATAATGCGAACGTAATTTGAAATGAAAATAATAAAATTGTTACTGTTAGGCAGCTCCAGGCAATCTTCGCTGCTGATACAGTTGGTATGTATTCACCGAATAATGAGAACGTCATTTGAAATTAAAAAAGTGATTCCTGCTAGGCAGAATAAAAGGAAGGTATGCCGATGCAGGTTTGTTTTGTTCAACAATACAAGTTTCACAGACGAATACCGATTTCTTAATTTGCCATGCCAAGTTTGATAATGTAAATACTGCTGCCACCAAACAACAAATCAAAAAAGAGGTTGAGAAACGTCAATCAACGAAGTGTAAGACTTACACTCCAAAATTGATAGGTTTTTCGGAAAAAAAAAAAAAAAAAAAAAATTAAGGGGGAGATGATGTAACGTATACTCTATATTCACTTTCCTTTTGATTTTACTATCTCTGGTTATTTTATTTTACTATGTAAATTATCTTCTTACTGAACGAAATATTATTTCACCCGATGAATGAGATCTGGGAATGAGTGTAATTCATGACGTGGTGGTAGCTAGTATATATAGGCGCGTTCATCGATAGCCAGGGAGCGTTGTTGTTGAGAGAGAGAGCGTTTGTTATACGAGGAGAGATTTTGTTGTTATAAGGAGAGATTTTGTTGTATGTGATTAGTGATTCTTCATTATTGTGAAACAAGTTGTGTGTGTGTGCTTTGGATGATCAAGCGTACCGAATAAAAAAGCTGTCGTAAGTACGTCTTTCTCAATTCATAGTTTTTGTCAGACCTCTGTCTGGCTGTTAGGTTTATATCATTAATTACCATTAACAACCAGCGTTAAGACTTTATTCATGTTCTTAATTAACTAGTAACAACAACCATTTGAATTCAGTATAATATTCGTGCAAGCTATATTCACGATAATATACTTAGCTGGTAGAAAGAGTTTATTCATTATCATTAGCTTAGCGGAAAGCAAAATAAAGCTAATTCATTATAAGGTCCAAGTTACATTAACTAATTGGTATATTCAGGAAGAGGGAAATTTACCTTTAATAGAGGTTAAAATAGCCGGGATTCGTAAGCTAGCTCTCCTCGACATTGGCGCCGGGATCTCATTAATTTCTCCAGAGGTAATTAGGGAAATAAAAAGGAAAATCAACATTCGTTCTCGAGTTTCACCCGCCCTAGTAAAAGGCATAACGGGAAACCCCTTCCTACATCCCATTGGTACGAAATTCCCATAGTAATAGGAAGCGATACAATCACTCATGAGTATCACGTCACCCAAGAGCGGCTGCCTCCCGATTATTCCCTAATTTTAGGATGGGACCTCTTAAAGGCCCATGGCTATTCATTTGACGCGGGTAAGGGCATATTGAGCAAAATTGGCAATTCGCCGTCGGTCAGAGTGAATACAGCGAAATTTAGGAAATGTAAAGGGAAAGAGAGGTAGTCTACTGTTAATTTAAACAAAGTATCTCCACCGGTAGCACGGCCAAAACAGAAAGAAAGCATACCGCCGGATATATCAAAAGTAGGGAAAACCGTGCGGAAGGACATAATTCCCCCATATTCTGAAAAGATTGTTCAGGTTCAGTGTACTCAATTTGCAGGAAGTAGAAACGCTCAGGTGCTGGTTCAACCGATAGATAAGTACGCCGAATGAAATGTTCGAGTGGGACGATCCATAAACACGTTGGGACCATCAGGTATTATTTCGGTTTAAATGGCTAACCTCACCGATCAGCCGTTTCATATAAACAAACGCACTAAGCTAGTTTTTGTCCAACCAATTTTTTCGGTTAGTACGGTTCAGCATACCGACTCCCAGAAATTACCACCAATCTCCCCGAAATATTTTAATTTTGAGGGAATAGAGCCCAGTTGGAGGAAACCCCTGGTAACGCTAGTAATGAAATATAAGGATGTGTTTGCTAGATCTCTGTCAGAATTAGGGAAATGTAACCTTCTCTATCATGAGATAAATTTGACTACAGATGTCCCGATAAGAGGTAAACTTTATCGCATTCCCCATCATCTAAGGGAGGAAGCTCGCGAGCAGCTGGATGAACTTCTTAAGGCAGGAATTATTACTGAAAGCGCATCACCATATATGGCACCTTTACTTCTGGCGAAGAAAAAATGTGGATCGTATAGGTTATGTTTAGATTTCAGATCTTTAAATGAAGCAGTTATTCCTGACCCATACCCGTTGCTCAGAACTGAAGACCTTTTAGAAACCGACAAAGGGAAATTTCGTATTTAGCACGTTGGATATGAAGAGTGACATCAGTTGCCAATAGCAGAGAAAGATAGGCACAAAACAGCTTTCGCATCTGCATGGGGCACTTTCCAATTTAATTATTTACCTTTTGGAAGTAGGAATTCACCCCAGTTTTCAAAGATTGAGCGACGCAGTACTGTTTGGTTTAGCGGAGCAAAACATAATGTGCTTCATTGACGATATCATCATAGCGTCAGTTGATGAGGAAACTCATCTCATGAAGTTAGAATCAGTATTCAAGAGATTGAGAGAGCACAAGTTAAAATTAGCCCCTAAAAAGTGTACCTTCATGAAGCCGGCAGTAAAATACATATCTAGGGCATATTGTGGACGGGAATTCAATTCACCCCGATCCGGGTAACATATGTAAAGTCAATGATTTTACTACCCCCAAAACACTACGAAATCTACGAGGATTTCTGTGACTCTGCAATTATTATCGTAGGTTTATCCCTTCTTTTTCTGATATTGTTGCACCCTTAACTGGACTCACTAAGAGAGGGAAATTTAAATGGACCCCGGAAGCAGATAAGGCGTTTTACCAGATCAAGGCCTGTCTATTAAGCCGGCCAGTTTTAGCGCACCCCGATTACAAGCAATCCTTCTATCTGCATTGTGATGCTAGTGATATAGGGGTAGGCTCAGTTCTTCATCAGAAAGATGAATCAGGAAATTATCATCCCATTGCTTTCATGTCAAGGAAATTAACCGCAGCAGAGAAGAGTTATCCCACCATAGAAAAATAACTTTTAGCTATTGTAGTTGCTCTTAAAGTTTGGAGACATTACTTGCTCGGAAAGGAATTTTTCGTCATTAGCGACCATCGCCCCCTTACTTATTTGAATAATTTAAAAGATTGTAATAGTAGGCTTAATCGATGGAGAATTTCCCTTAGCGAATTTGTGTACACAATTATGTACGAAAAGGGTAAGCAGAATGTCGTAGCCGATTGCCTCAGCATGCAGGACGGCCAATCAGAGCATGTTGACCGGAGAGAGAGAGAGAGAGCTGTTTCCATCAACGTTCTCGACACCCCTGATCAGAGCAAGGAAAAGACCAATAGAATACGCGAGCTACAGCGCTCCGATCCCAGCTTGAGAGAGCTAATCGAGACGATAGAAAAACGTCGGATACCTTTAGGGCAGAGTAAAGTAAAAGATAGTTTTTTCTTAAATGAAAATGGACTATTATATCATTTTCAAACGCCTGATAGCAGCACCTCTCAAGAAAATATTTGGGAACAGTTAGCAATTCCAGATTCACTAAAAGCGGAAATTTTGAATTTATCTCACGATATACCGTTTAGCCCCCATTTTGGCTTCAACAAAACGCTGGCTAGAGTAAGAGAACGTTACTTTTGGATCAACATGTACGCCGATGTAAAACATTATGTCGAATCGTGTACTTTATGTAATGAAAGATCAGGATATAAATTGAGAGGTAAAGAGAAATTGCAACGAGCGGCAACATGTTCGAACCCATTTCAGAAATTGACTCTTGATGATGTGGGCCCTTACCCAACTACTATCGAAGGGAACAAATTTATATTGGTAATGATAGACACTTTTACTAGATATGCTATCTTAGAGCCCATGCCAGACCAGACAGTGAAAACGATTTTGAAAATTTTAATCGACCGCGCCATCTCAATTTACGGCATTCCTGAACAGATTCTCAGTGACCTCGGTAAACAATTTACCTCGGAATTATTCCAGGAATTATTAGCTAAGCTAGGAATTCGAAGACTGAATAGTACGAGCTTTCACCCCCAGACCAACGCTGTCAACAAAAGAAATCATTATGTATTCAACAAATCCTCTAGCTGATTTGTAAACGTGCAACAATCAGATTGGTGTACTTTTGTTTCACTACTCGGACTAGCATATAACAGTTCAACGCACTCAGCTACAAAGTTCGCACCCAGCTATCTTATTTTCGGAAGAGAACTCACAATACCGTCGGATATTCTAATTCCATCTCGGCGCACCACCTATTACAGCCATGAGGATTATGTTGAAACATTACTAGATGGAATGAGAAAAGCGTACCAAATTGTGTACGGAAATTTGCAGGAAGCAGCAGCTAAACAAGAGCGTTATTGTGATCGCTACGCCGTCGAAAAAGATTTACACATAGGAGATAAGGTTTACCTGCACACGCTTTATATCAAACAAGGATTATCTAGGAAATTAGCACGACTCAACCGAGACGACTGGGAAATTGTTTCCTTTCCTACGGCAGTTAATGTAAAACTGAGGTCAATGATTAATCCTAGAAAATTTCAAACAGTTCACAAGAACAGACTTTTCCTTCGGAAAGATCGGAGAAGTCACTTAATTCTAGAAACTCCAGAAAACAGGGATAATCAAGTCTCAAACCCAAGAGCTGATGAAGAGTTTGATTCGGATTCAACGGAAGAATATATTCCAATACCCGATTTCCCCCTACGCACTCCTATGCCAATTAACCCGACACTCGTCGCTGACACGGCACCTATCACCGATGTGACGCCCGTCACAGATATGGCGGAGGACAGCGTTTCCGAAGAGGAAATGTTAGGTAGGTCACCGTACCCTCTGCGTTCTCGCGGCCCTATTCTAAGTACATCTGCGGTACGATGTGCTATCCCGCAAAGACAGATAACTAGTGTCCCTGCAAGCACGGTACCCGTAGATCATGGTGAGAATCACACGCACCCGAAGTTACCGGTGCAAAGTGATTCAACCGTAGGAAGACCGCAGCCCACAGACTCAGGTTTTTTAGGGAAAATGCTGAATAATTTGAGCAAACCGTTAAATCCCGAGGGAACATCGTGGTTTGATTTAGCTGACAGGTATCTCTCAAAATGCATTCAGGAGAATATCGTGGAAGGCACGACAAAAGAAGCTGCAGTTAACTGCATTTACCCGAAGTAGGAGCGAGGAATAATCAGCCCACGGGAAACTTTGGTATAACTCCCAAAGCAAGAAAATTTGCCGTACGGTCTCACCAAAAATAGAGGAACATTCACTGCACTCGGCGCAGCAGTTAGGTGGGCCTAATCGCCCTATGCAAATCAACTCGGAGAGCTAAAGCACGTTCGGAAAACGTCACCATAGAAAAAAAAAGAGAAAAGAAGCGGAAAGCAGGAGTCTAAGGTGAAATCAGGAATTAAAATGAAAATGGCAGAGAAAGTCATTGAGTATACGGATTACAGAGACATTCATGTTAAAAAAAACGGAAGCGTACGCTGGAAAATATAGGGAATAGTTGAGAAAGGAAGGTAGCTTTAGAAAAACAGGAAAACATAGAAAATTTAGCAATGTAATTGTAATTTTTTTGTCACCCGAGACATCACGAAGGAATTCCTAATCAGCTTGCCTACAGAAATTTGCATTATCATTACAAACCTACCTTGATTGCGCGTGTATCCAATTATAATGGTAAAAATGAAAAAAAAGTATCCATATTTTTTTTTGTGTGTGATCTGGGTACATTCAGCGTCGAGCAGGAGACTAAATGTTATGGTGGACTGTCTCTTTCCTAAATGCATTGACATAGCGTTTAGCTCAAGGGGACGGCCAAAACAGGAATCAAATGCGAGGCTACCTTTGTTTCCATGCATACCCCCCCCGAAAGCAGTAGGGCACCTGTTTTAAGCTATCAGCTCAGCAAGGGAAATTTGTAAGGTGGAGAAGAGAGAAATCGCCTCGGAAAGTAGAATAAAACAGGTAGGGGAAACGACTAAGGTCTTTCGTGAATCGCAATGGCGCTGAGGGTTTTGGCTGAGTTTAGGCAGAGAGAGACAATAGATAGAACCCTATTAGAAATAGCCCTGGGCTACTTCTGAAGAGCAACGCCGCCTTCGCACATATCAGGTAGCGAACTTAGGGAAAATCACAAGCCCCTTCTCGAAAAAAGCAGCTCGTCAAGCAAGGTCAAAACGGAAAAGAGAAAGACCCCACATATTTGGTGAGGGAGCAGGAGGTTTCAATGTAGCCCATTGTAAGATACCTGCTTTACAGAAGTTGAATTTGGGGCAGTTTTAACAAAAAGCACACCACACAGAATGAGATGAAGGAAATCGTTAACGAACGCAACATAGAGAAAAATAAAAGTCAATCTTTTTATCGTTTGTTGATTGCTGATCCTGTGAAGAAGAAAAATATTTTTTTAATTAGCAAAAATATTGTTAATACATAGCTGAAAGTGTATCAAAATGCTAGATGGTTAAATAATAATTGCATGAAAGAATAAATGAAAGACTGAATGAAAAAGGGAAAAGAAGAAGAAGAAGAAAAAACCGGTTGAATAATATGATGGCTCAGGTTATATATAGAGTATCTCTTGGTTTAGCAATGGTTTTACTGGGTAATTTAAAGTAATGCGCTGTCAGTGAATAAGCAAATAAAGGCGAGGTAACGCAAATCTAAAATAAGAGGGTATTGTGATAGTTATGCATTAGGATTTGGTTAATATATTCAAAGAAGTGTAAACATGCGAGGTATTTACTCACCGATGCGTGCAAACATGTAACGATGTGAAGTAAATTTGGTATTGACTCTGTGTAAATACACTGACGGAAAAAAATCCCAACACCAAGAAGGGTGTGTGTTAGATAAACGACAGTTGGTAGGCCGTGAGAGTACATCTGTAAGATGACGTTTATGCAAATTTCGCGCTCGGCGCATACGTGTAGCGCTAGTAGCGCCCCTCGGAACATGCAAAGCAGGTTTGCTGTAAATACGCGCTGTAACGTTCGTGAGCGTTAGTTATCGTTGAGATTCAACGCAGTGTGTTGATGTTAGTCAAGAATGCCTTTAAGAAGACGAAGAAGCCATTATCAACAGCTCACGGAGTTTGAACGAGGTCGTATAATAGGGCTACGAGAAGGTGGATTTTCGTTCCGCATTATTGCAGAACGACTTGGCAGGAATGTAGCCACTGTGCATGATTGTTGGCAGCGGTGGTCAAGGGAAGGTACTGCCTGAAGAAGACCGGGTTCCGGCCGGCCACGTGGCACTACTGAGAGGGAAGACCGCCGTGTACGGCGTATGGCCATCATTGGACATCATGGCGTATGGCCATCATTGGCCATCATTGGACATCATGGCGTATGGGACATCATTGGACGACAACGTGGCGCATCATACCGCGTCTGCGGCAGCAATTCGAGCTGCAGTGGCCACCACAGTGACACAACGAACTGTTACAAATCGGTTACTTGAAGGACAGCTCCGAGCCAGACTCCCTGTAGCGTGCATTCCACTTACTCCAAACCACTGCCGTTTGCGACGTCAGTGGTGTCAAGCTAGAGCTCATTGGAGCACGGAGTGAAGATCTGTTGTGTTTTCTGATGAAAGCCGGTTCTGCCTGGGTGCCAGTGGTGGCCGTGTGTTGGCTAGAAGGAGGCCAGGTGAGCGCCTGCAACCAACCTGTCTGCGGCCGAGACACACTGGACCTACACCTGGAGTTATGGTCTGGGGAGCAATTTCCTATGACAGCAGGAGTACTCTCGTGGTTATCCCACGCACCCTGACGGCACAGTTGTACGTCAGTCTGGGGATTCAACCTGTTGTGCTGCCATTCATGAACAGCATTCCAGGGAGTGTTTTCCAACAGGATAACGCTCGCCCGCATACCGCTGTTGTAACCCAACATGCTCTACAGAGTGTCGACATGTTGCCGTGGCCTGCTAGATCACCAGATATTTTACCAATCGAGCACGTATGGGACATCATTGGACGACAACTCCAGCGTCACCCCCAACCAGCATTAACCGTCCCTGTATTGACCGACCAAATGCAATAGGCATGGAACTCCATCCCACAAACTGACATCCCGCACCTGTACGACACAATGCATGAACGTTTGCGTGCTTGCATTCAACATTCTGGCGGTTACACCGGTTATTAATGTACCAGCATTTCACATTTAAAATGGCTCTTCTCGCGCTTACATTAAGCTGTGATCTTGAAACCTTAATCGATTACATATGTTACCTATACAAATGTATTGCCGTCATTTCATTCCTCTACAACTTTTTTTTCATGGTGTTGGGATTTTTTTTTTCGTCAGTGTATATATATTACCTTTTAAGTGTTTTAATAATTGCATGGCGCACAGAAAAAAATTGTATGGAGTGTACCTCCATATGAATGTGTAAAATGGGAGCTAGTAGTGAATATATCTTACGGCACGGCATTCCGCTCTTTCCAGGACGAGACGGAAAAGAGAGGCCTATCCGCACTCAGCAACTTCAGAGAAATGACTGCACGTAGGACTGAGCACGATCGGCCATGATGTTGCGGCTAATTTTCATTTTGTGCATGCTGACTGCCACTTTTTCTACGGATTTTGAACTATGTAAATTTGAAAAGGGAAGATACGAGTGTACAGCAGCGCAACGTTCTGACATTTTGAAGCTTTGCGTACCTCGGAAAGCTTGTCATGCACGTTCCTGCGATGAATGCGTAAAAGCATGGAAGACATTTATCTCACACGAAGGTCAACTCATAGAGCCTAAGACTTTCCATTATGAGCAGGAAGCAAATTCACAGGGAGCACTTTCGTTGATAGAATGTACCCGAGACGGACTTTCATGTGTGTGCACTACTGATTCCCCGTGCAGCGGAACTTTCGAATACTGCAACTTAGCAAACTGTGGGAATGATTCCACTGCTACATGTCACTGCCGCCTTGTACCGGCCGTAACCACTTTGGTGCATGAGGCGAAAGGGTTAAGAATTTCCAATCCGGTGCTGGTATCTTTCAAAGAGTGTGTGGGAAAACTACTCACCAACTATTTGCCTCGACGTCGCCATCAGCGACATTTGCTCTCGGATGAAGCAGTATTTCAGAGGGACAATATTAAATTGTCATATAACGATCCCGTGATTACCAGTTCACTCCCAGGAACGTTGGTGATACGAATCCGAGGAATGGAGCGTGTCATAACCCTTCAGAGCGCTCCCTATCAAACCTCGTTAGTAGAGGGAAATGGCAGCTTCTGGGACAGGGACAGCCCTCCATAGATTTAACATTGGCTGTCCACGAGGCTGTCCCCGGCTGTCCCAAGGCTGCCCCCGAGTCAGAATTTTTATCACGTGATCGTCCCCATGATGTGCTGTCCCCTGGCGGTGCTTCTTGAAACTTTCAATGGATCTTTTGAGGGATGGCAACGACCGAGTGGGAAAGGGGTGGATATAGGGGGATGCCAACTCGATGTGCTGCCCCTAGCGGTGCTTTTTGGAACTTTCGATGGATCTTTGATTTTGAGGGATGGCAACAACCGAGTGGGTCTGTTGGGATTTTTTGTATTTATTCCAGTGGTTTTCAAGCGGGATTTTTCCTCCTCTTCGATGTTATTTTTCCCCGGAGGAAATTTTTACGTAACGATGCTGGGGAATTTTCTTTCCAATGGAGTAAAAATGCTCTAATGGTTTTAGCAAGGTCCTAACTCACGATGATTTGGTTTCAAAAAATTGGTCAGGTGGTCTCGTGTACTACGTATTCACTCTATTTTTTTTTAATTACTTTTACATTATTTCTTCATGGTTTTTTTATATATTTTTTGTATGTTTTGAGGGAGTTTTTTCGTGTAGATGTAATTAATTTTCTTGGGAACTTTTCTTTTTCATACATTTCATTTATTTCAGACCATGAGACGGGGAAATGCTTCTTTAGAAACGATTTCGTTCCTGTTGCAGTAACTATTGGACTTTGACAAAATTTTTGGGAAATCAAGCGGAAATGTAGACATGTTAATTCTGAGTCTTTCGCCCTTCCAATATTTTTTTTTCTAGTCGTAATGTTTTCATGTACTATGTATTCCAGCTCTTTTCTTTTTTATAACTTTTACATTATTTCATCATGAATTTTTTATATTTTTTGTATGTTTTGAGGGAGTTTTTTCGTGTACATGTAATGAATTTTCTGGGGAACTTTTCTTTTTCCTTTATTCAATTTTATTACAGATCATGAGACGAGGAAATGCTTCTTTAGAAACGATTTCGTTCCTGTTCGCAGTAATTATTGGACTTTGTCATTTTTTTTGTTAAATGACTTCATGCTAATTCTGAGTCTTTCGCCTTTGCAATATTATTTTCTCGTAATTTTTTCGTGTGTTCAAGAACTCTACAGGTCTTTCACAGTTAAAATTCTGATGAAACAATATTTTCTTACTTTATTTCGCATATCATTATAGCTTCCCAATTTCGCTATTTTACTTCATTTTTTTTTTTTTTGAAATTTCGTAAAACTTTTCAGTATGTCAGTAATTGTTTTCTTACTTGGTCAAACTTGTGACTCCATTTATTTGGACTCTTTTTTTTTCATTTCTTTTCAACAAAACGATTATTTTAGATGTAGCAAGTCATCAGATTTTTGTTTCCTTATATAGCATATTTTCAAACTTGCTTAAAAATATTCCTCAAAGCTTTGCATGTAATCAAATATGCATTTTTTTTATTCTTTCCTAGTTTGCTATACTTTTCGTGGACTGTCCCAATAAGAAAGCATTCATTGTCAAGACATACAATCTAAAACCTTTTTTCTTACGATAAAATTTGTATTCTTTGGGCTGTATATTTTTCTGTCTCGTCCGAAAAAACATTCATTCTAGAGGCAAAGCTAGTGATTCCGTTCATCCCATAAACATTATTTTTTTAACGTTTTACTAACTCATCAGAAAAGCAGTTATTCCCCACCCCCATAGCGAAAATAAAGAAATTCTTACTTCTTTTCCATACATATCGACTCAATCTATTTCTTTTCGAAATGCTGGTCATGACATTTCAACTAAAATTTCCTACTTTCACCAAAAATCATGTTCTTAAACGAGCTATTTTTTTTACTTTATTTCATGTATAACTAAATTTTTATTGTTTCCTCACCTCATCAAAGTTAATAAGAACTTCCCCAATCTCATTCCTTTCCCTCATTTAGTTCGCTTTAAATTGAGATGTTTCAAAACTTCGCGTATATTTCTTTCACTAAATGTACAGTTCTCCCTATCGGTCCCATCATTTTTAACTTCTGTGCCTGCCGCATTTTTCTTTAGACGTTTAGTTTCATTGACCTTTTCTTTCGTTTCAATTAGGTTTTCATTATCGTATTTTTTATTCATTGTCTCAGCAGAAAAAACTTTCATTCTGGAGACATTGTGACTAAGTCCGTACTTCCTCTAAACATTTTTATTTCACGTTTTACTAGTTCGTAAGAAAAGCAGATGTTTCCAAACTCTCATAGTGAAAATATCGTATTCCCCTTATTTTACTTATTATGTTTTTCCTTCTATTCAGTGTTGTATGATTCTTAAAACTTTGGTTTATTTTTATGAAACTTCTTTTTTTTTTCTTAGTTTTTTTTTCTGATTCAACCTATCAATCTTTTCCTATCGATTTAATTGCTCTTATTTTTCCATTCGACTTTACTTTTGAACAGAAATGTGTCTAAAATCTTCAGATGTATTTTAGTCTCTAAGGCCGATTCTTCACTATTTCAAATAAAGTCATTGTAGGATTTTAGTGTAATTGCCCCTAAATCATTAGAACTTCCTTTTCATAGTTAGATACTAATTCCTCGAGGTTTAAATTAAAACATGAAAGAAGAGTGTTTTTACGCTCTATCCAGTGAAAGAAGAGTGTTTTTACGCTCTCTCCAGTGAACGAAGAGTGTTTTTACGCTTTCCCCTCAAGAAATTAATTTTGGAATCTCCCTTCTTCTACCGGAAAATGACTATCTTGTGCGACTGTTTTCACGCGTCTACTGCTTTGCTGGAAAACCTCATATGACATGAAATCCCTTTGCTTGGTAGATTAAACTAAATTCTGGTTTTGAACTTTGAACGCAAACTCAAGCTTGCAAAAGCATAGTTTTCTTAGCGAACTTAAACTGTCTAAGATGACAAAATTCTAAAACTGGTGACTCAATGGGACAGAGCGTTTGAACTTTGCCGTTCATTCAAGATTTAAGAGATCAGTCGTAAACCACTACAAGGGAAATAAGCAGACCCTGATTTAGTCCACTGTTTCCAAGGAAGGTAGAAAGCTAGTGTCGTAATTCAAAAGCTCATAACTCAAGCCTCCCCAGGATTTAATTTCGGACGGGTGATTAGTCAGATGTCAATGCTTAGACATTGAAAAATTACTTCAGACAAATATTTTCTTACTTAAAAGTGCTCAAGTCAGAATTTGTATTACTTAAGATTTCCCTTAGTCAATATTTTTTCTATCTTAAAAACTTCTAAAGGGTTGATTTTGAAAAAAAAACGAGTTCTCCCAAAAACGTAAAATTTCCACAGAATTGTACACTGCTGGACAATTGCTAAGGACGGATCATAAACGGCAATATAGTGCATAAAAACGTAAGTGTGGTTGGATGCCAAGTGAAATAAAATAATGTCAGAATGCCAGGACATTACAAGAAAGACAATTTATTGTGCTCTGAAATCCAGAAGGCTTTGGAACGTGTTCAAGGGACAAACAGGCCATTTTGTGCAGAATACGTAAACGTGAAAAAAATGAAATTTCCGTCCGCAGGCGTTCCGGCGTAAGATGTCAATACGGGATATGGCCATCATGGAGGGCGATGCAAGATTCCACACGTCGTGTCATGCTTTGCACAACATTATCAAGAGCTGTTGGGGTAATTTATCCCATTCCTCTGTCAGTGCACGGATGAGGGTGTCCTTGTTTATTGGAGGGCATTGGCGACCAGCAAGACTCCTCCCCAAAGCATCCCACACATTGTCAATGGGATTCAGATCTGGAGAACGTGCTGGCCATATGAGGCGTTGAATATCCTCGCTCTCAAGACACTCATGGACAGCGACTGTTCGATGACATGTTGCGTTGTCGTCCATGAAAATGAATCTATCACCGACACCACCACGGAACATGCGAACATGAGGTAGCAGAACATAATTAATGTATCGTTGGCCAGTCATAGTCCCAGTTGGAAGCACATAGAGGGACGTACGGCCATTGATCATGATGCCAGCCCATACCATGACACTACATGTCGGATATTGGTCCCTTTCCTGTATGTTTGCTGGACAATATGCAGTACCACTATCACGCCCGATCAGTTGTCGTCGACAATCAGACGATAGACTGTATCTACTCTCATCTGAGAAGAGGACAGCAGACCAGTCGTTATCAATCCAATTGCGATGTTGATGGCACCATTGCAAACGGGCGGTATGGTGACGTCTACACAATGGGATGCACACAACAGGACGGCGGGCGTATACTCCTCCTTCATGCAAACGTCTGGGGACAGGTTTTCGGGAGATCCGCTTGCCAGTAGCTGCCATAAACTGATTTTCTACCTCACTAGCTGTGCTGCGCCGGTGTCTTTTTGTTGATAGCACTATGTGCCGATCTTTTGCAGGTGTCGTACTGCGAACACGACCTCCCCCGTGACGTTTGCTACACTCTCCATTTGTTTGAAATGATTTCCAAAGCCTTGAAACAACACTGTGGCTGACGTCGAACTCCCTGGCAACATCTGTTATTTTTCGCCTTTCTACAATCTTGCCAATAATACGGGCACGCGTAAAATCATCTAGGTTATGTCGGGAAGAGATACTGAAACTTAGAAGTTCGTCAATTGATTCTTTCAATTTCAACTTTGCGTTTGAACAACAACGGTCAATACGCGTCAATTCCTTTATATCTCTTATCAGCGCTATGACGTCACGAACAAGTTCGGCAATCCAAAATTTGCATACGCACAACACGTCTTACTGTATCCCGCACTTATGCTAATTTCCACATTTTCTTGCCTTCCATTTTATGGTTGCTATCGTTGCTATTGTCATCCGTCCTTAGCAATTGTCGGGCAGTGTATGAGGAACCAAATAAATTGACGAAGCTTGAATGTTAAGTTTTTCAACCCATTTCTTTCTCTTCATGTTTCATTCCATAAACTTTCTTCAAATTCCTATATACCCAAGAATTTTGTTAAATGTCCAAGTTCGACTCCACCAGAAATTTTCTGAAAATGATAGTTTCTCTTTTTAAAAAAATTCCAAAATAAGAATCCCTTCAATGAAACAAGAAATTCTTATTCAAAGCATTCCATCACTCTTTCTACTTCAAATACTCTCTGTAAATCTAAGGAGCTGTTTTTGTTTTAGGTTTTTTTTTTTTTAATATTCATATATTTTTCCCTCTAACTTTAGAAGATATTTTCCCGAAATGTGTGTACATATACGATAGTAAAACATCATACAACTGCTTGATGTTCAATTCCCTTCACGCTGTCTTAAGGATATTCTTTCATTTTCTCATAACACATAGACATGTTATTTTTCTTCCCATTCACTTCAAAGACTTGAGATCAACTTAATCGAGTCCTATGAGAAAAACTTTCATAGAAAAGCATAAATGTACTGAAAATGTCAGTTTTCTTAAAGAAATCATAAGAATAAGAATTTTTTTTTACTGAAACAAGTTTCCCATGTTCAAAGCATTAAGTGGCTCTTTTCGCATCAAATTCAGTATTTCTTCATGTAAACTTTATTCTTTTTCTATTTCATATCGTCGTTCGTTTCTCGTTTTTCCCTATGTAACTTAAAACTTCTTTTCTTAATCTATTTTTCATAAAGTATCATTCTTTTGAGTTGATTTTCTCTCTCTCTCTCTCTCTTTTAAATGCATTCCTAAGTTC
The DNA here is from genome assembly GCA_039090855.1 of Macrothele yani. NCBI lineage: Eukaryota > Metazoa > Arthropoda > Arachnida > Araneae > Macrothelidae > Macrothele > Macrothele yani. Next base: position 83,877,937 of record CM077017.1, read on the forward strand.
ATATTGAGAAGGGTTTAAATTTTGATTGAAAGATCGTTTTAGGAAAAGTTGAAAACTGATAAGGTTCGTTTCGGAAAAGTTGAAAACAGATAATGTTCGTTTCGGAAAAGTACATTCTCTTATAGGGTTAAAAAATGGAACACTTCATATTTTCTTAGGGGCGGTTTTGATGAAACACGTTTCAGTAAAAACAGTGAAATTCCCATTGAATAACATGGGGAACTATGAAATTTAAGAAGCACGTTTTCGTTCAAGGAAAATATTTTAAAAGGTCTATTTTCGATTCAGTTGAAAACGATTCAGGTAGAAAACAGAATGCAGAAAAAACAGTCACAGCAAGTTCCTGAAAGTTGAAAATAGATGAGGTTGAAATTTGGAAAAATGTCTAAGGAAAGAAATTGTTATAAAACACAGACTGCTTTAGTTTTCCCAGGCTAGGGGTCTTCAGTGAGAGCGCATCATCTTTTCAACTCAAAGAATAAAGCGAGTGAGTTTGAAACATTTCGAACTCCCCGAAAATAAGCCGTGTACTCTGGTTTCGACTCAATACAGTAAAGCATTGCTCTCAGACTAGTCGGAATTCCGCCCCGATTGGTTGCCTAATGGAAAACCTCAGACCCATCTCTAATAACAATACCCAAATATTCTTAAGAAAAGTCTAGCAAAAAAGCACTAGTTCCCCATTAAATCAATTGCATTCATCCTGTTACTGTTTTACACATTTCAAAAAAGAACTTTACATTCTCACTTTTACTTTAAAATTCTTGAAAAGCTTAATATTTTCACTCATTTCCATAAAAAAAAATAATTTCCCTTAAAATTTAATTTAAAAAAATAATAATTACTCTTAAAATTTATGCCTTCAAACTAAAAAATATTTACGCTTAATATTTCAATAAATAATAAATATTCACAAACTCACCTTCTACCTTGCCAATAAAAAAAAACTACATTCATTTCTGAATTTATATAATCGAAATCATTATTTCTCCAAGTAGTTCTTTTCCCATGATTGTAGAGAGGAACTCTTCTAAAATCTTCCCTTTTCCACATGTGTTCGACACAGACTGTTTAGTTTTTCCAGGCTAGGGGGTCTTCAGTGAGAGCGCTTCATCTTTTTAACTCAAAGAATAAAGCGAGTCAGTTTGAAACATTTCAAACTCCCAGAAAATAAGCCGCGTACTCTGGTTTCGACTCAATACAGTAAAGCATTGCTCTCAGACCAGTCAGAAATCCACCCGATTGGTCAACTAATTGAAAACATCAGGACCATTTCCAATAGCAATACCCAAATTTCCTTACGAAAAGTCTAGCAAAAAAGCACTAGTTACCCATTAAAACAATTGCATTCATCCTGCTACTGTTTAAACATTTCGAAAAAGAAATTTCTTTTACTTTTTAAAATTCTTGAAAGCTTAAATTTTTGTCTCATTTCAATAAAAAAATTATTTCACCTAAAATTTAATTTAAAAAAAATTACTCTTTAAATGTATGCCTCAAAACTAAAAAATATTTGCGCTTAATATTTCAATAAATATTCCCAAACTCACCTTCTCACTTGCCAATTAAAAAAACAAAAAAAAACTATAACAATTCTCCAGTCCACTTGAATTCCCTAACATGAACTTTGATTACAGAAGAAAATACGGAAACAGTCATAAAAAGATTTCATCCTAAATGAAAATAATGTTCAGGAACTGATTCCAGCCTGAATCCAATAGGACAGCTTTTCTCAGGTTGAACCTCCAGAACACAAGTGGAGACGAATGAAAACTCATCACAATTTTCAGATGGAATCAAAGCATTTGAACAGCTGGGGGAACCGACACACTGCTTCTTAGCGAAAGAAACAGAAACGCCTGGAAGATTCATACAGCTTCTTTCCCAATGAATAAATGTGGAAAAAATAACGTTACCCAACTGATGGAAACAGAATTTGAAAGACTTGATGACGTCTTACTTTATTCAAACTTAGAACAGAACTAAAATTCACTAAGCGTTTCCTTTGCATACTGTGACTAATGCATGACCCTTATCACAACATGTGTTGGTGTGTCACCATGCGTCAGCGCTTCACGGTGACTGTTTCCTTATCTGTTCATCTCTCAACGAACATGCTATCGACTCTAATCAGACAAAGCTTATTTTCAGGTAAATTCTTAGAGAAAAACGAAAAGGACTTCATTATAATTAATTTTCATATCCAGAGAGAATAAAACTAAATGTATTCGGTAAGAAATTCTTCATGGTTGAATTTTCCACAAAAGGAATACGGAAAGCGAAAGAATTTAATCAGACACCCTGAAAGAATTCATCTCAGAATTAAAACCGCTTTTGAAAAAAAAAACCCAGTAAACTATAGAATACTTTGTTCTTCACATAAAGAAAACACAGTGTACGATTTCAATATTCCCTTTTTTCTTAAAATTTCTCCCACGTAATGACTTAGGTCAACTGAGTCCAGAAATGCTTCGTCTACTTTAGTATTTCGATTCCGAGGGAGTTCTTCCCAACACTGTTAAGATATTTTATCAAAATCCAGTTGTAAAATAATTTTGGTCATGTTTATTTGATTGTCGTTGTCGTAGGAGATTTCCAATCCGTTCATGTCCACCATGTAATACACTGTGTCCCCGAGAGTTTCTTCAAGCAGAAAAGAGCCTTCATTCCACAGAAATCCTTCTTTTGAGGACTGTAATGCTTCCAAAGTAAAATTATTTCTTTTTTCCAATGCTTTCTTAATTAAAGCTGAAAACGAAATGGAACGAAGAAACATCTGTTGTATGACTCTTAACATAGTAGATTTCTTATCAGCCACTTTAGTCCAATGTTCTCCGCACAGAGAAATTTCAGATTTCCAAATTTCATCATCCTGACCCACTTTTTCCTGAGTGAAATTCAATACATGGTGAAAATCTCGACTTATACATTCCTTTGAGTGGGGAATCGCTCCCATGAAAGGGGGCAACTGTTAAAATCGACATTGATCAAAATTGGAGACAGGAAAAATATATGAATTGAATAAATAATGCATAGACGGGATTCCCGAAAACATAAAAAATATAAGTTTTATATAAAAAAAAATTCCATGAAAAATATTGGAGGAGCGAAAGATTTCCCACATCGTCTTCCATTCCACCCAAAATTAAACAAATACGTGTACTGACAACTGAAATTTAATGGACTTTGTTAAATTTTGGGAGGAGTGGAAGACGATGTGGGAAATCTTTCGCCCCTCCAATATTTTTCATGGAATTTTTTTTTATATAAAACTTATATTTTTTATGTTTTCGGGAATCCCGTCTATACATTATTTATTCAATTCATATATTTTTCCTGTCTCCAATTTTGATCAATGTCGATTTTAACAGTTGCCCCCTTTCATGGGAGCGATTCCCCACTCAAAGGAATGTATAAGTCGAGATTTTCACCATGTATTGAATTTCACTCAGGAAAAAGTGGGTCAGGATGATGAAATTTGGAAATCTGAAATTTCTCTGTGCGGAGAACATTGGACTAAAGTGGCTGATAAGAAATCTACTATGTTAAGAGTCATACAACAGATGTTTCTTCGTTCCATTTCGTTTTCAGCTTTAATTAAGAAAGCATTGGAAAAAAGAAATAATTTTACTTTGGAAGCATTACAGTCCTCAAAAGAAGGATTTCTGTGGAATGAAGGCTCTTTTCTGCTTGAAGAAACTCTCGGGGACACAGTGTATTACATGGTGGACATGAACGGATTGGAAATCTCCTACGACAACGACAATCAAATAAACATGACCAAAATTATTTTACAACTGGATTTTGATAAAATATCTTAACAGTGTTGGGAAGAACTCCTCGGAATCGAAATACTAAAGTAGACGAAGCATTTCTGGACTCAGTTGACCTAAGTCATTACGTGGGAGAAATTTTAAGAAAAAAGGGAATATTGAAATCGTACACTGTGTTTTCTTTATGTGAAGAACAAAGTATTCTATAGTTTACTGGGTTTTTTTTTTCAAAAGCGGTTTTAATTCTGAGATGAATTCTTTCAGGGTGTCTGATTAAATTCTTTCGCTTTCCGTATTCCTTTTGTGGAAAATTCAACCATGAAGAATTTCTTACCGAATACATTTAGTTTTATTCTCTCTGGATATGAAAATTAATTATAATGAAGTCCTTTCGTTTTTCTCTAAGAATTTACCTGAAAATAAGCTTTGTCTGATTAGAGTCGATAGCATGTTCGTTGAGAGATGAACAGATAAGGAAACAGTCACCGTGAAGCGCTGACGCATGGTGACACACCAACACATGTTATGATAAGGGTCATGCATTAGTCACAGTATGCAAAGGAAACGCTTAGTGAATTTTAGTTCTGTTCTAAGTTTCAATAAAGTAAGACGTCATCAAGTCTTTCAAATTCTGTTTCCATCAGTTGGGTAACGTTATTTTTTCCACATTTATTCATTGGGAAAGAAGCTGTATGGTCAGCCCTATCGAACATGTTTGGGACATTATGGGACGCTACCTACGACCATTCCGCAATGTCAGCCAACTGGCCCGCAATTTGAACACCGTCTGGCATGCTATGCCTCAGGATGTATCCGTGAACTGAATGCGTCCATGTCACGTCAGGTAATCACTTGTATCCGAGCCAGAGGTGGTGCTACAACGTACTGACTTGTTCCACTCGTGTAGCTATTTTATCCTAAGGCCCAACTGCTGTGGAATTACAATAATTTCCTTCTCCATGCATATACATCGCACATATGAATTTTCATCTCGATTGGATGATTCCTTGTGGGTTCTTCGTTTTTTGTTTGTTTGTTTTTAAGAACTGTGTTGTCACTACCGCTGAAGAGGTCTGTGGTGCTGCAATGGTGGGTAACATTAGAGGTGATGCTTCACGAAACAGCGAAATTAAAGAAGCAGTTAAGAGAACGAAGGAAGCTTATTTGGGGTGTTGCAAGGTAGAGTTTCTGAGGATGAATATCGCTGTAAGAAGCCTGAGGTAGCTAAGCTGGTTCGCCAGAGTAAGGCAAAATATAGGAAGGAAAAGGTAGAAAGGCATGAATTGGCTTTTTTGGAAGTACATAAGACATAGGAAAAATACGGGTAGTAAAATTCTAAGTTGCGTGAAGAATAGGATCGGAGAAATGATATGGGAGCCCAATGAGGTAAGTGAAAGACGGAGTGAATACTTCTGTGAGTTATTAGAACATGAAAGCAAAGATGATTATGGGGCTGAAGCAGATGATGTCACAGTGAAATATGGACGCACAGGAGGGATCTCAAGAAAAGAGGTGTGCAAAGCTCTAAATTCTCTTCAGAATGGTAAGGCTCCGGGAGTAGATGGCATAATTACTGCGATGTTAAAATAGGGTGGTGACTCTGTAATTGACTGGTTAACTGAAATTTGCCAGTTGTTCTGGGAGTTAGGAAGGGTCCCTCAGGAGTGGAGGGATGCTATCATTGTTCCTTTGTTCAGTCTGATCACCTTTTTCTTTGGGAAAAGGTGATCAGACTGAACGCAAGAACTATCGTGGTATCAGTTTGCTGAGTGTGCCAGTGAAAGTACTTATTTGGAAAGGTTGTTATTGATAAGGTCCAAGGTCTTACATCAGACTAAGTGTGAAATGTACATAGTGGTTTTATGCCTGGTAAAGGCTGCACTAACCAAATTTTTGCATTGCGTTTGATGATCTAAAGGTGTCTGTCTGTTGGTAAGAAAGTTTTTGCTGCCATCATATATTTAGAGAAACGTTGTAATCGAGTAAATAGGATTCTTCTGAGGAAAATACCGAATAAATATGGTATTACTGAGAATCTACTCAATAGTATGAAAGCCGCGTATGCTGGCAGCAGAGCTTGTGTTCGGGTAAATGGTATTGTATCGAAATAGTTTTCTATTGGTGCAGCAGTCAGGCAAGGTTGTGTAATGTCACCATGGCTGTTTAATATGTTTATGGATGCATGCATGCGTGATGCCAAAATAGACAATACTGGTTTATGTTTTGGTAATATCCGTGTGTGCGGATTGCTGTACGCGGATGACACACTCCTGTTGGCAAAAAGCAAAAGTGAGTTGCAGAGTATGTTGTCCCGGATGTACGAAGTTTGTATGAAATTCAAACTGAGTATAAATAAGGAAAAACCAAAGTTATGGTTTTTGAGCGAGGAACTGTTATTACTGAATGCAGGATAAGCCTAAATGGCACAGTTATTGAGCAGGTGAAAAGTTTGTATATTTGGGAAGCATGTTTGACAAAGAGAACAAATTAGACGGCGAAATTAGTAGGTGAGCGAATTCTTTTTTGAAAGTCATTGCTGCGTTAGGAGGATCCCACAACAATAATGGATTCTCAAGAAATTCCTGAATGGCTGTATATAAAAGTATAATTTTTTCTACTCTGATGTACGGTAGTGAAACCTGGTATGCCGCCCCGGTGGCGCAGTGGTCTAAGCGATGGCCTCTGATCATTCGTCCGAATGGGGTCCGGGTTCGAATCCCGGTGAGGCATGGATGTTGTGTTTGTCTTACGGCACTGGCTCTCTCCCTTCCCTGGAACCAGTGACCCTAAATTAGGGACGGGCGACTGCTTATAGCCCATTGAGTTGCTCACGGTGGTCGTTAAACCTCCAATCAAAAAAAAAAAAAAAAAAAAAAAGAAACCTGGTACTACAGATGAGACATAGGAGTCGTTTGTGTGCTGGCGAGATGCATTACTTACAGAAGGGGGGTTGTGGCAAGACACGCTCTCTGATCATGTGAGGAATGCAGATGTGTTGCAGTTGTGTAATGTGAGACAAAATGTTGTTAGTAAGGTGGAGACTAATATTCTTAGGTGGGTTGGCCATGTTGAAAGAATGAGTGATGAGATGCTTACTAAAAGAATTTATTCAGCCCAAGTGGTAGGAAAGAAAGGTAGAGGAAGTCAATGGAAATCATGGGAGGAATAGATTCAGGAATGTCTGTTTGAGAAAAAATAATGAGTATGAAGTACGAAAGGTCTTGTGTACGTCGTGTGATGGATGTCAGTGAAGCTTGAGCTGTTGCCAAGACCGCTGTGAATGAAGACGTTTGTTATGGCATCAGTAAATTCTTTCTTTGAGAAGTTAACCTCTGAATATCAGAGAACAGCTTAGTGATATGTACGTATGTATGTATGTTTTTTGGCAACAAGTGTATAATAATATTTCTAAAATTTTTGTGCCGCCTCGGTGGCGCAGTGGTCTAAGGCGCTGGCCTCTGATCATTCGTCCGTAAGGGGTCCGGGTTCGAATCCCGGTGAGGCATGGATGTTGTGTTTGTCTTACGGCACTGGCTCTCTCCCTTCCCTGGAACCAGTGATCCTAAATTAGGGACGGGCGACTGCTTATAGCCCATTGAGTTGCTCACGGTGGTCGTTAAACCTCCAATCAAAAAAAAAAAAAAAATTTTGTGAATTCGAAAAATTTATGTACGTTTATCCAGTTCCATAAAACCTTAAATGGTTATATTCACGATGTGTGCTCTGATTGCCTAGATATTTGGGAAGGGGGGCTAAAGGGAAGGATGAAAGAAAAGTTGGGAAGGGGATGAGGCCCACCCATGCCCACCTGTAGCGTCGCGCCTCTGCGGATTATATTTTAAAGTTAAATATACTGAAAAATGGCACATTTTGAACTAGGTGGTCGGCAGGGTGGGCAAGACAAATTTCAGGGTGGGCTACAGCCCACTCTCTCACCTCCTTGGCGACGTACCTGGATTATATATATTATGTTTCATAACTTTTGGTGAAAAACACATAATAAAAGGCGAATTTTAGTATTTTTGATAAAATTTACACCCTTGGAATCTGATGAGTGGAAGCTTTAAGTTTCACAAAATTCCTTACTCCTGAATTCGCTTTGATCTCAAGCAAGAAGTGTTTTCATTAATTTTGTTTTATGATGAAAGAACAGTAGTTTTTATGTATTTTGTGGGATGAGTTTATTTTTTGCTCTTCACATAGCATACCTTGGTAAAAAAACTTTTTACTGGGTGTACTGCTTGAAGCTGATAAGTGATGTCTCTCAAATTTCAATAGTCTTGGACAGATATTAGTATCTTCTGCCCAGCAAGTTAAGGGTGTCTATTTGTGAGGGATGTTAAGATTTTTTTGGTGTGCACTGATCTGTCCTTTGCTGGCCATTTCCAAAAAATTGATGTAACTAGATTTCAGTTCAGTTTCAATACTCAGAAGTGGTATGTGTACTTGCTGTTGATTTTTATTTGGAACTTTTTTTCTCTCTCTCTGCCTCATTCATTTAGTATTGCTGGCAACTATGTGCAATGCAATGGCGGCTCGTGGTTTGGTAAGCAGGTAGGGCACATAACAAACCAGTACTTAATATGCGTTGTAACACAATGAAATTACGTATTACACACCACCATACTTAATGAAATAATATATTTAGATATTAAACAAAAGAAAAACTAAAAAAAAACGGAAAGAAGCCTGCTTGTAAACAGTATAGTGTACAAACAGAAATACTCCTTTGTTATGAAACAAAAAAATTACCGTTTCAAATTTATCTGGGAAAAAAAAAAGGAAATTTCCTCGACAACAAAGTAACAAAGAGAAGCTTCTGTTTAAAAACATAAAAACGGGAAGCGCTTTTTCTGTTTACAAACAGGCAGCTTTTTTTGGCGATATGTGTTTCATAATTTTGCTATACAAACGTGCAGCACAGAAGGGCAGTTAAACTACACAAAAAGCAATAAATATTGAAACAGATGCTGCCCTTGATATCTTAAATGCACAAATTAGTAAGTTTTGTAGGCGAAGTCCATTCTTTGTTCTTTTTGCTGAGAAACTTTATCAATGACCTTATTGTTAAAGCTAGGAATATCCATAATAAAGTATCTTTCTATAGATAACATGGCAAGAGCAGAGAGCCGACCCGGTGGCGCAGTGATCTAAGTCATAGCCTCTGATCATTCATCCGAAAGGGCAAGGGGCCGGGTTCGAATCCCGGGGAGGCATGGATGTTGTGTTTCCCTAACGGCACTAGCTCTCTCCCTTCCCTGGAGCCAGTGACCCTAAATTAGGGATAATGAAAAAAGAGCTGAGAGTCTGCCTTGGAGCATTGTGTTGCGCAAGAAATTTTTTATTCTTTTTAAAGTTGAAAAGCAACGTTCTGCTTCAGAAGTTGACATGGGAATGGTAACAATAATTTTAAGCAGTAATACACTTTCAGAGACATTAGTGACAAGATTTGTGTCAATCAAAAGGGACAATAATGGAATAGCTCCCGATACTGTCCTAAATTCATTTATTCGATAAATTAACCGGAGTTCCGTTTCCAATTTCTTTCTGTCCATAAAAGGGTAAGCTTTAATTGCTGATGTCAGATATTCAACAGGAAATTCTTTATCGTATTAGAGAAACTTGTCTAAAAGAAACAAATTAGCGGCAGATAGATGACTTACGAAGTCAAATCGTTCTTTCGTTTGCATAAGGATTGTATCACATACTTCTTTGACTTCTTTTATTCTGCTTTTATGATTAGTTTGATGTTTTCTCTTCCGAGTTGGTTGAGTTTCTGATTTTGAGGTCACAGTCTCAGTGTTTTCTCTGAGTTGCTCGATGTTCGACTGGAAGCTGCTAATATGACATTTAATCTGAGCTGGATCAATTGCCCTTTTTTGAATTTGGTTGTATAGCATATCGACATGAGGCATTATTTGATGGAAAATAGTAAGCCAGAAGATGAAGTCCTCGTCCTTTGATATATGCTTTAAACCATTGGATTGAGCAATAGTAGACTGCTGCTTTATATAATCTCTTGTTTCTATTGCTTTCATGCATTCGATTAGTTCTTCACGATTCCCATACACAATGTTGACTGCTCTGGCTTGAAAATTCCACCTAGCGTCTGATGTTCTTGGCAAACGACGACCAACTATTTCATTAAGTATTTCGCTTCTTTGAGGTGATTTGGAGAAGAATGTGCACACTGCTCCCAGATTGGCGAGGAGTATACGAGCGTTACGAATTATGGACGCAGAATTTGACAGTACCAAGTTCAGTTGATGAGCGTGACAATGAACATAAGAAGCAAAAATGTAGTGTCAAGACACCCTGGAAAGGAAGCCCCAGCGCACGAACGGCGAAGGGGTGTGACGTCACGGTCAGAGGGCCATCGCAATCTCTCTCTGCAGAAGCAGAAGGATCAGAGGGTCCTGTGTAGGTTTTACTTTTAGTGTCATTTTTCTTTGTTACTGTCCTAAGTATCAGCTTGATTGTAAAAAAGTGTAATGGGGAGATTTCAGAAGCATTTTTCCACTGATGTGTGAATGTTCTTTAGAAGTTTTCGTTTCTTTCTGCAAGAAGCACATCGGGGTGAAAAAAGAACGTACTTATATATAATGGATTAACACATTTGTTGATGCTTCTCTCTTCGGTTTACCGTTTTTGTGTGTGTGTTGTGGTGGGGGGGGGGGGGGTCTGATAATGTGTTAATTGATATTTTCAATATCTATTTCAGTTGAAACATGAAAAAAAGTTTACTTTACAATATACTTCTGGAGAAAATTAATACTTTTTGTGTAATATGTTTTTTTACAAAGTTGAAAATAAAAAAAGAAAGATATGGCATTTAGATTTGCAGCATAAAATTTGCAACGTTATGTGCATAAATTCAAAGATATACAAATTAATACTTTCCATGTACATTTAACAAAGAACTTTTTCCTAAGTGATTTTAATTTATAATTTTTTTACCTTCTAAAAGTATTTGCAAGATTTGAGCTCATATCTTATCGCAATTTCAGGAAATATGCTCACCAAATCAGAAATTTTGCTTTCGTGTTCGTTATGTAATTAGAGAACTTTTGTTTTGTTTTTAATAAATTGAACGCGAAGGAAATTTCTAAAAGTGTTGAGTGAAATGGCTATGTTCATAGAGTCCTGCCAATTTGCCATTCACGCACATAAAAAACAAAACAAAAAAACACGTAGTTGCAAAAATGCTTAACGTAAAATGTTGGGCTTTTGATGTTATGCGCGAAATAACTACTGTGTTTGTGTTCCTTTAGCTAAATTTAAGACTAAAGGAAAATTTCCTGAAACATTAATTTTTACGACCGGCACACAAAATCCTTTCGCAGCACAAGAGCAAAGCTTTGGAATTCCCCGATTTGTAGAAATCATTGAAGGTAACAGAAATAAAAATGAAAGCTAAGGATGTAATCTTTTGACGTTACTTAAGGACGAAAAATATAGAAAAAAAAAGACCGGTCGATTTACTGTGGTGTGCGAGAACTATTTAGTATCGCACTCGCGAAAATATTTTTCAGCGTAAACACCGCGGTACTCCATCGGCTTTCTCAGGACCGGCTAGTCTTGAGTCAGCCAGTCTACCCGCTAGCTCTGACGTCACATACCAGTTCGGAGGCTTTCTTACTATTCAGGGGTGTTGGTAGTGTTCCCTGACACGAGTCTGCACTCCTTTTCCTTTCCCACTCATAACCGATGCTCCATCGTAATTCTGAGCAATTAATTTGTTTGGGGTGTTCTCCAAATGTTCATCTAGCTCTTTCAGAATACAAGAAGAAAATGATGCCGCATCGTGTTTAGAAGGATTTACATAAAACCAAAACCTTTCCACGATCTTGTCGTGAACTACACTGAAGAGCAATTGAATTAGAGATACCTGTCTAGTAACGTGTAGCACCACCTTTCGCCCTGATGACGGCGGCGATTCGTCTTGGCATGGACTCGACAAGACACCGGAAGCGTTGGGAAGCCATACAGATCCACGACCCCTGAACAAGCTCCCACAGCTCACGAAGATTTGATGGAGGAGGGTCAGAGCCTCGAACATTTCTCTCGATGGCATCCCAGATGTGCTCGATGGGATTGAGGTCAGGTGACCTAGCTGGCCAAGGAAGCGAGGTCACGTCGGTGGAGTGTTCATCCAACCATTCGGATACAATTCTGGAGCGATGGCATGGTGCATTGTCTTGTTGCAGGATGACGTCCCCAGTGGGATGTTGAAGACGCACAAACGGGAGCAAATGGTCGTCCAGGATATCCCGGTAACGTTGACCTGTGAGGGACGATGTCACACTTGCCAGAGGTCCCATTTCAGTCCACGTAAACAGTCCCCAGACGAGAATGCCACCCCCACCAGATTGAAGAGTACCCTGCTGGCAAGAAGGATCTATCGCTTCATGTGGTTTACGCCGGACTCGTATCCTACCATCCGCACGTACCAACGTGAATCTCGACTCATCAGTCCAAGCAACATTTTTCCACATGTCTATGTACCAGTGGCGATGTTCCCGCACCCACGCTAATCTTTGCACCCTGTGATGTGCGGTCATCAGCGGTACCCTCGTGGGACGATGGCTTCTGTGCCCCATAGCTAGGAGATGGTTCTGGATGGTGTGGATGCTTACACATTTTTGTGCACCTGCGTTAAATTGCCGAGTGATTTCTTGCACTGTGGCCCGTCTATTCGCTGTTACAATGCGATCTAGCCGACGATTACCCCGCTCATCCACACGCTGTTGTCCACGGCAGTTGGCCCTTGCAGGGATGGTTTTACCGGATTCGATGTACTCACGGTGCACCCGTGACACAGTGGCTCGTAAAATTCCCAGTGTCTGCACGACTTCCGAGATGGAGTGACCCATTCGTCGGGCTCCGACGATTTGCCCACGATCAAATGCGCTTAGATCCTACGTCTTACCCATACTGCGTCCGACTCTTACTGATTCCCGTCGCATCACTCCTTATATTGTCGGATCGCTGCATACGTCATGTCGTTTCCGTTTACAGGGCCGCCCACAGCGCCACATTTGCACAACGCCAGCTGTCTCTAATTCAATTGCTCTTCAGTGTATATCTGTACTAATATTATAAAGAGAAAAAGTTTGTATGTTTGTAAGAAGTAACCTCGGTAACTGCTAAACTGATTTGGAAAATCCTTTCACCATTCAAAAGTTTATTTCTTTCCGATGGACATAGGCTATAAACACTGGTGTGCAAAAATTAAGGACGAAGAGGAGAAATTAGCATAACAGCGGAACGAGCAGGCAGAACGGACCGAAAGACCACTCAGGAGATAGACTAGGGTCCGGTACGGTAGGGCATGCGCATATATGCAGCATGACGTAGGGGGAGTGTCGGAAGGGTATAAATCACACGGGCGGTGTACGCTCAGCAGTTCGGTGAAAGCTATTACACGGTGTACATCGGTTTGAACGACGTCGAGTTGCTACCACCGTGTGATATGGCCAACAGGCAATCCAGTAGACGACATCTGGATGACTTTACCCGAGGTCGCGTCATTAGGAAGTTGGAAGAAAGTTGAAGTGTGACTAGTGTGGCCGAGGAGTTCGGAATCGCTCACAGCATCGTTTCACGAGCTTGGAGAGCATTTCAAACGACAAGAACAGCTGTCCGAGAGTTTAGCAGTGGTCGTCCACTAGCAACCACGGCTGCGGACGACCGGTATATTGTCCTACAGGGGAGAAGAGACAGACGGCAGACAGCGGGAGAAATCGCAAGGCACATGCAACAGACAAATGGATGTCCGTTATTGCGTTTTACCGTGGTCAGGAGGCTGCACAAAGGTGGTCTATTTGCACGACGACCAGTACGGTGTGTACCATTAACGCCTGCTCATCGGTGACGGCGGCTTCTGTGGTGCCAGGAACACAAGAACTGGACACATCAGCAATGGGGTTGAGTTCTCTTTACGGATGAGAGCCGATTTAGTCTGACTAGCGATTCTGGACATATACACATCTGGAGAGAGCAGGGAACACGCAATCACACCTCCAACATCATCGAAAGGGACCGGTTTGGAGGTGGCGGAGTTCTCGTTTGGGGCGGCATCATGCTTGGTAGCCGTACTGACCTCCACATCTTCCAAGGAGGTTCAGTCACTGGTGTCCGCTATTGTACCGAGGTTCTCCTGTCTCACGAGCGTCTGTTTAGAGGTGTTGTGGGTCCTGAGTTCCTCTTCGTGGACGACAGCGCTACAACTCATCGTACAGTGGCTGTCGCAGAGCTGTTGGAGAGTGAAGATATTCAACGCATGGATTGGCCCGCATGATCCCTGGACCTAAATCCAATCGAACACGTGTGAGACCTTCTCGGGAGACGCTTGGCAGCACGTCACCAGCCGCCAGCAACGATTCTGCAGCTGCGATTGGCGCTACAAGAGGAATGGGCCGCGATGCATCAAAAGCTCCTTGACAACCTCGTCCTCAGCATGGACAGATGTTGTAAATCCTGCAACGCAGTCAGGGGTGATCATATTCCCTACTAAAGACTGGATTTTTCTTGGCAGCCGCCTGTCACATGGACGTTTCTGCCTTCTGTCGAGTGGTGCTCGAAGCTACCTTTTCAATAAAGTGCCTTTGTATCCTTTGGATTCCTTGTTTGGACGGTTTTGCTCACTTGTCCCATATTCTTACATCTTGGGGATCTGATGGTATGATTTGAGTCGATGCGGAGCACTTCTGCACGACGTTACATTCGAAAAACCGTTTCGTCCTTAATTTTTGCACGCCAGAGTATTATTACGGTATGAAAAATTGGGGATGAACAGCAAACGCGTTTATGTAAAACACTGCCGCATGCCGTATTGGGCCGCCCCGGTGGCGCAGTGGTCTAAGGCGCTGGCCTCTGATCATTCGTCCGTAAGGGGTCCGGGTTCGAATCCCGGTCGGGCATGGATGTTGTGTTTGTCTTACGGCGCTGGCTCTCTCCCTTCCCTGGAACCAGTGACCCTAAATTAGGGACGGGCGATGCTTATAGCCCATTGAGTTGCTCACGGTGGTCGTTAAACCTCCAATAAAAAAAAAAAAATGCCGTATGGGGTAGATGGAGACACGCCCACTTCGATAACAGTAGAATACCATTAACATCAAACGTTTGTTTCATTCGCCATATAACTATCAACAAATCCCAGGGGCAAATTTCAAATATGTGGATTCAAATATATATTATATATAAAACACAAAACGTCTATTTGTCTGAAGCAGTAAAAACTCTCGAACGCCAAACGGTGGCATCGTGAAATTTGCATACGTTATTAATACTGGAATTTCTAAGTCAACGCAACTATTTTAAGATCTCTACGTCGTTCCGTTCGCGAGTTATGAATCAGTTAATAAGCTAATCAATAAAGTCAGCGTCGTTTCCTACGTCATCGTTATCCTGTTCCAAATCTGAAAGCACGTGACTGCGCTCATCTCGGCAGCACATTCTTAGGTGTTTCTATTCTTTAAGAACTGGGCATAAAAAAAATTGCAAAAACGAACTTTTCGAAATCTTAACGAAACGGGCTGAAATTTTTATCAACACCATGGATTGGTAATAAGAGGAGTCCCTCAAAACTTCACCGGAATCCGGTCAAAACTTTTTAAAATAGCCATGGAATTTTTAATTCATCGGTAAACTGAAATACACTGCTGGCCACACAAAATGCAACACCAAGAAGGACACGAGATAGCAAGGCCAGATTTACTGGACACATAACAACAGATACAAAGATAAAACGATTGAGCTTACAGGCCCGTGCGACTTGCGGAACAAGCAGGGATCAAAAGTTCGTGTGGCCTCCATGGCTGGAAATAACGGCCGCTACACGCCGCGGCGTCGAACGAAAGAAGCTTTGGATGTGGGCTTGGGGTATGTCGGTCTAGGCTGCTTCCACACGTTGCCACAGTTCATCAGGCGTAGCCGCGGGTGGTGCTTGCCGGGCCACTCGGTTGCCGATCAGCGACCACACGAGTTCGATGGGCGACATATCGGAAGAACAGGCGGGCCACAGGAACAGTGACACCTGGTGGGCCGTGAAGAATTGTTGCACACTGCGTGCCACGTACGGGCGCGCATTGTCCTTTTGAAACGTGGCAGCTGGCAGGTCCTGCAGGTAAGGGAGGAATACAGACTCCAAGACGTCGGAGATGTAGCGGTGGCTGTTGAGTGTACCGGCGTGGCGATGCGTACCAGAGGGGTGCGGGTGCCATATCCACTTGCGCCCCAAACCATAACGCCAGGCGACGGACCGGTATGGCGATGCATAATGCAGGCGTCATACAGTCTCTCGCCGCGGTGCCGCCACACGCGGATCCGACCATCGTGGTGTTGCAGGCAGAAGCGGGATTCGTTGGAGAAGACAATGTCGTGCCATTCCGTAGTCCAGGTGCGGCGTTCAACGGCCCACTGCCGCCGCACTCGCCGGTGATGTAACATCAATGGTAATCGAAGCAATGGGTGCCGTGCGACAAGTCCCCGCTCCTGAAGACGACGTCGAGCGGTACCTGCTGACACAGGTTGTTGCGTAACACACCCTAATTCCTGCGCTAACGTTCGTGATGTGGCGGTGCGAGCCGTCAATGCCCGTCGCACAAAATGCCGGTCCTCTCGTTAGGTGGTGTGCCGCGGCTGCGGCAATCGCTCACGTCGGTCCGTCCATCCCTCCTGCACCCACCGTATCCATACTCGCCTCGCTGTGGATGGATGTCGTCCCACACGGCCGCCGATGTCTCGGTACGATAAACCGCTGTTGCGATAAGCCACTATTCGTCCTCTGTCGAACTCCGAAACGTGCTGGAATGACTGCTGTATTTTGCGACGAGGTATCAGGAAGCTTCCCACGCACAGGTCCGGCAGCACAACACACTTCCACTACTTACACCCCGCCTTCTGTGCACCCTTCTGTGCACCCTTCTTATAGTGCTTCTCGGTGGCATGTCGGGAGCACATGATTTGCATATGCCCTACAATGCTAATCGTTTGCATATCCTCTCGCGGGCGACGCATGCTGCGAATTTCGGGCCAATCGGACGCTTTCTTCTTGGTATTGCATTTTGGGTGGCCAGCAGTGTATATACGCAGAAACGGTTAATAAAATTTTGAGGGCTAATTTAAAAAGTTATTTACCGATTCAGGCGACATTTGAAGGTCATGTTCCTATTAACGATTTATGGCGTTCATTAAAATTTCAGCCAGTTTCATAAAATATTCGCAAAGATACGTTTTTAACTTTTTTATCACAGAGATTCGGCTCTCAAAGACGTCTGAAACCGAAAGCACGTGATGCATTTGATCGTCGATAACAAATTGTTAACGAATTTTGTTCAGTCAGTGTTCTAATGCTGTGTTTCCTGGAAGCGTGCTAAATAATTCGTAACGCTTTTGGTCCGTTTGATTCTACAGATTCCATACATTCTGTACATTTCGTTGCTTTAATTCTCGACAAATATTTGTGACAGAAATTCCCAAAAGGAAGAGACCAATTTTTAATCAAACACGAACCAAACATAAAACGCCAAAATATATCAGAAACCAAGCAGTTGTAAGAGGAAAGATCACAAGCACGTGAAGCGGACAAAACTCAACAAGGTGTTCAACGAAGCAACGAAACTGCGGACGAAACAGAGGCGCGGCTTGCTGAACAACGATTTCGAACTGCTACAAGACGAAGCAATGAAACTACTGAAGAGACGAACGAGCGCCGAAATTCCGATTGCCAACAAGCTTCAAACTCGAGAGCTACTGTTATTCACCAGAACCTAATTTTGCCTGAAACTGTTGACGCTCGCAGAAATCGACTCCAGCAGGAGAGAATTCAACAAGACACCACGCGGGCAAGTAAGTGGCTACATTTATTTGAAGGACGAAGCATTCAATTATGATCCTGGATTGGATTATTCAAATTATCCTAGGATTGTCATTTATAGCATGTCTTTGAAGTGCAGTTTTTGCGATGCGCTGAAGCCAGAGCTTCCGGAATTGCCAGAGCCATTGAAGAGACTTATGAAAGGTGATCATCTAAAGTCGAAAGAATTTCTAAGCCTGATCCACAAATACAATTGCTGTTTTCAAATGACTTCGTTTGGAACATCTGTGCCTATGCCTCAGTCAACTGGATTCGTGCCAACGTTTAAAATTCAAGGGCAACTGTACCACAAGGTAGGCTCACTCCTGCCACTGCCTAATAAAGAGTCAAATTTTCTCAATTCTTGGCGACGAAGAAACTGAAGCGCAAAGACGTTGTGCTGTGATTCCTGGCACCAACAAAAGTTTTATCTATTCTTTACAAAAGATACTGCACGAAAACCATCACTACGTTCAGCAATTCAAAATGGCACTTGACGATAATCCAAGTGAAGACCTGAAGATCGTTATTAAGGCAGACAAGAAACCAGCACAAGGCCATGCCCGTGTCTTTAATGCACCGGTAGTCAGTGAAGTCGTCATAATCATTGCTGGAAATGAGTTTGAAAAGCGCGATATTGTTTTGACTATGCGAAGCAATGAACTTAAGAGTATATCCAAGACGCACATTTCGTATGACGCCTTGCAATATCCGCTGATGTTTCCACGAGGCGAGGACGGATATGCCATTAACATCAATCAAGTTCAGCCAGGAACGTCAAATAAAGTCAGCAAAATGGTGTTGGCAAAGTCGTACTACGCCTATCGATTGATGGTGCGATCGAATGAGAACCGATTGCTAAATTACCGACAGTTACTGCATCAGTATTTGGTAGACATGTATGCAGTGGCGGATTAAGAGTTTTGGAGGCCTCAAGCGCAACCTGATTTTGAGGCCCCCTCAAAAAATTTATGTTTTTTAAGGATGTTATACCAAAATGCATGCGTGAATTGAGAAATACAGAATTTGTTGTTTTCTATTAAACAAAAACGCATACATGAAAAATTGATATTCGTACAATAGAAAAAATCACACTGCACATTCCATTCAGTAACACTAAATAATAAGTAATGAGCATGTATATAAACAGAATCGGTTCTTGTTTTGAACAAAAATGAATGACATATCTTAGATATTTTGTATACATTTACACATAACAGTCATATTAAAGTCAAACTTCTTTCGATTTTAATTTGGCGAATTTGTCAATAATTTATTCATAATCTAATGATTGAAGAGTATCGTTTCCCATAGACATATGTGCCAAATGGCATAAGTGGAACTGTTTTACTGAATTACGTAAATAATAATTAACCCGCTTAAGTACAAAAAATGAAGGAAAATATTTTTAAAATGTTAAAATTTTAATATATTTTTTTACCATAATTGGAAATGGCCTTTAATATGTCGAAGATATTTTCATTTGTTCGCAATTAGTTTGGGAGATATTTTCTTCGGGATAATATTATTTGCATCTTCAATGTTTTGGGGCCGCCCCGGTGGCGCAGTGGTCTAAGGCGCTGACCTCTGATCATTCGTCCGTAAGGGGTCCGGGTTCGTATCCCGGTCAGGCATGGATGTTGTGTTTGTCTTACGGCACTGGCTCTCTCCCTTCCCTGGAACCAGTGACCCTAAATTAGGGACGGGCGACTGCTTATAGCCTATTGAGTTGCTCACGGTGGTCGTTAAACCTCCAATCAAAAAAAAAAAAAATGTTTTGGGATACCCTATAAGGAAATCCGGAATGCGCCACTGAGCTCTTGATATCACGTGATTGACCCAGGTACAGTACTTTTATATGTCGGAACAAAGCGCTTACAAAGCCCTTTGTGATTAATAGGGAAATTTGATATCAAGTTTGTTAAAACACATAAAATTCCATTCAAGAAAAACAGACTTACTTTGCTGGTAATAGATAAAATCAATATTTGATTCTAGCTGCAATACATCGAATATTTGATCCGATATTAAAAGAAAATAATATTCTGCACACGACTTCTTCCCTCTGAACTAGAGCCGGATGGCGGGAGCTTTTGCGGGGCCCGGGACGAAATTTTATTGCGGGGCCCCGGACCAAAAATTCATTGCTGGCACTATGGAATAAATCTCATATTTTAATAAAGTCGTTACGTAAAAAATGTCCTCAAAAAAGAACACACACGATGTGAAATTCACAAATTTTGACGGTGACGACGAACCCCAGAGCCGAATGCTTTATCAATTAAGCTACACCGAAAGAATTTATTGTTGCAACTTATCGGTCTTGGCATGTGCTTCACCTCTGTAGTATGTCATAAAGAAAACTATCATAAAGACGAAATGATTATGTCAAAGAAATATTTGCTTTAAGCTTAAGAAAAAGACCATAATATGATTGAAAGGAGAGAGAGAGAGAGAGAAAGAGAAAGAGAAGAGGGAGGGAGAGAAAGATAGAGAGCGAGTGAGAGAGAGAGAGAAGAGGGAGGGAGAGAGATATAGAGATACAGATACAGAGAGAGAAGAGGGAGAGAGAGAGAGAGAGAGAGAGAGAGAGAGAGAGATAAAGAGAGAGGAGAGAGGGAGAGAGAGAGACAGAGATACAGAGAATAGGTAGAAAGAGAAATATAGAGATACAGAGAGAGAGAAAATAGGGATGG
Organism: Macrothele yani; assembly: GCA_039090855.1. Lineage (NCBI taxonomy): Eukaryota > Metazoa > Arthropoda > Arachnida > Araneae > Macrothelidae > Macrothele > Macrothele yani. Next base: position 83,898,264 of record CM077017.1, read on the forward strand.
AGAGAGACACAGATAGAGAGAGTGAGAAGAGGGCGGGAGAGAGATACAGATGCAGAAAGAGAGAAGAGGGAGGGAGGGAGAGAGAAAGAGAAAGAGAGTAAAAAGTGTTCAAATCTACGATTTTCTTTCCGGGGAGATGGGGTTGAGATAGTATTATGACTCTTATAAGAACTTCCTTACAAAATTATAAAAAAAAATACCTGCATAGCGAAAGGTTTGGAATTGCGAATATTTTAGTGTAGGAAATAATAAGGATCCCGCTAAAATAAATTCGTACAAATAGTTGTTTTTCCCCTGATATATGGTTTTAGTGATTGATTTTTAATGCAAAGTGGAGCAAGTCACAAATTAGCGACTTTTTAAGCTTTTACACGCGCTCATTGTGAGAGCGGGGACATTAGCGATGCACTACACATAATTAATGGAACATTACGCCTGTGTAATCAGGAAATCACACATTAAATGAGCTGGTAACAAGGACATTATGTTTCATAATGTAACTCCAAAATTAATGTATGTTGTATGGACGTACGATGGAAGAATCCATATATATATATATATATATATTATAATGAATTCAACTTCTACTAACAATTATAATGAATACAACTTCTTCTAATGCTTGTTGTTTGTTAATTATATCATGAATAAACTTTCCTGCTAGTAGTGTAGTAATAATAATGAACAAGCGTTTAACTGCTAGTAATGTTGTAGTAGTAATTAAGATGAATAAAGTCTTAATGCTAGTTGTTAATAATAACAACTAATGAAATAAACCTAACAGCCAGACAGAGGTCTGACAGTAACTATGAACTGAGAAAAACGTACTTACTAAGACAATCTTTTATTAGGCAAACTTCTATTATTTATCCACACTCACTTCATCGGTCACACAACTACTCGATATCTGGCTCTCACATAAACGAAGATCTCTTTACACACGAAACAAAGCTCTCACGCACATAAACAACCGCTCTCTGACACATAAACAACAGCTCACCCTACGTATCGTTGAACGCGCCTATTTATACTGGCTACCACCACGTCATGACTTACACTCACTGCCAGATCTCATTCAGCGGGAGAAATAACATCTCGTTCAGTAAGAAGATAATTTACATAGTAAAATAAAATAACCAGAGATAATAAAAATCAAAAGGAAAGTGAATTTAGAGTATACGTTACAATATATATATATATATATTATGGAACTTGGAATGTATTCCACACAAACAAAGAACTTTCGAAAATTCCAGAACATTTGGTAAAGGTATTTGGAGGCTACAAAGAAAGTCGGAAATTCTCACGTTCAGAGAAAAGAAACTCTTCAACGGGTACGATAAAGATCGACCCATTAAGTTAATGACATACGGCAAACATTGTTAACGAAGGACAGCCACCGAAATGTCTGGCTGTCTGCCCATCAGTATTGTATGCATGCAGGAAAGTTATGACGTAGAAGTCTTTTCGTACTTCTACGTTATTTTAAAAAAGCATAACCATAAGATGAAATAGTTCCTAAATTAAACCTTAACGGCCAGACGAAACATGTAAACAACAGAAGTCAAACTTACGGAAAAGATGCTTTATTCAGGATGTAGCCAACACATCGTAACATAGCATAGCATAGCATATTGCATTAAACTCTCCACACACCACACAGCTCTTAACACAACGCTCTACAACACAACGCTTAACTTGCAACACTTCATAGCGAACGCTCTCTTTAACAACGCTCGCCAAGGAACAGATTAGTCATCGCTTTTATCTCTGGTTCTTATCTTATATCAGGCATACGTCACGTTCATTCAACCTCAATTATGTTACCAACAGTATTCGTTTGAGAGAAAAGATGTTACGTTAAGAGTGAAGTATAACTGAGAATAAACTCAAGATTTACATAGGGAAAGAAACTAAAAAGGAAAGTTAATTTAGAATATACGTCACAAAGTGTATTGTGTTCAATGTGCTTGTATCTTTTGTGGTAAGTTAAGCCAATCGGGGGACTGCGCCGATTGCGGTACATCAAACGGTCCGACCATTCAGCGGGAAACACCAAACGCCTGCCGACCGGATGGGGTCGAGTCGAGCAGACAGGGGGGGGCAGCAAGCGCGCTGGCCAGGATGATGCAGCTTACCAACGGAGAGAGGGAGATAGTAGTCCCTCGGGCCAGGGAAACGGAAGTGACGAGCACGAGGCAAGGAGGAAAGGAAAGAGGGTGAAAGCGCCAAGCGAAAAAGATAGTCTGGCTGTTGTTCGCGGAACGAGAGTGGGGAGCAACTCCAAGAGACGTGACTCGAAAGCTTTTCGGGTGCGTGTGTGCCCAGAGGAGAGGTACGGGATGGTTCGGTCATACTATACGCGGTGACTGTTTCATTATTTTGGAAGTCCACGAAAATCGGTGAAATAGGTCTCCGGGACTGAGACTCACGATTTCTTTCGTTCGACGGAGAGAGTAAGTTAGGCATCTTGGGATACAGGTTCCCAGGACGGGGACTCTCCCAGATTGCGTCGATCTTCGGATAGACAGGATATACAGAGAGACACAGGTTTTACTCTCTATCGAGAAAGACTCTCTCTCTAGCTCGAGAGCACAAGCAGAGGATAGGCGCCAATTTGTATGTTGGCCGATTACCAACCTTTTCTTTTTCCCACTGACAAAAGGACCTTTGATTTACCGCTACGGAGAGCGTTTTCGCCTTATACGGACAAACTTAACTGCAAGAACCTTTCTATTTTATCCATTAAAATTGTATTAAGTTTTAATCAAGTCTTTCTGCATTACTTTGTGGACTTCAGCAGTTTTTGTTATCTGGAGTTTTTATAACAGTCTCGATCCATCCTCTTTGTTCCACAGATATTCTTTATAGTAAAGTGGGGGAAAGTCGTCCATTCACTCAATTTTAATATTGGGGTAAGTTCTTAGGAACGAGCCTTTGTGCTTCTATTGGCTGTGAGGAGGTCCTATAACGTGGACGACAGCGGAACATGATTTAGGGCGTACCCACATAATTAGCTGGGTACGTTCGCCCCTACACTCATATATGATTTTTTTTTTAATTTCAAGTAATGCTTTAAAAGTCACTGAATAAATGGCCTCTATATGTAGCCCGAAATAACTTTGATATTGTTCTTTTTATTTCTTTAAATTTAAGTATCTGGTTTGCACGCAAATTTAAATACATAAAAGTAAGGGCCCCAAAATGATGAAATTTAATTTGCAATTTGGGGAATGCATAAAATAGAAACGTAGTTTCAATAATCACTTAAAATCCGCAAATTTCAGTATTTGTACGGGGAAGGACGATAGATAACCTATTCGAAAATGGAGGGATTGTAAACAAAAACAAACTTTTAAAAAAGAACTTTTTAAAGGCTTCGCCCCCCGAAACTTAACACACACAAAAAAATAATTGTTAAAAATTCTACTAAAAATGATTTTTTTCCTAAACTGCGGGGCCACTTGAAGAACCTTTCTCACCTGGGGCGAAAGCTCCAGTTGCCCTTATGGTCCAGCCGGCTCTGTGGATCCAATTTACGGCTTTGCTGTAGGACTGATTAGAGCAGACGGGAACAGTTCAAGGATTCGTTGTTGATCATCTCCATTTCTTTTCTGTAGAGCTAAAACTAACGGGGGACGCAATTGTTTAGACACAGGAGACATCCGGTGTGACCTTGTAACATTGCTCCTGGGAATAGTGGGCATTCGAGTTTTGGCCACCCCGATGTTTTGAATGTTCTTAGATTCTACTAACGGATATTTCACTTACAAAACACGGGACCTATAAATGACAGCCACGGCCAGGAATAATAAGACGCTGAACGCGGTTCCTTTCGTAGCATGAAACTGGTACCCTCTATGAAAATAGCGTTACAGAGCACGTTATAATGTGCCTATATTATCGTTATTATTATTTTATATTTTTACCAATTAACAAAACATCGGAAATAAAAAAATAAAATTTAAGTTTTCTTTTTGTTTTTTTGAGGCCCCTGCGATTCTGAGGCCCCACTGCATGTATGCTAAGATTGAGACAGAAAGATTGCTCTTCATCCGACTGAACCACAAGAAGCTTCGTGTCGATGATTACGTTCACTTGAAGGATGCGATTGTGAACGATGCCAATGCAGAAAATCATGGCAAGTTAGTGATTCTGCCATCAACATATACCGGAGGGCCACGAAACATGCACAAATATGCACAAGACGCCATCGCCTACGTTCGTCATGGAGGTAAGCCGTCATTATTCATCACACACACGTTCAATCCGAACTGCAAAGAGATGGAAGAGAATCTGATTAACGGCCAATCAGGAACGGACCGACATGATTTGGGGGCAAGAATTTTTCGGCAGAAGCTGATCATACTCATGAATGTTCTCAACAAAGGCGAATATTTTGGCTCGGTTAAATATTGGCTTTATTTATTACGTTGAGTGGCAAAAGAGAGGTCTCCCACATGCACACATTTTGATTTGGCTGACCAACGGAATTAAAACAAATAAATCAAATTGACGACATCATCTCTGCTGAGATTCCCGATCCCGACACCGACAAGAAGCTTCACGACATGGTCATTAAAAACATGGTACATGGTCCTTGCGGCGCTTTGAATAGACAGTCTCCATGCATGACGGATAATACGTGCAGCAAGATGTTTCCCTGTCAATTCATCAAGAAAACGCAAACATTAACAGATGGCTACCCATTATATCGTCGTCGTAAACCTGCAGACGGTGGACAAACAACAACCATTAAATTGAAATATCAGGTTGTGGAAATTGATAATCGGTGGAGCGTTCCATACAGTCCTTGGCTTCTGAAAATGTTTGATGCCCACATTAACGTTGAGTGGTGCAATTCCGTGCAATCAATTAAATACATCCTCAAGTATGTACACAAGGGATCCGATCAAGGAATTCTTACTACCACACGTGACAATGGCGAAACTGATGAAAGCGCGGAATACAAAGCAGGCCGGTACATCTCCAGTAACGAAGCGGCATGGTGCATTTTCGGATTTCCGATCCACGAACGATACCTTACAGTTGTGCATCTTGATGTTCACCTCGAAAACGATCAGCGAATCTATTTTAACCAAGGCAATTTGCAAATCCTTCTGCCCAATCCACCAAATACAACATTGACCGGATTCTTCGAGTTATGCAAAACAGACGATTTTGCGAAAACACTGCTCTATTGTGAAGTTCCGAAATATTACACATGGGACAAGTCAAAGGAAGTTTTCAGCCGACGCACACAAGGTGCAATTGTAGAGGGACATGTCGGCATTCGATCTAGCGATGCTCTTGGCCGTGTTTACACAGTCCACTTGAGAAACTTCGATTGCTACTGCTTGAGAATGTTGTTGCACAAAGTCAAAAGCCCGACTTCCTTTAAGGATCTCCGAACAGTCGATGTTGTTGAACACGACACGTATCATACAGCTTGCCTGGCATTGGGACTACTAGAGAGCGACAATCACTGAGACAAAACATTGAAGGAAGCGAAGGAATCGGATTCACCATCAAAAATGAGAACTCTCTTAGCAGTCATCCTGTCGATTTGTGAACCATTAAATCCAAAATCACTTTGGAAGAGCCACAAGGACAGCATGTCTGAAGACATTTTAAATAGACTTCAACAAGAGAATTCTCAAATGACTTTAGAATTAACTGATGACATCTACACTGAAGAGCAATTGAATTAGAGACAGCTGGCGTTATGCAAATGAGGAGCTGTGGGCGGCCCTGTAAACGGAAACGACATGACGTATGCAACGATCCGACAATATAAGGAGTGATGCGACGGGAATCAGTAAGAGTCGGACGCAGTATGGGTAAGACGAAGGATCTAAGCGCATTTGATCGTGGGCAAATTGTCGGGGCCCGATGAATGGGCACGACTCCATCTCGGAAGTCGTGCAGGCACTGAGATTTTCACGAACCACTGTGTCACGGGTGCACCGTGAGTACATCGAATCCGGTAAAACCATCCCTGAAAGGGCCAACTGCCGTGGACAACAGCGTGTGGAGGAGCGCGGTCATCGTCGGCTAGCTAGCATTGTAACAGCGGATAGACGGGCAACAGTGCAAGAAGTCACTCGGCAATTTAACGCTGGTGCTCAAAAACGTGTAAGCAGCCACACCATCCAAAACCATCTCCCCGCTATATGGTACAGAAGCCATCGTCCCACGAGGGTACCGCTGTTGACCGCACATCACAGGGTGCAAATATTAGCATGGGCGCTGGAACATCGCCACTGGAACCCAGACATGTGGGAAAATGTTGCTTGGACTGATGAGTCGAGATTCACGTTGGTACATGCGGATGGTAGGATACGAGTCCGGCGTAAACCACATGAAGCGATAGATTCTTCTTGCCAGCAGGGTTCTCTTCAAGCTGGTGGGGGTGGCATTCTCGTCTGGGGACTATTTACGTGGGCTGAAATGGGACCCGTGGTACGTGTGACATCGTCCCTCACAGGCCAACGTTACCGGGATATCCTGGACGACCATTTGCTCCCGTTTGTGCGTCTTCAACATCCCACTGGGGTCCTCATCCTGCAACAAGACAATGCACCGTGCCATCGCTCCCGAATTGTATCAGAATGGTTGGATGAACACTCCACCGACATGACCTCTCTTTCTTGGCCAGCTAGGTCACCTGACCTCAATCCCATCGAGCACATCTGGCATGCCATCGAAAGAGATGTTCAAGGCTCTGACCCCCTCCATCAAATCTTCGTGAACTGTGGGAGCTTGTTCAAGGGTCCCTGGATCCGTACGGATTCCCAACGCTTCCGGTGTCTTGTCGAGTCCATGCCGAGACGAATCACCGCCGTCATCAGGGCGAAAGTTGGTGCTACACGTTAATAGACAAGTATCTCTAATTCAATTGCTCTTCAGTGTATAATGAGGCACTTATCATGATTGAAGATAAAGCTTTGGAGATGATTGGAAAATCTTTGTCGGAGATCGGCAGGAAAAGTCTTTCACGACAGCAAGCAGTGAACATTACTCGAGAAATGCTTCGAGAGTTACCATATAACTCTGACAAAATGCTGGATTACGTTGCGCAGAACGAACCACTATTGAATACCGAACAACAAAGAATTTATCAAGAGGTTCTACGACGACATTGCAACAACGAAGGCGGAGTAATTTCCATCGACGCGCCTGGAGGAACCGGAAAGATATTTTTGTTAAATTTGTTGCTGGCCCGCGTCAGAGGAGAAAAGAAGATTGCACTTGATGTTGCATCTTCAGTATCGCTGCAACGTTGATGACTGGTGGACGAACAGCTCATTCAATGTTGCAAATCCTGATTGACTTGGTCCATAATGAAGCGCCCGTTTGCAACATCAAGAAAGGAAGTGGAAAGGCCAAAATACTGCTTGAAGCTAAAGCGTTATTCTGGGATGAAATTTCCATGATGCATAAGCACGGATTTGAGGCAGTCAACAGAACACTGCAGGACATTCGTGGCAACAAAAATCTTATGGGCGGTTTGAGAGTTGTCCTTGCTGGCGATTTTCCCAAACATTACCAGTGATTCCAAGAAGCACGATGGTTGATGAGATCAAAGCCTGCCTGAAATCATTACAGCTTTGGAGAGACATCACAACAATGAAGCTGACGACCAACATGAGTGTTCAACAATCTCATAGCTATGACTCCGAGAAGTTTCATGAGTATTTGTTCAACATTGGCGACGGCAAGGAAGCAACAAGTGAAACTGGAAAAATTAAGCTCTCCAAAAAATTCGGCAAATTTTGTCCTATTCTAAAGAGTGTCATTAATTGCGTGTATCCAAACATCAGAGCAAATCTTCTGAATCGCAAATGGCTAAAGGAACGTGCAATTCTGACACTACTAAACGTCAAAGTTGAGGAAATCAACTATTCCATTCAAGAAATTATTCCAGCCCTTTCACGAACATTCTTCTCCATTGACAAATGTATCAATGAAGACGAAGCGACAAGCTATCCGGTAGAATATTTGAATTCTTTGAATCCAAACGGAATTCTGCCACACAATTTAGTGCTGAAAGTTGGATCTCCCATCATGCTGTTAAGACATTTTGACCCACCAAAAATGTGTAACGGATCAAGACTGACGGTGAAGGCATTAAATGCTTATGTCATCGAGGCAACGATTCTAACTGGACCATTTGAAGGCTAGCACATCTTCATTCCAAGGATTCTGTTAATCCCAAATGATTTGCCATTTTCATTCAAACGATTACAACTTCCTGTTCGGCTTGTATTTGCAATCACCATTAATAAATCGCAGGAACAATCGCTTAAAGTTACGGGCTTGGATTTGACAGATGAATGCTTCTCACACGGACAGCTGTATGTTGGAATGTCAAGAGCAAAGAATCTAATTTTATATTATCGCCGATGAAGGAGGAACTTTTGCAAAAATGTCGGCCAAGTGCTGAAATAATCACACTATGAATAAATAACACAGGTCTGCAACCAAAAAACTGCACAGGATTTTTATACTGTTTCTTACAGATTTTTACTCACTGAAACCGGGAAAAATACTCAAAAAATTACATCACGTCAGATTTTCTTGCAAAACTCGTGTTTGTAGTTTCATTTAAAGTGAAACTCCCGTTTAACTCGAAATCTGGTATACTATTCTTGATTCTAAAAATCCTATGCAAAAGTGATTTCTTACTTTCATTTAATATGTATTAGAGTGAGACTCAAGAATAAATACAAAGAGAAAATGAGCGGAATGGGGAAGGGGGGGGCAGTGGAAGGGTGGCAGGGCAAGGGTAGTGTTGGCGGTGTGAGGAAGCTCAGGTTGATCATGTCCTAACCGGTTTAATTTGTTTATAGCGAAAAGTGAGGAATCTTACTGGCTGGGTTGAGCATGTTTATACACGTTCTCTAGGGTATTAGGAATGAGTACAAACAAGCATATTGTCAGATTTGATCATGTTTCAACATGCTAAATAAGTTCAGGATCAAGGTTGCTTTGGTTATGTTGCATAGTTTATATAGATGACTACTGGATATTCGAGGCTAAAAGTGCCTAGAGAATCCCTCGAAAGCATTAATTTTTATCTTTAAGAACGGGAAAAAATTAATTTTTTGCTGTTTTCTTTTATTTATGTGCAGCGCCATTTTGGATTTTTTTTTATCGAGCCAGAGGAAGAAGCAGGTGCTGCCGATTAACCTGCCCAGCTACAGAGAGAGACGATCGGCAGACGCGCAGGTGTCAACATAACCTCGTTCGCTCTCGTGTTCACCTATGTTTTACGTGTTATTTCACTGGTCTTTTTGAAGGGAGCGAGGCTAGTTTCCATTTGCTTCACCATAGGAAAAGCGTTTGCTTCTAGATGTACGGAGAGTAAGTGTGTGTGTTCAATGCGGTGTATACAAACAGCGAGGAGCCACACTCAGTTTACATTTGGCATTCAAACGTGACTGTGCTCGTGTTTTTAGTTATATATTATGGCTCCAAGAGGTTGTATTATTTCTCCTGACAACTTTTGTTTTATTTGTGGTGAATACACTGTTAAAAGTCAACAAAGAAACATAAGTGATTTCGTGAAGAAAGTGTATTTTGCTTACTTCAAGTTGAATTTTGGGGATCAAGACAAAGCCTGGGCTAAGGTGTGCAGAAGGTGCGAGGAAGATCTCCGTTTGTGGTTTAAGGGTAAGAAACACTCATTTCGTTTTGGCATTCGTATGATGTGGCGTGAACAGCAAAACCACACTACCGACTGCTATTTCTGTTCGGTAGATGTGAAAGGTTTCAATACAAAACATAAAAAGAAAATATCTTACCCAAACCTAAATTCAGCTATTCGTCCAGTGCATCAGAGCTCTGCAATACCAGTTCCACACATACCTTCCAGTTTGGATGATATCCTGAGTGATTCTGAGGACGGAAACACATTATCTCCCCAGGACGAATCTAGTTCAGATTTTTCTGTTGATGTGGGACCCCAACTTTTTTATCAGAGCAAGCTCCATGACCTGGTTAGAGATTTAGGCCTTTCAAAAGATGCTGCCGAATTGCTGGGGTCAAGATTAAAAAATAAAAACCTGCTGTCACCCGGAACCTCATTTTCGTGGTACAGGCACCGAGAGAGAGAATTCACTACATTTTTCTCCAAAGAGGTAAATCTCGTTTTTTGTAGTGATGCTCAAAGGCTAATGAAGTGTTTTGAAATAGAATATGATTCATCTGAGTGGCGCATATTCATTGATTCCTCAAAAACAAGCCTAAAAGCAGTCTTGCTGCATAATGGGAATAAATTTGCATCACTTCCTGTAGGACACTCGGTGCATTTGGAGGAAAACTATAACGATGTGGCAATGATTCTTAAGAAAATAAAATATCAAGAACATCGCTGGATGCTTTGTGGAGACTTCAAAATACTAACCGTGTTGTTGGGCAAGCAGGCAGGTTATACGAAATATCCCTGCTTCCTTTGCTTGTGGGACAGTCGAGCCAGAGATCGTCATTGGACAAAAACTGACTGGCCACATCGAGACGCCTTAATCCCTGGCGAAAATAGCGTCATTAATACAACCTTGGTTCCTTCTGAAAAGGTTTTATTACCACCTCTTCATATTAAATTGGGGCTTATGAAGCAGTTTGTGAAATCACTGCCAAAAGATGGGGAATGTTTCAGATATCTGTGTTCCAAGTTCCCGAAACTGTCTGAAGCCAAGTTGAAAGAGGGAGTTTTTAATGGCCCCGACATACGAAAACTGTTATCCGATACCCTCTTTTCAGAAACAATGAGAGAAAAAGAAAAAGAAGCGTGGGACTATTTCAAAGACTTAGTGCACAAGTTTTTGGGTAATACTAAAGACAGTCACTACAAAACCATTGTACAATGCATGTTGGCTGCGTATAAAGCTCAAGGATGCAAGATGAGCTTAAAAGTTCATTTCTTACACTCCTATGTCGACTATTTTCTCGAAAACTTGGGAGCCCTCAGTGAAGAGCAGGGTGAAAGATTTCACCAGGATGTCCGTGATATCGAGAGACGCTACCAAGGACGATGGGACGTCAATATGCTAGCTGACTACTGTTGGATGCTCAAGCGGGAAACAAAGTGGAAAGCGGAAGCGTGTTCGGAGAAGTCTCAAAGAGAAGAAGAAAAGGTTTCATAGGCAAAAAGAATGAACACGGAATGTTAAGTACAACATTTCATGAAGAAATTGTTTGTTTATTATAAGAAATATTTTTAGTTCATTGTAATGAAATGGTGGTTTTCTCATTATTGTTATGCTTTTTTTATGCAAACACCTTGTATTTTGCAAAAAAACTGTACGTGATGGAGGGAAATGGAGGTCATTTTTGGATTCAACACACTCGAAAACATAATGTTTACCAAAAACATCCCATGCAGCTGAAAAAAAAATATTTTTTTGCAGACCTGTGTAATTCAAGCTGAAGTTCTTTAGGTGCGTTGTCAGCATTGTAGAACAAGAAAGCTGACACCGAATTTTCGGGTGTAATGAGCACGTCTTTTGAATCCGTTCTGACGCAAATGTAGTGAAATGGTGGTTTTTTCATTATTGCTATGCTTTTTTATGCAAACACCTTGTATTTTGCAAAAAAATTGTACGTGATGGAGGGAAATGGAGGTCATTTTTGGATTCAGCACACTCGAAAACATAATATTTACCAAAAACATCCCATGCAGCTGAAAAAAAGTATTTTTTTGCAGACCTGCGTAATTTGTAATAACTGAATTTGTGAAATCAGCTTTTTTCTTTCTTGCAAACATCAATCCCCCCCCCCCCCCATTTTTTTCAGTGACATATAAGGGAATATGAAATTAATAAGCCTAAATCCCGGGCAAAGCCGGTTAGTAAAGGTATTACATACAGGGTGAATAGAATCGACCGCACAATAAACCTACCGGACGATTCCTCGAGGAGAAAGAAGCCGGAAACCGTTGTCCGTTGTCCGATCGGACAGCGCATTCCGGAGATATACGCGCCGAAAGTTCCTGACGTCACATCCGGTAAGAATACAGACATTAGAAATAACTTAACCGATCATTTTGACAGAAAACATGTAATTTATTAATGTGTACCACTACAACACAAATGCCGCCCCGGTGGCGCAGTGGTCTAAGCGATGGCCTCTGATCATTCGTCCGAAAGGGGTCCGGGTTCGAATCCCGGTGAGGCATGGATGTTGGGTTAGTCTCACGGCACTCGCTCTCTCCCTTCCCTGGAACCAGTGACCCTAAATTAGGGACGGGCGACTGCTTATAGCCCATTGAGTTGCTCACGGTGGTCGTTAAACCTCCAATAAAAAAAAAAAAAAAAACCCACACACGAATGATAAAACACGTGGATTCGTGTCAGGTTACAACATGAGTTCCAGACCACCTTGTAGTGCGGAACAGGTGGCAGCCCGCCGAGGAATAGGCATCTGCACGCGTTGCTGCATAGCAGGGGTTACAGTTGTGAGGGCCGCGTGTAAGGTGGCCACTAGGTCGTCCAGGCTGTTGACAGGCCGTGGATATACCAGTTCCTTTAGATGACCCCAGAGGAAGAAGTCCAATGGGTTAAGTTCCGGCGATCTAGCGGGCCATGCGACAAGAACATCACGGCCAAGCCATCGACTGGGATATTCCGTATCCAGCCACTGGCAAACATTTGCAGCGTAATGCGCCGGTGCTCCATCATGCTGGAACCATAGATTGCTGAGGAAATCCGATTGTACGTTTTCCAGTAAGTCCGGCAGAACCACGTAGGAACACCATGTAGTTGGCCGCTGTGACACGTTCGGGAAGAAGATATGGTCCCACTAGGATATCGCTTACAATACCACACCAGATATTAATACCCCGTCGGACCTGGTGAGCGTGTTGACGTGTTGTGTACGGATTGTCTAATGCCCAAACATCACTATTATGGGTATTGCAGATACCCTGCCGTGTAAACCTTGCTTCATCAGTCCACAAGATCCGGCGGATGAAACTACAGTACTATCGGTAGCATGTTGTTGTAGCAGCCACTCACAGAATGCCTGTCTTCGAGGATAATCCTGTTGTAATAGGCCTTGCACCCGTGTGATGTGATATGGATGCAGGTCTTCATCGTGTAGAACGGCAAGTACGGTACTTTGGGCACACCGAACTGTCGCACGATCGCACGGCTGCTGGTCGTTGGCTCCTCCTTTATGAACTCCAGTATGGCGTCCTCGAGGGATGGTGTTCTCACAGAGGGTCCAGCGACACTGTTTACACTTGGACGTGGTGCGACATTGCCAGTGTGGCGCATTCGAGCGCAAAGCCGCCGTATAACCTGGGCGTCCGGGTGCCGTCGTGCTGAGAATCGCTCGCTGTAGGCCCTTGCTGCACGCAACGCTGAACCGTCGCATTCCTCCAATGGGAGATACATGTCACAATACTCTCTCAAACTCTACGACATATCGCTACCCACACTACTGTCAAATGTACCAACGCAGAGTGACTTACCTGTTACCGTCGCAAACCCTTTTTATCCCTACCTGCCGTATCGCGCAGGCGTACAACTGATGGTTTCACGCCACCACGTCCTTCGAATTTGCATACCCACCCCGTGCCACATTTTTAAATGTTAATTGCCTTTTTTTCTTAATTGGAGGTTTAACGACCACGGTGAGCAACTCAGTGGGCTATAAGTAGTTGCCCGTCCTGAATTTAGGACCACTGGTTCCAGGGAAGGGAGAGAGACAGTGCCGTAGGACAATCACAACATCCATGCTTCACTCAAACTCACTGCATGCAAGTACCACATTTATAAACACATGACTCATGAGCATGCAAAAGTAAAAAAATAAATTTTAAATACACACACACAAAATTCCCATTAACTAAGTACACATTTAATTCAAATTTGGGGGCCCCCAAAAATCGGGGGCCCTGGGCACGTGCCCCGTGTGCCCTCCCGTAAATCAGGGCCTGGTTGCCCGTCCTGAATTTAGGACCACTGGTTCCAGGGAAGGGAGAGAGTCAGTGCCGTAGGACAATCACAACATCCATGCTTCATCGGGATTCGAACCCGGATCCCTTTCGGACAAATGATCAGAAGCCATCGCCTTAGACCACTCGCCCACCGAGGCGGCTTGATTGCCTTGTGATACGTGCGTCTGTATAACTATCCACGTCGCTCTTCAACGAGCATGTATGTTACCGGATGTGACGTCACGAAACTTTCGGCACGTATATCTCCGGAATGCGCCATCCGATCGGATAACGGACAACGGTTTTCGGCTTCTTTCTCCACGAGGAATCGTCCGGTAGGTTTATTGTGCTGTCGATTCTGATCACCCTGTATATATTATCATACAGCACAATTGGCAATTGCAGTGAGCATTTACATGAATTCCTCAGCTCTACCTTGAAGTATCTTCTACCCTACTTACCTAGTGCCATTTTTGTTTCCAATTTGAACTTCATGTATAACGTTTCGTTTTTATTTTTAGCTTTTCGTTTTTAAAGCATATGTTTAAAGTCAGTCATTGCAACCACAAAACGTATGTACTTCACTCTCGTCTACTTCTACTACATATTTTGCAGATATACCTCTGAATCGCGTCAGCAATTTGCAGGCAAAAGATTTGTGAAAATATTAATATCTACCATTTTAGCAACTTGTTGTTTCTGTCTTGTTTAGAAAGCATTTAGATATGACAGATAAAACATAAAAACAGCACGAGGACAAAAAAAAAAAAAAAAAAAAAAAAAACCCTGTGTAGTTTTGGAAAAACAAATTTCCGGTTTCCCGGTGTTTACCATTCTTAACTAAAAAAATTTAACTGTTCTCCCTTTTTTTAAACTTTTTTTATTTTTTTAAGATATAAGAACCCTAAGAATATTTCACTATAAAAAACATTTTCAGCCTTCGAAAAATGTGCTTTCATCCAAATTCCCCAAGAGGTTTTCACCCCTCCTCCTCCCCCCCCCCCCCCCAAAAAAAAAACGAAAAAAAACTTTTGTAGCACATCCGCGCATGGTCACTAGAGCTAGGATTTTTATGATTTTGCATAATTTTTTGGCAATACTAAAACGTTTTTCAAGTGCATACAAGTATGTTTCATGCAAAACGAAGCTGGCCGCCCCGGTGGCGCAGTGGTCTAAGGCGCTGGCCTCTGATCATTCGTCCGTAAGGGGTCCGGGTTCGAATCCCGGTCAGGCATGGATGTTGTGTTTGTCTTACGGCACAGGCTCTCTCCCTTCCCTGGAACCAGTGACCATAAATTAGGGAAGGGCGACTGCTTATAGCCCATTGAGTTGCTCACGGTGGTCGTTAAACCTCCATTAAAAAAAAAACTAAGCTGATTTAAGTACCTTTGTTAAGGACGCGTTATGGCACTTTTTCAGGTTTTTTGGTCATTTTAAGTCTTTTTTTTTTTTTTTTTGTTAATTTTAAGTCATTATTTTGCATTTTTCGGCATTTTTTTTAATGGCATTTTTGGATGTATTTCCGTGAAACCCCTGAAAGCCAGAAGCAAGACTAAGAAAATGGGGGATGGGGATGCTCGTATTCAAAACATCTGTACACGCGTCGTAGCAAACGGCGGCGCCACGACGACGGTAAAAGCCCTTACTCCACTTCTCTGTCTTTTCCTTCAAGCCAGTGATGAGCTGTTCTTCCATTTGGAGAACGTCCATTGCCATTGCATTATGTCGGAAAGCGAGGTTCAGGGCAGGAAAGGGTGGGTAGCGAAACACCACAGGCTTCACGCTCTAAGTTTGGGCAGAGAGAGTCAAACCGCCGATACAGGTTTCACTGTATAATCCTGCCTCCCTCTCTCCCTCCCCTCTAGTGTAGCGTGGCTGCAAATGAGCTCGTCCAAACCAGTCTGCGCGAGTTCTACAGATAACATGGACTCATTGTCTCTCGACATTTTTCGGAAGCTGCACGTGTTGTTTATTAGCTGTGAATAATTTTTGCGTAGTAATTGGAAATTTCAACATCCAACATGCCCAAAGTGGAAGAAAGTGTCTCACAGAAATTAAAACACTTCGTTTCTGATTATAGCGCAACAGTATTCTCTACCGATGGACAGCTACAAAACTGGCGTGCAAAAAGTAAGGACGAAACGGTTTTTCGAATGTAACGTCGTGCAGAAGTGCTCCACATCGACTCAAATCATACCATAAGATCCCCAAAATGTAAGGATATGGGACAAGTGAGCAAAACAGTCCAAACAAGGAATCAAAAGGATACAAAGGCACTTTATTGAAAAGGTAGCTTTGAGCACAACTGGACAGAAGACAAAAACGTCCATGTGACAGGCGGCTGCCAAGAAAAATACAGTCTTTAGTAGAGGATATGGTCACCCCTGACTGCGTTGCACGATTTACAACGTCTGTCCATGCTGAGGACGAGGTTGTGAAGCAGCTGTTGAGGCATCGCGGCCCATTCCTCTTGTAGCGCCAATCGCAGCTGCAGAATCGTTGCTGGCGGCTGGTGACGTGCTGCCAAGCGTCTCCCGAAAAGGTCCCATACATGTTCGATTGGATTTAGGTCCGGGTACCTTGCGGGCCAATCCATGCGTTGAATATCTTTACTCTCCAACAGCTCTGCGACAGCTACTGTACGATGAGATGCAGCGTTGTCATCCATGAAAAGGAACTCAGGACCCACAGCACCTCTAAACAGATGCACGTGAGGCAGGAGAACCTCGGTACAATAGCGGACACCAGTGACTGAACCACCTTGGAAGATGTGGAGGTCAGTACTGCGACCAAGCATGATACCGCCCCAAACGAGAACTCCGCCACTTCCAAACCGGTCCTTTTCGCTGATGTTGGAGGTAAGATTGCGTGTTCCCTGTTCTCTCCAGATGTGTATACGTCCAGAATCGCTCGTCAGACTAAATCGGCTCCCATCCGTAAAGAGAACTCGACCCCATTGCTGTTGTGTCCAGTTCTTGTGTTCCTGGCACCACAGAAACCGTCGTCTCCCATGAGCAGGTGTTAATGGCACACACCGTACTGGTCTTCGTGCAAATAGATCACCTTTGTGCAGCCTCCTGGCCACGGTAAAACGCGACAACGGACGTCCAGTTGTCTGTTGCATGTGCCTTGCGATTTCTCCCGCTGTCTGCCGTCTGTCTCTTCTCACCTGTAGGACAATATACCGGTCGTCCGCCGCCGTGGTTGCTAGTAGACGACCACTGCTAAACTCTCGGACAGCTGTTCCTGTCGTTTGAAATGCTCTCCAAGCTCGTGAAACGATGCTGTGAGCGATCCCGAGCTCCTCGGCCACACTAGTCACACTTTGACCTTCTTCCAACTTTCCAATGACCCGGCCTCGGGTAAAGTCATCCAGATGTCCCCTACTGGCTTGCTGGTTGGCCATATCACACGGTGGCAGCAACTCGACGTCGTTCAAACCGATGTACACCGTGCAATAGCTTTCACCGAATTGCTGAGCGTACACCGCCAGTGTGATTTATAACCTTCCGACCCCCCTTCGTCATGCTGCATATATGCCAATGCCCTACTGTACCGGACCCTAGTCTATCTCCTGAGTGGTCTTTCGGTCCGTTCTGCCTGCTCGTTCCGCTGTTATGCTAATTTCTCTTCTTCGTCCTTAATTTTTGCACACCAGTGTATATTGCAAACTCTGCGACGTGAGAGTTGCCGCGGAAAAGAAATTTACTATGCAGCAGCATGTCAACTGCGGAAAAAACAAACGTGGTCTGCAAGGACTCGTGGACGAGAAACAGTTGCGGCAAATGCTCCTTGGCCAAACCAAGACGTCATCAAAACATTCTGCATTTTACAAAGAATTGTGCGAAGCTTTCATTTGTTCCGATATTCCCTTGAGCAAAGTTAACAGTCCGAAATTGCGTGGCTTTTTAGAAAAGCACACTAGGAAGTCTTTGCCAGACTCCTCCACACTAAGGAAAAATTATGTCAGCCGCTGCTATGAAAACACCATTCTGAAGATAAGTAAAAAAAGTAGCTGACAAGAAAATCTGGGTGTCAATGGATGAGACAACTGACTCTCTTGGACGATATGTAGCTAACGTAGCGGTAGGTACGATGGAAGAGATGGCCCTGTTGAACATTTTCTCGTCAGTTGGGAACATCTAGAAAAAGTGAATTTTTCTACAATAAGCAAACTCTTTGATAGGCCCTTGAGTTTAATATGGCCCAGTGGCATCCAACACGACAGTGTCCGGGTCTTCGTGATGCTGCACCTTACATGATAAAGGCTGCTGATGCTTTGAAAGCCCCATGGGCGCCTGCAGGAAATTTTTCAAGTGGGATCAAGTGTAATTAAGGTTTGGCTAATAGGTAGAAAAGAGTAATTCGTGAAAATGAAAGATTAATACTATTACTATTACTACTACTTACTTACTACACTAAAACACAACTACTATTATTATTATTATTATTATTGATTGATGCTGATCTTGAAGAAAGTGTATGTTAGTAATAGTCATGTATTATCATGTACATTGGTAACTGTTTTCAAAATAATGAACAGTGTCGAGCAGGGCCACGCCAAGCCTTTTAAGTGCAGCACACACCACACTGAGCGGAACTTGTTTGGGCGTACTACCTTACGGTTTGCTAGGTTTTCTGCTTTCACATTATCGTTTTCCAATTCCGAATTTCCAATAAAATTGGGATATTAAATTAAACGCCCCACACTTCAACTTTCCTTATGGCACAGTTCTGTGAGTGTAAAAAAAAGTAATAAATGAAATAAAATAAAATAAAGGGAATGAGGGGGGGGTCAAGTGACCCCTGTGACCCCTCCTGTCGGCGCCCATGGAAAACCCTGTACTCAAAAATGGTGCACCTGACATGTTTAGCACATTCCTGTTATGGAGTTGCTGAAGAGAAACGAGGACAATTCATCGAAGTTGACCAGCTGATTGGGTGCGTGAAGAAAGTCTTTGTAAAGGCACCATCTCGAGTGACATCATTCCAATCGGAGGCCCCAAACATTCCTTTGCCGGCTGCTCCGATGACGCAGTGGTCTAAGCGATGGCTTCTGATCATTCGTCCGAGATTGGTCCTGGTTCGAATCCCGGTGAGGCATGGATGTTGTGTTTGTCTTACGGTACTGGCTCTCTCCCTTTCGTGGAACCAGTGACCCTAAATTAGGGACGGGCGACTACTTATAGCCCATCGAGTTGCTCATGGTGGTCGTTAAACCTTCAATAAAAAAAGTTCCTTTGCCGCCTGCTTCCATTTTAACCAGATGAGGGACTTGGATTGAAGCATGTAACTATTACTGTGACAACTTCACAGTGGTGAAGAAGATCCTCGACTCGTTTGACAGCAACGAAGTTGCCTCAATTGCAGGGGTCGGAGTTTTCCTGAAGTTCCTGAGTTTTATTTTGTTGTCCTAAAATGTCCTTATTTTTGTTCTGTATCCTGAAAATTTGAGTGTAATCCTGAAATTTTAAGAATGGTAAACTATGTATAGTGATTCATCATTTAGCGTTTACAAGTACCGCGTAAATAAAAAATGGAACGACAGAAAGAGAGAGTACTCTATCGTTGTGATGTTATCGCCAAGAACTCCCACTCTTTAATTTGCGATGTACGCGAATACGTTCCCGCTTTTGTGAGATCGTTCGAGAATCGGAACTGCCGTGAAGCCGCTTCCTACGGAGGACGCAACCATTACGGAATCTCCGACTTATTACGGATTTCTCCCGGGATCACGGAATTACAGATGCCTAACGAAAAATCACGGATATTCAGATTTTCGTTGTTATTAAGAAAGTTTTACTGTTTTGTAATTAATCAACGTAAAAGCCTCTCTGAACAAAGTTCGTAACACAGCTCTTGTTTTCTTCTGAGGAGGAGGAATTTGTTTTGCTTGTTTGACAGAGTGAAAAAAAGCACGGCGCCGGGCCGGGTCGGGATCACTAGTAGGCCCGGCGTGCTTCTTTCGCCGTGACCCGGGATTACGTCGGACCGGCGTGCATCTTTCGCCCTGGTCCGGGATTGCGCCAGCCCGAAGCCTCTGAATAAAGTTCGTGGCGCAGCTCTTTGCTTCTTTCTTTTTTCTGAGGAGGAGGCTTGTTTGAAAACTAAGTAGGAAGAAAGCACCGCTTCGGGTCAGTATTATGTCGGCCCGAAGCCTCTAAACAAAGTTCGTGCCCCTTCAGCTTTCTGTTTCTTTCTTATTTATTTATTCTTTTCTTTCCGAGGAGGAGGAATTTGTTTTGCTTGTTTGAAAGCTGAGGAGGAACTTGTTTTGCTTGTTTGAAAGCTAAGTGAAAATAATGCACGGTGCCGAGCCCCTGGATTACGTCAGCAGTTATCATTTGGGGCTTGCTTGTGATCGATACACAAACTGAGCAGAAATCTTAGGGGGGAGTCGTTTTCCGGTTGAGGACGGAATTCTATCTTCCGGAAACGGAAGTTAATTGGAGTGAAGACTTCTCCCGTAATCGTAATATTTTCTCGCGATGTTCTTTTTGCCCAATATTTTTCTTAAATATCCATTTATTTCATAAATACTTACATTTCAGCTTAAAAATGGAGGAAAGAGTTTCCCAAAACGGAAGACGGTCGAAGCAAAGATTATTTCTCTTGCAATCATATTTTTTCTTCCCGCGATGTTCTGACTATCCTGTGTTGCTGTTAAGTGTTACGTGTGACCATATTTTGAAGAAATTCTGATTGAAGAGTGAATTTCTGCTGCATGTAGAAGTTGCTGACATAGGAATTAGGGTGGAAGAAGCTTCCTTTTCTTCAGTAATGTACCTGGCAAATATTTTCCCCAGCTGCTGTTTTTAGTGACAGTGATCTGGACAGGTTGGAATTGGAGTTTGCCTTATATCAAATAAATGAATTGGAAGAAGGTGCTTCAAATAGTCTTACAATTGATACCGCATGGTCAAACATTTTGAAAATGACTGGTGCAATCGGTGCTAAAATGTATGAAGTTTTACCACACCTGATACATGCTATTCTTGTTGTGCCACACAGTAATGCAACTGCGGAAATAATTTTTAGCATTGTCCATAAGAGTCAAACAGAATTTAGGCCAGACTTTGCCCCCGAAACTTTAGGGGCGTTAATAATGAAACGCATATAGCGTATAAAATCGGTTTATTTCTGTAGTGTTGTCGCACAAAGATTCGACAAGCTTTCGCACTACACTGGGAGGCTTTTTCAAGGCAATGGTAGACATAAAAATTCAGAGAATTGGAACATGTAAAGAACGAAGATGATTTTTGAAAATAACGTGGGTGACATCACGAGCATATTACATGAATATTTATCGCGTAATTATGCGGTGCGCCGTGATGTGTTTCCATCTTTTAATAACACATGCCAAACCATTGGTAGTTCAGTAGAGTCTATATCATTGCATCCCACTTTGCTGGATAGGATTTCCACTGTTTCCCTGATGGCAGTCTCTTTAAAATTTGTGTAAGGGGCCATTCTTCTAATACTGTATTATTCTATACAGGAGCGGCCGAACAATGCATGACTTCTCTGGCGAGGGCTGTATTCTGCATGTCCTGGTTCCCACTACGTACGTGTTCTTTACATCTAGTATCCAAGGATGGCTTTGTCATTCCGATATATATCTTTTCCGTCTTGTCAGGATATACCAACGGTATAGCGTACACACCCACCTTTTCTTTCTCACACTGTCACTCCTTGCAACTTGATATTATATGTGATAACGGGGTCGGGGACTTATTGCTGTTAATATGTTGTATTTGCGTAATAAATTCTTTAACCAATACCTAAAGCCTGTGATATATGTGATGGATCCTGCGTATCTCATCGTCCTACTAGGTGATTTTGTTATTGCTGATATTATACGAGTTCTTACAGTCCTATGTATTCTGTCTATGTCACCCTTCTTGTATCCAGCCTTTAGACCTTTGCTATAAATATTATCAATTTCTATATTATTTAGGTAGTCGGGTTTGCATACGTTGCTCTAAATGCGGAAAGTTTGTATTCTTTTGGGCAGTGCGAATCAGGAGGGACAAGGTTTGGTACTGCGGTCGGCTTATAATAAACGTTAAAATCTGAGCTGGATGTTCTATTTTTTCTGAGTGCGACGTCAAGACAATTCAACGTCCCGTCTTTTTCAAGCAAGTTCCATGGTGAACTTTATTGTATTGTGTAGGCTGTTTAACTTGCGCATTAAATCCTTTAATTCGTAACCACAACTATTTCAAGTTGGATGGAAACATCTACAAACAAACTAAAGGAGCACCGATGGGTTCACCTCTATCATCAATCCTTGCGGAAGCAGTACTTAGATCGCTAGAAGATCTCACCCTTTTAAATTGTATCAAGAAACCCCGAGTGTGGATCCGCTATGCTGACGACATATTCTTCATATGGGAACATGGAGTAGACGAATTAAATGATTTCATGCGCAAGTTAAACAGCCTACACAATACAATAAAGTTCACCATGGAACTTGAAAAAGACGTGACGTTGAATTATCTTGACGTCGCACTCACAAGAAATAGAACATCCAGCTTCGATTTTAACGTTTATTATAAGCCGACCGCAGTACCGAATCTTGTCCCTTCTGATTCGCACTGCCCAAAAGAGTAGAAACTTTCCGCATTTTGAGCATGGTGTTATAAAGCGTATAACGTATGCAAACGCGACTACCTAAATAATAAAGAAATTGATAATATTTATAGCAAATGTCTAAAGGCTGGATACAAGAAGGACGACATAGACAGAATACATAGGACTGTAAGAACTCGTATAATATCAGCAATAACAAAATCACCTAGTAGGACGATGAGATACGCAGGATCCATCACATATATCACAGGCTTTAGGTATTGGTTAAAGAATTTATTACGCAAATACAACATATTAATAGCAATGAAGTCCCCGACCCCGTTATCACATATTATATCAAGCTGCAAGGAGAGACAGTGTGAGAAAGAAAAGGCGGGTGTGTACGCTATACCGTTGGTATATCCTGACAAGACGGAAAAGATATATATCGGAATGACAAAGCGATCCTTGGATACTAGATGTAAAGAACACGTACGTAGTGGGAACCAGACATGCAGAATACAGCCCTCGCCAGAGAAGTCATGCATTGTTCGGCCGCTCCTGTATAGAATAATACAGTATTAGAAGAATGGCCCCTTACACAAATTTTAAAGAGACTGCCATCAGGGAAACAGTGGAAATCCTATCCAGCAAAGTGGGATGCAATGATATAGACTCTACTGAACTACCAATGGTTTGGCATGTGTTATTAAAAGATGGAAACACATCACGGCGCACCGTATAATTACGCGATAAATATTCATGTAATATGCTCGTGATGTCACCCACGTTATTTTCAAAAATCATCTTCGTTCTTTACATGTTCCAATTCTCTGCATTTTTATGTCTACCATTGCCTTGAAAAAGCCTCCCAATGGAGTGCGAAAGCTTGTCGAATCTTTGTGCTGACTACACCACAGAAATAAACGGATTTAATACGCTATATGTGTTTCATTATTACTCATATCTGGTGTATTTAAAATAAAGTTTAGGGGCGTTGTTAGCCTTAAAAGTGAAAAAATTCCTGCTAACAACTCAGCTATAATTTAAATAGCTTTTTAGCATGGAGGGGGTAGGGGCGTCCGACAAGTCGCGCTAGGCGCGCGCCTAGAGCCCCAGAGCTTGAAGGGCCCCAAAAATGTATAATTGGATTGCCAGTTTTGTTTTGGTTTGCACGGACCAAAACAAACAAATCCTCAAAGCGACCACTTTATTTTATTTTATTTTTGATTGGAGGTTTAACGACCACCGTGAGCAACTCAATGGGCTATAAGCAGTCGCCCGTCCCTAATTTAGGGCCACTGGTCGCAGGGAAGGGAGAGAGCCAGTGCCGTAAGACAAACACAACATCCATGTCTCACCGGGATTCGAACCCGGACACCTTTCGGATGAATGATCAGAAGCCATCGCTCAGACCATTGCGCCACCGGGGCGGCCCACTTTATTTGTATTGCCAATTGATATTTTACTTTTTCATATTAGTAACATATTTTTTCTTGCTTTGTTGATACTACGAATTTTTAAGTTCTTATCGATGCACTTATTTTGAAAGGAGCAGTTAAAATAATATAGCCTTCCTTTTAGTGGTTACTGAAGGGAGAATTCAAGCCTCACATACTTTTCATAGTTTAAAGGCGAGTGTTTTACTGACCTGCTGTTATATAAATTACTTTCATGCTACTTCCAGCCAAAGATAAACATCTGTGTTGGAACCTTTCCCCCTTCCCTCCTGAGTTGCGAAGAGCAATGATAGAAACTGTCCTTATGATCGGGGGTGTTTGCTCTCAATTGTTTTTTCCCTTCGGGGTAGGGTAATCAAATTCTTTCTCAGCCCTAATCCCACTCAACCAGCCTAAACCAAATGAATTAATATTTAGGCTGAAAAAATAAAATTATTCGAGAATATCACACTATTTATGTTTTTCTTATTTAATAGTGCTAAAAGAAAGTTCTATTGTATTGCAATAAAAAAAATGTTATTCCTTTCTCCTCCCCTGGTTTAATACTGATAATTATCAAGTATTCTCACCTTTTCTATAAAACTAACTTTTGAAAAAGCAATAAAAAAGTTTCAATGATACTTTTACTCGAAAAGCTGTGGTTTTTACTTTTCCATTTTAAAACCTGATCTTTTGCATTTAATTCTTATGCTTCTGTTCCTGATAACTGCAGTGCAGGTATAAAAAAATCTCACTCATATTTTTGACAGAATAAAAAAAAGTGCAGACGTTCTCAATTTTCCGATGATAACAATAAGAACAATGCTTTCAAAAAACGCATTCTCGCTTTCCTCCACTGACTGATGAAATTCTTACTGTCCAACTTTCTTGGTCCATGACATTCGTCTATGCCATGGACTGCTTAATTTCTTCAATTTAGGGAATTATTCGCCACAGAAAAACTCTCCACGAAAAATCATCCACCCTTCTCAAGTGAAGTACCGTGCACAAATTGAACTTTAGCCTAATTTTCTAATATGGAGGACCTTTCCGGTTGCCAATGTCTTCCAGTGGCGGCTCGTGGAGTAAAATGTTGTCGAGGCGAATACCCAGCCCATAACATATATGTTATGAAAGATATTGCATACCAAATTCTGTGCAGCCTAAGTGTGTGGCCCAACTCTTCACTTTACATAATTCTTAATACATAAAGAATTGTAAATCTTGAACGCCCCCCCCCCCCCCCCCCTGAAATTGATAAATTTTGAGATACCAAAACTCTGATAACTCGAAAACTAGATAATTATTTTTTTTAATTTGAAACCTCTTTTATAGTACTAAATACATATAGATAATCATATCAAAAGAAATTGGTACGGTAATTTGCACTGGACCTATGGAATGAATCACATACTAAAATACTGTTCATGATTTAAAAACATTGAACCGTTATTTTGGAGCTATTCTCAGACTTAGTTGAGAAAATGATTTACACCAGTCTTGCCTCTCGGAATGTAATTTCTCTATTGTTTGCTGTGAAGAGTTACTTATCAGAGTTCATTGAAACACCTTAAATGATAACTATGGCTTTAAACATCTGCACAGATTTTAAGCTCTCAACGCAGTTGCTTGGTGAAGCATACTGTATCTTCCTATATGAGACATGGCAACGGCATGATTGCAACATCAGAGGCCTTTTGCCGCAATGGCAAAGGGGTCGATGTGGTGGTAGGATTCCTGATGAACGCCCGCCCAGACGTTCTCATTCCTTACAAGTGCTTTCAGCAAGACCGATGCAGTACTTCACCCACCCAGGATGGACCACTGCGTCAGGTAAATATGTACAGTAGTTTAAGATTATGGGGTAATAAAAAAAATACCTACAAAAGTTTTCAACGGATTTGAGAAATGTAAACTGGAACTTTAGTTTGATGCATCTTGATCTCTGTAAAAATTACAAGCAGTCATTTCAAAAATTGAGAAAAATTTGTATTAGATAATTTTCTGTTAGTCTGCTTCCTTTCCAGCTGGCAAGTACAAGATAGGTTAGTGCTGGACTAATAGATGAAGCTGGTCTTTCATCTAGCTGCTACGTCATTCGCCCATCCTAAACATTTTCAATGTGAAAAAAAAACTGGGGCTGCTTTTCGATTCCAAACAAGTAACTATTTGATTCCACTCTTCTTTTGAGCAGTGGCGAATGCTGCGGTATGGCTAGTAGTGCGCCGCCAGACCACTAAAACTGGCGAAATTAAAAAATTCCATTAAGCTGGAATATCTGCAATTACATCTTATGTAAATGAAAAACAAAATCCTGCCGCCCCGGTGGCGCAGTGGTCTAAGGCGTTGGCCTCTGATCATTCGTCCGAAGGGGTCCGGGTTCGAATCCCGGTGAGGCATGGATGTTGTGTTTGTCTTACGGCACTGGCTCTCTCCCTTCCCTGGAACCAGTGACCCTAAATTAGGGACGGGCGACTGCTTATAGCCCATTGAGTTGCTCACGGTGGTCGTTAAACCTCCAATCAAAAAAAAAAAATCCCATTTCATAAAAAGCTCGAATGCTGAAATCAGTTGTATTACGCTAGAGCACGTTCATTCATTCCATGGCTCATGCTCACCCCTCGTTGTGGTTGGGAAGCCAATAGGAAGCTCGAAACTTTACGGATGCTGAGAACTCACAGCCTTACTGCGGTTCAGAATTATGCTTCGGCGCATGCGTAGGTTTCAACAGCCGAACCAAGAGACGGGGAGGGGAAACAGGTTCTGTTACTTATCAAGTCATGTGGCAGCAAACACGCCATACGTTTTCTCGAAAGTGTTTTTCCGTTGAGTGCAAGCAGTAACCAAACAGCATTTATCTTCTTTGGGGTAGATTGTAGATTTTAAATTGTGTGTTATTCAGTAAATGGTGTTAGTGATAAAGCAGTGATGATCCTCGTGTTTATTGCAAATTATGCAGTTTGTTTCTTTAAATCCTAAACAGTGTTTCTAGAATTTTAAAATTTCTCACTGAACAATGAGTTTAGGCAATGTCAATAAAAGTACATATTATTCAAGATTTGTTAGAAATCCCTTTTTCAAGGAGGACTACAATGGAAGAGATGAAAATAATAAAGGACGGGAGACCATGCCCACCTTTACCTCTCTTACATATGTAAGGATAAAACAAATACTTATACTCGGAATTTTCAGGTTTCTCAGTATGATTTGTATCCATGGTTGGCAGGCTGCAGAAATTTAAATAAACTATTTTGCTGACCTGTTTGTTGTTTTCTAAAAGTGACAGTTCTTGGAACTCGGGGGATTTGACAACCTCTACACACAATGCTGCGTTGTTGTTATTAAAACCCATATGGGGTTATTATATGGTTCAGTTGGTATTAGGCAGAGAATTACTTACAATGTTGCATATTTCCGGCCCGCATGACCTCCATTCTATACCAGGATTCACCACTGCTTTTGAGCTGCAGTATTCTAATTAAAAAGCCAAAAGGAATAGTCAGAATGTTTAGTGTTAAAAGAGGAAACATCAAAACAGTCGGCAGATTAAGAAACGGAATACAATTCTTAAAAACAGAAATTTTGCAGTCAGCTAAGTTATTAGCAGAGTTGTATAAAATAAAAATGTATCTGCGTACCAAAAATTAAAACAGAAAACTTGCTACAAACCCTTGAAGCACGAACAATTGAAAAAGATAATTTAAAGAAAAATTAATGAAACAATAAGGTTATTAGCTAACATAACAGATTCAATGAGGACAAAATAAGTACATTACATTTGAATGTGCAGCAATATGTGTGAAACGGACCTTTATGGCAAAATATTAAAAGATTGGACTATCATAAGAGCAAGAAACTAATTAAAAAACGTTTTTACATCCAGAAAAACAGTTCCGTCAGTGAACCTCCAAAAATTATAAATAGCATTTTCAACAAGTTAATTCAAAAATACCATATTTACAAAAAATATGTAAGGAAAAAATTTAAATTTAATAACTGACAGTTGCAAGAGGAACCTGGCAACAAAATTACAATTCTTTCTGCGTGAACAAAACTTTTGGTACAGTTTCTAAACATTAAGAACAGGCCTTGATAGAAATATAGAGGCCAGAAACATCTGTGACAACAAAACAACACGAAGATGTGAAAAATAATTGAAAGTTCAAGTTAAAATAGAATTATGTACATTAATCAGAGTAAAGCCTTCAATAAGTATTTTAATTCCCGTAAATAACATTATTTTTTTAATCTACAAGCAAAACTATCTGCAAAATCTGGTTATAATTTGGAAACTATCCACGTACGTGCGTACGTCTACATTCTACAACACAAATCAGAGTATAAAAGAAAGTTTAAGTCAGTCACAACACAGTGATTAACAAAGAGTTTAAAGAAAACCTACCAAGAAAATGGAATTGTGCAAAAAAAACTTACATTTTTGAAAAAGCGCAGCTCCTTTGGGAAACCTTGCTTTTAATACCATGAGTAGCACTCCCCAAATTTTTATTAATATTGAAGTACCTGATAATGAAAATTTTTCAGGTATCCTTATTTTTTATTTTACACTTTTGCCATACATTTTTGATATGTTGACTTTCATTCTGCAATTTTTGCTTGGCAAATCTTAGTTAACACTTTTAAGACTGATAATGGTTCTTCATTTTGGCTAACACTACAACCATTATCAGTCTTCACTTTTCTCTGAAGACTGATAATGGTTGTTCATTTTGGTTAACACTTTGAATTTTTTAGCGCTAGCCCTGTATACAGTACAGCACACACTGAATTTCTCCAGGCTCTGAAGACTGGTGTAAGCGATGGCCTCTGATCATTCGTCCGAAAGGGGTCCGGGTTCGAATCCCGGTGAGGCATGGATGTTGTGTTTGTCATAAGGCACTGGCTCTCTGCCTTCCCTGGAACCAGTGATCCTAAATTAGGGATGGGCGACTGCTTTAGCTCATTGAGTTTATAATGAATTCAGTTTCTTACTGGTAGTTGTTATGTAGTAGTTATAATGAATAACATTAACTGCTAGTAATGTTGTAGTAGTAATTAAGATGAATAAAGTTTTATGCTGATTGTTAATAGTAACACTTAATGAAAGAGACCTAACAGCCAGACAGAGGTCTGACAAAATTATGAACTGAGAAAAACGTACTTACTAAGAAAACCTTTTATTAGGGAAACTCCTGGTATTATCCACACTCACTTCACAGGTCACACAACTACTCGCTATCTGGCTCTCACATATAACGAAGTTCCTCTCACATAAACGAAGCTCTCTTTACACCAAACGAAGATCTCTTTACATATAAAACAAAGCTCTCCCTACGCACATCAACAAAAAGCTCTCTCGCACATAAACAAAAGCTCTCTCTACGCACATAAACAAACGCTCTCCTAGGTATCGTTGAACGCGCCTATTTATACTGCCTACCACCACGTCATGACTTACACTCATTGCCACATATCATTCAGCGGGAGAAATAACATCTCGTTAAGTAAGAAGATAATTTACATAGGAAAATAAAATAACCAGAGATAGTAAAATCAAAAGGAAACTGAATCTAGAGTATACGTTACATCATCTCCCCCTTAATTTTTTTTTCGATAAACCTATCAATTTTGGAGTGTAAGTCTTACACTTGCTGACTGACGTGACAGAAACGGTTTTTTTTTTCGAAAAACCTATCAATTTTGGAGTGTAAGTCTTACACTTGCTGACTGCGGCTGACAGGAACGGTCAGGAACGGCTGAAGTCCGTCGGTCAGGAACGGCTGAAGTCTGTCGATCAGGAAATCCCTGCGTCAGACAGGAACGGTCAGGAACGGCTGAAGTCCGTCGATCAGGAACGGCTGAAGTCTGTCGGTCCGGAAATCCCTGCGGCTGACAGGAACGGGCTCCCCCAGGCTTTTGATATGTAGTCCCTTTGTGCTGGGGCCCGTGTTGTCCTTCCAGCATTCTTTTGAAGGGACGTGGCTCCGGCCACATCGTTTGTTTTCGCTTTCTACCTCGGGGCATGAGAGTAGAAGCAGGCACCGGCCCTGTTTGCCCTGAGCGTAGGTTCCAGGGGCGAAACCCGGGCGGATGCAAGGATCTCTTCCTTCGGCGCTGTTGCGGCGAAGCAGATTGGGGAGACAAGTTACGTTTTCGACCAGCTTTTGGTGTTGCTGGACGGTTTGTAATTTGTGTCTGACGTTTAGGAATCGTCACCCTATTGTCTATATCTGATAAATCAGAAATATCTGATGACTCTGAGTCGCTACTGTAAGTTAGTGGTCGTGCAGGGCGATGTTTATTTCTGCCAATAGGAATACTCTCTGACGAGGTATTCAAGGAAGTAGGAGCTTGTGTTGGTGCAGAGTTATTAGGGAATGGTACAGAAATAGTCTTGGCAATGGTTGGAGGGAAAGGAACGATACTAGAATTTGAAGAACTTGATTCGAGCCTTCGTCTTCTGGTTGAATCAGGTTGCGTTTTTGGAACCCCGTCTTGTGGAGGGGAGGGTGAAGAAAAAATCACTGGAGATTCTTCAAAAATGTTTGTCGGTTCGTCCAAAATATCTGGAGGTTGATCGTGAGATATAGACTCTTGAGTCTGTGGAACAGAAGGTTGAGTAGGGTTGATTATAAAATCGATATTTCGTTCATGATACTTGCGACACTGAGCAACGTGTACGTATTGAAATTGATTGTCAGGTTTTTCAAGAATAATGTTATTTTCAAACACATTTGCCACCCGATATGGACCTTCGTAGCTGGGTGCAAATTTCTTTACTAAAGTATGAGAAACAGAAGACTGGAAGTGCGTTTCCACGAGAGTGAGATCTCCAACGACAAGATCTGGTTCCCTACGCCTAGTATTATAGTATCTTGCTTGAGCCGCTTGTGCTCCTATCATTGCAACACGAGCTTTTTCTGCCATGATTCGTACTGATTACGGTGTTGGTCGCTGGTTTAGTTCGTCGATAATCCCCGTTAAATTTTCAAAAGGGGTTTTAATTTTTCGACCCAAAAAAGGTTCAGCAGGAGTAAATTTAGTAGATTCGTGAACAGACGAGAGGAGGGGGAACGAAAAAAGCTCAAGATGTTCATCCCACCGCTCGTGATGATCCATGACAAATGTAGCAATCATTTTAATGAGAGTGCGGTTTACTCGTTCCGCGGGATTACTCTGGGGATGATATGGGGAAATGAATTTATGCTTAATGTTTAGTCTTGCACACATTCTTTCAAAAATGTCAGAAATAAATTGGGGACCATTATCCGAAACTACTTTATTAGGTGCACCATATCTAGAGAATACTTCATTAATTAATACATTACAAATAACTTCTGCCGTAGCGGTTTTAATGGGAAAAACTTCAACCCATTTAGAAAAATCATCAGTTAATACTAAAACGTAACGAGCTTTGTTTTTTAACAGATAAAGGATAAGGTCCCAATAAATCTATTGAAATAATATCAAAAACATGAGAACTTGAACTAGATTTCAAGTGACCGGCCGGTCTTACATTACGGTAATTATGAATCTGACACAAGTGACATGATTGAATGTATGCGAGCACACTTTGGTACATGCCAGGCCAATAGGCAACATCCCGCAATTTACAACGGGTCTTGCGAATACCCAAATGGCCTGCAATAGGTTTGTCATGAAATTCGTTTAAAAGGGCCATTCTAAGGGTTCGCGGAATACATGGGCGAAACTCTGCCCTAGTAGTCCTAGATTTCGTATAGTAAAGAAGACTTTCTATGACTTCAAAATGCTGTGACCTCCCAGCCAGAGAAGGATCACTTTGCTGTGGTGAACCCGCAAGCAAAAAATTATAGATATCCCCAAAATCTGGATCATTTATTAATTCTGCCATTATCTGCTCTCTGGATGTTATATCAGCTATTAGAAGTAAAGACTGACATCCAGGAGTAGTTTCTGTGGGAACCCCACTTATCGGGACGCGAGACAATGCGTCCGGTAATTGATTCTTATGACCTGGTTGGTACGAAATTTTGATATTGCTCTCTTGTAACTTAAGAGCCCACTTCATAAGTCTTTGAGAGAGGTGCTTAGCAGAATTCAAATACTGAAGGGCAGAATGATCCGTAATTATGTTAACTGTCAATTCGTTAAGATAACATTGAAATTTGTCAAGAGCATACACTACAGCAAGACATTCACGTTCCGTAGCTGAATAATTGCGTTCAGCTTTGGCTAAAGTACGGGACGCAAAAGCTATTGGATGCCCAGCTTGTGACAAAACGCAACCAAGACCAACTCCGGATGCATCAGTGTAAATATCAAATTCCTTAGTATGATCCGGGAAAGCCAACACAGGAGGCTGAGTCAACGCAGACTTTAGTGCTTCAAATGCAGCGTTAGCCTCAGGTGTCCAAACAAACTTTTTGTATTTACGTTTCAAAGCATACAATGGCTCACAGATTGTAGCATAAGCGGAGACGAACTGCTGATACCATCCGGTCATTCCCAGAAAGCGTGATAGTTCTTTTGCTGTTTTAGGCCGAGGAAAGTCAACAATAGGCCTAATTTTTTCATTATCCGTAAATAAGCCGTGGGGAGTGATTTTCAACCCCAGATACACAATCTCGTCCCTTGCTATCTGGCATTTACTAGGTTTTAACGTCAAGCCAGCATTGTATATGAGTTGGAACACCTGTTTGAGCAGAGAAAGGTGCTCGTTAAAAGTCTCGGATGTAATAATAATGTCATCCAAATATACATGCACATTGGGACCTAGAACAGGTCTGAGAACCGTTTCCATAAGCTTTTGGAAAGTAGCAGGTGCAGAAGCTAGTCCAAAGGGCATACGCAGGTATTCATAAGCCCCAAAAGGAGTCACAAAGCCAGTTTTATCGACGGAGTCTGGATGTACCGCCACCTGCCAATATCCACTCGCCAAATCCAAGGTTGACATCCATTTAGTTGACGACAGGTCATGCAAAATATGCGACATGACAGGTAGTGGATAATTTATCGCTTTCGTGACTTGGTTTAACTTGCGGAAATCTGTCACGAAACGAAATTCATTGGGTTGTTTCTTTGGAACCAGAAAGGCAGGTGCAGCCCAAGCGCTTGTTGATTCCCTTATTATGCCCTGTTTAATCATCTCTGAAATTTGACGTTGCATTTCCTGTTTTTTATGGGGAGCACAAGGGTAAGGTTTCGTCGCTATCGGTTTCGAACCATCAGTGTCAATGACGTGATAAACCACTTGTGTGAAATCAGGTTGATCAGAAAATAAACCAGGGCTTTCCTGCAAAAGTAGAGAAAGCTGGTTTCGTTGCCTCTCATTCAGTTGGTTACTCAGTAACAAACTCGTTATGTCTATAGGATCCGTAGGAATCGCTTCGACAGGTTCCGGAAAGGAAATAACATGTTGTACGAAATTCAGGGTAACTTGAAAAGTATTGATAAAGTCCATGCCCATTAGACATTTAACAGGTAGTTCGTTTATGAGCAGGAAAGAATGCGTAAAACGAGCCTTTCCCAGCCCTAGAGATAATGTGACAGTTCCTGTGATACTGAAGATTTCGTTATTTGCACCTCGCAAATACTGCGTCACAGGCTGAACGTGTATTGCAGGAAAATTTTCAGTGCAAAACTTCGTATTTAGGGCTGATATTTCAGAACCAGTGTCGAACTTTGTCTCGACAATAATATCTTCAATGGTCAAAAACACATCAGGCAACTGAGGAGTTTGGACAGTCACTAATACTGTTTTAGGGTCGGAATGCTTGGTATCAGGAAGCAGTACCGACCCTTGGTCTACTTCCTTTGGAAGTTTAAAGGATTCTTGGTTGTATTATCATGCGGTCTGAAACCTCGGCCCTGCCGGGTATCGGGAAAGTTTTCACGATGAGGAAAACTGCGTGAAAACTGTTGCGGGAACTCCGCATGTCTGTTGAAAGTTTCATTTCTATTACTTCTTCCCTCAGCACGGGCAGAAAAATCATCATTGCCCTGAGCATGAAAACGTTCCGAATTCTGCGGATTGGAACGGGGTCGAGCATACTGTGCATTTGTACGGTACCCATAAAATTGATTAGAAACTCGCGGTTGATGTACCACTCTTCTATGCGGTGGAACGTATGATGCTTGGACTGGCACCTGTGTACGCTCGCGTTGAAAGTCATTAGGCCTATTATGCCGCTGAGGATTTTCGTAATAAGCCTCGCGGGGTGCCCGAGCACGGTGAGTTGGACCATGTTTGCCGTGTCGCTCTTCATACGTTCGTATGAGGCGAAGGCATTCATGAATTGTAGCAGGGTGTCGGACCTCAAGAAAATCCTGTAGAAATGGATCGAGCTGTTGCAATAGGGTGTCCAACATGTCGACATGGCTGGCATGTGGATCCCATAAGTTATACAAGCGTGTTGTTTCTAAAGCAAATGCAACAGGGCTATCGTTGGGTCCTTGCTGACGAGAAAAAAGTTGTTGTGCAAGGCTAGCTCGACTGAGTCCGAAAGGAAAGACTTCCAAAAATTCTGCGCGGAAATTCTCATAATGAGAATCCGGGTTCGACACTCTCAACTGCCGATACCAGGTCTTAGCGGTATCCTTCAAGCAAGTGCCTGCTATTTGCACTTTGCAGTCTTGAGGAATATTGTATAGATCGAAATGATCCTCCAGATCCTCAAGAAATTTTAAGGACCCCTCCAAACCATTGAAATGAATTGTTCCTGCATGCGGCACGAAATGGGCAAGCTTTTTGCTTCTCTGAGAGGATTGAAATCCCTCAGGTACGACCCGCGACTCAGAGTAATAGGAAGCTGGTGAATTACAAAATTGTGAAGAATGCCTGGGCACTTGGAAATCATTATCAGTAAAGTGAGCCCCACAGGCTTCTTGCAGATGGTCGAAATTAATCCCATCACCACCGAAACTTGCCTTAGGGTGAAATATTGAAGTTGTCTCAGGTAAAGAAGACATGGGTAATAATTGTCAAGACCTCGTGTTCAGAAAAAGTTCGGGCGCCAATTATAAAGAATTCAGTTTCTTACTGGTAGTTGTTATGTAGTAGTTATAATGAATAACGTTAACTGCTAGTAATGTTGTAGTAGTAATTAAGATGAATAAAGTCTTATGCTGGTTGTTAATAGTAACACTTAATGAAAGAGACCTAACAGCCAGACAGAGGTCTGACAAAACTATGAACTGAGAAAAACGTACTTACTAAGAAAACCTTTTATTAGGGAAACTCCTGGTATTATCCACACTCACTTCACAGGTCACACAACTACTCGCTATCTGGCTCTCACATATAACGAAGTTCCTCTCACATAAACGAAGCTCTCTTTACACCAAACGAAGATCTCTTTACACATAAAACAAAGCTCTCCCTACGCACATTAACAAAAGGCTCTCTCGCACATAAACAAAAGCTCTCTCTACGCACATAAACAAACGCTCTCTCTACGCACAAACAAACGCTCTCCTAGGTATCGTTGAACGCGCCTATTTATACTGCCTACCACCACGTCATGACTTACACTCATTGCCACATATCATTCAGCGGGAGAAATAACATCTCGTTAAGTAAGAAGATAATTTACATAGGAAAATAAAATAACCAGAGATAGTAAAATCAAAAGGAAACTGAATCTAGAGTATACGTTACAAGTTGCTCACGGTGGTCGTCAAACCTCCAATAATAACAAAGAAAAGACTGATATGCACTAACATAATTTACTTTAGTTATAGGCTATTTGTCAGTCAATACACAAGTTTCCATTATATATTTTTATGTTCTAGAAAAAAAATTTACCTTTTTGAAATATGAGGAAGTTAGTCTTTGATCTTATCTTTCTTTCCTATTAATAGCTACTACAGAAATTTATTTTCCACTTCCATAAACCACAATATAGTCTCGGGGGGATGGGGGATGAGTGCAGTGTTTTTTTTTCTGCAACACATTCTTCCTTTGGGAAAAACCTGTCTAATAAATATAACCTTGGCATGTTGATTTATGTTTAGGTACGTTTAGTCTACATTCTATGTTCCACTGTTCTTGCGCACTTTCAAAACAAAAAGCTCACTTGCCAAATCATAAAATGTGAATATTAAAGTGGATAGCAATATGTAGCAAATGTCCATTAGCGATAAATGCAACAAATATTTACTTCCAAACTTAAATTTAATATATTTTTATAACGCATATATTTGTATTTTCTATTTTAAAATGTTCAAATGTTTCACTGATATGTTTATTTTGGTCTTTGAAAAATGCATGAAGAGCGAATGTTCTACTATATAACGCATGGCCAAAATATTTTATAAGGCTTCTGTTGAACGCAAAGATTCAGAAAATAATTCTTAATACCATAGTTTGATTTTTGGAATTTCAGAATATAATCTTTCAGTTGCAATTTTTGCTAGTTGCTTGTGACATACGTACCCCAAATCTTACCATTTCGGATACTCTGTACTCTTTCCAGGAATTATCAGGTTTAACACACCACCTAAAAGTATTTTCTTCAGCACATTTGGTTTCTAGAATATTCAAAGCAAACATAATTATGCACTGAATTGCCTGTGGTTTACTGGTCTTCCATGTAACAACTCCTCAGACAACTTTCTTCCGATGCAGCCGAATAGAGAAATTAGAAGGAGTTAGTCATGAAAATATAAATTTTCTTGCCACTCCAAGTCCATGTAGTCTATCGGAAATTGACTAATCATGCCAACAGATAACTCTTATACAGGAGATATTCTAACATGGCGTTCAGGATCTGTTCTATTTCTAAATGAAAGATTAGAACATTCTTCATCAGATTTCAGGAACATTAGGTGCCCAGAAGCCCACTTAACCCCCCCCCCCCCCCACACACACACATTTTTTATAGCCATGGTAGCCTGTTTGAGTTTGAGTTTTTATTACTTTTTTTTTTATTTTTTAAGAATGACCTAGCTGGCGCATCACAATTAAATGTCCTAAGCTGGAAATCGAAATGCGCACTATCATGTACAATTCCATCATTCATTAGATTCCTTTTAGGTTGAAAGCAAATTAACCAGATAGTATTCTAGTGTGGTATAGGTTTCTCCTTTCCACAAAATACATCGATCAAAACCAGAGCTTTGCTATCAAAACCATGTGATCTCTCAACAATAGGCCAAAAACACCGGGAAGAACTCTTGTATAAAGGCAATCCATCAATATTTATATTGAGTGAAATAAAATTTTCTTGTTTTTTTTTATGATAAATATTTCATTCTATCAATGATTCCTAAATGATGGTACTGACCATTTTGGAAATCTTTCACTTCTGTAATTTGCTGCACTTTAATTTTTATTGGAGGTTTAACAACCACCGCGAGCAACTCGTTGGGCTATAAGCAGTCGTTGAATCCCTAATTTTGGGCCACTGGCTCCAGGGAAGGGAGAAAGCCAGCACCATAAGACAAACACAACATCCATGCCTCACCGGGATTCAGACCCGGACCCATCTCGAACGAATGATCAGAAGCCATCGCTTAGACTCCTGCGCAACCAGGGAAACTGCTGCATTTCTAAAAGGGTTCTTTAATCTTTTGGGAGCTTTGGATGTAAAGGTTAGAGCACTTGCAATAAGTCATTAATTGCAGTGTGTGCTTTACTTGATGCTTTAAACACCAATCCCACAAGTTGTTTTCTAGAGAACAATTTGATACAGTAGAGTAACTTTCAACATCTTCATCGGAACAACCAGATTCACTAAGGAATTAAATAGCATTTACTGAAAGAGAACTTGCCCAAGCATTACAATCAGCAACTAAATGAGAGTTCTGCAACTTACCTTCCATAGGCAGAACATTATCAAACCCACTGCACAAAGCTGTTTGTGTTTTGTTTATTTTTGTTTGTTGGAAAAAATACTAAATTAACAGGAACTTGAGTATCACACACACACACGTATATCTACATACAAAGGATGCAGACAACAGAAAGAAGCATGGATAATATACAGTATAAGGAGAATCATATATATATATATATATATATATATATATATATATATATATATATATATAGTATATATACACTGAGTGGCCACTTTATTATGACCACCTGACAGTTTTAAGCAAATGAGCTATGGCTTCACGCTGTTGCTGACAGATAGCGAGGCTAGTATAAAAAGGGAAAGCTTAGTGCTTGCGACAGTAGTAGAAGTGAATTTTGGGTGACGAGATGGGTAAAAAGTGCGATTTGACCAACTTTCAACGTGGGATGATTGAAGGAGCTCGGAGCCATGGAGCGAGTATCACCGAAACCGCCGCATTCGTGAAATGTTCCAGAGCAGCTGTTGTAAAAGTGTTTAAAGACTGGACTGTCAGCCAAAAAACTGGGTCTCTACGTGCAACGTGTGGTCGTCATCGATTAGTGACTGCTCGGGCGGAACGAAGAGTGTCCAGACTGGTAACAGACAACAGAAGGGCAACAGTGCGGCAAATTACAGACCATCTTAATCAATGATCCCCTCAAATGATCTCTGCTCGCACTGTTCGCCGTACACTGCATCGGATGGGATATGGCAGCCGAAGGCCTGTTTGAACACCTTTGCTGTCTGCAATTAACAAGAGAAAACGTACGTCTCCAGTTCGCACAGGAGCACAAGGATTGGACAGTCGATAATTGGAAACAAATTATGTAGTCCGATGAATCACGTTTTCAGTTGCACCATGCCGATGGCTGAGTGAGAATTTGGCGGAAACAGCACGAAAGCATGGACCCCAAATGCATTGCTACAACCCTTCAAGCTGGTGGAGGCAACGTTATGGTTTGGGGAATGTTTTCCTGGCATGCTTTAGG
Source organism: Macrothele yani (assembly GCA_039090855.1). Taxonomy (NCBI): domain Eukaryota; kingdom Metazoa; phylum Arthropoda; class Arachnida; order Araneae; family Macrothelidae; genus Macrothele; species Macrothele yani. The sequence continues at coordinate 83,937,022 of CM077017.1, forward strand.
CCTTTTGATTCGTGTTGATCAACGTCTGACTCGCACATCATATCTAAACATCGTTGCGGACCAAGTGCATTCTGTCATGTGGATGGTTTATTCCAATGGCGATGGCTACTTTCAACAAGATAATGCGTCGTGCCATAGTGCTCGTATTGTACAGGATTGGTTGCAGGAACATGCCGGTGAGTTTACTTTGCTTAGGTGGCCCCCACAATCTCCAGATCTCAACCCCATTGAGAATTTGTGGGGTGAAGTTGAACGAGCATTCAGACAGCTGGATCCAAAACCCTGCAATCTCACACTCCTGGAAAGTGCTATTCATCAAGTATGGTCTAAGATTCCACAAACCACCTATCAACATCTCGTGGCGTCCATGCCACGAAGAATCGACGCAGTATTAAAGGCAAAAGGTGGCCCAACGAAATACTGAAAAGTCGCCACTCAGTGTATACAGGGTGATCAGAATCGACCGCACAATAAACCTACCGGACGATTCCTAGTAGAGAAAGAAGCGGAAAACCGTCGTCCGTTGTCCGATCGGACGTCGCATTCCGGAGATATACACGCCGAAAGTTTCGTGACGTCACATCCGGTAACGCACATGCTCGTTGAAGAGCGACGTGGATAGTTATACACTGACGGGAAAAAAATCCCAACACCACGAAAAAATAGTTGTAGAGGAAGGAAATGGCGGCAATACATTTGTATAGGTAACATATGTAATCGATTAAGGTTTCAAGATCACAGCTTAATGTAAGCGCGAGAAGAGCCATTTTAAATGTGAAATGCTGGTACATTAATAACCGGTGTAACCACCAGAATGTTGAATGCAAGCACGCAAACGTTCATGCATTGTGTCGTACAGGTGCTGGATGTCAGTTTGTGGGATGGAGTTCCATGCCTGTTGCATTTGGTTGGTCAATACAGGGACGGTTAATGCTGGTTGGGGGTGACGCTGGAGTTGTCGTCCAATGATGTCCCATACGTGCTCGATTGGTGAAAGATCTGGTGATCTAGCAGGCCACGGCAACATGTCGACACTCTGTAGAGCATGTTGGGTTACAACAGCGGTATGCCGTTGGAAAACACCCCCTGGAATGCTGTTCATGAATGGCAGCACAACAGGTTGAATCACCAGACCGACGTACAACTGTGCCGTCAGGGTGCGTGGGATAACCACGAGAGTGCTCCTGCTGTCATAGGAAATTGCTCCCCAGACTATAACTCCAGGTGTAGGTCCAGTGTGTCTCGGCCGCAGACAGGTTGGTGCAGGCGCTCACCTGGCCTCCTTCTAACCAACACACGGCCATCACTGGCACCCAGGCAGAACCGGCTTTCATCAGAAAACACAACAGATCTCCACTCCGTCCTCCAATGAGCTCTAGCTTGACACCACTGACGTCGCAAACGGCAGTGGTTTGGAGTAAGTGGAATGCACGCTATAGGGCGTCTGGCTCGGAGCTGTCCTTCAAGTAACCGATTTGTAACAGTTCGTTCTGTCACTGTGGTGGCAACTGCAGCTCGAATTGCTGCCGCAGACGCGGTACGATGCGCCACGGCTATACGCCGTACACGGCGGTCTTCCCTCTCAGTAGTGCCACGTGGCCGGCCGGAACCCGGTCTTCTTGAGGCAGTACCTTCCCTTGACCACCGCTGCCAACAATCATGCACAGTGGCTACATTCCTGCCAAGTCGTTCTGCAATATTGCGGGAAAAAATCCACCTTCTCGTAGCCCTATTACACGACCTCGTTCAAACTCCGTGAGCTGTTGATAATGGCTTCTTCGTCTTCTTAAAGGCATTCTTGACTAACATCAACACACTACGTCGAATCTCAACGATAACTAACGCTCACGAACGTTACAGCGCGTATTTACAACAAACCTGCTTTGCATGTTCCCAGGGGCGCTACTAGCGCCACACGCATGCGCCGAGCGCGAAATTTGCATAGACGTCATCTTACAGATGTACTCTCACCGCCTACCAACTGACGTTTATCTAACACAACCCCTTCTTGGTGTTGGGATTTTTTTCCGTCAGTGTATATACGTACGTATCACAAGGCAATCAAGCCGTCCCGGTGGCGCAGTGGTCTAAGGCGATGACTTCTGATCATTTGTCCTAAAGGGGTTAGGGTTCGAATCCCGGTGAAGCATGGATGTTGTGTTTGTCCTGCGGCACTGACTCTCTCCCTTCTCTGGAACCAGTGGTCCTGAATTCAGGACGGGCAACCAGGCCCTGATTTTTGGGAGGGCACACGGGGCACGTGCCCAGGGCCCCCGATTTTGGGGGCCCCCAAATTTGAATTAAATGTGTACTTAGTTAATGGAAATTTTGTGTGTGTACATTTAAAATTTATTTTTTTACTTTTGCATGCTCATGTGTTTATAAATGTGGTACTTGCATGCAGTGAGTTTGAGTTTCGAGTTTCACGTAAACACGTGGCCATTAATGAGTTTCAGTGGTTTAATAACCTTCAAGTGGCCATTGAGAAGAATGATCGCTTCCATTAATTTGCGTGTCCTTTTCTTGCTTCTCCGAACGCACCTAAACTCAGCTGATCCTTCAACTTTTTGCACACGGCTTGTCGTTGTCGTAACCGTAACCGCGAACGCGATGGCTTGATTGTATTTTGCGTTGCGTTTCTTGTAGTCTGATGGAATGTTGGATATACGTTAATTTTATATATAATTAAATTTAGTTAGTTGTAACAATATATTTAAGTTGAAATATTTAACAGTTAAATTATGTCAAAACGAACATATTTATCCGGCAGTGCTAAACGGAAAGCCAAACAATTAAAACTGAAGGATGATGACCTGCAGCATGATAGCATTGAACGTTTTGCCATTAAAAATTGGATATTTCACTTGGTCCCAAAAGTCCTACACATTCCTCTAATTTTACTACTGTTGAGTCTCTTGAGTGTAATTTGACTTTGCCACCCAGGTGGCGCAGTGGTCTAAGGCGATGGCCTCTGATCATTCCTCCGAAAGGGGTCCGGGTTCGAATCCCGGTGAGGCATGGGTGTTGTGTTTGTCTTACGGCACTGGGTCCCTCCCTTCCCTGGAACCAGTGATCCTAAATTAGGGACGGGCGACTGCTTATAACCCATTGAGTTGCTCACGGTGGTCGTTAAAATTCAAAAAAAAATTTGACTTCAGAAGCATCTAACATTACAGATGCTCCTAATTTGGGAAATCTTTTGAATTCATCTAATGAAGAGAGCACAAATTCCACAATGAATGCAGTGGATCCTGCCTTATGGGGAGAAATTACAGAAGAAATGCGTGAATGCTTTTTGAACAATCCACCAGTCCAAGATTTGTAGTTGCTGGCATTCACAGGGAAGAATATCTGTGGGAAAAAACGTTTCCTAACAGAAAGTAACTTTTTCAGAATAAAAAAATAATTAGAAGGTAAAACGCGACTGGCTTCTTTTATCCCCATCAACTTGTTTACTCATGGAAGTCAATTTATTCGTGCTGAAGGATATTAAAAACACAGTTTGCCGTCTTTACACGATTTTAAAAAAATTACAGTTAAAAATATATGTACATTAAATTAAAACATGAGCACTTTCAAGTCCACTATGGACCCGTCATCAGATGGTGTGGTTGCATTATGTCCTGGAAGGGTATATATATATAGTAAGCACGTTGACGAAACAGTATGTTTTGGTATGCGCATGTTCATTACATAACCATGTCGTTTCATTGGAGCTGCCGGTATTGTCTCTTTCGCTGTAGTAGTTACAAAGTAGTTTCCATGGTAACGGTATAATGATAGGGGTATCGTCGTTACAACATTCTGCCCTATGTTTAGGGCAGAATACCTATGTCCATGTTTAGGGCAGAATACCTATGTTTAGGGCAGAATGTTGTAACGACGATACCCCTATCATTATACCGTTACCATGGAAACTACTTTGTAACTACTACAGCGAAAGAGACAATACCGGCAGCTCCAATGAAACGACATGGTTATGTAATGAACATGCGCATACCAAAACATACTGTTTCGTCAACGTGCTTACTATATATATATACCCTTCCAGGACATAATGCAACCACACCATCTGATGACGGGTCCATAGTGGACTTGAAAGTGCTCATGTTTTAATTTAATGTATATATATTTTTAACTGTAATTTTTTTAAAATCGTGTAAAGACAGCAAACTGTGTTTTAAATAACTTGTTTACTATTCTGCTGGATATTCAAACTGTACGCTAGGAGCACTACAGCATTAGGATCCACAGGTTTTTCTGACCGGAAGCATGCAAGTGAACGTCTTAAAGAGCATGAAAATTCACACATACACAGGCAAGCAGTATGTGACTATTCATCACGCATGAATGCTTCTGCACGCATTGACTGTCAGGTAGTTATGCAGTATGGGAATGAATCCAAGTACTGGAAAGATGTTTTGCATAGAGTTGCAACAGTTAAGTATCTCTCCGTGGGTTGCCAATGTATGGTGATGATGAAACAATAGGATCAGTTCAGAATGGAAATTTCCTGGGCTGCTTAGAATTAATTGCAGAATTTGATCCATTCTTAGCTCAACACTTGGAAAAATTTGGGAATCCAGGAAGTGGTAACACCAGTTACTTATCTTTAACATGTGTGGATGAATTTGTTGAATTGATGGCTGTACGTGTTTTTAATGCCATCACTGATGAAATAAAAATGTCCAAATATTTTTCTGTCATAGTTGACTCTACTCCAGGCATTACACATATAGATCAACTGGCTTTTATCATAAGGTATATCAACAAAGATTGTGAAGCAAAAGAAAGATTTTTGACATTTATTCCATTCCATGGACATACTGCAGAAAACATTACAAATACCATGATATCTTTTCTACAGGAGGCTGGCCTGGATATTATGAATGTCAGAAGCCTAAGCTACGACAATTCCAGCAACATGTCTGGGAAGTATTCTGGTGTTCAAACACGCATTAGGGAAATCAATCCACTAGCGGAATATGTGCCATGTTCTGCTCACACTTTGAATTCAGTTGGTGTGAATAGCATAGATGGTTGTGGTAAAGTTCTTTCTTTTTTCACATTTTTGCAAAAACTCTATACTTTTTTTCTGCATCAACTCACCGTTGGAAGATGCTTCAGGAGAAAGTCCAGGAAGCGCATGGAAATTCATCACTGACACTGAAGAGTCGGTCAGTTACCAGATGGTGTGCAGATGCGTAGCTACACGATCAGTGAGGAAAAATTATCGTGAAATAGAGTAAGTTTTACTATTTCTGTCGGAAAATGTAGATGATTCTCCACAGACAAGAGATGAAGCAAAATCACTGCTGAAGAAAATGCGAACAATGGAAATATCGATCAGCACAGTAGTTTGGGACACAACACTTCAAAGATTAAACTGTGCAAATCAAACTTGCCAGAATCCAAAAGGAAATATTTCTGAAGTACCTAAAATTTTCCAGTCGTTAACTGAATTCATTCAGTTCGTGAGGGAAATTTTTGAAGTCTATGAAGAGGAAGCTAAAACATTAGTGTCTGAAAATGTGCAATACCATGGTCATGATTCCCGAAGAAAGAAAGTGCCCAAGAATAAACACCTAGATTAATGTAACAGTGAACATATAGAACTCAGTGCAAGAGATATATTTAGAACTCAGGTTCATTATGTGCTTTGTGATGCTTTAGTCACTCAGCTTTCAAGCAGAAAAAATTCTTATGAAAATATAATGAGAAAATTTGAATTTTTTACAAAAAAAATCAAGATCTGAAATTTTTGAAGAGGCAAAAGCATTGCAGGAATATTACACTGGTGTGCAAAAATTAAGGACGAAGAGGAGAAATTAGCATAACAGCGGAACGAGCACGCAGAACGGACCGAAAGACCACTCAGGAGATAGACTAAGGTCCGGTACGGTAGGGCATGCGCATAAATGCAGCATGACGTAGGGGAGTGTCGGAAGGGTATAAAGCACATGGGCGGTGTACGCTCAGCAATTCGGTGAAAGCTATTGCACGGTGTACATCGGTTTGAACGACGTCGAGTTGCTACCACCATGTGATATGGCCAACAGGCAATCCAGTAGACATCTGGATGACTTTACCCGAGGTCGCGTCATTGGGAAGTTGGAAGAAGTTCGACGTGTGACTAGTGTGGCCGAGGAGTTCGGAACCGCTCACAGCATCGTTTCACGAGCTTGGAGAGCATTTCAAACGACAGGAACAGCTGTCCGAGAGTTTGACAGTGGTCGTCCACGAGCAACCACGGCGGCGGACGACCGGTATGTTGTCGTACAGGTGAGAAGAGACAGACGGCAGACAGCGGGAGAAATCGCATGGCACATGCAACAGACAACTGGACGTCCGTTATCGCGTTTTACCGCAGCCAGGAAGCTGCACAAAGGCGGTCCATTTGCACGACGACCGGTACGGTGTGTGCCATTAACGCCTGCTCATAGGAGACGGCGGTTTCTGTGGTGCCAGAAACACAAGAACTGGACACATCAGCAATGGGATCGAGTTCTCTTTACGGATGAGAGCCGATTTAGTCTGATGAGTGATTCTGGACATATACACATCTGGAAAGAGCAGGGAACACGCAATCACACCTCCAACATCATCGAAAGGGACCTGTTTGGAGGTGGAGGAGCTTTTTTTTTTTTTGATTGGAGGTTTAACGACCACCGTGAGCAACTCAATGGGCTATAAGCAGTCGCCCGTCCCTAATTTAGGGTCACTGGTTCCAGGGAAGGGAGAGAGCCAGTGCCGTAAGACAAACACAACATCCATGCCTGACCGGGATTCGAACCCGGACCCCTTACGGACGAATGATCAGAGGCCAGCGCCTTAGACCACTGCGCCACCGGGGCGGCGGAGGAGCTTTAGTTTGGGTCGGTATCATGCTTGGTAGCCGTAATGACCTCCACATCTTCCAAGGAGGTTCAGTGACTGGTGTCTGCTATTGTACAGAGGTTCTCCTGCCTTACGTGCGTCTGTTTAGAGGTGCTGTGGGTCCTGAGTTCCTCTTCATGGACGACAACACTACACCTCATCGTACAGTGGCTGTCGCAGAGCTGTTAAGAGAGTGAAGATATTCAACGCATGGATTGGCCCGCAAGGTTCCCAGACCTAAATCGAATCGAACACGTGTGGGACCTTCTCGGGTGACGCTTGGCAGCACGTCACCAGCCGCTAGCAACGATTCTGCAGATGCGATTGGCGCTACAAGAAGGATGGGCCACGATGCCTCAGCAGCTCCTTGACAACCTCGTCCTCAGCATGGACAGACGTTGTAAATCCTGCAACGCAGTCAGGGGTGATCATATCCTCTACTAAAAACTGGATTTTTTTGGCAGCCGCCTGTCACATGGACGTTTCTGTCTTCTGTCCAGCTGTGCTCTAAGCTACCTTTTCAATAAAGTGCCTTTGTATCCTTTGGATTCCTTGTTTGGACGGTTTTGCTCACTTGTCCCATATCCTTACATCTTGGGGATCTTATGGTATGATTTGAGTAGATGTGCAGCATTTCTGCACGACGTTACATTCGAAAAACCATCTTGTCCTTAATTTTTGCACGCCAGTGTATAACAATGACCTTGACGACCAGTTTGCCGATGAGTTTTTGCAATTCTCCTCAATGATGGGGAGCATGCAACCATTCCCGAGATGCTGCAAACTTTGAAGGTAAACAATTTAGAAGCTACATTTCCGAACACTGAGACAGCACTTAGAATGTTCATGACATTACCGATTTCAAATTGTACAAGTGAGAGATCATTTGCTTTGCTGAAAAGACTGAAAAATACCTTACGATCAACCATGCGACAAACGAAACTGGTATCATTAGCTCTTCTTTCTTTGGAGAGTGATGTGACACAGTCTTTAAATTATGATTCTCTAATACATGACTTTGCGTCTAGGAAATGTAGAAGAGAAATATTTAACCCAACTGTTTCGTCCTGATATAGGAGGTAAATTTTCAATTATTTTTATTCATTCCGAAAAATAAAGAATAGTAAATGAGTCATTACAAATAAAAAGATCTGGTGCCCAAACACAGCACTTTGTCCTCGTATTGTCAGTTTTGTTTGACACTGGACAATTTATATATTCATGTCATTATGTGCTCATTAGATTTTGGTAAAAATTGGGTAAATGTGTAGTTTAACGTCCTAAATTATTTGGTCCGAAAAGTTGTAAAATTTCGAAAACGTGTGACGTACATATTCTAAAATATGCAATATAAGGGGAAATGGTGAAAAAATTTCATATTAGAATGAATATTAAAGATGTTTACCGAAAAACTTGAACTCCAAGTATGACGAGTCAGCAGACGTTGCGAGAGGCCTTAAACAACGCTGCGGCGATGACATGAAGCTGTGCTCCGTTGAAAGGAAGGATCGCTACACCTGGATATTCACGGACGGAATAGTACAACAGGAACCGGGTAAGCTGTTGTCAGGAAAGAGTGTAGTGCTACGCTACAGAAAATAGTTAATTTCGGTGTCAGTTCTTGACATCGCAATCGGACAGTTTCTTGTTTTTTTCGCATGGGATTCTTCGATGCTGAATGTATGAACTTATTTCTTTTTTTTTTTTATTTAGTAATCAAACCTTCACTTTGAGGCTTGCCATCTAACTTCCGCTGGAGAGAATGCGACACCTACTCTAACGCTTTTCTAGAAACAAGAAAGGCATGTGCATACTTTCTATTTCGTATCAAGGAATTACATGCCAAAGAACGAAGACAATCTCTGCATGTTTCTTTAAAAAGTGAGAAAGAAATTACAAACTACATTCTTTAGCGTAGCAGTATATTCTGTTACTCTTTCCTGACAAGAGCGTACCTGATTCCTGTTGTACTCTTCTGCCCATGAATTCCTCGCCGCAGCAAACGAGCAAAGCTTCAGGTCGTCGCCGCAGCGTGTGTTTACTCATCCTACTTGGAGGTAAGTTTTTCGGTAAACATCTTTAATATGCATTTTTTTTTAAATTTTACAACTTTTCTGACCAAATAATTTAGGACTCTGAAGTACACATTTACCAAAAATTGAACCGGTACTAGTTGATCCCCTCAGCTTTTCAGATTATTATTATTATGTTTCTTTTTTCTTTTTTTTTTTTTGTGTAACTCAGACTCTTCCCCATCAACACAAAATTTTATGTTTTGCAGTTTTCTGATATATTGATCATGATGCGCTGATTTGATCTTGGCAGAAACCGGGAAGCTGGAAGTAGTAGTTCCCATAGCACTTTTTCAATTTTTTATGTAGCTTCACATCTTTATTTATGAGAAAGTCCAGTGGAGGTCACCATGGATTTTTTTTTCTTGTTTTAGTTCACATTTTTTGTAGGATGCATTGTTCTCATGTTCTAGACGCAAGAATCAGTACATTGCAAGACCACAATATTCACAAAAATTAAGGTGTCCATCTATTTTGTCATAGATATATTGTTATAGTTAGAATCTATGGGGTCATTAACACCACAAACAACTGATCAACCAGTTGTCCCCGCACAGCCAGGGTTGTATAAAAATAAAATGTATCTGCGTACACAGCTATTGAAACAGAAAACTCGCTGCAAACCCGCAAACCATGATAACAATAGAATAAGATAATTTAAAGGAAAATTAATAAAACAAATAATTATTAGAACATAACAGATTCCAATGAGGACAAAAGAAGTACATTCCAATTGAATGTGCAGCAATGTGTGTAAAATGGACTTTTATGGCAAAATATTAAAATGTTTAACTACGAACCTCATAAAAACAAGAGATTAATTAAAGAAAGTTTTTATATCCAGAAAAACAGTTCTATCAATGAACCTTCAAAAATTATAAATATCATTTTCAACTAGTTAATTCAAAAATACTGGTCTTACGAAATGCATAAGGAAATTATTTTTATTTAATTGGCAACTGAAAGGGGAACCTGGCAATAAAATTTAAATTCTGTGTAAACAAAACTTTTAATACAGTTCGTATACATTGAGAACAGGCCTTGATAAACTCTAGAGGATAGAAATGTCTGTAAAAACAAAAGAACTCAGAAGATGTGAAAAATAATCAAGTTCTTCAGTTGAAATAGAATTAAGTATATTAATCTGAGTAAAGCGTTGAGTAAGTGTTTTAATTGCTGTATATAGGCCTAACATTTTTATTTTTTTAATCTACATGAAAAAACTATCTACAAACCTGCTAGTGATTTGGAAACTATCAGCGTACGCACGTACGTCTACATTCTGCTACTCTGCACACAGTGACTATTATTTGGTCGATAGAGAATCGACCAGCAGCCGTGCGATCGCGCGACAGCTCGGTGTGCACCAAAGTACCGTACTTGCCGTTCTACACGACGAAGACCTGCAACCATATCACAACACAAGGGTGCAAGGCTTATTCCCACAGGATTGTCCTCGAAGACAGGCATACTGTGAGTGGCTGCTACAGCAACATGCTGCCGATAATACTGTAATTTCATCCGCCGGATCTTGTGGACTGATGAAGCAAGGTTTACACGGCAGGGTATCTGCAACACCCATAATAGTCACGTTTGGACATTGGACATCCGCACGCAACACGTGAACATGCTCAACAGGTCTAGTGGGGTGTTAATATCTGGTGTGGTATTGTAGGCGATACCCTAGTAGGACCATATCTTCTTCCCGAACGTATCACAGCTGCCAACTACGCGGTGTTGCTACGTGATGTTCTGCCGGACTTACTGGAAAACGTACCATTGGCTGTTCTCAGCAATCTATGGTTCCAGCATGATGGAGTACCGGCGCATTACGCTGAAAATGTTCGCCAGTGGCTGGATGCGGAATATCCCGGTCGATGGCTTGGCCGTGGTGGTCCTGTCGCATTGCCCGCTAGATCTTAACCCATTGGAATTCTTCCTCTGGGGTCATCTAAAGGAACTGGTATATCGACGGCCTGTCAACAGCCTGCACAACCTAGTGGCCTCCTTACACGCGGCTCTCACAACTGCAACCCCTGCTATGCTGCAACGCGTGCAGATGACTATTCCTCGGCGGGCTGACACCTGTTCCTCACTACAAGGTGGTCATTTTGAATATATGTTGTAATCTGACACAGATCCACGTGTTTTATCATTTGTGTTGTAGTGGTACACATCAATAAATTACATGTTTTCTGTCAAAATGATTGGGTAAGTTATTTCTGTCCGTATTCTTATGTGTTGTGACGTCACGAACTTTCGGCGCGTATATCTCCGGAATGCGACGTCCGACCGGACAATGGCTTTCGGCTTCTTTTTTCACGGGGTAAGTTTATTGTGCGGTAGATTCTTTTTTTTTTATTTTTTTGATTGGAGGTTTAACGACCACCGTGAGCAACTCAATGGGTTATAAGCAGTCGCCCGTCCCTAATTTAGGGTCACTGGTTCCAGGGAAGGGAGAGAGCCAGTGCCGTAAGACAAACACAACATCCATGCCTTACCGGGATTCGAACCCGCACCCCTTACTGACGAATAATCAGAGGCCAGCGCCTTAGACCACTGCGCCACCGGGGCGGCAACGGTAGATTCTGATCACCCTGTATATATATATATATATATGTACACTGAAGTGCCAGAAAAACTGGTACAGACGAGCTTATGCAAAATACATAGCAACGTCGCCTATGCGCGTACTCGGTTGCGTCCGCCAGTGCGTATATAAAGCGATAGACACTCTTGCCAGCTGTCAGAGCTGTTTTCGGCATGAGAATGACAAGTAATAACGATTTAAGCGATTTTCAACTCGGTGTCATAGTTGGCGCTCGTGAGATAGGCCATAGTATTTCGGAGGTAGAAACGAAGTTCGAATTTTCACGGACGACCATTGCAAGGGTGTACCGTGACTACAAGAATTTCGGCAAAACCTCCAACCTACGATACCAGTGTGGCCGTAAAAAGACATTCGGTGAACGTGACCATCGTCGGCTGTCAAGAATCGTTTCACGCGATAGGCGTGCAACACTCTCGCAATTATAATCGGAATTCAATGCTGGAGCCTCAACACGCATCAGCGTCCGGACTGCGCAACGTACCCTGCACGATATGGGCTTTGGGAATCGACGCCCAACTCGAATCCCCTTGATGGCTGCAAGACACAGACCTATGCGCCTCGCTTGGGCACGACAACACCACCACTGGACACTTGATGACTGGAAACAAGTAGCCTGGTATGACAAGTCGCCCAACTGTATCGGGCAGATGGAAGAATTCGTGTGTGGTGCAAACCCCATGAAGCTATGGATCCCGTCTGTCAACAGGAAATTGTACCGGCTGGTAGGGGTCCATAATGGTATGGGGTGTGCTTAACTGGACTTCACTGGGGCCCCTGGTACGTCTTCAAAACGTCTGTGACAGGCAAACGCTACGTGCGCATCCTTTCTGACGGGTTGGGCCTGTTCCAACAGAACAATGCACCTCCACACAAGTGTCGGAACGCCACATTATGGTTAGAGGAGCATTCATCTGGGTTTGGGGTGTTGCCATTCCATCCCAAGCCCCCAGATCTGAACGTAATAGAACACATTTGGGATGCCATGAAACGCGCTATCCGACACAGGAATCCGAGACCTCGGAATACACCCGAATTGTAGAACGCTCTGCAGAAAGTATGGTGTGCATTGCCTACAGCATATTTCCAGAAGCTAGGGGAATCCATGTTCCGTCGTATTTCTGCAGTCCTGCGCTCCCGTGGGGGACCTACCAAGTATTAGACTGGTGTACCAGTTTTTCTAGCACTTGAGTGTTTATATATGTACACTGAAGTGCCAGAAAAACTGGTACACCAGTCAAATACTTGGTAGGTCCCCCACGGGAGCGCAGGACTGCAGAAATACTACGGGGCATGGACTCCCTAGCTTCTGGAAATATGCTGTAGGCAATGCACACCATACTTTCTGCAGAGCGTTCTACAATTCGGGTGCATTCCGAGGTCTCTGTGTCCTGTATTCGATAGCGCGTTGCATGGCATCCCAAATGGGTTCTATTACGTTCAGACCTGGGGACTTGGGTGGTAGTGGCAACACCCCAAACTCAGATGAATGCTCCTCTAACCATAATGTGGCGTCCCGACACTTATGTGGAGGTGCATTGCCTCTTGGAACAGGCCCAACCCCATCAGCATGAATGCAGGACATGAACGGGTGTACCTCGTCAGAAAGGATGCGCACATAGCGTTGGCCGGCCACAGACGTACCAGGGGTCCCAGTGAAGTCCAGCTAAACACACTCCATACCATTACGGACCCCCACCAACCGGTACACTTCCCTGTTGACAGGCGGGATCCATGGCTTCATGGAGTTTGCGCCACACACGAATCCTTCCATCTGCCCGATACAGTTGGAAACGCGACTCGTCAAACCAAACTACTCGTTTCTAGTCATCAAGTGTCCAGTGGCGGTGTTGCCGTGCCCAAGCGAGGCACATAGCTCTGTTTCGTGCACCCATCAAGGGGATACGAGTTGGTCGTCGGCTCTCAAAGCCCATATCGTGCAGGGTACGTTGCACAGTCCGGACGCTGATGCTTGTTGAGGCTCCAGCATTGAATTCCGATTATACCTGCTAGAGTGTTGCACGCCTATCGCGTGAAACGATTCTTGACAGCCGATGATGGTAACGTTCACCCAATGTCTTTTTACGGCCACACCGGTATCGTAGGTTGGAGGTTTTGCCGGAATTCTTGTAGTCACGGTACACCCTTGCAATGGTCGTCTGTGAAAATCCGAACGTCGTTTCTACTTCCGAAATACAGTACTATGGCCAATCTCACGAGCGCCAACTATGACACCGCGTTGAAAATCGCTTAAATCGTTATTACTTGTCATTCTCATGCCGAAAACAGCTGGCAAAGATGTCTATCGCTTTATATACGCACTGGCGGACGCACCCCAGTCCTCACATAGGTGACGTTGCTATGTATTTTGCATAAGCTCGTCTGTACCAGTTTTTCTGGCACTTTAGTGTATATATACGGTAGTATTAAGTAATATTACAGAATGTGTGATATTTAGTCAGCCTGCATTTAAACTAATAAATTAATAGTTGTAGGTGAGACACTTTGAGTTCAGGAAGAACCCACGCTCCCAAAACTCTCCTTTTTCTTAAAGAATCAAGATGGAAAAAAAATACTTTGGGGGCTCTGCGCCTCAGCTTCATAGGCTCCCTTGTTATCTCCCCCCCATGTTTATAATTTAAGCAGCTGGACCCACCCAAGGAAGCTTACAGAACTAAGGTATTTTCTGCACTGAATATTTTTTTTGCAGTTCTCTCCATGTTATTGCAGCTGAAGCATTAATGATACAGTTAATGACTATCACCAGACTTGTAATCTTAGTGGAGATTGTAACGTTTTGTGCATTTGTATGTGAACATAGTAGCGCAATACCAGAACTAATACATCTGCGATTCTTTTAGAAAAATTAATTGGTTTTAAATGTCATGCTTTTGTTGCTTGTAAACCAAGAAACAAGTGCCATTGGAAAAAAATAAAGTTGACTGTGTAACACATTGTTTTCATGTATGTAAACACACTGAAGGAAAAAAATCCCAACACCACGAAAAAATAGTTGTAGAGGAATGAAATGGCGACAATACATTTGTATAGGTAACATATTTAATCGATTAAGGTTTCAAGATCACAGCGTAATGTAAGCGCGAGAAGAGCCATTTTAAATGTGAAATGCTGGTACATTAATAACCGGTGTAACCGCCAGAATGTTGAATGCAAGCACGGAAACGTTCATGCATTGTGTCGTACAGGTGCTAGATGTCAGTTTGTGGGATGGAGTTCCATGCCTGTTGCACTTGGTCGATCAATACAGGGACGGTTAATGCTGGTTGGGCGTGACGCTGGAGTTGTCGTCCAGTGATGTCCCATACGTGCTCGATTGGTGAAAGATCTGGTGATCTAGCAGGCCACGGCAACATGTCGACACTCTGTAGAGCATGTTGGGTTACAACAGCGGTATGCCGTTGGAAAACACCCCTGGAATGCTGTTCATGAATGGCAGCACAACAGGTTGAATCACCAGACCGACGTACAACTGTGCCGTCAGGGTGCGTGGGATAACCACGAGAGTGCTCCTGCTGTCATAGGAAATTGCTCCCCAGACCATAACTCCAGGTGTAGGTCCAGTGTGTCTCGGCCGCAGACAGGTTGGTGCAGGCGCTCACCTGGCCTCCTTCTAACCAACACACGTCCATCACTGGCACCCAGGCAGAACCGGCTTTCATCAGAAAACACAACAGATCTCCACTCCGTTCTCCAATGAGCTCTAGCTTGACACCACTGACGTCGCAAACGGCACTGGTTTGGAGTAAGAGGAATGCACGCTATAGGGCGTCTGGCTCGGAGTTATCCTTCAAGTAACCGATTTGTAACAGTTCGTTGTGTCACTGTGCATGATTGTTGCTGCCAACAATCATGCACAGTGGCTACATTCCTGCCAAGTCGTTCTGCAATACTGCGGAAAGAAAATCCACCTTCTCGTAACCCTATTACACGACCTCGTTCAAACTCCGTGAGCTGTTGATAATGGCTTCTTCGTCTTCTTGACTAACATCAACACACTACGTCGAATCTCAACGATAACTAACGCTCACGAACGTTACAGCGCTTATTTACAGCAAACCTGCTTTGCATGTTCCGAGGGGCGCTACTAGCGCCACACGTATGCGCCGAGCGCGAAATTTGCATAGACGTCATCTTACAGATGTACTCTCACCGCCTACCAACTGTCGTTTATCTAACACAACCCCTTCTTGGTGTTGGGATTTTTTTTTCCGTCAGTGTATAAATCTTGCCATTATTTGTACTAAAAAAAGTCTCCAGTTACAGGAAAAAAATTCTGTGTTGTTTTCTATTGAAATGAATACAAATATTTCTATAAACATGTTCAAAACAAATTTTATACATATTTGAGCGGTATAATGGAGAAATGCCAGTCGACATGGGTTGGAGAAAGTACTCACCATATGCGATAAAAAGAAAACAATTTTTCTTTTGTGAGATCTGAGTGTCAGTAATGTTTTATTGCATGAGCAAATCTGGTCTGGGGGCCTCCGTCAAACACCATTATGACTGAGTTGCTCAGAATATCTATGTTACATTATTTTTCCCATGTCGACTCACTGTACAGAACACAGTGCTGGAGTTTTTCATAGGCCTATGATGAAATCATCATAGACTAGGTTCGTTAAAATCTGAGTATTCTCTGAGTCACAATACTGATCATTTTTCAAATGCACTTTTAAGAAGTCATCAAATTTACTGTGATATTCAAGGTAGGTTAAAAAATTACCTTTTCGATTGGATGATTCTGACTCGCAACGTTCTCTTAAAGGCAGACCCAAAGTTTGACCTGTAGCAGCACCTTGCTTAAGCACTTTACTCCAGCATTGTCATCGGTGACTTCTTTGCCAACGGCGCTGATTTTGCATAGCTCCAAGGCAATACTCCTAAGAGGTGAGTTGAGCTAAGTCGCAAAAAGGGGATGTCAGTCACCCCTCCAAAATAAAAATAAAACATTGTAGATGTGTCTACCACCTGCACATTTCCGTTGTGATGTAGATTCTGGTTAGTCGATGGACAGGGATTTCGAATGGGATTGATTTTTTGAAGGGAGTTGTCTTCTAGATCGGAGCTCAGTGCTGATAAAAATCATGCAAATACACTCTGCCTGCCCAGAGCATTTAGCAGAGAAGAGACAGTGGAAGTTACAAGTGGGAAAGCCTTTGTTAAGGAAGAGAGGTCGGAATTTTTCTAAGGGCAGTAACTGAAACACATTTAACAAGTTTCATCCGATTAGTACATACATGGCACTGCTCAAATTGCCATTTATGTTAAATGCGGTGTCGGATCTGCTGTCATATATCATCAGATTTCACCCCACGGACAGTTCCCCTAAAGAAACTTAGCCTGAATGGCATCGGTTAGCGTGTCTCACAAAACCAGCTTTACGAATACTATTTTACTCGCCCGGCAAATCTTACGATTGCTATTTAAAGTGGACTGAATGAGGAAACAGAAATTTTAAGGTAAAGTCAGCAGGCTTGTGTTGAGTTTGAGCAGAATCATACTTCCAAAACCCAGAACAGTGTATTTAAAACTCACACCATAACTTCTTTTTTCTTTATAGAATGAAAAAAAAAATTAATTTGGGCCCCGCGACTGGACTTTGTTGGCGTCTGTAAATCCGCACCTGCCTGTGCGGTTGGGAACAGTGGCGCACCGGAGGGGGTCCAACGGGTCTGGAGCCCCCCCCATAATGGCAATGACCCTAAGATATTGTGCTATTACAAAAATGACACATAGTTAATTCATGCATACTACACTGCTGGCCACCCAAAATGCAACACCAAGAAGGACACGAGATAGCAAAGCCAGATTTACTGGACACATAACAGATATAAAGATGAAACGATTGAGCTTACAGGCCCGTGCGACTTGCGGAACACGCAGAAATCAATAGTTCGTGTGGTCCCCATGGCTGGCAATAACGGCCGCTACACGCCGCGGCATCGAACGAAAGAGGCTTTGGATGTGGGCTTGTGGTATGTCGGTCCAGGCTGCTTCCACACGTTGCCACAGTTCATCAGGCGTAGCCGCGGGTGGTGCTTGTCGGGCCACTCGGTTGCCGATCAGCGACCAGACGTGTTCGATGGGCGACATATCGGGAGAACAGGCTGGCCACGGCAGCAGTGACATCTGGTGGGCCGTGAAGAATTGTTGCATGATGCGTGCCACGTACCGGCGCGCATTGTCCTGTTGAAACGTGGCCGCTGGCAAGTCCTGTAGGTAAGGGAGAACTACAGGCCCCAAGACGTCGGAGATGTAGCGGTGGCTGTTGAGTGTACAGGCGATCGTACCAGAGGGGTGCGGGTGTCATATCCACTTGCGCCCCAAACCATAACGCCAGGCGACGGAACGGCATGGCGATGCATAATGCAGGCGTCATACAGTCTCTCGCCGCGGATCCGACCATCGTGGTGTTGCAGACAGAAGCGGGATTCGTCGGAGAAGACAATGTCGTGCTATTCCGTAGTCCAGGTGCGGTGTTCAACGGCCCGCTACCGCCGCACTCGCCGGTGGTGTAACGTCAATGGTAATCGGAGCAATGGGCGCCGTGCGACAAGTCCCCGCTCCTGCAGACGACGTCGAACGGTACGTGCTGACACAGGTTGTTGCGCAACACACCCTAATTTCCTCGCAAACGTTCGTGATGTGGCCGTGCGAGCCGTCAACGCCCGCCGCACATGTCGGTCCTCTCGTTCGGTGGTGTGCCACGGCTGCGGCAATGCTCACGTCGTTCTGTCCGTGCCTCCTGCACCCACCGAATCCAGACTCGCTTCACTGTGGCTGGATGTCGTCCCACACGGGCGACGATGTCTCGGTACGATAAACCGTTGTCGCGATAAGCCACTATTCGTCCTCTGTCGAACTGCGAAACGTGCTGGAATGACTGCCGTATTTTGCGACGAGGCATCAGGAAGCTTCCCACGCACAGGTCCGGCAGCACAACACACTTCCACTACTTACATCCCGCCTTCTGTGCACCCTTCTTATAGTGCTTCTCGGTGGCGTGCCGGGCGCACATGATTTGCATATGCCCTGCAATGCTAATCGTTTGCATGTCCTCTCGCGGGCGACGCATGCTGTGAATTTCAGGCCAATCGGATGCTTTCTACTTGGTGTTCCATTTTGGAGGGCCAGCAGTGTATATTGCATACACACGCAAGATATGTTCTTTAAATTACCCAGCAAAAACAGTCTTGCTGGCAGCTAGCACTATGTTGCCGCTGCTGAACCGTCAATAAAATGTCCGGGCGGCCAACAGTTGGCACCCCATCAGTTGTCCATCACAGGCAGTAGCTGCTACAAGTGGCCCTGCAAGCATGTGCCAGAAATGATGGCTAGACTAATGTGGTCCGCTAGTTTGGCGGTAGTGGCAGCCGGCAACCACGTGACGTAACTGGTGGCTTGCCGAATCTTGTCCGCCAATTTCCCAGTAGTAGCCATAAAAAAACAACGATAACCGCACTTTCCCAACGCTACAACTTTTTTTTCTACCCTTACGAAATTTGTGAATTACAGCACTGCGCTGGGGAAATTTTCTCAACAGATCGGAAAAACGCCCGTTTGGATCTGGGTGGATACGAACCAGTGCCGTCTGCGTGGAAGCTGAGCTCTCTACCGACCGGCCTAATTTGCTATGCACGAGCGTGTGCTCGAAGCTGTCTGTTTCGTGCAGAATGTTTAATCGAATGGTTCCCTCTTTCATTTTACAATATTGCGAGGTATTTTTCATAAAAGTCAGTTTCATATAATTCATAAATTTATTTTTTCAACGTAACGATAGTTTTTTTGTTTACCTTAAGATTAAAGTAAAAAAAAAAAATTTTGAAAATGAGTGAAGGCCAAGGAGTGTAAATACTTAAAGTCGCTTTCCAAAGTTTTGTACTGTCCTTTTCGTCTTGAAAGGAGATTGTTGAATTAATATATATTTACCCGCGTTCATGTCACATTCTGTTACATTTTTAACGTGGTATATTTCCTTTCAGTTGTCCGAAGCTACATTTGTTTTAAAAAGGAAAGATATTTTATTTTACTTCTTTGTTATTTTTAGAAGCGAATTCCTCCCATTCTTGGGTATTCAACCCATGGATGAGTACATTGTATCCACATAGCATTGCTTTTTTTTTTTCTTTCAAATAATTAATAAATTTTGTACGCGTATAATTCTTTTTTTTCCTACATACGTTTTTTTTAATGGGTTTCCAGGACATTTGTTTCAAGCGGTTTCAATTTTTTTCTTGTTATTGACGCACTCCATTCTATGAATTGTTATTCGTGGGAATACAGTGGGTGTATTTCATGGCTGTAATCTAGTATTTCATGGCTTAATCTGATATCTTCGTCGACGTGGAATTTCACTAGGAAATTAATTCGCCTCTCTACATATGGATTTTTTTTTCTTAACATCCACTAAAATAACACGATGGCGATAGCGTCGTCTTCAACTAACTGGTACCATGAGAGACACAGCAAGTGTTGCTTCTGCGCAGTCCCGTTGCTTACACCTGCTGCTGGGGTTGCCAGCACAGGCCACTAGTGGCACTTGCTTGGAGGCCCACAATTCACGGAGATCCTGCAGGGCCATCAATGGCTCGCCAACTGATAGCGCTGCCACCAACGGACCGCTACCGGGACGTGAGCCGCAGATTTCGACCAGCAGTGACCCATCACTGCCAGCTGGTAGCCAGCAGTTTCCCGGCTCTTGTGTTTTTGCTGGGTAAGAAAAAAATAGAGCATGTGTATTCTTTCAGTCCTTCTTGAGATGAGTTCCTCCTGAGAAAACATGAGCTTCAGCTAAGATCTGAGTGTTTGTTCTACGTCTACGGGGAAGTGACTTTCGTGGTATCTTAGTTATGTTGTTGCTTTAATCGGTCGGGGAGGTAGGCGGTAGGGGATGTGTAACACTGTTGATACATCTGCTCGGTTAAAGAGCCTTTGACCTTGCTAAAGGCTGTGGTGACCTCTGATCCTTCTCCTTTCGGACAGAGTTACTTCAGGTTCCTAATGGCTATCCAGAAATTTTCTTGTTTTCATATCAAACTGCTCCCTAGATATTCATCGAAAACATAGAACAGACTGATGGATGAACAGACACACAAAGTGCAAACATGGTGTGACAGTTATGTGCAGTCCGTAAAAACCATCCACATAATTCCAAATCTATCTCCAACGGTTAGCAAAATATTAATCAAAAACGGGCGGACGTACAGTCAGAAGGACAAAAAAGTGCTAACGTGGTGTTAGGTGTACGAGTTGCTTCCTGACCTTAAAGCTATCCTGTAAATTTCAAGTCTCCGACCAAGGAGGTTAAACAAAGCATTAGGTAAGTGTCCAATCCACGATAAGATTTCTAGTGCCAATATTTATTTATGTGAGGTTGATACACGCACACATATTTTTTTCTACGAGATATTTTCTGGACCCCCTCCCCCTTGTAAAAATCCTGGGTGCGCCACTGGTTGGGAATGATTGGCGCAACTATTTCTAAAGATTCCCCCGAGAAGTTTTTTTTTTTTTTAGTAATTCATTGTTCGTACTGTATCTTTTCAATTTCGCTTTAAAAAAAAAAAAAGAGGTATTTATGCTTATAATGAAACACAAGAGTAATTTTTATAAACCACCGAAAATAAAAACTCAGAGAATTTACGTCCGTCTTAGGGGGAGGGGGATGAGCGCCCTGCTAGCTACGGCCTTGGAATGTGTACTTTTTACTTATGCTCAAATGTAAACAGACTGCAGTCCGTAAAAACCCATTAACTACTTTTCAGAAAAAGTGTGAAGCTAGCTACTTTAAGAAAGTAATTTTTCAATCACTGTATATACACTATTTGGACAAAAGTGATTGGAAAGTGTAAGTAAATAGAAAACCAGTATTTTTTTTTTTTTTTTTTTTTTTGATTGGAGGTTTAACGACCACCGTGAGCAACTCAATGGGCTATAAGCAGTCGCCCGTCCCTAATTTAGGGTCACTGGTTCCAGGGAAGGGAGAGAGCCAGTGCCGTAAGACAAACACAACATCCATGCCTCACCGGGATTCGAACCCGGACCCCGTTCGGACGAATGATCAGAGGCCATCGCTTAGACCACTGCGCCACCGGGGCGGCGAAAACCAGTATTGTATTTACATCAGTAGTGGGTAAGTTCTCTATTTGTAGAGATTACAGCAGCCACCCATCAAGGTTAACTGTCAACAAGTGCATGGAGAATGGAAAGTGGGATGTTCCTCCATTTCGCCTTGAGTTCAACGACCAACTCTGTCACTTTTATCTTTGCCTTGAACTTACAACAAACTATTTGAACCTTGGATCACCAAGAATTGAATACTAAATCAATATATTCAGAATTATGGATCCTCAAAGTCATCAAAGAATACCGTTTACGCACCAGATCGAATGACAAGGACAATCGGCCTTTGTTGGAAATAAGACGAAAAAGAACTATGATTAAAGGAACCAAATGCTTCGCCTTGAACGTACAACGAACAATTTGGGCTTTGGATCAAGAAGAATTAAATACTAAGTCAACATATTTCGAGTGTAGCTCAAGATCAACAAAGGATGCCGTTTACACACCGGATCGAATGACACAGGCAGTCGGATATATTTTTGGGAAAATAAGGTGAGAAAAATTCTGAATATATAGACTAAGTGCACGAATGAAAGAATTATTCAGCATATAAAAATAACAACCTAAAACAATATCATATGTGTTAATTATTTTGATACTATACAAAATTATTCTATTATTTAACAGTTATAGCAATACATCCAGTACCAAATGACATTATCACTTAGAACATGTAAAACAGTAATTTTTAGAGCAATAACATAATGTTGTTCGAAAGAAAATACAATACCACGTAATATACACTGAAGTACCAGAAAAACTGGTACAGACGAGCTTATGCAAAATACATAGCAATGTACAGACGAGCTTATGCAAAATACTCGGTTGCGTCCGCCAGTGCGTATATAAAGCGATAGACATCCTTGCCAACTGTCAGAGCTCTTTTTGGCATGAGAATGACAAGTAATAACGATTTAAGCGATTTTCAACGCGGTGTCATAGTTGTCCTAGTGTGGCCGTAAAAAAACATTGGGTGAACGTGACCATCGTCGGCTGTCAAGAACAGTTTCACGCGATAGGCGTGCAACACTTTCGCAAGTATAATCGGAATTCAATGCTGGAGCCTCAACAAGCATTAGCGTCCTGATTGTGCAACGTACCCTGCACGATATGGGCTTTGGGAGCCGACGCCCAACTCGAGTCCCCTTGATGGGTGCACGACACAGAGCTATGCGCCTCGCTTGGGTACGGCAACACAGCCAGTGGACACTTGATGACTAGAAACAAGTAGCCTGGTCTGACGAGTCACGTTTCCAACTGTACCGGGCAGATGGAAGGATTCGTGTGGGGCGCAAACCCCATGAATCCCGCCTGTCAACAGGAAACTGTGCCGGCTGGTGGGGGGTTCGTAATGGTATCAGGTGTGTTTAGCTGGACTTCACTGGGGCCCCTGGTACATCTACAAACGTCTGTGACCGGCCAACGCTACGTGCGTATCTTCTCTGACGAGGTACACCCGTTCATGTCCTGCATTCATGCTGATGGGTTGGGCCTGTTCCAACAGAACAACGCACCTCCACACAAGTGTCGAGACGCCACATTATGGTTAGAGGAGCATTCATCTGAGTTTGGGGTGTTGCCACCCCACCCAAGTCCCCAGATCTGAACGTGATAGAACACATTTGGGATGCCATGCAACACGCTATCGAACACAGGAATCCGAGACCTCGGAATACACCCGAATTGCGGAACGCTCTGCAGGAAGTATGGTGTGCATTGCCTACAGCATATTTCCAGAAGCTAGTGGAGTCCATGCCCCGTCGCATTTCTGCAGTCCTGCGCTCCCGTGGGGGACCTACCAAGTATTAGGCTGGTGTACCAGTTTTTATGACACTTTAGTGTATATGGTTGAAGATCTTACAACAACCATAATAAGATTATGAAGAAGGTCGTGATGGTCTAGACCTCACTTGTCATTCAAGTTCATCCCATAGATGTTCAATAGATTCAGGTCCAGGCCAGTCCATCTACAAGAATTAAATTTCCTCATACCACTCTATTGTGGCCATGGAAACATGACAAGTGGCATAGTCATCCTGGAAGAAACAATAGTCATGTCCATAGAACTGGCACAATGTTGGGAGCATTGAGTTATCCAGGATATCTCTATACAGCACAAAGTTCATGTTGCCATGAAAAACAACCAATGGATCCACACTGTACCAGCTGAAACAGACCCATAACATCACTCCACCACCTCCATGCTTCACAGTTGGTACTGTACACTCCAGTAGCAGAAGTTCTCCGGGTAACCACCAAACCTAGACACATATATCTGATCGGAAGGCGAAGCGGGATATGTCGCTTCATAACACCTGCCACCAATGCTGTAATGTCCAATTTTTGTGCTGTTGACACCATCATAGTCGCGTGGTTTTATTGGTCTTTGTGATGAGAGGTTTATGGGCGGCTGCTGGGCCACGATACCAAAGTGCATGGGCCTCTCTTTGAAGTGTCTTGGTGGAGACCATGACATCTGTGGCCATCTGGAACTCTTGTGCTATGGCGTGCATTGGTCGGGACCTGGTTTTTCGGATCTATCTCTGCAGCACCCTCCACTCCTTGGGTTGCAGTTTCGTGGGTCTTCCAAGCCGAAGTGAATTCCTGCAAAGTCCTGTCATCGTCCACTTGTTGTTGACAAAGGCCAGTCTGTCTGACATCAGCAATGCTTCTTATGCTCATACCTCCAATTGAGCAGCCTATTACAACACCCTTTTCAAACTCGGAGTTATATGCTAGCCATTTTATCAGCGATTGATCCGAGCATACTCCCGTTGCCGTTTTTATAATTTAGTGACCACGTGTCTGCTGCAGGAGCACACCATTGCACCTGCGTGGGGTGTCCAGTCACTTTTGTCCACATAGTGTACATATATATGTAAGTAAACACAACTCCCAAGATTTTGCTGAAGGACAGGATTATTATTCAGGGTTCAAAGGAAAGTCCTTATTCACGGCAATAACTGCGGAAGAAAGGGTCCGAGTGGTACACAAGTTAGGTCTATGTATAGAAAAGGGACGATGGCCGATCGAATGAAAGCGATTGGAGTGCCCCTAACAGCAAAGGTAAGAAGTTAGGAAACCTAACTCGCGAACAACGCGAGATAGAAACAAAATTCCAATTACAAAGTTGTAGCGCATCGTCTAATTAGTAGGAAACGACATATGGTGCACACGAATTATGTACATGGATGGGTCAAAATGCTGTTAATTCGAAGTCGGTAAAGCGGGTGAAACAGACACAAAAATAATGACACGAGACAGAAGCTGTGCAGGCTTATTTATAATATGAAAAATGTTTATAGGAGATATGCCTACTTACAGACACAACGCACATCTGCGCGAAGTTAATGTACAGCCGGTTCGAAGTGGCCACCATCGGCTACAATGCACATTCCAAGGCGTGTAAGAATAGCTTCTTGTACACTGTCTAGCATGGCAGGTGTCACTGTGTTACGAATTGTCTTAAGACAAATACAGAATCTGTTGTACTTTTTAATTTTTACAGCATAAATCTGCATTTTTGCTTTTACTTTCTCTTTCAGTCTCTTAGTTCTTTACTGTATTTTCCTGTTATGTGAGATATATTTTAGGAACTCATGAATATTGCAATCATGTGTATCTATATTCCTTAAAAATGGGTATCAACACAGTGCTTCTTTTTCACCCAAAATTATTTTCGAATCAGTGGCCCCAAATTAGGGATGGGCGACTGCTTATAGCTTTATGAGTATAATAATTTGAATAACAAATATGCATGCTCATGGTGGCTGTTAAACACCGAAACCAAATAATAATAATAATAATAATAATAGGAAAAAAAAACTTCTTCCTGTTGAAATATCTTTTTTGTTACATTCATGAAGTGTTAGTGCCCTATATGTGTAAGGCTCACCACATTCCTGCAAGTATAATGTCTGCCCCATAATCTTCATTTTTAATTACTTTTTTCTTCATTATTTCCATGTGCTTTATTTAGTTTGTACAACAGTGTCACTCTTATTGATCTTTGCTCTCATTATTCACAAGTCTTTCAATCCAGTTCGTATCTCCTGGCTATTCCCTAACCTCATGCCATGTTTATTTTACAAACCTGTGTAACATTAATGATATGTCATTTATCAATATAAAATATATACCATACAGCAATATATATTAATAAATCTTTTTTGACCTGTTTGCTAAAGAAGTGATTGTATCAAGCAATAAAATTACTTTTATTATGGTAGACATAATTAAGTTACAACTTTATCTGAAACACCTGACACATGTATTAAAAATTACACAGTAATTAAAATTTGACTGCACTTTCTCATAATCTGTCTAAAAATAAGGATGATATACATAGATAAGTTATGCCATATATGCCATAGTATGCATTGTATCAGATGTGTGTACAGCAGTGTTGATACACACATTAATGCATTTACAGTTCACCTCTAAAACAGTTTTTTCATGGAATATCAACAGTTACAATGGTTTCTTGGGGTGCATGGCAAGACATATGACCCTTTAAGTGATGGGGCAAGCGAAACTTTGAATAACAAATATGGCATGTGAAAGGGCGTTCCCCAGAATGTATTAAAAGATGTCTTTGATAATGTGACTTCCATGAGAATTCTTTTCCACATGTAGAACACCTGAAAGGCCTCTTTTTGATGGAAAATGCACTTGGGATTTTTTTGAACTTGAACAAATTGTCTCTGGTATTTGAATGTGATTTTTTTTCAGACATAGCATCAGAAGACAACTCAGATAGCCAAAGGCTATTTTCATTATCTAATGACCCTGTAAGTGAAGAACAAAGATACCAACATTAAGCACATACATGAGTAATATTGTGATTTTAGAACATTGCAAAAACTTGTGGAAGTGATGAAATTTTATTTACTTTAATAGTTTTTCTGAAGATCAGTTTTGTTCAAGGACATATTGAAAATGAAAGAACAGCATTTTAAGGTAAGAAGATAATGCCTACATCAATATGCTATAATTAACTACAGGTTTTCCATCCCCCCACCACCACCAGATATAAATATTAGCCCTGTAATGCACTGCCATCAATCAGCAAAACCAGCATGTTTACATTAAGTTATGATGCACATTTTAAAATAAAACAATGAAATATTTCATAAAATACTTTCATATTGTTGAAATATAGGAATGTTTTAACACATTCATTGCATGACAACCAAGTAATGACTGCATGAATTTTTTATATGGTTACAAAAGAAATATCTTTAATTATTCTCAAAAGTCTTTTATTACTTAAGGGTCAAAGGGTGACATACAACAGTTGGTGGGGAGAAAGGGTTTAAACATGCCATCAGCTCAAGCCATCCGGTCATCACAAACCAGCATATTTTTCTGAAGTATTAACCCTAGCTATGGGTGGACAACCGACCTGAGGATGCCTGATCCTGGACAGCAGCATTATGAGGGCATCATAAGCTGCTTTAGATATTTTTACACCTATAATTTATAAGGAATACGTTATTTTTTCAGGTAGAACCATTTAATGGTGGTTTTAACTGCTGTAACGTTTTACTTGTTATTGCTGCAGTTTACGTTGAAGGCATATTCAACGTAAACTGCAGAGAGAATGGACGACCAGAGGTCCCAGAAGATGGCAGACAGATCAGCCAAAATGCATTGGACAATACATTCAAGAAGTCTGACGAAGTTTTTTGGTGATTGCAATTCCTCATGCGAATATTTTTATGAGTGATTCATTTTTCCGTTTTTTAAGTTTTCCAACGTAATTTTCACATCTCCTTTGTCATCATGTGCCTCCCGTAGTTCAACTAAAAAAGTATATCCTACTCAAGAAACATGCGGACTTTTTGAAGTTAGTCAAAAAACGCCTACACCCAAGAACCTGATGAGAACTCCAGTGCAAATATTTAAACATCAACCACCTACAACCGAGAGGTATGTGAAAGATTTTTCCTTGAATAACATTCGATTACCGCGATATATATTCGCAGCGAATATTAATAACTTCTAACTGAGAAATTGCTTTCCACTCAAAGGAAATATAACATGTAAAAAGTTACAGCAGTTAAAACCACCATTAAATGGTTCTACCTGAAAAAATAACGTATGGAAAACATGTTTTTTTAAATCTCAATACATCAAGAAACATGTGCGTAATGAACAGGAATGTATATAAGTAATCACTTAAAAATTTATGACTGTTTTTACTACATTTAGAAGCATAAAATCTTTTTCCTCACTAAAATATGTTTAGTGAAGCTTTGGTTTAACATATCTCGTGAATGTAGAGTATTTTTCATTTTATTAAAGCAGTCCAATGTTGTTTTTGTAATAAAACATGTTTAGTAAATCATTTGATTTTGATATCTTAACATGGAATACAAACTACAGTCAGTTTCTAAAAATCCCCTGAGCCAGAATTTCAGGGCTGCCCGCCTATCACATCCAAGAAAATAGTTGCTTTAGTAGCCACTAATAGTAAAAATAGTAGCCTAAATAGTAGCCCTAACAACTTATGTTAATGACTAAAATAGTTGCCCAAAAAAGTGTATGAGTTTTAGAATGTAAGTGCTCTTCCACACCAAAAAAAAATTTTTGTTAATTTTTTTTATTTATTTCAAACCACAGTGACAAAATTAGCACATATTTTCACATTTTGGTGAGGGAGGGGGATTACACACACACACACACACACACACACACACACACTACAAAAAGGGCATCTTAAGTTTCAATATAATGCTACTCAAGACACTCAGAACTATAAAGGTTACGAAAATTACACCCCCCCCCCCCCAAAAAAAAAAAATTAAATTATATATCAAAAACTACCCTGATACAAACTTTGGAATTACAAAACACTTCTTTCTTTGTCACTGTTCTAGAGGTCAGATGTTCTCATCCGTATCAAGCCAGTACGGAGAGCTTTCTTCAGCGTTTGTGGTTGGTAAAAGAATATAAGATTTTCCAAGTGGGCTTCATACACTGTGTTGAAATAATTGTTGTGAATTTCTTTTTTAAAAGGCCATAGTTGTGGCCATTCAGTGTTATGATGATCACTTGTTTTGTTCAGTACACATAATAATCATAGTTATCTGATATGAGGTATATCAAGAATCTTATTCGAATAGATGAACATTTGGAAATATTTCAAACTTGCCTTTTGCACAACTATGACAATAAATATCAAATACTGTGAATGTGTTTAGTATGGAACAAAAACACGAAGCCTAGAACTAAAAAATGAAAACTTGCAGTTTATTATCATCAGGAATGGAATGGGTATAGTGTAATCTCCTTCTTCAATAATGGAAACTCTTTAACTCATAAGTAAGTAATAATAATGGTGCTTAACATGATTTTGAATTATATTGTAAAAGAGTACATTTTATTTTGATTCCCATATTTGAAAGGTAAATGTGAAAAACCTGTCTGAAAAGTCTTCATTTCAATCGGGCACGGACAACTGCCTTACGATTCAAGCTCAAGTCTGTGTAGGTCAGGTATAATTGATATGAAGTATTATTACACTGATATACACCTGCTTTGATAATGTTACAGTTATTCTTCACAGTGTCCTTGATGCTTTTGAGACAAATATAAAGAAATTACTTTATCCTGTAAAATTATTCCAACTCATAATTACAGAAATAAGAAAACAAAAAACTTGACTTTCTTTTAATTTGGGTTACTTTTATAACAGCAGACAGTTAAAATCCCTAGATGTTAACCATGATCGATTTTCAAAGCTCTAACAACAGCAAAACTAAGATATTATCCTTACACCACCCACTGATGAAAATAATAAAATCAAAGCTCAAATTTCTTTAAATGATTATAACTCTTCTGAAAATTATTGTCATGGAACATCAAAGACTTTTACATGTTGCCCCCTCCCCACTCCAATATGTTTAAACAAACTGTTTTTTTATCATTTAGCAATTTTCTTTTTTGGGGGGGGGGATCCTCTTTAAAGTTTACATTATTCTTATACCATGGTAGCAATTTGGAAGAGTTATATGCAGTAAATTATTTAAAAAAAAATGAGTGTAAACTTATACCACTGCCATCAGTGCATATAAGGGTAGGCTTAAAATTTCTTAATGCTTCAAGTTCACGTTGTCTTTCCTTTTGTCGGAATTCCTCTGATTCTTCTAGAATCCATGTGCGACTCGTATTGCAGGTATGTTTTCTTTTGTTTAATGCTTGCTTTAATCTCTCACTGGCTTCTTTAAGCACAGAGTTTGATGATTCTTGTACTTCTCTTTTTTCTTGAACAAGAATTTTTATCTTGTTTTCCATGTTTTTTATAGTTTGCTTTCTGCTCTTCAAATCCTTTATTTAGTAATTCTTGTTTCAATCTCTTAGCACTTTCTTTCTCTGCTTTCAGTTGCTGTTCCATTAATCTCTGCTCCTCTTCCAAATGGTTGCTATATGACCTTTGTGCATTAAGTGCTAATTTTATTAGTTCTTTGGTTATTAGTACCTTTGCAACTTGGTTGTTATACATTTTTAGTGCATCTTGAATTGTTAGTCTCTCATTCAATGTCTTCTCAGACATAGATGCCTTCTCAGATATAGATGCCTTCTCATCTGAAAGAACTCTTCGTGATACAGAATAGCCTATCTCTACATCGAAGTTGCTATGTGATAAAGCAAGGCATGCTTTCACAACTTTAGCCAAAGATGGATATTTCCAGTCTCCAAATGTTTTTTGATACAATATGTCTCTCCAAAAATGATCAATCCTAATTTCGCTGTTTGGAATAAATTCTTATACATACAAGTAAATATATACCTAAACCCACGTGACTAGAGGAACGACCTACTCAAATGACAAAAAGTACAGTCTTGTTATTTTTAACAGATACGCAGAAATGTCCCGTCAGGTGTTTTTTCAATTACCACTTAATGTTTTCGTTATGAACAATTCCTAATTTATATTAAACAGTTTGGAGATAATGTAAAGTGAGTTTAAATGTCTGTTGGCAAAAAACATGCATTTTCCGTGTCATTCGGAAAATAAAGGTGTAAAAAACAATCATGTATCATTCATGAAATTCAAGGTCCAAAATTTTCGACTTGAAATTGATACATCTAACTGCAAATAAACTTCAGTAAGCACAGAAAACAACAGTCTTTAATATGGCGAAGGCAAGATATGTGCTCGCTCCTGGCACTACCGTACGGCAATCTCTGCTGTATTAAAAACAGAAAAACGGGACACTTTTTTGGCGAAATATCTTTATTTGTTTAGGTCGTACCTTTAATCACATATGGGTCTAGTCTATACTCGCCATTGACTTTCCTCCATCATATTTGCAATAAAGCAGAAAGCAATAAACTGAATAAGACATATCGATAACGATTCGCATGGTTCATATGTTTTTTCAATCACAAAATTCCAGGACTTTTCCAGGACATACGATCCGAATGCCCTTACTTAAATTATAATGAAACCATACATCTGTTCAATTTGTAACCTACAACAAACAACTTCCTACATGCTTGGGCAAACTTAATGCAGAATGTTAAAAATAATGTCTGCTGCAGCTAATCAGAAACTTAGAATTACAGATAAATACTGAAATACCAAAACTGTCACTGAAAATGTGACCAGGTTTAATATCTACTAAACTTTTATATACAGTATACTACACTGATTTTGAGAAAACTAATTAACTTTATTTTTCTACTTTTGCTTTAGTTCAATTATTGAAGCAAATTACAGAATAAAAAACAACAACATAAAACTCAAAAATACATAGGTATGGGGCATTTCTTTTGAAATGCTTTCATATATCACACAATCAATACATAAAATATTATTTGTATTTAATAATTTTGAAATAATGCTTACATTGGAAATTTAAGGGTAAGGAAAGGTGAAATATCTAGAACTTTTTCAAAGGACCAAAAGGATTGCTATTTCTTAAACACAGAATCATGGTAGCAAGTATTTGTGCTACATTTTATTTATGGAAATAATTTTCAACATAATATCGATGCTGTAGCTATGTTTTAAATTTTTACTCGCCAGCAAACAAAGTATGCACAAAAATTTCCAACGTGAAACAAAAGAGAATAATGGGAAAACCTTATGTCTAAGGGCTGTGTGTAATTATATTCATTAGTGATCATGGCAATTTAACTGTGCATGATTAAAAAACTAATTATAGAAGCTCAGAAAATACTAAGAAACAACTAGATTTTAGTTTCTGATATTAGAAAGCAATCTGATTTTATGGCAAATTTTTATATAAAGTAATCATTACAAAATTTCAGTAAAGGTAAAATACCCCCCCCCAAACACACGCACACACACACACACACAAAGTCAGCTATTTACTTCCATCAGTAGCTAAAAAATATGTTACGAAAACTAACAAATGGCGCAAAAAACGTTTCCCATAGCAGAAGGAAGGTATTAGAGACAAAAAGATTTTTAAATCGAACAGTTAAAAGGAGAGATAAAGAAGGAAACATGATATAACTATGCATTTCAGTGGAAGAATTTTGCTTTTGCGTAATGGAAACAGGAGAAAAGCATTCTTCATCGCAAAAGCTATGTTAAGGAAAAATAACTTTTCAAATACGTCTGCGGGAAGCAGAGATAGCAACAAAAACGTTTTGACCTTACAACCCCTAGGGGGAAAGTTGTACATTATTTTAAGAGGATCTTCTTATTGTAGCAAAAATCTTATTCACTCTCCATCTTTATTATAGCGAATGGCATACAGTAAAAAAATAAATTTCTCAACAGGATTTTTACAGACAGAGATAGCCTGCAAACAGAAGTACACAAACACCGCCTAGTGGCAGAATTGTGAACCACAAACCTCCTCAAACACAAACCTAAAGTGTTCCATAAGGTAAATGGTATCTGGTGTTAAAAGAATTTCTTAAATCGCACATTTAGAAGTACAGATATTAAGAAAAATAGATGAAATATTTGTGCCCACTAGCGGCAAAATTGTGCATTATTTTGAGAAGAAAATACAAATAAAGAGTTTTCATAGTTAGGTATTGGATCGAAAAAGAACATTTTACAGTCGGGTTTTTAGTCCACAGATATTGCTGTACACGAAAATGTGAGCTTACGCCCCTCTAGTGGCACACTTGTGTGTTAAGAAATACTTGAAATTTTATGAGAAACATTTTGAATTGAAAATGTTCTCCAACAAAGAAAGAATTTCTTAAATCGGACTCCTAGAAACAGAGATACGGACAAAAATAAGATATACATGTACGCCCCCTGGTGGAAACATTGTGCACTATTTTAAGCAGGAAGTATTCTCAAAAAGCTTTCTGAGTTGAGCGGTATCGGTTCACGGAAGAATTTTTTCAATTGAGTTTACAGCTCAGATTTTGTTGCAAAAATAAACATTATTTATGCCCCCTGGTGGCCAAACCATTCTTTACAAGAAATGAGAATTTGTATGCAAAACATTTCAACCTCAAGAGCTGTATCCGACTCAGGAAGAATTTTTCAAATCGGACTTTTAGATGCGGAGATATTGGGAAAATCGCGATTTACCTTTACGTGACGGTGATGGGCAAAACACGTAACAATAATAATAAAATAAAGGTAACTTGATCACGCTAGTTACGTTACATGAAAAACTTTTACAAGAAAGTTCGTAAGTTGGGAGCTTTCGACCTTATCTTAGGTCTTCATCACGCCAATGGAAGACTAAGATTGTTGCCAAATTCTACGTTTAAGTTACAGATTATTTTTAGAAGTTTTGGTTACCATCTTGCCATTAAATCCACCCGAAACATCTTGAAACTTCTACAAAGGGATAGGGACAAAGTTGAATATCTGGACCTCCCAGGAGTTTACTGCATTCCTATCTCTTCTTCAACAGGTGATAACTTATACATTGGAAGCACATACAGGAGCATTAACCACAGAATTTTAGAACATAAAAAAGATGTTTTGAAAGCCAATCCTAATACAGCCTTGTCTATTTTGACAACGGAAGACACATCTGCAGTTCCCCGCTGGAACGAAGCAAAACAAATTGCTTCTTTTGACAATCGTTTTGCCCTCCGTTACCGTGAAACCCTGGAAATTATTTTCAACTAAATGACTTGCAATTCCGAATCTCTTCTCTACATTCCGATGATCAGGAGATCAATTCTAAATTTTGGCAACAAAAATAGAAAACATTCAAATGTAGAATCTGGCAACAATCTTAGTCCTCCATTGGCGTGATGAAGACCTAAGATAAGGTCGAAAGCTCCCAACTTACGAACTTTCTTGTAAAAGTTTTTTCATGTAACGTAACTAGTGTAATCAGGTTACCTTTACGCCCCCTAGCAGAAATTTTTTGCATTATTTGAAAAAGGGACTAACTAAAATAGTCTTCGCTATAAATGTCACTGAAAGGAAAAAGAATTTTTTCAATTGGATATTTAGAAGCAAATATATGAAATAAAATGCATTTTAAATTCGGTACAATCTCCATTTGCGCCCTCTAGCAGTGAAGTGCATCAAAAAAAAAAAAAAAAAAAAAAACAGAACAAACTGACCACCATTCTCACATTTTAAGCTTCCCAATACAAAAGAATTTTACAAAACGAACTAATAATTGCGGAGATATTGTCTCCCCGGCAGGGACAGACAAAGTGACAACATAAGCATGACACAAAAGATGCTAATAATGCAGCTTCAGTCTTCCTAAACAAGAAAACTGATAGTGCCCCCCCCAACACACACATTTTGCATGGGGTGGGGAGGGAAATTTGTCAGACATAAGTTATGTCAGTAGAAAAATACTCAACTGCAAAACATCGCGCAGGGACAAAAAGGCAGGAACGGATAAAATTCCAGAACATGTAACAGAATTTTAGGACAGAATTTTTTTCCAGGACTCTTCCAGGACAAAATGGAATTCCAGGATGTGTATGAACCATGGATTCGACATATACATATCTATATCAAAGTTGATATTCATGTGTATCAATATTAAAACTGATGTTATACAAGCACATCGATATACGCAACACAAATTACGTTTTTTAAAAAATAGTAGCCCTACAACTAAAATGGTTCAAGTTTTTCTCAAAATAGTTGCTTTTGGCTGTATTTTGTAAGAAACAGTAGCCATAGTCGCTCGTCATAAAATATAGTAGCAATAGTCGCCTATTTAGTCGCCACTAGCAGCCCTGGAATTTGCTCATGATTCTTTGCATCTGCAAATTCATACATGAGCTTCAAAGACGAGGGGCTTTAAACATGTACACTGGCGTGCAAAAATTAAGGAAGAGACGGTTTTTCGAATGTAACATCGTGCAGAAGTGCTCCACATCGACTTAAATCATACCATAAGATCCCCAAGATGTAAGAATATGGGATAAGTGAGCAAAACCATCCAAACAAGGAATCCAAAGGATACAAAGGCACTTTATTGAAAAGGTAGCTTCGAGCACAACTGGACAGAAGACAGAAACGTCCATGTGACAGGCGGATGCCAAGAAAAATCCAGTCTTTAGTAGGGAATATGAACACCACTGACTGCGTTGCAGGATTTACAACGTCTGTCCATGCTGAGGACGAGGTTGTCAAGGAGCTGTTGAGGCACTGCGGCCCATTCCTCTTGTAGCGCCAATCGCAGCTGCGGAATCGTTGCTGGCGACTGGTGACGTGCTGCCAAGCGTCTCCCAAGAAGGTCCCACATGTGTTTGATTGGATTTAGGTCCGGGGCCCTTGCGGGCCAATCCATGCGTTGAATATCTTCACTCTCCAACAGCTCTGCGACAGCCACTGTACGATGAAGTGTAGCGTTGTCGTCCATGAAGAGGAACTCAGGACCCACAGCACCTCTAAACAGATGCACGCGAGGCAGGAGAACCTCGGTACAATAGCGGACACCAGTGACTGAACC
The DNA here is from genome assembly GCA_039090855.1 of Macrothele yani. Taxonomy (NCBI): domain Eukaryota; kingdom Metazoa; phylum Arthropoda; class Arachnida; order Araneae; family Macrothelidae; genus Macrothele; species Macrothele yani. The sequence continues at coordinate 83,972,610 of CM077017.1, forward strand.
TCCTTGGAAGATGTGGAGGTCAGTACGGCTACCAAGCATGATACCGCCCCAAACGAGAACTCCGCCACCTCCAAACCGGTCCCTTTCGATGATGTTGGAGGTGTGAGTGCATTTTCCCTGCTCTCTCCAGATGTGTATACGTCCAGAATCGCTCGCCAGACTAAATCAGCTCTCCTCCGTAAAGAGAACTCGATCCCATTGCTGATGTGTCCAGTTCTTGTGTTCCTGGCACCACAGACACCGCTGTCTTCGATGAGCAGGCGTTAATGGCACACACCGTACTGGTCGTCGTGCAAATAGACCACCTTTGTGCAGCCTCCTGGCCACGGTAAAATGCGATAACGGACATCCAGTTGTCTGTTGCATGTGCCTAGCGATTTCTCCCGCTGCCTGTCATCTGTCTCTTTTCCCCTGTAGGACAATATACCGGTTGTCCGCCGCCGTGGTTGCTCGTGGACAACCACTGCTACACTCTCGGACAGCTGTTCCTGTCATTTGAAATGCTCTCCAAGCTCGTGAAATGGCGCTGTGAGCGATCCCGAACTCCTCGGCCACACTAGTCACACTTTGACCTTCTTCCAACTTCCTAATGACGCGACTTCGGGTAAAGTCATCCAGATGTCGTCTACTGGATTGCCTGTTGCCATATCACACTGTGGCAGCAACTCGACGTTGTTAAAACCGATTTACACCGTGTAATAGCTTTCACTGAATTGCTGAGCGTACACCGCCCGTGTGCTTTATACCCTTCTGACACTCCCCCTCCCTACGTCATGCTGCATATATGCGCATGCCCTACCATACCGGACCCTAGTCTATCTCCTGAGTGGTCTTTCGGTCTGTTCTGCCTGCTCGTTCCGCTGTTATGCTAATTTCTCCTCTTCGTCCTTAATTTTTGCACACCAGTGTATAAGTAAAAATATATTACCTGCCTACTTGTTATTCATGACATACAGCTATGGTAATAACTATGAACATGGTTCATACACTTTTTCAAGAACAGAATTCCAAGACTTTTCCAGGATATACGATCCAAACACTCCTACTTAAAATATAGTGAAACCATGGGTTTCTTCAACCTGTAACCTACAACAAACAACTTCCTACATGCTTGAGCAAACTGAATGCAGAATGTTGAAAATGATGTCAGTTGCAGCCAGTGCAGGATTAAGACAATTTTTGAAAGGGGGCAAAAGGAAGAAATGTCATCCTCATATCATCATCATCATCATCATTGTCAACCATTATCAATCCACTGCTGGACGAAGGTCTCCCCAAGTTTCCTCCACAACGGTCTGTCTTGTGCCAGTCGCCTCCATGTCACCCCTGCATACTTTCGAATTTCATCCACCCATCTCCCATGTGGTCTTCTTCTGGGTCTTTTCCTGTCCCTTGGAATCCAATCTAAAATTTCTGCTGTCCATCGATGATCTGTCCTTCTGGCAGTATGTCCAGCCCATTGCCATTTCAGGGATTTAACTCTGACCATGATGTCTTCCACTCTTGTCATTTTTCGGATCCACGAGTTCCTCTTCTTATCTCTCCTGGTTACACCAAGCATGCACCTCTCCATGCTTCTTTGAGTTGTCTGCAGCCTTTGTATGTCTCTTTTAGTTAAGGTCCACGTCTCTGCACCATACGTAAGCACTGGAAGGATGCATTGATCAAACACTTTTCTTTTAAGACATAATGGCATATTGCTCTTGAAAATTATGCTGTTTCTTCCAAAAGCTCTCCAGGCAAGTTTTGTACGCCGATTAATTTCTTCATCAATGTGACCCTCACTTGATATCTGCTGTCCAAGATAAACGTACGTGTCCGTTATCTCCAGCTTTTCTCCATCAATCGATAAATCTTCATTTCTTGTAAAAGCATTGAACATCACTTTTGTCTTCTGAAAGTTCATTTTTAATCCCACTTCTTTACTCTTGTCAGCAAGTTCCTGGATCATACTCTGCAGCTCTGATGGGGTAGTTGCAAAAATGACTACATCATCAGCAAAACGAAGGTGGGTTAGATAATCTCCATTAATCTTTATCCCCTTGTTTTCCCAGCTCAGCGACTGAAAAACACCCTCCAATGTGGCATTAAAGAGCTTCGGAGATATGGTGTCACCTTGTCTCACTCCCTTTCCAATTTTTACGTGTGTTGTATTCTCAAACAGCCTAATCTTTGCACTTGCATTTTCATAGATGTTATTAATAATATTAATGTATGCATCTTCAATACCGCAGGTTTTCAGAGCCATTGTAACTGCTGATGGTTTCACCGAATCAAAGGCTTTTTCATAATCGATAAAAGCCATGCACAATGGAAGTTCATATTCCCTCGCTCTTTCAATTAGTTCTCTCAGCACGTGGATATGATCTATTGTGCTGTAGCCACTCCTGAATCCAGCTTGTTCTCTCGGTTGAGCCATGTCCAGTGTTACCTTCAAGCGGTATGAAAGAACTTTAGTGAAGATTTTATAAACTACTGATAGGAGGCTGATAGGTCTGTAGTTTCCGAGATCCTCAATGTCACCTTTCTTATGTAGCAGGATCATTGTAGCGGCGTTCCAATCCTTCGGAATCTTTCCTTCATTAAGGCATCGAATGAAAATTTGGGCGAGTACTGTTTCGATTTCTCCACTTGCTTCTTGTATGATGTCTACAGTAATTCCATCTTCTCCTGGAGCTTTTCCTCGCTTCATGTTCTTGATTGCATGTGCAACTTCTGCTGGAAGGACTGGAGGAACTCTGGTACTGGTATCTTTCATGATGTCTGGAGTGCATATATCATCCCTTTCATATAATTTGGAGTAGAAATCTTTCACTCTTGTCAAAATTTCGCCTCTATTTCTTGTTACAGAACCATCTTCTTTTCTCAGTGCCATAATCTGTTTTCTTCCCTTACTGAGATGTCCCTTTGCTATCTTTAGGCTTTGGTTGTTTTCAATTGCTTTCCTCACTAGTTCACAGTTGAATTTCCTTACGTCTTCAGTGATACTTTTTCTTACTGTCTTGCATAGCTCTATATATTCCACTTTAGAAGTCACATTTTCTTTAGTTGTCCTCATCTCTCTTCTTTTTGCATCAACATTTTGGTTTTTCCTGATAATTTGTTCACATGCAACTTGTTCTTAGACCCAGCTAATTTTGTTGCTGTTTCCATAATAGCTTTGGTTACTTTTCTGTTAACTTCAGAGATGTCCACTTCTTCCGATGTTAGGCCTTCTAAAGCAGAGAACCTGTTCTTCAGTTCTAAGTTGAAGGTATTATGATGTTTTTTAAGGTTGGTTATGTCAATAGATTTTGTTTGTCTTATGAGCTTGCCACGTTCAAGTTTAGTGTTGAGGTGCATCTTACATCTCACCAATCTATGGTCACTACCTGTGTTGAACTTGTTTAGCACACTGCAGTCTTCTATGACGAATTTTTTGTTACACATAATAAAATCAATTTCACTTGTCGTCCCATTTGGATGTCTCCATGTCCATTTCCTGTGTGGCTTTTTCTTGAAGAAGGAGTTAAAGATGAAAAACCCTTCTGCCTCTGCAAACTCAACGAGAGTATTTCCACGCTGGTTTCTGTTGCCATGACCGAATTTACCTACTGAAGTTTCATTCTGTTGCCGTTGCCCTATTTTTGCATTGAAATCTCCCATAATTATTTTCAAGTGCTGCTTACCTTTATTATTTAGATGACAAATTTCCTCATAAAATTCTGCAATTTCTTCTTCAGGATGACTTGTGGTGGGTGCATAAGTTTGAATAATCTGAGCCTGGTATCTTTTCGAGAGTTGGATAACAAGTCGTGCAGCTCTGTCAGAGGAACTTTCAACTTCTACAACTTTATCCTTCAGTTTCTTGTTTATTATAAATCCAACACCACTAGTTCTGCCAGTATCTGTCCCACGATAGTAGAAGAGATGTCCACTTTTCAGTTCGATGAGATCTTCTCCTTTTCTCCTTACCTCACTTAGCCCCACGGTGTCCCACTTGATCCTTTGCAGTTCCTCTTCCAATTCAAGAAGCCTTGAATCAGAAGATAAGGAGCGTCCATTGTAAGTAGCCAAGGTCAGCATCAGATGGCAGCCTAGTCTGGTCCTCCGGGGATTCTTAGCACCCTCTGCCTTCATGTCGCACTGGCCGCTGCCTTGGCCAGGTACATTCCAGCTGCCGGAGACTGAGGGCCAAGATTTAAGTTGTGGAATCATTTTGGAGGGGTTTGGCCATAACTCACCACGCTGGCCAAGCGGGTTGGTGAGTGTGGGATAGAATTTCCTCTTATCCCGATGGTATAGTTATACCGCTATGGGCGGTCGTCAGAGCCCCTTTAGTGGGAACAGGATGCACCACGAGAAGGCGGGGTTGACATTTGTCAAGGAGAGGCTGTGATGTTACGCATCACCTGACCTTACATCCCCATCCTCATATACATATATTTATTTATTAACCAGAAATAGCACAATAAAACTATATGCACATACATTTTTGACAAAAATTAGCACAATAATATAAATATACATACATATGTGAATATAATTTTTTATTAGCAAAAATGAATTAAATGACGATGTCCCATATAAGTTTTCAGTTTAAAAAAATAGCTTAAGAACCGCAATGTTTGGAATGTTTTTAAGATCAGAAATAGTTAATAATTATTCTGACATAAAAATTTCGCTTTCATAAAAATCTTTTTTGACACTTTATTTTAAACTTATTAAAATTATAAACATTTAAAGGCAAAAAAGTAACGACATTTGGTCATTATATGGTGGTGGGTAAATAAGGTAAATAGAAATGTACTTACCATTAAAAATAAATAATCCGAATATATCAGTAGAAAGAATTGTTCAAAAAACACATCAGCAGGAAAACATTAAATTTGGTCTGCAAACGCGGATTTTGGTGGTAAGATATATATGTAGATTTTTGTGATAAATATAATTTCACTTATCAAAAACAAAAAAAATAATAATCTGAATATACAAGCCCTAGGCAGAAAGAACAGTTTAAGATAACAACCATGACGTTTTTGTATGAAAACTTGAAACATATTTTACACTAGACTGGCGAGGCAAAACTCGATAGATTTCAAAATTTAACTTTCCTAGCCATTGTTTCCGCAAAAGTTTTTACAGCATCCTCATAACTGATTGTATTTGTTATGTCACTCTCTATAGATAATATTACTAGGCTTGATAGGCAATCTTGGTGCATTGTTGATCTGAGATATGATTTCATAAGCTTCATTTTGCTAAACGTCCTTTCACATGTCGCCGACGTTGTTAGCAGAGTAACATATCCTTAATGAAAAAAGTCGGGAATGCGTTTTGTAACTATTCGTATGAATCACAGATAGTAAAATCAGTGCAACTCAACTGATCTACATTTTAACAAAAATACTGTGCTTGATCTTTAAGTGATTCAATTTCCAAAGAAAATTCTAGCCCATTTAAATCTTTGGAATAGTTTGTTGCCAGATGTATTGCGCACATTTTAAAGTCTCCACTGTTCATTTTCATTATTTTCTCCCAGCAAAGAAAAGAGAAACCTGTGTTTAGGGTTTTGGTGCTTTCAGTTCTAGCTTTCAATTTGATTAGCATTCGGTCGAAAATAATATTTATGTCTTGCTTGAACAGATCTTCTGACAAAAACCCGCAGCATTCATCATTTCCAATTTCGCCGGCCATCTTTTTCCTCTTAGATTTCCTTCTTTCTTGTAATGCTGCCTCAACAGATATTACAGTTGCAATATTTGTTGCTTCTTCAAGCCAACCTTCAAAGCTACAATTTCATAATCTCTGCAAAGTAGCGATCAAACCTTCCATTAAACAAATTGATCTGCTCAATATTATGTCACTTTTTTGAATTTCAATATTTATACGATTAACTTCTCTCAATATAGAATTCCATATAACAAGATTCAGGATGAACTTAAAATCTGTTATAGCGTGAAAAAGACACCCTGCATCAGACTTAACTTCTGGAGGGAAATTTCCGCTTTTTATTTCTTTAAGTCCTTGAGCCACTTTAGTCAAATTCCTTTACAGAGCATCCGCAGATTCCCATTTGGCAGACCATCTTGTATGGCTGGTTCCTTTAAAGTTACTTCCGGTGTATTTCTTCATAATTTCCCACCGTGCAGTCGATGATGCAAAAAAGCAGAATACCCTTTGCACAATACCGAAAAGATATGACGCTTTTCGGCAGCTAGAAGCAGCATGTGCATCCACCAGATTGAGTGAGTGCACTATGCATGGCACAAACACCACAAATTTGTTTTGTTCTTGTATCCTGGCCTGGACTCCTTTGTAAATACCAGCCAAGTTTGATCCGTTGTCTTTTTTGAATTTCAATATTTATACGATAGCCGATTGTCCTCGACAATCGGCTATCTTAAGGTGATCTCTCTCCAATTTACTTAGAATTGTATGAGATATATATTCTCCAGTTTTACCGTGCAAGTCTATGAAGTCAATAAAACTTTCTTTTATATCGCATTTTCCACTTTCGTCAAATTTTACGTACCGAATGACCTCACTCATCTGCTCACAGTGAGATAGATACATCACGTGTGGCATCAAACATAATAGTGAAGTATGTCGCAGATAATATCTCTTTTACTATTACTTCACATACTTTTTCGGCCATGGGTTCTATGATTTCAATTTGAATGGTACTAGACAAGTAACTCACTTGCCCCTTTTTCAATTTTTCCAATGTATTTTGTAACGTAGAGTTGTGGTTTGATAAAAGTAATATCAGGTTTAGGAAATTTCCTTGTGTTTTTGAAGGACAAGCTATAGGTAATGTGCGCCCTTCTCCCTTCTCATTTCCCGAAGGTAACAACTCATTTCTTGAAGTCCTGAAGTCCCTGCTGTTTAATCCTCTAATCCCAGACCCAATTTTTTATCAACCTTGGTAGCTTTTTTACGAGAATTTAGATGTAGAAGCTAATTTTTGCAGGATGATGATGAATTTCGGCTGGATTTTTTATTCCACTCAGCGATTCAACATTGCTAAAACTTTTCCTGGTTAAAGTTATGATCGGCTCGAATTACCATGCCGCCCGGGGCAGATTGTCCACCTTCGCTCCCCCTAGATCCGGCCCTGGCTGCAGCTAATAAGAAACTTAGAATCACAGATAAATACTGAAATATCAAAACTGTCACTGAAAATGTAATCAGGTTTGATTTCTACAAAACTTTTATATACATTATACAATGTACTATACAGATTTTAAGAAAAAAATATTTTTCTACTTTGGCTTTAGTTCAATTATTGAAGCAAATCATAGAATGAAAGAAAAACAAAAAACTCAAGCATATATAGGTATAAAATATATTAGTTAGAACATAAATGTGGCATTACTCTTGAAATGCTTTCATATACCATACAATCAATATATAAAATACTATTTCTATTTAATTATTTTGAAAGAATGCTTTCATTGGAAATTTAAGGATAAGGAAAGGTGAAACATTTGAAACTTTTTCAAAGGAACAAAGGTATTATTTCTTAAACAAATATTCATGGGAGCAAGGATTTGTGTTACATTTTATTTAGGGACGGAATTTGCAACATAATATTGGTGCTCAAGCTTCTAATATTGATGTTGTAGTTATGTTTTAAATTTGTACTCACCAGCAAACAAAGTACGCACAAAATTTTTCGAAATGAAACAAAAAAAGAATAACGGGAAAGCCTTAAATCTAAAGGCTATGTGTACAGCTGTATTCATCAATGATCAAGGCAATTTAACTGGGCATGATTAGAAAACTAATTATAGAAGATGGAAAGTGATTAGTTAGCTCAGAAAATACTAAGAAACAAATAAATTTAAGTTTCTGATATTAGAAAGCAATCTGATTTTATGGCAAATTTTTACAAAAGCATTCATTAGCATATTTCAGTAAAGGTCAAAATGAGCCACAAAAAAAAAAAATCAGCTACTTGTTGAAGCAGCTTCAGTACTGCTACCAGTGGCTAAAAAGTATGTTATGAAAATTAACAAATGGTGCACAAAAGTTTCTCATAGCAGAAGGAAGGTATCGGAGACAAAGAGATTTTCAAATCGAACAGTTAAAAGAAGAGATATAGAAGGAAACATAATTCTAAGCCTTCTAGTGGAAGAATTTTGCATAATGGAAAAGTAACAAAATAGGTGAAAAGTATTCTTCATTGCAAAAGCTATGCTAAGGAAAAAGAACTTTTTAAATACCTGTCTCGGAAGCAGAGATAGCAAGAAAAAGGTTTTGACCTTTACACCCCCTAAGGGGAAAGTTGTGCATTATTTAAAGAGGATCTTCTTATTGTAGCAAAAATCTTATTCGCTCCCCACCTTTAATGGCATATAGTGAAAAAAAATGTCCATAAGGTTTTTAGAAGAGGAGATACAACTGTAAACAAAAGTACACAAAAGAATAATAGCTATATACTATACGCACTACTGTTTCACACGTTATATACGTTCTATGCGTTGTGTGCATATTTGCAGCAAAATCATCTTGGCATTTATATATCATATATGACTAGGAATATTATTACAAGTTTCAATTATTATATCATCAAGGACTCACCTTGTATCGGTATTCCAAATTAGTAAGCTTCATCCTGTATCTTGAAATAAAATATGTATCTAGCGTGTCACCACGTAGAATCATCGTATTGCAAATAGGCCCAATTGAAATTTGCGACCAGGGTTTAAACTCAAATAAAACACAACTATGGATATCATACAAAGAGAGTGTGAAAGAATTATATACAATGCAATTAAAAAACCATTTACCTTCAACAGGTGTTGTCAATTTTTAAAAGAAGGAATGGACATAATCAATGACAATCCAAACAGACCTTAAATAAAATTTCGTCAATTATTGAAAAACGCCAGACAATCTCTGCAACACGCACACGACTCCACACAAACCACCGGACATGTTTCGGCACGACTGACTTTCGGCCATTATCAACGGTATGCATCCTGGATCAATGTTCAAAGTTGTTATATATCTAGGTCACCTCGGCATCATCTTCGCTACAGTTGCTCCACGTCGACTTCTTCCGTCATCGTTACATATACGTGAATTCACGTGTGAGTCACATCCATGCCATCTATTGGGTTAATTACGGGATTGCTGTCGCTGTTCTTATTTCGTAAGTAGATGTTATTTCTTTTATTTTCCTTTTTGTTGTTATATTTCGTATTATTTTTTTGTTGTATTAGGTATTTCCACGGATATGGGATATCCTTCGAAGTAGACGTATTGCAATTGGAGCTTTGGGTTTTCTCAATTGTTATAGCCTCAGACCACAAAATTTGATTATGTTTATTGTGGGAAGTTAAGATTTTACTATTTTCCCAATCGGGTATTAACTCATTTATCATACAATGTTGTATAAGTGATGTTTTTTCTTCCTTTTTAATCCAATTACTATAGTGCTCATTCAACCCCGTTTTAAACCTTCTTTTAGGACTACCAATGTAATATTTGTCTTGCTTATTTTCCTTTGGATCTATTGTAGGAATCATGTACACACCTGCCTTATTTAGTGGATTTTTATTGTAGCCACTATTTGTCAGTAATTTAGAATTATCAGTAACTATTTCAGCAATTTCAATATTGTAATCCTGGCATTCTTTTCTTATAATATTGCTTAGTGGAGGTAAATATGGAATACTTCCGTAAAATACTGTATTTCTTTTTGTTAATCCAGTGTTGTGCTTCAGTATACCAGCTCTTCTCATTTTGTGATATAATGAATCTATCAAGCCAACAGGATATCCAAAACATTTAGCAGTGTCTTTAATCCATTTTATTTCCTCTATAAGTGCAATTTTAGTTGATGAATGTGTTATAGCTTTATTTATGAATGATCTGAACGCTGAAATTTTATACCTCCATGGGTGACAGGATTCTTTGGGAATTATAGCAGGAATGTAAGTAGGTTTTCGATATACACTGAATTCAATTTTATTTTGATGCTTAAATAAAGAAATGTCAAGAAAGTTAAGTTTGTTGTCAATTTCTTTTTCATACGTTACTTGAATAGTTGTGTACATACTATTGAAGTTGTTTATGAAGATCTCCATATCATTTTCCGAGTACGGCCAGAAGATCAATACATCATCGACATATCGTAAATACAGTATAGGTAAGTTACTACTAGAGCTGTTGTTGAATATTTTCTTTTCTATGTCTTGCATAATAACCTCGGCAAGCAAACCAGATATTGGTGATCCCATTGGTGCGCCATATAATTGTTTATAAATTGCATCATTGTAAGTGAAGTAATTATTTTCGGTTATGAGCTTGAGTGCACATACAATGCTTTCAATTTTCGAAAATTCGATCTTTTCTTCTTCTAATCTTTCTTCAATTAGTTTAATAGCATACGTTGTGGGAGTGTTTGGGTACAATGAGATGACATCCATACTATACATCAAATATTCGGCACCATCAATAGCTTTAATCTTGTGGATTACTTCGGTTGAATTCTTCACTGTATATTTATGATTGCAATAATACACTTTCAAGTGGTTATAAAGACTTTTTTCTAATCTGATTGTTGGGGCTTTATTTTTGTTAACAATGGGTCTAATTGGCCTATCACACTTGTGGGTTTTTAGCTTGCCGAACATGTGAGGTACAGATGCAGCAACGGGAGGGTACACATTCTTTTTAACATCATCTGGAAGCGACATATGGTTCTTTATATGTGCCATTCTAGGCAAAATATTATCCGTAGGATCATTATTTACTGGGGTGGCCTTTAAACCATCAATAGCATCTTTCATTTTTTGATTATAATCAGCTTGGTCCAAAATTATTAGCTGCTTAGATTTATCAGCTAACATACATTTAATGCCAGGGTTATTTCGTAGTTCAAGCAAAGCTTGTTTTTCGTATTTAAGTCGAGCATCAGGTAAATTCTTTTTCATATGATTAATACATCTTACCAATTTAAAACGTGTAGCATCTTGTTTCTTTTTAGGAATTCTGTATATAATGTCTTCAATCTGAGGCAAGATATTTTCTAATTTTGGCACGGAAGCAGCATATGCAAATTTCATAACTTCGTTTAAAGCCTTTTCCTGCCATGTCATAATTTGTTCGCTTGAATAGTTGGCGAACATTACGTTTTGGTCATTATTCTTCTTGTTGATACTATATTGATATTTAGAGCCAACTAAACTTTCTATTTTATAAAAATGTTTAGTCCTACACGTAGTCTATCGACAGTGGCAAAGATCCTTAACATTTCAATTCTGATACTATTATGTTCCATGTACTTTGTGCATTCACAATACTTTTCATAACATTTTCTACTTAGGTAGTCTATGGACTTCCTTTTATCTCGTATTGTGGCTCTTAGTCGTTTAACTTCACACATTTTGATGATTTTCTTGTCGTAATAATTGATAGGCTTGTTGTTAATTTGTAGGAATTTAGGAATAACATTGTTGTTTTTACATGTTGTAAGAAATTCGAGGTGCTCGACCTCTTTAGCTAATTTAATACGAAATTTCTTGAAGACTTTTGTAATCCCAACAGCATGTCGCAAATCCATGACTCATGTAATCGAAGGACACCAATCACGAGGTCATACCAGAGGGTCGCGATATCTATATTTTCTAGTTGTACATGAAATAATTGATTTTGGTTAGTAAAAATAACCAAAAATTAAAATATGTGGTATTATATAATAGAATAATAGCTATATACTATACGCACTACTGTTTCACACGTTATATACGTTCTATGCGTTGTGTGCATATTTGCAGCAAAATCATCTTGGCATTTATATATCATATATGACTAGGAATATTATTACAAGTTTCAATTATTATATCATCAAGGACTCACCTTGTATCGGTATTCCAAATTAGTAAGCTTCATCCTGTATCTTGAAATAAAATATGTATCTAGCGTGTCACCACGTAGAATCATCGTAATGCAAATAGGCCCAATTGAAATTTGCGACCAGGGTTTAAACTCAAATAAAACATGACTATGGATATCATACAAAGAGAGTGTGAAAGCATTATATACAATGCAATTAAAAAACCATTTACCATCAACAGGTGTTGTCAATTTTTAAAAGAAGGAATGGACATAATCAATGACAATCCAAACAGACCTTAAATAAAATTTCGTCAATTATTGAAAAACGCCAGACAATCTCTGCAACACGCACACGACTCCACACAAACCACCGGACATGTTTCGGCACGACTGATTTTCGGCCATTATCAACGGTATGCATTCTGGATCAATGTTCAAAGTTGTTATATATCTAGGTCACCTCGGCATCACCTTCGCTACAGTTGCTCCACGTCAACTTCTTCCGTCATCGTTACATATACGTGAAAGTACACAAACACTACCTCGCAGCAGAACTGTGAACCACAAAATTCCCCAAATACAAACCTAAAGTATTTCATAAGGTAAATGGTATCCGGTGTTAAAATAATTTTTTAAATCCATGGGCCCCCTAGCGGCAAAATCGTGCATTATTTTGAGAAGAAAATACACACAAGGAATTTTTATAGTAGTATCTGATTGAAAAATAATTTTTTCAATTGAGTTTTTAGTTGCTGTAAATGGAAACATGAAATTATGCCTCCTGGTGGAAGATCTATGCATTACCTGAAGATTTTGAAATTATATCGGAAACATTTTGCACTGGAAACACTCTTTAACAAAAAAGAATTTTTCAAATTGGACTCCTAAAAACAAAGATATTGACAAAAATGAGATATATATCTACACCCCTGGTGGAAAAACTATGCACTATTTAAAGCAGGAGGTACTCTCAAAAGGTTTTCTGAGGTGAGTGGTATAGGTTCACAATAGAATTGTTTCAATCGAGTTTCTAGAAGCTCAGATTTTGTTGCAAATACACCAGAAGCAGAAATAAATATATACGTCCCCTGGTAAGCCAAACCATTTATTTTTAAAAAAAAATGAGAAATTATATGCAAAACATTTCTGATATGAGCTGTATCCGATGTAGGAAGAATTTTCCACATCAGACTTTTAGAAGCAGAGATATCGGGAAAATCGCGATTTAACCTTTATACCTCCAAGCGGAAAATCTATGCATTACTTGAAAAAGTTATTGTACTTAAATGCATTACTTGAAAAAGTGATTGTCTTCGATATAAATGACATCGAAAAAAAAATCATTCGGATATTTAGAAGCAAATATATGAAATAAAATATATTTTGAATTCAATAGGATCTGCATTTACGTACTCTAGCGGTGAAGCTGTGCACTGGGAAAAAAACCTGGGGTGCTAGGATCATCATTCTCACATTTCAAGCTTCCCAGTACAAAAATAATTTTACAAATCACAGTAATAGTTGCAGAGATATGGTGTTCCCGGGCAGATAGACAAAGTGATAACATAAATTAGATCTTTTTTTACAAAAGGCGTGCTAATAATGCAGCTTCAGTACTGCTAACAGACAAGAAAACCAACAGCCCTCCCCAACCCCCCATTTTCATGGGGTGGGGAGGAAAATTTGTCAGGCATAAGTCATATCAGTAGAATAATCCTCAACTACAAAACATCGCCCAGGGACATAAAAGGCAGGAATGGATAAAGTTCCAGGACATGTAACAGAATTTTAGGACATGTAACAGAACATTAGATCTCCGGGATTTCCAGGACATGTACGAACCATGTATGAAGCAGAGCTCATGGCGATTGCAAATAATAACACTCTCATTGCGTTATTATCATAAAAGTAACATTCCTGCAGTACTTATAAAGCTAGGTTTTATTAATCCCATACACCACCTGTTTAGATTAGAATATAAACCACTGCTACTTACACAGTGAATATAAAACTTAAATGTAAACAGTGAACCTCTGTACCATAATACTCTTCTTAGTACAGGAACTTGAGATAAAAATAATAATAAAGACAAAGCAAACAAACAAAAATGCATCTATCTTTTAGGTACCTTAATCCTAATGTAGCTTGTTTACAAGGAGATGGTGCATCTGCTATACTGAACTGGTTGCAAGAAATGGAGAAGACAAAAAAAAAAAAAAAAAAAAGGAGAGAGTTTCAGTAGCTTCCACATACACATGGTGCCAGAAACACTTTCCTACAGTAATATGGCACCTTACCAGAATGTAAAATATGTGGGGCAAGGCTGACTGCCTTTCTGATGCATGGAAGAATATGCTGTATGCACAGAGCTATGGAAATGAACATCATTTGCATTTCACTTGGTGTTGGGCATGAATGCAAATGTGAGACACAATCGCTCAACTTCAGTGTGTGATAAGGCTATTTAAAGTGAACTGGCAGTCGTTTTGCTACACACTCATATTAGAAGATGTTACATACAAGTGAAAGAGTAGTGTGGTTGTTACCCACAATTGGGTTTGTGCAAACATAAGCATGAAGACTTTATTTACTAATGTGCATATATACACTCAGTAGACAAAACATTAGAGATAGGAGTGATGGGCATTGACATGGGCATCCCTGTGCAAGAGTGGAACAAACCCAAACTGAATGCAAGCGATGAATAGGTTGACAGCAGGGTTCCCAACAGTGTATCACAATCGACGAACATGGGTAAATGTTATTATATTTGCACTTTTAAGGTAATAACCTCCTGCAAAGTGCGCATAGTTTACGTGTAATTCATAAATGAAAAAGTATTAGAAAGTACCAATCACTCACCCTAAAGATCATGGTAACCTCCATCGACAACACACTTCCAACACGTCAATCATCGTAATGTTTCTGGGCTTCCAAGGTTTACAGACATCTTGCTTACGATTCTTACTTCCGGGTGTGAAACATCGTATTTTTTTTTTAGCCTTATGAGATGTTACAATAAAGCTTGTCAATTCCATAAAAAACCACTCTTACTACTCATTCATACAATTCAATTAAAAACTATGTACATAATTTACATAACCTTACATTCCTAGGTGGTTAAACCTTTGTCAACTGTAAGTACCAAACTGCTCCTTCTGTTTCACAACCCCTGCCACTCCCACTGCAAGTGTCACACCCATTCAGCCCCTCACACACAATCCTCTAGTACTTTCAACAGACCTCTGTCGTCATCAGGAGGCAGGTGTGTCTCACCCGACCACCACAGCTCAAGTGAGCAGAGCCATCGAGGCACGGGCCCTAGTCGCTATCTCTGAATCATTGTGTCTCTGGCGCCATCTATTGTCCCTGCTGCTCTTTTTTCCCTTTTTTTTTTCCTAAGCTGCTGTTCAATTTTTATTAGGGCTTTCCATTGTTCGTTTAAGTTACTAGGCTCATTAATGTTGCATAATCTTGATCTGTTTTTTTCGATTAATACTGATTCTGCAATTCTTAACTGCCTTTCGTTTTTACAGCTCTTAATAATTTTAATATCTTCAAACCTTGGACATTGTTGATTTTCCATACAGTATTGGGTTAATGCTGTCTTAGCTTCTTTTTTATTCCAATTATTTAGATGCTGGTTCAATCTCTACTTTAATTTATTCTTGGTGCTGCCTATATATGACACAGGTGGTTGCTGGTTTATTGGGATTTCATAAATTCCTGCTCTATCTAATTGGCTGATTTTTTCATTTTTAATCACTAAATTTTTTACAGTAAGTACCTGATTTCCTACCTGTATGTCATACTTGCCACAAACTTTATTAATTTCTGCTGAAACATTTTCTACATATGGTATTGCTCCTACATATTTTACAAGTTTTTTTATCAGTCTTGACCTTATTGTAACCTTGAGTTACTTCATAAATCCATTTTTTTAATACCTGTTTAGGGTAACCAAAATCATATGCAATTTTTTCAATATATTCAATTTCCTCTTTTTTATACTGTTCCATTGATGAGTGTGTTAAACTTCTTTTAATTAGTGTTTTAACACTATTTCTTTTATGTGTTAATGGATGCGATGACTGAAATGGTATAAGTACTGGGATATATGAAGATTTTCTATGCACTCTGAATTGCATATTATCATTTGTTTTAACAATCAAAATATCCAAAAATGCCAAAGTATTGTCATGTTCTTGTTCTACTGTCAGTTTAATAGATGGATAAATTTCACTATACTTTTTTGTCAAGTCCTCAAGTTCATCATTTTTTAGCCTGGACAACAGAAAAATGTCATCAACATATCTGCAGTATATCAGTGGTGGATCTTCGAGTTTACTTATTATTTTTTCCTCAATGTCACTCATTATAATTTCAGCAAATAAAGTTGACAGTGGTGACCCCATAGGTCCACCACTGTCAACTTAAAATTAAAGTAATTAAACAAGATTTAAGTGAATATCATATGGCTAGTATGGATGTGAGAGCTCTTTTCCCTAGCACACCAGTACCTCAGGCAATAGAAATAATTATTGAAAAATTATATGTGCTACAGACAATGAATGCAATACAAATAGAGGAGTTAAGAGAAAATTTATTGTACATATATGAAAATAACATTTTTAAGTTTAACAACAAGATGTACAAACAAAATCAGGAATTTATGAAATCCCAATAAACCAGCAACCACCTGTGTCATATATAGGCAGCACCAAGAATAAATTAAAGTATAGATTGAACCAGCATATAAATAATTGGAATAAAAAGAAGCTAAGACAGCATTAACCCAATACTGTATGGAAAATCAACAATGTCCAAGGTTTGAAGATATTAAAATTATTAAGAGATGTAAAAACGAAAGGCAGTTAAGAATTGCAGAATCAGTGTTAATTGAAAAAAAACAGATCAAGATTATGCAACATTAATGAGCCTAGTAACTTAAACGAACAATGGAAAGCCCTAATAAAAATTGAACAGCAGTTTAGAAAAAAAAAAAGGGAAAAAAGAGCAGCAGGGACAATAGATGGCGCCCGAGACACAATGATTCAGAGATAGCGACTGGGGCCCGTGCCTCGATGGCTCTGCTCACTTGAACTGTGGTGGGCGGGTGAGACACACCTGCCTCCTGATGACGTCAGAGGTCTGTTGAAAATACTAGAGGATTGTGTGTGAGGGGCTGAATGGGTGTGACACTTGCAGTGGGAGTGGCAGGGGTTGTGAAACAGAAGGAGCAGTTTGGTACTTACAGCTGACAAAGGTTTAACCACCTAGGAATGTAAGGTTATGTAAATTATGTACATAGTTTTTAATTGAATTGTATGAATGAGTGGTTTTTTATGGAATTGACAAGCTTTATTGTAACATCTCATAAGGTTAAAAAAAAATACGATGTTTCACACCCGGAAGTAAGAATCGTAAGCAAGATGTCTGTAAACCTTGGAAGCCCAGAAACATTACGATGATTGACGTGTTGGAAGTGTGTTGTCGATGGAGGTTACCATGATCTTTAGGGTGAGTGATTGGTACTTTCTAATAGTTTTTCATGGGTAAATGTGGTGATCTGAGCAACTTTAATTGTAGATGCACTGTTGACGCAAGATAGATGGGTCATTCTATCACCCAAGGGGTAAGAACCCTAGGGTTCCCAAGGGCAACCATATCAAATGTGTACTGCCAGCACCAAGAGAGCATGCCGCTGATGACCGGTATCAACGTAGACTATCCAGGCTTGTACAGACTGACTGTTTGTCAATGGCAGTGCAAACCACATTCAGGTTAAATGTTGGAAGCCCAAGCAGTATCAGTGAGCAGACTGTATGGTGCACGCTGCATACCCTGGGCTACTGAAGCAGACGCCCTACTTGTGTGCCACTGTTGACTACTTGTCATCGGAAATTATGCTTCACCTGGTGCCAGGAACACCAAAACCAGACCTATGCAGAGTGGTGCTGCGTCATGTGGTCAGATGAATCTTGTTTTCAGCTGTACTGAGCTGATGGCAGGGTATGGGTGTGGTGGCGACAGCATGAGGCCATGGTTCCGTCATGCCAGATTGCCTCTGCGATGGTTTGAGGAGCCTTCTCGTGGGACACATTTGGTCTCTTAGTGTGTCTGGAGAGGTCCTTAACTGCTGTGCACTTCCAGCATGTGCTGGATGATCACCTACACACTTTCATGGCCTTTGTGCATCCTGCACCCAATGATGTGTTCCAACAGGACAATGTGCAAGATTTAAACTTTGTGGAAGCTCGCTGGAATGCCATGGAGAGGAACATCAGATCCATGGATCCTGGAATGATGTCTCGGGTGGAGTTGTGGACAATGCTGCAACAGGCATGGCTGGCATTACCTCTGGCATCTAGTGGAGTCGATGCCCTGGTGTGCACAGGCTGTTTGTTATGCGTGGTAGAGGAGGACCAACATGTTATTAGATAGGTATCTCTAATGTTTAGTCCATTAAGTACATATATATGATGATCAGTGTAAACTAATTTTCCAAAGTTTGGTTTTATCCAGCAATGACCACTCACACATTTGATTTGTGTATTTGTGTTATTTAAATAAACTGCTTTATTGCTGCTAATGTTGGCTATATATTTACATCCTAGATATGCATCTCAAGTAAATGAAAAATTTAGTGGTATTTAATTTTTTTAGGCTTGAACCATCTACTAAATGAACCAAATAGTTGGCAGAAATGTTTCTTGTAATTTCTATGACAAAGAAAAGTATAAAAATGTAAAATCGTCAAAATGTCCACGACAAAATCTAGGAACCTCAAGCTTTTAACTGACACTGTCATAAGAACAGTGAAAAATACAATTACTTCCTGGTATGAAAACTCTGCACATAATTTATTAGTTTGAAGATTGCACAATGTATTCATTATCACAAACTCAATGCATACTGTGTAACGGATAGCATGCTCCAATGGTAATCGGGAGATGCGGGTTCGTTTCCTGCTCCAGGATGATGAAATTTTCAAGTTTTCTGATGTGATTGATATACTGTGTGAAACAGTAATTACGGTCAACTCAGCGACGTCTGATTTCTGTGTCAATTATATCATGACATAATGCCCATGTATGATGTATCATGAGAAGAATATTTCTTTCACACTATACATACCCAATGCATTCTGCTAACATTTTGTGTTTTACTGGATTTCATAATGATTCTCCATCATCAGTTCTTTGGGGGCCCAATAAGCTGTATTAACCTATGGGCCCACTCAGATGTCTTATTCATTTGGCATACTAAGGCCTTAATCCAGCCCTGCATAAAGTTGAGATAATGGAAGTAGCAGGGAATCACAGCTGTTCCTGTGTAAAGTCGAGAGAATGGAAATAGCATGGAATCGCAGCACCTGTACAAGATTGTTTTCCTGCACAGATGTCCTGCTAAATTAGCTATGTTTGCCATCATCCATCAGCATCTACAAGAGATGGGATCCACGGTACCTCACACTACAGATCAGGGATGCCCCAGACATACACCAAAGAGTCAAAACATTATGACCACCTGCCTCATAGGATGTTGGTCCTTCATGTGCCGCCAAAACAGCTCTCACCTGGAGAGGCATGGATGCAACAATATTTCTAAAGGTGACTTGTGCGCTTTATGGTAACAATATGTTACCATCCTTTAACTCTTCTAAGTTACGTATTGGGTGTGTGCATAAGTTCTACCCATTTTTGTAGGCTACAAAGAAAAAAGGAGAATACAACAAATAATGTACCTAGGATTTCACATAATTGCCATTATTCTGTATGATCTCTTGCCATCTGTCCACGAGTAGGTGAATCCTACGCATGGAAAACTCCTGTGTTTTAGAGTCAAAAAGTCATGTAATGCCGTTTTCACATCATCCACATCATCAAAGGTTTGGAGAGTGAAGGCATTCTGCAACGATCGAAAAAGGAGATAGTCATAGGTGCCAGGTAAAGGGAATATGCCGGGTGAATGTAACACTTCCCAACCAAAGTCCAGTAATTATTGCTGAGTGATTAAAGCAGCATGAGGTCTGGCATTACACCTTTGCGATTGACGAGTGCTGGCCACTTTGATGTCAGTTGTTCTCACAATCTGTCCAACTGTAGGCAGTAGAGGTCAGCATTTATCATTCAGTTAGATGCCAACACCTCCCAGTGGATTATTCCCTGGACATCCCACCAAACACTCAACAAAACCTTTTTGGGATGCAGTTCAGTTCTCCTTTCGAGGTCGATCGAGCAGGCTCCGCACCTTGGCACACAGTCTGTTGATGCTTTACATTATGGTACAGTACCCATTTCTCATCACCCATTACAATTCGTCCCCAAAACAGTTCATTTCCGTGACAAAAAAGCAAAGAAAAACAGGAACGGATTCTCTCCTCTCATTGCTTTGCAGAAAGCTGGTGTGGAACCCAGTTATCGAACTTGGTGATGAACCCAAGCATCCGTCTTTTGACTGTTGTTCTGTGTACCGACAACATTTCCATTAATTCCTAAATGGTTGGAAGTGGGTCATTTGTTATGGCTTGGTCTACACCCTCATCAGAAACCACGGATGGACGTCCAGGACGTGGCTGATCTTTACAGCTCTTGTCTCTGTTCCCGAAACCAACGGTGACGTGTGCTATCATCAACTGCACCCTCCCCATACACTTGGCAAATGTTGCAGCAAGCCGTGGCTGCAGTACTGCCTTTATCAAACTTGTACAGTAAGCAATGTCCAATGTGCTCCTATTTTGTATGCCACATTAAACCGTCCATGATTTCCGTTATGAATGACTTACTCGGACAAACCTAGTGCCTCTATACCTTCTACTGCTCCACACTTTATTGGCTAAAAATTCAGAATTGCAGCATAATTTGTGACATAACTACTCTGATCGCAATTTACATCTATTACAAAAACGGGTAGAACTTTTGCACACACCCAATAATTGAGCCTCTGCAGACAGGATTTACTGTACTAACACAAACCACAGATGCTCAATTGGACTGGTGTCTGTGGAATTTGGTGGCCAGGGCAATACCTGAAAGTCTTCCTCGTGTTCCACAAACCATTTTGATCAATCCGAACAGGGTGACATGTGGTATTATCTTGCTGAAAGAAGGCACCACCTGATGGGAATACCACTGCCATGGAAGGATGTACCTGGTCTGCAATGATGTTTAGGTAGATGGTAGATATCATAATTTTCTGCACATGAATGACTGGATTCAAGGTTTCCCAGCAGAACATTGCCCAAAGCATTATATTTTCCTCCAATGGCTTGATTTCTTCCCATAGTGCAACCTGGTGCCAACACTTCCCCAGGCAAACAATGCACACGTACCTGCCTGTCAGCATGGTGCTAGAGAAACTGAGATTCATCGAACCTGATGACTTTTTTTCAATCATTCAAGGTCCAATTTTGATGCATGCATGCTGATTTAGGCACTTTTGACAGTGAACTGAGGTCAGCATGGGTACTCGGAGTGGCCTGCAGCTACACAGCCCCATATTCAGCAGGGTTCAATGTACTGCGTGTTGTAACACTTACTCCTGTCACCAGCATTCAAATTACCAGTGAGTTGCACCACAGTATCCCATCTGTTGGCTCATACCAAACGGGATAGCCTTTGCTCACCTCTAGCATCCATGAGCTGTGGTTGGCCCACACCATGCTAATGGTTTGTGAGTTTTCCTTCCTGGACAACTTTTTGAAGGCCCTAACCATGGCTGACCATGAGCACCCCCTAAGCCTTGCTGTCTCTGAAATGCTCTGGCCCAATCATCTGGCCATTACAATTTTAGCCTTTGTCAAACTTGCTTAAGTCTGCTGCCCTTCACACGCACAATCATTTAATTGCAGTTGCTTTGACTTGCATAAAGATGTGCTGGCCATAATGTTTTGGCTCTTCGGTGTATGTGTACACATGTATTAGAAAAATGGGTGCTATACACACAGTGACAGAGGATCCCGGGAACTAGCACAAGAAGAGTAGATGCAGAAGTGGAAATATCAACTTCCACTATATGGCATACCTGCCATCAGGAGCAACTGTATTTTTACCATGTGCAACATATACACACAGGCACTCTCACCATCACATTTTCTCCCTCGAGTCAGTTTTTCTTAATGACTTCTGCAAAACTGTACTGAACCTGGTTTTCTCTATAGCATGATTTTTATAGATGAATCACAATTCATCCAAGATGGCATTGTGAACTTTCACAATATGCATCACTGGGCATTGAACAATCCACATGAAATCAAGCAGTCTCAGCATCTGCAAAACTTCTATGTGAACGTTTGGATTGGTATCATTGGAGACTACCTCATCAATCCATTGTTCTTTGCACTGACACTCAATGGCCAGAGGTATCAGCACGTTTTGAAGACTACTGGTGTTGTTAGAAGACATGCCATTAGCAACATGCCAGTGCATGTGGTTCAAGCATGATGGTGCACCAAATTTGAACACTTAGAGAACATTTTGATCATGCCTATCTTTGTCATTGAACTGTGCCAATTGCATAGCCACCAATGATCTCCTGATATGAAACCACTAGATTTATTTGTACAGAGGCTGCTGAAGGCTAATGTTGATGTTTCTCCTGGTTTAACACCATGAGCAAGTCTAAGGGTTATAAGATTTTGCCAATCTCTAATTTAGAGCTATTGGTTTCCCATATGCAAAAGAGCCAGTGCTTTAAGACAAATGCACCATGCATACCTCATCTGGGACTTGAACCTGGGCCAAGCTTTGATGACTAGACAGAAACCTACACCTCTAATCACTCAGACACCAGGATGCCACAAAGTTGAATGTTCTTTTTATTTCTAGATTTTGGAGTCTTCATTATAGAGAACTCTGAAGAACACCACATTTACAGGCCTGAAGCAAGTTATAAGTATAACAAAGGCAGATTCTTTGTTGCACAAGCCTGAATTTAAAAGACCCAAGCATACTTAAAATTTCACGTACATAATGTATTTTGAGATTCCATGACCTTTTGTTTCATGATTCAAAATGTTTACATGGTATCTTACAGAAATCAATTACTCATTCAAAGGCAGTAAAGCTTTATAAACAGAAATAAGACAATTAGCACCAAACAGACACAAATGAGCTCTAATGCTATTTAAGAAACCATCAAAATACTGTCTGCAAACAACCTGCACACTGAGATCTCACTGGAGTTTTTAAGAGCTTAATATTAACCTAATACAAAATATCACTATTAAAATAAATTGTTTTAACTTTGACAAAATCAACCTCCTGAAAACATTTTCCATAATTAGCAATAACACCTTGTTTTGGTTTTCACATTGTCCACCAGTCAATGCACAAAGATGCCACAATTCATCAAAGCAATGCATCAAAAGCATTTATGCTATTTTTTAGACAATTAATTTGTCTAGTTTCTTCTCAGGAAGACAAAGGTCTACTGAGAAAAGATTACAAGTAACATGTAGGTAACCCTTACGACGATAAGAAACATTGAGATATTTCTACGTGTCTCATATCTTGGAATTTGTGTACTAAAGGATAAGGACTAATTTTGATACAACAGAACACTTTAGCACATATGTAGCAGGAACGTGCACAACATTTCGTAAGACAAACACACACACAATCAGTAGTGAACAAGTATCAAACATATATCAGTAGTGAACAAGTATCAAACATGTATATCATGTTTGATACTTGTCACTACATATACTATGTAGCCAGCATTACTTTGGCTGATTAACATAAAATTTTACAAATAAGTTAAAAAAAGATGGGGTACACATTTATTAGGAGTGTAGCTTCTACATGAGGTGATGGACTTGTAACTAAAATTCAACTTAGAAATGAAAATTACACTAGTAACTGTTAGTATGCAGGATGTCCTAAAAAGTGCTGAACAGCCTCTGGAGATGTATTTTTTAATAATGACAGGTAATTAATTTGCAATTTATGAAATTACACATCTTTACTTACAAAGTAATTCAGAAAAACTGAGTGAATACAATATTTAATTTTTTATAAATGAGAAACAACGTGAACATAAAAAGTATAATAATAAACACCAGAGTCACCTGTGTTCTTGTAGCTAAGTTCATCATTGATAAAAAGCATGCTATTCATATATTTGAAGATGTAGTTTGCAGTTAAAAAGAAATCTGCTTCTACTTCTTTTGACACATTTTTAATTTGTTTTCTCAATTTCCTTTACGGTTTTTTAGCTTTCACTTTTGAAAATGAAATGCTTGGGTAAATAGGTGGATGTGCTTGTTTATTACTTATGTCGAGCCACATGATTTTTCAGGTGGTGTGCTAACCGAAAAGTAGTGTGACAAACATGACAAGTATAAGGTCTCTGTCCTGAATGAATCAAACAATGTCTTTGATATGTTGTCCGCCAAGAAAATTCCCTTCCACAGTCTAAACATTTATAAACCTTTGGTGAACTGAATCTGTGTCTTGAGGACACAGTACTTTGCAATCCACCTCCAATGAAACTGAGAGTTCCTTCATCCAAATGGTGAGGTGTAAGCAACGGTAGCTGTTGATTACAATCATTTTGCAGTGTACCTAAAAACCAAGAACACATAATTTTTCATTCAAACATATTTCAAAAACATTCTTCTTAGGCATTATTTCAGTTTTAAAATATATGCTTAAAATATTTTGAAACATGCAAATTTAGTTTTTTTCTTATTTATATCTCATTTTTCTTTGTAAAATTCACAGACTGCAAAATTTGAAAAAAAAAAAATAATAATAATAATAATCACGGTATAATTTGCACCTGCAATTTTGAACCCAAACTGCAATTTCAGATAAAAAAATCGCAATTCACAGGATGACCCAGAAGTCCAAAGAAATAAATAAAAAATGACCTTCTTTCTTATTAAATAAGGTAACTATAGTCAAAAATCTGTATTTTTTTAAAAATTGAATAAAGAGCAAATATCCCAATTTTTTTTGTTCAGCACTACCGGAATTCCATAAGTTAGACCTAAAAAATACATAATAACTACAGACAGTCCATAGTACTTGATGCCTTTGAAATTGTTTAAACTGAAGAGTGAACAAAACTTTTAAGTAATGTGATTAGTGCAACAAAAACTGATGAATGAGATTCGTGAAGTGATTACCGACAGCAATGATTTCCTCAGCTTCCCACAGCATGTAATTTTCTGCAACAGCAAATAGCACTACATTGTTGTATCATATTTTCTGTTAAAATGCTATATATACATATAAAAACAACAACTTTCCCATTCATTTTGGATCTCTCTCTTCATATTTGAGTTTCTTTTTATGTCTGTTAACACTGTTAATGCATTTTGTGCTACTTTTTTAGTTATACCACCTGTCCTACACAATTAGCATGCACATTTTTTAAGAAACTAAGTGCCACAAAAACATTTTTTTTGTAATAGCAGGCTGTTATCTGCAGAACCTACATTTATAACTTCTTAAGAAGAAAACCCATGGTTATACAATGAAAATTATGGTACTTCAGTCTGGATTCTAGATACTAACAGGAAAAAAACATTGCCACTAAATGCCACAAACAAAGCATACAAGAAATGTTTGCATTAACACAGTGACCTGAAATGCTTTTGTACAGCATATTAAAAAAAAAAAAAAAAAAAAAAAAAAAACCAAAAAACCCCATCACTTGCTTTGAATGTACTTCTACATATGATCACAACTATTTTTGCCTTTTTGTTGAAAACATGCTTCTGGTGTTACTGCATGCATCCATGACTTCTTACAGCTCCTTTTCCTGCTTTGATATTCATCCACTTGTTTTTCAACTGATACTGACATTATACAGGGCTTGAAAAATATCTGAAAAGTTACATGACCAGCTGGGCATGCGCATAAATTATTTCCCTGCCCAAGTAGTAAAAGCTGGATGCCCAGGACAATTTATCTTTTAATATAACAAATCAGAACATTCATTTTTTTTTCGGTTAAAAATTATTAACTTTTTTTTTTTTTTTGAGAGCAATGAGAGAAACTTACCTCTACCAGAAGATCTGTTCTCTCTGAAAAAATACATTTCTTTGCACGTTTATTTTCATTTTTATATCTACGGTTGGTTTGGGCTGCTGGTGCGGCGGTTTAGACATCAAAATAATTAAATCATGTAACAATGAACGACATTTGCGTATTGCAGAATCTGTGCTGATCGAAAAAAATAGGGATCGAGTATGTAACCATAATGACCCAAATATACTTAACGAAAAATGGAAAGAACTAATAAAAATAAAACAAAAAGAAAAAAATACTGCAGAAGAAAATAAAATATTAACTACAGTTCCTAACAGATGGAGCCACGGTGGCCAAGTGTTCAATATGACATGGGAGATGGGGCTGACGCAAGAAATCGCTTCTCTCACTCACTCGCACTGTGATAGCAGGGCTGATATCATCTAGCCTCCTGATGACGACCCCGGACGGGTGGAAAGCTGCTCGGGGCAATCTACGTTGGGAACGGCAGAGGTGTGGTGCATGAATGAGAGAGTGAGATGAGTTTGTAAATAGAGGGCAATGAGATAATTTTGTTGTGAATAATTGCAGTTTAGGTTTTTAAATGTTTTTGTTAGGTGTTTTGGTGTTTTGTAAATAAGAAGTTAGTTTATGAATGTTCACGCAATTAGGTTCACTGAATAATAAGTTTTATAAGCCAATTAGGCTACCGGTTAGGGTTATTCAAAGTCAGTGTAAATATAGGTTTTTAAGTAAAAAAGAGGTTTCTTGGATCAAGTATCATTGCAGCAGTATGGATTAATAAATTACTCACACAGTCAAATAAATGAACAAGTTGAAGATAACATAAAACCGCCGCACCAGCAGCCCAAACCAACCGTAGATATAAAAATGGAAATAAACATGCAAAGAAATGTATTTTTTCAGAGAGAACAGACCTTCTAGTAGAGGCAAGTTTCTCTCATTGCTCTCATTAAGGTAATTGTAGGCACGTAAATTTTTGAATAGTTATAGTGATACTGTGACTTTTCAAACAAGGAATTTTTTTTTTTTACAAGTTTCGCATTTCCATTGTAAGGGTCTGTATTCAAAATGTTCAATGCATAAAAGCTTGATGATGCTGAAGTCAATATTTGAGAAATTTAGTGATTCTGCCATGTTCCTTTCATTGAAGTTTTCGCACTTTGTTACTAAACATCAGAGGCTAGTTCCATCAGAGGCATGGATCCTGTCACGGACTATAAACAACATCTGGTCCCAATTTTTCTGGACCTACAGCATAATATAATTAAAGAAGTAACATTCTTCTGTTCTTGTCATTTTGTTCCCCAGACTGGGCAACTAGATTTTTTATTTACCTGCCCAGGCCAATAATTTAAATGCCCTGGGCATCTATTCTTGGGAATGGTATTTTTCAAGCCCTGCATTATACTATGTTGTTTAACCATTCTTATTTTTTAGGACTGTGTTTCCAGCACATTTTTTTTTGTTTCAATACTACAAGACAGCAGCACTCTGCCTGAACAGTACTTCCATTGAACAGCCAAATTTATTTCAATCACATGCCATTAGTAGCTTTAGTACTTCACATACCACAATATTCTGGAAAATCCCCCATTCAGGTACCTGATATTATTTAGTCTGATTCATGGTTGCTGTCAGGGCCGGATGGAGTTTTTGCAGGGCCCTGAGCGAAATTTCATGCGGGCACTATAAAATAAATCTCATATTTTAATGAACTCGTTACATGAAACACGTCATCCGTAAAGAACACACAGGAAAACTGTCATACAGATAAGCCAAAATGTTTATCTCAAAGAGGTATGTGACTTAAGCTTGCAAAACAGACAGACAGACAGACAAACAGAGAGAGAGAGAGAGAGAGAGAGAGAGAGAGAGAGAGAGAGAGAGAAGTATTAAAGTCTAAGATTTTGGGGAAAAGGGAGGGTTGAGGTTGTACTGTGATTTTTATTAAAATTTCCTCACAAAATGATACCTGCACAGGAAATATTTTTGCATTGCAAGTATTTCTGTGTAGGAAATGATAAAGGCCCTTCTAAAATAAAATTGTATAAATCCCCCCCCCTATACATGTTTCAGTGATTGATTTTTAAAGCAAAGTGGAGTAACGGACAAATTAGTGACCTTTTAAATTTTTGTACAAGCTCATATATGAAAATTGCTTTCTTTCAAATTTTTAATAAAATAATTTTTCTTAAGTCTGAATAATTGGCCTCCATATGTAGCCCAACAGCAGCTTTGATATTGCTCTTTCTATTTTGTTAAATTTAAGTATCTGGTTTACACACAAATTGTTGAATGTATAAAAGAACTACAAAATGATGAAATTTAATTTGCTATTCCATGAATTCAGAAAATATTAAGGTGGTCACAACAATAATCAGTTGAAATCTGCAAATTTCAGTATCTGTACAGTGAAGGGCGATAACCTATTAAAAATAATGGGAGGATTGGGGGGGGGACCTTAATAAAGGTATCTTTTTAAGGGCCTCACCCCCAAAACTTACAAAAAAATAATAATTAAAAAAATCTACCACAAATGATTTTTTTTATCCAAACTGCAGGGCCCCTTGGAAGTTCAGGGCCCAGGGCAACCACCCCGGTTGCGCCTATGGTCCAGCCAGCCCTGGTTGCAATAAACAGCCCATTTTTAACACTTGCAAAACTCAATATTTCAGTTTTTAAATTGTGCTTACATAAATTTTGTTTGAGGCAAATCGTTGACAATGGAATTAATAATGGAACACGAGGGTGGGAAAATAGGCTGCCATTAGAATAGCTATGTGGCCATATATATAGAACTACAACTCTTGTTTTTGAGAGTTTCTCTAAAAAACATAGTTTATAGTTTAGTAAACTTGAACTTATGACTTGCTCTAAGACAAAGTATTAATTTTTTCCCCTCTAAATCTTTGGCTCCCTTCAAAAAACAAAACACAAAACAAACAAAGGAAGCAGCTATTTTGTTGTAAGAAAAAGCTACACATACTGCAGAAAGCACTGTAGAATTTATCTACAAGGCAGAAATGGCAAAACAGTTGAAGATCCACAGGACAGAACAAAATTGCAGTCAAAAATAAGGCAAACAAGACAAAAACTAGACTATCAAAACACAAGACATGTACTGAACTGGAACCTTTTCAAAATCAAAGCTCAGCAACCACATTTTTTAAACAGGCAAATTAAAGAGGAAATGAAGACAAATAGCCACAATAAATGAATGCATGGGTAGGCCATTAAACCTTGAGCATAACACTACTACTGTCTAGATGATGGACTAGTGTGCAAAGTGAAAATCTGTCAAGTACATGAGAACAGTTTGATACTTCTTGAATAGCTGTCATGGTTTTTATATGACTTGAATTGCACATGTTGCCATTCTACTTTGTTAGAGCAAGTTATTTCCATGCTATTGAATGAAGTCTAATAAACAGAACTTGCATATATCCCATAATCAATGCACTGAACAATTGATAATGAAGTTGCAATCAATATGAAATAATCACAGCTATCTACACTTATATATAACTGAAAACTTATTTTGCATTTAGAAAACTGAAAAATAATAGGAATTATTTGACTAAGAAGGTGCATCCAATAATACATCTTTTACGTGTATCAATCAAAGTACTCTGTGAAAAGGTAAATTCAGATTACATTTCTGAAACAAACATTATGATAAGGAAATAATAATCATTTAAAGTAGTGAATGAACCTATATGTCTAAGTAGAGTATTCATAAATAGGTTCATTAATAACACATGTCAACAACAATTTATCATTTGAAATTTGTCTGTCACCTACATGTTTTTTCACAAAATGAAATGTTTAAATCATTGGGTTAAGCAAAACAAACAAACAGGTTTTACAAGTTACTAATTCTGCCAACAAAATAATATTGCCTCTCAAACTTCTTATGTAATAGGTCAGAGCATCAATCAGGTAACACTTAGCTGAGCAAGGAGTACTCAGGGAAGAGAGGAGTACCAGGGCATTGAAACATGTAGAAACAGTGTTCAAACACACCTGAACTTGAGCCCATCTCCACCTCTGCCAGTTGGATTTGTCTCTGCACTGAACATGTCTAATAGTTCTTTATTGTATTAGTGTATGATTTTAATGTAGTGCATGGTAGTTTTTGTAACAATTTGGCTATATGAGGGTGTCTACAGTATTCATTATATTTGTGGGGAGCTTGTCACTGAACAACCTAGAGGGACATTACAGACTGTATAAAAAAGCTTACCATGCATACTTTGGAGTGAAACTTGGGATCAGAGCACATCATGGGCTCCATACAAGGTCTGTCCTGCATAAGTTGAACTGAGGCAGTAGATAAAATGATATGAATAAACCATTCAGTTTGGTTAGCCAGTGATCTGGACAGAAAAAATCATAATAATGACTGATACTTTTGCTCTTGCAATGTACGAGGATACAACACTAAAAATAAAGATGGGTCAATGCTTCTGGATGTTGTACAAAGAAATGCCACAAGCAACACACAGTGCTAAATATACACTGAAGTGCCAAAAGTCATGGGACAGCAGTATGCAAATTTTCAACTAGTGCAGCCGTCGTATAAAGGCTTTAACGCAAGCTACAACTTTTATCAGTTGCAAAGTATAATCTCGTGAGTCAGGTTCAACAACCGCCGGTAGGATTATAGCAAGCCAACATGAATTATCAGAGTTTGAACGAGGTATAGTAGTGGGAGCCAGATGGATGGGACATTCAATTTCCGAAGTTGTGCAAACATTCAACATTCCTCAATCCACGGTGTCCCATGTGCACCAAGAATAGCTCATGGAAGGCATTACCACCCACCATGGACAGTGCAATGGCCAACCACAGGTGCTGAATGACTGTGACCAGAGGCATCTTACCAGGATTGTCCATGCTAACAGACAAGTGACATTGGCTCAAATAACATCCACATTCAATGCAGGAGGTACCAGAGACATATCCACCAGGTCAGTGCAGTGCAATTTAGTGGCCATGGGGTATGGGAGCAGAAGACCCACCAGAGTGCCTTTGTTAACAACATGACATCGGACACGGCACCTCACCTGGGCTCATGAACATGGTAATTGGACTCTGGAAGACTGGCAACATGTGGGGTAGTCCGATGAGTGATGCTACCAGTTGGTTACAAGCTGATGGCAGGGTTCGGGTGTGGAGCAGACCGCACGAGGCCATGGATCCAAGCTGTCAACAAGACACTGTGCAAGCTGGTGGTGGTTCCATACATATGTAGGGTGTCTTTAAGTGGCACGGTTTGGGTCCTATGCTCCTCGTAAACACGCCATTAACTGGTAATCGCCTTGTTGCTCTGCTGGGCGACCACTTGCAGCCCTTCATGGACTTCATGTACCCCAACAATGATGGGATTTTCCAGGCGGACAATGCACCATGTCATCAGGCCCAAGTTGTCCAAAATCGATTCAAGGAACATTCTGGACAGTTTCGACGGATGGTGTGGCCACTACGTTCGCCCAACATGAACCCATTAGAGCACTTATAGGACATGGTGGAAAGGTCCATTTGCACCCAAGATTCTGCACCTACAAATACCAGGGAACTGTTGGCGGCTGTTCAGACAGTATGGCTTAACATCTCTCCAGAAGTCTTCTGGCCACTTGTGGAATCGATGCCACGTCGAGTTGCTGTACTTCGTCCCACTAGAGGAGGTCCTACAGGATACTTCGTATGTTTTTTTTTTTATTGGAGGTTTAACGACCACCGTGAGCAACTCAATGTGCTATAAGCAGTCGCCCGTCCCTAATTTAGGGTCACTGGTTCCAGGGAAGGGAGAGAGCCAGTGCCGTAAGACAAACACAACATCCATGCCTCACCGGGATTCGAACCCGGACCCCTTTCGGACGAATGATCAGAGGCCATCGCTTAGACCACTGCGCCACCGGGCGGCATACTTCGTATGTATCCCATGACTTTTGGCACTTCAGTGTATAAACAACATCATAAGAGGAAAATCCCTATTACACATATACTCTTAGGTTGGTCTGACTTTCATGGATGGTCCTCACCTCTAGGTAACTCTGACCACTCATAAAGCTAGAATTCTGACAGGATGTCTGGAGAATAATGTTATTATATTCTATAAACCAAAATTTGATAAAAATTTGGCAGTCTATTTTTCCTGGTTAGACTTTTTTTTTATGCAGTATCAATGTAATTTAGCAGAATGTTGCACCTTTTTCAGATTGTGAATATATTAAAAATGATCTATTTTTATGAATAAATTAACATCCCCTCCAAAAAAAAAACAACAACAACAACTGAATGAGTGTACTTGTAGCCAGGCAATGTACAGCATGCGTGTCTTCATGCTGTGTTATTGAAAAATGACAGACATGAACATACACCAATGAGACAAAACATTATGACAAGCGCATCTTTATAAAAATCAAAACAACTGCAGGTAAACAACAGTGCATGTGAAGGACATGAAATGATTTAAATAACATGTGATACTGAGCTCTGTTAATTAGTGTTATTTCTGTTCTTCAGATAGGAAAGGCAGGAGATTCGAAACAAGTCTGACAAAGGTTAAATCATAATGGCCAGATGACTGGGTCAGAGTGTTTTCAGGCTTGTGGGGTGCTCATGGTTAGCCATGCTCAGTATCTTCAAAAAGGGTCCAAGGAGAGAAAAGCCATGAGCCACAGACAAGGTGTGGGATGACCATGGTTTGTCGATGCTAGAGGTGAGCAAAGGCCAGAAGGCTATCCCGTATGGTACAAGCCAACAGAAGGCATACTGTGGGGCAACTCGCTGGTAACTTGAATACTGGTGATAGGAGTAATGTGTCACAATACACAGTACACCAAACCGTGATGAAAATGAGGCTGCATAGCTGCAGGCCATTCCGAGTGCCCATGCTAACTTTGGTTCATTGTCAAAAGTGCCTATAATGGGCATGCAAGCATCATAACCGAACCTTGAATGATTGGAAGAAAGTTGACTGATCCGATAAATCTTGTTTCCTGTTGCACCATGTGGACAGTTGGGTATGTGTGCATGGTTTGCCTGGGAAAGTGTTGGCACCAGGATGCACTGTGGTATGAAAACAAGCCAGTGGAGGAAGTATAGTATAATGCTGTGGGCAATCTCCTGCTGGGAAACATTGGGCCCAGTCATTCAAGTGCAGGAAACTATGATGTCTACCACCAACCTAAACATCATTTCAGACCAGGTACATCCTTTCATGACAACTGTATTCTCCTCTATTAGCTCTATTACTGATTTCTTTCATCAGGATAATGCGCCATGCCACAATGCCTGGATTGTTTGAGAATGGTTGTGGAACGGGAGGAAGACTTCCAGGTATTAGTCTGGCCTCTAAATTTCCCAGACAACTATCCAATTAAGCATCTTTGGTTTGTGTTGGAACAGCATCTGTGGTTGTTTACCTGAGAAAGTGAGCCGATCTGCGGTGGCTCATCCATGTAACTTACGAGAGTTTAAGGATCTTCTGGTAATGTGTTGGTACCAAATACCACCTTAAGAAATTTTGTAGTGTGATGCCTCTCCAGGTAAGGGCTGTTTTGGTGGCACATGGAGGATCAACATCATATTAGGCAGGCGGTCATAATGTTTTGGCTCTTCAGTGTATATATACTGATGAGCCAGATCATTATGCCCACCTGTGTCCACGAGTGGGCATGCCTCACAGCATATATTTGTGACATCACTGATCAGCATGGAATATATACAGATGGTATGGAAAGGGTGTGTCTGCCAGTTTAAAGACTATACAAGTGGAAAAGGGAAGGACTAGTTAAAATTTGAATGGGAAATTACTACTAACCTAAGAAAGATGAGGACCTGTATCTCACTAACTGCAGGCATTGTTGGCTAATTGAGAGACTGCTACAGGAAAGGTGTGGTAGGAATTGTCCAAAGAGGAATACACATCCACCCAATGTGCTACAAAGAGGAGAACACAACTGGTAGACAGTCAAGGTGAATGCCAGTTGGCAAGAGCTGTCTGGGACAACTAGATAACTCACAATGCCCCAGTTAGTTGCAGATTACAATCAGAATGCACAGAGTAGTGTTTCTGACTACACAATCTAACAGATGCTCTTGTAGATGGGGAGCTGGCAGCATATTCATATGCCCATGTTGAATGACCATCATTGACAGCTCCACGTGCAGTGAGCACAGTAACTGGACATTAGAAGAAAGGAAAGGAATCACCTGGTTCAATGGATCCAGGCTCCAGCTCTCAACATGACAAGAGACAGGCCCATATTTGATGCAGTACAGCAGCCACCATATTGCACATTTGGATGGAAACAGTTCAGTGGCAGGGATATTATGGTATGGGGATTGTTTTCATGACATCACTAAATCCCATAATTCATGTTGAATATACCATCACCACTAGATGCAGGCTTTGTTTCTGAAGTGTTGCTGAATGTGGTGATCATGTATCCGGATGGAACTAGATCCTTTCAATGAGACAGCACCCTACATCGCAAGGCCCACATTGTGCAGGAATGGTTCAAGGATCATGTCCAAGAATTTTGTGTGTTCCCATGGAGGACAAATTATTAAGACTTGAATCTCATCAAAGATTTGTGGGATGCAGCATTCACTGGTGCAAGCCAGTGTCTTGCTCCATCGTTAAACTCCAAGATGTCATTCTTTCTAGTTGGTACAGAATACCTAAGGATGCCCTTCCATGGTCTAACGGAGTCGGTGCCACAGTAGATGCAAGCTGTTATTGTGGCAAAAAGTGGCCCAACATGCTATTAAGATGAGTGAATATAAACTGAATGGACAAATTATTATATACACCTATCTCATAACATGTTGCTCCACCTTTTGACAACACAACAGCAGCCAGACATCTTGGAAAGGACTCGGTGAGATGTTGAAAACATGGAAGTGGTATTACTACCATGAAGCAAGTACTGCCTGTTATAGAGCATCCACAGTTGCTGGTGGGCAGGGTTGGACTGGATATGTCTAATCGGCCCATGCGATCCAATTCGAATCGGCCAATATGTGTGTGTGTGTTTGTGTGTGTTATTAATTATGTTAATATAGACGTTGCCACTCCTGACTGGGCATTTTATGGGTATTGCTGGTTTATAGAAAAGGAGGAATGTGAGGTAGACGGTTAGTCATAACAGCATTCCACTACAGACATTATGGAGTGTATGAGAATGAAAGAGTCAGAGGTGAAACACCATATGAAGCATCAGCAACCCAGCGATGGAATGTGGTGGGAAAATATGTGACACTGACAGCAACAGATCCTTGATTGGCATAATATAATTTCAACAGATGTCAGCCTGAAAAACTTTCACCAATGGTCTGAAACTATATACACACATGCACGCACGCACAAACACACACACAAAGTTATGAGAAATGTATTGCTTACCAAATTCGAAATGATTTTTAAAAAAAAAAGACACACACACGCACACACAAAAAATGCTCCAGAAGTGGCCCACCGCACGACTGGCCAATCCAGGACATTCGAGTGTGGTAAACTCACTGGAATGCTCCTGGAGCCAATTGGTCACATATAGTATATGTATGCGGTATGACATTGTCCTGTTGAAAGATGGCATCATGGTGCCAAAAAAGAATAATTACAAACAGGTGTAGATAGTTGGTGAGGATGTTTACATACCTTGTTCTGGTGACAGAGGTCTCAATGGGTATGATGGGCCCCAAGGAAGCCCATGTAAATGCACCCCAAAATGTTTCCCAGCCTCCACATGCCTGTATGACCCCAACTTGGCCAGTTGGGTCCATTGCTTCATGTGGTTTACACCACACTTATACTCTCCCTTCAGTGTGATAGAGTTGAAACTGTGATTCATCAGACCAGATGACATGTTTCTAGTCCTCTGCACTCCAGATGCAATAGGCCTTTGCAAACTGCAGGCCAATTTTTCAGTGCCTTGCTGTCAACAAAGGAGCATGATGTGGACGTCAACTACCACAACCTAGTTTTTCAATGGTACAATGGATTGCCTTTGTGCATAAGCTTGTGGACTTGCTGTCATTAAATTCCAATGTTTTTAATTCTGAATAAAAAAATATATTCTGATGATTCCTTGTAACAGTGCGGGACAGTCTGCACTCACCTCAAGAGTCAATTACATGTTTACAGCAACATTTCTCCCATTAGCTGGAAGTTCTCATGTAGTCATGGTACACATCTGACATGGAAATCCCAACAGTTCAGCAGTTGCAGTGATTGAACAACCAACCTTCCTCGCACCTACTGTCTGGCCACGGTCAAACTCACATCACTGCCTTTACTCACGATTACTTTTCCATCACTTGTTTTCAATATGTAGAGACCTGCTCTATTTACAACCATTGCCAGTTTCAGCACCCATATATTACTGGACGTACTTCTGTTTTGTAAACTGTTATCAGAGTGTATATAATAATCTGTCCATTCGAACCGTTTCAGCAATAATAGCATTTATTAATATAAAGTAACAAACAAGTTAATGAAGATTGGAGCCCATTTGGCATAAGAAAATTAGCCCACTGATAGACAGAAATTTGTTCACCAACGGGTTCATAATTACTTCTTCTCCTCACTGAAATTTACCTACAGTATAATGAATAAACTCTACTTCCCAACCATTCCATTTTAACTTACTTCTTGGCTCTGCTACGTCAATAACATGCTTGTCATTTGGCCTCATTTAAAAAACAAAATTTGCATTCATAACAAATTAAATCACCAAAAAGTATTGCACAATCAAGTTTAAAATAAACAGAGAAGAAAATGACAGCATAATTTTTTGGATGTTTCCTTTTGAAAAAATGCAGATCAGTTTTTAACAAACCTTCAGCTTGTACCAAAATTATTCCTTTTAAATCCGTTTTTTTTATTCAAAATTGCAAAATCTGCGGTAGTAAAATCCTTCATACATAAAGATAACATTATCTACTTTGTGATGTTTCCACCACTGTTTCTACACACACCTGTTCAATGTCAGATTCTTGAATACACTGATGCTTAGGGTATCATCTTCCATTTGGTAGGGGTTATACAACACTTTGATTCATATACACTGGTGTGCAAAAATTAAGGACGAAGAGGAGAAATTAGCATAACAGCGGAACGAGCAGACAGAACGGACTGAAAGACCACTCAGGAGATAGACTAGGGTCTGGTACGGTAGGGCATGCGCATATATGCAGCATGACGGGGGGGGGGGGGAAGGGTATAAAGCACACGGGCGGTGTACACTCAGCAATTCGGTGAAAGTTATTGCATGGTGTAAATCGGTTTTAACAACGTCAAGTTGCTGCCACTGTGTGATATGGCCAACAGGCAATCCAGTAGACGACATCTGGATGACTTTACCTGAGGCTGCGTCATTGGGAAGTTGGAAGAAGGTCGAAGTGTGACTAGTGTGGCCGAGTAGTTCGGGATCGCTCACAGCATCGTTTCATGAGCTTGGAGAGCATTTCAAACGAGAGGAACAGCTGTGCGATAGTTTAGCAGTGGTCGTCCATGAGCAACCACGGTGGCGTACGACCGGTATATTGTCCTACAGACGAGAAGAGACAGACGGCAGACAGCGGGAGAAACCGCAAGGCACATGCAACAGACAACTGGACGTCCGTTATCACGTTTTACCATGGCCAGGAGGCTGCACAAAGGTGGTCTAACTGCACAATGACCAGTACAGTGTGTGCCATTAACGCCTGCTTATCGGAGATGG
Organism: Macrothele yani; assembly: GCA_039090855.1. Classification (NCBI taxonomy): domain Eukaryota; kingdom Metazoa; phylum Arthropoda; class Arachnida; order Araneae; family Macrothelidae; genus Macrothele; species Macrothele yani. The sequence continues at coordinate 84,010,177 of CM077017.1, forward strand.
CGGTTTCTGTGGTGCCAAGAACACAAGAACTGGACACATCAGCAATGGGGTAGAGTTCTATTTATGGATGAGAGCCGATTTAGTGTGACGAGCGATTCTGGACATATACACATCTGGAGAGAGCCGGGAACATGCAATCACACCTCCAACATCATCGAAAGGAATCGGTCTGGAGGTGGCGGAGTTCTCGTTTGGGGCGGAATCATGCTTGGTAGCCGCAATGACCTCCACATTTTCCAAGGAGGTTCAGTCACTGGTGTCCGCTATTGTACCGAGGTTTTCCTGCCTCACTTGCATCTGTTTAGAGGTGCTGTGGGTCCCGAGTTCCTCTTCATGGACGACAACGCTACACCTCATCGTACAGTGGCTGTCACAGAGCTGTTGGAGAGTGAAGATATTTAACGCATGGATTGGCCCGCAAGGTCCCTAGACCTAAATCCAATTGAACACGTGTGGGACCTTCTTGGGAGACGCTTGGCAGCACGTCACCAGTCATCAGCAATGATTCCGCAGCTGCGATTGGCGCTACAAGAGGAATGGACCGTGATGCCTCAACAGCTCCTTGACAACCTCAGCTTGGACAGACGTTGTAAATCCTGCAACGCAGTCAGGGGTGATCATATCCCCTACTAAAGACTGGATTTTTCTTGGCAGCCGCCTGTCACATGGACGTTTCTGTCTTCTGTCCAGTTGTGCTCAAAGCAGCTACCTTTTCAATAAAGTGCCTTTGTATCCTTTGGATTCCTTGTTTAGACGGTTTTGCTCACTTGTCCCATATTCTTACATCCTGGGGATCTTATGGTATGATTTGAGTTGATGTGGAGCACATCAGCACGATGTTACATTAAAAAAACCGTCTCGTCCTTAATTTTTGCACGCCAGTGTAGTTGTAGGTGCTTGGTCGAAGGCACCCATGTTCCCATAATTGTTTAAATGCTTCATAATCTGGTGCATACTACAATGGATTCCACCCTATTTACAAACAAGCAATGGCTACAACCCACCCCCTTCATTTCCTGAACATTCTTTCACCACCTTAGACATATCAGCATATACTAGGAGAGTAGGTAACCTGCACAATTTTAGCAAGCCACTGAAGCATATTATATCACAGCAAACAAATACCGAAAAGCATCAGCCACAGGGTGATTAGCTCATGAAGTACCCTGGTATGTTCCGCAAAGAATTCCATGATATTCCTAACCATGGAATTAGCATCCTGCATCACAGCACAGATCAATATGGAGAGTCCTCCCAGAAGGTGTATATTGTATGATCTTATATATTGAAAGAACTTAAACTTTGCAGCAACGCATTTGAAGCATCATATCAACTGAACCTTTCTGATTCAGTTTCATGACCTGAACAATGTTACCTGATTTATGTATGACATAACATTAAAGTTGTCCTGTCTGTCTGCATGTGTGCACTTGTGTTTGTGTGTTAGCTTATTCATGTGTGCGCACATTTGTGCTTCAAAATATAGCTAAAAATTCATTTCAAGTTAAGCTTTGAACTCATGTAAACAGTCATATCAGAATAATATGACCACTCCCGGAATCGCAGTGTACCCACACAAGCGTGTCACACAGTGCACATGACAAGGTCGACCATATGGAGATATAAACAGCCGACCAAGACAGATGAGCCATTGTGCATTACGTGAGCACAATGGACAGAGGTAGTGATTTGACAATTGTTCAAAAAGGAATGATCATCACCTACCACACTAAAGGTGGAAGCATCTCAGAAATAGCACTCTTCATGGGTTGTTCGCGAGGTGCTGTAGTAAGGGTGTACCAAGAATGGACCACTGGCACACCAAGTACCTCCCGACATCATAACTGTGGAGCCCCAAAGGCCATGAGGACCCCACAGGAGAACGTCGACTGGTAAAGGGAAAGTGACGCGCAACAGTGCAGCAATTGACCCTGCAAATGAAAGCTTGGCACCCAGGTACGTGTCCACAATAACAGTAGAGCAAACCCTGTTATGCATGGGTCTCCAGAGTCTATGCTGCATCAAGGCGCCTATGTTAACCCAGGTCCATCGGCAATGCTGCCTGCAGTTCGCATGGAACTACCATCATTGGACAGTGGAAAAAAGTTGCCTTCTCCAACAAATTGAGATTTCAACCCACAGAAGTGACGGGCGGTGGCAGATACAGTGTCGGACACACGAGAACCAACACCCGGACACACTTATCAGTCAAGTACAGGCTGGCGGTGGCAGTGTGCATGTCTGGGGAATATTTTCTTGGTATGACCTGGGACTGCTGGTACCACTGGATAGGTCCCTGAATGCTAATGGCTACCTGTCCATCCTAGCTGACCACATGCATCCTTTCATGTTGGACGTTTATCCTGGTGGTGATGGTGTCTACCAACAGAATGCAATGCACCCTGCCACATCGCTAAGGGGGTGCACGACTGGTTTCAGGAATAAGAGAGTGATGTCTCTGTTCTCCCTTGGCCGGTGATATTGCCCGATTTCAATCCCATAGAGCACTTGTGGGGAATATTATTGACAGGTTTGACATGCTGACCTGCAACCACATCATCTCTGGGACCTCCGTGCTCTGCTACAGTTCTAATATGCTCGCATACCTCGGGCAACCTTCCATGGCCTCATTGCGTCCATGTCACGCCATCTCACCACCGTCATCTGGGCCAAGGGTGGTTATTCTCATTATTAAGTAGGTGGTCATATTATTCTGATATGACTGTGTGAATCAGAGCCCATGATTAAACCACATTAGCTTCCAAAACTGTTACACGAAAAATATAAAAAGCTCCTACAGAGACATTTTCCAAAAGTCTTATTGTAATCACCATTAACAAAGCCAAATATTCAAAACAATACTAATATTTCTCTCAAGAGAGGGCAAAGAAGGGAAACATACATTATACTGTAAAACATCGTAGGTTCTTCTATGTATAGTCACCAAACTCTAAGGAAATAACAGAACATAAAGATACAACAAAATTGTAGCCACATATGAGAGTAGAACTACTAGCAACATTTCATCTGAATGGAAAACATCATGGAAATTAAAGCAATGGCTTTTTCTGTTCTTTCTTATATGAATTTTAAAGATTAAAGCCTTTTTTAATGGTTTTTACCAAGAAATCCTTTTAAATTTTTGCAAATTTTGGGGGATAACTCATCTTTTACATCAGGCTTTCTTCACTGCACTCCACTATGGTTATAATTACTGTTTTGTTTATAATTATAGCCATAAACATAACTTGGGCTTTCTCTGGGTTGGGGGGGGGGGGGGGGGGTTGCTGCTACAGATCTTAGGTAACTTTTCAAAAAAAAAATTGTAAAACCCAAATTTTTTGACAATTCAACTGTTATGGCAAAATTCTTCATATTTTGAATAACACTGGTAATTCCTAAGGATATTTAAATTAGGGATTATTCAAATTTCTGCATTAATTAATCAGCCCTGATTAAAATTTCTAATTTACAGGTTTGCATGGATTTCTCCCTTGTCTTACATTTTAGAACAGGGCTAAGGAAAAATATGTGTTATAAATTATACCCCCTCCCCCAGATATACAATCGCAAATTCATTGAGAGCATGCATACTGAGGAAATATCCAAGTGTCACAAAAACTTTTTGTTTACAAAATTCTCAAACTCACAAAGGCTAGACATAAAGTGATCTGGCTGAGGAAAAGCAACAACACAACATACACAAAAGTATTTAACTATGCTCCTTGGTATTTTTCAAAGCTTTGGAAGCCATAGGAAGTCATAAAACTTTTCCTAGGCATTTCCTGAAGAATGAAGGATGTTCAGAAAATACCTTGACCAGTGATCAAAGATAACCTTGGTAATAATACAGGAGCAGACCTGAAAGTGACAAGCTAAGCAGTGGGTTTTAAAAATTAAAGCTCTTAGCAACAAAAATGCAGAATTTAGAATGCAGAGCAGTATGACATTTAACTCTTTAACTAGCTGGAACATATTAACTTAGGGGTTGCAAAATAAGCTGAAATAAGCTTGAATGAGTATGTTCAATGTCTAAGAAGTGTGCTAAATATAACCGGGAGAGTAGACCTGTGCATAAGTCAGTGTTGCTTTCACCCTTAGCTTTGTTTTTCAATGTGGTCATTTAGGGGGATGAATGACACTAATCCTTTCTGACTGATTACCTGCTAAATGGGCTATAACAATGTCAAAAAACCTAAGAAATGAAACAGAAAATGTTTAAGTCACTTGTTTCTGCTCAGTGACATGGTATCCATGTCAGGAAGTCTAACCCTTCCCCATCATACCTTGGGTCATGGACATGAGAATAGAGGACAAGAAGTGAGCTCTTATCAAGATTTACAGGTTCACAGTTGGTACCGCTGAGATGAGAGGAGGAAAATAATTGTTTTGTTACTGCTTTCATAAAACCCAGTACATGTGTAAACATTGCTATTTGTGGAGCACAGAAAAATTTGGGTACCATTTTGTTCAAGTACACTGGCCCCTTAAAGGGTTAAAGCCTCATATTTTAGTACAAACCACAAAATTTGCAGCTGTTGGTGTCCACAAATCCCAGCAGAGAATTGTTGGACCCACATATCAAGCATCTAGGGATATGGATAGTAACCAATGAAATGCCAGATGCGACCCTTAGACATATTGGTTCCTCCCCCTGAGGACAGGAGGATTCTACAGGCCCAGAAAAAGAGAGTAAAGAGGTAGAAAACAGGGTAGTAGGAGTACCATGCAAAAGTGCGGGATCAACACTGGAAAGAAATGGGTGAGATATTCTCTGTCTCATACCTATGCAGGATCTGATTTCCTGTTATGTCATTGAGTAAAATGTTTCTTTAGTGCACCACAATATTCAAACCAACAGGACATATTTAGTCCATTTTCAAACTAATTATACAACGGTCGTTCCATAAAAACCGAGAGTAAAATCACACAAAATGAAGAAATATAGGTACAGCAAAATATATGTTATTCTTTCTCAAAGTATCTTTCCTCGGATGATGTGTCCCATCATTCAGTGCACTTTTCAAAGCATGTGGCGAAGGCATTTTGTGGAAGCTGCTTTAGCGACCCCTGTACAGCTTCAATAACGTCAGCATCTGTGCTGAATGTTTCGCAACAAAACTTCTCCTACATTGTTGGAAACAACCAGAAATCACACGGGACAAGATCAGGACTGTAGGCAAGCTGTGGCATGATTTCAATACTGCATTTCATAAGAAACTGCTGGACACAAGCAGCCACATATGGGCAGGCGTTATTATTGTGTAGGATCCACTTGCCCACCAGTTCCGGTCACTTAATTGATATGTGTCGTCACAGATGCTTCAAGACTGAAATATAATACTCTGCATTGACAGTAATTTGTGGAGGAAAGGTATGCTGGTAGACTACACTTTTATGATCAAAGAAAATTATCATCATCACCTTTCCAGCTGATTTGGTTTGGTGGACTTTTTTCAGAGGAGGCGAGCCAGTGTGTTTCCAGACACTCGTTGAGCGCTCTGCAAGGGGGTCGAAATAGTGGACCCATGTTTCATCGGCAGTTATTACTGTGTTTAGAAAGCTTGGATCCTTTACAAGCATTTGTTTCTGCTCATGACACATCTGAACTCTGGCTAACGACTGTTCTCTTGTCAGGTGATGAGGCACCCATCTGGAACACACACGACACAGCAGTAATTTGTCACATAGAATGCAGAATGCTGATGTTTTTGAAATATTAGTTGATGCCGCCATGTCTTTAGATGTCATTCGGCGATCTTCTTGCAGGATTGCCCAAACAGTGTTAACAAAACGCTCTGTAACAACACTTTCAGGTCGACCAGGCCTAAGTGCAAGTTCTGCCGACAAATGCCCTTTTCTGAAATCATGGTGCTACCTAAAAATTTTTGACTCACTCAAACATTTATCTTTGCAAGCCTTTTTTTCTTTAAATCAACTGTTTCTGGAGCCATTTTACCCAAACGATAGCAAAATTTCATTGCACAACACATTTCACTTCTTAACTCTGAATCACTCACCTCCATAGCTGCATCGCAAAATGCAGACATACCTTAACATGTTCGCTGCATTACGACCCACCCGTGGGTCATAACGTGTTTGTTTCATGTGCGACACCCATAAATGCATGCTATACTCCTGTGCTAAAGCAATAACTTCTACATTTTTCAAAGGAGGAAAAAAAAGAAGTTTATATACATAAATCTATAGTGGATATATAGATTTCGTTTTGCTGATGACGTAGTCATTTTTGCAACTACCCCATCAGAGCTGCAGAGTATGATCCAGGAACTTGCTGACAAGAGTAAAGAAGTGGGATTAAAAATGAACTTTCAGAAGACAAAAGTGATGTTCAATGCTTTTACAAGAAATGAAGATTTATCGATTGATGGAGAAAAACTGGAGATAACAGATACGTATGTTTATCTTGGACAGCAGATATCAAGTGAGGGTCACATTGATGAAGAAATTAATCGGCGTACAAAACTTGCCTGGAGAGCTTTTGGAAGAAACAGCATAATTTTCAAGAGCAATATGCCATTATGTCTTAAAAGAAAAGTGTTTGATCAATGCATCCTTCCAGTGCTTACGTATGGTGCAGAGACGTGGACCTTAACTAAAAGAGACATACAAAAGCTGCAGACAACTCAAAGAAGCATGGAGAGGTGCATGCTTGGTATAACCAGGAGAGATAAGAAGAGGAACTCGTGGATCCGAAAAATGACGAGAGTGGAAGACATCATGATCAGAGTTAAATCCCTGAAATGGCAATGGGCTGGACATACTGCCAGAAGGACAGACCATAGATGGACAGCCGAAATTTTAGATTGGATTCCAAGGGACAGGAAAAGACCCAGAAAAAGACCACATGGGAGATGGGTGGATGAAATTCGTAAATATGCGGGAGTGACATGGAGGAGACTGGCACAAGACAGACCGTTGTGGACGAAACTTGGGGAGACCTTCGTCCAGCAGTGGATTGATAATGGTTGACAATGATGATGATGATGATAGTGGATATCGGTCACTTTATGTATATATCTTTAAACGACCTACCAGTGGGACGTAACGCACACATTTGAAACTTATGTTGTAGGTTCTTCTTCTTTGCTCTACAGTGCAATGTGAACTTTGGCCTCCTCAACAAGTTTTTGCCATTGTTTTCTATTTTAAGCCATTATTTTCCAGATCTGGCAGCCCAAGCTTTTTTGTGTTACGTTGTACATTAGTGATAGTTTTTTTTTTTTATTGCAGGTTTAACGACCACCGTGAGCTATAAGCAGTCGCCCGTCCCTAATTTTGGGTCACTGGCTCCAGGGAAGGGAGAGAGCCAGTGCCATAAGACAAACACAACATCCATGCCTCACCGGGATTCGAACCCGGACCCCTTTCGGACGAACGATCAGAAGCCATCGCTTAGACCACTGCGCCACCGGGGCTGCTTAGTGATACTTCATAAATATTGTGAAAACACAAATTTATCCATGACAAAGGTTGAACCCGTGCCCTCTCACTCTGGAGTTAGTTGCTTTTCGTTAATTCTAGACGAGTGTGGAACAAACATCACACATTTTTTTTCGAAGGACCCAAAGGGCAGTACATTAATTTTTACGTTCAGGTTTAGGCGCCAATGTGAAAACAAATTTATCCATGATGGAGATAGAACCCGCGTCCCCTCTCGCTCCAGAGCAAGTTGCTCTCCCAGCTAAGCTACACAGACAGAATATATTGCTGCAGATTTGTCATCTTGACACGCGCTTTACTTCTGTAGTACATCACAACCTCTGTAGTATGTCACAATACATGCACGGTTATGACTGCTTTTCAGACTTCACACCTCCTATTACATTTTGTGTGACGTAGTGCCAAGCCCCTGCTTCTCCCATTACACGTGAGCGTACTTTGCAGACAGCCTGTGCCTGTTGAAAGGGAAGAGGTAATATGATATCCATCTTCTCACTCTATTGACTATGTTCCCTCACCATAAAAGACATAATAAGATCAAGGGTGAAGACCGTGGGAGCTAAGAACTAAGGATAAATAAATACTAGCTAGCACCGAGACGAAAATTAATGCAAGAGATGACAGGTTTATTATATCATTCAAAAAATGAAATTCTTTTCGACAATTTCGGCATTAGTTCCGACTTAGTTCTTGATAAAATCGAGTGTTTCTCTTTCTACAATCAATACTAGTTTCTTTTACGGACAAGGCAGAAAACGTAAATGTAGCAGAATCGACAAACCTTCTACTAGTGTGTCTTCATACTCAAATGTAGGGTTTTTGACTCTGAAAGCAGCAGCACTGAGGAGGTTGACAGCTCTGATGATCAACTTTATCCGCCACCAGGAGAATCAGCTGATTCCAGTGAAATGGAAATTATATCTGACGTTGATTCAGTGGTTTCTTCCAGAATGCCTACTAAAAAATGGAGAAAAATTGACCTCAATAGAGGAATGCCTTTCGTATCCTTTACAGGCAATCGAGAAATAGTTCACGATGTAAGTGGTAATGATCCTCTCCAAATATATTCTCTCTTTCTTTCTGATGATAATTAGGAAACCAATAATTATGTGGAAAAGTTCATATAAGACAAAACCCTAAAAGAAAAATCTTGGGTCCAAAAATGGAATGCCACGGATGTTCCTGAAATGAGAAAATTCATTGGAATCATAATGTGCATGGGACTGGTCGATGTGCCCAATATAAATCAGTACTGGGCTAACAATGATTTGTATTCAGTTCCCCTGATAAAATCAGCATTACCACGTGATCGTTTCTTATTGCTACACAAATTTAGGCATTTGCTGATTTAGAAAAGCCTCGTGAAACCAATCATCGTCTATTTCGTATTAGTCCTCTCATTGGGAGTTTGAATAGAAACTTATCTCCTCAGCACAGATTCTGATAAATCAATCATATAGGCGTAATAAGATTAGGGTTAAATGAACCAAAATCAAATTGTTTTTCTATTCAGTAAAAAGTTACGGAGTGTGTTAATTTGTTTCATCATTGTGTGCTGAACAACAAACCGTTGGTCGTTCCGGCATGTGCATAAGGCGTTATAACAAAAATCTTAAAATGAAGAATCCTAATTGCAGTTTCAATGTAGAATCTACATTAAATATTATAATTACAGTGATGAATTCCTTTCATTATTCGCGTACATAGCAATTTAATGCAGCAAATCAATATATACACTGGTGTGCAAAAATTAAGGACGAAGAGGAGAAATTAGCATAACAGCGGAACGAGCAGCCAGAATGGACCGAAAGACCACTCAGGAGATAGACTAGGGTCCAGTATGGTAGGGCGTGCACATTTATGCAGCATGACGGGGGGGGGGGGTCGGAAGGGTATACAGCACACGGGCGGTGTACACTCAGCAATTCGGTGAAAGTTATTGCATGGTGTAAATCGGTTTTAACAACGTCAAGTTGCTGCCACTGTGTGATATGGCCAACAGGCAATCCAGTAGACGACATCTGGATGACTTTACCTGAGGCTGCGTCATTGGGAAGTTGGAAGAAGGTCGAAGTGTGACTAGTGTGGCCGAGGAGTTCGGGATCGCTCACAGCATCGTTTCACGAGCTTGGAAAGCATTTCAAACGAGAGGAACAGCTGTCCGATAGTTTAGCAGCAGTCGTCCATGAGCAACCATGGCGGCGGACGACCGGTATATTGTCCTACAGGCAAGAAGAGACAGACGGCAGACAGCGGGAGAAATCACAAGGCACATGTAACAGACAACTGGACGTCCGTTATCGCGTTTTACCATGGCCAGGAGGCTGCACAAAGGTGGTCTATCTGCATGACGACCAGTACGGTGTGTGCCATTAACGCCTGCTCATCGGAGACTGCCGTTTCTGTGGTGCCAGGAACACAAGAACTGGACACATCAGCAATGGGGTCGAGTTCTATTTACGGATGAGCGCCGATTTAGTCTGACGAGCGATACCGGACATATACACATCTGGAGAGAGCAGGGAACACGCAATCACACCTCCAACATCATCGAAAGAGACTGGTCTGGAGGTGGCGGAGCTCTCGTTTGGGGCGGTATCATGCTTGGTAGCCGTAATGACCTCCACATCTTCCAAGGAGGTTCAGTCATTGGAGTCCGCTACTGTACTGAGGTTCTCCTGCCTTACGTGCGTCTGTTTAGAGGTGCTGTGGGTCCTGAGTTCCTCTTCACGAACGACAACACTACACCTCATCGTACAGCGGCTGTGTCACAGAGCTGTTGGAGAGTGAAGATAATCAACGCATGGATTGGCCCGCAAGGTCTCTGGACCTAAATCCAATCAAACATGTGTGGGACCTTCTCGGGAGACGCTTGGCAGCATGTCACCAGCCGCCAGCAACGATTCCGCAGCTGCAATTGGCACTACAAGAGGAATGGGCCACGATGCCTCAACAGCTCCTTGACAACCTCGTCCTCAGCATGGACAGACATTGTAAATCCTGCAACTCAGTCAGGGGTTATCATATCCCCTAAAGACTGGATTTTTCTTGGCAGCTGCCTGTCACATGGACGTTTCTGTCTTCTGTCCAGTTGTGTTCGAAGCTACCTTTTCAATAAAGTGCCTTTGTATCCTTTGGATTCTTTGTTTGGACAGTTTTGCTCACTTGTCCCATATTCTTACATCTTGGGGATTTTATGGTGTGATTTGAGTCTATGTGGAGCACTTCTGTATGACATTACATTCGAAAAACCGTCTCGTCCTTACTTTTTGCACGCCCGTGTATATACAGTTTTTTTTTTTTCGGGGGGGGGGGGGGACGCAACCCTAAACATTTTGTGAATCTAACAGGAGGAACTAAAAATTTTAAAATGTCCGAATTTCCGCTAAACCAACTCCAAACGTATTATGGATATTTATGTGATTTCGTAAGTTTTATGTCGCATATGTTTATTATAATAACAAAACGAATATGTTTCGTTATATTTAAACTCTCTTGGACTCTAGCACGGTGATTCGTCAGTTCCGTTGCTACCCCCGATAGAGGCCTCATTTCCTTTCACTGTGTTTCCTGAGTCTCAGACGGAACTGAGCATTTAATGTGTGAAGTAGAAGTTGTAATCTAGCAGGGTTATTGATCACTTTCGTTGCTACCTCTGATGGCGGCTTCATTTCCTTTAACGGCATTTCCAGTCTCATACGGAAGCGAGCATTTAATGTGTGAAGCAGTGTGGATGTGTAGTGTTTTACTAATGAAAGTTTGACCTCATTGAGCAGCAGTATTTTAATATGAGTAGGAAAATTAGTAACTATTTTGCATCATCACAGCCAGCAAAGAAGTGTAATAAAGTGAATGATGACTCTGTAAAAACAAAAGATGGGACAACGGTGTTGTGTGATACAGCGTTGTCTGTTGACAATGTAGAGAGAGTGAGCACGCAACCCCGTCTTCTGATAATCTTCCTGAATGTCGGGATTTTAATAAGAAAAATGAATTTTGGAATAAATACGACTGGTTAGTGGTTAAAAATAAAAAACTTGGCTGCAGAGCTTGCAAAGAAGTTGGTGCTTTGTGACCAGAGCGTAAAATGCAAGGCATGAACATTTCTCAACATGAACATTTAGTGCAACAGGTGAGGATAAATCAGATCAGATGTTTTTTCTCCAAAAGAAAATTTTCAAACATAAAGAAAGTTCAGCTCATCAAGCAGCTCTTTCAATACTGGAAAAAGCAAAAACTAAATCTTTGGAAAGTGTATGCACCTAAGCTTTCGAGATTGAACAGGAAGTAACAGCCAATATATTTAGAACAGCATAAAAGCAGTTAAAAAAAATCTAGCATTTCATGATTTTAAGTCAGAAATTGATGTGCAAGAGCTGAATGGAATCAATATGTGCAGTATTTTACACTCGACTAATGCATGCATTGATATTGTGAACCACATTGCAGTGGAAATGAAAAGCCCTGTCATTAAAAACATAATAGAGTCGAATAATAAAACCGCCCTCCTTATAGACGAAAGCACTACAATAAGTCAGTTGTCCTTGCTCATTATTTACATAAGAACCACATTTCCAGACATGAATGAGCCTACCAACCTGTTCCTTGATATCATTGAACTTAAAGATGTCACTGCTTAAGGAATATTCAAGTCGCTGATGACCCGTTTAAGGGAACTTGGTTTTCATGATGATTTTCTGAAAGAAAATCTCTTGGCAATTGCAACTGATGGGGCTGCAGTAATGCTTGGCCAAAAGAAAGGTGTAGTGACACTACTTAAAAGTTAGTTTCCCAAAATTTTATTTTGGCATTGTGCTAATTACAGATTAGAACTTTCTGTGTCAGATGTAATAAACAAAGACTTCGCGTCACAAGTAAACCACTTCAAATAGTTTATTGATAAACTGTACACACTGCATCACCAGTCCTCTAAAAATGCAAAGGAATTAAAATATCATGCGGAACAGCTTGACAGTGAAATTTTAAGAATTGGTAGGCTTTTAGATAGTTGATGGGTTTCTTCCAGTTTCAGCTGTATGGCAAAATTTTGAGGCATGAGAATAGAGACAGAACTGAGCGAAGCTTGTATGAAGGACTGCTACGGAAATTCACCAATGTCGATTTCATTTTAGATCTTGCCTTGATGTGTGATGTTCTTCAAGAATTAGCAGAACTTAGTACAGAATTGCAAGCATGTGATATCACACTGTACTCTGCTCACACAAAAAAAAAAAAAAAAAAACTTAAATTGTTTGATGAAAAGAAGACAAAAATTGGGACCTTATTATCTGGAAGCCTTAAAAAGCAGAAAAAAATTTAGACTTAAAAGGAGTTTCACTGGAAATTGGGGCAAGAGCCGCAAGACATAGACAGGGAAATCATATCGATCCAGTAAAATTCTATAACACTCTGAAAACCCGTATGGAGAGTCGATTTTTAGCAAGAAAAGATGCTGAAATTCCACAATGGGCCAAGGTGCTGGATTGCAAAATTTGGCCAGATAATTCTCCTTTGACCTTTGGTGAAACACAAATAATTAACTTGTGCGACAGATTTGGACTTCCTGATAGACAAATCCTAAGGGGTTTTCGAGAGTATCTTTCAGAAAAGAAGATTCCATCATCTCTTACGCCTCTTTTAAATGCAATCAAGAACATTCCAATTTCAACAAGTGAATGTGAACGTGGCTTCTCTCTGATGAATTTAACACCGACTCCAACAAGAGCTTCATTGCATTTAAACACTGTAGCCAACTTAATGTTTATGAAATTGGTAGGCCCTCCTTTGTGTTTGTTTAAGCCTTCAGTGTATGTAAATTCATGGTTTTTGAAAAGATGACATCTGGGACAGACACCAAAAGCAAACAGAGGAATCGGGAAGATTTTAGTGAACACAACCTCATGCCAATGTGGAAGTCACTGTGAGCTGTGTAATATGAGGTAATGCATGTTCTTGGTAATTTTGTCCATTGACTGTATTTATTTTTCCCGATTTGAACTACAAAATGGTGATTTCTTTGAGTCAAACTGAGAGCACCCCTAAACACTTTTTTAGAAAAAAAAACACTGCATATATATATATATATATTTTTTTTTTTACATTCTTCACTTTTTTTTTGTTTATTTTAGAAATGAGCTGATATAACTAAAAAACATTATACTACTCTATCACCTCACCGTAGATTCCATGTAATAATTCATATAGGTATAATAAATTTAGGACTAACAAACGAAAGGTAAACCGTACCGCGTTTAAATGGAGTGCGTTTATCAATTTCATCATTGTGTGCTAAGGGAACCACCAGCGACTGCTCCTGTTCTTGCAGTATGCTATCTAAACATCGTTCGATACAAAACGCAAACATACAAACCACAGGCATCAACCGCCATCTCTTGGTAGACAAGGAAAACACTTCCAAGAAACAACCCACCGGTGTGTCGTACAGCACTGTATTGAAACAGTCTACGACCCACCGGTGGGTCGTAACGCACTACAAAAAAGTCACCGAAAAACATCGCCGCAGCAAACGTGTTAAACAACTGCGCAATAACAAAACCAGAATCATCTGCCATAGCTAATAACTGTTGTCATAGATACTTCCTTAATTCAGTTAGTTGTCTGCATGGCTATTTCCCCCATAGCACTGTTGCCAATTAAAAAAAAATAAATCAGTCTCAGTTTTTATGGAACAGCCTTTATAGATAGAGTAAAGCTTAAATCATGCTGCTAAATTGTTTAACCAAGGCTGAACTAGATTACATACCAGGCTGTAACATCAAGTGAAAACAGAGGGGACAAAAGTGAGGAGTCGGGATGCAGCACCATCTATTGACGTGTGACTCAGAAACAAGCACATTGTTTCTGTATCATTATTTACATCATTAGAACAGATACATTTTATTTACATTCTAAACTTGTGTCATTTGAGCAAGGGAATTTTTAACGGAAAATGATTTGATTTAAATACACTCATTGTCATAAAAATCTGTGCACCAAGGAGAAAGCGTCGGATTGAAATGAGATTTTAGTAGTAAGATGGTACGTACCAAGGACAGAAGTGATTACAATATCACAGAAGTAGGGCAATTTCCAGCGGACATACGGTACACATTCCGGTCGGTGTTAGTACCGAGTCGAACCGCCTCGTGTTCGGATACATGCCGTGATACAATCCGGCATGGAGTCAAAGAAATGCCGTATGTTATCCTGGGACAGATTGGCCCACACTTCTTTCAACTGATGCTCTAAATCACGAACACTGGGACATGGAGAGAGCTGGCGTCCCCTCTGGTCTCACATGTGCTTGATGGGTGAAAGATCAAGCGATGTGGCAGGCCATGTATGCGTCGAAGCATGACATATACAGTTCTGGAAACCTGAGCCGTGCGTGGAAGGGCGTCATCTTGTTGGAAAATCTGGTCTCACACGTGCTTGATGGGTGAGAGGTCAAGCGATGTGGCAGGCCATGGATGCATTGAAGCATGATGTAGACAGTCCTGGAAACCTGAGCCGTGTGTGGAAGGGCATTATCTTGTTGGAAAATATCTCCAGGTCGCCTCGCCAGGAAAGGCAGCACATGGGGCAGCAGGATCTCCTGTACGTAGTGCTGGGCTGTCAACATCCCTCGGATCACTGCGAGGGAAGTCTAGCTGTCACATGCGATAGCTCCCCAGACCATCATGCCTGCAGTTCAGGCCGTGTGCCACTGTACAGTGAGGTTGGGATTGTAGAGTTCACCTGCGATCCTCCACAATCTGACATGGTAGTCATCAATTCCCATATAGAAATGAGATTCGTCGCTGAACACTATATGTCTCCAGTCTATAGCATTCCACGTTGCTTGCTGCCTACACCACTGCCAACAACGGCGATGATGGTCAGGTGTTAATGGCAGAAAACGTAAGGGCAGTCGAGAGTGCAGATTAGCTTCTGCCAGGTGTCTGGAAATGGTTCCGGCAGACACAGGAGTCCCTTGTACAGCTGTCACATGCCTCTGGATATTGGACAAGGACGTCATTGCATCTGTGCATGCTGTACTCGCGATTCCATGGTTCTCTCTGCTGGTGGTGTGTCTGGGTCATCCAGAGCCAGTCTGTGTGTGTGGGGGCCTTAGCTTATTGAAAGATTCTAGAATTTTTTCTGCCAATTTTTTTATCTTGGCTATCTATTATGAATAGAATGTCATCATATACTTAGTATATATACACAGTTAAAAATATGTGGGTTTTATTCAGATATTCTAGTTTTTCCCCCCACACATAGTAATTCAACAGTAATAGAGGCATTGTTACCATACTTAGTCATTAGTCCAGACTCTGGAGAATTTCCCCCTCAAACTGAAAATATTAATAGTTGTTCTTTAGTGAAAAGATGAGCATTTCAAATAATTCCATTATCTATTTTTCTCACCATTATGAAAAACCATAACATCATTCAGATATTCTGCTAGAAACTCAATTAACAAATCGAAATTGATGTTAGTGAACAAATCTGCAGTTAAATCTATACACAATTAACAAATTTAAATTGATGTAGTATGGTCAAAAACAATGATTAATAACCAAACCAACCTCCCAAAGTACATAACCACCATGTACTTTGGGAGGTTGGTTTGGTTATTAACATTCATATTTTCTTCATGTGGTCTTGAACCTGAACAGAATATGAATATTGCTATCATCACTAAGCTGCTCAGAAATTCAGAAGTTAGTTTCTTAAAGAACGATAACCTACCAAATTAAAATGACTAATGATGTTAAATTTTACTTACCACTGACAAGTACGCACAGAAAAGAGTGTTCCTTGAATGATGAATTAGTCTGCTTCAGAAGTTTTTTATATTTCACTTACATTGTAGTTTTCATACAGTTGAACTCAGGATCCCTAATCTGCATGCCTGTTAATATGGAGAACAAGAGTGACCACTCTGATTTGGCTGATGATGGTAAAGCATTTTAGGCACTGATTATACATCAGTTGCATGGAAATGCTTTACCTTAGGTAGTGTATCAGCTGTCATAGTTTGCACAATATCAGTGTTTGATTCTCCAGCAAGACAGTACAATTTTTTGAGGTTTTCTAAGAAGTTCATATAAATAGTAAGCAAGTGCAACTGAAGGCAATGCTTTGCCTCACCTCCACAATTCGAATGAACAATTTGGGCTTATGACTATTCTGGCAGCTGCTATTCTCAAAGTTTTCCTCAGTACTGCATCAGAAAAGATTAATTTAAAAAATAAAACTTGACAACTAATGGCATCTGAAAACAAGACTGCATTGGATAAGTGCAAAAGTTCTCACATATTTATATAGTGTACATGTAAAACAAAGCTGTTTTTTACTTACACAATGTTTATTGTGGAATTAACTTTTTACGAGTCTTAGAAGTTATTATTCAAAAACGTTGGCGGTCAAATGTTCGAACTAAAGCCTAGTTCATCATCAAGACTACGTCACTGGAGTAGTTGCTGCCACTCAGTCGGAAGTGTCCAACCACAATTGTCGCTAATTCTAGTACTTCTTCTTGCTATTTCGATCACTTCTTCTAGTTTCCTCTTTACTAAGTTTGACTGATGGGTGATTATTCTTACTGAGTCCCAATTTATGGAGTGTCCACTTGCTTGTATATGTCTGTCTAGCCCTGTTTTGTTACTAATGTTTCTAATAGCTGCCTGGTGTTTCTTTCATTCGGATTTTAATACTCCTCCCTGTTTCTCCTATGTAGCTGAGTCCGCAGTTACAGTCAATGCAATATATTACTCCTTCTTGCAATTGGATGTCCACTTCTTTCTGCTTTAAAGCTGGCAGGAATTTCTTTAATTTGTTATTTAGATCTGGAGCAAGCTTGATATTATATTTTGCTCTGATCCTCTTCAGTTTTTTAAAAAGTCCTTTGTGGTACATAATTTTTCTGGTGAATTTGAAGTTGTTTACTTCTTGCTTCTTTTTTGGCACTTGCCTAAATAATTTCTCAATATATGGGGAGGGGTAATTATTTTTTGCCAATATTTCTTTTAATTCTTCTCTATGAAGATCTTTTTGAGCATCTGAAGAGACAAGGACTTTAATTTTTTCCAAAATTGTCTCGCTGTATTCAACTTAATACAGTCAGGGTGGAATGAGCAGAAGTCTAACATCTTCCCTGTGTTAGTGGGTTTTCTGAAAAGCTGAGTGAAGATTCTCCCCTCTCTTGAGGTCAAGGTTAAATAAAGGAAATTGATGCCATGGTCTTTTTCCAGTTCCAGGGTGTATTGCAAAGAATTTTCTCGAGAGTTAAATTCTGCCAGAATCTGAGTGGGTAGAGATTAGTCCACATTATCTAAAATTTTATTATTACAAGGGAACAATGTTTATTTCAATCTACTGCAGAGTCCCCGTCATTACAATGGACTTGTTTCCATCATTTGGTTATCTGTTTAATTTCCCTATCAAAGAAAATAGCACCCTTGTAGTCAAAATACATTTGAATTGCTATTTTGACCTCACTATGATGTTTTATGGTTTTACCAGTCACATGATTTTGCAGTGACCAGAATAAGTGAAAATTGTTTTGGTGCTAAGTTCAGTGAATATGGTGGGCGATGCAAAAGTTCTCATCCAAGTTCTAATTTGTGCTCTGTTGCCACATCTACATACAGTCTAGCATATTTTTATGATGGAAAACGCCTTTCCAATTCAGCACACTGGGCAATTTAGACTTCAAAGGTCTTGTTTGCTCTATCAAGTTGCTAAGACCAAAGACATGCAGTGATAATTCAGTTAGATGCCAACAGCTCATGATGGATAATATCCTTGCAATTTCACCACATGCAAAAGCATTACCTTCTTCAGGTGAAGATCAGCTTTTCGAGTCATCAGTGAAACTTCTACTTTTCGCAAAAAATATTTGGTGCATTTAATATTCTTTTATAATACTGACTTTTTGTCTCCAATCACCATTTGATCCAAAAACAGATCAGTTTCGTACTGAGCTTGCAGAGACATATTTATCATCACTAGCCATTTGGCTCTTGGCTGATAATTGATGTGGTACCCACTGTTCTAGTTTTTGGACCATCCAAATAGCCTAAATTCTCCTCATGGCAGTTGTCTGATGAACAGAAAGTATATCAACTATATTCCCATAGGTTTGATGAGGGTCAGACTCCATTATTGCCAATATTTCTACATCACACACTACAGAAAGGCATTTAGAATGGGATTTATCTTCAAGTGTCCTATCACCAGAACGTAACTTGGCGACCCAATCTCAGCACGTTCATTCACCTACAGCATCTATTCCATGTACAGCACATACGTCCCCTGTGCCTTGGTAGCTGTACTTTTTTTATCAAATACAAAAAGCAAATGATGACAAATGTGCACTGTATCAAAACTCACGTTAACACCTCAAATGTTACACATAAGTGAGTTACAATTGCCAAAGCTGCTGTTTTCATCACAACGAAGCTCCAGCCGACTAACTGTATGGTACTGCTACATGCTCTATGCTTTGGAATTCAAATACAAAGCTTCACTTGCCAGGCAAACCTAAACAACAAGAACTTATGTTATTACGCAATATATTTTTAAGGCTTCTAATCTAACAGTGCAAATCTGGTTCAAGAAGTGACAAGGGCTTGGAAAGGAAGAAAGGTTCAGGAAGGCCATCTGTGGTTGCTTTGGATGCCTTGCTCATGGCTGTTGAAGCAACAACAAGCACCCGCAAATTGTTGGCTGAATAGGGAGTTTGCAAATCCACAATTGCTAACCATGTGGCTACACAAGCTTGGAAAGGTCTGCTGATAATGGAGTGAAGTGCCACATGAATTGACTCCAGCACAAGCTCAAGGATGTGTCGACATATGCAAGGAATTACTCAGGAATCCAAATGACACTATTCAAGTTACTAGGGATGAGAAATGGATCTGTCTATAAATACCATATGCCTTCAAACCAGTGGTTGAACCCAAGTGAACCACATGCTGTGTGTCAGGTGGAATTATTGGATTCGATCGACTTTGAGTTCATTCCAGATGGCCGGGCTGTCAAAGCTGAACTGTATTCCAAGCAGCTGGATATGACAACTGAAGCAATAATACCCTGCTTTAGTCAACCAAAAGCAAGTGTTCCTTCAATAGGACAATGCCAGGCCTCATACCGTCATTTGAACTTGATAAAATCAAGCTCTGCCACACCCAGCATACAGTCCTGACCTTTCCCCCTTCTGATTATCATCTGTTTTGGGTGATGGCACATTTTCTCTATGGTAGGGACTTTGCTGATTCAGACAACACTGAATGTGAGTGTCAACTGTTGTTTGCATCTAAGCTGAAGGCATTGTACTATGCCAGGATTAAACACCTTGCAAAAAGACTGGTACAGACTCTTGAACATGATAATGCATACCTTGAAATACAAGCACTTTCTGTTACAAGGTTCTTAGAAAGTACATTTCACGAATCAAATTAGTTACTTTTTTTTTAAACATGAATCAAATTACTTTTTATAAGTACCTGTTAGTTTCATCATTACATGAACCAGTTCTGTTTCTACAGTACAGCAATTTTTGAAGCTAGTACAGTATTTATAGAAATAAATAATGGTCCAACAAGTTTTACCACCAGCTTTTCCTTGATGTTCTTTAGTTCATGCTACAATTAAAATAAGTTTTGCAGTTTTTAATTCATGCAGATGTTATATATTAAAAAAATTTGGCAGCAATCTAACCTATTCTCTTTATTTCAATTTTTTTTTCACACTGTAGTATCTCTGTTTGCTTTGAATATCCTTAAGACTAAATATGTATTCCATCGAATTTAAGAGCATCAAACTTTCCATTTCTTTTTTTATTAGTCATATCATGTACTGGAAGTTAGAAATGAAATTCCTATCCTGATTTTTCTCATTTATTACATTGATGGATCTGTTACCTTTTCTGCACTGACAAGCTACATCTGCATGGAGTGAAACTTATTATACTTAATGACTAGCTGGTTTAGCTGCTATCAACAAACTGAAGTTGGTTTCATTCAAATAAACATTTTAATTTTCAGGTTTAAGAGCTGCACATGAAAAAAAAATTGTTTAAGAGGCAAATTCACTGTAAGAACAACACCCTCAAATTTTGCTATTCATCAACCACTGATGCAAGAACTTGAATGAACATAATAAAAAAAATGTTTACATTGCTATATCAGCTTTCTGTATATATTTAAAGTTAATTTTCCATAATTTCATAATACTGTTTGTTATTTATTGTAATTTATTTATAAAATATAAAATTGAAACTAAAGTTGGTAATGAAAATATTTTTTTTCTGTAATCTTCGCGCTTTTTTCGTCATTCAAATCTTAACCTAAAAACTTGGCGTTTGGTGTTTGTCCTAGAGCGTTATTTGTTCAAATTCTTGTCAGCATGATGAGTTCTGACATTAGAAAACAATCGAAGAAGATCGTATACAGTGTGTACACAGCTGTTTGAAATAACTCGTTACTTCCAAACCAGATGCAACAGTGATGGAATTGTGCAGCAAACACAGAAAGCAACCACCCAAGCGACTGGCGTCTCCCATCGAAGAGTGCCTTAGCCATCATACCTCAAGTGTAGTGGGAAAAGTAGCTTAGTCATATTTTATCTCTTTCCCGGAAGCCGTTACCCTGGCAACGAGGGTGAGAACAGAGGGGAAGTGTAACCTTGAGCCAAATCATGCACATGACTCAAGTTACTCTGTCTACAGCTCAGCGTTTCTAGTTCTACTCAATTCTCTGCAGCATCTCACTTGCACATGCTATCAGTATACGCTCGGCGTTATCCGGTCTGTATTTGTTGTCTCGATCTCAGCATTTCTCAGGCTTTATTCTTTTTATTCTTACGTAGTTTCTATCGCTAACCACAGCATTTGCACATAGTTAGGAGTGATTTATCTTGTGCCTGTCACACAACCATTGAATCTCCTATAACTTGCAACGAATGTCAACCCGTGAGATGACATCATCTCAAGCATCTTCTAATATCTGGAACTATTTCCAAATTTCGGATAGTGAAAATTATGCAAATTGCAGTTTGTGTTCTTCAAAAATATCCAGAGAAAAAGGGTCACATACTACTTCAGCAATGTGGAAACATTTGAAAGCCAAACATTTATCCAAATTTTAAGAACTGAAAGATAGAAGAAGTTCACCATCCCCATTACCGACTCCAGCTTCACCCTAAGCCCTTTGACTGTCAGAGTTGACTTCTGATTGGAAGACAATAATGACCCAGATGATCCAGCTGTCATTAGGAGTCTTGCATCAGTTAGTTCAACTCCTAGTCAAGGTTCAGCAGCTTCTTCTAATGGAGAACAAAGCTCTTTCGAAGCGCCCCCAGTAAAACGCAAAGCAGTGTCTCCTAACCAACTGACTCTGACAGCATTTATTGATAAAATACAAAGTTCTAAGCCTGAAGACAAAAGAGGTAAAACAATTACCAGATTAGTCGCCGAAATGATCCGCAAAGATAACCAATCATTGTCCACAGTAGAAGAAAAATGTTTTAAAAAAGTTGATAAACCACCTTGAGCCAAGATATATCAATCATCCCAAGCAGGAAACACTCTGCCCAAAATGTAGTTCCAGAGATGTATGAAGAAGAAAAAATAAAAGTTGAGAATCTTTTAGATAAAACCGAGTTTATTGCGATCACAACAGACATGTGGACATCAACATCTTCTGACGATTACCTTAGTTTCACAGTTCACTTCATAGATGAAAACTTTGAGTATCATCACTTGTGCTCAGAATGTATTCCCTTTGCAGAAGTTTCACATACAGCACCTGCAATAGAAACTTTCATTACCAACACTATGAAAGAATGGAATCTCTTAGAAAAAGTTGTGTTTCATGAAAGACAATGGGCCTAATATGGTTGCAGCTTTCGAACGCATAACCTTTGACCACTTGCCATGCCTCGCTCATACATTTAAATTAGTTCTCAAAGATGGTTTACTGAACAAGAGTGAAATTAAGGAAATGTCAACCTGCCGGAGTATTGTGGGACATTTTAAGCACTCTTCTAAAGCCGTGAAAGTCTTACGAGCTTCTCAAGCTAAGCTAAGTCTTAAACCACATCGTTTGATACAAGACGAACCAACTAGGTGGAATTCTCAGCTTCACATGCTCATTCGCCTCATGGAACAAAAGCAAGCTGTTTTATTATCTGCCTGAGTTAAATTTTTAGGTAGATTTAGTGCTCGACAATGGAAAACTATAGAAGAAGTGATACGAATCCTAGATGTGATCGATAGAGCTACATTTGTGGCCAGTTCCAGCGAAGTAACAATCTCAGAAATAATTCCTTTAGTGAATAGCACCATTAGTATTCAACAAAACTTCAAATCAACTTTCGGTTCCATACAGGGTTTTTGAAATGATTTGCTTATATCTGTAAAACGGCGCTACCAGTCTGTTGAGATCGAAAAATTGTATGCTCTTAGAACTATACTGGATCCCCGATTCAAAGGAAGTGTCTTTTTGAGCAAAGAAAACCTTCAGCAAGTTAAATCAACACTGGCCATTGAAATTTCTGATATTAGTATTTTGCAAGCAGACGACAGTGATCTGCAGTCATCAGAACAAAGTCAAAGAAATACCACTCAAAAATCATTAACTCAACAACAAGGAGTTCACAGCATGAGGAGTTACTATTCTCAATTGATGACACTATCTACCAGCAGTAAGCAGAGTTACAGTTTGTCTCCTGAAGAAGAAATAAATGTCTACTTAGCAGAAACACACACTGCTTCTACCATCTGCAGACATCTTTCTTTAAATACTGGAAGGACAACAAAAAATATCAAAATTTGAGGAAACTCAAAAAAGTTCTTAATCGAACCACCATCGACAGTAATGTCAGAAACACTATTCAGCACATCAGGTGTCATAGCTGATAAAAAACAAAGTAGGCTAAACACAGAGCGAGTTCGAGTGCTAGTGTTTTTAAATAAAAATCTCCATTAAAGGTTTCTGATTTTTTTACATTGCCCTGAAAGAGTTCAGTGTTAAGTGTTTTTATTAACTCTTAAAACAAACATGTTTTTGATTTTTCTTAATTTTCTGGAAAGAATTTACTCAATTTAGTGTTCCATGTTTAGTGTTTATCTATGTTAACACTTGAAATAATCCTCCCCACCTCTACACTTCTTTTGATTTAAAAAGGTTTTGGAACTTTTGTTATTAAAGAAAAATGTCAAAAATGTGAATTATTACACAAATATTTTTTTGTCCAATTATGTTCAGAAAATGGAAATAAACCTCAAGACTCAAGAGTTATGTACTCTATTTAGTAAAGGTAAATTATAAGTTAATTAAATTTAATTAGTATCTTTTTAATAAGTATGGGTATATATATTTTTAAAACTGCATTCTTTAATTTGATTTTCACTAAACACAGATTTCAAATTTTGCTCCACTTAAAAACTTTTAATTTTAAGTAGAAGTATTTTTTCCCCTTTTTTTCTTATAATTATTCTTACATGAAGGATTCAAGATTCGGGAGATTCGAGAACCTTTTAGGATTCGGATTTGAGAAAATTTAGGATTCGTCCCACCTCCAATTTTTGCAACTGAAAAGGACCTAAACAAAAATAAAATATGAAAAGTTTAATAGCCTTTCTTACATGAGAACTTTCACACACAAAAAAAATGAATGAAGCAAGAAAATCAAAATATTTTTTCTTCTTTTAGTTTCATGCATATCTACAGCCCATTTTGAAAACCATGAATGCTATTTTTTGGTAGTTTTAATTCTAAATCTTTCTTTTATCATAACAGTAGCACAATGCCCTAAACAGATTAGTTCAACATCAATCCTTAGAGCTGCAGCTTTTAACATCATAAAAATGTGTGGACCACTAATACAACTTCATTTATTTATCATTGATTTTTAAGTTACTTCTAATGAAGTGTCAGTTTAATATAAAACTCAGATTTTTCAGCATCCGTGAAATTATTATCTTCACTTTTACTAATCACAGTGAACTTAGCAGAAGAAATTCCTCCCAAACTTTACGATGAGCATTAGCACCTAGCCTTGCACTTTGTATCATCCCAGCTAGGTAGGGGCAAAAGAGGAAAGCAATCTAGGATCAACAGTATCCGTTCATTGACTCCTATTCATCTTTATATAGCCTTCTGTAACTTTTCAGTACAATTTTTCTACGACTAGCATTTTGTGACCTGAAATGTTGAGCGATCCCTACATCACAATTCACAGCCTCTGACAAATATCAACTTTATTTCACCGATAGTGAAGACTATCAAAATTCATTTTCCTGAGAGAGAGAAAAAAGAATTTCTCAGCTAAATCTAGATGAAGAACAACTTGATTCACTATAGTTGACCAAGTGAGGGAATTCTCTAGATTCGTTTGAAAATGAAACTTCAGAGAATTGTAATTGTTGTAGTGTATGCTCCTTGTGACTTGGAACCTTCTGATAAGAAGGAAGATTTCTGGAATGAGCTAAAAGCTGTTTTGAGCCAGTTTGGTGCTACAGAAAAAGTTATAATAGCAGGGGATTTCAATGCTAGAGTAGGCATGCAGAATGCAATTTCTGACAATGTTCTGGGTAAGTTTAATGATCCTTGTGTGAATGATAATGGTGAAATATTAATTGAACTCTGCATTGAGAATGGTTTGTGTGTATCTAATACATTTCTCAACCACAAGTATATCCACACATATACTTAGGAAAATCGTACTCTTGGTCAAAAGAGTGATAAATTTTGTTGTCTACGATCAGCGTCCGAAACACTTAGTTGCTGACACCTGTGCGATAAGAGGTGTAAATGTTGGTTCTGATCATTACTTGGTAGTATCACAAAAAAAACTGAATGTTGGTTGGAGGAAAAGGAATACAAAGAGGCCCAGGATAGAAAGAATAAAGGTTGAAAGGCTCCATGAAGATCATCAGCATCATTCTGACTTACTCAGAGAACGACTGAAGGAGCTGGAAGTCTTTTGTGTGAGGGATGTAGAAAAGAAGTGGGGATGTTTTAAGAACTCTGTTGTCACTGCTGTTAAAGAGGTCTGTGGCACCACAATAGTGGGTAACAATAGAGGTGATGCTTGGTGGAACAGTGAGATTGAAGAGGCAGTAAAGAAAAAGAAGGAAGCCTATTTGGGGATGTTGCAAGGTAGAGTCTCTGTGGATGAATATCACTGTAAGAAGCATGAAGCTGGTTTGCTAGAGTAAGGCAAAAGTTAAGAAGGAGAAGGTGGAAAGGCATGAATTGGCTTTTTGGAAAGATTGGAAAACTTTCTGGAAGTTCATGAGACTCAGGAAAAATAGGGGAAACAAAGTTGTAAGTTGTGTGAAGAATAGGGTTGGGGAAATGATGTGGGAGCCGAATGAGTTAAGTGAAATATGGGGTGAATACTTCTATGAGTTATTAGATCAAGAAAGCAAAGATGATTCTGAGACAGATGCAGATGATGTCACAGTGAGGGATGGAAGCACAGGAGGGATCTCAAGAGAAGCGTGTAAAGCTCTAAAATCTTTTCAGAATGGTAAGTCTCTGGGAGTTGATGGCATAACTGCCGAGATGTTGAAATATGGTGGTGACTCTGTAATTCACTGGTTAACTGAAATTTGCCAGTTGTGCTGGGAGTTAGGAATGGTCCCTCGAGATTGGAAGGATGTTATTATTGTTCTCTTGTATAAGGGAAAAAGCAATCAGACTGACTGCAAGAACTATCGTGGCATTAGCCTACTAAGTGTGCCAGGGAAAGTGTTTAGTTTAGTAACGTTGTTATTGAAAAAGTACGAGGTCTTACATCAGAGAAAGTGTGGGATGTTCAGAGTGGTTTCATGCCTGGTAAAGGCTGCACTAACCAAATTTTTGCATTATTTTTGCATTACGCATGATGTGAAAAGTATCTGGCTGTTGGTAAGAAAGTTTTTCCTTCCATCATAGATTTAGAGAAAGTTTACGATAGAGTTAATAGGACACATCTGTGGAAGGTATTGAATGAATATGGTGTTACTGCGAATCTACTTAATAGTGTAAAAGCCGTGTATGCTGGTAGCAGAGTTTGTGTACGAATGAATGGTGTTTTATCAAAATGGTTTTCTATTGGTGCAGGAGTCGGACAGGGTTGTGTGATGCCACCATGCCTGTTTAATATATTTATTGATGCATGCATGTGTGATGCCAAAATAGATAATAGTGGTTTATGTCTAGGTGATATCCATGTATGCAGATTGCTGTATGCTGATGACACTGTCCTGTTGGCAGAGAGTAAAAGTGAGTTGCAGAGTATGTTGTCCCAGATGTACATAAAATTCAAACTGAGTATAAATAAGGGAAAAAACAAAGTTATGGTCTTTGAGAGAGGAACTGGTAGCACTGAATGTAATGTAAATATAAATGACACAGTGATTGACCAGGTGAGTGAGTTTGTGTATTTAGGATGCATGTTTGACAGAGAGAACAAATTGGATGGTGAAATTAGTAGGCGAGTGAATTCTTCATTGAAAGTCATAGCTGCTCTGGGAGGTTTTCACAGGAATGATGGGTTCTCTAGAGAGTCCCGCATGGTTGCGTATAAAAGTGTAATTGTTCCTACTCTGATGTATGGTAGTGAAACCTGGGTACTACAGAAAAAACATAGAAGTTGTTTGTGTGCTGGAGAAATGTGTTACTTACAGGGGGTTTGTGGCCAGACACAGTCTGCTTGTGTGAGGAATGAAGATGTGTTGCCGTTGTGTGATGTGAAGCAAAATGTTGTTAGCAAGGTGGAGAACAATATGCTTTGGTGGTTTGGCCATGTTGAAAAAATGAGGGATGAGATGCTTAGTAAGAAAATCTTTTTATCCCAAGTGGCAGGAAGGAAAGGCAGAGGAAGGCCAAGGAAGACATGGGTGGATCAGATTCAGGAGTGTCTGCATGAGAAAAAGATTATGAGTATGAAGTATAAAAGATCTTGTGTACGGCATGTAATGGATACCAGCGAAGCCCGAGTTGTATGTC
Source organism: Macrothele yani (assembly GCA_039090855.1). Lineage (NCBI taxonomy): Eukaryota > Metazoa > Arthropoda > Arachnida > Araneae > Macrothelidae > Macrothele > Macrothele yani. The sequence goes on from CM077017.1 coordinate 84,037,629, forward strand.
AAAATCACTGTAAATGGAGAAGTTTGATACGACAACAGCAAGAAAAGTTTCTGGTGGTTTGTATTTCTTTTGGAAGCTAAGCTCTGAATCTCAGAGAACAGCTAGGTGATATGTATGTATAAAATGACTCCATCAATCACAAAAATTTTGCTAGTTTCATTCTGAAAAGAAAAGAAGAAAACAGAAGAGTATTCCTTATGGGTGATAATTACTCCTCTGCTGAATTTATGAGACTTATTACTTCTAACAAAACAACTAACACCTTTATTACCGTTGGAATATGTCTCACATAATTTAATTGGTTGTACATAAAAGACGAATTTGCTTGCATTGACTTGGTAGACTTACTGTTTTAGTATGACAAGGATAAAACATCCCATGCAACTTAGCATTCACAGAACAAGAGGTAAAAATAACTGTTGTGTATAACTGCCTAAAAAGGTAATAAACTTGAGTCAGAAAACCTGGTACTGAATTAAAGAAAAAACATGCACACAAGTATAACATTAAACATTCAATACCAAATGGTAAAAAACTAAATGGTTTCAAAAATCCTCTAACTAATAAAACTATCAGTCACAAACTGGCATTTCACTATGCAAAAAGATTAATTTATGGAAACATGCTAATTAACAAGAACACACACACACACACACACACACACACACACACACACACACACACACACACACACACACACACACAACTATCATAAACTTTCCTCATACACAAATGAAACAACAATAACAAAAAAAGGAGCATATGATATTAATTGTTTTGGGCCCTTCAATGGAAACATCAACCTGACATCTAATTTCTCACTTTGTGTTAATATTAACAACTTTGGTTTTCCTAAAAGATTAATAATCAAAATTAATGAAATTTGTAAAAAAAATCTGGCCAAACTTTGTGTATCCTACACATTAGAGATGAGCGTTATTTCACTACTTGTGATTTGATCACGGTTACCAAAAAGTCACAGGTAGAGCCTGCTACTGAAAACCGTGAGTAACAGTGATCGTCCAATAAACGTTCCTCACTCTGTCATTGCTACCCATCATGCTCTTCGTGATTTTTCACAGCTCTATCTTAACTGTTACCGAATGAATTCTGCTCCTGTAGCTGTTACTCGTTATCAACTGTTGCGATTTGGCAGCTGCCTGCCATTCGTGATTTTTTTTCACAGCGTTGTTTGTGAGCTCATCGTTCTCGCAGTGAGTGAGGTTCAATTTTTTTAATTCAGAGAAAATAGTGAATTGTGAACGTTACTTAGTAAATCTTTAGTAGCTTCATCCATTTAAAGGCTGAAAAAAATGCTGCCTGGTTTCTTTCAAAGTTGTAACATACCATGTTAGGTATAAAGGAACAGAGTATTTTTGATAATCTGAATTCAAAATTTAACTAACCACAAAAAAACGTATAAAAGAATTACGCATAATTCAACTGAAAAAGCCGTAAAAACTACAGCAAAATATCAGAATTAACGCAGAATTACGTATAAAAGTTTAAAACAAGTTTAGGACATTTGGGCACAAATCTTTAGGGGCCGTACAAAAATTGCAGTTTCTTGGCGCTGTGAGGGGAATTGAATGGAGAAAACATTCCCAGTAAGACAAACGAGAATTATAATTGAACTTTAAAAAAATTACAAAGCAAAAATTTTGAAAATGAAAATCCGTTTTATGGTGCAAATATGACAAGGATAATATCCGAAAACTTGAAAATTTCGTCGTCCTGGATCGGTATTGCATAGCACATAATCATGAATATGGATTACATCATATTCATGATTACATAACACATTTCTTAGGTTTCAACGAAACACAGCAATTACACCAGAACTCATACAATGTTCGGAAAAGGATGACAAGGAGGGATTTTTTGTAATGCTGCACTTTTACTTAGGTACTAAATATTTACATAACATTTCAAGTTATTTTTAATATTTCTCTCTTACTTAATTAGGCACTAAATTACTATGCTTCATTCATAGGACCTTTTGACAGTCTTTTTTCTACCGATGTCATATTCATAAAGTTTACGTAACAACTCAAGGTAATAATATTGCACTTTTACTTAAGCACTAAATATTATTTCACAGGGCCTAGGCCTTTTTAACAGTTTTTGTTCTATCGACGTCACATTCATAACAATTACGTATCAACTCAAGTCAATAATATCCCGCCTTTAATTTTTCACTAAAAAATTTCTCACTGGCCCTAGGCCTAGGCCGTGGCCTTTTTAATAGTTTTTATTCAACTAATGTCATATTCACAACTATTACTTATCAAGTGAAGTTAATAATATTCCGCTTTTACGTAGGCACGAAATATTTATTCATTACCCAAGGCCTTTTAAATAGTTTTTACTCAACCAATGTCATATTCGCAATGTTTATCATTCAAATAAAGTTAGTAGCATTGCGCTTTTACTTTGGCACTAAATGTTCTTTCAGAGCCTAGACCTTTTTAACAGCTTTTGTTCTATCGATGTAACATTCATAACAATTCCATATCAACTCAAGTTGGGTGTAGGAGAACTGGCCACAAACATTTTAAGGGGCCATATAAAAATTACGTTTTTGACTGCTTCGTGCCCTCCCCCCCCAGGTTGGTAACCTAAGTGATATAAAGTTTCCGTAATTTCGTCTTTTCTTCATTGTGATAATTAATGTAATTCTTTATAACAACAAATATTTGATCTTCATCTCAACAAAAAATTTCAGTGTTTTCAAACTACAAGTCTGAAAATTATCTGAGCGCATTACCCAGCAAAACTGTCGGGGGGGGGGGGGGGTAATACCAAAAGGGTAAAATATTAAAAATTTCTCGTCCGATCGGGAGATTTTCAGCAATTACAAGCAAGCTACAACTCGACCCATTATCTGAGCGCATGTGCCTGTACTCACGAAACCTGCCGGATGGGGGGGGGGATACCAAAAGTGTAAAATATGAAAATTTTCTCGCCTGATCGGGAGATTTTCAACATTTACCAGCTACAACTCGACACATTATCTGAGCGCATAAGCCTACTCTGGAAACCTGTTTGCGGGGTAAATTCCAAAATATGAAAAATTTCTCGTCCCATCGGGAAACTTTCAGCATTTACCAGCTACAACTCAACATATTATCTGAGCGCATGAGCCTACTCTGGAAATCTGTCGGGGAGGGGGAGGGCATAATACCAAAAGAGTCCAAAAGAGTAATAAAATATCAAGAATTTATCGTCTGATCGGGAGATTTTCAGCATTTACCAGCTACAACTCGACACATTATCTGAGCGCATAAGCTTACTCTGGAAACCTGTTGGGGGGGGGGGGGTAAATACCAAAAGTGTAAGATATGAAAAATTTCTCGTCCAACTCGACACATTATCTGAGCGCACGAGCCTACTCTGAAACCTGTCGGGGAGGGGGGGCACAATACCAAAAGAGTGTAAAATATCTAGAATTTATCGTCCGATCGGGAGATTTTCAGCATTTACCAGCTACAACTCGACACATTATCTGAGTGCATAAGCCTACTCTGGAAACCTGTGTGTGTGTGTGTGTGTGGGGGGGTAAATACCAAAAGTGTAAGATATGAAAAATTCCTCGTCTAACTCGAGACATTACCCGAGCGCACGACCCTACTCTGAAACCTGTCGGGGAGGGGGGCACAATACCAAAAGAGTGTAAAATATCTAGAATTTATCGTCCGATCAGGAGATTTTCAGCATTTACCAGCTACAAGTCAACAAATTTTCTTAGCGCATGTGCCTATTCTGGAAACCTGTCGGGGGGGGGGGTTAAAACCAAAAGTGTAAAATATGAAAAATTTCTGGTCTGATCAGGAGATTTTCAGCATTTACCAGCTACAACTCGACACATTATCTGAGCACATAAGCCTACTCTGGAAACCTGTCGGGGGGGGGGGCATTACCAAAAGTGTAAAATATGAAAAATTTCTCGCGCTTGATTGGGAGATTTTCAACATTTACCAGCTACAACTCGACACATTATCTGAGCGCATAAGCCTACTCTGGAAACTTGTTGGGGGGAGGGGGGGTAAATACCAAAAGTGTAAGATATGAAAAATTTGTCGTCCGATCGGGGAAACTCTTTCAGCATTTACCAGCTACAACTCAACACATTATCTGAGCACATGAGCCTACTCTGGAAACCTGTCGGGGAGGGGGCATAATACCAAAAGAGTGCAAAATATCAAGAATTTATCGTCCGATCGGGATATTTTCAGCATTTACCAGCTACAAGTCAACAAATTTTCTTAGCGCATGTGCCCATTCTGGAAACTGGGGGGGGGAGGGGGGAGGTAAAACCAAAAGTGTAAAATATGAAGAATTTCTGGTCTGATCGGGAGATTTTCAGCATTTACCAGCTACAACTCGACACATTATCTGAGTGCATGAGCCTACTCTGGAAACCTGTCAGGAGGGACACATTATCTGAGCGCATGTCCCTACTCTGAACTCCAGAAACCTGTCGGGAGGGGGGCATAATACCAAAAGTGTAAAATATCCAGGATTTCTCGTCCGATTGGGAAATTTTCAGCATTTACCAGCTACAAGTCAACAAATTTTCTGAGCGCATGTGCCTACTCTGGAAACCTGTGTGTGTGTGTGTGTGTGTGGGGGGTGTTAATATCAAAAGTGTAAAATAGGAAGAATTTCTGGTCTGATCGGGAGATTTCAGCATTTACCAGCTATAACTCGACACATTATCTGAGCGCATGTGCCATATTTTTTTATATCCCCCCCCCCCCGTTTCCTGAGTAGGTACACCTCAGACAGATTGTTGAGTTGTAGCTGGTAAATGTTGAAAATCTCCCAATCAGACGAGAAATTCTTCATATATTACACTTTTGGTATTTACCCCCCCCCCCCGACCATAACAGGTTTGCTGAGTAGGCACATGCCCCCTCGGATAATGTGTCTAGCTGTAGCTTGTAAATGCCAAGAATCTCTTGATCAGACGAGAAATTCTTTATATTTTACAATTTTGGTATCCCCCTCACACCAACAGGTTTCCTGAGGCAGCAGATGCCCTCAGATAATTCAAGACGCCTTTCTCCTTTGTGGTATAAACAATATCCTGATATAGAGTAAAGCATTGTTAAAAATACTGCTTATTGCTTTGAGTTTGTTTTCTTTTCCCTGAAGGCCCAGACAGGGAGAAATTAGATTGTACTTGAAATGAAACAGGTGTAAGGCAATGACACAAAATGAAGTGTGTGGGTAAATATAAATTAGGAAAATTATCCCAGCATTTCTCTTTTAAAGCTCACAAAGCTGTACTAGTGGATTGTTGCCATTTTTCACAAAAAGATAAACACGTCGATATTCTTTTAGACAAAAATAAAAAGGCTAGCGTAATTTTCAAGAAGAACATGATAAAGAATTTAATACTAAAGTTTTAAATATTTTATTTGATGTTGCCAGAACATTGGCCAGGCAAGGCATTGCTCTTTGCGGAAATAAGACAGATGAAAACGGAAATTTTCATCCAATCGTATACTTAATGTATCGTCATTGCTTGATAATGAAAAAATGGTAAGATAAAAAGAGACTAGACGAAACCCGTTGGGATCGACAGTTAGTTTTTTTTTTTTTTTTTTTTTTTGAAAAGAATAAACTCATATAATGTGTTTATTTACACATTAGAAAAAAATCCTGCAGAATTGACAATCACCTTAGATTTCACTGTCTCTACTTTGTGTTTCAGTGTTCCACTCTCCAGTGATATCAAAGTCCTGCTTCAAATAAAGATTTTACAGAGTGAATTGGTTTTTAAATTGAGCTGCACTTCCATCAGAAAATATTGTTAACTTTTCTATTTCTGGAAATTTGGCCTTTAATGTAGCTATAGCAATTTTTAGAAGGCCCACACAGCATTTTTGTCATGGTTGAGCTCATCACTTATTACAGCTACAGTATGCTTAATATTTCATGCACAACTGGTAAATATACAGTAGTTATTTGCTGGTGCCTTCAGTGTCCACTCTGGATTTCATCTTGGGAGATAGTACTGTAATTTTCAGCAAAATCAATTTGGAGCAAACCTTCATTTGGTGACTGAACTGTTCTTACAAAAGAATGAATTTTATAATAATGTAACTGATTATGAAGTACAGTTCTTCAAACCAAACCATCAATCTCAACCACTTTTTCGAAACCATCTGTATCTTTCCATGTTACAAATGTGTCCATATGTCTCTCTTCAACACACATGCAAACATCACTTTTACAGTCTGTCCAAAATCCAATCATGCAGTTCTCATTTTGAATGCTGCAGCACAAAACACTCAAAAGTTCTATTTCATTTGAAGGAAACTTTGGGGATTGGAATTTTGCTGGCCAAGGATTGTATTAAAAAATGTGAATTTGCATGCACATAATTCCGTGGTGTTTAGGAAATTAATGTCACATATTCAGGACACAGGTTGTAAAACTTAGTTTTTTTAATTAAAATGTTCTAATTTTCATTTTTGAACTGTGTGAAAGCATCACTTATAGTCATCGGCATGTGTCTTTTTTGTATTAAATTGTGCCTCCCTGATAGTGAGTCTTTTTATTGATTTCACATCTTTCCTGGTACCTGTCTACTTACAATATATCATTATGGCATAAAAATCTTATTTTTTTTTCTTTGTGCTATCTGATATACAGCATGAAGTCTATTCTTCTTCATTAAACAGAGTTGTGGCAATGTCAGACACCACCTCAGTACCAAAGTGTGACACCTAAGTGAGACTTTCAATAATGTCACACACGTCACACCTCAGTTGAGGTCCAAGAATTAATTTTTTCTACATGATTTTTTCTAGACTTGTTCAGACTGCTGACAGTCAAAGTTCCACAAAATTTTAAATTTCTACACAAAGGGTATGTTAGTATAAACTATCTTTATGGTCATTTCAGTGATGGGTGTGACAGTCAGCAGACTTTAAAAAAAATGTTTTTAAATTTTCAATTATTTTTAAGTGTAAAATATGCTGTTACAAAGTGGTTTGGACTCTGCTACATCTAACAAATACACCTGCAAGTGAAAAACAGTTGTCAAAACATTTCCAGAACTGGTATTAGAATTGTCTAATTACTAAATGTAAATTCTACCTTTTGTTCTGGATGTTTAAGATTGAAATGCAAGGAGAGGAGACAATTATTTATATAGCATTTTTTGTTGTGAATTCAAATTCTATGTTGTACTCATACCTTCAATTTGATGTATCATAAATAATAATATGATACAATTTACTTTTTTCCCTGTTTGTCCACTTTTTCATGGAATGGCTGTAAAGAATTCTTCTTTTGAGGAGTATGTAATTGCTCTTTTGATTAAAGTTTTAATACTATTGCATTTTTGTGTGTATGGATGTGTTGAATTATATGGAATCAGAACAGGAATAAATGACTGTTTTCTATGTACTCTGTATTGCAGTTGGTCTCTTTGCTTGATAACTTTAACATCAAGGAAGAGCAAAATATTCTCCTCATGTTCTATTGTCAACTTAATAGTTGGATAGATATTATCAAATTGCTGAGTTAATGATTCAAGTTCATAAATACTCATTTGTGACAAAATAAAAATATCATTCACATATCTACAGTAAACCAAAGGAGTTTCTTCCATTGTACAGATTATTTGTTCCTCAATATTGCTCATAATCACTTCTGCAAATAGATTTGACAGAGGGGAGCCCATTGGGCCTCCATAATTTTGTTTGTAATTTTCTCTTCAAATTTGAAAATATTGTTTTCATATATGTAAAATAAAACTGCTTTTAATTCTTGAAATTGTGTGTTATTAAGATTTTTGTCCTGTTTTAATTTTTTAATGATGATTTCAATTGCTTCCGGTACAGGGGTACTTGGAAAAAGGGCCTTGACATCCATACTTGCCATAATCCTGTAGATCTTGGTTTACATTTTTAATTATATCAATAAACTCATAAGTATTATAGTTTTTACAGTAAATTGTGTTTTCATAAAAAAATTTTTAGATGCGCGTTGATCTCAAAGTCAATGCCAAAAACAACAGTCTTTTTTTGTGCTTAATTATTGTAATACTCTATTGTGATGTTTACAATCATAATATCAGTACTCACAGTTTCTTATTTTGTTTCTTTTTCTGTATTCGAAAATTACAAAAAAGTAGTTCAGCTCAGGGTTCCCCCTGAACTTGATGAACAGGTAATAATTTGATGTCATGGCTATTTCTAGACATGTATTATAAATTTCACTAAATTATAGGATTTACTTGGGAATAAAAGGATATTACTTACAGTCAAATTTTCAGGTAGCATCCCTACCCTTCCTCAGGACTACACTATAGTAGGTGTTGTCATTCGTGAGCTAAATCCCCCTTAGGCGAGTAGGTGTCCAACCTTACGCTGCAATTTAGCTCACAAAGGGCAACATCTACTATAGTGTAGTCTTTGAAGAAGCGTAGTTTTTTTTTTTTTTTTATTGGAAGTTTAACGACCACTGTGAGCAACTCAATGAGCTATAAGCAGTTGTCCGTCCCTAATTTAGGGTCACTGGTTCCAGGGAAGGGAGAGAGCCAGTGTCATAAGACAGACACAACATCCATGCCTCACTGGGATTCGAACCCGGACCCCTTTCGGACGAATGATCAGAGGCCATCGCTTAGACCACTGCGCCACCGGGGCGGCTTTTTGACATTAACTCTGCTGTAAGGCTCAAGTATGTACTATTAAAATGCTAGTTACTTTATTTCCTCTAGACTCTGCATTCTTCTGTATGGAGGTCTAGTCCACAATTCTTATGCTAATTATTAACTGCCGATTTAGTTTTGTGCCAGTGTGGCAATTCCTTCCAAATAATACACACACATGCAAGCTATAGATATACCTTCACAGAAATTTCCCCAACAGGGAGGTAATGAGTTGTTCAAATTTAGTCTTATATTTGTCCACAATTTATATGAATCCCCCCCCCCCATCCATTCCCTACAAAAATCACCAGGTATTAACCACTTTACAAAATCTGATATTATGACTTATTACAAAGGATATTATGACTATGACTACCGACTGAAATTTTGTCAGACAACTTTACGTGGGCTGTGTCCATATCTTCTGTTCGAAAATTACAAAGTTCATAATTTTGTAATCTGTGGCAGACAGTAGTATCTCGGTTATACATTTTACTATGGAATGGCTTAAAAACCATATGACTGAAATTTCAAAGTATTAAATACTATTGTAAAATTTTAAATGCTTCCAAAAAGAAAAAAACGAGGGAGAGGGCTCGCAATTTTAGATTATGCTAATTAATACTTTGTTCACTACCTGTCTATTCTATTTTGTTCTTGCCTGTCTATTTTGACCTTTATTTTTTTTATTTTAATTTCATTATAAAACAAAGTAAGAAATTCTGCATGATTTCATATTTTCAATATATGAAAGAACTCTTACTTTTGAAATACTAGGTAGTAAATCTGAATGTCTTGTCTTATATTCAACACCCTTAGAACACATTATTTACTTATAATACTTGGCCCTTTTCAAAGAATTTTGTTCACTAGTTGATTTAGCATTAGTGCTGGTTAAAGTATCACTACTTTCTGCTTGTTTTAATTTTTTTTAATTAGGAGAAAATATTGAACTGTGTGTGAACATTAGTTGGTAATTTTTTTGTTGCTTCATTCATTTCAAGGCTGAAAAATGAATGCTGTCTCATTTTTTTCAAAGTTGTAGCACCATGTTAGGTATAAAAGAACTGTATTTTTGATAATCTGAATTCAAAATTTAACCTATGAATCGCATAAAAGAATTACGCATAACCCAACTGAAAAAGCCATAAAAACTACAGCAAAATATCGGGGTTAACGCAGATTTATGTATAAAAGTAAAAAACATATAACCCAGGATCCGCTGTATTATGGCCAACCCACCATTCTTTTAAGTGATTCTGCTATCAGTTACTTTACTCGTTCGTTAGTCGTTACCGGTGTATGGATTCACGGAAGTGAAACAAATAACAGGTCCTAAACTGTGATTCCAATCACAGTTAAAAATCACTGTTACTTTTGAGTAGCAGTCACAGTTAGCGCCGTGATCACCAAGTAACAGGCAAGCTCATCTCTACTACACATGATTCTGAAAATAAGATGGCAGCCAGAGCATTTGGAATGCTGCGAGTGCAGTGATTTCATCCTTTTCACAAACAGGTAATTTTTACACATATTCTTATAAAAACCGTTTTAAACAAATTAGTGTCAATAATTTTATAAAAGTGTACTATTTCGTTATGATGCTGTGAAAAAAATATTTTTAAGAGTTTAATCTATCTGGTTTTTAGTGTCCCATTCCATCACAAAAACACGAACATTTTAGTTTTGCTGCTTAAATATCCATAGCTTTTTTTCCTCTTTTAAAACATAATGAGCATTTACCAGCATGGAAACTTTTTATCTGAAAAATACGGAGATTTATTCAATTTTTAAAAACTGTCCCATTCGGTCACAAAACTCATATCCCCCTCCCCCTTTTTTAATTTCAGAATTTATTTATTTTTACTTTCACTACAAAATAGAAAAGGGAAAATAGCTAAAACAGCTACAGAAAAGCAGATGGAAAGAAGAAAGAGGTTAAGAGAAAATCCTGAGGATTATGAAGCCTACAAAGAAAAGGACAGACTATGAAAAGTTTGAAAGCCAAGAAAAACACAAAATAATCGCAGTAAAGATGAGGCTAAAATTGTAAGAGAAAAAGAGATTCATAAACAGAAGTATTGAAAAAGGCTTAATTGACAACTCTGCAACTATCAATTATTATGCTCTTCTTTACAAACTAGTAGTACTATACAATCTCCTTATGCAACACCTCAGAGCTGAGGTAAAGCAGTTAATTGTGCATTGCAAGCCCTGCTTTCCAGTCCCAGAAAAACACATACCATTGTTAAAGAATTAGTTCATAAATTAGGTATTAATAGTCCCTCAAAAAATGTTTATATAAAAAAGACCCTACAATTGGAAATACAGAAGAAAAAGTTGCACAATTCTTTCAAAGAGATGACATCAGTCAACAAGCACCTGGCTGAAAAGATGTCAAGAAGATAAGATGCAATGACAAAAAACTTAACATCAGAAAAGACATGTTCACAACAATGGCAGAAGCATATCAGATTTCTGAAAAAGAGAATTCTGAATTTAAAACTGGCAAATCTAAGTTTTTGTCTCTGTGCCCAAAATGTGTTCTTCCTCTTGATGAAATGCCTCACAACAGCTGTTTATGTTAATATCACAAAAATATACATCTGCTTTTAAGTGCTATCTCTTCACTATGCAAAGAATTTCCTTCAAAGACATTGGAATTAGTATCATTGGCTGTCTGCAATGCAGAAAATGAAAAGTGTATGACCATGTTAGAAAAAGAAGAGCTATAATGAAGAGGTCTTTAACTATTTATGTTAAAGTGGTTGAAAAACTCTTTTAATAATAATAAAAAAAAATTGTGAAAAGGATCCAAAATTTGTAAACTTTTCGGCACACAAGCAAAATCTCAAGGCAAAAATATTCGAACAAAACTTTATAAAATTTGGCACGTGATGAAGTTAGTGAAAGTACACTGGTGAAATGACCGACAAAAACTTACCCAATGAACGTTTTCTAAGGAAGATCCCTGCCAGTTGCAGGGGTGATTTTGCTCACTTGGCACCCCTAAAGAATATGCAATTCAAGACACAAAACATGTACTGACTCATGTGTGTAAGTTTGAAAAGCAGACTTCAGTTGTACTTATCGGAAAACAACAAGAAGAGCAATGTAATATTACCAGAGCTTAATTTTGGTTGCTCAACAACACTGGCTAATCATAGCCTTAATTTTCTCAACACTCTAACCCAAAATTTCAGAAAGGTATTAAAGTCCTAAATGAATTTTGATTTGGGTAAATGCACAGGCTCTAAGGTTTAGGCCTTGGACACATGATTTGAACAAATTATGTCATCAGTTGTCTCTGAATAATGGAATATGCACACAGAAACACCGATTTTAATAAAGTAAATAAAAAAGTGTGAATTTGGCGATTACTTCAACTTTCCAAAAATGATTTTTCACATAAATTTAGAACATAGTTGCTATCAGCTCAACTGGTCAAATTCCTCAAACTTAAATACGTTTTTTCTTTACCAACACAATGTTTACACACTAATATCATACTTGTTTTTCAGGCAAAAAAAACAACAACAAAAAACAAAAAAACCACAGTGCACAGCTAGCCTTTCTACCCCTATTTCTTAATTTTGTTTTGTCTTACATACTTGCTACATTTTTGTAAACCTTTTAATTAATTTTTTTGATCACTACATATTTCATTTTCCACTTCTTTTAAGCAATATGAACAATAGATATTTTTAAATACAATTTTGCAGATATTGGTATTTTTCAAAAGATATTCTTTCTTCAAATTTCATGGCCTCAGCCTTAACTTGACTTTTAAATTAACCAAAAAGAAGTAAAAAGAAATTGACAGCTCCCCTAGCCTTCTGCACAGCAAATTTTAAACTTTTAATATTATCACAATTTACTTTAATAACATACTTTTACTTTTTAATTTTAAACTTTTTTTTTTTTTTTTTTTTTCAAAACTTCAAGAAGGTTACACACCACTTGCATTATTCTATCAGCAGCAAAATTGAAAGGGAAATTTTCTTTACCTTGCCTTCAGGGTACTGGTGGAGGTAGGAGGAGGTAAGCCTTCTCAAAACATGGCCAAAAATGTGATTTTTTTTTTCACCTGTATGAGGCCACTATGGTCTCATCTTCTTCTGCCGAGGAGGAAGGACACCTAGTCACGTGGCTTCTGCCACCCGCAGGTTGAGATACAGGCGTCAACGGGGGTTCTGTACAATAGGCCAGGAATGTTGGGGATCCTTATGACGGGTGGTCAACACAGAGTAAGGCTGGGGCTGGAGGTTGCAGAGGGCATCTGATGAGAACACCTTTTTTTTTTTTTTTTCTCTAATCGGCTGTCAGCAGGCTGGAGAGAGATTGCAGATGTATGTCGGCCTTTGGGCATGGCGGGCACATCATAGGTCCCTTTGGAGCTCCCCAGGAAGGACCAGAGCAAGATTAGATTTTTGCTTTCAGAGTGGTGCCCCCGCAGGAGCCAGTGAGCCATGCTGTACTACGGTCCATTTTAGTACGGACACAAATCATAAGCCTTCAAAAAAACTGTGTCATGTCCTTCCGAACACCAGGAAGCAGATCCCCAAGCATCTGCTCCTTAGAAGAAAGGTCTGTCGAAGTCCTTCTGCTCCCCGCAACAAAATCCGTTGTAATGCCTCTCGCAGACCAACTTCGTCCACGAACATCTGCCAAGGCTGTGTGTTGGCAGCCTCTCATTGGTTGAAAAAGTTCTCCTCGCCTAGAGAGGAGAGAGAGAGACAATGGGGGGGGGGCAAGAGTGTACTTCTCCACTGGACAATGCAAAAAGGCAAACTCACGCAGTTGGTTCGCCTAGCAACAACATAAAAAAAAAAAAAAAGGAATGACTCTTCGCCCAGCTCGGACCATGGAGCTTTGGGATGTGTGTCAAGGTTACACTCGCCGACCTTTGCCGAATTCCCGGAATCTCAAAAGGGGAACTAGGGAAATGCAAAGGTTAAGCAAGGTTACATTAGAATTTCTAAGAACGCCTATTCCCTGGCGACCCAAAGGAACAGAAAAAAAAAAAAAAAAAAATGGCGGGAAGAATTCATGTCTTTCTCAATGTTAACTGGCACACTTAAAAATAAGAAATACACTTGGAAATCACTAGACAAATACAGTATTACATATCATACTCAGGGCTGCCAGCCTATCACACCCAAGAAAATAGTTCCTTTAGTAGCAAATGTATGAGTTTTAGAATGTAAGTGCTTCACAATAGAAAAAAAAATTGTTACATTTTTTTTATTTATTTCAAACCATGGTGACAAAATTATATATATATATATATATATATTCTATAAAGAAGATACCTAAGCAAAAAAATGCAAATATAATTTTGACTCACACCTAGTACAACATAGAAAAGGTTATGTATCTACCTGTGTGAGTAAAAGGAGAAAAGACAAAAAAATAAAATAAAACAACTGAATGTAGAAGGTGTCGAGAATACTGAGCCTTGGCTTTATCAAGGACCAGCAAAAACTCTGCATTTTCTCACTTCCACAAAGACCTGGTTGGAAATGGGTTTCTGCAAGGCCATAGATGCAAGTAACATTCCCACCTAAAATAGTTTAAAAAATATATATATAAGTCATGTCCTCCGTAGAGTTGCATGACCTAGCACTAGTTAACAATTTCGCTTGCATCCATTAACCTTCATGGCCCGACCCATGCTCTTCATCTGTTACTATTAAACAGAGAGAAGAAGATTAAAGAGAACTCAAGCTGTGAGAGTGACATAATAATTAGAAATGATTTTCAGCCATAACGAAATTCCAAGTTCGTTTGAGAGAGAATTTAAACCTGAAAATCAATGCAAAAGAAATCCAAATTTTACATTGCAATTAAAAAAGGAAATGTTAATTTTTAACGAACAGATTTTTGAAAGAAAACTTGAGTCTAAAACCCCCTACTCTACAACTTATGACAGCACGAAAACGAGAATAAGTTAAAGATAATAATTAACTAAAGAAAACTTTGTGAAAGTTATATACCTTAAACAGTTAGTTGCAATATGTACAAAGTATTTCAGCAGTGCTTTAAGTGCATAATTAATTAGTTATTAAGAACTTAACTACTTTGAAAAAACAGCGCAGAGACAGCGCATAGAAAAGGAACAAGCTTAGCCATCTTCTGTTCCTAGGTACCCCAAAAGACGCTCAAAGTTACAAAGAAAAGAAAGAGTTAAAACCCGCAAAAATGTTAACAGACAAACCAATGCCTAAAAGCTGAGAAGCTAAAAAACGACAGAGAATAAGTACAAACATTGAACTTATAAAACCTAGAACCCAAAAACAAGGAAGAGAGCTTACCTCTTGTGTGACAAAAACTTTTCTCCTCACAAGAGAAGAACATGGCTGACCTCTTCCGCCACTCCCTAGATGCTGGGGGGCAGTGAGGGTGGGGCTGATGGCCTCCTCATACAGCAAGAAACCAACGCGCGGAGATTTTAACCAGAGAAAAAAATATATAAACTTAAGACTGTGGATCTGTATGATCAGAAAGAGCAGAATTAACTCTCCAGAATACATGAGAAATATTATAAAATACACGAGCAGTTTATTTAATAATCTTTGCATGTATTAAATCACCTTAGTGAGCTTCTATAGATTAATCAGAATCTTATTAATTTTAATGTTGGTTTTACTATTTTTAGTATAGCTATCCTAGTGATGAATAACTAGTTTTCTTTTTTATTTGTTTTTATTATCTTTTATAAACAGATTTTTAAGCTTTTTTTGTGATTTTGTTTATATTATTTAATTTTTTGTTTTAATAGGACCGTCATATCCATAGCACTAAGGTTCCTTTAGGTAGTTAATAGGCATCCTCTAGCCAACTTCCTTACGGCTTTGATTGGTCAGAATCATATTATTAACTGTGTAGAAAATTAAAGCAGATCTGCCAACCTTACTCTATTATTCAGAATAATTTTTCTTAAAGTTCTTTTGATGAAAGAAGAAGGAATTTCGTTCTCTAGAAAACTTTCTAATAGTATATTAATGTGGTAATTGAAGTACAAATTGTTGCTGCAAATTCTTGAAATTCTTAGGACCTGAGAAATTAGTACATTCTCAATTACTTTGGTTGAAATGTTATTATTCCAGTGTAGATATTTAATTACTTTGAAAGGAAAATTAACTCTTTTATCAAAGAGGCTAATAGATGGGTTACCTCTGTTGAGCTTAATGCTTAAGTCTAGGAACTCAAGTTCCTGATTACTGCGGTTGGTTTTACATAAGTTAAGAGAGCTAGGATAGATATTATCAAAATCACTCTCTATAACTTCTGAATTATTGATACACAGCAGATCATCAATATATCTAAAAGAGTAAAGGTAGTTATCTGAGCAGGTGGGGTGATTTTTAATGAATTTATATTCCTTAAAGAACAGGAATAGATTAGCGATATTCGTGGACGTTGATGTTCCCATTGGAATACCGTTCACTTGCTTATAGAGAGTATTATTATATAAGATATGGTTATTTTTTATGCAGCAATTGAGATAAGAGTTCCAAGTTCCTACATCAACAAATTGGTTAAGTTTAAATTCTGCATACAGCTCTTTAAAGGTAGTGATTATATCTGATAGAGGCAGATTAGTATATAGGTTTTCAAAATCATAACTATTAATATCTAGGGGACAAACGTTGAGTATAGTAGAAATTACTTCTGCATTATTATTAATTATCCAAAAATCTCTGTTCATCAAGTTAGAACAGTTTCTAATGTGTTTCAAAACCTTCTTTAAGACATCTTCAAAAGCAAGATCGATTTTCTTTTTATGACTCCTTACTCCACTAGCTATGAACCTGAACTTCACAGGATCCTTATGAAACTTAACCGTTGCAAAAAGAAATGGAAATTCAGGCTCATATCTTCTAGTTTGTGGAATTTTAAGTTTCTTGAAGAATGCCTTAAACCGATTTTCTAACTGCTTGGTAGAATAACTTACGGGCTCGTATGTTACTCTATTATTGAGTTCCATAGTTAACAATTCAAAATAGAACTTCTTACAGATAATTGCAAAATTATTGCTAGCTTTATCCGTAGTGGTAAAAATAAATTGGTCTTGTAGTTTGGAGAGTGACCTTTTAGCTTCTCCAGAGAAAAAGAGATTTCTGTCGAAACAAAAGTCCAGACCTGCCAACTCACCGGTGAAGCTATTGATTATATTATATTTCCATTCTGCGAAGGCCTCAATAGGCTGATTGTACGTTAAACTGGTTTTTACGATGTACCTATTTACATCTTGAGTGAAGCTCTCAAGAATCCTTTCTTTGGAAATTGTGAAGGAAGGTCTGAATTTAGAGCCATACTCTAATAAATTCCTAAGCTTTTCATT
This sequence comes from Macrothele yani, assembly GCA_039090855.1. NCBI lineage: Eukaryota > Metazoa > Arthropoda > Arachnida > Araneae > Macrothelidae > Macrothele > Macrothele yani. The sequence goes on from CM077017.1 coordinate 84,054,647, forward strand.
TTCAACAAAACTCAAGTTTCCGGTGATAATATGGTTGTAATTCTTATCATAGTGAACTGTTTCTTTATGTTCATCACAAGAACATGTAGTAATTACAGGAATGTAGCTCGAAGAGTTAAGTTTGTAGTTTTTAACTATTGACCCTAAGGTCTTAACATATTTAAAACTTACAATAGACTGGTGCCTGTGGATGGGAAAAAAATTGCATTATTGTAGAACAGCTTCCTAACATTGAGATTATCGTAGGCTTTATTTAGGAACCTGATGGTAACAAAATTACTGGAAAATTCTTTAAGAGAAATTTTATCTTTAAGAATATGTTTAAGAATGTCCAGAACCAAAGCAAAAACATGCTTATCAACATGGTCAGCAGTTTCATTCCAGAATTTGAAAAAACTTTTAAGGACAGAGTGCTTGAAGGACTTGAGAATTTTGTAAGTATTTTTAACAAAATTAGTGCCAGTTTTAAAGCTTTCCAGAGTTTTTAGCAAGTTAGCAAAATCAACTTTGCTTGATGTGCGAAATAACCTCTGTCCTCTATTACCTCTAGAGCAGCTCTTATTATTAACAAGAAAGAAGAGTTCACGAATTGAAAATTTATGCTGATTATGCTTATTGTCAGATAGAGTGGAATTAAGGCCATAGGGATAAAGAGACTGATGCTGCAAAATTTCAAGGGATTCAGTTTCTAGCCGAGCATAGAGGTCAGGGATAATATGTAGTACCTCTATTTTCACTTTGTCAAAACCATGAGTATGGAAATGCTCTAATTCAAAGGTAGAGTACTGGTTGGCGTTTGTGGAGGGGTACACTCCTGAATTAGAGAACTTGTTTACTAGAGACCTGTGACCATTAATCCTAAGATGAAGAGGATTTTTACTTTGGCCAATATAGCTAAGGTTGCAGACAGTACAGGTGAGCTTATAGATGGTATTGTAGGCTTTGCAAAACTTGTTGGAGCAATTATCCTCAACAGAAGAATACAGGTTAGGATCTGCAGATTTACATGTCAAACAACGTTTGTCATTTCATAACTTTAGATTACCTTTGCCAGCGAGTTCATACACTATGGGAAAGGGTGCTAGCCTAACCGAGCGGGAGGACTTAAAATATCTGAGCTGACCTCCAATCCTTTCATCGTCCTTAGAACTCCACTTGGGCCAAAACATACAAATTCTGAGCAAACCAACTAGGAAAAACTTTTTAGAAATAAGCAGTCCAAGAAAAGACCAAACTCGAGTATAAACTACACTCCAAAAAGCTGCATCCAAAACATACTAAAAATAAAAATTAGAAAATGAAAAAAAACCTCAAATAAAAAAAAAAAAAAAAAAAAAAAAAAATAATAATAATAAAACATTTCAACTAGAATTTGCGCATGAGCTGCTAAATAATAAATTGAAATTAGTTACTTAAGAGCAAAACTGAAGACTAAGGAAAAACTTTAGAATTTAAAACGAAGGTTGCAAAATAACACATCCATACACTACAAAAAGGGGCATCTTAAGTTTCAATATAATGCTACTCAAGACACTAAAGGTTATGGAAATTACACCCCCCCCCCAAATATTCAATTATATAGCAAAAACTACCCTGATACAAACTTTGGTATTACAAAACACTGCCTTCTTTGTCATTGTTCTGGAGGTCAGATGTTCTCATCTGTATCAAGCCAGTATGGAGAGCTTTCTTCTGCATTTGTGGTTGGTAAAAAAATATAAGATTTTCCAAGTGGGCTTCAAACACTGTGTTGAAAAAAATGTTGTGTATTTCTTCTTTCAAAGGCCATAGTTGTGGTCATTCAGTGTTATGATGATCACTTGTTTTGTTCTGTACACATAATAATCATAGTTATCTGATATGATGTATATCAAGAAACTCATTCGAATAGATGAACATTTGGAAATATTTCCAACTTGTCTTTTGTACAGCTATGACAATAAATATCAAACACTGTGAATGTGTTTAGTATGGAACAAAAACACGGAGCCTAGAACTAAAAAAATGAAAACTTGCAGTTTATTATCACCAGGAATGGAATGGGTATAGTGTAATCTCCCTCTTTAATAATGGAAACTCTTTAACTCATAAGTAATAATAATAATGGTGCTTAACATGTTTTTGAATTATGTTGTAAAAGAGTACATTTTATTTTGATTCCCATATTTGAAAGGCAAACGTGAAAAACCTGTCTGAAACATCTTCATTTCATTAGGGCATGGACAACTGTCTTACGATTCAGGCTCAAGTCTGTGTATGTCAGGTATAATTGATATGAAGTATTACACTGATATACACCTGCCTTGATAAAGTTACAGTCATTCTTCACAGTGTCCTTGATGCTTTTGAGACAAATATAAAGAAATTACTTTATCCTGTAAAATTATTCCAACTCATAATTACAGAAATAAGAAACTAAGATTATCCTTGCACCCACTGATGACAATAATAAAACCAAAGCTCAAATTTTTTGAAGTGATTATAATTCTTCTGAAAATTATTGTCATGGGACATCAAAAACTTTTATATGATGCCTTCCCCCCACCCCCTATGTATAATTTGTTTTTTATCATTTAGCAATTGGGGGGGGGGGAGTCCTCTTTAAAGTTTACATTATTCTTATACCATGGTAGCAATTTGGAGGAGTTATATGTAGTAAATTACTTCAAAAGATTGAGTGTGAATTTATACCACTGCCATCAGTGCATATAAGCTTAACAAAAAGCTTCCTCATTAACCTTAGATTTATTCCTTTTTTGAGGTTTTCTGCATAAATGCATCAATTAGGGAGGATTTTCTTTTATGAACTATCCTATTGATTTTTAATGCTTCAAATTCATGTTGCCTTTCCTTTTGTCGGAATACCTCTGATCCTTCTAGAATGCCATGTGCAACTCGTATTGCAGGTATGTTTTTCTTTTTTAATGCTTGCTTAAGTCTCTCACTGGCTTCTTTAAGCACAGAGTCTGATGATTCTTGAACTTGTCTTTTTTCTTGAACAATAATTTTTATCTTGTTTTCCACGTTTTCTATAGTTTCCTTTCTGCTCTTCAAATCCTTTACTTAGCAATTCTTGTTTCAATCTCTCAGCACTTTCTTGCTCTGCTTTTAAGTTGCTGTTCCTTTAATCTCTGCTCCTCTTCTAAATGGTTGCTATATGACCCATGTGCATTAAGTGCTAATTTTATTAGTTGTTTGGTTATTAGCACCTTTGTAACTTGGTTGTTACACATTTTTAATGCATCTCAAATTGTTAGTCTCTCATTCAACATCTTTTCAGACATAGATGCCTTCTCATCTGAAAGAACTCTTCATGATACAGAAGAGCCTCTCTCTACATCGAAGTTACCATGTAATAAAGCAAGGCATGCTTTCACAACTTTAGCCAAAGATGGATATTTCCAGTCTCCAAATGTCTTTTGATACAATATGTCTCTCCAAAAATGATCAATCCTAATTTCGCTGTTTGGAATAAATTCTTATACATACAAGTACATATATACCTAAACCCACATGACTAGAGGAACGACCTACTCAAATGACAAAAAGTACAGTCTTGTTATTTTTAACAGATATGCAGAAATGTCTCGCCAGATGTTTTTTTAATTACCACTTAATGTTTTCGTTATGAACAATTCCTAATTTATATTAAACAGTTTGTAGGTAATGTAAAGTGAGTTTAAATGTCTGTTGGCGAAAACATGCATTGTCCGTGTCATTAGGAAAATAAAGCTGTAAACACAATCACGCAAATTTATTTCAATGAACATATCATTCATGAAATTCTAGGTACAAAATTTTCGACTTGAAATCGATACATTTAATTGCAAATAAATTTCAGTAAGCACACAAAACCACAGTCTTTAATATGGCGAAGGCAAGATACGTGCTCGCTCCTGGCTCTGCCATATTCCAAACAGAAAAACGGGACACTTTTTCGGCGGAATATCTTGATTTCAGTAGGTCGTTCCTTTAATCACATGTGGGTCTAGCCTATACTTGCCATTTACTTTCCTCTAAGATATTTGCCATAAAGCAGAAAGCAATAAACTGAACAAGACATATTGATAACGATTCACATGGTTCATACGCTTTTTCAATCACAAAATTCCAGGACTTTTCCAGGACATACGATCCAAATACTCTTACTTAAAATATAGTGAAACCATACATCTGTTCAATTTGTAAACTACAACAAACAACTTCCTACACGCTTGGGCAACCTTAATACAGAATGTTTAAAATGATGTCTGCTGCAGCTACTCAGAAACTTAGAATCACAGAAAAATAGTGAAATACCAAAACTGTCACTGAAAATGTGACCAAGTTTAATATCTACTTTTATATACAGTATACTAGTATATTATATACAGTATACTACTTTTATATACATTATACTACACTGATTTTGAGAAAACTTTATTTTTCTACTTTGGCTTTAGTTCAATTATTGAAGCAAATTACAGAATAAATAAAACCGCATAAAACTCAAAAATACATAGGTATGTGGCATTTCTTTTGAAATGTTTTCATATACCACACAATTAATACATAAAATATTATTTGTATTTAATAATTTTGAAATAATGCTTACATTGGAAATTTAAGGGTAAGGAAAGGTGAAATATCTAGAACTTTTTCAAAGGACCAAAGGGATTGCTATTTCTTAAACACATAATCATAGGAGCAAGTATTTGTGTTACATTTTATTTATGGAAAGAATTTTCAATATAATATCGATGCTGTAGCTATGCTTTAAATTTTTACTCACCAGCAAACAAAGTATGCACAAAAATTTCCAACGTGAAATGAAAGAGAATAACGGGAAAACCTTATGTCCAAGGGCTGTGTGCAATTGCATTCATTAGTGATCATGGCAATTTAACTGGGCATGATTAAAAAACTATTTATAGAAGCTCAGAAAATACTAAGAAACAACTAGATTTAAGTTTCTGATATTAGAAAGCAATTTGATTTTATGGCAAATTTTATATAAAGTAATCATTACAAAATTTCAGTAAAGGTAAAAGGTAAAAAAATCCCCCCCCATGCACTCACAAAATCAGCTATTTAACTCCACCAGTGGCTAAAAAATATGTTACGAAAATTAACAAATGGCACAAAAACAAAAAAAGTTTCCCATAGCAGAAGGAAGGTATTAAGAGACAAAAAGATTTTTAAATCGATCAGTTAAAAGGAGAGATATAGAAGGAACAATGATATAACTATGCAACTATGCATTTCAGTGGAAGAATTTTGCATAATGGAAACAGGAGAAAAGCATTCTTCATAGCAAAAGCTATGATAAGGAAACAAAACTTTTCAAATACGTCTCCCGGAAGCAGAGATAGCAAGAAAAACGTTTTGACCTTTACAACCCCTAGGGGGAAAGTTGTACATTATTTGAAGAGGATCTCCTTATTGTAGCAAAAATCTTATTCACTCTCCATCTTTATTTATAGCGAATGGCATACAGTAAAAAAAGAAATTTCTCAATAGGGTTTTTACAGGCAGAGATAGCCTGCAAACAGAAGTACACAAACACCACCTAGCAGCAGAATTGTGAACCACAAACATTCTCAAACACTACCCTAGTGTTCAATAAGGTAAATGGTACCTGGTGTTAAAAGAATTTTTAAATCGGACATTTAGAAGTACAGGCAGACATTAAGCAAAATAGATTAAATATTTGCGCCCCTAACGGCGAAATCGTGCATTATTTTGTGAAGAAAATACAAATAAGGAGTTTTCATAGATAGGTATCTGATCGAAAGAGAATATTTTTCAGTTGGGTTTTTAGTCCAGATATTGCTTTAAATGGAAATGTGAGCTTACGCCCTCTAGTGGCACACTTGTGCGTTAAGAAATACTTGAAATTTTATGAGAAACATTTCGCACCGAAAATGTTTTCCAACAAAGAAAGAATTTTTCAAATCAGACTCTTAGAAAAAGAGATGTGGACAAAAATAAGATATACGCCCCCTGATGGAAAAATTATACACTATTTTAAGCAGAAAGTATTCTCAAAACGTTTTCCGAGTTGAGCGGTATCGGTTCATGGAAGAATTTTTTCAATCGAGTTTCCAGCTCAAATTTTGTTGCAAATACATCAGAAGCCAAAATAAACATTTACGTCCCCTGGTGGCCAAACCATTCTTTACCAGAAATGAGAATTTGTATGCAAAACATTTCAACCTCAATAGCTGTATCCGACTCAGGAAGAATTTTTCAAATCGGACTTTTAGAAGTGGAGATATTGGGAAAATCACGATTTACCTTTACGCCCCTAGCGGAAAATTTATGCATTATTTGGAAAAGGGACTGTAACTAAAATAGTCTTCACTATAAATTTTCATCGAAAGGAAAAATAATTTTTTCAATTGGATATTTAGAAGCAAATATATGAAATAAAATGCATTTTAAATTCGGTACGATCTCCATTTGCGCCCTCTAGCGATGAAGTGCATCAGAAAAAACAACAACAACAACAAAAAAAAACAGTACAAACTGATCACCATTCTCATATTTTAAGCTTCCCAATACAAAAAGAATTTCACAAATCAAACTAATAATTGCGGAGATATTGTCTCTCCGGCGGGACAGACAAAGTGACAACATAAGCAGGACACAAAAGATGCTAATAATGCAGCTTCAGTCTTTCTAAACAAGAAAACTGATAGCCCCCCCCCCCCAACAACACACACATTTTGCAGGGGGTGGGGAGGGAAATTTGTCAGACATAAGTTGTGTCAGTAGAACAATTCTCAACTACAAAACACCGTGCAGAGACAAAAAGGCAGGAATGGATAACATTCCAGGACATGTAACTGAATTTTAGGACATTTCGAAGACTTTTCCAGGACAAAATGGAATTCCAGGATGTGTATGAACCATGGATTCGACATATACATATCTATATCAAAGTTGATATTCACGTGTATCAATATTAAAACTGATGTTATACATGCACATCGATATACGCAACACAAATTAAGTTTGTTTGTTTTTTAAAATAGTAGCCTTACAATTAAAATAGTTCCAAGGTTTTTCTGAAAATAGTTGCTTTTGGCTGTTTTTTTGTAAGAAATAGTAGCAGCCATAGTCGCCTGTCATAAAAAATAGTAGCAATAGTCACCTATTTAGTCGCCACTGGCAGCCCTGCATACTCATATACAATTATAATATTGATTTCCTAGTAGGGAAATATTGAAGAAAACATGAGAGTGGGCTGCAGAACGAACTCCCCTTTCTTTTTTCCTATTATTACAACATACACAAGAACTAAGATGCAGAAGAAACAATAGTTGTGTTTCCAAGGGTACAGATATCCCGGCCACTCTGATACTTACAGGATATGCAAAAATTTAAATACATTATAATTCTACGGCAATATTAATTTTCCCACTTGTTAAAATAATAAATGCAAATAATCACTAAGTTACAAGAAATTAATACGATACATTAAAGCACTAGTACAACCCCCCCAAAACCCCCATTATTCTACAATTATCCAAGCGCTATTATTATTACACATCACTACGATTATCGTTAATGTACACATTACTCACAAAATTTACTCACTTATCACGGAGAAAAATTTAAATTCATGACGATATAAAACACGTTAATGTATTTCCAAGAGAATTAAAATAAGTCATGAAGAGAAAGGAAGAAAACGAAGGTAATCACAAACTTTGAATTGTGACAAAATTAAACAAATGAAGAATATGCATTTTAATTAACTTGACTTATTCTTGACTCCTTTTTATTTTATTTTTCTTACCTCTTATTTCAACAATGGGTGTTTGTTCATCCATGTATACTTACTTAAAAGAAAAAAAAGACGGAATTAAAAGGAACCAAAAGGAATTAAGTATGAGAAAAGATACATTCTTGGAACAAGAATGCGTAGATATTTGATGGTTTTGACAGGCGAAATTCAAGGAAAATCAGGCCCTGACCTCCCGAAAATTTGCCTGGAGAAAACAACAACATATCAACTAGTAACTGTGCTTTATGTGGTACTCATAGATTAGAAAACAAAATTGAAAGTTTATTGGACAACAACAGTTTTAACATGGTTTTCATGGGAAACAAATGAAGGTGAAGTTATCAAAGCAGTTAAAGAAGGTACCATTACTTCTGCGTTTTCAGAATTAATATCCTAATTACCAGAATTTCTGAAACATTGCTTTTTGGTAAAAACAGTCTCTATTTTTGCAAAAAGAAGAGGGAAGCAGATGGTGAGCAGATAATCCTTCAAATAGACTTTGCAGAGAATTGCACTGTGAGGCAGCTGAATGAAATACAATCTGGGAGTCAGCAAGTATAAATTTTTACAGCAGTTGCTTGGATATCTCCAGGTGTTTTACACAGTTTTGTAGTGATAACTGATGAATTATCACATGATAAATATGCTGTAAGTACCTTCTTAATTATTCTACCGAAAATCCTTAAAAAGCCTATTCAACAATATAAACTGTAAGTATATTTTCAAATGGTGCTGCTTCGCAGTTTAAACAGCAGTATACTCTGTGTAATATGACTTTCATTCAGGAAGAAACTGAAATTGATTTAGTTTGGAACTTTATGGCAACTGGTCATGGGAAAGGTAGCGTTGATGGAATCGGTGGTAAAATAAAGCACCAATTATGGAATGTCGTATTAAGTGGGAAATATGCTGTTACTTATGCGGTCATTTTATGATTGTGCAAAGGCAGTATCAAAATCTATAATGGTAATTTTCTGTTCCAAAGAAGATGTCTCAGAAACAAAACAAAAAATTTGATAAAAAATTCAAAATATCCAAATACTTCCAAACACACATTCAATGCACTATTTAAAAGCCAATAACTTAAATGACAGATGGAAAGAATGAATAAAATAGAACAGAAAAATCAAAACAACAGAAGAAGAAACACAAAGGAAAAACCAGAATCAAACAAGAGATAGAGCCACGGTAGACAACTAATGATGACATCGAGGCGAGCCTGGGTGCAACTGGTTCGCTCACTTGTCCTGTGGCTGCAGACAAGGTAACATCGTAATCACATGTGAGTTTGGAGAATTTGAGGCCGCTGTGGTGCAGTGGTAACATGTATGTCCGGCACATAACTGGAAGATCCTGGGTTCGATTCCCGGTGGCGGCCAATGAGAATTTTTCCGGGACTCACTTATTAATGTGGAAAGAGCGATGACTTCTGTTTGGTGATCGTAACGGCTTCCTGATGATGGCTGCAGCACAGCTGAAAGTGCTAGAGGCAAATTGTAGTGAAGTTAGGGTTAAGAGATAGGGCAGGTCGGCGTGTGTTTGGGCATTAGGCACGTACAGGAAAGGTTCTGAGATAAGGATGGGATGATATAAATTGAGTTGAGGTCAGCATGTGTTGTAAATCTTGTATATAGCATTTTAGACTTAAGTTGCAATTAGTTTGGTGTTAATGTGTGGTGTTTAGAATTGTGTATGGGTAATGTTGTTTAGAATTGTGTATGAGTGTATGGAGTGCCGTAATTGGTGTCTGCGTTGGTGAGTGCATTTTTAAATTACCTGAGTTCAGTTTAAGCATTATTATAAGAATTGAATTTGCTTTGTAAATACACTGACGGAAAAAAAAAAAATCCCAACACCAAGAAGGGGTTGTGTTAGATAAACGACAGTTGGTAGGCGGTGAGAGTACATCTGTAAGATGACGTCTATGCAAATTTCGCGCTCGGCGCATACGTGTGGCGCTGGTAGCGCCTCGGAACATGCAAAGCAGGTTTGCTGTAAATACGCGATGTAACGTTCGTGAGCGTTAGTTATCGTTGAGATTCGACGAAGTGTGTTGATGTTAGTCAAGAATGCCTTTAAGAAGACGAAGAAGCCATTGTCAACAGCTTACGGAGTTTGAACGAGGTCGTGTAATAGGGCTACGAGAAGATGGACTTTCTTTCCGCAATATTGCAGAACGACTTGGTAGGAATGTAGTCACTGTGCATGATTGTTGGCAGCAGTGGTCAAGGGAAGGTACTGCCTCAAGAAGACCGGGTTCCGGCCGGCCACGTGGCACTACTGAGAGGGAAGACAGCCGTGTACGGCGTATGGCCGTGGCACATCGTACCACGTCTGCGGCAGCAATTCGAGCTGCAGTTACCACCACAGTGACACAACGAACTGTTACAAATCGGTTACTTGAAGGACAGCTCCGAGCCAGACGCCCTGTAGCGTGCATTTCACTTACTACAAACCACTGCCGTTTGCGACGTCAGTGGTGTCAAGCTAGAGCTCAGAACGGAGTGGAGATCTGTTGCGTTTTCTGATGAAAGCCGGTTCTGCCTGGGTGCCAGTGATGGCTGTGTGTTGGTTAGAAGGTGGCCAGGTGAGCGCCTGCAACCAACCTGTCTGCGGCCAAGACACACTGGACCTACACCTGGAGTTATGGTCTGGGGAGCAATTTCCTATGACAGCAGGAGCACTCTCGTGGTTATCCCACGCACCCTGACGGCACAGTTGTACGTCAGTCTGGTGATTCAACCTGTTGTGCTGACATTCATTAACAGCATTCCAGGGGGTGTTTTCCAACAGGATAACGCTCGCCTGCATACCGCTGTTGTAACCCAACATGCTCTACAGAGTGTCGACATGTTGCCGTGGCCTGCTAGATCACCAGATCTTTCACCAATCGAGCACGTATGGGACATCACTGGACGACAACTCCAGCGTCACGCCCAACCAGCATTAACCGTCCCTGTATTGATCGACCAAGTGCAACAGGCATGGAACTCCATCCCACAAACTGACATCCAGCACCTGTACGACACAATGCATGAACGTTTCCGTGCTTGCATTCAACATTCTGGCGGTTACACCGGTTATTAATGTACCAGCATTTCACATTTAAAATGGCTCTTCTCGCGCTTACATTAAGCTGTGATCTTGAAACCTTAATCGATTAAATATGTTACCTATACAAATGTATTGCCGCCATTTCATTCATCTACAACTATTTTTTCGTGGTGTTGGGATTTTTTTTTTCCGTCAGTGTATTTTAAAGGAGTATGTGCGTATAGTGTATTTTTTAATGAAGGGAAAAAGGAGTGAAAGAAAAAAGCGAAAAAAATAGAGAAGGCATACATCGACGGGTAGTTAAACTCAAATGCTAAAAAAGAACTACAAGCCTGTGTGACGATGCTTGATATACATGACCTGCTCATATACGTACGTAATGTACAGAACAGAAGAAGAAAAACAGCAACTTACCCTGATGGAAGCTACAAAACACCCTGCTAATGACATGCAAGAAATGTCATAACAATGAGGCAAGCCTAAGAAGGTAACTTGCCTTATATATTATTAATTGCTATGCACGTGAATTAAACGATAGCATGGGCATTAGACAGTCCAGTAAGCTATTATAGTGTATAGTTAAAAGCTCTCTCACCATATTTAGTTACCGTAATTTCTGGTAAATAAGCTCTACTGGCGTATACGCTGTAGCAATAAAAAAAAGGGCGGAATGAAAAAAAAAATCAACACAAAACGCCGCACCTTCACAGTAAGTACCACCGCGGAATCTTGAAAACATTACGTAGATAAAAATATAGTATCTGATCTTTCAAATAATAAATAAAAATATCAATTAAACAAGATTCAATCTTAAGGATAACACTTAGCCTACTACCTATTTTATAAAAATTTACTTGAAGAATTCATAAGGTGCTTAAACCAATATAAAACATTTATACCTCAAGAATTAAAAAAAATACATACACAACATTTTGAAAATATATGATACACATAGTTTTTCAATCAAATCTATCAAAATCGGAAACTTCACTGTCCGAATTAAAAAGTTTTAAAAGCTTTTCATCTAAAAAAACTTCGGGGTTGTTCGCATCACTTTTGCCATCTTCTGGCATTTCACCGCAGTTTTTAAAAATAATGTTTGCTTCAGTGAAGCCTGAAATAATCGTCGAAGTTTTGATGTTTTTCCAGGATTTGGAAAAACATTTATTTACCATTAGTTTAAAACTAGAAATATAACTTCTGCGCTTCGTCATTTTACTTTCCATGATGAAGTAGAACTACGCGTACTCGAGAAAATGGGATTTGGCGAATTGAATCGTAGCCTACGTAATAGGAGGATGCCTGTCATTTTTCCAAATTTCCTTTGTCCAAGCAAGGGACAAAACTCCGCGGGAACGGACGTCAGATGGCAGTACTGATTCATACATACAGGATCGACGGTCGCTACAGAGAATGGCAGACTTTTAAGTTACATTACAGAAAATGTAGGCTATGCTTAAAATATTCAAGAAGAAAAACAATCTCATGAACATTTTCTTGAGACGTTGATCGACAAAAAAACCTGAAAGAGTTAATTTTTGAAATAAAAATTAAATTGACTGCGGTTTGACATACGATCATCATTAAAACCTTAACACAACTGGGGTAGGGCACCGCAGGCGATTGAGTTAAGCCCCTTGAAACGGCCATGCTTTAAATGTTTTTTATATGATGTTTTACTGAAATGGAATATATATATACACTGACGGAAAAAAAATTCCCAACACCACGAAAAAATAGTTGTAGAGAAATGAAATGGCGGCAATGCAATTGTATAGGTTACATATTTAATCGATTAAGGTTTCAAGATCACAGCTTATTGTAAGCGCGAGAAGAGCCATTTTAAATGTGAAATGCTGGTACATTAATAACCGGTGTAACCGCCAGAATGTTGAATGCAAGCACGCAAACGTTCATGCATTGTGTCGTACAGGTGCTGGATGTCAATTTGTGGGATGGAGTTCCATGCCTGTTGCACTTGGTCGGTCAATACAGGGATGGTTAATGCTGGTTGCGGGTGACGCTGGAGTTGTCGTCCAATGATGTCCCATACGTGCTCGATTGGTGAAAGATCTGGTGATCTAGCAGGCCACGGCAACATGTCGACACTCTGTAGAGCATGTTGGGTTACAACAGCGGTATGCGGGCGAGCGTTATCCTGTTGGAAAACACCCCCTGAAATGCTGTTAATGAATGTCAGCACAACAGGTTGAATCACCAGACTGACGTACAACTGCGCCGTCAGGGTGCGTGGGATAACCACGAGAGTGCTCCTGCTGTCATAGGAAATTGCTCCCCAGACCATAACTCCAGGTGTAGGTCCAGGTTGGTTGCAGGCGCTCACCTGGCCTCCTTCTAACCAACACACGGCCATCACTGGCACCCAGGCAGAACCGGCTTTCATCAGAAAACACAACAGATCTCCACTCCGTCCTCCAATGAGCTCTAGCTTGACACCACTGATGTCGCAAACAGCAGTGGTTTGGAGTAAGTGGAATGCACGCTACAGGGAGTCTGGCTCGGAGCTGTCCTTCAAGTAACCGATTTGTAACAGTTCGTTGTGTCACTGTGGTGGCAACTACAGCTCGAAGTGCTGCCGCAGATGCGGTATGATGGGCCACGGCCATACGCCGTGCACGGCGGTCTTCCCTCTTGGCAGTGCCACGTGGCCGGCCGGAACCCGGTCTTCTTGAGGCAGTACCTTCCCTTGACCACCGCTGCCAACAATCGTGCACAGTGCCTACATTCTTATTAAGTCGTTCTGCAATATTGCGGAAAGAAAATCCACCTTCTCGTAGCCCTATTACACGACCTGGTTCAAACTCCGTGAGCTGTTGATAATGGCTTCTTCGTCTTCTTAAAGGCATTCTTGACTAACATCAACACCCTACGTCGAATCTCAACGATAACTAACGCTCACGAACGTTACATCGCATATTTACAGCAAACCTGCTTTGCATGTTCCGAGGCGCTACTAGCGCCACAGGTATGCGCAGAGCGCGAAATTTGCATAGACGTCATCTTACAGATGTATTTTCACCGCCTACCAACTGTCGTTTATCTAACAACCCCTTCTTGGTGTTGGGATTTTTTTTTTCATCAGTGTATATAACATCCAATTGCTGCACAAGATTTATTTATTTATTTTTATTATATAGAAGGATTTAGTGGATGCTTTCTTTAAATTTTTATTTATTTATCATTGTTATTTTTATTTAGGGTGCCTTTGGAAGGTAATTACAGCCTCCAAACACAATAGCGACGCCATTGATAATACCATAATACCTGAGCATTAAGAAACCAAAATAAATAAAACCAATTTTGAAAAATTGCGACAAAAAATGGTTCCAAATAAAAATAACAGCAAAGAAGTACTTATTTGAAAAATATTTTTAAAAGTGAAAGTTTTTCAAATATTTTATAGCTAAATATGAAAAGATTGTGGTGAACCCTTGATATTTACTGCACTGGATATTGCATTAGTAAAGAAGCAGCCTGTGTCAGTCCACACCATCCACGAGAGATGCCTTGAAGCATAGCCTACGTAATAGAAAGACGCCTGTCGTTTTTTGAAAAATTTGTCTGACAGCAAAGTTTCCGATTTTCTCACCATGTCATGAAAGTCATAATAGGTTGCTTACCTTTTGTACACATTTCCTTGCACATTTTATTCCTTTGGTTGTCTTGCATGGTTCAAGCCTCTGGTGTGGTGGTCCTTTTTGGTTCATTCAATGCCTGGTGAATGCATAAGTCCATGAGTACACTTCATACGCATTCACCAGGCATTGAATGAACCAAAAAAGGACCACCGCACCAGAGGCTTGAACCATGCAAGACAACCAAAGGAATAAAACGCGCAAGGAAATGTGTACAAAAGGTAAGCAACCTATTATGACTATAATTGTATGCACGTAAATTACGAACAGTTGTGGCTTGTGCTATAGATGTTCTAACACTGAGTCATGTAAAGTGTTTGATGAACTGAAAGGAACACAACACAGCACTATTGTAACGTAGTGTAGTCGACGAACATAGCTACTCACAGTCAAACAAATGGGGAAGCCCAAGTACTCAATTGGGCTAAATGTGTAGATTAGCGTCCTAAATTATTTCGCCAGAAAAATGTTATTACCTGGAAAAAGTGCGACGTACAGATTTTAGAGTATGGAAAATAATGGTGAATGGCGCAGAAATTTCATATTGTAAATGTCTTAAAGATTTTTATCATAATATTTACCTGAAAGTGAGATGCTGTGAAGAGATGCTGCGGTAGGCCTAACGCATCGCTACTGCGATGATGTCAAGCTTTGCTCCGTTAAAAGGAAGGTTCATTGCTGTATCGAAATGACGGGCGGAAGAGTACAAGAGAAAGCGGTTACGTTGTTGGCAGGAGAGCAATAAATCTTGTAGTGATATGCTACAGAAAATAGGTCAATATTATCCACCCTTTATTTTGTTGTACCCTGTACATTGTTGGCAGGAAAAACCAGAAAAAACCTCTTAGATTTGCAAAAGATACGTATCAGTGAGATAGAAACTGACCTGCGAACAAAGTATTAACAGGAGAACCAAAATTTCAGTGCCACAGCAAATGAACTACGAATGGAAGCCATTCTAAGCAGAACCGAAAGTTATACTTCTCTACTTTTCAGTACATCATAGAAAGTCATATTCGTACTTTCTATTTAGAATCAGGGGATCATATGCGAAAGAACAAAACATTTCTCAATATCTGCTTTAAAAACAATGACAAAACATGAACAAACTATATTCTGTAGCGTAGGAGTACATGATGCTTCACTCTCCTGCCAAGAATGTATGTGACTGCACTTGTTGTTATCCGCGCATGAATTAGACACCGCAGCGAATCTTCCTTTCAACGGAGCAAAGCTTCACATCGTCCCGGTAGTGATGTGTTAGGCCTACTACAGTGTCTCTTCAAAGCATCATACTTACAAGTAAATATCACGATAAAAATCTTTAAAACACATTTAAAATATGAAATTTCTGCACCATTCGCCATTAATTTCCATACTCTAAAATCTGTACGGCGCACTTTTTCCAGGTACTAACATTTTTCCGACGAAATAGTTTAGGGCGCTAATCTACACATGTACCCTTAACTGAAGTAAGACACAAGCAGAAATAATTTGACACTCGTAAGCTTAATCCAAGCGCAACAAAACGAGCTCAAAGCATGGCAAACCACATGAAGCAACGGCGTGAAATGACTAGCCAACTGTTTGTACGTTGGCTACCGTTTGTACAGATCGCTAGCGCCGCTCATGGCCAAAATAAGAAACTTTGCTGTCAGACAAGTTTTTCAAAAAACGACAGGCATCTTCTATTACGTAGGCTATGACTGAATGCAACAAATGCACACGTCACTGACAAAATTTGCACGTGCTGTCCTTGAGTCAATGAAAATCGATCTTGGATGGTAGTTGAATATCAGGGCTTTTGGTTGAATATCCCATTTCAAGATGGGAGAGAGAGCGAAGCTGATGACGTCATGAGTTCAAAGAGAGAGTTGGTTGCTCAGAGCATGAAACAAGGGCGATCCTTGCAAACAAGATTGATTCCCTGCAAAGTTTCCCCCACCACAGATTTTTTCTGATTTTTATCAGAGTCACCTCTCTCTTACCTGTCCCACCTCAATCCTATAACCTATTATTGTCATGCCTTGTTTTAAGAGGGGGTGGCTGGAATTTATTGCACGTGGCTGTAACATCATGATTCTATTCTCTCTCTATTGAGATATCTTTCCGTGGGAAAAAGAATGGAACAAGCCAAAACATTTTTTGTCACATAATTTCGCTCCGCAAAAGAAAAAAAAAAAAAAAAAAAAAAGAAGCAGTATACGCCACCATGCTGTATAAGCCGTGCGGGCCGAACATTTAATTTTGAACTCATATACGCTGCGGCTTATCTACCCGAAATTATGATATATATAAAATGCATCAAGATCTGAAGCAGCAATGAATTCTAGTTTTTAAACTGCTGAAAAATGTGAACATGAACCTATTATAGCTAATTATACAGCAGCACCTTTCAAGCTGGGACATTTGTCATTGCACATTTCACAGCAAAAAAAGGAATAAAATAATTTGTGTGTCAAATTTGTTCAATGGACAAAGATGAGTGTGAAGTATCTTTTATGAGAAAAATTACAGCAAACTGTAAATTTTCCTTAAGTCCAATGATATTGCCTGGATATCAAACACAGTTATCCTAAAAATTCTCCCTATTCCAGAAATGAATAACTGTCAACAATAGTTTTTCCCAGGTGTAGATTTTACTTAGGATGAATAAACATTTAAAAGTTAAATTGATCTATGTACTGTTTTTGAATCAACAATATGTAATTGAGTTGTTATACATACATACATACATACATACATACATACATACATTTCACTAAGTTGTTCTCTGATATTTAGAGGTTAGCTCCTCACAGAAATAACTCACTGTTGCTGTATCAGGCGTCTCTAATTACAGCAATCTCGGCACACAGCCCGAGCTTCCTTGACATCCATCACACGCCGCATACAAGACCTTTTGTATTTCATATTCATAATCTTTTTCTCATGCAGACATTCCTGAACCTGTAACAGTGCTGTTTTAACTCTTACTTAAATCACTGAAATAGGTTTGAATCAGAAGATTGCCAGGTTCCTTGAGCACTGTAAACATAGAGTAGTAATAGTTCCTTCAACAGAAGCAATTTGACGTTTGATAAAATCCTTTATTTTCGTGATTTTGCTTACTTAATTATTACTCCGGGACACCTGTGATCAGACCGTCTCTCATATTCTAACTCCTTGCTACTTTCATTGTTACCGCTCATACCCGGAGACAACCTTGCCTCCTCGAGAATCTACTCCTTAACCCCGAAAAAATCTCCCAACTTCGCTCTACTGCCGTCAGACGCATTCTCCGCTAACACACCTCCAGAAGTAGCGTTCTTTGTTTATCTCTGTAACACCTTCTCAAAACGCCCTCCAGCCTCTGTGGCCAACACGTTCTCTCAATGAGTCTCCATCTCCATTCCTAATGACCACACAAAGGACAGAAGTCCATCCTAATGAGTCGTTTTAAAACTCTAAAAAAAAGCCTTACTCTATTGTCGCTATCTACACACGAAATCCTGGGTGTTGTCCTTCAGGAAGTCCGCCGATAACTAATCGTTTCGGGTGACTTACTGGCTCTACCAAATCGAACTCAAAAATCATATCCTTAAGAAGTTTCCCACGATTACTTTTAAAACATTCTAAAACTGCAAGGAATCTGATTTTTATTTACCTATTCATTAAAATTCGACAATTAAAAGATATTTACATTTCATAAAATAAATATTCCCGTCAATTATGCTATTATTAAAGGTTATCTACAATTACCACTATTACATCTCTTCCCTCTCACAAAGAAAAATATGAATCACAGATGAACATTTTTCTGCACTATCGTGATGCCTTAAAGCCGAACTCACTAACGGTGACCGGAGTTTTATATACATCAAGATTACATAGCATTAATGGTATTATAAGACATCACACTTAAATCATGTTTCGAATAGGATGGCATTTGTTTACATTTGAAATTTGTTACTCATGATTTTGAATTGCAGATCCACAAAAGTTTTTGCTAGAAATTGATGTTACTGATGAGACACTCAAAATAAGAAAATATGTAATTTGATTCAAAAGTGAGAATTTTCAACATTATGGCAACACGTAAGCACAACACTATGACACAGACCAACTGAGATACGATAACTATAAATTTAAAAAGAAAAAATGAATTATTGATACAACTAGAGAAAAATTTTGTACCATTATCACACTAACATTAAAATAAAATAAAATACCCAAATTAATGAATCGTTGTACACCCTCGATCACCGATGCTGGCTACGTACTGAAACTGTTCATTCATCGCTCCAATCATAACTTACCATTTCTACCTATGCTCCATCTTCCCGATGAGAACTCAAACCCTATAAGCCTTGGGCTATGATCCCACGTGAAAAAACAACAAAAACTATAAAACTATGAACTGTACCTTATAAAATCTTCAACCTACTATAACTCTCCGATTCCTTTAAACTACCTAACACAAAATACATCACTACCTTATTCTCCCACTAATTACTGAACAATAAATCTTACTTAACTTCCTAAAACATCCGACTCTCATGAAAATACACTACGCTGACCAATAATTTCCATACAACCGATACCCGATGGAAAACTAAGCCTATCCCAGGGGCATGTTATGTACCAAAACTACACGACTCGAAAGTGTGTCGAGAAAAGAAAAAAATTCCTTCGAAAGTAATTCTAAAATAATTCTTTCTGCCATAACAATTAACATTTACCGAACAGATAAGTCTGGTCACATATTATGTAAAATCTTAGGTTAAATGCAATTCAAAACATATCAGTACTTGTGATTAAAGTTCCAATAATGAATGTTCTTCGATACACACATATATTATATCACCAAAGTTTGTCTTATCTTCTCACTGTTGAGAAGAACTACCATTTTTTTTTTCAACAGTTTGGGGTTATTGTAAGTAAGCGCTCACAGCTTACCTTCGTAGTGTGTACGCTGAATTAAATATACACTTCATTTTGACTATCATAAGTGTTCTTATGCATAAATCACCGTAAATTTGTTATTTCTTAAATTAAAGTTCAACCGTGAGTTGAGTTTTTGCGTAAGCGCTGAAATAATAAAGATCTCATTCAAAATTCACTACTAGGCCGAAAGAGTTTTTCAGTTAGTCCCTAGATACATAGTCTGTATAAGTTGAAATAATACTAGTTTTATGTGGTAAAAAACCACCACTGAAGATCACCAGAGTGAAAACAAGAAAAAACAACAACAACACACAATTAAAAAAATAATGAAATCGCAATTTCAGAGCTCTTTGCTCTTGAGTTTCTGTTCTATTTACATTCATGTGAGTTCTTGTTTCTGTTGTAGCACCTTTTTTCTCACCTGTTAATAATATCTGCTGGCTAACGTACCTGTTCTCCCGTACAAGTTTCCAGGATGGAGATTATATTCGTGCTCAAGCTCAACCGAAGTTTCGGTAGCAACTTGCTGTTGAGTGTATGAAAGCTCATTTGCAGAAGCATTATACTCTGTTTCTCCCATCACTAACCAGTCGGGGTGTTTTTTCTCACTTGCATGAGAGCTTCATTGAATAGGTGGATTTTGACTGCCTTCCACGGTTGGTGTTAAATCATCGGTATTCTGCTGATGAGGATTTTGCTGTTCCCCACTGTAGTTGAAACAAAGACATTTTCTTCGGGGCACTGGCAATGTTTGGTCGCTGTAAATAAACCTATTAATTGTGGGTGTTGGGCTCCAAATTTCTTCGTTCTTTCAACAAAATTCTGGCATACTAAAACATGACACTTTCTGATTTTGTTTAAACCCTTTCTTTGCGAGACAGGAGTAACAGCTAGCCACAAATTTTAATATCAGCATACATGTTAAACCAGAAATACTTTGCTCTAATTGTTAGCAAAGATTTATCAAATCCGAGATGACAATTCGCAAATTTCGATTCATGCATTATCTTTATCACTTCCTCCACTAAACACTGAGAGACGCAGAGCTGTTCAGCGATTTCTTCTGTCATGTCACTCGGACTACAAGTTGTACAGTGATATAGTAAACCATCTCTCAAGAACAATTTATCACTAACTTTAGTAATTGACTCAGGTTGCTTAACTTTAAAGCTACGCAAAATCGGTCCTAATTTAGGATCTTGCAATTGCATTTTCGCTAGCTCTTCTTCGAAAACAATAGAAGTAACGATCTAATCTTCTTTAACTGTAGCGCAAACACCAGCAGAATCAAAATACTCTTCAGAATCACTTGCACTTGACGGAGAAATCACATTTCGAGAAAAACAATTTGCAACAGCGTTTTGCTTTCCTGCTCTGGAATCAGTAGGTGTTGTGGATGGATCTATACGATTTCTATTGTGAGGAGCAACATTTTTCGGATCCATAATAACTGTATTTTCTGTTTTCTCTCGTAAGAGGTCCGAATCTCTAATGAGTAAGCACTTTTGAAAATGTGGAGGTATACATAATTTCTTTACATTTTTTTCTTCACAGGGTATTTTATCTTCTCCCTGTACTTTTTCTTTCGCCCTGTTCTCTTTTTTTCCTTAGTGTATTTACAATCACCGTTCCATCCCTGGCATTTAAAATACTTCCGTAGCTACTCATAAAATCATTGCCTAATATTAAGTCATAGCTGGGGTGAAAATCAGATTCAGCTACGTAGAGAACATGTTCGCATAAAATACTGTTTAACGTGAAGCGCATTTCTAAAGCAGCTGTGATTCTAATGAGTATACCAGTTACTCAACGGATAACAACATTTGACTTAAAATTCTCTAAACAACTTTTTGTTCCTAATTTTACTGGCTAATGAGGGTGATAGCAAGGAGATCATTGCTCCTGAATCTAGAAGTGTATTTATCTTTTCTCCAGCAATCTCACAAGGAAAGGTAGGTAGGGGGCCGTCTATTGGATATTCAACAGAACAAGAAAACGGAAACGCATCCTTCATGGCGAAATTCAGGCTCACGAACTTCGCCGAAGTTAGTTTAAATCGCTCTTTCTCTGAGAAGAGCTTACATCGTTTGCAGCGTAATTTGTTCGCTCTCTGTTATTGCTTCTGAAATTTCTCTGCTGATAATTTTGAGAACGCTCCTCTCGATACTGATTACTGCGATTAAAGCGGCCATTACGGGCAAAATGCCCTGCATTTCCACATGACCAGCAGAGTGGTCCTCTGGATTCCTCTGGTAGCTGCTCGACAACAGTTCTGTGAGGCTGACTCTGTCTCCTTCGTTGTTCGGCCCCATTGTGCTGAATTTTCCACTCGCGGAACTCATCTGCTAAGCTGCGTAACAGTGCATCTGTCTCCTGAGATTTCTGGAGCAATTTTTCATACATAAATTTACATTCATCATTTTTCCTTACTTGGTAGTTAATTGGCTCCAAATTACGCTGATTGTGTGTGTCATGTTGAGGTAAATGGCTCGCTGTAGTGGCTACTGATGCTGGATAATATGACATCTGAGCATACATTTCTTGTGCAAAAGCTGATTTAACACAGGACTTGAAATCAGGTTTTTCCGCACGTAATACAAGACGCTTAATTTGTAGTTTCAACCCTTGAACAAATTGCACCATTTTTGTTTGATCATGCATAGCTTTTAGCTGCAGAGGATCACCAGGCTTCTCTTGTAAACATTTGAAAGCAACTGCCTTTAAACGCGTAGCAAATTCTCCGACGGATTCGCTCTCTTTCTCATAGCAGTTAGCTAGAGCAGATAGACAGACAGCACGTGGTTCTTTCACCTCAAAATGATTCAAAAAGCTATCTTTAAACGAATTGTAATCAGTCATGGCTCTCAGTTCAGGACTTTCAGCCAAAAAAATCAGCCGCAGGTCCTCGAAGTTTAGATTTTGCAATGAGAAGTTTATCCACATCTCGCCAGTTTGTTAAATTAGCAACTTCCTCCAAACTTTGAAAAAAATGCGTGGCTGTGAAATGTTCGTGTGCAGGATTAAATTCTCGAATTAATGGAGCACAGCTAGATATATTAAAGCTGGAACACGATAATTATCGTTACTGTGAATTATTAAGTCTGTGAATTTTTTTGTGCAGTCATGATTATGACGTTTTAATATTAACTGATGCAAAAATGAAAAGAATGTTCTTGACCAACCACTTGTGCCAAATAAACGAATAAATACAGTTTCTACGTCATGCAAAAAATAAAAAGAGAAATCTACTTACAGACTTTTTCCTTGTTGACGACGATGAAGTATAAATTAATCCAATCAGAACATAGTTGCACTAAAAGGTCCCACAGAAAAATATAAAAAGGAATCCGTCCTGATGAAAAGTTCTACTCAACCTGCATGAAATTTTATAGTTTCACCTGCGGTCTTGGCTCTTCTAATAAATGAAATTTCTTCACAAATCCCGCAGTTTCCATCCATGCCCAATTCCTTGAGTTGAGTTGGGTCGCTAGTCGGATTGCATCTCTTTCAGTCCAATGGAAGAAAAAATCCAGATGTCGTCATCAGCAAGCAACTTCCTCTAGATCGCAGCAGAAGTAAAAGTACGGAATTCCAGGAAATGTTCTATTACTTAGTAAAATTCACTCGCTTATACAGAATCCAGTAGTTTTCGAAAAACCTGACATTTTTCAAAATTCTGACTTATTATTTATGAAACTTTTATCGTGCATAAGTCGATGATGTAACAGTTGTCGCGGGCACCAATGAACTTTAGTTGCAGATGCCAATGATGTAACAGTGCTGTTTTAACTCTTTCTTAAATCACTGAAATAGGTTTGAATCAGAAGACTGCCATGTTCCTTGAGCACTGTAAACATAAATAGAGTAGTAATAGTTCATTCAACAGAAGCGATTTGACATTTGATAAAACTCTTTATTTTCGTGATTTTGCTTACTTAATTATTACTTCGGGTCACCTGTGATCAGATCGTCTCTCATATTCTAACTCCTCGCTACTTTCATTGTTACTGCTCGTACCCGGAGACAACCTCACCTCCTCTAGAATCTACTCCTTAACCCCGAAAAAATCTCCCAACTTCGCTCTACTGCCGTCAAACGCATTCTCCCCTAACACACCTCATCATTCCACCTTCAGAAGTAGCGTTCTCCGTTTGTCTCCGTAACCCCTTCTCAAAATGCTCTCCAGCCTCTGTGCCGAACACCTTCTCTCAATGCGTCTCCATCTCCATTCCTAATGACCACACGAAGGACGGAAGTCCATCCTAATGAGTCGCTTTAAAACTCTAAAAAAGCATTACTCTATTGTCGCTATCTACACACGAAATCCTGTGTGTTGTCCTTCAGGAAGTCCGCTGATAACCAATTGTTTCGGGTGACTTACTGGCTCTCCCAAATCGAACTCAAAAATCATATCCTTAAGAAGTTTCCCATGATAACTTTTAAAATATTCTAAAACTACAAGGATTTTTAATTATTTACCTATTCATTAAAATTCAACAATTAAAAGATATTTACATTACATTACATTACATTTCATAAAATAAATATTCCCGTTAATTACGCTATTATTAAAGGTTATCTACAATTCCCACTATTACAAATCTGGTCCTCCGATGAATTCCTTGGCCTTCCTCTACCTTTCTTTCCCGCCACTTGGGATAGATAAATTCTCTTAGTAAGCATTTCTTCACTCATTCTTTCAACATGACCAAACCACCTAAGAATATTAGTCTCCACCTTACTAACATTTTGCCTCACATTACACATCTGCAACACATTTTCATTTCTCACATGATGAGAGCACGTTTACCCCCCCCAGGTAATGCATTTATCCAGCACACAAACAACTCCTATGTCTTTTGTGCAGAACCAAGGTTTCACTGCCATACATCAGAGTAGGGACAATTAGTTGTAGTCACCATATGTTATACATTTTAATATCTTAATACAGAAACTGTAGATTTCTGTAGGTCAAAATACGAAAAAAATACTGACAGAAAGGTGTATCTTTTGGACATTACATATTCAGTTATTCATCGTTTCTTTGGGAGGAGGAGTTTAACGACAAGCATAAGCAACCCCAAGGGCTATAAATAGTCACCCGCCCCTAAATTTAGGGTCACTGGTTCCAGTGCTGTAAAGCAAACAAACGACACATGCCTCATGCAGGATCGAACAGGCAACATCTCGGACGAATAGTCAGAAATCAGCACTTCATTACTGGGGCAGTTTATCCATCATCTAGCTTTTATAGTTTTCTATACTACACATGTATCCTTGTCTACAACACCGCGCCGGTGACCTGGTGGTCTGAGGTACAGGCTTTGTAGCATTTATCTGAGAAAGGCCAGGGCTCGGGTCCCGCATGAGGAATGGATGGGTGATGTGTTTGTTTGATGTCACTGGCTCTCGTAGCTCCATGGAACAAGTGGCTCTAAATAGAAAAAGGCAACTGCATTTAGCTCTTAGTTGCTCATGGCGGTTGTTAAACCCCAAAACAAGAAAAGAAAATGCTGCATTTTCTCAATGGATTTTAAGGATGTACTTCAAAGTGTAATGCATATTTCTGAACAAAATGAAAAGATAATCATTTCTTTCTCTCCCAGTGATCGGTATGATAAAGCATCACTACACAGTGATGTTCTATTAAAAAGCTTGTAGGTGGAAGAACAATTTTTCCACATTTATTGATAGGGAATATTTACCTCCACATATCCACAAATGCATATCTGGCTAAGGTGCAACACTTTTGTTATGTGATATTTTTAAATAGTAAATACACTACTGTTTGTGGAAATTGCAACACCTTGAGGGACTACTGGTATTGCCTTGAAACTTAAAGGATATGTACAACATGTTGGGACATGAAAATGATCAAAATGTCAATGAAAATGCCCATGCGGTTTTGGAGCAGCGCCCTCTGAACTGCACGGTCTTGAGTATAAAGAGCAGACTCAAATGAGATGTTGCAATCAGTGAAGAGCAGACATTGAGTTGAACAGAGGTTTCTTGTGTCTCACTATGCCTCATTCTCGAAGAAATTCACATCATGAACATCTGACGGACTTTGAGCGAGGAAGGATTGTTGGGATGAAAGAGCTGGATTTCCCTACCGCAAAATTGCCACTCATACGGGACGAAATGCCAGTACAGTGATGCGAACATGGCGTCAGTGGACAGACGAGGCTCAGACGCACAGAAATCTGGGAAACACACAGTAAAATCCCACGACTGTAAGGGATGACAGATACTGCCGCCGCACGGTAGTGATCGATTGCCCAGCGACATCCTTGATGTTAGCGCAGCAGGGTAGCATTCTCATAGGTCAGGCTTTGTACTCCAGTATAGTTTGACGTCATCTGTTTAACACAGGACTGGTCGCTAGTAGTCTATTGCTGTGCATTCCTTTGACCCTCAACCACATAAGTCTTAGACTGCAGTGGGGTCTCGAACACAGACATTGGTGAGCTGATTGGCAACAAGTCGTATTCTCTGAGGCATTACCATTCAACTTAATGCACCCTGATGGTCAAATTTGTGTTCTAAGACATTGTGGTGAACAGCACCTTGCAGCGTCATACTGGTCTAACGCCAAAGCGTCATAGTTTGGGGGCCATTTGGTTCAATTCACGGTCTCTTCTGATGCGAACTGAAGGAACGTTCAACAGCCAGCCATTTATCGGGGATGTTTTAGAGGCAGAGGTGATACCATTCCTTCAGAGTTGTCCTGGCACTATATTCCAGCAGTACAATGCTTGTCCACATGTGCTGTGGAATTTCCAAGACATTTTCCATACATGGTAGATACCCCTTCTTCTCTGGTCAACACGTTTGCCGAATTTGTCCCCGATCGAACATGTCTGGGACATGGTAGCTAAGTGACTTGCACACCAAGTGCCTCCAGTCATCACAATAAACTCTTGTCATGCATAGAAGCAGCCTGGCCGGCTATTCCCCAGGACAATATCAAAAGCCTCTTCCATTCAATGCCATGCATTGTAGAGGCGGTTATTATTGCTCGGGGTGGCTTCACACGATAATGAGTTTTGAAGCGAAAAATCTTGCATAGCTGTACAAATGTAATCAGTTATCTCCTGTAACATGAGGAATTTGTGACAAATTTCATTTGAAAAGTGCCATTCTCTTTCTTGGTGTTGCAATTTTTACAAACAGTAGTGTAGATATAAATATTCAGCAGTCGAAAGGATAACAGGAAAGCAAGAAATATGACACCGAAGTTTCGGTTGTAATGAGTATGTTGTTTCGTTCCTTTCAGACGCAAATAACATTTTTAAGAGTAATTCAGAGTGAATGGAACTGGTAAGAAAAAAATTAACTGGATTTCAACAATCGGTAAAACATCCCGAAATAGGAACAGCTACTTACTCTTACTAACCGATGAAAAGTATGTTACGAAAATTGACAAATTGCACACAAAAGGTTTCTCATAGAAGAAGGAAGATATAAGAGAGACAGGAATTTTCAAATCGAAAAGTTAGAAAAAGAAATACAGAGGGAAACATAATATAAAGTTACTTCCCCGAACGGAATAATTTTGCATAATGGAAAAGTTGATCATATGTGAAAACTATTGTTACAATGTTCTGTGTTACATGTAACAATATTCGGTGATATGTCTATATCTTATTCTAAAATAATATTTATAATTATTCCACGTTACCTGTACATAACTCGTAATCAACTTGTTGCAAAAATACGCAGAATAAATAAATAAACTTCTTGGTTGCTAAACTTGGGAAAAACAAACTTGAGAATATTGAATGGAGGACATGAAATACTTCTACCAACTTTTTGCATTTTTGAACTTCACTTTTAGTTGGTAACGTTCGATGAACACTTACTTCACTTTTAGTTGGTAAAGTTCGATAAACACTTACCGCACGTGGGGCTTGGCTTTCAATTCATATTTCTGTTATGTGGATGCGGCACGGGGTTTGTTTTTTTTTCTCCATTTGGCCACGGTTCACTTCTTTTTTTTTTTTTTCCGTTGGAATTATTTTGCTTCATCACCAAATGAGTTTTTCCTTTGCTGCATCCTCATTTACTTCAATATTTATTCTTAACCCGAGTACTTTCGGTACTACTACTATACCGTCTTCGAGGGGACATTTTGCTCCAACTAGCACGGACCGTGTCAGCTGGGCATTTCGGTGGTTCTCGCGGGCTGTTTCTGTCATCTGCTATCGCTTCTTCTTGGGCGTTGTGGCGCCATCTCTTGTTGGTCAGTGATCTCCTTTTCGAACTTTTTCTTTTTTTTGCTCAATTTTAATTAAATTTCTCCAGCTGTTTCTCAAATTATTAGGGTCATTGTGGTTGCAAACTTTTGTCCTATTTTTTTCAATCATTACCGACTCTGCTATTCTGAGGTGTTTTCGGATTTACAGCTTTTAATGATTTTTATATTTTCGAATTTTGGATATTTTTGGTTCTCCAGACAGTATTGAATCAGTGCTGTTTTTTCTTCTTTTTTCTGCCAGTTTTTTATGTGTTGTTTTAATCTGTGTTTATTAAAAGAGCATATACGCATTCTGAAAATAGTCAGTTCATCAATGAAGAAATCAAATTCATAAAAAAAATTGCAAGCAGCTTTGGTTATCCTAACCATTTAATAAAAAAATGGGACACAGAAGTAATAAAGAAAATAAAAAAAAATAATGCTGTGGTAATTAAAAAAGAAGTCAAATATTTAAATGGTTTTCCTTACATTAAAGGCACTACCAATGAAATTAATAATATTTGTAAAAAGCATAACATTCAAATTGGAGGAAAAGTAAATACCATCAAAAATATAGTAACAAAAAATAATGATAAAATAAAAATGTTAGAAAAAGCAGGTATTTATTCAATTCCTATTACTGAAAATCCTCCAATGGCTTATTTAGGAAGTACCAAAAATAAGCTTAAACACAGATTAAAACAACACATAAAAAACTGGCAGAAAAAAGAAGAAAAAACAGCACTGATTCAATACTGTCTGGAGAACCAAAAATATCCAAAATTCGAAAATATAAAAATCATTAAAAGCTGTAAATCCGAAAAACACCTCAGAATAGCAGAGTCGGTAATGATTGAAAAAAATAGGACAAAAGTTTGCAACCACAATGACCCTAATAATTTGAGAAACAGCTGGAGAAATTTAATTAAAATTGAGCAAAAAAAAGAAAAAGTTCGAAAAAGGAGATCACTGACCAACAAGAGATGGCGCCACAACGCCCAAGAAGAAGCGATAGCAGATGACAGAAACAGCCCGCGAGAACCACCGAAATGCCCAGCTGACACGGTCTGTGCTAGTTGGAGCAAAATGTCCCCTCGAAGACGGTATAGTAGTAGTACCGAAAGTACTCGGGTTAAGAATAAATATTGAAGTAAATGAGGATGCAGCAAAGGAAAAACTCATTTGGTGATGAAGCAAAATAATTCCAACGGAAAAAAAAAAAAAAGAAGTGAACCGTGGCCAAATGGAGAAAAAAAAAACAAACCCCGTGCCGCATCCACATAACAGAAATATGAATTGAAAGCCAAGCCCCACGTGCGGTAAGTGTTTATCGAACTTTACCAACTAAAAGTGAAGTAAGTGTTCATCGAACGTTACCAACTAAAAGTGAAGTTCAAAAATGCAAATGCATTAATGCACGTTAAAATATAACCTCCAATATCGGAAGTAAATTGAAACTTCTACCAACATTTATTTTCTTTAATATACTGACTGAGGCTATCCGGCGGTCTTGCTCTGTTAACTCAAAATCTTACTCTCGTGATATTAACCCTTATCACTTCCTAAATCTCTTGCGCGTGCTTTCCTAAAATCTTTTACTGCCCGGTTATTAAACTATTCGCATTTTTGGCTACCTCGAATGCATATTTTCTCCATGCATCCGAAACCCCATGATCGGAGTTCGGGTTCCCTACCTTCTTATCTCGTTTCTCCATGAAGACTCTTCTCCTTGACAAAAACTTTGCCTCCCTTAAACCTGCTCTGCCCTAGGGAGAAAGTCAAATTTCTCCCACCCTCGCAAGCAAACCTGCGACACTTCCTGCCCAGGAAACACAGCGTGCATCCCCTGATCACAGCTAAATGCACATAGGGCAACAGGAAAACGACCTCCCTTTCAGAAAGCACGATCAAAGAAACCGAAATACTGAAAATGGCGTTTTGATCACCAAAGGTGTCTATCCAAAACAAAAGTAATACCTACGAACTGCCTGTCTCATTGCTAAATCCCTAAGAAAGGTGTCTGCAAGCAGGACAACCAGGTGAAGAAAAAGAAAGCATTGTTCCCAAGCATGATGAACAAAGAAAATATACTGCGATATAGAAAAGGTATTATGAATATGGATTTAATATCCCTATCTAAACCTCCTATATTAAATCCTCATAACACTATTCTTCATAGCAAATCCTACATTAAGGAAAATTAATTTTTCAAATGCATTTCCTGGAAGCAGAGACGGCGAGAAAAATGTTTTGACATTTATGCCCTTTAACAGGAAAGCTGTACATTGTTTAAAGATAATGTTCCCCATCTTTATTGTAGCAAATGTCATACAATTAGTTAAAAGGAAATTTTCAATAGGGTTCTTAGAAGTGGATATACAGCAACAAACAGGAGCACACTAAACCACTTAACGACCAAACAGTGAACTACAAAAAAACTGCACAAGTACAGCCAAAGTGTTCCATAAGGTATATGGTATACAGCGTTAAAAGTATCTTTTAAATCAGATAAAGAAGCAGAGATTTGGAGAAAAATAAATTTACCATTCATGCTCCCAACGGGGAAATTGTGCATTATTTTGACAAGAAAATATGCACAAAATGCTTTCAGTAGTGTCCGGCCGAAAAAGAATTTTTTCGGTCTGGTTCTTAGAGGCACAGATATTGCTGCAAATATGCTGTAAACAGAAATATAGTGGCACATTTGTGCCTTAAGAAAATTAAATATATTTCACCCTATAGTGGCACATTTGTACGTTAAGAAAAATTTGAAATTATATGCAAAACATTTCACACTAGAAACGCTCTTTGACGATAAAACAACTTTTCAAATTAGACTCTTAAAAGTAGAGATATAGTCAAAAATAAGATATCACCCCCTCACACTGTTTTAAACAGAAAGCATTCTCAAAAGGTTTCCCATGGTGTGCAATATCTCACCAAAAAGAAAAAAAAAGTAGTTTTCAGAAGCTCAGATACTGTTGCAAAAATACATTAGAACCAGAAATAAACCCATATGCCACCTAATGGCAAACCTGTTCTTTACCAAAAATTAGAAATTATATGCAGAACGTTTTCCTCCATGAGCTTTATGCGATGTAAAAAGAAATTTTCAAATTGAACTTTTAGAAGCAGGGATATCTGGAAAATCACGATTTAACTTAAACCCCTAGCCCTAGCAGGAAAGCTGTGCATCACTTGAAAAAAAAAAAAAAAAAAAAAGGCACCCACCAAAATAGTCTTTGTTATGAATGGAAGAAAGAATTTTTCAATCAGATATTTAGAAGCAATTATGGAGCAAAATATTTTTTGAATTCGATAATATCGGCTTTTGTTGCACCATCTATAATGTAGCAGCTAGGAGAGTTCTGTTGGAAGTTTGAGAGCCAGAAGTTCTGTTTGTTTTGATGAGTTATACTATGCGTAGAGATTATAAAAAAGTTGGTCACATGTTCAGACTAGTGGTCATTTTTGAAAAATTGCCCTTATCTTGACTTCCCCATCATTTTTCTTGAAAATGTATTGAATATGATAATAACATATAAAAATGATTTTTTTTTTATTTTTTTTTTTTTTCTGTTTCAGGCAATTTGTAATTGTATTTGAATAACATAAAAATGGACACTGTGGAATTGCAACGGTCTCCCCCAAAGAAAAAGAGAAAGAGAAAAGAGTCTGGTGAAACTAGTGTTTGTATTTTGTGCAAATCGCAGGGGCGAGAAAAGCTGTACGAGACAGACTCTGGCCGTCAGCAAGTTAAAGCAGCTAGTGTTCTGTTAAACGATGGTGTAATTTTAGAAACAGATACTATTATTTTTTACCATATGACATGCTATAGACCTTACATTCTAAGGTCAAAAACAACAATCAAAAGGTCAGACCAAGAATCATCACAAGGTACGTCAAAAGACATAAAAAATCCACAAGAAAGAGAACGCACGCCCAGATTAAGTGGAACTAAACTACAGTCAACAGTATGTATTATTTGCAACCAGTCCAAACGTAAGAAAGATACACAACT
This sequence comes from Macrothele yani, assembly GCA_039090855.1. Taxonomy (NCBI): domain Eukaryota; kingdom Metazoa; phylum Arthropoda; class Arachnida; order Araneae; family Macrothelidae; genus Macrothele; species Macrothele yani. The sequence continues at coordinate 84,086,311 of CM077017.1, forward strand.
TTTCTGCATCTGTGAACCTGGAAGAGCACAGGAATTTCTGGACGCAACGAAATTTTTTCAAGATGAAGTTTTTGAACGAACTTGCACTTTGACTGACATATCAAGTGCGTTCGCCTCAGATATTATGTATCATTGTAATTGCATGAAACCATATATTAACAAATTCAAAACCGCAAACTCAACAGAAAGTGTTCTCGCGCGAAACAAAGATAACGCCGATCTGAGACGGTTTGTGGAGAGTGTGAATTTTCACACAAAAGGATATGCACTTTCTGATCTTCGGGATGAATTAATGAAACAAAATCCAAACAATACCACAACAAACAGGGAAATGAAGTCTATGGTCATTGAGGTGTACGGTGACAGTGTAGGTTTCTCGTACCCAAGGGAAAAGGCATCCCAGCTTGTGTATGCATCAAATATTGATTATGCTTTGGTTGTGGATAAAGTATGATCTACTGATGTAATTAGAAAATGCGCTACTATACTTCGTGAAGAAGCACAAGGTTATGACTTTACATTAAGTGGGAAGTTTGGTGATACAGCTGACCTAAAAAAATCTGAAATGGAGTATGAACAGTCATAGCCTAAGCAATGGGAAAGGTTCCTACAAGAATTAGCACCTTCATTCTGTAAATCAGCAAGTACTGAATGTAGATGTGATACTCTGTTTCAGATTGCTTATTTCCTCATTCACAATGGCTTAAAAAAACCCCACTTCATATCGCCAATGCTCAAGCAATACACAATTTAAGTAGATCGAAAACACTCATTACCATGTTCAACTGTCAAGGACTATGTTGCAGTTATGATGATGTACTTCGTCAGGACCAAATGCTAGCAAATAGAACTATCACCAGAGCTGAAGGACACTGTGTCCCAATACCACTTTCAATAAAACCTGACATCCTTGTCCATGCTGCTATGGACAATTTTAACTGGGAAGAAGGGACAATGTCAGGCATGCATGGTACACATGACACAGTATTGGTTTTGTTCCAAGATTAACACGTTCGTGATAACCAATTGGATGTTTTATTAGAAGAAACTGATGGTCCAGAAAAGTACACAGGAACGTTTGGTATTGACGTTACAAAACGAAGTCTCAATAAAGAAATAGACGCTAAAAAAAACTACTGTACTATCAAAAGCCGAAAAAAAAGGTGCACTGTTCCCAATACCTTCATTCCAAGCAGTGACATATACACAGCACATGAAGTAAAAAAGGCAGGCCAAGATTTGGATCTTGTATGGTTTCTATCTCGATTTCTTACAAAATCAAATGTAACTGAACGAGATTTCCCTGAAGAAGTTGACATTCCATCCAGAAATGCTTTTATGATTGTATTGTTTAAGCATTCATTTCACAGGACAGTTACAGGATTTACCCCAATCTTGCCCTATCCTACCACTCAGTATGATTCTATATATACAACAATGTATAACTTCCAAGATATTCTGTACCAGTTGAATCTTCAAGAGGGTTCATTGTGGTGCAATGAAGGAGTATATCACATAGCCAAAGAAATTCAGCTTCTTCATCCAGAGAAATTTTCAAACATATTCATTGGTCTTGGAGGGTTTCATCTCCAAAAAGTGATACTCTCATGTATTGGGATGTACCTCAAAGACAGTGGGGCTTCGGAAATCCTTCTTGAGACTGAAACGATGGGCCCACACTCTGCTGAAAGCGCTTTAAAAGGCAACCACTACTTCAGGGGAGTAAGAGCAATTGGAATGCTTTGTGAAGTAATGCAAACACTTCAGTGGAAGGCATCCATGGAACAGAATGATAAAACTAAGTACTCTGAATTGTTTTCAATTGTGAAACGCTTACAGTTATCAGTGTACGAAGAGCACCATTTGTTGGACGAAACCAAAATTGGTTGGTTGGTTGGTTGGTTGGTTAGTGGATTTTAGTGGCGCAAGGGCCAGGTTTGGCCAAAGAGCGCCAGACAAAGAACTATCAGCCACAGAATTTTAAAAGCGTGGAAAATGAGTAAGAGCAGACAGGCTTGGTAAAAGTTGAAAAAGAGTATGAGGAAAGCAGGGAAGACAAGGTAGTTAACTAGATTTATAAAAAAAGTCACTAATTGAGATGGACGAACCGTCACTCACCTCCCCCACACTCCTCTGCAATGCTGGCAGAGGGCGGGGACGAACTGTCACTCTCCTCCCCCCATGTTCCTCTGCAATGCTGGTTGAGGCTGGGGACGAACGATCACTCTCCTCCCCCCATGTTCCTCTATAATGTTGGGTGAGGGTGGGGACCTCGCTGAGGCCGAGACAGTTTGATGGACACTGCACACCTTTGCGGATTGAGGGCCGGGTCTTCCGCACGTGCAGGCTGTCTGCTGGGAACCGGAAGAGGCGGGTGTCTTCAAAAGAGAAGGCGCAGACTCAGCGGGTCGAAGAAGCTGGAGCTCGGTGAAATCCACCTGTGTTGCTTGTTCAACTGTAGATCGCCTGGCAAGTGCGGCGAGAGCTACAGGGCGCGGAACAAAGGGCTGCACGGGTTGTGGCAGAGACTGAACTACCGCGGCAAAAGTATGCTGTCGGGTGGTGGGTATACCCAACTTGGCCTTGGCAGCAGGGTACGAGAGGCCTTCCAGGGTCTTGAGGCGCTGGATCGCCATCTCGTCCTTCCATTTCATACAGTTGCGAGAGTAAGCTGCATGGGCCTCACCGCAGTTAACACAGCAGGCCGCAGAGGTGCAACCATCCCCGTCATGTTCACTGGAGCCACAATTTGACGCAACGAGCGGAACTCTTACAGAAACGTTGGGAATGCCCGTACCTCTGGCACCAGAAACAGCGCAAAGGACTGGGAATGTACGGGCGAACACCACAGACCAAGTAGCCAGCCTTGATTTCGGTCGGAACTTTCGGGGAGTTAAAAGTCAAGATCACATTTTTAGACTTAATCAAGGAACCATCGCGCCGGAACATCATACGACGAGCAGCAATAACACCTTGATCTGCAAGCTCAGTCACCAATTCGTCTTCACTGCATGGCAAGAGATCAAACTCCGAAATAACACCCCGAGAGGTGTTAAGAAACGGGTGAGGTGTCACTTTGACAGGAATGCCTTGAAGACTAGTGAGGTGCAGAAAAGTGTTACTCTGAGAAACACTGCAAGTTTGGACAAGCAGGTCCCCAGAGCGAAGCTTCCTCACAGACTTCAAGGGGCCAACCGCAGCGTCCAAAGCTTTAGAAATGAAAAATGGAGATCTGGTGGACAGTCTCACATTCGGATCAACGGATTCCACAACTAAGTGAGTAGCATGCGTATTCACAGCAATCGAGGAGACTACGCTTCGGAGCGACTGGTACAGCTGCCGAAGAAGAGGTTCCACATTCTGGGTCCAGGTCATGGTCGAAAGATCGTTTAAGGTTAAGAGACCGTGTAGGTTGAGAAGACGAAGGAGAGTCGTTTGCAACTATCATTTTCTCAGGTGACTTAAATTTGGAGTGTTTATGTTTGGGTTTACCCATGGAAAAAAAGAAGGAAGATTCGTCTGCAGACTACTCCACCCACCACCGAGCCCTACAAGGGAGAACTGGAGGTCCGCAAGCCAAGAAAATGACGCTAGACACAGTTCTGGAGCTTATACGTTGCAGATATAGTCCGTTGGCTGTGATCACACGCACTCGGCGGACACTTCGGCCTCCTGGTACCGTCATGCCAACGCCTTTGGCATGATCCCACAGCCCCCGGGCTCACCCTGCCGTGCCATACGACAAAAAAGCCGCTAAAGCCCTGTACACAACTTGGTACAAGACTTCTGACTAGAGGTGGGTTAGTCTCTAGCCTCCCGTTTACAGCGAAGCCGGGGTCGAAGAGGAGTGTTGGTACACAGGAGGCACTTAACCGGTCTCCTGCGACCTCAGTCGCCAGACATCCCATTTCCGCCTCACGGGTCTCCGCACGCGGCAAACATGCAGGTAGGTCTAGCACCCAAACCAGCTAAAAGGGAAAAAAAAAAGAAATCCAAAGAAGACAAATCCTGGCAGGGAACCTAAACGGAATCTCAGCAACCTACGAACTGAGCGGTTAATATAAAGCAGTTAGTGGTGGAGGGTAACAAAACCACAAGACCGGGGTGTTAGTACATAACGTGGTAGAGATTAGGTAGAGAACACAACACGGGCAACTAGCCAGTGGAGAAAATAAAGAAAAACGAAAAAGCGAGACACAAGACCAGCTCGGGATCGTGGGGCCGCGACTCCCCAACAGCTGGATGAACAGCCGTCCCTGCAAACACCAAAATAAAAAACAAGCGGTGGCGTGACATCAGATGTTGACCAGTCACAAGGTCAGCTCAGGCCGTGGGGCGCCGCTCCCCAAATAACTGGTAAACCAGTTATCCCCGTGCGGGGAACCAAAATTGCTATCGATAACTTGAGTAACATTAAAAAAGATTATGAGAAATTCAGAGAAAATGGCAAACACAAGAGTATGGTATTTGCTTATTGGGACCAGTTTGTGTCTACATTGGCACCTCTTCTTCGAGACCTAATCCGAGCTGACAGAGAAAATAACAGGGACCTACATGCATGCAGTATAAGAGAGTGTTTGCCACTTGTTTTCTCCTTTGACAGAATAAATTATGCTCGATGGTGCACTCTATACTACAATGATTGCTTGAAGCTGGAAGAAGAACATCCTATGATTTATAATGACTTCAAGAATGGTCATTTCATGGTTCAACATACTAGCAATAGATTCAGCAGTTTTGCCTTGGATCAAGCTCTAGAGCAACTCTATAATAAGCCAGCAAAGGGATCAGGAGGCATAATCGGCATTATGAGACAAAAAGAAGCCGTGACAAATCACAATCTTATTAAACATGAAAAAGAAAGCCTTACAAACACATTTTTTAAGAACGTTTTGTGGTCTACACAAAGGCGATGAATTTGCTCTTCATCACGAGTTTGTTAAGTCTCTAACAATTCAAGACCAACAGAGTATTTCCAATATGTTAACGTTTGTGCTTGATCGAGGAAATCCTTTCTTGAAAGATGACAGTTGTGAGATATCAAACCTCATAACTGGAACGAGAAATGCTCTACTAGTAGCTGATTACTTACTCCATGTACAAGAAAAAGGAGATAACAGCTACAAAAATTTTGTTACAGAAAGGCTTACTGAAAAATCCAAAGCTATCTTAGATCCTATACACAAGGAATTTCCCAAAAAGAAAGAAAGACAAATCTGGAGCTGAGTCTGCACTCCAAGCAATGAGTGATGCTCTTCGGTGCGTAGAAGTATCACGTTCCAGAGGTTTAGATATACAAACATTACTAAAATGCAAACTGACATCCACATCTTACTACCTAATGTGTGATGGATATTTGAAGAAGCCAGACAAATCACAACTAAGCAAAGAATTTGAACGCCAGTTTTTAAATAAGGATGATGTAATTACTCAGCTATAAACATCACAGAAGAAAAAAGCTGTGGTGATTAACTTCATGGCATACGCGCGAAAAGTGTATGTCAAACGGCTATTGTGCAAAACATTTGGAGACTACTTTGACGACTACTTGTGGAAAAAATGCTTAAAACTTTCAGAAGGCTGTTTGTGCATTGATATTGTTTTTGACTTGTATGAAGAGAAAAGTATTAAAAACTGGGAACAACTCGGGCGGACAAAAGTTGATCCTATCGATGTAACTACCAACAACCCAAGCACGCCGCTTCCTGTCAACATGAATACCTTCTGGGGTTCAAGCCAGAACAAAACCTGTTTTCAGGAACTATTCATTGACTGGATTAAAAATCAGGGAAACAGCGCAAAACCTTTGTATTTAGGAGGAGGTCACAAACAAAACCGAAAAGTATGCTTCAAATTGGTGGAAGGTTCTGTAAGTTTGGTACCATCACTTTGTTGTGAATGTGAGGAAGCTGGTGATAGGATCATTAAACACATTGGAAATATCGTTGAAACAGGATCTATTGAAAAAGTAATGATTGCCTCAGCTGACTTAGATGTCATGGTCTCTGCACTATACCATTTTAAAGAGAGTTTTCAAAAAGGTGGTCTTAAGGAGCTATGGATAATCAAAGATACCCGAGCATCTGTTCGATGGAAAATATGGACGACATTCTTTTATCCATTCTACCTGCCGTACACAGTTTAACTGGTTGTGATACAACAAGCAAGATAGGAACAAAACTTATGGCACTTAAAATAGCAATTTCATCAGGAAAACTTTTGACAAATTTTGGGGTTGTTCCTCTTGATGAAGAAATGATACAAAATGCTGAACTGTTTATTGCAAAAGTCCTTGGTTCATCAAAAACGAACTGTGATGGGGTTTGATTTGAGCAGTACCACAAAGCAAAGAATATAAATTTTTCTCAACTGTGTCCACCTTCCTCAACAATGCTGTTTCATATCAAGCGTGCATACCTTCAATGCTACATATGGATCAATGTGCAGAAGGGAAACCCATCACTGGACCCTCTACAATATGGTTACACAGCAGAAGACGGAGCTTTTAAGCCAATCATAACGATAGAACATTTAAGACCCCCTGAATTTGTGTCTCCCTGCACCTGCCAGATATGTGCAAGAGCTAATATTTGCCCTTGCAGAGTTGAAATGATACCTTGCTGTCCGTTTTGTAAATGCAAAGAGAAGAATCTTTGTTTAAATATTTAAACAAAAGTGAAAGTAAAAGAATGTATTAAATAATTTTGTGTTTTACTTTTCCGTTGTCATGTAAATGAAATGGCAACTTGTTTATTTGAGAATTTCATATAAAAAGGTTTAAAATATGATTTGGTATTACATTTGGAGCACATTCAATGCTATTTTTGAACTTAGCATGCCTGAAAACATATAAATTGAAATACAACAACCCCATACTGCTCATCAAGTTAAATTTTTTTAAATCATTAGTTATTCAAGATGGCGGACATTCCCGAAATAATGACCACCATTCTGAACATGTGACCAACATTTTTTTATTTACTATACATAGAAGAAATAGCCAAAACGAACAAAACTTCTGGCTCTTAAAATTCCAACAGAAGTTTCCTAGCTCCTAGAATACTAACGGTGAAGTTATGCATTGCAAAAAACCCAGAAAGCAAGGAATATCATTCTCACATTTCGAACTTCCAATGCAAACAAAAGAACTTTTCAAATCGGACTAATACTTGTAGAGATATGGTGTTGTTCACAGACTAGCGGATGGATGAAGTGATACTTTTAAACACGTTCTTTTTTTTTCCCCAAAAGGCGTGCTAAAAAGATTAACTATTTTGCTGGCTTGACAACGTCAAGCAAGTAATTAATATAGGTAGCACACATTCTGCCCCTGTTCAAACCAATAACGCTTTAGAAAATTGGGAAATATCACGTGATTGTTGGAATTATTTTACGCTGTTTTTTAAAAGTAGCGCAATTTGTAATGTAATTTCCACCACAAGCTACTGGATTTTGTAGCGTGCTACTTCCGACCACTGTATATATACACTTAAGAGCAATTGAATTAGTGACAGCTGGCGTTGTGCAAATGTGGCGATGTGGGCAGCCCTGTAAACGGAAGCGACATGACGTATGCAGCGATCCGACAATATAAAGAGTGATGCGACGGGAATCAGTAAGAGTCGGATGCAGTATGGGTAAGACGAAGGATCTAAGCGCATCAGATTGTGGGCAAACTATCGGGGCCCAACGAATGGGTCACTGCATCTCGGAAGTCATGCAGGCACTGGGATTTTCACGAGCCACTGTGTCACGGGTGCACCGTGAGTACATCGAATCTGATAAAACCATCCCTGCAAGGGCCAACTGCCGTGGACAACAGCGTGTGGATGAGTGCGTTCATCGTTGGCTAGCTTGCATTGTAACAGTGGATAGACGGGCCACAGTGCAAGAAATCACTCGGCAATTTAACGCTGGTGCACAAAAACGTGCAAGCAGCCACACCATCCAGAACCATCTCCTCGCTATGGGGTACAGAAGCCATCATCCCACGAGGGTACTGCTGCTGCCGCACATCACAGGGTGCAATGATTAGCATGGGCGCGGGAACATCGCGTCACTGGACCCTAGACATGTGGAAAAATGTTGCCTGGACTGATGAGTCAAGATTCACGTTGGTACATGCGGATGGCAGGATACGAGTACGGCGCAAACCACATGAAGCGATGGATTCTTCTTGCCAGCAGGGTACTCTTCAAGCTGGTGGGGGTGGCATTCTCGTCTGGGGACTGTTTACGTGGACTGAAATGGGACCCCTGGTACATGTGGCATCGTCCCTCACAGGTCAACGTTACCGGGATATCCTGGACCACCATTTGCTCCCATTTGTGCGTCTTCAACATCTCACTGGGGACCTCATCCTGCAACAAGACAATGCACCGTGCCATCGCTCCCGAATCATATCCGAATGGTTGGATGAACACTCCACCGACGTGACCTCGCTTCCTTGGCCAGCTAGGTCACCTGACCTCAATCCCATCAAGCACATCTGGGATGCCATCGAGAGAGATGTTCGAGACTCTGACCCCCCTCCATCAAATCTTCGTGAACTGTGGGAGCTTGTTCAGGGGTCGTGGATCCGTATGGCTTCCCAACGCTTCCGGTGTCTTGTCGAGTCCATGCCGAGACGAATCACCGCCGTCATCAGGGCGAAAGGTGGTGCTACACGTTACTAGACAGGTATCTCTAATTCAATTGCTCTTCAGTGTATATATGTATATACACTATATTGACAAGTCACTGGACACCCCTTCAAAAGCAAATGAATGGATCCGCTGCGTTGTTAACATGCACGGTACAGCTGCAAATGGTATAATAACAAGCCTGCAGCTGACCGCTATCATATCGCACTGTGAGGCTGAGTGAAAATGTCGCGGCGGGAGAGAACTGACTTTGAGAAAGGAAAAACTGCTGGGTGTTATATTAGTGGGTTGTCCATAAGAGACTTTGAGAGGCATTTAAACATACCCAAGTCCACTGTTTTGGATTTACTGAATAAGTGCAAGACACATGGCGTGCCTGAAACAGCAAAACATACCGGAAGACTAAAGAAAATCAGTGATAGAGGACGCCGAAGCCTCAGGAGAGTCGTTACAGCTAATCGATGGAGTACTGCACAAGACCTCAGTGTACAGGTGAGTAAATATGCTGGAACCTCAGTATGTACATGTACCATTCACAGAGAACTTCATTCTATGGGTTACTGCGGTCGTGCAGCTGCTCATAAGCCATTCATCTCCACTCAGAATGCTACTTGTCGTTTAGCATAGTGTAAAGAAGATTTATAGATCAATGGAAATGGGTCCTATGGACTGATAAATCCAGATATACGATCCATCAGTTTGATGGCCATGTGTGGGTATGGCGGCAGCAGGGGAACACTTTTTACCAGTGTACTTGTGTGGGAGTGTTTTTTGTGGTATGGACAAACCTGTTGACCAGCATGTCTACCTCAATATTATGGACAATTATGCCCTACCACCTCTGTGGCAATACTATGGAACCGAGCCTTGTTGGTACCAGCAGGATAATGAACCGAGCCATAAAGCAAGGACTGTTACGGTGTAATTAGACGATAATTCCGAATCGTGTGTGGACTGGCCAGCACAGAGCCCTGATCTTAATCCCATAAAACACCTATGGGATGAATTAGAGCACTGCATAAGAAGTTTGGAATCAAGGCCTACTACTAAGCAACAGTTAGCAGCAGCATTATGTACCGAATGGAAGCGCATATCTATCGCTGTGTTCCAAAACTATGTTGAAAGCATGTCTCAAAGGGTCAGTGCATGCATTAAGGTCAAAGGTGGACCAACACCATACTAATGTATGTCAATAAATGTTATGTTGTGTCTCTCTTCTAGGTGTTCGGTGACTTTTGTCAATATAGTGTGTATATGTATATATATACTGTATATTTCATAATAACTCAACCAACACCAATTAACAAAGTTCGAACAAACCAACATATAACACTGAAACCCTTATAAGCACTTAAATGTGGAGTAAATTGCTTACTCAGAGCTGACTAAAATATAAAATCCAAAAAAAAAATGGAAAGTAAATAATAAATCTCACTCTGGTAAAGCTGGATCATAACACAAAAGCTAACACTCTTCATAGTAACAGAATGCACACCTCTATTCGAAATAGAAATATACAGAAACAGTTGAATATGAACAGTTCTATTCAGGGAAGCACCTGTTCACCTAGTGACCTTTCGAGTGGGGAAATAGTCTGACTGTGGTCAAAAGACCGTCACAGTGCTCCCTAGGTCACCAAACAAACAAAAAAACTTCGCCAAACAGAATGAACTGCAATATATCGAAATACTGGTGAACCAAATAGACTTTGGTGCCATCTATGTAACTACTATGAAAAACTGAATACTAAAGAAGTATGGAAATAGTATAAAGCAGACAGAGTGAAGAGGTTAGTGCATAAGTCTTCAGCCACTAGTGACCCTTCAAGTGGCACTTAGAAAAAATGTTTAATATTGTTGGTTCCTGTGTTAATAATATTTGTGATGTCAAAATACTTTTGATTGATTAAAAATATCCTGTATTTGTGTAGATTTCATCATTTGTTTGAAGTACCTAATCAAATATCTGAAAGGATAACCCACAGAATGCAAGGTTTTAAAGTGTTCTATGATCATAAAGTAATGCTGTAGAATTATTGCAGATATTAACACACCTGAAAAATTCTGAAAACAAAAGATTACGAAATACGGAGTTTGACACATTTGAATCCCAATTTCTGTAGTATTTTACTTCAAAAAATGTAGTGCCTACTTTTATCAAAAATTGAAACTGTGACTTTATTTTCTGTGAGGTTTATGTCCAAATCCAGGCAATGGAACCTTTGAGTTGTTTGTTCCTCCGTTTCAAATAGTAAGGTATTAGGTTAGATTTCCAGAGCTATTTCACCAAAATTATGATGACCGAAAGTAATAATGTCATCTATGTATTGGCAAACTGCACAATCAGGACCCTTGAACTTCGAGAGAAATTGTTTTTCATATGCATGAAGGTAAATATTAGCTAAAAGGCTGGAAAATTTAGCTCCCATAGGTATACCTTTTGTCAGCACAAAAAGGTGTTTGCCCATGCATATGTAGTTATTAAATAAGCAAAAGTTTTTCACTTTATTCCAATATTCCTTGTTGATGCCAAGCGAAGTGCAATTGTCTTCATACAAAGTGTATGAAGACAATCGCCAGATCCAAAAGGTCAATGGAAGTAAATAAATTATGAATACCATAGGTTTTAATGCTTAGTTCAGTTCCATTATCGTGATGTTGTAAAAAATCTATTATTAGTTGATTATTTTTTATGATCCATGAATCAGAAATACTGGAAGAAATATTTTGTAAAAAATGTTTAAAGATTTTGCCAACTGCTGTACCATAGCAATTTGCACAGAAGTAATAAATCTGAACTTTATAGGTTTCTTATGAAACTTGGGGACTGCATACAGAAAAGGCAAATGCAAGTTATAATTAGCTATTTTAAGCCCTTTATGCAGTGCAATAATCTTTTTGCAAATAATGTTTCTATTCATATATATTGACTCTGCATTGTTATGATGTGATTCTGATTTGTCTTTGTGCAACCTACCCCTCCCAGAAGTTTGTACATGCTTAGTTGAATCATCACCCCATATATATATTAGGGCGCAAAATTTTTTTTTTTTGCCTAAATTTTTGTGCATACCCCCTAATTTTGTTCCTTTTGGTCAGACTTACACAGATATGAAATTTCATCTCAATCAAATGACGTTAACCCATGCCGACTCGAGTGTCAAATTTGAAAACTAGGTCTGACTGGGAATGATTACACATTAAGCAAATCTGAATCCCAAAACTACCTGTAAATACGTATAATATCTAATATTTTATTAAATTCTTGAGACATTTATACCCCTAAAATGACACATTACAAGTTACGAAGCTACTGTGAATATTTTCTCTTTAATGTTTCTTTTTGCAATTAGGGTACAGCTTTCGATGATCTTGCACGCAACGCAAGACAAACTGCTTTTGTTCCTCATCCACAGTTATTAGTCCGTGAAAGTCCTGCATTAATTGAACAGCTCTTTCAGCTGAATCATTTACTGCTTTTAACATGTTAACTGTCCTTTTGGCATCTAAAAAGGAAATGTTGTTCTCCCATGTAGAAGGACATTCCTGAAGAAAGTCAGTGTTCAGTTGTAGATGACATAACAAATGTCTACTTTTCATTGAAACGAAATCGGTCATGTTTTTCTCTAAAACGGAGAACAAACTGAATTAGAAACAAAACCTAACATTTTATGTATTACAGTATACTCAAATGAAAATAAACTTACCTAATAATTTATCAGTCATTTCTCCACATGATGGAACATATCTCCTTTCCAAGTGCTGATTCTTTCTCTCCAAATTTGCCACCATTTAAATTTTGGTTTGTCCATCAACTTTGTCATCAAACAGTGATAAAACTAACACATCTTCAGATAAATACCACAAGTGCTGACAAAAAAATTTTCAAAGCTGCTCTAGAAACTGTGGCATCCACCCTTTCATGCGATATCAGCAACTTCAAGAAGCACAAATCTTGATAAGGGGCTTTTACAGCTGTACTGCGCTGAAGCTATGGTTTAACATAAGCCTTCAGAGTTGAAGAAATATTCTTCTCATAATACGTGGTAAATACGTCATGATAATTAACACAGCAATCGGACATCACCGAATTGACTGTAATTACTGTTTTACATGTGAATGAAATCACATCAGAAAACTTGAAAATTTCTTCGCCGTGGAGTGGGAATCGAACCCGCATCTCCCGATTTCCGTTCGAGTGTGCTATCCGTTGCACCACCCACGACGGCGAATTCGCAAGTATCTGTGTGTTAAGAGCATCGGAATATTCTCCGACCGCGTTTAAATTCAGTGCAGATTCTGCTGCCATCTAGCGTTGTTAAGTAAATCTCCAGTTGTTTAGGTATTCAGGGTTGAAGAAATATTTATCTCATAATACGTGGTAAATACGTCATGATAATTAACACAGCAATCAGACATCGCCAAATTGACTGTAATTACTGTTTCACACGTGAATTAAATCACATCAGAAAACTTAAAAATTTCATCGACGTGGAGCGGGAATCGAACCCGCATCTCCCAATTTTCGTTCGAGCACGCTATCCGTTGCCCACTCACGACTGCGAATTTGCCGTCGTGGGTGGTGCAATGGAGATTTACTTAACAACGCTAGATGGCAGCAGAATCTGTACTCAATTTGAACGTGGTCGGAGAATATTCTGATGCTCTTAACACACAGATACTTGCAAATTTCTGCTGGCTATGTCCGATTGGCGATGTCCGATTGCTGTGTTAATTATCTTAACATAAACTGTTACAATGAACAGACATATATCTTTAAAAGGTTCCTTCTGTTTGCCGCATAGTTTAAGTTGAAACCTTAGCAAAAACATTTTCAAGGAATAAATTGCTCTTGCCATTCACCGGGCTTAATGCATCCCACCAGGCCCTTAATGCATCACACCAGGCCTGATTTAGTTTCTTCTCCATATATCCTATCAAAAATATTACGCACAGCTCAACAAGTTCGTTTTAATCACTTCTTAATATTTGTTCTTGTAATTTAGCTTTATAAAATCCTAACATGTCGTTAATTTCAAACTCATTAAAAATCCGTTTCACAACTTTCTTACCACTCTGCAAATTAGTAGGTTTGATATTTTCCCAGCTTTCTCTCAACTGTTTGAAAAGAGGTATGTCAGGAATGCTTGTTACCTGATATATTTTGGTTTCAAACTCACTATGCAAAACTAGTTCGTAGACGTGATGATGACAGGGGAAAAACAACAACTCTCTGTCAAGTTTTTGTTCAATCAGTACATAAGCACCATTAGAACGGCCGATGTTTGAATAAGTTGAGTCACTACAAAGAACTTGCACTTTGTCTTCCAGACCCCAATCTTTTAATGCACTCCAAACAGCTTGTGCTTGTTCTTTAATAGACGAATTTGGTAATTTTGGGACAGGAACGAGCTGCTCGCTATCTCCAAATGTTACACCTATTGGAAGTCGTTCTTCTTTTGAATCTCTGACATTTCATGCAGGCAGAAGTTTACTGTCCCGAGGAATGGTAACAAATGCAGGAATTACAAAATATTCAATTCATGAGGCAACCTTAAGGGTTGTCTTATGCTATAAATGTGCTTTTGATTAATAATACATAATATCTAAGGTAAAGTATTTTGCATGTTGTTGCTCTGTGAGGCACGTGCTCCCGGCCCATCATGGCGCTTAAAAATATCTTTTGTCTTATTTGCAATTTTTTGTATGTTTCTCCACACAGAATACAAGTCAATTAGTTTTTACGTACAATTGAGCAGGGCTCTTGTCGGGCCAGGAGCACGTGCCTCAGAGAGCAATAACGTGCAAAATACTTTGACAATATCAGGTAAACAATACCTTAGATATTATGTATTTTTAAATGCAGGAATATAATTATTAAATGCAGATTTAATGGCTTCAGCACATTCCTTTCTTTTCTTCTCCCAGATTTGTTGAATAGAAGATCTATTAATAGGAAGTTCATCAACATTGTGACCCAGTGCCTCTGCTGTGGCCTGAAGGACGTACACAGTGTTTCTTACACTCAACTGGCATCTATCTAATTCAGCCACTAGTTTCAGTGTAATAAAATGTTTGGTACCTCATTTTGTTACATTCTGCCTTGGTGTTTCCTCTGGTAACGTCGACAGCCACTCACCATCGTTGGTTTCATCTGAAGTGCAGCATGCATTGTCAGTCTCTGCAGATAATGAAAAATCATTTGAAGCTGAAGAAGTTGATGGTGTAATTTGGTGTTTAGTTTTTCTTTTCTTTTTTTTGATTTTCTTTTGTCTCGTCCTTTCTTCCTTTTCAGCATGTTTTTTGTCTACACCTGCTAGGTAACCATTTCGTCCTGGCTCCCTCTGTTGCTGTAAAAAGATCCTATCTCCTTCGATTTTGATAATTTGTAGAGCATTGGCATGCACAATACCAAATAAGTTGTCCAAATTGTTTTGAAACTCCTCTTCACGGCACTTAAAAATATCTTGTCTTATTTGCATTTTTTTTTTTATGTTTCTCCACACGGAATACAAATCAATTAGTTTTTAGGTACAATTGAGCAGGGCTCTTGACAGCATTCTTGCCTTTTCCCAAAATATCATACATTCCCACACAACAAGATTTGCATTTTCACTGACAGTGAGCTTAACCTCTCATATGTTAAAAAATAAAACAGCCAGCACTTGTTGATTTGATGGCAATTTGCATTCCCCACTAAAAAAAACACTTTTCTTCTGACTTCGTAATTCATGCGACATAATGTTAGCTTAACAAAATGTAAACACATGTAACAAGGCCAGGAACCAACAACGAACTGAATATACACACAGGGAATTCCCCCGAGCTACCGTCTTCGTGTCGGCCACGTTATGCGCTGTCGTCTGCCCGGCTACTTGCTTGTGACAATGAGACACCACGCCGCATCTTCGCGCTCAAGTCGGCATGGGTTAAAATGCTTTGATTACCCCGAAAAAAAATTTCAATAGCGTTTTAGACTAATTCGAACAAAATTGGCAGGTATGCGTTCAAATATTTTGAAGTCTACAAATAAGGAACACCCTAATATATATATATCTGAGCCTGATATAATATCAGGCTCATATTATTCAAGCATATGCAGCCACCACAAGTTGAAGAAATTAATCACAATATAAAACTTGGATGGAGAGCTTTTGGAAGAAACAGTACAGCTTTTAGGAGCAGTATGCCCTTATGTCTTAAAAGAAAAATGTTTAATCAGTGCATCCTGCCCGTGCTTACCTATGGAGCAGAGACATGGACCTCAACTAAACTAGACATACGAAGACTGCACACAACTGAAAGAAGCATGGTGAGATGCAAGCTTGGTGTAACTAGGAAAGATAAGAATGGTATCTTGTGGATAAGGAAAATGACAAGAGTGGATGACATCATGACCAGAGTAAAATCACAGACATGGCAATGGGCTGGACATGTTGCCAGAAGAATGGACCATCGATTGACAACCAAAATTTTAGACTGGATTCCGAGGGACAGAAAAAGACCCAGAAGAAGACCACATGGGAGATGGATGTATGAAATTCGAAAACATGCCGGAGTGACATGGAGGAGACAAGCTAAAGACAGACAGTTGTGGAAGACACTTGGAGAGACCTTCATCCAGCAGTGGACTAATAATGGTTGACAATGATGATGATATACATATATATATCAAAAACACCATGTCCACTCCACAAATCACAATGCCCATGAACACACAAAATGCCAAGGAAAGAACCCTTGAAACAACCAAATATCAAGAACCACAAAAACCACAAAGTGCACAAAAGGAAAATCTCAAATTATGAGCCATTAAAACAAAAAATAAATAAAAATATGAGCACAAAAGGTAGTCAGCAGTAGGTGACCAATCATCAGGGAAAGATATCACCAACCACTGACCACACCCAAATTCAGGTTTCATGTGGGTGATTAAAAACCTTGGCCAAAATTTAAAGTTAGTAAATTTAGTAATTATTTCAGTTCACCCAGTCTTTCCTACCTGAACAGGGTCTTATAAAATCAAACAACATTTACCAAAAGCATTAGCTATAGTCAAAGCAAAGCAAAAAATCAAAAAAGAGTCAACACTATAACTACACAAACCAAAATGCATGACAAACTGAACAACATAGCAAACCTTAATTATTTACAGTGGCAACATCTAGTTTGTATAATACAATTAATCAACTATGGATGCAGGCAATGTACAGTTAATTTTCCAAGGCGACTCGGAAAAAATAAATTTTATACAGAGCTTGAAAATAATATTAGCAGATAGAAGAGATAGCTGGAGCATTGATTATATTACATGATCTTGTATTTTATCGGAAGAAATAAATTTTATACGTAGCTTGAAAATAATATTAGCAGATAGAAGAGATAGCTGGAGCATTGATTATATTACATGATCTAGTATTTTATGAGTTATTTTGATTAAAAGTGTTCAAGAGATTTCTAAAATGAAATACACAAAAATTATATGGATAATTATTCTTAATACAAACAGAAAAAAACAAAAACAATTTAAGTTGTCTCCTAATATTTAATTTATTACAAATGCTAGTAATCCTCAAAAACTGAGAAATAATATTTCTATGAATATTAATTGAGAGATCAGAAGACCAGTTCCTCATAAGAATAGCAGTAAAATTAAAACAAGCTCTTTTATTATAAACATCAGTAATAATACCAAGATGGTCTGAATGATTAGCCAGATCAAGGAAATATGAATAAATGTGTTGCTGCAATTAAAAAGGAGTTCATGGATGATTTGACAGCTGCTTTAAAGGAACTGGAGGAACAGTGGTCGAAACGTCTGGATGAATTTGAATCAAAGATATACACCTTCTAGTCCTCATTGCGAAGCATGAAAAACTCCCTCAACGAACTTGAGAAGTACGGTAGGCGTACTTGTCTTGTGCTTTATAATCTTCCCGAGTCTACTGGCGATCCAGTTGGTGGGGCAGTTGACTTCTTAAATGAAAAAAATTAAAAGCAATTTGCTTGCAACAGACATTGTTACTGCTAGTCACTTGGGCCGTGGGGCGGTTCCTGGTTCAAGACTGCTTGTGATTAAGTTCTTGCGAATGTCGCAGCGCAATTTCATATTCAGAAATAAGCGTCTACTCAAAGGATCTAAGATTGTGATTACTGAAAGTTTGACATTGCCTAGAAAGCTGTTCTGTAACAAACTGAGAGCTGGTGGATTCCGATTTTGGACCCAATACGGAAAAATCCTCTTGCCAGCATCATTAATGACGCTGGCCAGACTAGGATTTTCAGGACTTTGATGGACATTTTGAATTTTGCCGACGACGGTCTTAAACAGTAGGTATGTGAACTATAAAAGATCATATTGTGTATTTGTTACCCCGTTGGCCTATTTTTACATTTCTATTGTCTGTGTGTTTTACTTGTTGGACAGCAATGTAATTGTATAATACTTTTTCATTTCTTTCGTATTACTTGAACATGCAATTGTCTTGCTAATTGTAAGTGGTACCTCCTATATTAGTGATTTTGTGTGTTACACTTGGCGTATTGCATTGCGATTCTGTGGCCTGTCGCTCACTTGTGTTTTCTGGTACAGCATTTGTGAATGACGTTGTACACCGCTTTTGGAGTATTACAGTATGTTTCAGTTGTTGGGGTTACTTCTCCACGACTTCTCATTCTGGATATTGGTTTTATTCTTTCACGGCCTATTGGCTTGTCTGTGGGTTAGTTACTTGCACTATAACTACTCGTTTGAAACATTAGGTTTACATTTTGGAGTTCTGTGAACCTGGGACCTAATGTTTGTTTGGATATTTGGCACACTTTTGCGGTTTCCTTTGATTATTTGAATACATAGCTGCATTATTAATAGTACGCGGTGCTTCATATTTCAGTAACTCTATGTGTAATCTAAGTGTTTTGTACCATGATGATTTTTTATAATAATGATTCTTGGGTTCTGGTACGTTCATTCTTTTGAGAATATGATCTGTGGTTTTTAATGTACGTTAGTATTGTTCGGGTTTCTGCTTTGGGTACTTCACTTGATTATTGGTCTCACCCCTTCGTGTGGTTTCCGCACGTTTTCTTGGCGTACGCTGTGAGCTATGGTGTTATTACTTCGTGATGTTTCACTTTGGACATTGGTTGCATGCGTTTGTGGCTCTCAGGCATTTCCGCCTCGTATTTGCTTGGAACTTACCTTTCTTTCTTTTTTTTTGAAATATTAGGATTACCTTTTATATTTCTGTGTCTGTAGGGTTCAGTGTTTCTTGGACTTTTGGAGCATTTCTGCGGGTTCTTATGTTACTTCACAGCTTTAAACTTTGTGTATTTTGTCATGATTTTGTGGCCCAATGCTCTTTGGGGCACACATATAGCATTTTGCAGTTAACTGGGCATCGCGCTTTCTGAGCAAGGCCGGGTAATGGGTCGCCTGAATGACTCGATTCTTTCTGCTTTTTTTTTCTTTTTCCCTTTTATTTCAAAATATAGACACTTTGTTTGGAATAGACATTGTTACTGCCCACCGCTGGGCTTGTGAAATGATTTCTGGTTCAGGACCGATTCTGTTCAATCTCTTCGTGTGTTGCGACGTGCTTCATATTCAGAAAATGCGTGTTCCCTAAAGGGAACACAGATTGTTGTTGCTAAGAGTTTAGTACTGGCCAGAAGGTTGTTCTGTAACAAACTGTGAGCTGTTGCATTCCGATTTTTAATCTAGTATATGAGGATCTCTTTGCTGAAGAGGTTGGCCAGACTAAAATTTTTTTGATCTTTACGGATAATTCGGATTTCGAGATGGTTTTTTTATTATTTTTTTTTATTGGGGGCTTAACGACCACCGTGAGCAACTCAATGGGCTATAAGCAGTCACCCGTCTCTAATTTAGGGTCACTGGTTCCAGGGAAGGGAGAGAGCCAGTGCCGTAAGACAAACACAACATCCATGCCTCACCGGGATTCGAACCTGGACCCCGTTCGGATGAATGATCAGAGGCCATCGCTTAGACCACTGCGCCACCGGGGCGGCCGAAGGTTTTCAATATTTAGCATATAAAAAATTACCTTTGATATTGTTTATTTGCTGTTTCTATGCCAAATTTTCTTATTTTTACTTCTTGTGTGTGCAAATCAGTTGAAGGCAATGTAATTTTTGGTATAATTCTTCTTGATTTCTTTTTGGTACATACATACATACATATCACTAAGCTGTTCTCTGA
This sequence comes from Macrothele yani, assembly GCA_039090855.1. NCBI lineage: Eukaryota > Metazoa > Arthropoda > Arachnida > Araneae > Macrothelidae > Macrothele > Macrothele yani. The sequence goes on from CM077017.1 coordinate 84,106,173, forward strand.
GATTCAGAGGTTAGCTCCAAAAAGAAATACAAACTTCCAGATATTTTTACTTATTGTTGTCATATCAAACTTCTCCATTTACAGCGATCTTGACATACAACTCGTGCTTCACTGATATCCATTACATGCCGTACACAAGATCTTTTATACTTCATACTCATAATCTTTTTCTCATGCAGACACTCCTGAATCTGAACCACCCATGTCTTCTTTGGCCTTCCTCTGCCTTTCCTTCCTGCCACTTGGGCTGAAAAGATTTTCTTAGTAAGCATCTCATCACTCATTCTTTCAACATGGCCAAACCACCGAAGCATATTGGTCTCCACCTTGCTAACAACATTTTGCTTCACATCACACAACTGCAATACATCTTCATTCCTCACACCATCAGATCGTGTCTTGCCACAAACCCCACGTAAGTAACGCATTTCCCCAGCACACAAACGACTCCTATGTTTCTTCTGCAGTAACTAGGTTTCACTGTCATACATCAGAGTAGGAACAATTACTGTTTCATACACAGCCATACGGGACTCTCTAGAGAACCCATCATTCCTGTGAAAACCTCCCAGAGCAGCTATGACTTTCAAAGAAGAATTCACTCTCCTACTGATTTCACCATCCAACTTGTTCTCTCTGTCAAACATGCTTCCTAAATACACAAACTCACTCACCTGGTCAATCACAGTGCCATTTATACTTACATTACATTCAGTGCTACCAGTTCCTCTCTCAAACACCATAACTTTGGTTTTTCCCTTATTTATACTCAGTTTGAATTTCATGCAAACTTCGTGCATCCGAGTCAACATACTCTGCAACTCACTTTTGCTCTCTGCCAACAGGACAGTGTCATCAGCATACAGCAATCTGCACACACGGATATCACCAAGACATAAACCACTATTATCTATTTTGGCCTCATGCATGCATGCGTCCATAAATATATTAAACAGCCATGGTGACATTACGCAACCTTGTCTAACTCCTGCACCAATGGAAAACCATTTTGATAAAACACCATTCACTCGTACACAAGCTCTACTACCAGCATACATGGCTTTTACACTATTAAGTAGATTCCCAGTAACACCATATTCCTTCAATACCTTCTACAAAAGTGTCCTATTCACTTGGTCGTAAGCTTTTTCTAAATCTATGAAGGCAGTCAAAACTTTCTTCCCAACAGCCAGATACTTTTCAATCATCATGCGTAATGCAAAAATCTGGTTAGTGCAGCCTTTACCAGGCATAAAACCACTCTGAACATCCCACACATTCAATGATGTAAGACCCCGTACTTTTTCAATAACAACCTTACCAAACACTTTCCCTGGCACACTCAGTAGGCTAGTACCATGATAGTTCCTGCATTCAGTCTGATCACCTTTTCCCTTATACAAGGGAACAATAATAGCATCCTTCCAATCCCGAGGGACCATTCCTAACTCCCAGAACAACTGGCAAATTTCAGTTAACCAGTCAATTATAGATTCACCACCATATTTCAACATCTCTGCAGTTATGCCATCAACTCCTGGAGCCTTACCATTCTGAAGAGATTTTAGAGCTTTACACACTTCTCTTGAGATCCCTCCTGTGCTTTCATCCCTCACTGTGACATCATCTGCATCTGTCTCAGAATCATTTCTTTCCTGATCTAATAACTCACAGAAGTATTCACCCCATCTGTCACTTAACTCATTGGGCTACCATATCATTTCCCCAATCTCATTCTTCACACAACTTACAACTTTGTTTCCCCTATTTTTCCTGAGTCTCATGTACTTCCAAAAGGACTTCCTATCTTTCCAAAAAGCCAGTTCATGCCTTTCCACTTTCTCCTTCCTATCTTTTGCCTTACTGTGGCGAACCAGCTTAGCAGCTTCACGCTTCTTACAGCGATATTCATCCACAGACTCTACCTTGCAACATCCCCAAATAGGCTTCCTTCTTTTTCTTTACTGCCTGTTCAATCTCACTATTCCACCAAGCATCACCTCTATTGTTACCCACTATTGTGGTGCCACAGACCTCTTTAGCAGCAGTGACAACACAGTTCTTAAAACATTCCCACTTCTTTTCTTCATCCCTCTCACCAGACTTCAGATCCTTCAGTCGTTCTCTGAGTAAGTCAGAATACCACCGATGATCTTCAAGGAGCCTACCAACCTTTATTCTTTCTATCCTGGGTCTCTTCCTATTCCTTTTCCTCCAACCAACATTAAGTTTCACTCGTGACACTACCAAGTAATGATCAGAACCAACATCCGCACCTCTCATCACACGGGTGTCAACAACTAAGTGTTTCAAACGCTGATCGTAGACAACAAAATCTATCACACTCTTTTGACCAAGAGTACGATTTTCCCAAGTATATGTGTGGATATACTTGTGGTTGAAAAATGTATTAGATACACACAAATTATTCTCAATGCAGAGCTCAATTAATCTTTCACCATTATCATTCACACAACGGTAATTAAACTTACCCAGAACATTGTCAGAAATTGCATTCTGCACACCTACTCTAGCATTGAAATCCCCTGCTATTATAACTTTTTCTTTAGCACCAAACTGGCTCAAAACAGCTTCTAGCTTATTCTAGAAACCTTCTTTCTTATCAATAGGTTCCGAGTCACATGGAGCATACACTACAACAATTGCAATTCTCTGAAGTTTCACTTTCAAATGAATCCAGAGAATTCTCTCACTTATGCAACTATAGTGAATCAAGTTGTTCATCTTTTCACTTAAAATCACACCTACACCAGCCTGTCCTCTCATATTATCCAATACTCCAGACCACACACTCACCGTGCCATTCACTTCTTCTACCCCAATTTCCTTCTTTTTGGTTTCACTTACACACAGCACATCCAGTCTATACTTATTAATCTCCTCAATCACCTCACTCATCTTGCCATTTATACCTCTAGTATTCCATATACCAATCTTACATTCACTCAGCCAAGATCTCTTTCTCATACGCCGTTTAGAAAGTCCAGGTGGATTCTGTGGTGGACCGTCCTTCTCAAGAGTGGTAGGTCCACCATATCCCACACTTGAGTCATTCTTAATATTTCTTTTTGTCTTTTTAAACAGGTAAGTACATCAGTGTGGGGGATTAGCCCTAGCTACTTTGCTAATGTATACTGAATATTTTTTTTATTACTTATTCTATGTGTAAATTTGGCGTACAGCATTACGATCGTGACCTGTCATTTGCTTGAGGTTCTAGTACAGCATTTCGTACATGACATGACCTGCCTCTTTTTGAGTCATATAAAGCACGTTTGGTTGTTGGGGCCCCTAACAATTGGGACATACTATTGAGGCAGTTCAGTTCTTACGGGTGGAACAGTAGGTTTCTGAAATTAAAAAATTAAAAAACAAACAAAAAAACAAGTGGTGAGGCAATAGATTTTCTTAAATGAAAAAATTGAGAGCAATTTGCTTGCAATAGACTTTGTTACTGCTCATGGCTTGGGTCGTGAAGTGGTTTCTGTTCTCGGACCGCTTGTGGTTACGTTTTTGCGAATGTCGCAACACGACTTCACATTAAAAAATAAGTGTTTACTCATGGGGTGCGGGTCTATGATCACTGAAAGTTTAACATTGTGTAGAAAGTTGTTCTGTAATAAATTGAGGGCTGGTGAATTACGATTTTAGACACAGTTCGGAAAAATCTCTTCGTTTAATGAGACTGGCCAGACTAAGATTTTCAGGACAGATGAATATTTCGTATTTTGCTGATGACGGTACTAAATAGTAGGTATGTGAACTATTAATGTTCATATTGTGTACTTGTTTCCCTGTTGGCCTATTTTTACATTTTTTTTATTACTATGTATTAGTAGTCTGTCAGCAATGTAATTTGTTTGTATAATACTTTTTCACTTATTCTTTGATTACTTGAATATTCAATCGTCTTGCTAAATGTAAGTGGTATTTTCTATATAAATCATTTTCTGTGTTATATTCGGTGTATCTCACTACGATTGTGTGGCCAGTCACTCGCTAGTGCTTCCTGGTGCAGCATTTATTAAATGACATGAAATACTGCTTTTGGAGTGTTACAGTAGTTTTAATTTTTGGGGTTATTTTTAGTGAATTCTCATTCTGGATATTGGTATCATTTTCTCACGGCTTACTGGCTTGTTTGTCGGGTGGTTATTTGCACTATAACTGCTCGTCTGCAATACTGGGCTTACATTTTAGGCTTCTGCGAACGTTGGATGTAGTATTTGTTGGATATTAGGCACACTTTCGTGGTTTCCTTTGATTATTTGAATACATAGCTTCGTTACTTGTAGTATGCGGTACCTCATACATTAATATCTCTGTACGTACATCTAGGTGCATTGTATCATGCTGATTTTTTTTATTATAACGATACTTGGGTTCGGGTACGTCATTCTTTTGAGGATACGACCTAATTCTTTCTGTGGTTTTGGTGTATGTTAGAATTGTTTGGGTTTCTGCTTTGGATACTTCCCCTTAGAGATTAAGCTACAGTCGCTATTTTTGCAAAATGCGATGAATTAATCTAAAATGTGAAAAAAAATTAGCACCCGTCGCAAAATGGGGCCCACATTTAAATATCGCAGAGGTGATTGTGTTCCGAAAATTTCAACTCCCGTAGTCCAGGGAAAATCAATTTAAATTCTGCCGCTAATTCGTGGGTAAAAGTATTCCGTCATCCATTGTTCGGTCCGACGGAGTCGCGCCAATTCGTTGCCCGCGTCAGTTTGCCCACTACGACGCTTCGTTGCCCGCATCAGTTCGCCCACTACGACGCTTCGTTGCCGGAGTCAGTTCACCCACTACGACGCTTTGTTGCACGTCAGTTCGTCCACTATGACTATTTATTTATTTATTTATATGTGGACAAAAAAAAAAAAAAAAAATGTTAATCGCATAAATCTACTGAGCATTTTCCTTAAATCTGCTGGATTTCTCTTTCTTGGGGGTTGGTAGGTATGCATCTGTATGTGTGGCAGAGGTAACACACAAGCAACAAATTAAACAAAAAAGGAAAAAGAAAAGAAACTTAAGTATTACAAATATTTAACAGGAATTATAGAGGTTAAATTTATTAAGGTACTTTACCTCTCAAATTTTCAATCTATACACTAGATCTTTGTCAGGAGTTCTTGCATCAGACTAATTTCACAGGTCTAGCGACCAAGCCCGATGGATTTTCCATCCAGCATGGTCGTTGATGTTGCCACCTTGTGATGCTGTTCATTCTTTTGATACCTCACAGCACCATTCTCTCGATACCTCCACAGGTCTGGAGACCAAGCCTGATGGATTTTCCATCCAGCACGGTCGTTGATGTTGCCAAGACACAAGGTGGCAACATCAACGACCATGCTGGATGGAAAATCCATCAGGCTTGGTCGCCAGACCTGTGGAAGTAGTCTGACGCAAGAACTCCTGACGAAGATCTAGTGTATAGATAAAAAAATTTGAGAGGCCAAGCACCTTAATAAATTTATCCTTTATAATTCCTGTTAAATATTTATAATACTGAAGTAATTAGAGGAAGCCATGAAGTCATTAATTATTAGAAACTTAAGTTCATAAAATTACAAAAGACAGAAATAAAACTGACTTGATGATACAGCCAAATTGACTACTGCTTTTGCCTAATCTACAAGATCTGTTCTTATTACAGTAGCATTGAATTATTAATTAGCTTTCACTTAACACCTGTGCTGATGAAATTTGTTTAACAATATGAAAAACAAATTACAACATTGTTGTTTTTAATCTATTAGTTTTCACATTTTTTAACATATTAAAAAGTCCATGTACTCTTTAAACAGTTTTAAGTTTTACTTCTTGTTTACCCTTTGATGAGTTTATTCTACAAACATGACTTTTTTTCACAGCTGGTTGGTTGACATTCAAGTTTTATTCTAACTGAACTAAGTGGATGAAACTGGAAGATGGTTTAGTCAAGATACCAGTATTACTTCGAGTTGTTTAATATCTTCTAACTTTTCTGGCAGTGTAACTTATTAATGATGTTACAACCTTTGACAATAAGCCTTGACTGTCATCAAGATGCCATTCAATAATGTCAGAGACCAACTCAAGCTGAAAGAAGAATCATTACAAAACCTAGTTTCATCCATCTGTTTCTGAATACAGCTGAAGTAAGTACTTAATTTTGTTCTTTAAAAATGCTACTGAGAAACTGTACTTTTATATTTTATGTTACTGGAACAAAACTTTTAATAACTCTTCGGTGTTCACAAATCTATGTACATCTTTTTGTTTTTTCAGTGTAAGGAAGACCACCAGAAAGAATTCACACTATAAATCTTAAGTGTAGAGAGTATTTTCTAGGATTTGGGGGACTTTCTCGCATTTTGGGCATACATGCACCCGATTGATATCTCTCTCTTATTGAGTATCTTATTACCATTGTGAAGATGTAGGTAACTGATAAAGATGTGTTTAATTTGAACTTCCTTAGATTCCTTTATTACTTGATAGGCTTTTTGTGCTTGAGAAGAGGATTTAAATCCTCTTGGGAATTTTCAAGAAAACATTGAGAAGAGGATTCAGATCCTTTTTGGTGACATTTAGATGTCACCAAAAAAGGCAGAAATACCTGTGAGGTGGCAATCCAGAACCAAATGAAATAAGATAAATTGAACACCTTCAGTGGGAAACTGCATAGTTACAATCACTGTGTGGAGTAAAGCAAAACTGAGAGGTCTCATTCTAAATTCATTAATGTTAATTTTCAAAATATTTTTAATGAGATTTTTGGGATAATGATGAAAAATCTCTCTGGTGAATTTTTTCCTATAGCTTTTTACTTAAGTACCTTGTTTATCAAAAGCATAATTATTTTTTACAAGATTTTATTGAATTCCATTTTTTTTTGAAGTCTAGTTTCCAAAGAATGTTTCTGAATACTGATAAATTTAAAATGAGCATGTAACCAAGGGTGCTCCAGGGCTAAAGCACCCACAGAATCAGCAAAGGAAATAATTTTGATTTTAACGGATCCATGCTCAGGCTAATACTATAATAACACATCACTCTCTCCTCATGAATGGTGCTGCTGTATCAAGTCCCATTCCACAGACCCATTGACTGATTGTCATACTTTTGCATTGCTCATTGTAGAATCACTGTCCCTGAGGGGCAGCTGCTAATTAATCATTAGATTATTAACATCTATCTGATGCTTTTTCTTTCTTATAAGGAAAAATACTGTCTTCTGGTTGGTTACAGATGTTCCACAAAATAAGTTGAATAAACACAAATGGATTTCCCAACATTTATGGAAAATTTTAGATACACAACATAAATGAAGCAAATTGGTGGCATGACTTGCCACCACTGAACTGTGGCTCAGCATTCTTTATAGTGCAGGTGTGAACAGTTTTGAAGAGTATGGATAAATTCATTATATGCTTATTGATGACTGTGCACCAGGCAGATTTACTGATATTCAGAAGCAATACAATAAAAGGAAGACAGCCACAACAGAATGCCTTTTATCAGTTCCACCAGTACCTTATCCACAACTAAAAAGTATCGTCAGGTGGTAGATCATATCAACAAAGTTGTAAAAAATCACCTTTCTTTGGACTCATTATGATAAAATTTAAATAGTGTTTTGTAGTATGTGTAAGGATGCTTTAGAATCCAACACACTACTTTTATTGGCAACTGCTACTTTTGCAGATAAGGGTTCATGTAATTCATTCATTCTAAATACATTTTCCCCAATGGAAAAAGGCAATTTAAAAATTTAAAATTCATATGTAATAAGATGCATTCCATTGCTCAGCAATGAATGTTCAATAATTTATGAGAAAAGGAACAAATGTGTCATTTTTAATTTTTAAATGAGAAGAAATGAAAATTGTTCGTCAAGCTCTCGAGATAATACAAGGGCTATTTGGATTTCAACCTCAGTTCCAATGTACCATGTGATATAAACACAGTAGCCAGCTCACACACAAGCCATACCATCACGTGATGTTTGCCCTCTCTACAAGCCATGTGATCGCCAATCTGGCATTAGTTCTCAGTGTCATACGGAGCAGTCAACATGTGTGCTGCAATCAATGCTCCCACCAACTGTGGAATTCATGCTATCATCCGTTTTTTTTTCATGCTGAAGGGAAAAGTGCCGCTGAAATTTATTGGAGAATGAGTAGAGTGTATGGCCTGAACTTTATGATTGAAGGATATGTGAGAGAGTGGTGTAGAAAATTTAAACCTGGGTGAACAGACGCACATGATGAAGGGGGTCAAGGTCGACGATCTGTGGTGACTGATGAACTTGTTCAAAGTGGTTGACCAAAAAATGTGCAAAAGACAACGCTTCATAATATCAGAACTATTGTGTGATTTTCCCTAAATTTCTCAAACTGTTCTGTATGAGATCATTACAGGTAGGCTAAACTACCTTAAGTTCTGTGCCAGATTGGTGCCAACAATGCTTACTGTTGTGAACAAAATGCAGAGAATGGGATCAGCTTTGACATTCCTGCAGCATTACAGTTAAGTTGGGGATGCATTTCTTGACCATATTATGATGGGTGATGAAACTTGGGTTCAATTCACAGGGCTTGAAAAATATCTGAAAAGTCACATGACCAACTGGGCATGCGCAGAAATTATTTACCTGCTCAGTTGGTAAAAGCTGGATGCCCAGGAAAATTTATCTTTTAAATTCGCACATCAGAAGCTTTATTTTTTAAGTTAAAAAAATATTATTAACTTGTTATTCTTTTCTATTGCCATTTTAAGTCTGTATTTAAAATGTTCAATGCACAAAAGTGTGTATCTCAAATTTTAAGAAAGGCAATGATGCTGAAATTGGTATTTGAGAAATTTAGTAATGCTGCCATGTTCATGAATTTTTAAAATATATATCCTTGTTCTGCAGAAATATTCAATAATCATAGTTTGAATATACAAGTTTAAATAGTATAGCAATGATTATGAATTAAATAATTTATGCACGATTCCTGAATTATGCAACAGGACATTTTTTGTACACTTTATCGCAGTGCTTGCCATTGTAAGTTTCCATTTTATCAATGATGTAGATTCCGATTCTGATATTACATTGCTTAGCATTGTAGAAGACAAATTTGTAACTACATCAGACGGATTGGGAATTTCACATATTTACTTACTAGAGGTTACTCTTATTGTTGGATTTTTTTCCAGAAAAAACGAAAAAAAAAAAAAATGGATATCCATTACTTAACACAACTTGATCAACTGTAAACTGCTGTTCAGATAAACTAAATATCCGTGTTGGCAATGTTCATTCTTCTATGGGCTAACTGGAACACATAGCACAGGCTCATTTTTAAATGACCATTAGCTTTTGTTTCAGCAGTACTATTATTTGTTCATGGGTGGGAGCTTCCACGCCCTTGCTTCTTGCTCTCACTCAAGTTGTACCAGAGATCCATCCTCACTAGGGGCTGTGTGATATCCTTTGCTCTCTGCCCCAATCGTATTGCTACTGTGAACATTTAAGAGCAAAACTACACATGGCTCCAATTTCCGGACCTAGAACATAATATAAGTAAAGAAATGATATTCTTGATATTCTCCTGCGCTTGACATGCCCTAACAATATGATCTGCAGTAAAATGAGAAGTTATATGCAACAACAGTCTTTTTTTTCTTATAGGAGGAAATTTTCTACTCCAAATTTTATTTTCTAAAATTTAGTTGCTTAAGCAGACAACTAGATTTGTTTTTTACCTGCCCAAGTCAACAATTTATATACCCCAGGCATCTCGGGCATGGTGTTTTCCCAGCCGATTCATGAATGTTGAGCGCAAAGTGCAGTCAAAGCAGTGGATGCACACACATTCATCAAACCAGCCCCAAAAGTGCAAACAAACATTTTCACCAAAAAAAGATGATGGCAACCATTTTCTGGGATCACAAAGGAGTGCTGACTCACTTCATACATACATACATACATACATACATACATACATACATATCACTAAGCTGTTCTCTGGGATTCAGAGGTTAGCTCCACAAAGAAAAGACAAACTGCCAGATAATTTTTAACAGATTATTTACTTACTGTTGCCATATCAAACTCCTCCATTTACAGCGATCTTGACACACAGCTCGGGCTTCACTGGCATCCATCACACACTGTACACAAGATCTTCTATACTTCATACTCATGATCTTTTTCCCACGTAGACACTCCTGAATCTGATCCTTTCATGACTTGATTGGCCTTCCTCTGCCTTTCCTTCCTGCCACTTGGGCTGAAATTTTTTTCTTAGTAAGCATCTCATCACTCATTCTTTAAACATGGCCAAAATACCGCAGCATATTAGTCTCCACCTTGCTAACAACATTTTGCTTCATATTACACAACTCCAACACATCTTCATTCCTCACACGATCAGAACGTGTCTTGCCACAAACCCCACGTAAGTAACGCATTTCCCCAGCACACAAACGACTCCTATGTTTCTTCTGTAGAACCCAGGTTTCACTGCCATACATCAGAGTAGGAACAATTACACTTTTATAAACAGTCATGTGGGACTCCCTTGAGAACCCATCATTCCTGTGAAAACCTCCCAAGGCAGCCATGACTTTCAATGAAGAATTCACTTTCCTACTAATTTCACCATCCAATTTGTTCTCTCTGTCAAACATGCTTCCTAAATACACAAACTCATTCACTTGGTTAATCACTGTACCATTTAGACTTATGTTACATTCTGTACTACCAGTTCCCCGCTCAAAAACCATAACTTTGTTTTTTCCCTTATTAATATTCAGTTTTAATTTCATGCAAACTTCGTACATCCGGGACAACATACTCTGCAACTCACTTTTGCTCTCTGCCAACAGGACAGTGTCATCAGCATACAGCAATCTGCACAAACGAATATCACCGAGACATAAACCACTATTATTTATTTTGGCATCACGCATGCATCCATAAATATATTAAACAGCCATGGTGACATTACACAACCTTGCCTGACTCTTGCACCAATAGAAAACCATTTTGATAAAACGCCATTCACTCGTACACAAGCTCTACTGCCAGCATACACGGCTTTTACACTATTAAGTAGATTCGCAGTAACACCATATTCATTCAATACCTTCCACAGATGTGTCCTATTAACTCTATCGTAAACTTTCTCTAAATCTATGATGGAAGGAAAAACTTTCTTACCAACAGCCAGATACTTTTCACATCATGCGGAATGCAAAAATTTGGTTAGTGCAGCCTTTACCAGTCATGGAACCACTCTGAACATCCCACACTTTCTCTGATGTAAGACCCGTACTCATTTAATAATGACCTTACCAAACACTTTCCCTGGCACACTCAGTAGGATAATACCACGATAGTTCTTGCAGTCAGTCTGATCACCTTTTTCCTTTTACAAGGGAACAATGATAGCATCCTTCCAATCCTGAGGGACCATTCCTAGCTCCCAGCACAACTGGCAAATTTCAGTTAACCAGTCAATTACATAGTCACCACCATATTTCAACATCTCCGCAGTTATGTCATCAACTCCAGAAGCCTTACCATTCTGAAAAGATTATAAAGCTTTACACACCTTTTCTCTTGAAATTCCTCCTGTGCTTCCCTCTTTCTTTGTGACATCATCTGCTTCTGCCTCAGAATCACCTTTGCTTTCTTGATCTAAAAACTCACAGAAGTATTCACCCTATCTTTCACTTAACTCATTGGGCTCCCATATCATTTCCCCACTCCTATTTTTCACACAACTTTATTTCCCCTATTTTTCCTGAGTCTCACATACTTCCAGAAAGCCTTTCTATCTTTCCAAAGAGCCAATTCATGCCTTTCCACCTTCTCCTTCCTATCTTTTGCCTTACTCTGGCGAACCAGCTTAGCTGCTTCACGCTTCTTACAGTGGTATTCATCCACAGAAACTCTACCTTGCAACATCATCAAATAGGAATCTTTCTTTCTCTTTACTGCCTCTTTAATCTCACTATTTCAGCAAGTATCACCCTCATTGTTACCAACTATTGTGGTGCCACAGGAATCTTCAGCAGCGGTGAAAACACAGTTCTTAAAACATTCCCATTTCTTTTCTGCATCCCTCTCACAAGACTTCAGCTTCTTCAGTCATTCTCTGTGTACGTCAGAATAACACCGATGATTTTCAGGGAGCCTTTCAACTTTTATCCTTTCTATCCTGGGCCTATTCCTTCAAACAACATTCAATTTTACTTGTGACACTACCAAGTAATGATCAGAACCAACATCTGCACCTCTCATCACATGAGTGTCAACAACTAAGTGTTTCAGACTCTGATCGTAGATAACAAAATCTATCACACTCTTTTGACCAAGAGTGTGATTTTCCCAAGTATATGTGTGGATATACTTGTGGTTGAAAAACATATTAGATACACACAAACCATTCTCAATGCAAAGTTCAATTAATCTTTCATCATTATGATTTACACAAGGATCATTAAACTTACCCAGAACATTGTCAAAAATCGCATTCTGCACTCCTACTTGAGCATTGAAATCCCCTGCTATTATAATTTTCTCTTTAGCACCAAACTGGCTCAAAGCAGCTTTTAGCTCATCCCAGAAATCCTCCTCCTTATCAGAAGGTTCCGAGTCACAAGGAGCATACACTACAACAATTATTATTCTCTGAAGTTTCACTTTCAGATGTATCCAGAGAATTCTCTCACTAATGCAGCTGTAATGGATCAAGTTGTTCATCTTTTCACCTAAAATCACACCTACACCAGCTTGTCCCCTAACACTATCCAATACTCCAGACCACACACACTTACCGTGCCACTCACTTCTTCGATTCCAATTTCCTTCTTTTTGGTTTCATTTACACACAGCACATCCAATTTATACTTATTCATTTCTTCAATCACCTCATTCATCTTTTAGAATTTCCAGGTCTTTTCCGTGGTGGACTGTCCTTCTGAAGTGTGGTAGGTCTACCCCATCCCATATTCAAGTCATTTTTTTCATTTCTTTGTGTCTTTTTAATCAGGTAAATACATCAGTGTGGGGGGATTAGCCCACAGCTGATGGTTCCAGTTGGTCATTCAACCTAAGGATTCTGGAACAAAACCCAGTGAGTTGGGGTCTTTTTGCCAATGTCACACAGAATTACTAGCTGGCACCTCTCCAAGATTCACAGAGGCCCTTGTTGCTGTTTTGCCCGCCATTGCCCACGGAGTGCCCCAAGGAGGCAAACCCATCTCTCACTAAGACACGGAACCACAATAACAGCAGAGAGGTACTGTGAAACACTAAGAAAATTGTGCAGGGCAATTCAGAATAAAAGGAGAGGAATGCTGACATCAGGCATTGTGCTCTTCCACTATAACACACGGCCACACACACAGCTGCACACACACAAGTGCTGCTGGAGCAGTTTGGTTGATAGGTGTTCAACCACCTTCTGTATAGCACAGACCTGCCACTGAGCGATTATTATGCTTGGTGATATTGGCACCGAGCGATTATTACGCCCAGTGATATAAAGTGAAATGCTACGAAGTCTATTAAGAAAGCACAGTGTTTTTCACTAATTACAGATGAAAGTTCATATAACCACTACAGAATAAATAAGCATATGCTTCAGATTTGTGGATGACAATCTATAAATTGAAGAAGTGTCTGTGGGCCTCCACAAAACAGCTACAACAACTTCTAATACATAATTTAATGTTCTTCATGATGCTCTAACACATTTTACACTAGACATAAAAGACTGCAGTGAGTAGTGTTACAACAGAGCAACAAACATAAGTGGATGCATAACAGGATTGCAAAGTTGACTTACCCAGTCAGTAGGAATCAAAAGCAATATTTTATTCAGTGTTCAGCACATTATTTATACTTAGGAGTGCAAAGTATTAATACAATGCTGTGCATAGTATTAATTCTGTGCAAGACTTAAATATTACTACCCTTTTTGAATTACTAACTTGATACAAGATGTCACTAGCAATGATAAGCAAAACATTTCTTGTAATACACTGAAATGCCAGAAAAACTGGTACAGATGAGCTTATGCAAAATACATAGCAACGTTACCTATGCGCATACTCGGTTGCGTCCGCCAGTGCGTATATAAAGCGATAGACATCCTTGCCAGCTGTCAGAGCTGTTTTCGGCATGAGAATGACAAGTAATAACGATTTAAGCGATTTTCAACGTCGTGCCATAGTTGGCGCTCGTGAGATGGGCCATAGTATTTCGGAGGTAGAAACGAAGTTCGGATTTTCACGGACAACCATTGCAAGGGTGTACCGTGACTACAAAAATTCAGGAAAACCCTCCAATCTACGATACCAGTGTGGACGTAAAAAGACATTGGGTGAACGTGACCGTCATCGGCTGTCAAGAATCATTTCCCGCTACAGGCATGCAACACTCTTGCAGGCATCATCAGAATTCAATGCTGGAGCCTCTACAAGATTCAGCGTCCAGACTGTGCAACGTACCCTGCACGATATGGGCTTTGGTAGCTGACGCCCAAATTGAGTCCCCTCGATGGGTGCACGACCCAGAGCTATGTGCCTCGCTTGGGCACGGCAACACTGCCACTGGACACTTGATGACTGGAAACAAGTAGCCTGGTGTGATGAGTCACGTTTACAACTGTATCGGACAGATGGAAGGATTCGCATTTGGCGCAAACCCCATGAAGCCATGGATCCCACCTGTCAACAGGGAACTGTACCAGCTGGTGTGTATGTGTGTGTGTGTGTGTGTGTGTGTGGGGGGGTACGTAATGGTAGGGGGGTGTTTAGCTGGACTTCACTGGGACCCCTGGTACGTCTACAAATGTCTGTGACTGGCCAACACTATGTGCGCATCCTTTCTGACGAGGTACACCAAATTTCATGTCGTGCATTCATGCTGATGGGTTGGGCCTGTTCCAACAGAACAATGCACCTGAACACAAGTGTTGGGACGCCACATTATGGTTATAGGAGCATTCATCCGAGTTTGGGGTGTTGCCATTGCCACCCAAGTCCCCAGATCTGAACATGATAGAACACATTTGGGATGCCATGCAACGCGCTATAGAACACAGGAATCCGAGACCTCAGAATACACCTGAATTGTGGAACGCTCTGCAGGAAGTATGGTGTGTATTGTCTACAGCATATTTCCAGAAGCTAGTGGAGTCCATGCCTCGTCATACTTCTGCAGTCCTGCACTCCCCTGGGGGACCTACCAAGTATTAGACTGGTGTACCAGTTTTTCTGGCACTTCACTGTACATTGAGACCATTTTGTTTAACAAGATGGTGTGAGAGGATAAAACCACTAAAAATGCTGGAATGTAATTATGCTGTTCTCTTGATGTTCCTTTCAGATATATCACAAAAGAAAATGAAGCTTGTGGAAAATCTTGTGGATTCTTGCAAGTTTACAGCAATTTAAATTTTCACTTTTGTTGAAAACACTGATTCTAGTTAATCATTATTTTAACAACACATAAAATTTCTCGAGGAAAATTTAGCTGCAAGTTTAGCTTCACAAGACACAGATTTATTGATTTATGGAATGAAACTTTGAAAAAAGTGAGAGAACTGAACATCAGTGAGCCAGTTTTGCCAAGAATGAGTGAGGATGGTGACAAAACATTACAATGTAAGGCAGTGCCCCTCTCATACATTCGAAATGCCAAAAGAAATATACCAGCATATATTTTATATATTTTTTGAAATGACTGAAGTGATTGTGAATTTAGAGTAGATTTTATGATGGAATGGAGCTAATTTCACAACTTGATGCATTTCCTATCAGAGAAATTAGAGTAGATCAAACTGTTACGTATAAGCTTTTGGCCAAACTTAGATTGAATCGAGATATGTTACTAGGTGTATGCAAAATGAAAAATGAGAAAGTGGCTAACATGTCAGACATTGTAAGTATCTGAAGCTGATAGAGTGTTTTCATATGTGAATTGCGGCCAGAATTTGTGAAGTTTGTAAGGATTATTTTAACTATACCTGTGACTTCATCTACTTCTGAGCAGACAATTCCACCATTTAGATTATTGAAAATGTGTTAAGGTTGACAACAACACACACAAAACAAATGATTTGGCAATTTTACATGTTCATGAAAACTTTGGTAGAAATATTGACATCAATAAAATAGCAAATCAATTTATAAATGCTTCTGAAGTTAGGAGAAATGTTTTTTTATACTGAAAGTTAAATTTTATATTTATTATTGTAACATGTAATATTCATATCTATTTTAATCATTGTTATTTGTGTGCCATTTCCAAAAAAAATCATAATTATAAATGCCACTTCATTAATTTCAGTCCCTATCAACCCAAAATTAATCACAACAGAAAAGTCAATTCATCAACTAGATATAGTACGCAAAAAGAGTTTATTAAAATTACATGAAAAATATCCGTTATAGGAAAAAAAATTAGCATTAAAACCCAAATTTTGGAAAGTTGGCATTTATACTTGTCCCAGAAGTTTAGGTAATAAATCAAAATGAAATGCGAGAGCAAAGTTATGTTGATACACATACAATGGGTTGTGGGCTGAAAACTGAATCTTACGTCCTGTGAAGCACTTAGGAAACAATAACTGCAATATTAAGTAGATTTACTTAATAAGTGAGTTTTTATGGGTGTTATGAGAAAAATGGATGTTTCAAAAATACCTCAAATTTTTTTTCAAACAAGACCTTCATACGACTTACGTTCTGTTAGTTTGCTAAAACGAACCATTAATACGTGGCTTATGTTACTTTTTAGTATATGTCAACATAATAATTGTGACGGATGTAATACTGTTTCACACATTATTCATGAAGAAGTTGACTACCCACGGAAGCATGTTATATAAAACGAAATGCATTAGAACTTTAAGATTCCAAATAATGAAATTAACGTCATTAATATGCGCTTACCTGGTTTCAGTTCTGTTGCATAATTCACATCGGACCATTGTTGTAGCGCTTAATCTTTTTCGTTTCATTTGGAAAGGTTGCATGTATGATGAATATTGTGAGGTGAAATGTTGAGCTGAAGTAAAATCTTGCACTGAGGTAAAATCTTGTACTGAAGTAAAATTATGACTAGAAGTAAAATCGTGAACTGAAGTACAAACACGAACAGCAGTAAAAACCTCGTAACTGGTTGTTGTCATGGACAGCACGAAGCAAAGGAATATTCTATGAGCCAACAACGAAGAAAACACCATGCAACAAGAGGGGTTAAATGATAATATTTCAATGAAGAAATCTTGTGACAGTGAGCTTATATTAAAACCAAACTCTATTGTTAAGATTAAAAGTATTTATCAAAGATTTTTTGGATGATTTCACGAAAGTATGCCATAACATGGAACAGACGAAGAACTAGAACAAAGGAAAAGAACCACTGAATGAAAAACTTTCAGTACTCCCGCAGGTAATACGCCCAGACTAGTTTCGACTATTTCTCATTGTAGCCATCATCAGTGGGTACATACATGTTGAAACGCCCATTGTTAAAAAGCTCAACTCACGTTGCATTCATTTCCAGACATACCAGAACAGTGCCACGTTGATGTCGTGTTGCATCGCTCAGATTGTTCTTATCGCGCAACTTTTATGGTGCCGATGGTTGGGTGTTTTTGTACTCATGCACTCAGACATGTAAGTGTCACATATTTTGTGGATATATGTTATGTTGGCGCCATCTGTAGTCAAGGACATCTACGATTGTTATTAAGGAAATCTGTATTTGAATTTCGGTTTGTATTTCTGTTAAACTTTCTTTTTTGACAGAAATACAAACCGAAATTCAAATATAGATTTCCTTAATAACAATCATAGATGTCCTTGACTACAGATGGCACCAACATATATCCACGAAATACGTGACACTTGCGTGTCCGAGTGCATGAGTATAAAAACACCGAACCACAGGCACAATAAAAGTTGCACGACAAGAACAATCATGTTGTCACCAGAGAACTGGTGACAACATGGGATGAATCTGCCCAACTTGCATGTTCATTGATGTTGCCAGAGTTTGAGTAAGAAATTTCAAGTGATTCTTCTAGCTTTCAGATAATTGGGCTGGCCTCACATTTTATTATTTTAAGACAGTCCCCATCCATTTTGTGACCTGTTTGTTAATGTTGTATTTCTTGCTAATATTTTTTTAATTTTTCAAAAGATCTCTGTGGTATCATGGCATGTCCGGAAATGAATGCAACGTGAGTTGAGCTTTTTTAACAAAGGGCGTTTCAACATGTATGTACCCACTGATGATGACTACAATGAGAAATAGTCGAAACTAGTCTGGGCGTATTACCTGCAGGAGTACTGAAAGTTTTTCATTCAGTGGTTCTGTTCCTTTGTTCTAGTTCTTCATCTGTTCCATGTTACGGCATACTTTCGTGAAATCATCCAAAAAATCTTTGATAAATACTTTTAATCTTAACAATAGGGTTTGGTTTTAACATAAGCTCACTGTCACAAGATTTCTTCATTCAAATATTATCATTTAACCCCTCTTGTTGCATGGTGTTTTCTTCGTTGTTGGCTCATAGAATATTCCTTTGCTTCGTGCTGTCCACGACAACAACCAGTTACGAGGTTTTTACTGCTGTTCGCGTTTGTACTTCAGTTCACGATTTTACTTCTAGTCATAATTTTACTTCAGTACAAGATTTTACCTCAGTGCAAGATTTTACTTCAGCTCAACATTTCACCTCACAATATTCATCATACATGCAACCTTTACAAATGAAATGAAGAAGATTAAGCGCAACAACAATAGTCCAATGTGAATTCTGCAACAGAACTGAAACCAGGTAAGTGCATATTAATGACATTAATTCCATTATTTGGAAACTTAAAGTTCTAATACATTTCGTTATACACTGGCGGAAAGTAAAAAAGAACACCAAGAAGAAATTGGCGGACGATCATGAAATTTAGATATGTTAATGGGGTCGAGTGTACGTAGATGTGATGTTAATTTTGGGACCAACCGGTGAGCGCTTACGCCACAGCACGGCATAATATGCAAATTACCGTCGGTGATATTTAAGGAGTACGGCGAAGTTAATGTAATCAGTCGTCAGCGTACGGACACGTGCGAAGACCCTGAAGAAGCTGCAATGCCTGGACATGGAAGACGTGTACGATTTCAGCAGTTATCGGACTTTGAGCGAGGTCATCTAGTCGGACTACGCAAGGCCGGGTGGTCGTATCGTCGTATTGCGGAGCGATTTGGACGGGAAGTATCGGTGGTGGTACAATGGTGGCGTACATGGTCTGAAGAACATTCCCACACGAGAAGATGTTGAACCGGGAGTCACAGACGGACTGAAGAGCGGACCGATCGACGCATAAGAAGAGCGGTGTTGTCAAGCAGAACATCCACTGCGACGCAAATCCGAGCTGCCGTTGCACCTGAGGTGACTGTGCGAACAATCCACAACCGTCTGCTGGATGCAGGACTACGTGCACGTGTGCCTCTGTCATGTGTACCTCTAACTCCAGCCCACTGTCAGGAATGGCTGCAGTGGTGTCGCCAACGTCTGCACTGGAGAATGCAATGGCGATCTGTCGTGTTCAGCGATGAAAGCAGATTCTGCTTGGGAGCCTCCGATGGCCATATGCGTGTTCGCAGACGCACAGGGGAGCGTCTCCACCCTTCTTGCATCCGCCAGCGACACACAGGGCCTACACCTGGTCTCCTGGTGTGAGGAGCGATCATCTATCACTCCCGTACACAGCTAGTGTTTGTACCGGGTATGTTAAACAGCACCTCCTACATCAAGAACATCAGTCAGCCCGTTGTTATGCCAATTGTAAGGTCGGTCCATTGTGGTGTTTTCCAGCAAGATAACGCACACCCACACACGGCACGTGCAACGCAACATGCACTTCAGGGTGTGAGACAACTTCCATGGCCTGCACGTTCACCGGATTTGTCCCCCATTGAGCACGTGTGGGATTTTATGGGACAACGACTTATCCAGTCTCCACGGCCAGCCACGACCATCCCCGGATTTACGCGTCTAGGTTGAGGATGCTTGGAACTCAATACCCCAAACTTATATCCAACATCTGTGCGACAGCCTCCATGCCAGAATTGCACAGTGTGACGCAGTTCATGGCGGTTCAACTTCGTACTAACCATGTTACATGGAAATGTTATTTTTCAGTTTACCAGCAAATACAGCTGTATTTTGCCATAATTTTTTGATCACGTTATCCTCTGTATTCCGTTATTATGCTATATAAATTTCGTTGGTATCAGACATCTCCTTCTTGGTGTTCTTTTTTCACTTTCAGCTAGTGTATTCTACTCCAAATTATATGAAAGGGATGATATATGCACTCCAGACATCATGAAAGATACCAGTACCAGAGTTCCTCCAGTCCTTCCAGCAGAAGTTGCACATGCAATCAAGAACATGAAGCGAGGAAAAGCTCCAGGAGAAGATGGAATTACTGTAGACATCATACAAGAAGCAAGTGGAGAAATCGAAACAGTACTCGCCCAAATTTTCACTCGATGCCTTAATGAAGGAAAGATTCCTGAGGATTGGAACACCGCTACAATGATCCTGCTACATAAGAAAGGTGACATTGAGGATCTCGGAAACTACAGACCTATCAGCCTCCTATCAGTAGTTTATAAAATCTTCACTAAAGTTCTTTCACACCGCTTGAAGGTAGCACTAGACATGGCTCAACCGAGAGAACAAGCTGGATTCAGGAGTGGCTACAGCACAATAGATCATATCCACGTGCTGAGAGAACTAATTGAAAGAGCGAGGGAATATGAACTTCCATTGTGCATGGCTTTTATCGATTATGAAAAAGCCTTTGATTCGGTGAAACCATCAGCAGTTACAATGGCTCTGAAAACCTGCGGTATTGAAGATGCATACATTAATATTATTAATAACATCTATGAAAATGCAAATGCAAAGATTAGGCTGTTTGAAAATACAACACACGTAAAAATTGGAAAGGGAGTGAGACAAGGTGACACCATATCTCCGAAGCTCTTTAATGCCACATTGGAGGGTGTTTTTCAGTCACTGAGCTGGGAAAACAAGGGGATAAAGATTAATGGAGATTATCTAACCCACCTTCGTTTTGCTGATGACGTAGTCATTTTTGCAACTACCCCATCAGAGCTGCAGAGTATGATCCAGGAACTTGCTGACAAGAGTAAAGAAGTGGGATTAAAAATGAACTTTCAGAAGACAAAAGTGATGTTCAATGCTTTTACAAGAAATGAAGATTTATCGATTGATGGAGAAAAGCTGGAGATAACAGACACGTACGTTTATCTTGGACAGCAGATATCAAGTGAGGGTCACATTGATGAAGAAATTAATCGGCGTACAAAACTTGCCTGGAGAGCTTTTGGAAGAAACAGCATAATTTTCAAGAGCAATATGCCATTATGTCTTAAAAGAAAAGTGTTTGATCAATGCATCCTTCCAGTGCTTACGTATGGTGCAGAGACGTGGACCTTAACTAAAAGAGACATACAAAGGCTGCAGACAACTCAAAGAAGCATGGAGAGGTGCATGCTTGGTGTAACCAGGAGAGATAAGAAGAGGAACTCGTGGATCCGAAAAATGACAAGAGTGGAAGACATCATGATCAGAGTTAAATCCCTGAAATGGCAATGGGCTGGACATACTGCCAGAAGGACAGATCATCGATGGACAGCCGAAATTTTAGATTGGATTCCAAGGGACAGGAAAAGACCCAGAAGAAGACCACATAGGAGATGGGTGGATGAAATTCGAAAGTATGCAGGGGTGACATGGAGGAGACTGGCACAAGACAGACCGTTGTGGAGGAAACTTGGGGAGACCTTCGTCCAGCAGTGGATTGATAATGGTTGACAATGATGATGATGATGATATAACATGCTCCCGCGGGTAATCAACTTCTTCTCGAATAACATGTAAAACAGTATTACATCCGTCACAATTATTATGTTGACAGATACTAAAAAAAAGACCTTCATTTGTCATCAGGAGTAATTTCAGAGAACTGGTGACAACATGGGATGGATCTGCCCAACTTGCATGTTCATTGATGTTGTCAGAGTTTGAGTAAGCAATTTCGAGTGATTCTTCTAGCTTTCAGATAATTGGGCTGGCCTCACATTTTATTATTTTAAGACAGTCCCCATCCATTTTGTGATCTGTTTGTTAACGTTGTATTTCTTCCTAATATTTTTTTTAATTTTTCAAAAAGATCTCTATAGTAAGCAATTTTCCTTGCTATTGCTTGATAAGTTCAGTAAGCGACTTTTGCCTAGATGTATTCTATTTCATTAATTTGTTAATTACTGTAACTGAGTAATTGTTAGCAATCAAGATTGACCTCAGAGCATTTTTATGTTCTTTTTAGCACTAAAAGATGAATTTATTCTTCTATTTTTGTCAACAGTTGTAAAGATACATTCTGTTTGATGTAAGAGGGATGCTCTGCATTGTAATACAGAAGTTTATTTGTACTGCTAGGTTTCTTGTATAGTTCTGTTGTAATTTTGTTGTTTTCACATTTAAGAGCGATATCCAAGTAATGTAGTTTGCTATCTTTTCACTCTTCCAAAGTAAATTTCAGGTATTATTAGTCTTGGGAGTTAAATTCTAAAATTTTGGACACTAAAATCTGACCTGGAGAGTTATCAACTATGCATAGGATATCATCCATCTATTCATAGTTGATAACGACTAAATATATGTAGTGCAGCGTTTGAATTAATCGGTGGTCCACTGGCTAGTAAAAATTCCATCAGACCACTGACAAATTTGTTACTGGGCCAGGTGGCCAGTAAGGCTCTTTTTTTTTTTTTTTCCCCCAGTTTATTTTGGAATTTGTAAGTTCATAAAGAACTGAATCAGATTTCAAAATATCCAGGTTTCTCTAAGGCAGTATTTTGAAATAATCCAGATTTCACTATGGATTTTTTGAAATTTAGATATTTACTACTCAAAAACTGAGTATTGGAATTGCAAACCCTATTTAAATTTTATAAAAAATTTTGGACTGTAGAAAACCAAGGTGTCAGACTCAAAATATTTGGATTAAGACAGTGCCACTTTTTTGCATAAGTAATGACACCAGAGTATGGGTCTTTTATTTATAGTGGTTTTCCAACTGGAGGTTAAAGAACCACTTATGCTTTGGCAGTCTGTCTTTTTGTCCACATGGGAAAACTTTCTTCCTTTCACACTGAAGCAAGGTATTCTTGAAGGTAGTTTTTGGTATGTTGCAAAGTGCTTCATAACAAGTACACTGTGCAAACTGCACTGATAGTGAATAGTGCTTCATATCAGCGCCCTTATAACCAGTGTGCTGTCCTAGATACTAGCATCATGTGCATACAAATGTCTTAATATTTGTGCCATTTCTGGACCAGTAAAAATGAGTGAACTACCAACTTTTAGTATACGCCGGTCCTGCAAACATTTTTTTTTTTTTTTTTTTTCAAATTTCAACTACTGCATAGCGTGTTTTGAGTTTTATTTATTGGTACTATTTCCATGACAACATTCTGTTCTAAATTTTTAATATACAGCTCCAGTGAAATGATATGTTATTTTCTACATATAATGTAAATGTGTAAGTTTTTTTTTTTTTTTTTTTTCAAATTTCAACCACTGCGTAGCATGTTTTGTGCTTTATTAATTAAAACCATTTGATCACTACATATGTACATTCTGTTCTAAATATGTGATATACAGCTCCAGTGAAATGATATGTTATTTGCTATGTATACGTAAATGTGTAAGCTCTTTTTTTTTTTTTTATTTTGCATGGACCAGTGGGCATTTTGGTGGGCCAGTGATTTGGAAATTCAAGTGGTCCGTTGGGCCTGCAGAAGATTTATTTCTAATTCTAACACTGTAGTGCAAATATATGCAGAAAATGGAAGGGTTGAGAAGGAATGGATTTTCCATTTTGCTAACACAGTAGTTTGCTAGTAAATGGTTGAAAACAGCAGGTATCATGCAACAATAATGACCTGAGAATTAAGTAAAAACATAGAGTTACATATAGTTATTAAAGTCTTATAAGCGCAAGCTTTTGATTATGCTATGGTCTTGATCACCAACAATCAACTGAATCAGATGGCTGGCTGCCAGAACTACAACTTGAATTGCTTGATTCAGAAAAGCAGTTATTTTTGCTTGTCACAATAGTTTGTACTAAAAAATATGAACTATTGAAGAAGTCTGTAATTTAAATGTAATAACTCATTCTAATAAAACTGCTAGCAACAATGGAGGAAAAAGATCATATCTACATTATTCAAAAATTCAAAATGTCTCCCATCAGCAACAACGAATATTTGAATTCGGCAAAGTACAGTTCTGGGCAATTTACGTAACTTACTCTTACAAGCATCAATAACTCACTGTTTCATATTATTGTTATCATGAGGCGGTGCTGCATAAACTAGCAATTTTAAATAGCCCTTCCCCAAAATGACAAAATTCATTGGTGTTAGGTTCGGTGACCTGAGCGGCCATTCCACATAATAATTCTCCAGCAAGCATACCTTCACAAAAGTACCAGACTAACAATTGTGTTTCTCCATATCCCACACCATACTGTAATAGATCATTTTCTGCGATGACGAACATCTCTTGTGTGTCAATGATTATCCAGTGCTCAGAAATAAGAATTAAGTTTGTTTATTACATTTCATGAGAGAAGCTGGCCTCATCTGTCCACATCTTGAAAAAAAAAAAAAGGTTTTTGCATCAGTTCTTTCTGGAATCAAAATTGCGCCAATCCAGCCATTGTTCCCTATTACTTTTGTATAAAGTCCTGCTGTAAATGAACATGATGTGGGTGCAAACCACGCTAATTCAATATTCTCCAAATTCCAGCATTGGAAAGGCTGCATGTCAAGCTCATTCCTTTGGTGCTGAAAAGAGCACAAGAGACAACATCTTGATCATGAACAAGAACACCAGATCCACGAGGTTTTCCGGCACGTGATTGAAAACTCGCAATGCCAGTCATTTGTAGGGGCTCATCAACACGTCTTATGACCGAAAAACTAGAACACCGCAAATTAGATGAACATTTTGCAAGTAATGATGCTCAAGCACGTTGACACTATCTAAAAATTTGTATCACTTCACAATATTCAGAGGGAGAATACTTTTCTATTTGTAGGGTCATACATTCGGCATGCAACTTAGAAGTATGAAATTTTTTACCATCTCACAAGAACGACAAGGGGTGTTCTGAAGCAATGTTTTTAACAAGATGCAGATGTGACTTACAAAACTTACAAGGCTAACAATCTGCGTGAAGATGAATTATGTTCCGTTGATGTCAGGCAGGTACTTCACAAACTTTTACCACTGCACATGTGTCATTCTCAGAGTCAAAAGTAACTTTGCATCTAACCATGGTCATGTGGCAAACTAAAGTTAACAAACATTAGCATAGGCTAGCCACAAGTTGTACATGAAAGATACCAGTGCTAAGAGGAACCGACGACACTGCCAGGATTTGCATATAGCTTTCCTTCAAAATATGAGCGTACAGTATTTTATACTGTGATGATGTAAATAAAATGGCAAACACACACTTGAATTTTTTTTAGTTTTTATCTGTTCTTATAAGGCACAACTTAACGAACATGCACACACGATTCTGCTATTATCCTGAAATGCATATTTTTTTCTGCTATGAGAGTTTTTACAAACCCACTTTGAAACACCCGTAGATTGGCTTTAATTTGCAAATGCCTTTGACTTGAAATCACTGTAAGAGACAGATGTAAATCACTTTCGGTACACACATTTTGCCTTGTAAAGTAAAGAGGTACTTGAAAAAACATGGTTTTACTCGCATAAATTTTAATCATGCCAAATTTCAAAACTTTCAAATTGAAGCACCATTTGTTTTGATGTCAAGAGGATAAGCAATGAGAATACAACATTTGGTGGTTGCACAAGGCTTTCTCCTAAGGTTGGAGCTACAGAGGATGATGTGCCAAGGAGAATCGACTTCAAGTGACTGGGTAAAAGAAAGGCAACTGATGTGAACACATTTATTATCTGTAGATTGTTGCATTTGTTGGGTTTCAAAAGGGGTAATCATATGCAGTAGTTTATTTTGTGGAAGTTTAGGGACATAATTTCATTTCCTCACCTAATTCATTTCTTAGATTTCCTTCTAAATTTCTAGATACATCAATGGAAACCCTAAATTCACTGTATAGCATGTTTTACACAAAGCTTAAGTGTGCTTATAGCTTCCTGGCGTAAACTGGAGAATTTCTGGGGCTTTACTTTGGTGAGGGGTGCGTTTAAGGCTCTTAACTTCGCCCTTGAATATCATCCCCTCAGACATGGTTCATACGCTTTTTCAATCACAAAATTCCAGAACTTTTCCACGACATACGATCCAAGCGCTCTTACTAAAAATATAATGAAACCGCAGGTCTGTTCAACCTGTAACCTACAGCAAACAACTTCTTAGATGCTTGGGCAAACTTAATGCAGAATGCTAAAAATGTTGTCCACTGCAGCTAATCAGAAACTTAGAATCACGGATAAATACTGAAATACCTTAACTGTCACTGAAAATGTGACCAGATTTAATATCTACTAAACTTTTGTATACTATACTACACTACACTGATTTTGAGAAACTTATTTTTTTACTTTGGCTTTAGTTCAATTATTGAAGCAAATTACAGAATTGAAAAAACAACGTAAAACTCAAAAATACATAGCTAGGCATTACTCTTAAAATGCTTTCATATACCACACAATCAATACATAAAATAGTAGTTATATTTAATTATTTTGAAATAATGCTTACATTGGAAATTTAAGGGTAAGGAAAGGTGAAATATTTGGAACTTTTTCAAAGGACCAAAGGGATTGTTATTTCTTAAACACATAATCATGGGAGCAAGTATTTGTGTTACATTTTATTTAGGGAAGGAATTTTCAACATAATATTGATGCTGCAGCTATGTTTTAAATTTGTACTCGCCAGCAAACAAAGTATGCACAAAAATTTCCAACATTAAATGAAAGAGAATAATGGGAAAACCTTAAATATCAGGGCTGTGTACAACTGCATTTATTAGTGATCAAGGCAATTTAACTGGGCATGATTAGAAAACTAATTATAGAAGATGCAAAGTGATTAGTTTGCTCAGAAAATACTAAGAAACAACTAGATTTAAGTTTATGATGTTACAAAGTAATCTAATTTTATGGCAAATTTTTATATAAAGCATTCATTAGCAAATTTCGGTAAAGGTCAAAATAACCCACAAAAAAAAAATGGGCTATTTACTTCTACCAGTGGCTAAAAAGTATGTTACGAACATTAACAAATGGTGCAAAAAAATTTCGTATAGCAGAAGGAAGGTATTAGAGACAAAAAGGATTTTAAATCAAATAATTAAAAGAAGAGATAGAGAAGAAAACATGATATAACTGTATGCCTTTTAGCAGAAGAATTTTTCACAATGGAAAAGTTGAAAATCTTTATTATAGAGAATGGCATACAGTAAAAAAAAAATTTCTCAATAGAGTTTTTAGAGGCAGAGATAGGCTGCAAACGGAAGTGCACAACATGACCCAGCGCCAGAATTGTGAACCACAAACCTCCTCAAATATAAACCTAAAGTGTTCCATAAGGTAAATGGTATGTTGTTAAAAGAATTTTTTAAATTGGACATTTAAAAGTACAAATATTGAGAAAAAATAGATTAAATATTTGTGCCTCCTAGCGACGAAATTGTGCATTATTTTGAGAAGAAAATACACACAAGGAGTTTTCACAGTTAGTAGTATCTGGTCGAAAGAGCATATTTTTCAATCGGGTTATTAGTCCTGCAGATATTGCTGCAAACGGAAATGTGAGTTTGTGTCCTCTAGCAGCGCACTTGTTTGTTAAGAAATATTTGAAATTATATTAGAAACATTTCACACCAAAAATGTTCTCCAACAAAGAAAGAATTTTCAAATCGTACTCCTAGAAACAGAGATATAGGCAAAAATATGATATACGTGTATGCCCCCTGGTGGGAAAATTATACACTATTTAAGCAGGAGGTATTCTCAAAATGTTTTTGGAGGTGAACGATATTGGTCCACGGAGGAATTTTTTCAATCGAGTTTCGAGCTCAGATTTTATTGCAAATACATCAGAAGCAAAAATAAACACTTACGCCCCTGGCATCAAACTATTCCTTACCAAAAATGAGAAATTATATGCAAAATATTTCCCCTGAAGAGCTGTATCCAATGCAGGAATAATTTTTCAAATCAGACTTTTAGAAGCGGAGATACTGGGAAAATTGCGATTTACTGTTACGCCCCCTAGCGAAAAATTTATGCATTATTTGAAAAAGGGACTGTAACTAAAATAGTATTCGATATAAATGTTGTCAAAAAGAAGAATTTCTTTCAATTAGATATTTAGAAGCAAATGTACGAAATAAAATTAATTTTAAATTCGATACGATCTTTATGCGCTCTTTAGTGGCGAGTGAATCAGGAAAAAAAGAACCCGGAACAAATGGATTATCATTCGTACGTTTTAAGCTTCCCAATACAAAACGAATTTTACAAATTAAACTAATAATTGCAGAGATATGGTTTTCCCGGTCAGACAGACAAAGTGATAACATAAACACAACGCTGAAAGATGCTAATAACGCAGCTTCAGTCTTCCTGACAAAAAAAAAAAAACCAGCCCCCACATTTTGCAGAGAGGTGGGGGTGGGGGATTTGTCAGACATAAGTTATGTCAGCAGAAAACTCCTCAACTACAAACATCGTGCAGGGACAAAAAAAATGGAATGGATAAAATTCCAGGACATGTAGCAGAATTTCAGGACATTTCCAGGACAAAATGGAATTCCAGGACTTTTCCAGGATTTCCAGGACGCGTACGAACCATGCTCAGATCACTTCCCCCAAAGCTCAGGAAAAGGCAGAAACATTTCAAGCTTTGCAGGGAAAACAACTTTTCCTTGTAGGTATGCTCAAGATGTCACAGCCCGAACTTTGAGAGTTCTTGGAAAATTTTTTGTGGATTTACATTAAAGTGAGAACGTTGTACAACTTTGTAATTGGATTTCTTTTTTTTTTCACTTGCTTTGTTTACAAGATAAATTGGAAGACTCCCCAATTACGGGCCTTGGGGTCATTCATATATCACTTAAATAGATCATTTGGTCTCTTATTAATACTCACTGACTATTTTTCTGCTCCAATTCATTTGAATTATGAAAATGAGCTGCGACTTTTGTAAAGATCCTGTGTGTACATATATATTTTTTGGAACTAGCAATAGTGTTTGTCTCTCCAGCCTTAATTGAGTCATTTTGGCAAAGAGAATGTAAATATAATGAATGAATTAACACAAAGGTTTGATATCACAAATGAATTAGTGTAACCCCCCCCCCCAGTTAAAATAATAATTTAAACATTCTTCACAAAAAGCAAAAATAAGATCCAAGACAAGAGCATTTTTTTACCAAGGGAACTGTGAATATTGCCTGCAGACTATTCAATGCAGAAGAAAGAGGAACACATTTACACAGACCAGAATTTTTCAACATATAAATATCATAAAGAGAAAATACTACAAAAGACACTTTTATAAGCTACAGGATGTTTCTAAGGTTTCAGACTCAAGAAATTTTGAACCAGTCATGTTGAAGAAAAAGAAAATTATGAAGATTCTACATTATTTAACAAGCAGAAACATCATGAGTAGACATTAAATAAAGCCCACATGGAGCCAAAATTCCTCAGCCAAATCTTTAGTTTGATAAAATGGTTGTCTTTCTGTAAAAAAATTTTTGTGGGAAAAAAGAAAAAAAAAAAACATTTGTCTCTTAAATAAATTATACTAGAAAATGTATTATGAATTTGTTTTTTAATAATTACTATGAGTTTCAATTTACTTCCGATATTGGAGGTTATATTTTTTAACGTGCATTAATGCATTTGCATTTTTGAACTTCACTTTTAGTTGGTAAAGTTCGATGAACACTTACCGCACGTGGGTTTTTCATTTGGCCACAGGTCCACTTTTTTTTTTTCCCCGTTGGAATTTATTTTGCCTCATCACCAAATGAGTTTTTTTCCTTTGCTGCATCCTCATTTACTTCAATATTTATTCATAACCCTAGTACTTTCGGTAATACTCCTTTACTGTCTTCGAGGGGACGTTTTGCTCCGACTAGCACGGACCGTGTCAGCTGGGCATTTCGGTGGTTCTCGCGGGCTGCTTCTGTCATCGGCTATCGCTTCTTCTTGGGCGTTGTGGCGCCATCTCTTGTTGGTCAGTGATCTCATTTTTCGAACTTTTTCATTTTTTTGCTCAATTTTAATTAAATTTCTCCAGCTGTTTCTCAAATTATTAGGGTCATTATGGTTGCAAACTTTTGTCCTATTTTTTTCAATCATTACCGACTCTGCTATTCTGAGGTGTTTTTCGGATTTACAGCTTTTAATGATTTTTATATTTTCGAATTTAGGATATTTTTGGTTATCCAGACAGTATTGAATAAGTGCTGCTTTTTCTTCTTTTTTCTGCCAGTTTTTTACGTGTTGTTTTAATCTGTGTTTAAGCTTATTTTTGGTACTTCCTATATAAGCCATTGGAGGATTTTCAGTAATAGGAATTGAGTAAATACCTGCTTTTTCTAACATTTTTATTTTTTCATTATTTTTTATTACTATATTTTTGATGGTATTTACTTTTCCTCCAATTTGAATGTTATGCTTTTTACAAATATTATTAATTTCATTGGTAGTACCTTTAATGTAAGGAAAACCATTTAAATATTTGACTTCTTTTTTATTTACTACAGCATTATTTTTTATTTTCTTTATTACTTCTGTGTCCCATTTTTTTATTAAATGGTTAGGATAACCAAAGCTGCCTGCAATTTTTTTTATGAATTTGATTTCTTCATTGATGAACTGACTATTTTCAGAATGCGTATATATGCTCTTTTAATTAAGGTTTTTATACTATTGCATTTTGAGGATAAGGATGTGCTGAATTGTACGGGATTAGGACCGGAACAAATGAACTTTTCCGATAAACCCTGTATAGTAACTTATCTGTGGATTTGATAACATGTACATCCAAAAAGGCTAATGCATTATTTTTCTATTTCAACAGTGAGTTCTATAGTTGGATATAAAGCGCTGTAACATTTTGTTAATTTTTTTAATTCTTCTTCATTCAGTTTTGATAGAATGAAAATATCATCCACGTATCGACAGTACACTTCTGGTTTTTCTTCCATACGATGCAGGACATTTTCTTCAATTTCGTTCATCACAACCTCAGCATATAGAGTTGATAATGGTGAGCCCATTGGGCCTCCTGAATTTTGCTTGAATATTTTGTTCTTGTATGTAAAAATATTATTTTCATATAAATAGACTAAAACTTTTTTGAATTCATGAATTTGTGTGTTATTTAAAATTTTAAGATTTTGCAATTTCTTAATGATAATTTCTATAGCTTCTGGAACAGGAGTGCTTGGATATAATGCTTTAACGTCCATGCTTGCCATATTTAAGTCCTTTAGGCCAGTTTTTACATTTTTAATTTTCTCTATAAATTCATACGTGTTCTTGATGGTGAACTTGTTGTTCATGAAAAAGGGTGCTAGGAATTTGTAAATGTTTTTCTCTAATGCTATCAATGGTGAGTTTTTTGAAACTATCAGTCTCATTGGAGCACCATCTTTGTGCGTTTTTATCTTTGCAACGATACGAGGTATGCCTGCTCCCATTGGTGGAAAAGAGCGCTTGATTTCATCAGGTAATGTGCTATGATTTCTTATATCCGCTAAGAATTTAATTTGATTATCAGTTGGGTCTTTCTTAATTTCGGTACAATTTAATCCATCGATTGCTGCTGTCATTTTTTGTTCAAATTCATCAGTGTTGAGAATAATGATTTGGCCGGATTTACCTGCTTCACAGAATTTGATATATGGGTCATTTTTCAATTCCAATAGTTGTTTTTTTCATATTTTAATTTTTCTCTATATAAAAGTTTTTGTTGTTTTTGGCATTATATTCTTTTAGAATAACTCTATATAATTTGTTCTCTACTTCAGTTTTATTCTCTGCGCCTGGTATATTTTTGAGAATATCTTCGAGGCAAGGGATGATTTCTTCAGTTTTAGGGAGGCCTTGTGGAAAGGCAAATTTTTTCCCTTTTTGTAAAATTGCTTTTTGTGTAAAGCTTAAGTTCTTATCAGACCGATTTTCATACACATTATATTCATTTATGGGTTCCTTATTTAATTTTTGTTCATCAAATAGTGCATTTAATTTTTTATCTACCGTAACGCTATTGGAGTTGGCTTCTTTGTTAGCAATTTCGTTAATTTCGATGAACGTAGTATCCAAAATGCGATCTTTCCAAGTGCCATCAAATTGTGCATATTTTGAGTTGCTTATCAGCTTCCATAATTCATAAACTTGAGCATTAAGTCTGAATATTTGTTTTCTTTTAGCTATAATTTCGTTACTAAGTCGTTTTTGTTGACATCGAAGCAGGATGTAATAATCCTTCTTACTTGTTGGCTTGTTCTTAAGTCTCAAAAATTTGGGGATAAATCCAAAATCTCTGCAAGTTACAAGAAAACGTTCTTGAACTTCAAATTTCATACATTTGATTTTAAGACGTTTGAATTTGGCGATTGTTGTTAATTCACGGTTCGAAAAGAGATTGCGATAGTGCATCGTGAGGCCTAATCTGCCTTTGATCTAACCACTTGAAAGAATAATTCGTGTGCTTCAAAGTTTCAATTTACTTCCGATATTGTAGGTTATATTTTTTAACGTGCATTAATGCATTTGCATTTTTGAACTTCACTTTTAGTTGGTAAAGTTCGATGAACACTTACCGCACGTGGGGCTTGGCTTTCAATTCATATTTCCGTTATGTGGATGCGGCACGGGGGTTTTTCATTTGGCCACGGGTCCACTTCTTTTTTTTTCCCGTTGGAATTTATTTTGCCTCATCACCAAATGAGTTTTTTTCCTTTGCTGCATCCTCATTTACTTCAATATTTATTCATAACCCTAGTACTTTCGGTAATACTCCTTTACCGTCTTCGAGGGGACGTTTTGCTCGGACTAGCATGGACCGTGTCAGCTGGGCGCCACAACGCCCAAGAAGAAGCGATAGCCGATGACAGAAGCAGCCCGCGAGAACCACCGAAATGCCCAGCTGACACGGTCCGTGCTAGTCGGAGCAAAACGTCCCCTCGAAGACGGTAAAGGAGTATTACCGAAAGTACTAGGGTTATGAATAAATATTGAAGTAAATGAGGATGCAGCAAAGGAAAAAACTCATTTGGTGATGAGGCAAAATAAATTCCAACGGAAAAAAAAAAAAAAAGAAGTGGACCCGTGGCCAAATGAAAACCCCCGTGCCGCATCCACATAACGGAAATATGAATTGAAAGCCAAGCCCCACGTGCGGTAAGTGTTCATCGAACTTTACCAACTAAAAGTGAAGTTCAAAAATGCAAATGCATTAATGCACGTTAAAAAATATAACCTCCAATATCGGAAGTAAATTGAAACTTTGAAGCACACGAATTATTCTTTCAAGTGGTTAGATCAAAGGCAGATTAGGCCTCACGATGCACTATCGCAATCTCTTTTCGAACCGTGAATTAACAACAATCACCAAATTCAAACGTCTTAAAATCAAATGTATGAAATTTGAAGTTCAAGAACGTTTTCTTGTAACTTGCAGAGATTTTGGATTTATCCCCAAATTTTTGAGACTTAAGAACAAGCCAACAAGTAAGAAGGATTATTACATCCTGCTTCGATGTCAACAAAAACGACTTAGTAATGAAATTATAGCTAAAAGAAAACAAATATTCAGACTTAATGCTCAAGTTTATGAATTATGGAAGCTGATAAGCAACTCAAAATATGCACAATTTGATGGCACTTGGAAAGATCGCATTTTGGATACTACGTTCATCGAAATTAACGAAATTGCTAACAAAGAAGCCAACTCCAATAGCGTTACGGTAGATAAAAAATTAAATGCACTATTTGATGAACAAAAATTAAATAAGGAACCCATAAATGAATATAATGTGTATGAAAATCGGTCTGATAAGAACTTAAGCTTTACACAAAAAGCAATTTTACAAAAAGGGAAAAAATTTGCCTTTCCACAAGACCTCCCTAAAACTGAAGAAATCATCCCTTGCCTCGAAGATATTCTCAAAAATATACCAGGCGCAGAGAATAAAACTGAAGTAGAGAACAAATTATATAGAGTTATTCTAAAAGAATATAATGCCAAAAACAACAAAAACTTCTATATAGAGAAAAAATTAAAATATGAAAAAAACAACTATTGGAATTGAAAAATGACCCATATATCAAATTCTGTGAAGCAGATAAATCCGGCCAAATCATTATTCTCAACACTGATGAATTTGAACAAAAAATGACAGCAGCAATCGATGGATTAAATTGTACCGAAATTAAGAAAGACCCAACTGATAATCAAATTAAATTCTTAGCGGATATAAGAAATCATAGCACATTGATGAAATCAAGCGCTCTTTTCCACCAATGGGAGCAGGCATACCACGTATCGTTGCAAAGATAAAAACGCACAAAGATAGTGCTCCAATGAGACTGATAGTTTCAAAAAAAAAACTCACCATTGATAGCATTAGAGAAAAACATTTACAAATTCCTAGCACCCTTTTTCATGAACAACAAGTTCACCATCAAGAACACATATGAATTTATAGAGAAAATTAAAAATGTAAAAACTGGCCTAAAGGACTTAAATATGGCAAGCATGGACGTTAAAGCATTATATCCAAGCACTCCTGTTCCAGAAGCTATAGAAATTATCATTAAGAAATTGCAAAATCTTAAAATTTTAAATAACACACAAATTCATGAATTCAAAAAAGTTTTAGTCTATTTATATGAAAATAATATTTTTACATACAAGAACAAAATATTCAAGCAAAATTCAGGAGGCCCAATGGGCTCACCATTATCAACTCTATATGCTGAGGTTGTGATGAACGAAATTGAAGAAAATGTCCTGCATCGTATGGAAGAAAAACCAGAAGTGTACTGTCGATACGTGGATGATATTTTCATTCTATCAAAACTGAATGAAGAAGAATTAAAAAAATTAACAAAATGTTACAGCGCTTTATATCCAACTATAGAACTCACTGTTGAAATAGAAAAAAATAATGCATTAGCCTTTTTGGATGTACATGTTATCAAATCCACAGATAAGTTACTATACAGGGTTTATCGGAAAAGTTCATTTGTTCCGGTCCTAATCCCGTACAATTCAGCACATCCTTATCCTCAAAAATGCAATAGTATAAAAACCTTAATTAAAAGAGCATATACGCATTCTGAAAATAGTCAGTTCATCAATGAAGAAATCAAATTCATAAAAAAAATTGCAGGCAGCTTTGGTTATCCTAACCATTTAATAAAAAAATGGGACACAGAAGTAATAAAGAAAATAAAAAATAATGCTGTAGTAAATAAAAAAGAAGTCAAATATTTAAATGGTTTTCCTTACATTAAAGGTACTACTACCAATGAAATTAATAATATTTGTAAAAAGCATAACATTCAAATTGGAGGAAAAGTAAATACCATCAAAAATATAGTAATAAAAAATAATGAAAAAATAAAAATGTTAGAAAAAGCAGGTATTTACTCAATTCCTATTACTGAAAATCCTCCAATGGCTTATATAGGAAGTACCAAAAATAAGCTTAAACACAGATTAAAACAACACGTAAAAAACTGGCAGAAAAAAGAAGAAAAACAGCACTT
Source organism: Macrothele yani (assembly GCA_039090855.1). Lineage (NCBI taxonomy): Eukaryota > Metazoa > Arthropoda > Arachnida > Araneae > Macrothelidae > Macrothele > Macrothele yani. The sequence continues at coordinate 84,142,109 of CM077017.1, forward strand.
ATTCAATACTGTCTGGATAACCAAAAATATCCTAAATTCGAAAATATAAAAATCATTAAAAGCTGTAAATCCGAAAAACACCTCAGAATAGCAGAGTCGGTAATGATTGAAAAAAATAGGACAAAAGTTTGCAACCATAATGACCCTAATAATTTGAGAAACAGCTGGAGAAATTTAATTAAAATTGAGCAAAAAAATGAAAAAGTTCGAAAAATGAGATCACTGACCAACAAGAGATGGCGCCACAACGCCCAAGAAGAAGCGATAGCCGATGACAGAAGCAGCCCGCGAGAACCACCGAAATGCCCAGCTGACACGGTCCGTGCTAGTCGGAGCAAAACGTCCCCTCGAAGACGGTAAAGGAGTATTACCGAAAGTACTAGGGTTATGAATAAATATTGAAGTAAATGAGGATGCAGCAAAGGAAAAAAAACTCATTTGGTGATGAGGCAAAATAAATTCCAACGGGAAAAAAAAAAAAAGTGGACCTGTGGCCAAATGAAAAACCCCCGTGCCGCATCCACATAACGGAAATATGAATTGAAAGCCAAGCCCCACGTGCGGTAAGTGTTCATCGAACTTTACCAACTAAAAGTGAAGTTCAAAAATGCAAATTACTATGAGGCTTCCATTATTTTTGTCACAGGGTATTTTTAGCAGTGACAAACAATGTACTGGCTAAATTAAATACCGGATGTCTATAATTAAAGTTCACATTTCCAAGGGTTGTGCGTGTGTGTGTGTGCACTACAGGTATGGAACTACTGCTTGGAATGACTTCAAATTTGATATGAGAACTCCTGATCCGATGGAATTTTGTTAGATGGAAAAACAAAAATTAGTTCCCAAATTTGCCTCTAGAGGTTATCAGTGGTGCTGCTATCATGTGTAACAAATGAGGGACTGCAATTATACACGCTGCCACAATCCAAATTACAACTGCTTGCAATGGGGCATGCTTCAGAAAAAGCTGCTATGAAAGCAGTCATCTGTGGAATGCATCATTTCACTGCAGGTGAGTTGTCAACATTTTAAAGCACAATAACACTGTCTCCAAAAGACTGTGTACTCCCCATAAAGCTGTTTCACCAGAATAACAGCTGTGCTTTAATAGCACTGCGCAAGTCCAGAATGTTTTAAAGGGCTTAAAAACTTGTTGATGACTGCAAATGGTTTACAGTGTGGAAGAAATATTCTTCTCATAATACGTGGCCAATATGTCACGATAATTAACACAGCAACCAGACATCGCTGAATTGACTGTAATTACTGTTTCTCACGTAATATTAATCACAGTTGTAAATGAATTTATGGCACTTCTATTCATATTGTACTGTGGAATTAACTTTTTTACAGGTCTTATAGAGGCAGCAACTACTCCAGTGATGTAGTCCTGATGACGAACTAGGCTTTAGTTCGAAAATTTGACCAACTTTTTTGAATAATAACCTCTATAAGACCCGTAAAAAAGTTAATTCCACAGTACAATATTAATCACATCAAAAAATGTGAAAATTTCGTTGCCCTGGAGCAGGAATCGAACCTGCATCTCCTGATTACTGTTCGAGCATGCTAACCATTACATCACCCAGGACGATGTCCCAAGTATCTGAGTGTTAAGAGCATTGGAATATTCTCCGGCCACATTTTTAATCGAAGCGAATTGTGCTGACATCTAGCATTGTTTAGCAAATCTCCAGTTACTCAGGGCAGATGGCAGCACAGTTCGCTTCGATTAAGAATGCGGTCCGAAAATATTCCGATGCTCTTAACACTCAGATACTTGGGACTTTGTCATCCTGGGTGGTGTAATGGTTAGCATGCTCAAACAGTAATCAGGAGATGTGGGTTCAATTCCCGCTCCAGGGCAACGAAATTTTTAAGTTTTTTGATGTGATTGATATTATGAGAAAAACGGTACTTACAGCCAATTCAGCAATGTCTGATTGGTGTGTTAATTACCATGCAAATGGTTTATGTAAACTGACACAGAAGTTCGAAGAGACAGGTTCTTTGGACATCAAACTTGGCAGAGGACGGAAGACAGTCAACCAGTAGACCGTGGAGGATGTTGCCTAAGTATTAGAGAAAGACAGGATGTCAAATTTCGTGGGAAGCAGTAGCGCACAGCATATTGCTCAGTTACCATACGCAGCCCTCAAAAACATGGTCAGCAAAGTTCTAAGAGGAATACTGGGCTATTATCCTTACAAGATTTTCCATGTTAAGCATTTGCTTCCCCCTGACTAGGGTGCAAGAAAAGCATTCACACTGTGGTTTCTTGCTTAGGCTGAACTGGACAACAAATTGCCAGGAACATTTTGTGGTCAGATAAAGTCAATTTCCATTTGCATGGTGCTGTTAATATGCACAACTGCAGAATTTGGGCAACAGAAAATCCTCAAAATGTGCACAAGATTCTACTCCATTCTTTAAAAGTCACTGTTTGTATGGTTTAACAGTGGAATTCATCATTGGACTTTACATTTTTGAGGAACTCAGCCCTGCAGGTCTTGTTACATGCTCTGCCAATAGTAAGTAATAGGCATCTGTTTTGGCAAACCAGGTGATTCTAACACTTCAACAGTGTCAGTGCCTTGATTTAATAGTTTTAACGCTGCATGATGCTTCTCTTCACATAGCAATGCCAGTACAGCAGTTGCTGCAAGAACATTTTACCAATGAAAGAATAATCAGCCACCAGTTTCCTACAACTTGGCCAGCATGCACACCAGATCTGAACCCATGCAACTTTTGTCTTTGGAAACATCTAAAAACATTGTCTATCATGGTCACATAGCAAAATTGGTAGACCTCAAGGTAAGCATTATGCATCACTACTACAAAATTTCCAGTGAAACACTGTGGTTGTACATGCTATTTCGAGATTTCAACATGTTGCAAAGACGAAGGGCAGCATATTGAACATGTTGCTGTGTAACCACAAAATGCACCTCTTGTACAGTAATTTTTTTTTTAGCAGTTTTGTTTTTCTCTACTGGTAACAAAGTAACCCTTATCCCCCGGAGGCAAGTTTTGGAACTAATTTTCGTTTTTCTGTCAAACAATTCCATCACCTTAGGAGTTCTTGGGTCACATTTGAAGTCATTTCGAGCAATAGTTCCACCTGCAGTGCCCTTGGAAATGTGAACTTTAATCATGGACACTTGGTATTTCACCTAAACAAAGACTAAAACTTAGCAGATACACTTCCACTGAAATATGAATGAATTGTTTTTGTCAAATAACTAAACAATGACACTACTGTTTTTATAACCTCATACTCTGTTCATCTCTATTCCATGACAAAGCAAATTGTCAAATGATAAAATCACAGTTTAAATAAAGAATATTATTGTGCCAATTTGCAAAGCAATGAAAAAAAAAAGTTTGAATAATTTTATGTTTTGTGTTAACACAGCATAGTGTGTTTACATTGCTGATCTAGTCACTGTTTTGCTTGGTCCTACATTAAGAACAACCAAACTGAGTCATGGAAAAACAAGACAGTAAGTTGAACAAAAAAAAAAAAAAAGTACTAAGTTTAATAATAGGAAATAATGATGGCATTAATTTTATTCATGCTTTTCTTACATATTTCATAAGTAATGAATATTAGAATACATCTGAACTTGTCAGTAATGAACATGGGTATAAACAACATCATGGCTTTAGTAAGCAAAGATGAACTCATTAGTTTGGTGCATAAGTATTTACATATACAAATCTAACTTCTATACAAAACAACTTCATAAATGCATGAAAAGAAATCAGCCTCTGTCCATTAAAAAAAAAAAAAAAAAAAGGAAAGTTTGGCCCAAACCCATTTAGGTATTTTTTGAAGCTTTCTGTGTCACTGAAAAATATCAGCTTTAAGCTCAGCCACATGACTTCAGGAATACAGTACTGGTCATAAAAATCAATGCAGATTTTTCCCTTCAAACTTTTCATTGCTGAAATCAAACAGTATGTTCCAATGTTAACCAATGCAAAAGTCCTTCATAATAAGGTGTGGTGTTAGGTATCAAATGTAGAAGACTTGGGTTCATACAGCATGCCAATAGATTAAAGAAAGTGCCATTAATATCCTTTCTAAAATCTGTTTTAAATTAAAATAATTTCTATTTATTAACAAATTCATTTTAATGAACCCAATCTCCTTTATGAGAATAGCTGTAACAAAATGAAATTATGAGCTTTGTTCATAGTGAACAACTGTGTTAAAACAAGAAGATAATGACACAGAGTGTGATAAAAGCACTGAAAATACTCTACTCTCACAAAGTCTTAGTAATTTTTTGAATGTCAAATTTGAGTCAAAATTTCATAAGGAATTTATGAATTTCAATGAATGCATTAAGTTATTCAATTTCAATCCCTCATTAAAAAATGAAACTAAATGCACATCTGAATAATGAAGAAATGCATATATAATCCATGAAAGCTATTGAATGCTACCATATCTATATCCATACTACTTTTACTCACAAGTAGAAACCTTAGCAATTCTTTTCAAAGCAGTGACACTTCTGACAGCATTTTAATGCTATTTGTGCAACAGAAAGGAGTCTATATACTGAAATGAAATCCATGAAACAGGCCACTATGCCAAATTACTAATGCAAAAAAAATATTATGACAGTTACTTATGTATTTCTTTTAATTGTTCCCGTTTTTTCCAAAAAATGGTTTAATAGACTCTTATGATTACTTTGTAAAATATCCAATATACTATTTACATACATGCATGTGCACACTGATTGGTCACTTTATTGGGACATAATCATATTATGTCCACGGAAAGAAACGCAAAGCCACTGCAGCATTTTAAATAACAGTTCTACAAGATGGAATACAGTGAAGACAAGCTCAACTTTGAATAACTTATCTAACACACAGAAATGGGGCACCACTTGCTAATTAAAATTGGACAAATATGGAAGCTCAAGCTTTTGAGACCTACACTCATGATTTTGGATGAAACTTTTAAACAAAAAAATATCATCTAGCTATGCTTTCATATGCAAAACTAAGTCATTTATAAAATGCCTGCTGTCTTTTTCTCCATTTTAATCAAATTTTAGAACAGAATCTATTAAGACAAGAAACTGGCTTAGTGTATTTAAGCTGCAATATTCCTGATATATGACAAATGGTGCTAAATCTGAGTGCTATACAAATATATTTCATCTTCTCTGGCAACAGAAAGGAGAAAGGACAAAGAACTTTTACCTTGTCTAGTTCAGCATTCCCTATGTACAACTCTTGCCTGGCATTGTTACTTCAATAGTTACACAACTTACTATTGTTCCTTTCTACAGGTATCACATGAGGCTGGAACCAGTAAAGTGGCCACTAGGTATATATGTTTATTTTCCCACTCATGAATGTAATAAATAATTGATATATTGAGCAAAACTACCCATTCTAATGCAACTTATCATGAATTAGTTCTACACTAATTGAAAATAAAACACTTGTTATCATTAAGTGCAGAAACATTTTAATATTCATGTCATCTTCTAATTCAATATTCATGGGCAGAAGAGTTAATGCTCGTGATGGTTGAATGGATGACATCTACAAGATCATATTTTTAAGGTATTAAGAATTTTAAGCTAATTATACCACTAAAAAAAGAACTTTCAGAACGGAAGAATGCAATATGATAAATAAGCTTAATGAGGTTCAAAACAACAGCACAGATAATAAGCTATTAGGTTCAAAACAACAGCACAGATCAACAGAAAGAAACTTTGTTACTGTTGTTTTTGACTCATTGATATAAAGTCAAAGATATCTAAAAACGTTTTCTAGGCAAATTTTTCTGTACTACACGTTTTAATTTTTTTTTTTTTGTCATCATACCTTATTGTCAATTCAAATTTTAAGATATACATCTGCTTCCATTTTCTATTGATTTAAAAAGTATTCTTTATTTATCTTGATGAGTCTTGAGCTTGTCTGGAGTATCAGTCAATTTTATTGAAAACTTGTTCAGTTCTTTTCTGTTGGAACAATAGTGAATATCACTGTTGGTTTTTCTTTATGATGTATTATTTTCCATTGTACTGTAGATAAAAATATCAAATCTTGTGAGTAACAATTTTTCTTTTGTTCAACAGACTTAGAATCTTTTTTATGAACAAAAAAAATTTGTATACAAGACACTTCATATACTTATCTACAAATAATAATAATAATCCACGAAAAAGAAAAACAACGGTGATATTTAGTATCATGCCAACAGAAAAGGACTGAAAAAAATTCAACAAAAATAACTGATACTGTCACAAGAATCAAGGTAAATAAAGAATAATTTTCAAAATTAATAATAAAAAAAGAAACAGCTGTACATCGATGAGCCATTTCATTATGACCATCCCCCAGCCTAGAGAAATGAGCACGCCTGGAGATGGAACAGTGGTGCAAGTGAAGTTCACAGAGCAGTATATATACAACCTGAGGACCAGCTTTCGGTTAGTAGAGTGTTTGGAGTCGGAATGGGAAAAGCTGCCGATTTATTGGAGTTTGATAAAGGATAAATTGTGATGGCACGGTGCCTCGGAACTATGATCTCGGAAAAGGCGCAGCTTGTGGGTTATTCACGTGCTGCTGTAGTGAGTACGTATCAAAAGTGATGTACAGATGGCCAAATGATGTACCATCGTCCCGCCGTGTATCGTCCGCAGCTCATTAATACCAGAGGGGAGCGGAGACTGTGTCACACATTTTTCACAGCGACCGCAGGGCCACAGTGCGACAAATCCCCCACAGCTCCAACAGTGGTGATCAAAGCAATGTGTCACAGCACACAGTTCATCGCAGCCTTCTGCACATGGGCCTGCTAGCTGGCCCCCTGCTCACTGCATGTCATCATTGGGACCAAGATCATCAAGATTGGACCATGGATGATTAGAAGAAAGTGGCCTGGTCTGATGAATCAAGATTCGTGGTGCATCATGTAGACGGACGAGTGCAGATATACCGATTACCAAGGGATGTTATGGCACCTGGATGCACTGTTGGGCAGAAACAGGCCAGCGGTAGCAGTGTTATGCAGTGGGCAATGTTTTCTTGGGAAACTTTAGTCCCCATTATCCTAATAGCACAATCCCTGGCACCTGTCAGGTATCTGAACATCGTTGCGGACCCAGTTCACCCATTCATGGCAACTGTGTTCCCTGCTGGTGATGGCCATTACCAACAGGATCATGCAGTGTGCCACACTGCCAGAATTGCCAAGAAGTGGTTAGAGGAACATACTGGTGACTTTTTGTTAATGCCCTGGCCTCCAAATTCACCTTACATGAACCCAATTGAACATGTGGTTCGACTTGGAAAAGCATGTTCGAGCTAAATCACCACCACTCCAAAATATACAGGAACTGGAGGACCTGCTGTTGACATTATGGTACCAGATACCCCAGGATACCTATCGCCACCTCATCAAATCAATGCCTCGCCGATTGGCCGCTGCTTTGCGGGCTAACGGTGGTCCTACAGCTTATTAGGTAGGCGGTCATAATGTAATGGCTAGGTGTATATCTTAAAAATTAATACTAAGATATAATGATAAAAAATGAAATTGAAACATATAGTACAGAAAAAAAACAGCATACGTTAAGTAATGCTGGAAAAACCATATGGAATAAACTAACAGCTAACAGGTACTCAGTCTTCAGCATGTCAGTCAGCATTTCCACTAAGTCAGAAAATAATATATTCAGTTTGTTGAATAGATTTCAAAGGAGATATTTATAATTACAAAATAATAACTTTGCATACATTCAGGAAGCCAAAGTAGGAAACATTTTTTAATGTGAAGAATTGCTAAGTTTTATCAACAGTAATTTAATTGAAATTAACTGTGGTAGTTGCATTTCAATGGTAGAAAATGTTATTCATGAATCTTAGATGGTACAGCAGAAAAATCTAAAACATACTTTCCTTTAAAATAAAAGTTTTGTATGACATAAGATACACACATGCACAAAATTCATGGAAAGGAAATCTTTTCATAGTAACTACCTACAAAATAGTATTAAGAAATTTTACATACCTTGAGACTGCTACTCAGCTTTTGGAGAATTCCCTTCACTCTGTTTATGTATTTGCATTTTATTTATGTTTTAAAACCCTTACAAAACCTTCCTTTTTTTCCCATGCATATTACTGCCCATTTTGAATACAATTTTACTAATATTTTACCGCGTGGTTCCACAATTCCTCAATTATCAACAATTTCATACCATACACACACATTTTGCTTATAATCAGTTCCCCAAATCATAGAATATAATATTTTCCCATTGTAATCTTAAAACTAAAAAACACTGAAAAGAAATGAAAATCCAACAATGATTCAATGTAGCTCTCATTCTACCACCAAGTATTTTTTTTATATATATACCATACTGAAATGTGCCAGGGAAATACTTGTGTGACAGTTTTTCAACAAAAGCACAACATACTGAGAGTGCCTTTTCCCTCACAATACTGATTAGCACACTGGGAACTTATTTGAAACATGAATTACTACAAGCACTTAATACTGTGACAAATAGAATTTTGTTAATAAGAGACAGTGAAAAACAACCATTACATGTTAAGAATAAAACATCAAAAATAAATAATGCCATGCTTTTTATATGTAATATTCAGTCTGAGAATTTCTATGGTAATTAAGCTTCTATTTCCAAACTTACTTTAAACTAACACACCTCAATTTTTCAAATGTACAGTCAAAGTAATTGAAATGCTCAAAGCTACATTAACACAGGTGTCAGAAAACATTAATGATAATCAAAATTATAATTTCCACATGTCAATATTATTCATTTTATGCTCATAAAACAAGTGCAACAACTCCAAAGTCTGAAGTTATGGATAGTGATGGATGGTATTTTCGTTTACTTATGACGTAACATGTGACTTTTCAAGTGATGGGCTAACCGAAACTTAGACTGACAAATATTACAAGTGAAAGGTCGTTCACCAGAGTGAATTAAACTGTGTCTTAAATATGTAGATCTCCAGCAAAATTCTTTTCCACAATCAGGACACTTGAAACTAGCAGGTTTTAGCAAAGATCTGGGAGCCCATGAATTTCGAAGTTTTTCTTTTCCACCTCTTTGATTTTCTTTCCCTGAGGCTTGAGGACATAAAAGTACAGGTTCCCAAAGATTTTTTCCAGTATTAAGAAATCCTAAAAATCAAAGTTTTTAAAATTCAGACATGTGAATCCACAATAAAAAACATAAAAGTTTAAAAAGTTCTAAACAGAATTTATGAAAAAATGACAAATTCAAGAATATTTAAATTTCCATTTTACTTCATGCCTAAACATATGCAGTCAAATTCAATTGTTACAAACTTATTTTCTTCTTAATTTAAGTAAACATAAAATAAATTTCTGATTTGTATAAACTATATGTTATCAATAAAACATGCAGCATGATGTATTAAACATAAACAACTCATTTGATTTTACTCAGAATATAAATAAAAGAAAATACCACCAACTGTGAAATAAAACACATTTTATCTGACAGGAAGATTGACAATCAATAGGAATTCAGGACAGTTGTAAAAAAAGCATAGTCATCCAGTCGTAATGTATTAAATTTAAGCTGTACACATATTTAAAATATACATCTACTGACTTTTTGAAGGGGCGAGTTTAATGACCCCTATGAATCTGTGATTGGGGGAGTTACGGTCACTGCACACTAGGTCGAAACTACACAGACAAAATTGGTATCGTTCGTATCAACTGCGCCGGAAGTAGTAATGTGCATACGCTAATTACTAGTGTCAGATTATATTTTTAACTGATATAATTATAGGTTGTTAATTTAGTAAACAACCTGAATTTGGCAAAACCTGCTTGCATAATTTCCTATGAGATGATCATAAAAACTTGTCCGCCATCAGGAGAATTAGAAAGCCAAGAGCCACTAGCAGGCATGCAATGCTTGCCTACAGTAGGTGGTAATGGGACATTTGAAGCTTTCAGCATTAAGGAAAGTTTTAAAGAACACTTCAGTTCACCAGAAGGCAGGGTTGTCTGGCAAGATGAGATGATCAAAAGAGAAAGGTTGAACACAAAATAAAGTAAAAATATGAGGACAGATAATGCAGTAACATATATTTTTCTTTGTTGGCTGCAAAAATGGCAGACTTAAATAAATACAGAGGGACAGCAGATATCTGATAAAATATAGGACATAATATATACAGTATATAAAAAGATACGATCAATATGGAAGTGGAGTACAGTAATATCTTTTTATACTCAGTATGTAAGCACACAAATTATCATTGTATAAGTTACAGGAATTTCAAAGCCTTGAGGGTAAATTTTCTAATTTCCAATTTTTTTTCTAATTTACAAAAGTGATTACCTAACACACTATACCTGTAACAAATATCCCATTAATTTTAACTGAAATATCAATGAAAACTGCGCACAAATATTTGCAGCCTTTTAGTCATGTAGATTAAGTTACGACAAACTATTTGTTTTGTATATGTTTTGTTGGCAGACCCAAACCTGATTAGTCTTGCTGGAACAGTGGGAAAAATGAGTAAAAACCAGGAAAAAATTGGAAAAAAAACATCTTCAGACGGAAATACTGAATATAATACTTGTATATAAGCCCATTTGCGCGAATAAGCCAAGCCCTTTTCTTAAAAAAAAAAAAAAGTATTTCTTCCAAAAACTTTTCTCTTATACACAAGTATAAACAGCATATGATGAAATTTTAGTATGGGGATATTATGTGTGTTACTGTTTTTAATGGTTGTTGCTAAAAATGTACAAAATATGTTACAATTCTTGTTTTTGCAGAATGACATAACAGAACAACAATTTTGTTATAGTTTCCAGACCAAGACTCTTTCGAATTTTGGAAAAAATAAAGCCAAATTTGAAAGAAGTCCTTTCGATTGCAGCTAAATTTAAAGAATAAATATGAATTTTTCAATTCTAGCTAAAACTTGCCAACACTGGTAAAAATTAAGATCATTTCAAGTTATTATCAAAAACTTTTAGTCTCATATGCCAACATTTTATTTCAACACCTGAAATAATACCAAATACATTACACAACAAAAATTCAAATTGGCTTTTGGAGCAGTTTTAATGACACAGAAACACATGTATGTGATGTTTTAAGAGATCTTTATAAATTGGATTATTATCATAGATATATGTATTTCACAATTGGGGTATTGCAAACTGATGGCACACACACACGACAAAATAATATAATTCATATATAAATAGTTCACAATATCAGAACAGATATATGGTGAATATCGCTACGTGGAATAATACACTCATTGTTATAAAAATCCACGCACCAAGAAAAAACCATGCGATTAACGCGAAACTCAGTGAATAGTTACGGGGAGGGCAAAAGTGCAAATGATTAAAGTTTTCCGCAATTCTGTATGCCCTTGTATCCAAGACCAGCGCTGCAATCGCAATCCTTAGGGCTTATAAAGCGCTGTGCAGGGGGACTCCACATTCGTGCTAAAGTGCACAGTAGGCCGGAGCGTAAAAAAAAAAATTCGATATGCCCTAGTGCAGAAAAGTTGTGTATTGCTACGTAAACCATGTGCAAAAAATTTAGAGAAATTCAAATAACATTTTACGGTTCCACTTTACCTCCAAAATTGAGATATTTGGGTAAAATCGTCACATTTTCATGTCTGGTGTGAGGAAAGAACAGTGTTCGTTACAGACTTTCCCTTGGCTTCCCAGGACTGTCTAAGTCATGCTTCGACGCTTCCGTGGCCTGCCAGATCACCTGATCTCTCGCCCATCAAGCACGTGTGGGACCAGATGGGACACCAGCTTTCTCCGTGTCCCAGTGTTCGCGATTTAGAGCATCAGTTGCAAGAAGTGTGGGCCAATATGTCCAGGATTATATCTCTTTGCCTCCGTGCTGGACCGTATCACCGCATGTATCCGAGCAAGAGGCGGCCCAATGTGTTACTAACACTGACCGAAATGTGTATGTATGTCCATGGGAAATCATCCCGCTGCTGTGATATTGTAATCACATCTGTCCTTGGTATGTACCATCTCACAACTATTTGGTTGTCAGAAAAGTCATGACGTATTTTGGCACCCGATGGTGGCTGGGTGTGGTTTTGGAAGTACTAGAGGCATGTGCAGCTCTGTTATCGCTATGGCATTCGACAGGTTCTAGTTCTAGCTGCAGTCTAAAAGGAATAGTGAGCGATTTGGTTGATTTGCGGAGATTTGACATCAAGTTGAAGATGGAAGACCAAACTGTGCATTTTCACCATATTTTACTGTTTTACTTCCGTAAAGGGAAGAACGCGTGTCAAGCTTGTGAAAAGTTGCGTAAAATGTACAGTGACAATGCTCTACAAGAATGTCAGTGCCAGCGGTGGTTCGCAAAATTCCGTGCTGGTGATTTTGACCTCAACGATGCTCCTCGGTCCAGGAGGCCAACCGAGGTAGATGGCGACCAAATCAAGGCACTGATCGAGTCAAACCCACGTTACACGAAGCTCAATTGACGGAGTGTATAAACATCTGCGATATGCTCATTAAATGTGAAGAAAACAATCCTTTTTTGAAGCGACTGATAATTGGTGATGAAAAGTGGATTGTGTACAACAATGTGCTGCGCAAACGGTCTTGGTCCTGACGTGCTGCTTCGCCTCAAATGACATTCAAAGCAGACATTTATCAGCGGAAGGTTCTGGCCAAAGTGTGGTGGGATTTTAAAGGTGTCTTGTTTTTCGAGCTCCTACCACGGACCAAACAATCTATTCAAATGTGTACTGTGAACAATTAGACAGTTTGAATGAATCCATCATCCAGAAATGTCCAGAGCTAGTTCATCGTAAAGGTGTTGTGTTCCATCATGACAACGCGAGACCACACACAAGTTTGATCACCCGCCAAAAATTATTGGAGCTTGGGTGGGGTGTGTTGCCACACCCAGCATACTTGCCTGACCTTGTGCCATCAGACTTCCACTTGTTTCGCTCTCTTCAACAGTCTTTGCGTGATATAACGTTCAATTCAGATGAGGCTGTAAATCAGCACCTTGTACAGTTTTTCGCCACGAAAGACAGGTCATTCTATGAACGAGGCATTCTGCAGCTCAGTGACAGATGGCAAAAGGTTATCGAACAAAACGGGCATTATATCATTGATTGATCTTTGTTCTTTCTATCAATAAACAACCTTTGCAAAACATGGCTAAAATATGTCATGACTTTTTCGACAACCCATTAAAATATCATTTTAATCCGACACCTCCTTCTTGGTGCACAGACTTTTATGACAATGAGTGTAGATATCCGATAAAATGTCTAAGTTACTTCTGTTTCACACGTTAATATTAGATCAAAAAACAACAAGCTTGAACTCTCGTGGATCGACATATAAAAAACATCAAAGAGAATACAAGTAAAAAGTCTTACCATTTTAAATTTACTGTAATAGATGTAGTTGCTATTATGGTAATCTGTAGAAACAGTCAGGTTTATATCACAGCAATGATCAAACTCCTATGAGAGTTGTTATTGGAGGGTGTACTGCATTCACGAGGCAATATAAATGGTTCGGAGATTGTAAAAATTAATGGTCAGATTTAAGTTAAAAGTGAAATGTTGAATATAACGACAAATCTAAGTTTCTTAAATGTATTCAAATATCCTTGAACTTAGTTATTATACATTGCACAAGATAAAGTTGGGGGTGTAACATGGCCAGAAAAGATCAAATAAGCATAGCTAATATAATCTCCAGATAGAAAGATATATAAATAGTTCACAAGATCAGAACAGATATATGGTGAATATCACTACACGGAATAATAGATATCCAATAAAATATCTAAGTTACTTCTGTTTCACACGTTAATATTCGATCAAAAACAACAAGCTCCAACAGGATATTAACTGTAACTTAAATGCATCAATCGAGCTTTCATATGCTTGGAGATATATGATTCAACAAGAGAATGAAAGGAAGGAAGGAACAGAGTAGAACTGCGAGAAAACAATTTGTAAAAAAGTGTGCCCAAACATCCACCACCAGATGGCGCCACTGAACCTATACGTCATGACATTTGCGACATCGCACATGGGGCTGATATGGTTGGCAGTCAGCAGAGCAGCAGCGTACGAGCTGTAATACCGTTAACAGCTACCTTTGACAATGGCCACGACCATGTGGATCGAAATGGGTCAGGGCATTAGCACTTGACTTTCGTTGACGACCTTCGCTTCATTTTGAATACTGGTTTTATTTGCACTGTTTTTTTGGATTGCCCTTCAGTTCACCTTGAACACTTATGTTCTTGTGCACTTCTGTTTTAAGAAGTTAATTTTAATGCTTTTACTCGTCTCACTGTCTGAGTGGAGGTTCACTCGTCTAATGGTTTGAGTGGATGTACAGAGTGGTTTTATGCCTGGTAGAGACTGCCCTAACCAAATTTTTACATTACGCATGATGATTGAAAAGTATCTGGCTGTTGGTAAGAAAGTTTTTGCTGCCTTCATAGATTTAGAGAAAGCTTACAATCAAGTAAATAAGACACTTTTGTGGAAGGTACTGAATGAATATAGTGTTACTGGGAATCTACTTAATACTATAAAAGCCATGTATGCTGGCAGTAGAGCTTGTGTATGAGTGAATGATATTTTAGCAAAATAGTTTTGTGTTGGTGCAGGAATCAGACAAGATTGTGTAATGTCACCATGGCTGTTTAATACGTATATTTATGGATGCGTGAATGTGTGATGCCAAAATAGAAAACACTGATTTATTTGGTGATATCTGTGTGTGCAGATTGCTGTACGCTGATGACACTGTCCTGTTGGCACAGAGCAAAAGTGAGTTGCAGGGTATGTTGTCCCTGATGTACGAAGTTTGCATGAAATTCAAACTGAGTATAAATAAGGGAAAACCCAAAGTTATGGCTTTTGAGAGAGGAACTGGTAGAACTGAATGTAATATAAGTCTAAATGGCACAGTGGTTGACCAGGTGAATTGAGTTTGTGTATCTGAAGAATGTTTGACAGAAAGGACAAATTGGATGGCGAAATTAGTAGGCAAGTGAATTTTTCATTGTAAGTCAAGGCTGCTTTGGGAGGTTTTCACAGGAATGATGCGTTTTCAAGACAGTCCCGCATGGCTGTGTATGAAAGTGTAATTGCCCCTACTCTGATGTATGGCAGTGAAACCTGGGTACTACAGAAGAAACATAGAAGCTGTTTGTGTGCTGGAGAAATGTGTTACTTACGGGAGGGGGCGGCAAAACAAGTTCTGATTGTGTGAGGAATGAAGATGTGTTGCAGTTGTGTAATGTGAAGCATAATGTTGTTAGCAAGGTGAAGACTAATATGCTTTGGTGGTTTGGCTATGTTTAAAGAATGAGTGATGAGATGCTTACTAAGGAAATCTTTTTAGCCCAAGTGGCAAGAAGGAAATGCAGAGGAAGGCCAAGGAAGTCATGGAAGGATCAAATTCAAAAGTGTTTGCATGAGAAAAAGATTATGAGTATGAAGTATAGAAGATCTTGTGTACGGCATGTGATGGAGGTCAGTGAAGCCCAAGTGGTATATCAAGATCACTGTAAATTGAGGTTTGATACAGCAACAGTAAGTAAAAATTATCTGGTGGTTTGTATTTCTTTGTAGAGCTAAGCTCTGAATCTCAGAGAAAAGCTTAGTGATATGATGATGATGACGGTTTGAGTGGTTTTAATTATTCGTTTTATTCAACATTTGTTCACTTTTAACTTGAATCTGACCATTAGTTTTTACAATCTCTGAACCACTTGTATTGCTTTATGAATACAGTACATCCTTCAATAACAACTCTCATTAGAGTTTGATCATTACTGTGATATAAACCCGACCGTTTCCTACAGGATACCATAATAGCAACTACATCTATTACAGCAAGTCTAAAATGGTAAGACTTTTTACTTGTATTCCCTTTGATGTTTTTTATGGGTTGATCGATGAGAGTTGAAGCTTTTGTATTTTGATCGAATATTAACATGTGAAACAGAAGTGCTTGTCGTTCCGACTCGTGCTGTTGTTATTGTAAATACTACATACAATGTGTAGGAATTATCACTGTTACTCAGGTTTTATTATAAATGTAGTGGTTGTTGAATAAGGACGCTTATAAATGTAGTGTTTGTTGGACAAGGACGAGTTGGAGGTACTGAAGACTGAAAGGACCCTACAGATAAAATTCTGTGCCAACTAGCTACGATAAAGAACCATAGTGGCCTACCACAGATTATTAAGTACAAGGCTTATCCTCCTGTAGGAGCTAGAACGCCTTCCGTATTCAGAAAAGTTAAAACCCACAAAGAAGAATTACCGATTAGAATTATTGTAAATAAAAACACTTCCCCAACCATCAATTTGGAAAGAGCTATATATCAATATCTAAAACCATACATTAATAATCACCAACATAGCATCCATAACTCCAAGGAAGTCATTGAAGAAATAAAAAAGTTAAATAGCACAACCTTCACCATGTACAGTACGGATATCATCGCTTTATATCCCAACACACTTAGTGATGAAGCGATTAAACTGATTAATAACAGACTGCAGACAGAAACGATGGATGATCAAGAACGATCCAGTATCATATCTACATTGGAATTCATTACTAACAACAACTATTTCACATTCAATAAAAACATATACAAACAAACTTTTGGTGCGCTAATGGGTTCGCCTCTCTCAGGTCTAATGGCCGAAGTTATCCTGCAAAATATTGAAAAGCAAATATTTTTACAACCAAACCTTTACTCGTTCTTTATAAACGATATGTTGACAATATTCTGATCTTCTGGACGTATTCCGTAGCCGATTTTGATAAATTCGTAGAGACATTTAATGATTACTATCCAAAAATCAAAACCACAATTGATGAATTGCACTTTCTAGACATCAAAATACATAGAAAATAACATAGCATAGATTATGCAGTATATCAAAAGCCCACATACATTCAGCGTTAATCCCTTCCGATTCTGTACATCCATGGAAGTACAAAAAAGCTGCATTCCTTTACTACATAAAACGTGCAACAACACATACATCATCTACAGAATTAGAACTCAAAGAAATAGATTGGATAAAGAAAACTGCAGTACAATTTGGTTATGAAATGAAATTGGTAGATTACATCTATGATAACATAAAAAACAGGCAACAAAATACTAGTAGAAATAAAAAAGTAAAGGCATACAAATAATTTCCTTACTTACCACCATTAAGTTATCAACTGAAAAAGGAATGTAAAGAAAATAATATACATCTGGCTGAGACTGTCATAGATAATGGCAAACTACTGACATACAACAACAAAACATAATTATTAGACAAATCAGGTGTATATATGATACCAACGATTACAGCCAATAACAATCCCGAATGTAAATATATCGGTAGTACCAAAAGATGCTTTCGTACAAGATTACAGGAGCACATGCATAACTGGAAAATGAAAGACAGCAAAATATCCTTGATACAATATTGTGTAGATAACTATGTACAGCCTAATTGGGAAAATGCAAAGATCATTACATCACACAAAACTCATAAGCAGATTTTAAATGCAGAATCATTGGCTATAGAAAAATTTAAAACAAAAAGTTGTAACACTAATACACTAATACCATATGCATGGAAACATCTGCTCGGAAATGAAAAAACGAAGGCGTTGAAAAGTAAAAAGAGAAAGACGAAAGAAAATTAATAATTAATACGAACTGTAGGAGAAAAATACAGCAATACATAGCGTTACTGGTTAACTTGGAAGTGGTGGAACGAATAGATACTGTGACTACGACATATTTTAACGCATGGCATGGCTGACTGTGAATCTGCACGGATTCATTGAGCTGAAAAAGATCTTGCAGTTCAAATGCCAAATATTCCATTGAAGATGACATGGCCTAATGTCGAAACTGGTTTGGATTGTGGTGGTGAAGTTGGATGAGGATTTCATGTTCTGTTTTTTTAGAATTCAGGTTTTACTTAGTTTTATATATCGTCCTTTGAAATTTCCTTTTGACAAATTTCTGCATGGTTGTTAACTTGGTGTTTCATTCCCGCTGGTCAATTCATTTTAGTTCAAAATTGCTTTTATCGTACACAATTCGTTAACTACAGGATATTTTAACAGAAGATTTTAATGTGAAGTTAGAACAAAGAACTGAATGCTAGATATAATCCACCCATAGAATACTGAGCTCCCAGGCTGAATGGGTAAGTCTGAATTTTTTTATCAATTACAACAATAATATAGCCCTAAAAGCGTCCTTGTCCAACAAGCACTATGTTTATAATAAAACGCGAGTAACAGTGATAACTGCTACACACTGTATGTAGTATTTACAATAATTAATGTACCACATAAATTTCGTTCAATAGCTAATATAGCAATTTGAACTCTATAATATATCATGCTGTTGTGTTGGTTGCATCCTTTGCAAGTGAAGTATGCCTCGGAGAAAAGTTCGGAAGAAATTCCAGCAGTTGGACGAGTTCGAGAGGAGCCGCATCCTCGGAATCCGGGAATGTCTTACCACCATATTACGCGCCATACCTGTTTTTTTTTTTTTTTTTATTGAAGGTTTAATGACCGCCATGAGCAACTCAATGGGCTATAAGCAGTCGCCCATACCTGTTGTGTGGATATCACCATAGCACTCTGTTGGTGGCAGCGGATAGAATAAAGCACGCAGCAGCAACAGGAAGAGTCTGGGAGACCTAGACGAAACACGGAGAGAGAGTACCAACGGGTTGTCTGACATGCGCGAAGTGACCCAACAGCCATGATTGCGGATATTCAGCAAGCAGTGGTTAGTTTCATGCATCATTTGATTAGTGCCAGCACCATTGGCAGATGGCTGCACGATGTAGAACTACACGCACACAGACCGTAATGACGGCTGCCCTTAACACCATTGCATCGTCGCCAAAGACTGCAATGGTGCCATGCCAGACTGTCATGGAGCCACTCACGCCAGCAGGTGATCTTCAGTGATGAGTTTCACTTTTGTCTTGGAGGAGACTACCAACGAATCTGTGTGTGGAGGCACCGTGGTCAGGGCCAAGACGAATGATTTGTTGTTGAACGTCACACATCCAGAAGGCCTGGTGTCATGGTGTGGGGTGCAATTGCCTACAATGCCAGATCACCTTTGGTGTTAATTACAGGCACTTTGACACCCCAACGTTATGTTAATGAGGCCCTGCAACCAGTGGCCCTACCTTTTCTGAACGCTCACTCCGGTTCGATTTTCCAACAGGATAACGTTTGTCCGCATACTGCTGCTGTCTCGAGAGCTTGCCTTCAAGACACTGACACTATGCCATGGCCAGCCGTATCGCCAAACCTATCGCCGATTGAAAATATGTGGGATGCTATTGGGTGCGCTATCCACACTCCACCCCTAATGCACAATCTGCAGGAACTGCGTCAGAACATTCAAGCTGCATGGGATGGCTTATCACAGGACACTATTAGGAACCTGTACACCTCCATGGCGAGACATCTGGCATGCTGTGTGAGCAAACATGGTGGCCTGACACCATACTGAGAGACACTACTTATTGGCATGTAGCTCAATAAATATTGCCCATATCAGTCTCAATGTTTAATCATTTATTGCTCCTAAATAACCTTTACCTTCCTCCCGAATAGCATTGCAATCAGACACGTCCTTTTGGGTGCAACTATTTTTTTGATGATGAGTGTATATACTTCAGCAAAACAAGGGAAAGATTAATAACAAAAGAGCCCATTATGCATAGTTTACTAGATTTCCAAACACTCCACCCATATATGCCAGCAAGACAATTTAATCCTTTTTAAATGCCTACAGATAATTTCACTTTTTTTTTTTTTTTTTGCTGCTCTTTTTTTCCCAATACATCCCAGTATGGTTCCTGATCACTTTGTCAGTGTTCATTTCATCCACATTCACTTGGTCCAGTTCATTTTGTTCACCATTCACTCTGTTCACTGTTCATTTAGTCCACATGAACTTTGAAGAGCTTTATAACTCTTTTGTGTGGTATGATGTCAATCACTATAACATTAATCAAAGTTTATTCCAATGACCATAAATGTGTTGGATAGAAGAGGAAAAATTTAGACCTCTGTTCTTCTTTATGTAAAAAGCCTTTATTTTCCTTCTCTCACACCACAAATTCACAGTAAAAATCAGCCCAACCTTTTTCTCACCATTATACTTTTATGGGTTTTTTTTCTCACTTTAAATAGCTATGACACATATTGAGAGCATTATAATTCATTCGTATGCAAATTAGTAATACGAAAATTACAAACAATTAATAATTTAAAAAAGTATATTGAAAAGCTAAGAACTTATGAACACAATATACAAGATGTATTTCAAAACATTAAAAGTTTTTTTGTAAAACTTTTTGACTTATATCATAATGATTGACATCATACCACACAAAAGAGTTTAAGTTCCTCGTTTTACTTTAAATAACATTTAAAATAGTTGTATATAGTTGTATTTTAATTGAAAAACTTTAAATTAAAATACAGCGGACAATGCTTACATGCATTTTTTAAAACAAATTGCATGTAAGCATGTAAGCATTGTCATATAGGTTTGGCAGACAATGCTTACATGCATTTTGTAAAACAAATTGCATGTAAGCATTGTCCGCTGACCTACACCCCCACCCCTTCCATCTAGTAACAAAAATAACAAAAATGGTGTTAAAACGTTTTTCTCTAATTTTTCTCAAACACCAAAAGGAATTCTGCAGTAAATGTAGTAAGTATAACTATTTTCAATAAGATTGATCTACTATGGGTGCCGAACAGTGTACCGAAATTTCATCGTAATCATGCTTTGATTTTACACAAGTCATCACACAAAAGAGAGGAAGAATGAATCCTGCTATTATGTCCTCACCTTTGACCATTCTCAATAGGAAAATCGACGAATTAGTATAGACCCAAAAATATTGGATTTCGTCGAATCTAGCAAAGACAATATGCAAGTTATTGTACGGACGGAAAAAAGTAAAAGTGTAAGAGCAGGTTGAGGAAATTTAACATATTCCACTTCCTCAACCTACAGTTGAAAGCATAGATAGCATACATTAAATCACATCAAATCAAACTTCGGCATTTCGCCCACAGCGATTACGTGTTCAGAAAAACAAGGTATGGAACTCATCGGTGCGATCAGTTACATTGAAAAAGCAAGCCAAGTTCTTAAAGGAGCCAAAGGTAAGGTTGGACAATCTATCATTGCCCGATTAAACAGCATTTTGGAAAAAAATGTTGGATTCCAGACTTTGAAGAAAATCTCACGTATATTGACTGGATAAGCAGACAGTTTTGAAATAGAAGAACTAGTTGTAAGTGAAGCTGGTTTTTTTTTTCAAGTATGCTCCTGTCATGTCCGTTGGTGTCGAAAGGAGCTTCTTGAGATATAAAAACCTACTTACAGATAATAGACGCTCATTTACCTTCGAAAACATTAAGATGCACCTTATAATTTAGTGCAATTCTGATGCACTTACAAGAAGCACTTTCAGTGTACAAGCAAATAAAATTCATATGGGATGGGTATGTACCATTTCTTTCTTTTTCTTATGCAGTTACTAGTTTGTTTTTTTGCAATTAATATTTATTTTAAAGAAAAGAAAAATAATTTATCAATTTTTTGAAGACAATGCAACAATTTTTGCAAAAATTACTGTAAGAACTGTTCTAGGTAGGTTTTCTTTTAAAATTTTAAAGAGCATTTTTTTTATTTTATGGACATTTTTCACAATTTTTAAGGGCATTTTCTACTACTTTTAAATGTATTTATAAGGAATTTTTCGGTCATCAAAGTCTGGGCCCTAGTAATAATATATGGATGTTTTTTCTTTTTTGTGTACATATTTTCTTTTAGACCAAACATTTTTATCAAATGGGAAAATATTAAAAAAATCATACTTCACTTACTGAATTCAGTGAAGTGTTCTAATATTTCATCCCACACATTGTCTTTCATCACATTATCGCAGTAACGTTTGCTACTGATGTCAAACTAAATCAGATTTGTTTGCTCAGCACTGATTAACTTTTCACCAAAAGACATTTCCAGAACAATAATAAAATGATGGACAACTTCACAGCAGAAGCAATGTGGATACAAAATCAGGTCATGCTATGTGCTTGCTGTCTGATGATGCAATAAAGTAAACAACTGAGGCAGGTGACCTTGACTTAACACATGTGCAACACCTTTGGAATACATTTGCATCCGTCAAAAAATATTCTCAGCACAAGCAATTCCCCCAAAATTTCTTCCATTCCATTTCAAACAAGTATGCAAGCTCCCATTGGAAATATATTACCAATTTTTTGCCTTTGTTTTCGTTCCACCCTACTGCGTGGTGACCTTAACTTGGTCCAGATTTAGGGCTAGTGGTCCCAATCAAGAAAGAAAACCAATGCCATAAGAGGTGTTAGAATAATGAGCTACACACCACTAACTGGCAGGTGACCACAT
Organism: Macrothele yani; assembly: GCA_039090855.1. Classification (NCBI taxonomy): domain Eukaryota; kingdom Metazoa; phylum Arthropoda; class Arachnida; order Araneae; family Macrothelidae; genus Macrothele; species Macrothele yani. The sequence goes on from CM077017.1 coordinate 84,164,698, forward strand.
CTACTGACAAATTGTTTTGTGATGTACATGAGGTGGTGGTACAAAACTGGAACAGTTACGGTAGCTGCTTTATCACAAATTTTGTGTGCACTGATAATTACTCCTAAATGTACTAAAACAAAAGAATCATAACTGCAGCACTTTAAAAGGATCTGAAAAATTTGTGATTGCCTAAAGCACCATGACCACAAACTTGTACTACATATAATCATTCAGTCATGAAAATGAATTCCCATAATTAATGACTTCATGGCTTGCTCTTATTACTTTCAGTTAAGTAAGACGCAAGAACTCCTGACAATGATCTAGTGTATAGATCGAAAATTTGAGAGGTAATGTACCTTAATAAATTTATCCTCGATAATTCCCATTAAATATTCATAATACTGAATTACCATGTAAAATAACTTATTTATTTAGTAAACATTTTCAGGCATAATGTTGGAATTGTTTTTCTAACAAAACATTATCCAATTGTACTGTAAACAGTGGATCATTAAATTCGACATGGCGATGACATCTTTAGCACCAGTCACTTTATGTGGAGAACTAAATCGAAAACTGCCCTAAGATGTGTTGCATGGACTTCCTAATTACAGTCCCAGTATGATGACTAACACGTTTGGAAATTAATTAGCACACACTCAAATTTTCACTCCCAGTTTCCACTGGTAATGTCAGTTTCCACTGGCAAACCCCCCAGCATCTGGTGGAGTCTATGCCTTGGCATGTACAAGCTGTTATTCGTGCTAGAGGAGGACCAACCCACTATTAGGTAGGTATTGCCAATGTATTGTCCACAGAGAATAGAGATAAATGATCATTCTGAGAAATATATGCAATATTCACAAAAACTACAAGGCAGATGTAACTCAGCCAGTGAGCTCGTGAATGAACAGTACATTTTATGGAATTAGCAAAAGTGACACAGTTGTAACTGCAGTGCTACTAAAAGAAATCATATTGACCAGGTTGTAACTATTAAAAAGCCATAATATGGCATTTTAACAAAAGCCAGTAACCAGAGCAGGCAATAAAGACATAGTCAACTTAATGACAAAAGAATATATTTGTGAGATGTATCACCCAGAAGAGTTAAGAAGCATACAGTTATACTGACACTGACTTCAAAATTTTTTTTAAGATGTGTTCAGCTTCAGCAGGTTTTTATAAATATCATGCTAATATTTTAAACTACTGTCATAAAAGCAAAGGTCAATGATAGGGAGTTGTGTGCACAGAAGAAATATGCAAATATGTTAGTCCATATATGCAGAGCTGCATTGCTTAGAAATCAGTTGCAAAGTATGAATAAACAATGTGTGCATGATAGGAGTTTGTAAGCTGAGTTTCAAAGGAGCATGACAACTGGACATCATATTGCTGTGGTAATAGACAGTTCACAGTGTATTGAAAAAATAGAAGTCTATAAGAATTATGGCACTTGAGAAATGACTAGGAAGAATACTCACTGACATAAGCCAATGTGCCCTGAGGACATAGATGATTTAATCTTGCCTGAAGACTTACAAAAAATTGTTTCCTGCCTAATTTATCAAGTAGTTCAACAAAACTCATACACACTATCTGATTGAAAGTATCTGGAGACTTGCCTATCACCCTTTGCTGCTATCACAGCCTCCACTCAGTTGGGAAGGCTTTCCACCAGATTTTGTTACATCACTGTGGGAATTACCTTCCATTCCACCACAAGAGCATCAGTCAGGTTGGTCACTGATGTCGTGCAGTTTGGCATGCCTCAAAGGTGGTATTTCTTCATCCCAAAGGTATTTCATGGGATTGAGATCAGGGCTCTGTTTGTTCTTTCTCATCAAACTATCCCTGCACGGACCTTGTTTTGTGTAACAGGACACTGTCATGTTGGTAAAGAAAGGGGGCCTTCACCAAACTGTTGCAATAATGTTGGGAGCATAGAATTGTCGAGAATGCCATTATAGACCACAGTGTTAAGATTCCCAGGTACTGAAACTAGGAGACTCAGCCCAAACCATGAAAAACAGCCCCAGAGCATGATGCCTCTTCCACCAAATATTAAAGCTAGCACAACATAGTTAGGAAGGTAGCATTCACCTGACATCCTCCAAACCCAGACTTGTCTGTCGGACTGCCAGAGGGTGAAGCATGATCCATCATTCCACAAAATGTGCTTCCTCTGCTTCAGAGTCCACTGGCGCCGAGCTTCACATTTACACCACTTAAACTGGTGCTTAGTATTGAGCTTGCTGACCCAAGGCTTGTGTGTTGCTACTGGGCCATGGAAAACCAATTCTTTCAATTCTTTGTTTGACAAGTCACAGTATCAGTATAACTAATCAAAAGTTACGTGCTTACAATTACCTTAATAAGAGCAATGAGAGTGAACTTACCCTTACCAGTAGGTCCGTTCTCTCAGATAAGTAGACATTTCTCTGCCCGTTAACTTCCATATTAATATCCACGGTTGGTTTTTGGCCTTTGGTGCGGTGGTTTTTATGTTGTCTTCAACATGTTCTTTTATTTGACTTAGTGTGCAACTTATCAACCTATACTGCAGAACTGAAAAGTTGGTCCACGAAACCTCTTTTATATTTTAAAAACCCTATATTTACAATGACTTGAACAACCCTAACCTGTCACCTAATTGGCTTAAAAAAAAAAAAAAAAAAAAAACCCTAAATACATGAACATTCAGAAACCATAAACAAACTTCCTATTTACAAACACCAAAACATCTGAACAAAACGTTTAAAAGCCTAAAATTCAATTATTCGCAACAAACTTATCTCATTGCCCTCTATTTACAAACTCTTCTCACACACTCATTCATGCACCACACCTCTGCCGTTCCCAACGTAGATTGCCCCAAGCAGCTTTCCACCCACCCAGGGTCATCATCTGGAGGCCAGTTGGTATCAGCCCTGCTATTACAATGGGAGTGAGTGAGAGAAGCGATTTCTTGCGTTGGCCTCATGTCCCACGTCATATTGAACACATAGCCACCGTGGTTCCATCTGTTAAGAACTGTAATATTTTATTTTCTTCTGGAGTATTTTTTTCTTTTTTTGTTCTATTTTTATTAGTTCTTTCCATTTTTCATTAAGTATATTTGGGTCATTATGATTACATACTCGATCCCTATTTTTTCGATTAGTACTGATTCAGCAATACGCAAATGTCTTTCGTTGTTACATGATTTAATTATTTTGATGTCTTCAAATGTTGGGTAACGTTGATTATCTAAGCAGTATTGTATCAGTGCTGTTTTTGCTTCTTTTTTTTGCCAATTTTTTATGTGTTGTTGTAGGCAATGTTTTAATTGGTTTTTGGTACTCCCTATGTACGATATTGGTGGGATGCCTGTTATTGGAATTTCATACACACCAGCTTTTTCCAAGATACTGCTTTTTTCCGTATTATTAATTATCATATCTTTGACCGTTAGTACTTTGTTTCCCATCTGAATTCCATATTTGTGGCATAACTTATTTATCTCTGTTGATATTCTTGGAAGGTAAGGTAAAGCACCAACATATTGTAATTCCTTTTTTCTTTTTGAGGTTGTCAGCCTTCAACAAACTATTATGGTGCTGGCATTGCTTCCAGAAGCGTTTGGGAACTTAGTGATGAGACATGCAATCAAGGACAAGCGATTTTGGCTCACCATTGGCTTCAGTACTCTGCGGTTCTGATCCGTTATTTTACGTGGCCTACCAGTTTGTGATTGCATTGTCGTTGCTGCTAGGCATTTCCACTTCACAATAACATCACTTACAGTTGATAGAGGCAGCTGCAGCTGAGCAGAAATTTCTTAAACTGACTTGTTGCCAAGATGGCATCCCATGACCATGCCACGTTGAAAGCACCTGAGCTCTGCCCCAAGGCCCAATCTACTGTTCATGCTTATCTATGATGTTTTCCAAGCCATGTGCAGCTTTTTTATACATGTATGGGCCATGGCTGTGATGTACATGGGTTAATCCACTACTCGAATGGGGTGTCCGGATACTTTTGATCATATAGTGAATACGATTATGGAAATGCAAGCAGTCACTAGCAGGCCTATAAGCATTTTCACATTATTTAGACAGAAGCATGCCAGGAATTATTGCAAAATACATGTGGTGTACAAGCCTTTAAAAACAAAAACTAATGCACAAAGTCAACTGGCATGGTGCAAGGTACATTACACAATGATCTTGTAGACCATCTGTCTTGTAGAATGAAAATCATACTACATGTTGTTCTGTTATATGTAATAGACTTGTTTAGCTTTCAGAGAATGGTTATAACATGAGTAGGTTGCTCTAACTGAAATTCAGGGGTATACAAGGTGTGATAAAAAAGTATCCATACTGGTTGCATAAGTTTGGAATTGCATGACATAGCAGAAGCAGTTTGGCACAGGTTGACCCTTGGAACCTACTACACATGAGCCACAAGTCCCGTCTGCCCTGCTCGTTTATTTTCTTTTTTATTCTTTTTTTACAGAAGTGCATTGTTCTTACATGTGTGAAGCTGTCAGTCACATTTGCCATGTTGGAAAAATTGATCAACAAATTTGCATCAGATTTTTGTCAAAAACTTGGTGGTACTTGCAAAGACACAAACTTAAAGTTACAGAAAGTCTATGGGGAGGATTGTACGAGTCGTGTACAAGTTTAAGAGTGGTATAAACATTTTAAAGATGGTTGTGAAAGTGTTGAGAGCGATGAGCAGTCTGGGAGGCCCACAACCAAAAAAAATGAAAACAATGTTGAACTTTTTGTCTTTTTTTAGGTTTGATGACAACGGTGAGCAACTCTATGGGCTATAAGCAGTTGCCCGTCCCTAATTTAGAGCAACTGGATCGCAGGAAGGGAGGGAGCCAGTGCCGTAAGATAAACACAACATCCATGCCTTATCAGGAATTGAAGATGGACCCACGAGGCCGAATAAACATAAACCAGCACCAAGACGACTGAACCACAATGTTGAACTTGTGCATACAGCTGAGCGGGAAATTTGCCAAATCACTGCTTGTGAGTTATCTGAAGACTAACATTAGTTCTGGTTCAGTTCAGGCAATTCTTATGGACAATTTGGGTATGCATAATCTATACATACACAATATGTATAATCGTGTGAGCCAAATTTGTGCCAAAACTGCTCTCAGCTGAGCAGAAACAGGCTCGTGTTTCACCTGCTATTGACCTGCTTGAGTGCGTCGAAAGCTTTTTTAAAACTATCATAACTAGTGATGAATCATAGGTTTATGAGTATGGCCCTGAAACTAAGGCCCAGTCTTTACAGTGGAAGACCCCAAACTCTCCCAGATCCAAAAAAGCCTGACAGAGCTGCAGCAATGTCAAGACGATGCTGGTTTTTTTGTTTTGTTTTTTCAATTGTGAGGGAATTTTGCATCATGATAATGCTCCATTGGGCCAGAGAATCAACAAAGAATACTACTGTTAAGTTTTGTGGCATTTGAGGGACACAGTTTGTTGTAGAAGGCCAGCATTGCATTAGAGTGGCAACTCAACCATGACAACAAGTCTGCCCATGCATTGCAATTTATGCAGCAGTTTCTTGGTAAGTACTGCATTACACAGGTTTGACAGCTACCTATTCCCCAAAATCAAATATCACTTGAAAGAAAAAGGATTTCAAGATACTGAGGAGATACAACAATGCGTGGAAGCAGCTGTTCACTATTTCAGAAGATAAATTCATAAAATGCTTTGAAAAGCAGTGGAAACTGTGCTGGGCTAAGTGTGTAGCTTCGGAAGGGGGCTACTACGAAGGTGATTAAGTTTCAAATCTGTAAGTCATGTACTTTTCTTTTAATAAATCCAGTCTGGATACTTTTTGATCACACCCTATAATGTGAGTACATTTTTCTGAACATGAATTAAGGCAATTAGTAGCAGTGCATGGAAGTATAATTGCTCCATTCCTATACTTTTATTCTGGACAATTTTGCATATCCTACATTGTGACAATTTTACAGAACTGGACATTAGAACTTTCAATACAACAACACAAAATGACACACAGCAAGGAGGTGAACATGTGGTCTGAAGAGAATACTGGAATTTCACAATGGTCAATACAGAAGCCTCTTTTCAACTCTATACATCAGTGGCGTAACCATGTTTCAAAATCTGGGGAGGGGGAGGGGTCCGATCACACACACACAGTGATCGGACCTCCCCAGATTATATGTATCCACATATATATATATATATATACAATAATATATACATGTTGTATAAAATAGTTTGCCCCCTCCCCCTTACACACGCAGGAGCAAAGCAGTTGCTGAGGTACGATTTGACGGGCACAACATAGGCGCCTCTGTTGGCGAATTGTGAAACCCAGTGAACACAACTGTAAAACTATGATCGATAGGGCAGAAATGTAAATTACAAAGTTGTAGAACTGACTTTGCTTATTAGGAATCGATATCGCTGTTTCATTAAGTACACATTATACACGTGTTTACATTTTACGAAAAATCACGATCTTATCTTATTAACTTTAGTCGGTTTACATCATAAAAAAAGTGTGTATCATTATATTCCCTAAAAATTTGGGGGGTCCTTTACACTATGCACCTCAAAAAATGATTTCGGAGTGGACAATCATAGATGGGCGAACCAATAAATTTTATAACAGAAAGTGCAACTTTAGGAACATGCCCACAAGTTTCAGATAAGTTTCATCATAGAAGTCATCAGGAAGTCCTGGTCCACTACCCAACCCAACAGAATCTAACCACCTCTATGTCTACCAGTGCAACGTGGATGGAGAAAAAGTAATGAAAACTAAAATTCTATAAAAAAAAAGTAAAAATTTGCCTCATATTACTTTCCAAAAATTATTTTTCAAATCAAACAAGATTGCCTCAATTTACTTTTTGTTTTTTAATCAAAACCACTGCTAAGTTAAATTTGTAAAATGCGACCCCAAAATGTAGAACTAGCCAAAGTATTTGTAAAAGCCTTAAATATACGCACGAGACTGACCAAGGAACAATAAAGCTGAACTTTTTAATCGGGCGAAAAAAATCTGAACATGCAACAAGAAAATGTGAATATAAAGCAGCACGAGCAAGATGGAGTTGTTCACTGTATTCACAATATAAAACTACTGAATTCAAAACAAAATAAAGTGATTTTAAAAGACATTGCTTCAAACATATTTTTTTTTTACTTGCTAGAACAGCTAAATTTTTCTCTTGTGTTGCTATCAAAGCTTTTGCTGCGTTAGATAACTGGTGTGATTTTCAGAATATGAATACTTTTGAACACCATGCATCAATTCTAACAAATTTTCAAACTCCGTCACTTCAGTTTTTGGAAAATTTCTCCTCCCTTATCAAGCTTAAGTGCAGACATTTATGGGGGAAAGCAACACTTAACAACAACAACACAGGATAGTGAGAACATCGCAGGAAGAAAAAAAAAAAAAAAAAAAAGGGATTTCAGGAAAAATGTTTGCTGCAACCGACTTCCGTTTTCGGAAACTTCCTCCTCCATTTTTAGGTTGAAATGCAGTATTTGTGGAATAAAAGGATTGTTAAGAACAATACTGGGCAGAAGGAACATCGTGAGAAAAAAAAATTACGGGAGAAATCTTCGCTGCATCTAACTTCTGTTTTCGAAAGTCAAATGAAAAACGACCCCCCCCCACCATTACCCCCCTTCCAAAAAAAAAATTTCTGTTCAATTGTGTATTGATCTCGAGAATGCCCAAAATGATAACGGAAATGGCAGAATTCTTCGAATCCACGGAAGAATCTCGTGCCTGAAGACTACAGGGAAATCTTCGCGCCATCTTAACTTACGTTTTTGGAAATCGTTGCCCACAGTTTCATGCTGAAATACAAACATTTATGAAATAAAGTGATATTTAATAACAATACTGGGAACAGGCAACATCGTGAGAAAAAAGAAATTATGATTACAGGAAAAATCGTCACTCTGTTTAACTTCAGTTTTCGAAAGTTTTGAAAGACGAAACACCATCTCCAGACAGCTCCTTACCCCCCCCCCATTTCTCTGCAGTTCTGCATCGATCTCGAAAATGACCCAAATGACAACCAAATAATAAAAAAAAACTGAGTTCATTGAATTTGCGGATGAATCTCATGTATGTACATATAAAAAAAAATCCAGTTTTTTTTATCGGTATAAATTAGGAGATTCTGAAGTATTTTACATAAATGAGAAAAAATGATGAGAATAAGGAATCTACTTCCAGTTCACCAACTTCAATTATAATCACATCACCATAAATCACCACCTGCAGCTCAGTGAAGTGTCAAGTTGCACTTTTCTTTTTTCACCCTAACAACTATGGGAGAAAATGCAAAAAAAATAATACTCCCCAATTTTTGACGAAATGACCCGATTTACGTCATAACGCTGCAATTTACCAAAATACGAATTTCGCCTAAATCAAATAAAACAGTAACTCAGACGTCTGAATAAAAATGTGTTTGTAATTCATATAGTTTCCATATTATCATGGCAAATTTTTTGAGGGTCACTCTGTTTAAATCAATCATAGCATCTAAAAAAAAAAATCATTCACTTGCTTTTCCCGTAATTTATAATTGCTGGGTTGGGTTTTTTTTTTTTTTATTCGATTATGCAACCGAAGTTTTTTTTGCATCTGCTTAAGTTTCCAATGGAATTTGGTGAAATTTAAACTAGAACTTCATTGTGATTTTTCTTAACCACTGTAAAAATTTTACTGTGTTATTTTCAAAATTTGGGAAAATAGATTTCTGAAATTTTTCTCCTAGTCCAAAAGCAATGGAAGTGACAGACAGGTGGTTTGCCTTCTTCCCAAACAAGGGCTTCTATCGGCACTCCCGGCTGTCAATCAACCATTGCTATGGCAACACCCTTCCTGCTGCAGGCTCACTCTGCGCAAAGAGGCACACTAGAGGTGAGTTCAGGCTCAGTTTTGGGGGCCCGAGCCCGAGAACTGTCTGCCATTTTTGTCACAGAGTCTGAGCCCGAGCTCGAAGTAGACTTTTTTTCTTTTTTTTTTGCTTTATTTTAGCAACTTTCGTGAACTATTGAAAATTTTAAATTGCTGTAAAAACTACCCAGTGCAGAAGGACACGAACAGTTTTGGTAGATCCAATTTAAACTAATTAATCAGGTCATTTTTTTGTTGCCGTATGTTATAAATTGATCCTAAGCTTTTACACGCCAACGAGAATTATAGCAAAAGTTCTATTTAGATGATTTTAACATCTAGTTTCATATTCGTGCCTTCCATATTTTTATGTATTCATCTTGTTCCACAATTTATATGGCATCAACAAAAAGTATGTCCCAGTGACACTAACAATAACAATGTATATATGCACTTCTTTACAGTACGAGGAAGATGTAACTGGTTTTAAATGTTGATCACAAAAAGCATCAGAAAACTTCAAAGGCCCGTCGGTCTTTCTGGCTACTGTATAGTTTTACGAAGCAATTATAGAGAGAATTTAACCTTATGCGTAGTAAACCATCATGGGTAATCGAGACTAATCTTGGGTCTAATTTAAGCCTTCAGAAAATCTCTTCATCGGCATCATAAACATCTAACGGCAGCAACAGGAAACGAATGCTAGGTATCATAAAACTAAAGAATGGGAAAGTACTGTACATTGTTAGCTTAACTGGATTTTTACTGTCTTCCAGACATCCATTCTCCTTTCCTTTATCTGATCAGAAAATCAGGGTGCATTTCAATCATTCCCTTATCCCCTTACTCTTTCTTATGTTTGACGCCTGTCAGCTTCCTTTTACACCTTGTATTACAAGTCAGGACCCCCACCCTCAGCCTTACGCACCCACTTTTAACGCATTTTCTCTGGCTGGTCTGTTGCCGTTCCCTGGTGGCTGTCAGCCGGCTTCACATGGACGGAACAACTGCATTTCCTAAAGGGACTAATTAAATTTCATTCACTCTCCTACAGATAGCCAAACAACAGACATAACTAAAAGAACAAATTTCTGGCAGTGAGTGAGAACTGCTGCTAAAAAAAAAAAAAAGTTTTGAAAATAAAACCAATAACTATTTGATAAAACTGACCGGTAAAAAAATCTATATATGGCAGCCCGAGCCTGGTTAGGGCCCGCTTTCGGAGCTCGGGCACAGCCCGTCTCAGCTCTAAGGCACACATACTGTACATGTTGATAATACAAATTTTCAATGCTAACTTTTTAAGTTTTTAGCCAATTCAATTGGAATTTTGGGAGTCAGCTTCTATAACCTGATAAAAAAATTTTAGCCCGTTTCATGAAAAATTCGTAAAGATAGTTTTCTTATTTTTTATCATACGTAGCGGAAGTCTCTTGATACAAAACAAAGCCTGGGAGGGGCATAAGCAAGTGTCTCACATGCACATGAACAAGGAGCAGATGAATGTGTTGTTCAAGCATACTCCTCATTGGTGGATGCCAACTGACTTGGTACATAGGCAATCTGCCTGCAAATGCTAAATGTCTTTTCTTTCCCCTTCCGTTCTCAGCAGCTGTTGGACCATCAAGCTCCCCTTCCTAAAAGACCTGCAAGTGATCATCCAATTTTTCCTGTGGTATTGCACTGGAAGTAATGCTTTTTTTTTTTTTTTTTTTTTTGTTAGCTAAATTAGGATTCAGTGCACATCCGAAACACCACCATGGCCAGCGGTTTCTTTGAGAACAGAGGAGAGGAAATTAAAAAAAGAAGGGGTAACACGATTTCTAAAAGGGCGTTTTTAAGCACTAATTTCAAATTTCAAGGCTTTTCAAGACAGCATTAAAAAAAACACCATTTTTTCCAGGTTATTCCAGGCCTTTAAAACGTAGTCATGATTTTCAAGGACTTTCCAGGTTTTCAAGCACGTGTGCGCACCCTGAACTATGGCATAAGGTTGTGTATTCACAACCTTTTTATGTTATACATGTGATGTTATTTCACATCATGCTTATATCCTCTCACTGATGTGTATTTACATTGAATAATAATAAAACTATTTGAAATTTCTTTTATATGCTTTACTGATATATCACGAACTAGATAAATACAAGCTGTAAAGTTCTGAAAAACTTATGTACCTCAGTACAATTCAAAAGTACTGGATGTTGTTTTTTTTGCCCTATAAAATAATTCACAACTCAAACAACAGAGATCATACAAGCTGCCAAGAGGCCTAGCAACCACACGAACATACGTCACTAACAGAAATCTTGAACACAAGTTATAAGTCATCCTTATCAAACTAAATTATTCCTACCTTGAAATACCTCCAGATTCAACCCCCCAAAGATGAAAATTTAGAACCTTTTGATCTGAAGATTTAGGTAATCTGGAACAGAGAAAACATGATGGACAGTTCTTTTTTAGAAACACTTTGACCAATTAATATATTTTTATTGTTGAGAATTCAACAATAATTGTTAACTTACAACATGTTTTTAAACATTTCTCAAATTTTTTTCAACATATTTTGTAAAACTGAGTTAAAATTGTCTTTTGATTAAAAAAAATATATAGTGGGAATCTGTGAAAAATGTTTCTTCTTTCTTTCTCTTTCTCTCTCTAAAAAAAAAAAAAAAACTTTTTTTTTTCTTTTTAGTTGACAGAAAAAATTCTTGTGCAGACATTTGGACTTGCTATGGGTTCTCCACTTTTACCTGTGTTGGAAAAACCATTACTTTTTGGAAAACTTAAATAGAAAATTTTAAAAAAAGAAAAAAAAATTTACATGCATATCTGACAACCAATATTAGCAAAAATCTTCAAGATACCTCCAAAATCAAGAAAATATGAAGAAAACTCACTTTATAAATCTATTTTAAATACTTAAAAATTTTGATAAATGTTTACAAGAGTATACATAATTCTATAGCAATGTATCTCACTGTAGGAATGGCACAATGACATATAAAAGCACCAACAGACAGGAAAAGGTTCACAGTAACTAAATATAATTAGTTTTCACAGTTATGGAATGTTTTTATTACAAAAAAAAGTTAAAAACGTACTTCCCTCCTGCGCAGCAGTGTGCTGATCTTCGTGAAGTTAATGATCCATAGAAACACATGCACAGTGTGAATTTGCCCTCGTTTTTATGAATTCAAAGTAATATGATGAGCCCATTTTGGGATTTTACTTTGTTTTGCTGCTTTGATAAACATTTCTAATAGCAGAAATAACATATTTTTTTTTTTTTTTTTTTTTTTTTGCTTTTTAATTCAAATAAATCTAGTTGGAACATAAAAAATGTCGTTTTCTGCAGGAAAGCTAACATCCAGCAAACAAACTAGATGATTGCTTGTTCTGGTAAACAAAATGGAATTGGCAATCATAGGTGACAGTTACTATCCATAAATGTAGCCCCTCCATTTAGTGGGTGCAGCTGCTATATAACTGGCAAAAGATCACAAAACTATAATCATAGCTTTGCCTAACTCAACAGTTACAGCATGTCTTCTGTTTAAGCAAGCATTTATGACACACTATGAATTGTCCTAATTTGTTCCTGTGATCAACAATTCTCAGAAAATCAGAGAGGAAATTCTTATAATTTGCACAACCAGTAGAATTATTAACACAGTAATCAGACATCTCTGAAATGCCTGTATTTACTGTTCATCATGTAACATCAATCACATCAGAAAATTTTAAAATTGCATTGCCCTGGAGCAGGAATCAAACCCAAATATCCCCTGGAGCATACATGGGTTTGATTCTTGCTAATTTTCAATGAAATTTCTGATGTATTTCCACATATTATGAGAAGAATATTTCTTTTACAGAACAACCAGCAGTTTCAAGTGCCACTGAGAACAATGTTTACTGAGAATCTTTATGATGCTCACTCTGCAAGCTCTTGCTGCGATCGTGCTTCAGCACATCATGAAGTTCACAGCCTCAGTTCTGTACAGAGATCTGCATGCTGCCCATCAGGAGGAAAGTTTTAAACTTTTTTTTTAATAAAAACGTTGTGGAACTAGAAAACCCCAATTACATTTAATTACTGCAAACATTTCTCTGCTGACACTTGCAGGAGAATCTAGCCCAGAAAACAATAATAGCATTGGAAATATGATGACACAAGTATGGACAGTAGTAGTCTGGGCTAATGAAAACAAATTAATGCCTGTCTGAACATGAAAATCTATGGTTCTGGGCCTTGGACTAGCCAATTTTTTTAAAACACTTCCTGGAGTAAGCAGAATCTTTCCTAAAACTCTGTAACCATATTTCTTTCTGGTCTTTTTCTATTTATGTATTTACTTATTTTTATTATTTATCTTTTGATACAAAAATGTGAGGAAATCCAGAAGACAGAAGCAAAATCTGGAAAACTTGGCAGGCATGCATACATTTACTTATATGCAAAATATATGGATAATAAAGATAATGGGAAACTTACCTTTTATAGGGTGCATTTTTGCTTGAATGTACATATAAAACATTTCTAGCACGTGAAGTCATATTGCTGTTTGCAAAATGCTGCTGTCTGGAAAATTATACACAAAAGCCTAAAAACTTATCCTATTAATAAAATAGCTAAGTAAAATATCCCTCAAAACTAAGTTTTTGGGATATTTTACTTAGCTATTTTATTAATAGGATAAGTTTTGAGGCTCTTGTGTGTGATTGTCCAGATGGCAGCATTTCATGAATGGCAATATGACTCCATGTACTAGAAATGTTTTATATGTATATTTAAGTGGAAATGAACCTAATAATCCCTTAAATATTCTTTATATATGCAGCACATCTATATCAAAAATTGAACGGTTAACTTAATACTTCACCAGCCGATACCATTTACAAAGTATATGGATAATATTCTCTTCATAACTAGCATCAGAGTAAAAAATTCCAGAAAAAATTCTGTAAAATTTCACTGATTTATAAGAATGTTTGACATTCAATTTTGCACTTCAGATTGAAGAATGAATTAAATTTTCATACTGAACTAATTACATAGAAAATGGTATAATTCTTAATTACATAAAAAACCCCAGGGGGAACAACAAATATTAGATTTTAAATTATACAACATCCTCTCTTCCATAAAGGCATATGTTGCTGGGCAATTTGCTGAAAATATATGACACAACTGAAGATTTAAAAAAAGTGCACAAAGACAAATTAGATGAAATTCTGAAAGAAAATAAAGCAGATGAAGTTATTAAAAATGACATTATAACATCTTAAAAGCACACGTTACTTGATATATTTCAAGCATTAGTAAATCAATTTACTTATTAGACATCTCTACATTTGCAGATTTAGGCACAAGGATGCCATCGATTTTGCAGTGTTATTAAAAAATCATTAAAGCTCTTTTTAAAAAGGCTGCTGTAAAATCTATTTTTGACTTCTTTGTTAACTCTTTTTCTTTCTCTGTCTTATGGGATCAATGGCATATCATGCCATAGGACACACACACACACTTCTTTATATTAAGATCTAAATGAAATTATAAAATATTTACCTTATGTCTTCAGGTTTAAAACTCTTCAAACTTAAATGAAGAAACATACTTGATTGTTAATAAACTTCCTACACATTTGGGAAATATTCATCATTTCCATCTCCAGGTTATTATTCACATTTTTTTACGTCACCCACTTCAGCTTTTTAAGCCTTATTGATATCATAGCTGCTGACATGGAAATGAATGGTTTTCAATGCCTCCTCAGTGCACTTTGTCCAGAATGAGAAAATTTCATCAAAAGTGTAGTGTAGTGTAGTGTAGTGTAGTGTGTGTGTGTGTGTGTGTGTGTGTGTGTGTGTGTGTGTGTGTGTGTGTGTGTGTGTCAGTGCTGAGTATGAGCTCAATTTTAAGAGCCCGAGCCAGAATTTTATATTGCCAGACAGAGCCTGGGCCCAAATTTTATACTGCCAGACACAGCCCGAAAAATGGGACTAATCCGTTTAGGCATTAATTTAAAAAAATATCCTCTTCCATACTTTTCCTCGTCCTTCTCTTGCAATTAACCGACGTTTTTCTCAACTCGGGAAGGGATATCTATCTGTTTCTATAGTATAGAATTTTCTTTGACCAAATTGTTTCGTCCTGAAATGCTTTGGGCTGCCGGACATCCAGAAAGATCAGGCGGCTCTGCAATTTACGCACACTGCTGAAATAGAATTATCAGGGAGCAGAAGTGTGGAGGCAGCGGGCAAAATTTTGTCGGGATGGTAGCCATCTGCTCTCTAGTGTCTACCCGCATAATTCTTGAATAAGCTTTTCCTGCACTGCGGAAATCCACTAATGCGCGCCCTATGGAATTAGCGATCCAAACACAGAAAAAATAGCCCTTCCGAATAAACAGACAAGAATAAATTTCCAAACCCAAAATAAGCGGACCCAGTAGCCATGGAATTCGCATTACTAACTGGAAAGTGTAAGAATATGCTAAATAATTTAAAAATAAAGTAAAATTCTCTCTCCCTCAGAGCCAGAACCGCAGTAAATATTACACAGCTCAAGCCCGGTTTGAGCACTGGTGAGAGCGAGAGAGAGAGAGAGAGAGAGAGAGTGAGAGAGAGAGAGAATGTTCAGTGCCATATCAGCAGTTGTGACATCAACAAAGCTTCACAAACCCAAAAGGAGCAAAGTTCATATCGCACGCACCTAGCCAGCTTTGGCTTTGTTAAGCCTAACTGATTGTGCATCTGCTGACATGGAACTCAATGGTTATCAACATGCTTTCAATGCACTTTGTCCTAGATGGTGAAAATATACTGAAAGAGCATTGAGAAAAATAAAATATTCAGTGCCTTGTAAGCAGCAACAACATCAACAAAGCCAAAGTGGGCAAGGCATGCAGATCTGAATATAACCACCGAAAATGGAAACTATGAATGTTTCCAACATGCACATGGAGTTTTAAAACCTGAGAACCACAAGACAGTGTAAACATTTTATACTTTCCTTTAGCGTTTAATATAAAGAAATTTGACCTATGACATAGATATATTTAGTACATTGATCGCATAAAGATACCAAATTTGGACATCTGGAGGGTCTCTGAAAGAAAAAGTTAGTAAAAAAGTCAAAGAACTGAAAAATAATTTTTACTATCTCTTTAAAAAGATCTTCATTGGTTTTCAGTAACACTGCAAAATGGAGATTGTCCTTGTGCCTAAATGTGCGTATGTAGAAATATGTAAAACAGATACTGGTTAATTAAAAGTAAGAAATGGCAGATATCCTTGTAACAGGATAAGGGAGATATTCAGTCAGGATTTTTAATACAAAACCCTATTCTTATTAAAGTAACTTGTACAAAAAACTAGCGGATAATGCTTACCTTGGCATTCCTTTCTAGCGACGGGAACATTTCACGCACGTGTTTTCCGGTCCTTTGTTGATGTTATTGTCCTAAAGTCCGTTGTATGCGATGACTGGCTTTACTTCTCACACTTTTCGCTGGGTATACTCATTGGATCTTTGCCTTAGGATTCAAACATCAATGTTTACCGTTCTTTATACTCGAAATTTTCGCCCATACTCTGGGCATCTTCAGGAGCGTGGCGACTTTACCACCGATGCTCGTGGTTAACTTCGCGCGAATGGAGTCCGATACTCCTTGTTGCCATTCGTCGGAAAAACTTTCTTGGATATATTTCGTTATCAAGCCCGGCTGGCACCATCTATGTTTCGTTAAGAACACTTTTTTTTTCCCCCGTATTTTTTTTTTAATTTTCTTCTCCTATCCTGGTTTTCTTGTCCTTTTTTGCCTGTTTTTCTTTTGTTGTTGTTTTTCTTGTCTTATTATAGTTCTTTCCACAGGCCCGATAATGTGCTAGGGTCGTTCTGGTTACATACCCTTGTTTTATTTTTGTAGATTAATATTGCTTCTTCCAACTCCTCATTTGCCTTTCCGATTTTTTATTCTTTTTTAGCATTTTAATTTCATCGAACTTTGGGAATGTCCGGTTTTCCAAGCAGAATTGCACTAAAGCAGTTTTGGCTTCTTTTTTTGGCAGTTAGATATGTGTTGTTTAAGTCTTTTTTTTAATCTGTTTTTCGTACTTCCGATGTACGATATTGGGGGTATGTGTGCTATTGGAATTTCGTAGGTTCCTGATTCTTCTAGCATTTTTTCCTCTGTTTTTTTGTTGATAGTCATACTTTTCACGGTGTGCACTGAGCTTCCTAGTTGTAAGTCATATTTAGCACAGTGCCTATTGATTTCTTTACTCACTCCTTCCAGGTATGGGAAAGCTCCAATGTATTTCAATTTTTTATTTCTCATCTTCCTTTGGTTGTGCACTTCTTGGCCTTCTTTACTCTGAGTCATATGCTTTTTACTCTCATGTATCCATTTATTAATTAGCTTGCTCGGGTACGTATACTCTTGTGATATTTTCGAGATAAACTCTAGCTCTTGATTTTTAGCCTGTTGTTAGATGTGTGTGTGTACGCTCGCCGTATCAAGTTTACTATGCTGTTTTTTATGTATCACTGGATGGTGCGACGAGTATGGTATCAGTACAGGTATGTAAGTTGCTTTTCTGAACACAGAGTATTCAAAACTATTTTTGTTTTTCTTTAGTTGAATGTCCAGGAAGGATAGGCAATTATCCTCTTCAAACTCAATAGTTAGCTCTATGGTGTTACAGATTTTGCTAAACTGCTGTGCTAGATCTTGTAGCTCGGCTTTGTTAAGTTTAGACATTATAATAATGTCGTCTACATATCGAGCTTAAAGTATTACAGATTTTGCTAAACTGCTGTGCTAGATCTTGTAGCTCGGCTTTGTTAAGTTTAGACATTATAATAATGTTGTCTACATATCGAGCATAAAGTATTGGTTTTCCAATACTTTATGCTCGATATGTAGACGACATTATTATAATGTCTAAACTTAACAAAGCCGAGCTACAAGATCTAGCACAGCAGTTTAGCAAAATCTGTAACACCATAGAGCTAACTATTGAGTTTGAAGAGGATAATTGCCTATCCTTCCTGGACATTCAACTAAAGAAAAACAAAAATAGTTTTGAATACTCTGTGTTCAGAAAAGCAACTTACATACCTGTACTGATACCATACTTGTCGCACCATCCAGTGATACATAAAAAACAGCATAGTAAACTTGATACGGCGAGCGTACACACACACATCTAACAACAGGCTAAAAAAGCAAGAGCTAGAGTTTATCTCGAAAATATCACAAGAGTATGGGTACCCGAGCAAGCTAATTAATAAATGGATACATGAGAGTAAAAAAGCATATGACTCAGAGTAAAGAAGGCCAAGAAGTGCACAACCAAAGGAAGATGAGAAATAAAAAATTGAAATACATTGGAGCTTTCCCATACTTGGAAGGAGTGAGTAAAGAAATCAATAGGCACTGTGCTAAATATGACTTACAACTAGGAAGCTCAGTGCACACCGTGAAAAGTATGACTGTCAACAAAAAAAACAGAGGAAAAAATGCTAGAAGAATCAGGAACCTACGAAATTCCAATAGCACACATACCCCCAATATCGTACATCGGAAGTACGAAAAACAGATTAAAAAAAGACTTAAACAACACATATCTAACTGGCAAAAAAAGAAGCCAAAACTGCTTTAGTGCAATTCTGCTTGGAAAACCGGACATTCCCAAAGTTCGATGAAATTAAAATGCTAAAAAAGAATAAAAAATCGGAAAGGCAAATGAGGAGGGAAGAAGCAATATTAATCTACAAAAATAAAACAAGGGTATGTAACCAGAACGACCCTAGCACATTATCAGGCCTGTGGAAAGAACTAATAACACAAGAAAAACAGGCAAAAAAAGACAAGAAAACCAGGATAGGAGAAGAAAATTAAAAAAAAAAAAATACGGGGAAAAAAAAAAGGGTTCTTAACGAAACATAGATGGCGCCAGCCGGGCTTGATAACGAAATATATCCAGGAAAGTTTTTCAGACGAATGGCAACAAGGAGTATCGGACTCCATTAGCGCGAAGTTAACCACGAACATCGGTGGTAAAGTCGCCACGCTCCTGAAGATGCCCAGAGTATGGGCGAAAATTTCGAGTATAAAGAACGGTAAACATTGACGTTTGAATCCTAAGGCAAAGATCCAATGAGTATACCCAGCGAAAAGTGTGAGAAGTAAAGCCAGTCATCGCATACAACGGACTTTAGGACAATAACATCAACAAAGGACCGGAAAACACGTGCGTGAAATGTTCCCGTCGCTAGAAAGGAATGCCAAGGTAAGCATTATCCGCTAGTTTTTTGTACAAGTTACTTTGAAATATCGCACGTAAAAGAGAATAGTACAATAAATAGAGCTATATAATAGTCAGAATTAGAACTACTAAGTGGAATCTATTCTTATTAGTTATGTTTCAGTATGAAATAATGTATGGAACACTTTGGTAAATGATACTATCTTCACGAGCCATGGAATGAAATCTGCTAAACATTTGAACGATACATGTTTACCACTTTATATCATTACTATTAGGTTCACAGCTGACAAAGGTAGTAGCAACTACTGAATCTTTTCATGCATTACTTAATGTAAATAATTAACACAAAATTTTGCATTTCAAAGCTGAAATGCACCTTTCTACTATTAATACAAAAGGGGAAATAACCAAACACAGAAGTAAACTTCCCCAGAAAAATTACCCATCATAAAGGTATACTTGAATCTCTTTAAAAAAAAAAACTTGAACAATGGGCCTTAACAACAAAATATTTAAGAAAAGTAAAAGGATCTGGTTGCAAAATGAATTGGGATCACTTAAAATTATCGGACATCACCAAACCATTGAGAAAAGAACCAAAACTGGAAAAAAAGAACTCGTCATTAAAGATCACACATGGGTTTATTGCTACCATAAATATAGTCTTGTGTGGTTAACTACAACTGTTACAGAGACAGTGAATTATAGTGATAAAAGCCTCATAAAAAAAAGACATATCATCTTCAAAAATTACAAAGTTTCTAGAAAATCACATTCTAGTAAAACCAAAATAAACTTTGAACAAAAAGATATTATGGCACATCAGGGTTGATACTATGAATAACACGGAAGAGAGGTAATATTTGTAATGACAAATTTCTGAATGTTAAAAAAACAATTCACCACTTAATGCACTGAGTTCAAGTAAAACAGGTTACAAAACATTGGTTACTAAGGAAGTAATGCAAGGAAATAAGTGGTGTGGTAGCATGTAAGGACTGGAAAGTCAAGGCCCATTGGTGGGCAGCACAAAGCTATCGAGGAAAAACAACTAATAAGAAGTACACTCGCAGAAAATGAAATTTGCGCACCTAGAAGAAATCATGCTACAACTGCGAAACTTTACAAATAGTGTGTGCTGGTATGCAAATGATCCACGTTTAGTGTGATTGCACATGACTGCACACTCTGTGATGGTGCTGCAAGCAGGGCTGGCTGGACCATAGGGGCCCGCCCCTCAGTTTAAGAAAAAAAAAATTGTTAGAATTTTTTACAATTATTATTTTGTGTGTGAAGTTTTCGGGTGCGAGGCCCTTAAAAAGATGTTTCTTTCTTTTTTAAGTTTTTTTTGTTTGTTTGTTTCCAATCGTCCAGTTTTCGAATAGGTTATCGCCCTTCGCCGTACAAAATACAGTGATCTGTAGATTTCAAGTGATTACTGTAACAACCTTGATATTTTCCGAATTCATGAAATCGCAAATTTAATTTCATCATTTTGTGGCCCTTGCTTTTATATATTTAACAATTTGTGTGCAAACCAGATACTTAAATTTAAATAAACTAAAAAAGATGAATATCAAAGTTTGTTTCGGGCTACACACAGAGGCCATTTATTCAGTGACTTTAAAAACATTACTAGAAATTTTTTATAAAATCATATATGAGCGCATATAAAAGTTTAAAAAGTCACTAATTTGTCAGTTACTCCATTTTGCATTAAAAATCAATCACTAAAACATGTATCAGGAGAAAAAACTTTATACGAATTTATTATTTAATATTTCTACACTAAAATATTCGCAATCCAAAATTTTTTCGCTATGCACGTAGCTTTTTGTCACTTTGTGAAGCAGTTTTTATACAATAAGTGAAAATACAACCTCAACCCCATCTCCTCGGAAAGAAAATCGTGGATTTTAACAGTTTTTACTTTCTCTCTCTCTCTCTCTCTCTCTCTCTGAACTTTCAATGCATATTCTGGTCTTTTTCTTGAGCTTTAAGCAAATGCTTCTTTCAGATAATCATTTTGTCTTTACCATAGTTTTCGTTTCGAAGTTTTACAGAGGTGAAGCACATGTCAAAAAGGAAAAGTTACAGAGATAAATTCCGTCGGTGTACCTTAAACAGTAAAGCATTCAGCTCCGGAGCAGAGGGATGGGAATTTGTCGCAGTCACAGGCATATTTGTGGGTTTCACATCCTATGTATTATTTACGGACATCTTCACGTAAAGACTTTATTAAAATATGAGATTTATTTCCTAGTGCAAGCAATGAAATTTTGCCCCGGGCCCCACAAAAGCTCCATCCGGCCCTGGCTGCAAGCATGAACGGGCAGCCTTATAAATCGGTGTGTAGTCGATGCCCTATGAAAGCGAAAAGCACCTGCCAATGAGAGCAAGAGTACAGAGTGACAAGAATGCCGGGTAGATGCTAGAGACGTCAATTTACGCAACCTATGGACTTTGAGAGAGGACTGATCATCAAGCTGAAAACCGCAGGGTAGTTGGCGTGCCGTATAGCATGTCACATGGATCGTTCTGACCATATTGTCAGACTGTGTTGGGAGCAGTGGACACATGATGGCACTGCCACACGGCGGAGTGGCTCCAGATGGACCAGGAGGAACACCGGTAGAGAGGATCAGCGGATCGTGTGCCAGGCACGAACAAATCCCACGGGGGCATGGTCTACTATACAGGCAGATGTTCGGGGGCATGGTCTACTATACAGGCAGATGTAGCAGCTCCTGTGTGCCCACGGCCCATTTCTCGATGCCTCGCAGAAGCGAATCTGCGATCCCAATGCTTCTTACGTGTGCTGTCATTAACACCGGAACATCGCCGGCTCCGTGTGTAGTGGCGACAGGCCAGAGCAATGTGGAACGCCAGAAACTGGCGAAGTGTGTTGTTTAGTGATGAGCGTTGCTTCGTTTTGGGGACAGATGATCATTGTGTCCGAGTGTGGAGGTCCCTGGGTCAACGGCGCAATCCCAACCTCGTTATCGAGTGCCACCCCCCACCCCCCCACTGCAGGCATTATGGTCTGGGGAGCCATAGCCTACAATAGCCGATCAGCTCTAGTAGTGGTATGTGGATCATTGATGGGCCAGTGGTATGTGGACGAGATTCTACAGCCCAATGTGCTTCTATTCCTGGCCGGGATTCCAGGTGCGCTATACCAGCAGGATAATGCTTGCCCACACATGGTTCGGGTTGCCCAGGACTGCCTACATCATGCCCAGATACTTTCTCGGCCTGCCTGCTCCCCGGATATCTCTCCTATTGAGCATGTGTGGGACGAGTTGAAATGCCAGCTGCCTCAGTGCCGCAGTATCCGAGATTTAGAGCACACCGTCCAACACGTGTCCAGTCTGCTGCAGGATAACATCGCATCTGTTTGCCACCATGCCAGACCGTATTGCAGCATGTATCGGCGCACGAGGAGCTATTGAAGATGACCGGACTGCGTGCCACAGATCCCTCTGTAATTATCCTGCAGCTCTGTTTTTGCCACCATGTGTATATCATTCATCTGTATCATTATGTCCATAAAATTTCAATTCAATCCGATGCTTCCTTCTTAGTGCACAAATTGTCCGCGAGTGTATTTAAACTGTGGATCACAAGGATAGCAATGCAGGTTATGGACAGTTCATTGTAACGCAAAAAGTGCTGGGTTTCTATTTCATGCACAAAGAAATGCATCTGTAACTACCGTTTACTTGACGAAAAAAAGGACAACTTTTTACATTGGCAGAGTACGCATGAAATAGATGTAGTGAATATTTCAAAGACTTGTTGAATAAAACTATCAAGAACAAGTGGACAGGCAACTGATATTGATAAGAATATTAGCAATGACAACTAGGACTGCAAAACCAGAGATAAAACTGTAGGTCATGATGAAATTAATAAAAAAATGTTTAAGCATAGTAAACTGGCATGTATCCTTTGATTGCAAAGAATCATTAATACAGCATGAAAAACTGGTTTGGTTCCTGCGAACTGACATTGGACAATCCATGCCATTTTACAAGAAAGAAACAAGGATTGTATTAACTACCAGGGCATCTCCTTGATTGGTAAAATATTTACCAATAATCATTCAGAAAGTAAAGAGCATTTGGTTATAAAAGCTATATACTTTTAAATTTTACAAATATTTTATTTACAATTTTTAACTCATGCCTTAGCTTATTTTTCTACATAGTCACCCTGGACATGGAGGTACTTGTCATATTTTGGAATTAAGTTTAAGTATCCCCTCCTTACAGAACTCTACTGCCTATCTTTTCAGCCAGTCCATAACAGCCTCCTTTATAGCACATCATCATCCTAATCAAAACACTGTCCACCAAGGAACTGCTTTAAATTGGGGAAAAAGTGGTAAGACCAGTGGTGCCAAGTCAGGCTGTAAGGTGGATGCTCAAAAACTTCCCAGTGAAACTCATCAAGCAGCTCCTTTGTCTTCCTGGCAGTGTGCAGGTGGGTGTTGTCCTGTATGAAACAGATTCCTGGTGAGAGCATGCCCCTGCAGCAGTTTTGAGTGGCTCGCCATAGACATTTCAGTTGCACAGTAGGCATCAGCATATATCGTTGCGCCTCTTTCCGTAAAATTGACGAGTAAGACACCATTCTGGTCCCAGAAGACACTCACCATGATTTTCTTTGCAAAAAATTTCATTTGACTTTTCGCAGCTTTTTCAGTGATTGAGGGTGATGCCACTCAAGTGATTGTCTTTTGTTCTCGAGGGTGCAGTGCGAAACGCATGTTTCATCCTCTTGAACAATTTGGTCAATAAACTTGTCATCTTGGTGGTAACGCTAAAAGAATGTCCATGCAGCTCCCAGTCACTGAGTTCTGTGTTCATCTGTGAGTATCCATGGGATCCATCTCGCACAGATTTTGTTAAAGATCAGATGGTCAGTCAAAATTTGGTACATAAGTGTATGAAAACTTCAGGGTATTATATGTGCACTTTGATAATCGTAAAGCGTCGATTTTCTTTAATGATGTCATCAACCTTTTGTTTCAGTTTGTCCGTGATGAGAGAGGGGCGCCCTGACTGCTCCTCATCATGAACATTTGTTCTTCAGTTTTTAAACATTATGCACCACTTTCTGACACTGGATTAATCTGCAACACCTTCTCCAAACACTTTAACAAGTCTCCGAAGAATGTCAATAAACCTCGTGTTTTCAGCAGTCAGAAAACGGATAACTGATCGAACTTCACATTTGGCGGGATTTTCAATGAACGTGTTCCTTTCGAAAGATCATAACTAACCACAAATGGATAATACATGCCCAACAATGGTGCCAGAAGATAGCCAATAGCACACTGGGCCCAAATGACCATGATTAAGTGCTAGCCAGGAGCCTGCGCAAAGTTCTTTACTTCCTGAATGACCTACGTAGAAAGATAGTAGAAAATCAGTTGAGTGAAGAATAGTGCATGTTGCTTTAAAAATGGTAAATGACTGTGAAGGTGCTATATTCACACACTCAGCTTTCTGAGAAGTTTGATGAGGTAAGAATTTGAAAACAGTGTTTTCTGAAAAGTCTTAACTGGACAGCTAGGAAAAAAATTGTTTAGTGTAATGTATCAAAAACTATGGGGTGAAAGACAAGCGACTGAAGTCAATAACAAGTCTATACAACACAACAAGAGCTTTGCAACAGTTAGGATGGAAGGAAATACCGCTAAGCAGTCTGAAATTAACTCTGGATTACAGAAGGGAGTGTAAGATGTTCTCATTCTTGTTTGTGAGCTATATAGATAAAACTGGATGAAGAAGGTAACTTAATATCAGTTTTAAAGTGAGTAGTATCAAAAGTTTAAAAAATGTATGCTGATTGCCTTTTGCTCAGTTTCTAAGAGTATACTGCACACAGGTTAAAAACTGTAACCTCTAAAAAGGGCATATGAAAAATTAGGGATGAGGAATGTTGTTTAGTCAAGGTCACTAGTATTAATTCAAATCTACAAAATTATTGTGTATTAGTACACAATATGAGGCTAGAACAAAAATCAGAACTGAATTATTTGAAACCGACTGTTTATGACACTGAAAAGCTTGATAAGATTTAGACAACACATTCAAAGCAGCTGAAGTTTCGATCAGTTCTATAAAACTTTTTTCATTACAGAAGAGGTTAGTCAGGGAATTAAACTGGCTGTATATTATGCAGTTCTTAGAGCTATGCCTTTTCTGGAACTGACAGCTGGGTGTAAAATAAAGGGCTTTTTAGGAGGTTACAAGCTGCTGACATGAAAGTTATAAGAGAAATATCAGAATATGTGGATTCTGAGGCACAACAGAATTAGGAATACAGACATCAGAACCGTACTGGGTACTGTTTTGGCAGAAAAAAAGTTAACATATTGTAGTGGTTTGGACAATCATATCGAATTAGCAGTGATAGATTACCTACACAAACACATCCTGTGGTATCAGCTTGAAACTAAGAGGCAAACCAAGAACATAAATAGACTGAAAGCATAAAATCTGTCACTACTGACTCAGAAAGCATTCTGTTAAAGCCAGGAAATCTTATAATAGCCAAAAAGAGACACAGAAAGTTCACAGCAAACCAGCATAAACACAAATACAGTAGAACCTGTTTATAATGAGGAGCTTGGGTCTGATGAAAATCTTTGTTTAATTCGTTTTGGAGTGAAAAATTCCACCATCTAAAAGTATGCATATGTGACAAAACACATATAAGGTTTACTACATATCCATAACAATTGGATATACTAGAAAGATTTAATTAACCATAGCAGTGCAAATTAAAATAAGTACTTGCATGAATACCTAGTAGCAGCTAATCCTGAAGCAGACATGTGGAAGTACTTTACAAAAAAAAATCTAATGTTTTTTTGTTTTATATTTACATTACCTTAACTTTTGCCAAATAATACTTCATGCATTAAATGCTTTGTTACGTATGGAATTTAATTAAATTTTGTTACTTTGCTTGTTAAAAAACTTCACTTAGCATTTCTTTCCATCGTTAAATCTGAGATTTCATTAAATTTTGTGTGTTAAAAACAATCAAATTAGCTTTGAACTAACATTATACATAAAAAAAAATTCTGTTTTGCTCATTAAATCCTGGACCTCACTAAATAAAGGCTCATTATAAGTGGGTTCTACCATATATTTTAGTTATCATGCCAGACCCTGCTTGAAACAGTTATACAAGGTGGTGACAATAATTTTATAAAATAATTTCATCATAAATACAAAGTTTCACTTTGCTAGTTATTATATCAAAACTTTCTTTTTATTAACACGGCACTACATTCATATGATCCATTGCGATGTTTGCCAATGACTGGAACTGTAATAGTATACTACAGAGCAAACTCAAGAGAAAAAACAGCACTGCTGCCTTCAGTTTCACTTCCACCTATGCAACAGATTACCTTTACTTGCAAGTTTCCCTTCCATCTAGACCAGCAGTTCTCAAACTTCTGACACCGGGGAGACATTTTCAACCCAAGGATGAGGCCGCGCAGCCCCAACATTTTGGCAGGGTTCCCACTCAAAAGTAGAAAAAAAATTCCCTGACTTTTCCAGGTTTTCCAGGTGGTCCTGAGAGTTTTTCCAGAGCGGCAAATCAAATCACATTGCGACAAATTGTTGCATTTCCTTTCATTCTTGCGTTCCTTACGAAAGCACACATTTGTTAATTCTTTAAATAACTGTCCTTTATACAATTACCTGCTTTTTTTAATAACAATTAAATGCATGAGGCATATTATTTTTGGTACCATTATTTATTTTTGGTACCGTTGGTTCAAATATTCTTTAAAACATGTAAACCATGTATTTACATGTTTTAAAGAATATTTGAACAAAGACTTAATTTAAATTCTACATATGATGAAATATTTCAATCGATTAGGTGAAATTATACAACTGATTTATCTGTATTTTAAGTGCACACAAGTATATAAATAACATTTTAAACGACTCACAGCATTTAGAGTTCCAGTTAGGTTTAAAAATGCAAGCTGGTAGAATTGTGACTGACTAGAATAAATTGCCCTTAAATGATACAATGCTGAATGAAGCTTTAAATACTTTAAGTGCTTATTTTACATAAATATTAAACAACACAGAAACGTTTGCTGAAATTGAAGTCTAATGGGAATGATAAAATGGTGAGTGTCTGACAGTCTCTTAACATTTTGTTAGAGCGGTTCTATCAAATCGATCTACCAATTTGTATTTTCTATTGGAATTTACTTAGAATCTTTAAAGACAAAGCAAAGTAAAACAGTTATTAAAAAATAACAAAAAAAGAAGAGAGAGAGAACAGAAATCGTGACAGCATTTCTGCGTCTGAGGAAAAACGTGTGCCAGTACCATCACAACAATTTCTAGCAATCAGGGAAAATACTGCTGACATTTAAAAATCAAAATTGTAATTATTTTAGCTAACGTTAGTTCTTGCACATGGCAATGAGAACATCGAATCTATGCTATTTCAGAGGGGCCAACCTCTAGCAGAACGCATCAGTAATCAATAGGGTATTTTACAGTAATGTTTCAGTAATCGAACACAAACTTTCAGTAATGTAACACGCCATTTTTTTTCAAAGTTAAGGACAATATTATAGTATTACTGTGTAACCTGTAATACTTGTATAAGGTGCCTATTGGTAATCACCATACGAAGCCTCATCGCTAACGCGTGGAATGGGTATTTCATGAGAAATTAATGCGTGAAATGTGTAATAACTTTATATGTTTACACTATCCTCACAAAAAAATATGAAATTAAATTATCAATATTGTACTTACCTCATGTCATTGCTGACATAAAAACTCCCTTGTTGCTTGTTTTGCAGTGGTATATTCTTTTTCAGAAAACTTTTTATAACACAGCTCACCTGAGGAAAATGCTTTACTTTTCTGTATAAGAAGGGCACATAATGTTTTGGTGCTCATTGTTGGGCAGAAGTATGCGAGGTTTTTCCTTACTATACTAAATATTCTCTACGTAGAGGAATTGCTGTGAGGGATAGTCAATATTGCCAACATTAGTTTAGGCAATGCAGAATACTTGGGAAGGCCAGATGAATCCTTCATCTTAGATATTTCATTCCATGCCACATCTGCTCAAGGATATCCAGCTTCATCAATATCAGAGTCTGGGAACATAGCATGTCAGTGTTTATCCCGCTATTTTCATTCTTTTTTGCAAAAAAATTATCCAAAGGCTTTGATCGAGTCTTTAATTTTACACAATCCTGGTGTTTGTTTTGACTGGATATGCCTTCTGCAATCATCTCATCTCATCTCGTCCTACATGGGCTACTGATTACTCTCATATTAGAAGGCACGCAAGGAAACCTTTATTTCAGCATTTTCCATTTCCTTGCTCAAGATTTGGGAGAAAGATTTGGATGTTCCTGGAAAAACCTCTTTGCATATTTATTTGTTTCAGAAACAATAATTCCAAGGATGAAATTGGTAAAAAACAAGTAAAAATATGCAATAGGTGCCACATCAGTTGCTTGTGTCCCTGCATTTCATGACAATCAAAAGGATGCTGAGGTTGTTCATCACTTCCCTCTCTTACATCCTCCCATTCACTTTCAGAACTTTCATGATCTGAAGATTCACTATGAAGATCTTCACCTTCTGAAGAAGATATGGTGTGCGTGGCACTGTGGCTAGTTTTTTGGCTTGATGTTGCTTGGCCAATATCACTCTCAGATGATTCAAATTCATCCCCATCACTTGGCAAACTTTCACTCTCACTGCAAGCCATTTCAAATAACCTTAGAAAAAAATTTCACGCAGTAGGAAAAAGCACGTCTCCTAGTCTGAGGAACAAGCTGTCAATAAAGTCATCCTCTGCTAACACGAGTTTGGAAAAAGAGGGGGATTCGTATTTCACGGAGTTTTGGGATTGTGTCTGTTTGTTTAGGAAAAAGAAATGAATACTGTGAAGAGCTTCTAGTAATAAAACACCGCACTTCGTTTTCCCGCGCGGCGAAAGTCTGCAAGAAATATAAACATCCGTCATCGTGGGACCACGCGTTGCGACGAGTTGATCGTTATTGCACTTCGAACGGGGCTCGAAAAAGTGATTTCCGACAGTACGACGTCTTATAATACACCAACAATTCCAACTTCCAAGTGAACAGCCCTGCCTCAACTGCAGTAGGAAACGTTTTGGCTAAAGTAACCTTTCTCCTGTCACACGGAGAAATTGCGTGGGAACCGATAGCAAGCGCAAACTCTTTTACGATGACACTTACGGCATATTACCCGTAATTTTCGTCGTATTATCCGCAGACCGCAAAATTCACATAAAAAAAAAAATCATTCGTATAATCCGCAGACTGTGACATTTAGGAAAAAAAATCGCCGTATAATTCGCACATCATAGATGTTGAATCAGAAGTGGAATTTCCGACAGAAAAGTCGGTCACATAAACACATCGCTCTTTCCACGTTCCAGAAACACATAGCAACCGAAAAATTGTTTTCAGCTGCCGCCGGGGAATTGAGTCACGGATCTCTCGATATCTAACCGAGCGCGTTAGCTTTACACCACGGTGGCCAACAATCCACGGTGCTATGTGTATTTTTAAGTCAGCTTCTGACATCTTAAATCCGTAAGATGGGCTCAGCTACTGAGACGTCTCCATCTGGTGGGTATTAAAAGCACTGGCTATATATATATTATAGCAGTTAAATCCAAAGGGCGAGATCCAAAGTGAAAATCCTCCAAATACGTGGCGTCAGTAAATAAATAAATACGTCGCTCTTTCCACGTTCCAGAAACACATGAGTCCGAAGAAGTAAGAGAAAAAAAAAAAAAACTATTTTATTAAATGAAGAAATTCATTTTTAAAGGTTACTGTTTTATATTTTTATCTCCGAACAGATAAAGGGTGTGGCATCCATAGATCACGCCGATGTAGCTCCAGAGTATTGCATTACACTGCCAATGAAGAAAGGCTGATACAGAACAAGTCGTAGAAATACCGTATGTACTCGCGTATAAGTCGAAAGTTTTTGGAGGAATTCCTGCTTTCAGAGTTGAGAGATCGTCTTATACGTGGGCCAATAAAAAAACTTCCGTGAATTCTCCCGCGGAATTTACCAACGGATTTGTTTACGTTTTAGATCGCGACACAGAGGCTTTCCGTATGTTGCTGCACGATTGTGTTCTGACCTCAAAACTATCGCGCAGTGACATTATAATATCCTCAATTCTGTCCACCACTTGAAGTTTAAATTCGGCAGTGTAACTGAAACGTTTCCTTTTCAGAGACATCATGATTAGCAATGAAGGAAAACAGCAGCAGCGACGTTCGCCAAAACAACGAAAGCAAACTAGATACAAGGTCGCGCACATGAAATCCGAAAGGAGAAACGCATAGGTTCGTGCAGCAAGCGCTGTGCGTACTTCTTTGGCTTTTTGCCAAAAAACAGAGCCGGCACGACAGTCAGAGCTCTCCTCAACGATAACAAAATGACCCCTGCCGTCCCTCCCCACAACTATCCCGATCTTTCATTACGACATTCCTCCCCCTCCTCCCCGCTCCGTACAAAGTCCTGAACTGAGGAAAATTCTTCCGAGTTCCTTTTCCAATTATTACACCTTTCCCTGCACAATCACGCTGCAGATTTTTTTAAATCGGAAGGTCTTATATATATATTTTTTTTTTAAATCGGCGTGTTAACCGCATCGGTGTATAATCCGCAAAACCTATAATTTTAACTTTTTTAGCAGATAATCCGCGGATTATACGACGAAAATTACGGTACCATTCTTCCGATAATATCGCTGTTTGACGATATGATTCATGGACATTCCATTTCAAAACGATATGATTGATAAATGATATGATCATTGAGACACCGAAATCCGCAGTCTGATTCGGAAAATATGCGGATCAAAATCGAAGGCCGAGAAATCGGCAGCGTCGCACTAAAAGGGTTTAACAAAAAAAGGATACAAAATTGAGATTCTCCAAAACACACTGAATTCCGTAATTCTTCCAACCTGTCCGCCGTAATTCCGTAATCTGACAGTCGAAACCGTAATAATTACGGACAATTCGTAATAGTTGGCACCTCTGCTATTTGCTTCTAAATAACGCAGCATAGGATATTTAGACATTGTGCTGTTAAATTTCATAACCAATAAGCTGGCACACAGAGATCCTAATGCCATAACGGCAAAAAAAAAAAAAATTAAACCCAGGGATAAAGAAAAAATAATGGAAGCAACAAGTGGGGAAAACTAACAGTTAATACGGAATACCATTTTGCCTGAGAGGCTACAATTCATATTAGTACTTCCAAAATCCGGAAGTCTTAAAATTGATTGGCTAC
Organism: Macrothele yani; assembly: GCA_039090855.1. Lineage (NCBI taxonomy): Eukaryota > Metazoa > Arthropoda > Arachnida > Araneae > Macrothelidae > Macrothele > Macrothele yani. The sequence continues at coordinate 84,196,263 of CM077017.1, forward strand.
GTTTGTGACGCAAACATTAGTACTGAACTTTTCTCGCAGGTCACAGTTCATTTCCACGCTACGTGAAATAACTTGTACGGGAAACAATTAGAGGAAGTTTTGTGTGCATGTGTGCTCATAAAATCCTCCTAACACTTTTTTATCAACATAATTTATCATCCTGCGGCGAGTGGCGTGTTTATACTTAACAATATCTTTACGAAGGGCAATACATTTGTGCGATGTTGATCAGGCAAAGTGCGAGAAAGGTCTGGAGCCCACTCAGGTCATTTGCAGTAACTCCCCACAAATAACGTCATCCAAAACGGAGACAGAGGCTTTAGCGCCAGCACTGACAAACCTGAAACCAATAGAGCACGCACGGCAAAGATTTTCATCAGTAGTAACTAGGTAGATTTTTTTTTTCCGGCAATGTGAGGCTAAAGATGTGAAATGAATAATTTATGCAAATCTTGTGAGCTGCAGCAACGCAAGAAGAAGAATTTACGATTACAAGAAAATTTCTACCCCGTCAAACTTTTGTTCTCGCAATTTTTTTTTTTTTTTCCCTATGTATAAGCTGAAACCTTGGGAAAAATTACGAGAGAATGATGAATTTTATATTTCTTATTCTAAATAACGGAGATATTTGCGTTTTTACGGAAAACGGTTCAACTATGCACAAAAATTCAAAAAATAATATCTTCTAATCTATCAGAAACAAAAAAAATTGAAACTTTCAGGGGTTTTTTTATAACTTGGAGGCAGCTAACCGTAAAAAAAAATAAAAAAAAATCGCACGAATCGGAGATGTGTTGGTGGAAAATGAATATTTCAATATCTGACGATTTTGCGTGGAATGACCCAGATGTGAAAATCTATGGTTCCGGGCGTCGGACTACCCTATTTTTCGCAACCAGCCAGCTCTTGCAGTAATTGGAATATAGTCTTAAAATAGCTATAAAACAATTTCTTCATGCATTATGAAATAGAAATATGACAGAATAAAAAAATCTCTTTCCGGTCGTAAAACCGGAAGACAACGAATCTAGAAAACGGCCGTGAAATCTGGGAAATATGGTAGGTATGCAATAGTACCAGCTTCATTGCATGGTATTTTTCATATATTTTTTGTCAAAATACTCGTAAGTACTATGAAAAAAATAAATCTTTCCCCCTCTTTGAAGAATCTTCCTATTTCATAATATTTTCCCTGTTCTAACATTTGAAGGTACATACTTTTCCAACTATACCAATTCTGCTACAGAATTACAAAAGCGAAGCTTTAGTTCGTAAGTGATACGAACCTTTTTCAAAATAAATTAGGTGCCCTCAATTTGCAACATTCATCCACACTGCTGTTGAAGGGGAAGGGGGAGGGGGAATTATTAGGATGACCAACATCCGGCAAAATAAAATGTTTTTGTACGGTTTGATAAAAGACACGTAGAACATGCAAAAGGAGGAGAAAAAAAAAAAAATCTCAACTTCTAAAATTTCCAATGAATTTCGGCGAAATTTAAAATGGAACGTTATTTTCATATATCTTGCCCACTGTAAAAATTTCAGTCGGTTATTTAAAAAATTGAGGAAATAGCTTCTTCATAATTTTTTTCCCAGTCTACGCAGAGAACCGGGGCACCTACTCAGGAACAAATGACTGCCTCTCTTCGCGAACGCCAGCAGATAAGAGCCTGCGAAATGGGTGTGTGATTAATGGCTTTCTTTCACGCTTTGCTTTGATGTGTATGTCTGTTCCGTTGTAGTTTAGATCATCTGGAGACGGGGAAACCGCAAAGAGACGCACTCCCCTGCACAGCTGCACTTTAATCGGTGGGTGGGTTACGAAGTTGCCTCGAAGGATAAAACAACTCGGAATTATTTTAAAACTTAGCAATACAGAAATATATTTTACAAAAGTCTGAAACAAAATATTTTTCTGGCAAAATAAAAAATTCCCTGCCTTTATAGTTCCCTGATAAAAAATTCCCTGATTTTTACGGAAAAACACAATTTTCCCTGAGTTTTCCCTGATTTTTGGAACAATTTTCAAATTCCCTGAGAATTCCCGGTTTTCCAGGTTGCGTGGGAACCCTGTTTGTTCTACACCATACTTATATTCAGTGCAAAATTACGTTTATATAGGCAATGAGGATTTAAGAATTTCATTTCTGAGAAATCTGAGAAGTATTGGTTTTATTTAGCTAACAGCATATGTAACACTTTTAGTATTTTTGAATTTCTAGTATTTTTTAATAATAAAACCAATAGTGATCAAAGAAGAAAGAAAATGCTATTACAAATGCATGGCAAGTATTCATGAGAAAAAATGATTGAATTACTGACCTTAATGTGATGAGTGCAGTTGTTTCTTCTCCTAACGAAGTTCTTTCACCCCGGCTCTATGGGGCAGAGTTGCAGTCGCATTACTGGCTTTGCATCCACTCTCTTTGCCATACTTGGATTTTGTAGAAATGTAAGTTGAGAAGTCAGTCTCGCACAGATACGTGCTGACAAAGGGAAGGAACATTCTAACCGCTTTCTGTGATAAACATGGACACTGTTTCTTAACGCTGCACCAAAATTTATTTAATTGTAGTTTACCAAATGCTGCCTTTTCAGAAGTGTCAGATGTCAGATTGATAAGATTTTCACATTCACTTGCAGTTATGCTGCGAGGCTTGTCTTTAACTGCAAATGGATTTTTCACACATGCACAACTTTCCAAATTCTCATGCATTACATTTGGGAATTAGTGAAAGAGGGCATCACTTATTTCTTGTAGGTGCTGGATGAATTTCCTAAAAATCTTGTCAGATTCATGAATTGTTTCTTTGAGCTCTTCCAGGACATCCATAAGTATTGGGAAGTTATAAACCTCACAGTTTCGGAAACATGCAGTGCAGAACTGCACCTCTCTCTCGAAATCATGAATTTTGTCAGAGGCCATGAAAACAGTAGCATTCCTTCCTTGGAGACCTATTGATACTTTGAAGGAAGCATTATGTATATTCATTGTATAAGAAAATCGAGGAAGTACGTGAATTTTCCCAGTGTATTTTCATTTTCAACATGACGGTGTGACCAGGGATTTTTCACGAAAAGCATCGTGCAGCCTTCATCATGGAGCCCCAGGGCTCAGCGGAGCACACTTTGAGAACTGCTGATCTAGACATTAATATCTACAGTTACAAGTTTCCATTTCCATTGTAGATGCACTAGAACATGCAGACAATGTTGTTCTTTGCCTTTTGAAAAGGAGTCCAGCTATTGTATGTAAATGGCTCAGAGCGTACAGAAGTGCCATCAGTTGTAACACTTGGTGTATTGGTTACATGAAGCTTAAATGAAAACTTACCACCAATTCTTAATTTGCTTACTGTATTAAAAGCACTACCAATGTTTCGAAGAACCCCCTTACTCCCCAAGAAAAAAAAAACATGGGCTAATTTATTAGATTATGTATCTCGTATTTTCTTAGCTCTTAATTCACTGGCTTATTTGGAGAACTGTGAATATCATGCTTAATATTTTATTTAATGCACTCACTATAATTCTTTTTAGCAACATGCTTTTGTGGTATGCAAAAGTCAGTTCAGTGGGGGGATTCGTAGCAGTACAATTCTTGGATCATCATTCCCTTTGAGTTGTTGTTGTACCATAATGTCTGAAACTTTGTTACACCCATTTACTACTCAGTAGTAACATTTTTGAAGTTAAGGTATTTTGGTGGAGAAATTGATCAAAAGGGAAGCTCCAAGTTTTTGAATGGAAACATTAATACATTTTATTATTTCAACAGAATCACCAGATATCAGTTCTATTAATCTCATTGTTTTTAATTTCTTTTTCTCTCTAAAAAAATTTCCACTCCCACATTTTATGCTTATGAATTTTGCACACACAGTCTTACTCCTTTTTTTCTTATAGTAGTTCCATCTATTGGTCACTTATTTTTTGCCTGTTTTCATTTAATTCTTTTCGAGTTGATCAAATGTTTCCAGGCACATGGAAATTGCAACCTTAATAACCTAGAGCATCCATATGTCCAGACACATTGGATCCAAACAGAAAAAGAATTAACTATGAACAAGCATAAAACATAAAAACTAATTCAAGGTGTCAGTTGAACAAAACATAAGCAAGATAACACAGAAAAGCAGTAATGGTTAGCAAAAAGATGAACTCCAAAAATACCTGGATATTAAAGCATCACAGGTTCCAAAAATTATTCAAAACAATTTGGTACATATACCAACTCTATGATGATGCAACTTTAAAAGGTAAACTTCTAATATGCTTTTTCGCCAGTTTCATTTATTTCAAAAACTTAACTAATGAGCAGCAAAATAACACCTGAACAAACAATTTCCAAACCTTCTACAATTAAGAGAGAAAAAAACAACTTTAAAATGAACGAAGCTCACAAAATGTTACTGTTGCAAAATGAACAATTTGTGACATATCAAACTTGCATATAACAAAGATGTACTACTAAAATCACAACAAAACTCAAAGCAAATACAAAGAATAATGTTCCTGAAGTTTTTGAAGTAAGACAGTGAATGATGAAACATGAAAAACTGAAGTACAAATCTTTTTCGAACAAAGCATGTGAAAAAATGCATCTCACAGTATTGCACATATCTAGTTGATATCATTACTAAAAGAGATGGCTTACATTTTAAACTTTTAACATTTCTGTAACCCACATTTTATTTTCATTACGCCATAATCCTTGCTACATTTTTTTCACAATGCTTCACTATGGTATTTGGGTAGGCCACTTCTGTTAGATATTCAAGGCTATTTTACAACAGAAGTCTTTGGAACTACATCAGTGTCCAAAATTATTGTGACAGATATGAAATCATAAATAATGCAAAATCCACACAACAGAGTTTAATGACAGTTGGTATGGACACACATATATATATATATATATGGATAGCACAGCAACACACAACAGAAAAGCAATGCCATCATCACATGAGGAGGAAGCATGTGCAAGACAGTCCAAAAGTGATGCAGCAAGTGGTGTGGATTTCGAGGGGCTAATAGAGAATGTGATTACCCCAAACAGTGATACAGGTTGCACAACAAGCCCTCGTTCTGTTTACAAGGCCATGAATGAGAGTTTGGGGCAATAAGTGCCGCTCCTCCACCAAGGCACGTTGGAGTCATGAAAGAGTTCTGAAAGGGGGCTGTCGGCTTGCGATTGCTCTTCTCAGGGTGTCCCAGACAGGCTCTATCACGTTCAGGTTCGGAGATCTCGCAGTTTACTCTATCCTGTGAATATCCTCACTTTCCAGGTACTTGTTGACTAGCCAAGCTCTATGGGGATTGGCGTTATTGTTCATAAAAAGGAAATGGAGGCCAACAGGTCCCATGAAAAGCCATACATAAGACTTTAGGAAGCCATCCCTATAGTGTGCTGCAGTCTGAGTGTGACCTGGAAAAATGAGCAGCGAGAGACTCCTGGTTTGGGCTGGCATCAAGCATCCAACATGATGCCAGCCCAAACCAGGAGTCCTCCACCATCGTGGTGATCACTATCCCTAATGTTGGAGGGAAAATTTCAGCTTCCTGTCTCTCTCCAAATGTACACACATTGAGAATCCATGTTTAGGTTATACTGCGACTCATCACTGAAGAGAACACAGGCCCATTTGATCAGGGGTGGCATTGTCAGGCACAATTTAAACAGACCCTTCTGTGTGATGTGGCAAGTGGGATACAAACCATTGACCTTCTTGCAGATTGACCTCTCTCGTGGAGTTTTCTGTAAATGGTTTGCCTCGATGTCATAGTTCCTATAACAGAAGAGAGCTCCTGCGAGAGTTCCCTGGCTGTCGACTCCCAATGATGGCATGCTGTTAGACACAAATACTGATTGTTCTGACTTGTTGTTGCTTGTGGCCGTCCTTATCCCGGCCTTCTGGTTACTGTTCCAGTTTCCTGGAATTGCCTCCAGAGATTAGAGACCACTTGCCTCTACACATTCAGCCATCTTACTACCTCAGCCTGCAATTGCTCTGCTTCCAATCTATGGATTGTTCTCCACAGTAGAGTCTTCTAAATGATAGTGTGAAGCCATTCTTCCACCAAGTCTAACTCAAGCTTCAATTGCTGCACCTCGGTCAGAACAATGTTTATTAAAGTTAATAAATAAATACATTGCTCTTTCCACGTTCCAGAAACACACAGCATCCGAAAAATTGCTTTTCAGCCACCGCTGTGGAATTGAACCAACAGAACTCTCGATATCTAGCCGAGTGCGTTACATATACGCTTTAAAGTATTAAAGTCATGTGCTTGCCTGCTCAATGATGTATGGTCATCATTTGCATATTTCCATAGAGTTAGCACAATGTTGCTTGGGTACATCCACTTAGTGTTTCCCGTTGCCCATGTTTCGGAAAAATCTTCAGAATTGGTCACCTCATTTTGGACATATTCTCAAATTTGGAATTTGTATGTGTCACATTAATTTTGGACACCAGTTTGGATTCTACTATTTTGGACCACTCTTCCACTCATTACAGATGATTTATTAACTGTATAAACTGTTTTGAGATCATACCAACATTGATTTCATTTCTTACATTTCAGTTTCATTTTGAACTTCAACAGAATCATCTATACCCACTAATGTTTTGGGTAAAAAAAATTCAGTGGTGCTTTCCATCTGACCAAATACTTTCACTACTGGTTTTATAACCTGTTGCGGTGTTATCTGCTTAAGCATTGTTTAATTGCTCTAGATAACTTAAGATTTTTTCCATCTGTTATTTTCAAATGCATAATAAATTATTCATGCTCAGACATTTGTTTAAATTGAAATCTCATAAAAACAGAGAACACACTCATTCGCCTGATAAGCAGGTGTTAAACACTGAGCTCCACTCGATCAAAATATTTTTAGATGAAAATAGGTACTAGAAAATTTGAATGCATATTTATGTTAATAAAAGAAATGAAATCAGATCCCATTTCCTTAAAAAAGTAAAAAGATTATACAGAAGGCTGTGGAGTAATAGAAAAACTATCAGTAAAACAATAGAAAATGATACCCCCCCCAAAAAAAAAAAAAAACTGGTGACAAGCTGGCAATAAAAAAAAAGACTTCCAGAAGACTGAAAAGGACTGGAGTTATAAAACACGCAAGAATATACAAGATCCCCACCAAAAGTATCAACAGAAACATAACCTCTTACATAAGCAGCACAAAAGAAATCTGAAATTATGATTAAAAGAACATGCAAAAAACAGGAAAGAGAAACAAAATAAAAACATGTTGATTTAATACTGGTCAGAAACTTGATGATTTTCAAACATCAGAAGGCAATACAATGATTTCCACATTTCAGATTCTGAAGGAATCACACTTCAGAATCAAGTACAACTAAAAAATCTAAAGACAAATTTCAACCACAACAATCCTTTGTGATTAATCATATGTTTCAAACCATGATTAAAAAACACAACTTTCTCCAAATAAATAAAATGGCCAAAAAGATCAATCACTTGGAAGAATATAAACAAATAATATCATCATCAAATGGCACCATAACAGATCAAACTAACAGAATAAGAATTGAAATACATCAAAAGCTTGAAAAGTCCTTTGTGCTGGCAACATTGTTATGCTACAGACACTTCTGATGTTGATCAAGATATGACCAAAAGGTTTTCCACATACATGTGTGAATCGGGTGCATCACAGTGCTGCCAAGTTTGTACACCAAATACAAGTGAGTGAATTTTTGTTCAAAGGAGCTATACCTATTTCCAAACAAGGACTTTTATTAAAATACCAGAGTAATGCTCTAATAGAACTAGATACTGTGAATATAAAAACTGCACTACTACCCCCCCCCCACACACAGTAAAATGTCATGAAAACTTGACTTATTATTAGATATGCAGCAAGGAATACACCATACCTAGAGCAAAACATGAATTAAAGAAATGTTAAAAAAGGATGTAAAAGCTCAAATATAATTTCTTATATCTTTATGGACTTTTAATCCAAGATATATTATTTATTTATGGGAGGACCAACTTTCAAAGATGGTACATCCTTATCATTAGCACCTAATCACCACAACATACTGTCACTGGAATAGGTACAATTAACCACACAGAATCACTCTTCTGGTAGTGACCCATGAGACCATTGATGATGGAGATTTATTTCTCCATTAAAAGTTCTTTCAATTTCTGTCTTATGGTATCTTGCAAATGATTAATAATTTTAAGTAAAGTCCAGTTCATTTTGTGACCATTTCTTTTATATATCTGCCCAATTCAGTTTTATTAAATATCTTTAATTGCTCATTTATCTGCCAAATAAGTTTTCAGTTGGTGACTAAACTCTTTTCCCTTTATCTGAAATCCAACAACTACATTCAGTGCTTTCTTCTTCTTTTTTTGAGTGAACAACAATGTGTGTAGGTAAGGTACTTTTTTTTTTTTTTGGAATTGTTTAAATGAAAGAAAGATTGTTTTTACCCTTATGCTTATTATTAAGAACTGGAGGAAGCTGTATGCTAAATGATTTACTGATTTTTTTTTGGAGAGATTCAAATAAACCTCTGTGGTAAATCCAATGCAATCCAGATATAATGAGCTCACATAATAAAGTTTTTTCAGATCCCTTGAACTTCATAATATTCTCTCTAATAGTTTGAACAGCATATTACAAAAAAAAAAAAAAAAAAATTCTAGGAGAAACCTTACATAATGAAGTTTAGCATGGTTATCAGCAAGTAAAACAGTGGCATTCACCCAGTTCTTATCCCTTTCTGTTTCACCAGAAGACTATGGAATGCCTACTGTTTGACATCACCCTGTGGTTCCCCTTACAGACATACCAGTTTTTATGATGACAAAAATATTTGCAGTTATCTTTTTACTTCCCCCTCTCCCACCTTTCAACACATGCACACATTCTGGATTATGGCAAGCAATGATGAAATGAGCAAAAAAAAAAAAAACAAGTGAAAGATTCTTATTATAGACAGCTAGTGTGGTTTTAAAAACTACTGTTCACTGTTTTCTCCTTAACACTACAAGCAAGCTGATCAGAATATACAGTAGATTTCAGTTAATTGGGCTATTGGTTAACTGGGGCAGTTGTTTGTTTGGGACAATTCTTGAACATCCTAAATTAGCTCTTTGAGATAAAGCTTCACATAATTAGGGTAGCCACTTAATTGGGCTATCCCAATTATGTGAAGCTTTATATCAAAGAGCTATAGTGTTAAGGAAATCTGGATATAATAATTGGGGCAGCTCAATTAAGTGGTATCTCAATAATATATTGAGATAAGCTTCACAAAATTAGGGTAGCCACTTACGTGAAGCTTATTATATCCAAATTCTTGCATATTTTCTATCACAACAGCTTATTATATCAAAATTCTTGCCTATTTTCTATCACAACAGCTTATTATATCCAAATTCTTGCATATTTTCTATCACACCAGAGCTAGAACACATCTGTAGAATCGCTAAATACAGGCGTGGACATAAGTGTTCTAGCAATGGTGTGTCCGAATTAACTGGAATCTGCTGTAATAGAAAATTAACAAGTTCCTTACAGGAAAAGTACACTCTATTAAGAACTGGAGGAAGCTGTATGTTCTAATTAATTTATAAAAAGATGAAGCAGCAGTTATTGATGTTTGAATGGCATGCAATGTTCTAAGCTGTGCTTAAAAAACTGTTTCGTCTTTAAAGAAGCAGATCAAAACAGTTGGAAACTGACTGGTTTTGGATAAGTCTTCCAGGTGAACAATGATGACATACATGCAAATGAGACTGAAGATAGATGAAATGAAAGAGATAAAGATGGTAAAACCTGGTGTCTTCTGGGAGAAAAAGGGGTCATCACCTCTGATGTTTCTTTTCAAGATTATGTAAACATTGGAAACTCTTGGTAGAGTCGCTAAATACAGATGAGGACATAGTGGAGCACATTTCGGGCAAGAATGATAATCAGTCAAGCGATGAAGAGAAATCACCATAGAAAACATAGTCAAACAGACGTGCTATTTAAAGTTTAGAAAATCTAAGAAATTATTTTGCATCTAGAAACATTTCAATCACTGCATTAGAAGTAGGAAAAACATTTAACAGCTAATATCATAACAAGCAACAACTGACTTATATTTTTGACACAGTGTGTTAACAGTAAAACAAATGTAACAGGAGAAATTAAAAATTTTTTGCTGTTAAAAGTTTTGCTTGTTGCAGATTTCATTCATATTTATTTACTAATCTAAAACAACTATTATGGGAATTTTACTAGGAAATTTTTTCATTTAATTGCAAATTTTCGGAGAAAACTCTTCTCCTTCTTCAGGCAGTCTTTTTGTTGTCACTTATTCCTGTCACTATCGCGGTTACGGTTAACCTTGATGGTTTAGGCTATTTTTCAACAAATCTTGCCAGATGTTAGGCAGGGAAAATCCTTTGCAGTCATCGATAATGGAATTTTGATTTTTCTCAATTTCTATTCATTCTTTCAGCTTTCTCTTTTGAAAACTGTTTTGGAAACTGATGACTTTAAGGGAATTCCAATCCATGTTGTGACTGGTTTCTCTAACATGCCTATCTAATCTAGTCTTGTTGGAGCAATTTTTTATAGCTGCTTTATGCTCTGCTATACGAGTTTCTAGTCTGCGACCTGTTTCACCTATGTAAAATAGTCCACAACTACATTTTACTTCATAGACTACTCCTTGCATTTTTAAAATATCTTCTTCTCTTTGAACTATTTTAGGGAAAAATTTTTTAAACTTTGTTCTCTAAACTTGGAGCAAGCCTAATATTGTACTTCTTACTAATTAATTCTCTTTAAGGACTCAAATAAACCTTTGTGATAAGAAATTTTTCTAGTGAATTTTACTTGTTGCTTTTGCGAGTTCTTCTTACCATTAAAATTCAGAAGCTTCTCAATTTCTTCTTTAGGATAGTTATTTTCTGCAAGTATAACTTTATGGGCTTCTTTTTATCTGCTGTAGAAACTATTTTATTATTTTTTTCTAAAAACTGACTTGCTACATTTTTCTTAATAGAAACTGGATGATAGGAATTGAAATCCAATAGTCTATTAGTATTCATTGGTTTTTTATACCAACTAGTGAGGAATTGTTCTAATAGATAGTAATATCTAAGAAGTTAATTCTTCTTTCTTTTTGAAGTTCAATAGTGATTTTAAGGGAATCATCTAATTCACTGAATGAGTCTAGAATACTTTCTGGAATAATTTCTGAGCTATCTATTATAAATAAGATGTCATCCATGTATCTGGTATATAAGCAGAAGTATGTGGGTTGTACTAGTATCTTTTCATCTAGTTTTTCCACATAATAATTAGCTAAGAGTGGGGAGTCCATAGCTAGCCCCGATTTTTGAATGAAAAATGTTTTCCCAAATTGAAAGTAGTTGTTCTGCAAAGAGAAGGTAAGCATTTCAAAAATTCCAACTAATAATTTTTTTTTCTTTGTTGTGAAAAACTATTAGGTCTGCCAAATCTTCTGCTATAAAGTCTATAAGTTGATCTATATTAATGTGAGTATACATAGACACTATGTCTTACCCATAATAGGAGAATCTAATTTTGGAAGAAGTTCTAATTTTTCTTTTAGCTGCATTGAGTTTTTTATCAAGTTAGGTGGCTCTTTTAAAAGCTTCTGAAGGTGTGACTTTAAAAAGTAGTTTAGATTTGAAAGAATAGTTTTTTTTAGTCAATTATTGGTCTAATTGGTTGGTGTTCTTTATGCAGTTTGACTATTCCATATATTTGAGGTAATCTGAACTGTAATTTTGAGAATTGTTTATAGTTTTCTGGAAGCTGGTTTTTCTTTTTTGAAGTGAAATAAGCTCAGAGACTTTTTAATCAAATCTGGTAGTGGGTTTTCTTTTACTTCTTCATACATAGGCTTTTTTAGTTCTTCTTCCATCTTTTCTTGATAATCTTTCTTATTCATAATAGTAATCAACTTACTTTTGTCTGTTTTCACAGCAACTACACTTTCATTTTTTCTGAAATCTTTAAGAGCTTTTAATTGACTATTATCAAAATTTTTTGAGGTTTCTTCAGTTGCTTCTGGAATTTTGTAAGGCTATTGTAGTAATCTTTTCTGAGGAGGTCTGCTTTAATTTGGTCCTCTTTTTCAAAAGTGCTGCATATGCTTACCAATCAGGAAAAAAATAAATAAATAAGAACTTCTTCCAAAATTAGATTCTCCTATTATGGGTAGTTAGACATAGTGACTATGTATACTCACATTAATATAGATCAACTTATAGACTTTACAGTGGAAGATTTGGCAGACCTAATAGTTTTTCACAACAAAGAAAAACTTATTAGTTGAAATTTTTGAAATGCTTACCTTCTCTTTGCAGAACAACTACTTTCAATTTGGGAAAACATTTTTCATTCAAAAATTGGGGCTCCCCACTCTTAGCTAACTATTATGTGGGAAAACTAGAAGAAAAGATACTAGTACAACCCACATACTTCCGCTTATATAGCAGATACATGGATGACATCTTATTTATAATAGATAGCTCAGAATTATTCCAGAAAGTATTCTAGACTCATTCAGTGAATTAGATGATTCCCTTAAGTTCACTATTGAACTTCAAAAAGAAAGAAAAATTAACTTCTTAGATATTACTATCTATTATGAAGATGAAAAATTCCTCACTAGTTGGTATAAAAAACCAATGAATACTAATAGACTATTGGATTTCAATTCCTATCATCCAATTTCTATTAAGAAAAATGTAGCAAGTCAGTTTTTAGAAAAAAATAATAAAATAGTTTCTACAGCAGATAAAAAAGAAGCCCATAAAGTTATACTTGCAGAAAATAACTATCCTAAAGAAGAAATTGAGAAGCTTCTGAATTTTAATGGTAAGAAGAACCCGCAAAAGCAACAAGTAAAATTCACTAGAAAAATTTCTTATCACAAAGGTTTATTTGAGTCTTTAAAGAGAATTAGTAAGAAGTACAATATTAGGCTAGCTCCAAGTTTAGAGAACAAAGTTAAAAAAAATTTCCCTAAAATAGTTCAAAGAGAAGAAGATATTTTTAAAAATGCAAGGAGTAGTCTATGAAGTAAAATGTAGTTGTGGACTATTTTACATAGGTGAAACAGGTCGCAGACTAGAAACTCGTATAGCAGAGCATAAAGCAGCTATAAAAAATTGCTCCAACAAGACTGGATTAGATAGGCATGTTAGAGAAACTAGTCACAACATGGATTGGAATTCCCTTAAAGTCATCAGTTTCCAAAGCAATTTTCAAAAAAGAAAGCTGAAAGAAGGAATAGAAATTGAGAAAAATCAAAATTCCCATCATCAATGACTGCAAAGGATTTTCCCTGCCTAACATCTGGCAGGATTTGTTGAAAAATAGCCTAAACCATCAAGGTTAACCGTAACCGCGATAGTGACAGGAATAAGTGACAACAAAAAGACAGCCTGAAGAAGGAGAAGAGTTTTCTCTGAAAATTTGCAATTAAATGAAAAAAATTTCCTAGTAAAATTCCCATAATAATTGTTTTAGATTAGTAATTGAATTGAGAAACTAGGAAGCCATTTCTCAACATGAGCTTTATTCATATTTATATTTCTAACTATAGTTTTTAACTAACAAGCATTTTATCTTTGATTAATTGATAAATAGTTTATGATTGATTGCATTAAGGTGGTAGTTATTTGCATTGTGGAAAAAACATTTACAAATTTTTTTGAGTACCTGTGCATTTTGTTCCTTCATAGAAGAAACTTAAATGGTTTAAATTTTAAATGAATTAAATAATATTAACACATGTTGCATTTAGGATGAAATCTGAAGAAATCGTAATATTACTTGCTATTTTCCCCCAATAAAATCATGTAATTGTTACAGTAAATGAAAAAATAACTGCAAATAACAAATATTTTGATTTAAAATATTATACAAAATATAATTCACAAATCCATTAAAACACTGCATTTTTCAGACAATAAGATGTACTTCACCCCCCCCTCCACAAAATTTGGTGTTAAAATCCCCCTGCGTCTTGTACAGTATACCGAAGGTCATTATTATCACAATGAATTTATATGCATGTATGCTGCTATAAAGACTGCCAAATGTGTTAAAAATTTTATTGCTTTATCTTAGGTGTAGAAATTGATATTTTTCTGCACTTACTTTTATGTTTATCTATTGTCAAGTACAGGTGTGTGTGTTTCTCATGAGCAGGGCCTGCGATTGTGCTAGACATGCTATTTGTTTCAGTATGCATACCTGTGCAATTGCAAGTTAATGAAGTAAAATACAGTTTAAGCACATACCTCAGATGTTTTACATAGTGACTTGAAACAGACATAAAAGAGAACTATCATAATTCCTTCAAAAAACAAACTGACAGAAAAAGAAAAAAAAAGGGAAAGAACCACATCTCAGAATGAAACATCACAACAGATGCTTCAGACATCCACCAGAAAACTGGGGTGCAAAAGCAAATGCCAGCTGCACTATTTCTGTTGCAAATTCTTCAGTTCATGCAGAACTTTCATAGACAAAACACAAAAATCTTATTCATTCACAATAACATATACAGTTGTATTTTGAAGTAATTCGTAGAAAGATCCATTTGTGAAAATGCATTTTAACTCTGAGAACATACTTTTATTTGCAGTTTACAATGGAAGATGCCACACCATATCTGATAGCTTCATTTCCTTGCTGTTCGCCAACAATGTGCAGAGAGAGGTTGTCCATTTGCTTTTTTGATGTTACTTTTTATTTCAAATGGTTTTTGACAATCTTTAAATGAAAAAAACCAACGATTTTCTATTCTAAGGGATTATTTATTTGTATGCCACAGAATTCTGATAGATTTCAACCAAGGCCATCTTACTTTGACACATCATCGAGCGGTGAGGATGATCATCCAAACCAATAATGAAGGCCATTGGCTGCGTGAAGGTGTGACACCACGTAGAAATCCTGAAGCGCATGTAAGCCATTGGCTGATGGATTAAGTGGTGTTTTTCTATGTTGTTTTCATCAGCGGTGCCACACATTGCTAATTTCACAAATCCAAAGGATTCAATGATTCATAAGATGCTATTTTTATGCATGAAATTAAATTTTTTTCTAAATAAAAATCTTTAAAATGCCATTTTATTTTATTTCTTAAATTTTTCTAAAAAAATAATGGTGTGTCTTATATTCTAAAAAATATGGTACATTTAGCAGTTGGTAAATGTTACAGAAGTGAACTCCATTACTCTTCAGAAACTATTAACAGTAGGATATTTGCAGTATTTCTCGCCTGTGTGTCAGAATACTTTTGACAATAATTTTTGGCTATGTGAGAAAAAAGAAACAAAAATAAGATTTAGTTCTGCAAACTGATCATTGAATCAAAAATGGATTATTGTGTTGATATTTATATATTACCTTTCTATGTGGTATATAGAAAATATTAAAACAGAAAGACTTCTGCTCCTTAGATTTCATTGTTTCATCACTAAATTCTTCCATCAGCTTTACTCCCAGTTTTGCAGTAGTGTCATTTACCACCTATAATGATCCAATTATTTGCTGTCCTCATATATGATCTTGGCGGTCCATCCAGTTAGTTGGGTCCAACAGCAGAAACTCAATAGACAAGCCAAATCTCAAAAAAAAAAAATTTAAATGATTCAAGTGATAGCAATGCTGTTGGAACATCCAGATGAAGTTAAAACATCCTCTAACTTCACATATATTTTTTCTTTCATTTCATTCTCTTCTGGACTATTTTGTGTAAATTTTTCAGATATTTTCTGTGTGTGTTTATTGTCCAGTCAGTCATCAAATAATGAAAATACTGCCTATTCTTCATTTAAATATAATAAATTGTTTAGGAGTTTTCTTAAAGCAGTTGTGGATATTTTCTCATCATTTGCTTTTATATGCATTCATTTTTTTTAATGAAAGTGATATCATTTTATGGAACTTGGATTGCTTTTGCAGTGACAAAAACCATACCTTTACATAACACTTTAAAATAAAACAGCAAATAGTTGGCAGTGCCACTCCTCTTTCACAGATAATTTAAATTGCTCCCTAAACAGCCACATTTTAAAGCAATTAATTATTTCTGCCATCCTTCTGGCCAAATGATGTGTTCCTGGATGCTGAAATATGACCCCACTGGTAAGAATTCCTCCTAAAAATATTACAGTAAGCTCTAAAAGTTCTTTATAGTCATCTCTATGGAAATCATCCAGTTTACCTTCTGCAATTGTAAATGTTTCCACTTCATCTTTTTAATATTTCATAGATATTTTAATATGTTGTCCATGAAGAAAAGTTTTGTCAATGTTTACCCACTAGTTCTTAAACCTTTTGAACAACAGCACATCCGGATCAGATGAAGAAGGAAACTTCTCTTTAGTGGAAAACCCATAAAGAATAACTTCAAGGATAGATATGGTGTTGGGAGGTAAGAAACAAAATACCTGGGCTCATTTTTTTTTTTTTTTTGTTCTAACAGAAGAGAAGTGCCATTTAAACAGCCAGTATTAGTGGCAGTAGTGTCAGAAACACAGGCCTGGACCCACTGTAGTAGTGACCATTCTTCCAAGATATATAATACACAGCAAAGGATATCTCGTATTCTTTTCATGCTAAAATTTCAGGAACCCCCATGTACAATTGTTTTCTGAAAGCTTTGTCCACCTCTTTTGACTGAAGTTCTATTTACAATGAATTTCTGGAGATTAAGAAAAGCTGTTTCTACCCAGGCTGTCAACAAGTGAACAGCATTCCTGTTGCTTATCATGCACTTATCAAGCACTAAGATTTCCCTTTCCTTTCTTTTCAATCCTGATAGGCAGGGATCTTGGAACTTTTGCTGTTTCCATTACAGCCCATTTTTGATTTTCACTTCCTGAATTACTGAACTACATGAAAGTACAACTACATAATGTCCAAACTACATGAAAGCACTGTACACAAATGCCTCCATCAGGCATCTGTGAACAGTGCTTCACTTTTCTTTGATATTTTTTCTCTCTTCAAGAGGCTTTAATTTTTCCAGCAATAGCTAACTTCATATATTTACTAAGCATACATTTGGGACATTTTTTTCTTTATAACAACAAAAAACATGCCTTATCTTCACTGAGATTTTCATGATATCAGGGTTGTTACTCATATTGGCTTTTAAAATTCCGAGTTTTCCAGAAGATAATTTCGCTGGGAATTTCAGGTAAAATTTGCAGATAATGATTTTCAGGAGCTTCAGTACATTCCAGAACTTCCTTTTTGACAAATTTGTTCATTAACTGGGAAATCAGGTCATACAAGGCTTCATACAGGAAAGGTACAATCGGTTTCAGATTCTGGAACTTTTTAAGAAATGATTCTAACATTCACACCTTTATCCATGCAAGCTTTTTCAACTTGATCACAAGTAAAAGTATTAGGTAGTGATCGAATACTATCTGTGTACTTTTTAACGTCTGGGAAGAACTGAACAGCTTACTGAGAAACAGCTGCATTTTCCACCCATCTGACCTGGCAAAACTTCAGAGGAAATGTAGAACTTCCAGTAATGGCAAAATAATCAGCACGCCTAGCATTAAAATGATATTTAGTAACAATACTGGGCAGAAGAAACATTGCGAGAAAAAGAAATTAGGATTATGGCGAAAATCTTCACCCCGTTTAACTTCCGTTTTCGTTTTCGAAGGTTTTGAAAGATGAAATATCGCCCCCAGATGGAAAAGATCTCCCTTCCCCATTTTTTTTTTTTTTTTTTTCAGTTTTGCATCGACCTGAAGAATAACCCAAATGATAACAGAGAAAGCAGAATTCCGCGAATCCACAAAATGAATATCGCATATGAGTAAGAAGTGACTAAGAAATGGAAAAACATGAATTTTATGGAAAATTAAAGTGAAAAATCGATACTGCGTTGCTCACTCTGCCGTGAAACATTTTACAGGGTACGGAAACGGCGCGGATTCCACCGCGTACAGATTAAGTACTGATCTAGAAATTTAATTTCATTTAATAAAAGGGAAATGGGCGAAAACGATTGGTCTCTATTGATTAGTTTTGAAGAAGTATGTATTAGAAATATGGAAACATGCATTCCATTAGAAAAAAATCTTAAAAAATATGAGGTCGCTCCTTTTCACTATTACCGAAGATAGCAAAAACTAGGAACATGATCAGAAAACATCAAACATAAAAATATAATCAGGCATAGAAAAAAAAAAAGAAAAAACGGAAACTTGGATGGAAAAATTTATTATGCGGAAACAGAAGACGACGTGACTTCTCAACACCCAAGAAATATTCCCAAAAATGTTTAACAAGTGTTAAAATCTTGAAAATAAACTTTTCACAGATGTTTAATAACGTTACTTCACTGATATTTTTGATTTCCACAGCATACTCGACATTTTCCATTATCCGTAGCGAACCGACGATTTCCGTAGCATACTCTATGTTTTCTGTCGTCTGGACCGACGATTTTCACACCATGTTCGATATTTTCCGTCGTCCGTAGTTGACTGACGATTTCCATATCATACTCGATATTTTCCGTCGTCCGTAGCGGACCGACGATTTTCATAGTAATTACGTAAAACCCTTAGAACTTGGAATAGCTGAATCTTTCTTTCCACCGCATGGTCTTACTCACCGTCAAGCGGAACGGTGCGCATGGAGAATGTAGTGTGCCAAAGTACCGACGATGACGACGAGGCACGGCCACATTCTGGGGCAAAATGGCGCAAAATCTGCTTTTTGTAGCAAGATGTGCAATTGGCGCAGAATTCCTATCTAGGGTAACTGCATACGCATTACGCAAAAAATTATCAGTTTAATTTTCCCTGACTTTTCCAGGTTTTTGCTAAAAATTTTATTTCTCCCTGATTTTTAGCATTATTTTTGGATTCCCCGTTTTTCCTCGGTTTTCTGGTCGGCTGGCAACCCTGTGATATTTAAAGTACTTGCATGCACAATATCAAACAAATTATCCAAACTTTCTTCAATTTTACATTCACATTTTCTGCTTAGTTCATTCTCGCTTGTCCTACTTTTTTCAGTTTCAGAACTGCTGATATAATTAATTTCAGCTATTTCAAACAACTGCAACAATCTCTAACAGGTATTTGTGCTTTTTTTCAAAAACTGATGCATTCATCAACAAGTGAAATGCTGTCTTGCAAATATAATTCTACCATTCACATATTATAAAGAGGTACTTTTAAAAACATCTCTTTTTGAAGGCAATTTACTGCCTGTAACATGGTTCCTCGGTGGACTGACACAAAAAATAAAATTTTCTGTTGCATCACTTTATTTCTTTTCATACAACATAAATGCATCACCAACACACAGATGTAGAAAATCTAATCTGTATGCAATGATAGAATACTGAAGAGGAAAATTCAGGATGAACTTGAACACAAGGACTAAGTATAACAGGAGATAAGATACTGTCAGACAATCTATTTTAAGAAGCTGTTAAACATTGCAGTGAGTAATGCAGAGCTAACCTATTTTGATCATTTAGAAAAGGGTACATCAATTTGCTTCAGAAGTCCCAATTCATTTAGGAATGAGGTAGTTTTTATTCCCAGGGAACTTTTAGTCAAAGACAGAGGAATACAGAGAAAATGAATCACACTTTACAAAAGGAAAAACATATCGATCATATTGATGAGTCTCCTTATTTGCTACTCCATCTATCTGCTAGTGTGTAGTGTGTTCCTTTACCTGCAGTAACCTTAGAGAAGAAAAATCCCATGATTTGAAAACTCTAACACTTTCTAAACCTTCTGGACACTCTTTTTGGCATTCTTGTACACTGATAAACAGGCAGTGAAATAGAAGCATATTTTTCAAAACTTCAGGCTTAATGCAGCATGTGCAACATTATCATCAAATTTATTCTGAACTTTGATTACTTTAGATTCTCTTATAAAAGAACAAAATGAGGGAATACTTAAAAAAAAAAAAAAAAAAAAAGAAGTTCAAAAATAAGGATTACTTTAATATATATATATATATGAATTTTAATTCTCTCTTAACTTCATAGCACACTGAAGAGCAATTCAATTAGAGATACCTGTCTAGTAACGTGTAGCACCACCTTTTGCCCTGATGACGGCGGCGATTCGTCTCGGCATGGACTCAACAAGACACCGGAAGCATTGGGAAGCCATACGGATCCATGATCCCTGGACAAGTCCCACAGTTCACGAAGATTTGATGGAGGAAGGTCAGAGCCTCGAACATCTCTCTTGATGGCATCCCAGATGTGCTCAATGGGATTGAGGTCAGGTGACATAGTTGGCCAAGGAAATCCAACCATTCGGATACAATTCAGGAGCGATGACACGGTGCATTGTCTTGCTGCAGGATGAGGTCCTCAGTGAGATGTTGGAGATGCACAAACGGGAGCAAATGGTTGTTCAGGATATCCCGGTAATGTTGACCTGTGAGGGACGATATCACATGTACCAGGGGTCCCATTTCAGTCCGTGTAAACAGTCCCCAGACAAGAATGCCCCACCAGCTTGAAGAGTATCCTGCTGGCAAGAAGGATTCATCGCTTCATGTGATTTGCGCCGTACTCGTATCCTGCCATTCACATGTACCAACGTGCATCTCGACTCATCAGTCCAGGCAACATTTTTTCACATGTCTAGGGTCCAGTGGCGATGTTCCCGCGCCCATGCTAATCTTTGCACCCTGTGATGTGCAGTCAGCAGCGGTACCCTCGTGGGACGATGGCTTCTGTACCCCATAGTGAGGAGATGGTTCTGGATAGTGTGGCTGCTTACATGTTTTTGTGCACCAGCTTAACTAGCCGAGTGATTTCTTGCACTGTGGTCCGTCTATCCGCTGTTACAATGCGAGCTAGCCGACGATGACCCCACTCATCCACACCCTGTTGTCCACGGCAGTTGGCCCTTGCAGGGATGGTTTTACCAGATTCGATGTACTCACGGTGCACCCGTGACACAGTGGCTCCTGAAAATCCCAGTGCCTGCACGACTTCCGAGATGGAGTGACCCATTCGTCGGGCCCCGACAATTTGCCCACGATCAAATGCTCTTAGATCCTTCTTCTTACACATACTGCGTCCGACTTTTACTGATTACCATCGCTTCACTCCTTATATTGTCAGATCGCTGCATACGTCATGTTGTTTCCATTTACAGGGCTGCCCACAGCGCCACATTTGCATAACGCCAGCTGTCTCTAATTCAATTGCTCTTCAGTGTACATATGACAGCCGCATATCCATTCATTCATCATTATATATTTCACAGTTAAACTTTCTGATCCGTTCTGCATTTTCATCTTTACAAGTTTGTTGTAATTTAAGATCCGGCATGGGCCTACCCAGCCTTTTAATTTCCAGTTTGTGCTCTAATGAATGAGAGGCGAACGAATGTTTCAGTAAATAATCAACAGTGTTCATGTTCAGAAAGAGAACATTGCAACACTTTACATTTCATTAAAATGCATAAATAAATACTTATCACTTTATCCTGTAAGCTATAAGCAAAATGAAACTGCAGACCGCACCAAGACAGCCACAAAAATCTCAACAGAAAAGAAACGTAAAACAGAGTGGAGGGATGCTTCTCTACTTGTTTGTGTAACCGAGGAGGTCGCCTCCTCGGTTAAATGGGGTAGAGGGACAGTGACGACGCAAGAACGTGTGGGCCAGTTTTCCATGTGTCCCAATGCTACCCTTTCTGCTTTGGGAAAGGGCTTCAGTAGATCTATAACGTGCATGAGCAAGCACCTTTTCAGCCGTGTTGTCGATGAGCCAAGGAAAATTGTGCCCACAGAGCAGCAACGAGTGATGGCGATTCTGAACGTACAGCTGCTTGGCGTAAAGTTTGCAGCTAACTGAATTAAAATTTATTTCCGATCTATTTTTCGATTATAGATTTGACATTTTTTTTTAAATACACCAATATTTCCCTTATGTATTGTGGGTATTGATAAATCAATTATTCCATGATATCTTATGGGTAGAGCACGCACTCACATGCCCCTTAAGACGAGCCGCCACTGGTACAATGTAATATATGGTTGCTAAAGCGGCTCCACTGACAAATGTAATATATGGTTGCTAAAGCGGCTCCACAAGGTAAATATTATTTGGGGGTCTTGTCTCTGTTCCAAAATTTTACACATTCATTGTTTTATCGATTCTTCTATTTCTGGCTGCTCCTGTCCAAGATTTGTTGTGGAATTATGGGGTGGCAAAGCCACAATGTTGACAAGGAGATTTGTTTGAGTAGAGATAATAAAAAATAAAGTGGTATGGCTTGTAACAGATATAATACGTGAGTATTTAGCAGAAATTACCTTTATGGATGGGATTTTGTCTAAGCCCCTACATGACCTCCTTTGCGGACTGAATCTCCATGCTTTCTACAAAGTGGAAAGAGTAAGCTCCAAGATAAATGTTTGGTGCAAGGCGTGTCGTCACAAGCTGTACTGTCCTTTTTTCTTCTCTGATGGAACTGTACGATCAAGACCATACCAGGACATGTTGCATATCTTCTTGGTACCACAGCTGGATAATGATGTCATTTTACAGCAAGATGGAGACCTACCCCACTGGTCATGGAAGTCAGGAACTTCCTCAACAACACATTCAGTGACAACTGGTGTGTCCGCAATGGCCCTATTCCTTAGCCTGCAAACTACTAGGAAGCGATGGCCTCTGATCATTTGTCCGAAAGGGGTCCGGGTTCGAATCCCGGACCGTACTCGTATCCTGCCATCCACATGTACCAACGTGAATCTCGACTTGTCAGTCCAGGCAACATTTTTCCACATGTATAGGTCCAGTGGCGATGTTCCTGCGCCCATGCTAATCATTGCACCCTGTGATGTGCGGTCAAGCAGCAGTACCCTCGTGGGACGATGGCTTCTCTACCCTATGGCGAGGAGATGGTCCTGGATGGTGTGGCTGCTTACACGTTTTTGTGCACCAGCGTTAAATTGCTGAGTGATTTCTTACACTGTGGCCCGTCTATCCGCTGTTACAATGCGAGCTAGCCGATGATGACCCCGCTCATCCACGCGTTGTTGTCCATGGCAGTTGGCCCTTGCTGGGTTGTTTTACCGGATTCGATGTACTCACGGTGCACCCGTGACACAGTGGCTCATGAAAATCCCAGTGCCTGCATGACTTCCGAGATGGAGTGACCCATTCGTCGGGCCCCGACAATTTGCCCATGATCAAATGCGCTTAGATCCTTCGTCTTACTCATACTGCATCCAACACTTACTGATTCCTGTCGCATCACTCCTTATATTGTTGGATCGCTGCATATGTCATGTCATTTCCGTTTACGGGGCCGCCCACAGCGCCACATTTGCATAACGCCAGCTGTCTCTAATTCAATTGTTTTTCAGTGTACATCAGTTCAACTGTAATTCTTCTGCAGAGCTTTAAATCTTTTTCACTGGATTTTTACTTTTTCCTCTTCTATAAAACCTTTTTTTAAATGATATATGCATGATTCATACGCTTTTTCAATCACAAAATACCAGGACTTTTGGATTTTTTTCCAGGACATACGATCCAAACACTCTTATTTAAAACATAGTGAATCGATAGGTCTGTTCAACATGTAACCTCAACAAACAACTTCCTACATGCTTGGGCAAACTTAATACAGAATGCAAAATGTTGAAAAGGATGTCTGCTGCAGCTAATCAGAAACTTAGAATCACAGATAAATACTGAAATACCAAAACTGTCACTGAAAATGTGACCAGGTTTAATATCTACTAAACTTTTATATACAGCATATTACACTGATTTTGAGAAAAAATTATTTCTCTACTTTGGCTTTAGTTCAATTATTGAAGCACATTACAGAATAAAAAAAAAAAAAAAAAAAAAAAAGAACAACTCAAAAATGCATAGGTATTTGGCATTACTCTTGAAATGCTTTCATACACCACACAATTAATGCATAAAATACTATTTATATTTAATTATTTTGAAATAATGCTTACAAGGGAAATTTACGGGTAAGAAAAGGTGAAATATTTGAAACTTTTTCCAAGGACCAAAGGGATTGTTATTTCTTAAACACACAATCATGGGAGCAAGTATTTGTGTTAAATTTTGTTTAGGGAAGGAATTTTCAACATAATATTGATGCTGTAGCCATGTTTTAAATTTGTACTCGCCAGCAAACAAAGTATGCACAAAAATTTCCAATGTGAAATGAAAGAGAATAATGGGAAAACCTTAAATCCAAGGGCTGTGTACTACAACATTCATTAGTGATCATTTTTAGTGATCATTAGTATAACTGGCCATGATCAGAAAACTAATTATAGAAGATGCAAAGTGATAAGTTTGCTCAGAGAATACTAAGAAACAACTAGATTCAAGTTTCTGATATTAAAAAGCAATCTGATTTTATGGCAAATTTTTATATAAAGCATTCATTTGCAAATTTCAGTAAAAGTCAAAGTAACCCATAAAAAAAAAAAAAAAAAAAATCAGCTACTTACTTCCACCAGTGGCTAAAAATATGTTACAAAAATTAAAAAACGGCACAAAAAATGTTTCCCATAGCACAAGGAAGGTACTAGAGACAAAAATATTTTCAAATCGAACAGTTAAAAGAAGAGATATAGGAGGAAACGTGATACACCACTATGCCTTTTAACAGAAGAATTTTGCATAATGGAAAAGTTGAAAACAGGCGAAAAGTATTCTTCATAGCAAAAGCTATGCTACGGAAAAAAACTTTTCAAATACGTCTCCCAGAAGCAGAGATAGCGAGAAAAACGTTTTGACCTTTACAACCCCTAGGGGGAAAGTTGTACATTATTTGAAGAGGATCTTCTTATTGTAGCAAAAATCTTATTCACCCTCCATCTTTATTATAGCGAATGACATACAGTAAAAAAAGAAATTTCTCAATAGGGTTTTTATTGGCAGAGATAAGCTGCAAACGGAAGTACACAAACACCACCTAGTGGCAGAATTGTGAACCACAAACCTCCTTAAATACAAACCTATAGTGTTCCATAAGGTAAATGGTATCTGGTGTTAAAAGAATTTTTTAAATCGGACATTTAGAAGTACAGATATTGAGAAAAATAGATTAAATATTTGAACCCCTAGCGGCGAAATTGTGCATTATTTTGGGAAGAAAATACACACAAGGAGTTTTCATAGTTAGTAGTATCTGATCGAAAGAGAATATTTTTAAATCGTTTTTTTAGTCCCGCAGATATTGCTGTAAACTGAATCATGAGTTTGTGCCCTCTAGCAGTGCACTTGTTTGTTAAGAAATATTTGAAATTATATTAGAAACATTTCACACCAAAAATGTTCTCCAAGAAAAAAATAACTTTTCAAATCGGACTTCTAGAAACATAGATATGGATAAAAATAAGATAAATGTTTACACCCCTGGTGGAAAAATTATGCACTATTTTCAGCAGGAGGTATTCTCAAAAAGTTTTCTGAGGTGAGCGGAATCGGTCCACGGAGGAATTTTTTCAATCAAGTTTCCAGCTCGGATTTTGTTGCAAATACATCAGAAGCAAAAATAAACACTTATGCCCTCTGGTGGCCAAACCATTCTCTACCGAAAATGAGAAATCATATGTAAAACATTTTCCCTCAAGAGCTGTATCCGACACAGGAAGAATTTTTCAAATCAGACTTTTAGAAGCAGAGATACTGGGAAAATTGCGATTTACCCTTATGCCCCTAGCGGAAAATTTATGCATTATTTGAAAAAGGAACTGTAACTAAAATAGTCTTCAATATAAATGCCATGAAAAGGAAAAAGAATTTGTCCAATTGGATATTTAGAAGTAAATATATGAAAGAAAACGCATTTTAAATTCGATACGATCTCCATTTGCGCCCTCTAGTGGCGAAGTTGTGCATCGGAAAGAAAACCGGAGTGCATGGATCATCATTTTCACATTTTAAGCTTCCCAATAGAAAAAGAATTTTACAAATCAAACTAATAATTGCAGTGATATGGTTTCTACGGTCAGACAGAAAGAGTGATAACATAAGCACGATGCAAAAGATGCTAATAACGCAGCTTCAGTCCTCCTAACATACAAGAAAAACAACAGCCCCCCTCCCAGTATTTTGCAGGTGGTGGGGAGGGAAATTTGTCAGACATAAGTTATGCGAGAAGAAAAATCCTCAACTACAAAACATCGTGCAGCGACAAAAAAGGCAGGAATGGATAAAATTCCAAGACATGTAACAGAATTTTAGGACATTTCCAGGATTTTCAGGACGCGTACGAACCATGTATATGTATATTATATGTCTGAACAATTGTTTTCTGAAAGAATCTTTTAATTTATTTTTTGAATTTTTTCTTTTATTGAAGCCAAATTTATTTAGTTTTTTAATGAACTGATATGTTACTTTTACTTTATAAAACAAGAAGGATATGAGTTGCAATCTAACAATATGTCGGTATTTATGAGTGTTTCATAGAGTGCAGTTAAGAGCTTTACTTTTTATATAAATAGTTAAGTCTAAAGAATTTATTTATTTTCCTTCAGGTAGGACTACTGACATGAACTTCAAAGACTTTTCTAAACAAATGAAAGTTGCACTCACATTTTTTTCTTTACCGTCAACAATGAAGAAAATGTCATTGACATATCTTGCATATATATACACTATCTACCAACAAGTAATTGGACACCCCTGCAATCAACGATATCTGCAGTCCGGATACACGTCACGGCCGCCGCCGTTAAATACCGTGTGGGAAACAACAACGCAACCAGTCGCATGCAAGATGCCACGCAGTTCGGAGCTCTCCAATTTCGAGAAAGGTGTAATCGTCGGGTATCACAGAAATGGCCGATCCATACGTGACATATCCAGCGAGTTCAAGTACCAAAAATCGACAGTGGCCTACGTGATTGGCAGGTGGAAGATGAGAGGTGACTGTCGGAATGTGCCCCGACCCGGCAGACCCACAAAACTGGGAGTTAGAGACCAACGGGTGCTGGCCAGAGAAATTCGGAAGAACCACACCAAATCGATGGGCCACATCCGTGAGGAGTTTCAACAGACATCCGGGAGTGTTCTTTCGATTAATACCATCCGTAAGGAAGCCCATTTGCTCGGTTATCATGGATGTGCTGTCGCCTACAAACCTTTGATCACCAAGTCCAATAGCACTGCTCGGCTAACGTGGTGCAAAGAACGTCGACAGTGGACCGTTGAACAGTGGAAACAGGTTCTCTGGAGCGACGAATCAAGGTTCATCCTCTACCGTTCGGATGGCAGGGTCTGGGTTTGGCGTCTGCCTGGAGAACACCTCCTGCCGGAATGTATTGTGCAAACTGTGAAGTTCGGCGGCGGTGGAATTATGCTATGGGGGCGTTTCTCCTGGTATGGCACGGGACCCTTGGTCGCAATTCCTGGTAGACTCAACACCAAGACCTACTGCACCATTTTGGATGACCATGCGCTTCCTACGTTGTGGCAGTTTTACGGGGTGGACCCATGTTACTTTCAGGATGACAATGCCACCTGTGATGTTGTGAGGTCCACCATGGCTTGGTATGGTGACAATGGGGTTAATCGAATGGACTGGCCTGCGCAGAGCCCGGACCTTAACCCTATCGAGCACCTCTAGGACGAGTTGGAGCGTCGACTTAAGAGGTGCCCCCACCGTCCGAAATCGATGAAGGAACTGACCTGTCTTCTCCAAGCCGAGTGGAAGAAAATACCGCTAGCCGCCGTATAATGCCTGGTTGAGAGTATGCCCCGGAGGGTCGCAGCTGTAATCGCAGCTCGTGGATGCTCCTCCAACTATTGAAGGTGAATAAACTTCATTTTTCTTTGCTATCAGAGGTGTCCAATTACTTATTGGTAGATAGTGTATAAGCAGGAATATGGATATTTTATTGAAACAACAGCTTAGGTTGGAAAACAGTTTTTTTATACCTAATGGTTTTACTGGAAGGCTTCCTTTGCACAATTTTATAGCTTGGATACAGTATGCCTGTATACATGCATAAATTTAGATCTTCTGATCAAATTTCTAGCACATGATTTGACAAACTTGTGGTTTTATAAAATATGAGAAATGTGAAACAATGTATTTCTGAAATGCTTCTTGCTTCACCAAAAATTATTTTTTCTAGTTTGAAAATACATTTTACATACAGAAAACTGCACTAGCTATGAGATCACCACTCCTTTTTCTGGTGTTAGCAAATTATTATGTAGGAAAACCTGAAGAGAAAGTTTTAATAAAATCTGCATATTTTTGCCAAGTAATAAAATATACATTGCTGCTGCTTTCTTTATCATTATAAGAACAAAAAGAAAACATACCAGAAAAAAATTGTTAAAAAAATTCTTAAACTTTTCAATTGTCTAGAAGTTTTTGAAGTTCACACCAGAATCAGCATAAAAAAAAAAAAATTCTTACACTTAACTAGTCTCATTCAGATGTATAAAAAAAAGCCCTCAAACACCAATAGATCTTTAGATTGCAATCATATAATTTTGCTTTTATTAAAGTTAATGCAGTACCTGTCTTCACTGAAAAAATACACAAACCTGACTCGACTGAAAGAAAAAAATTCATAAACAAATTAATAAAACTTCTTTTGTAAAATTATTACTCTGATGTGATTATTAAAATGTATTTAAAAAATATTTATCATGCACACACGCACACACACAAACAACTTGCCATAAGAATTTTGAATGCTCCAAAAAATTAATAAGAATTTAACATATGAATAGTACCAAGTCTTAACACAATACAATGATTTATTTATGAGATTGCATATGTAGAAAAGACTTGCGAATATTTCAAGACTTGTTTGAAAGAACATAAATTAGCAATTAAATGTCTAATAAAACTAAATTCGGCACACATAAATAAAAAAGAAACTAGTAACGAAATGAGTGGAGATGCACTAAAATTAAATAGTCACCAACAAGACAGCATATGGAAACCAAAAACGACATGAAATCAAGGATGAATAACCACATACATTGGTCACTGCCAGAGGAGTTGTTCATGTCTTAATTTCCCATTGTCTGGTACATTTTATGTACATAATTAATGCAACTACACAACCATATACACTAATGAGCAATTACATTATGACCACCTACCTAATAAGCTGAAGGACATCCTTCAGCCTGCAAAATATCAGCCACTCAATGAGGTGCCGACAGGTATCCTGGGGTATCTGGTACCATAATGTTAACAGCAGGTCCTCCAGTTCCTGTACATTTCGAAGGGTGGTGGTGGTGATTTAGCGCGAACCCGCTTTTCCATGTCAAACCACAAATGTTTGTTTGGGTTCATGTCGGGTGAATTTGGAGGCCAGGACATTAACAGAAAGTCACCAGCATGTTCCTTGAACCACTCCTTGATGATTCTGGCAGTGCGTTATCCTGTTGGTAATGGCCATCACCAGCAGAAAACACAGTTGTCATAACTGGGTGAACTTGGTCTGCAATGATGTTCAAATACCTGACAGCTGTCAGGGATTGTGCTATTCGGATAATGGGCACTAAAGTGTCTCAAGAAAACATCGCCCACAGCATAACACCACCATCGCCGCCAGCCTGATTCTGCCCAACAGTGCATCCAGGTGCAATAGCCTTCATTGGTAATTGATGTATCCGCGCTCAGCAGTCTATGTGATGCACCAGAAATCTTGATTCGTCAGACCAGGTCATTTTCTTCTAATCATCCACGGTCCAATCTCGATGATCTTGGGCCCATTTCATGCATTGTTGGCGATGACGTGCAGTGAGCCTGGTCGTCTTCGGCTACACAGGCCCATATGCAGAAGGCTGCGGTGAACTGTGTGCTGTGACACATTGCCCTGATCCCCACTGTTATAGCTGCGAGTGATTTGTTGCAGCACTGTGGCCCTGTGTTCACTATGAACAACATGCGACAGTCTCAGCTTCCCTCTGGCATAAATGAGCTGCGGATGACACACAGCTGGATGAAGGTTCATCGTTTGGCCATATGTGCACCACTTTTGATACGTACTCACTACAGCGGCACGTGAACAACCCACAAGTTGTGCCGTTTCCGAGATCGTAGTTTCGAGGCGTCATGCCATCACAATTTGTTCTTCATCAAACTCTGATAAATCTGCAGCTTTTCCCATTCTGACTCCGAACACTCTACCAACTGAAAGCCGGTCCTCGGGTTGTACATATACTGCTCCGTGAATTTCACCTGCATCACTGTTCGGTTTTTAGGCGCCCTCGTTTCTCTAAGCTGGGGTGGTCATAATGCAATGGCTAATTGGGATAACTAATCTTTTAATAACTATTACACACACACAATTACAGCATTCCTAACTACGTACTATTACTTTAAACTACAACTTTGAACTACTGCATCACCCCACTGACATCATCTCTGTTGTTGTTCTAAAACTCCTATATACACTATATTGACAAAAGTCACCGGACACCCTATTAAAAGCAAATGAACGGATCTGCTACATTGTTAAGATGAACGGTACAGCTGCAAACGGTATAAAAACAAGCCTGCAGCTGACCGCGATCATATTGCACTGTGAGGTTGAATGAAATTGGCGGGGAAAAAACTGACTTTGAGAAAGGAAAGATTGTTGGGTGCTATATTAGTGGGTTGTCCACAAGAGAAACCGAGAGGCATTTAAACATACCCAAGACACATGGCGTGCCTGAAGCAGCAACCAAAGGAAATCAGTGATAGAGGACGTCGA
The DNA here is from genome assembly GCA_039090855.1 of Macrothele yani. NCBI lineage: Eukaryota > Metazoa > Arthropoda > Arachnida > Araneae > Macrothelidae > Macrothele > Macrothele yani. Next base: position 84,227,059 of record CM077017.1, read on the forward strand.
AGCCTCAGGAGAGTCGTTACAGCTAATTGACAGAGTACTGCATAAGAGTTTATTGTACAGGTGAGTAAAAATGCTGGAACCTCAGTATGTACATGCACCATTTGCAGAGAACTTCATTCCATGGGTTACCGTGGCCGTGCGGCTGCTCATAAGCCTTTCATCTCTACTCGTAATGCTACTCATCATTTAGCATGGTATAAAGAACATTTATCATGGACCATAGATCAATGGAAATGAGTACTATGGACTGATGAATCCAGATACACGATCCATTACTCTGATGGCCATGTGTGGGTATGGCAGCAGCAGGGGGAACACTATTTACCACAGTGTACTGTTCCTACGGTCAAGTTTGGAGCTGGCAGTGTACTCGTGTCGGGGTGTTTTTCATGGTATGGTCACAGCCCATTGGTTATCGTGGACAAACCTGTTAACCATCACGTCTACCTGGATATTCTGGACAATTATGCCCTACCAACTCTGTGGAACCAAGCCTTGTTGGTACCAGCAGGATAACACACCATGCCATAAAGCAAGGACTGTAACAGTGTGGTTTGGTGACAATTTCGCATCATGCATAGACTGGCCAGCACAGAGCCCTGATCTTAATCCCATAGAGCAGCTATAGAATGAATTAGAGCACTGCATAAGAAGTTTGGAACCAAGGCCTACTACAAAGCAACAGTTAGTGGCAGCATTATGTACTGAAAGAAAGCACATACCTATCAATGTGTTCCAAACTTTGTCAAAAGCATGTCTCGAAGAGTCAGTGCATGCATTAAGGCCAAAGGGGGACAGACACCGTACTAATGTATGTCAATAAATGCTATGTTGTGTTTCTCTTCTAGGTGTCTGGTGACTTTTGTCAATATTGTGTATACTGTATAAACATGTAAATTGATATGACATATGTATGATATGATATAAATAAGATACGAAAATGCTAACTATTCATGTTACATCTCCCCTTTTTTTAAATAAAGGAATAATAAATAAAAATCGAAACCACAAAATTTTAAAGTCTCACCATGATCTTGATATCAATCTGCACTGAATGTTAATGGTCTTAAATATAATTAAACATAGTCTTGCAGATATTTTGGTTGGTTTACAATCCTACCAGATCAGGTAATAGTATGCTGATTATTATGATTGGCACTAACAGGAGGGTTTAGTCTTATTAGTTGGTGCTGTCCTTCTGGTTCCTGTACACTGTTGTCTCCAATGTGATGATCACACACCTTAGTGACCATTTGATCAGTTCTGCTGTGTAAGGCTCTTCCGTTTTTCTCAATTACACTCCCATCTTCTTTCTTCAGTTCATATGATCTAGGTCTGTTGGCCTCAGACAGAATCTTTGCTCTTTCCATTGGTCCTTTACCTTCCTTTTCAATGAAAATACCCTTTCCTGGTTTCAGTTGTCTAAGGTCTCTTGAATTTCGGTCATAATTTTTTTTTCTGAATGCATTGCCTTGCTCTTAACTGTTCTCTGACATCTGTATATTTGTCTGTTGGAAAAAAGTTTTCCTTTGTTGGCATTAATCCATTTATTTTTCTTCCAAACATTATTTCACATGGTGATAGAATATCCCAGGAAATTGGAGTGTTTCTGTATTCCAGCAAAGCCAAATATGGGTTCTTGTTATCATAAACAGCCTTCTATAATTATAATTTTACTGTTTGTATATGTCTTTCTACCATTCCATTAGATTGTGGATACTTCGGGCTGGATGTTCTATGATCAAAGTTCCAAGACTTGGCAAAGCTTTTTAATTCTTTACAAGCATATTGAGGACCATTATCAGAATATACAATTTTAGGAATTCCAAGTCTGGCAAAAAGGATTTTAACAATGTGATTACATTTGTACTAGTAATCTCTGACAGGCTTCCTATTTCCACAAATTTACTAAAATAATCAATAACTATCAGATAATTTTCCCCATGTAAATAATTTAGATCAGTACCTAGAACTTTCCACGAACTATATGGTATATCTTTTGGCATTAAAGATTCTTTTGTGTTTGCTTCCTGAAAGCTTGCACATGTGACAGTGTATAAGAGAAGATTTTCAATTTCTTTTGTCATACCAGGCCAGTACGAAATTTATCTTGCCCTATTTTTACACTTTTCAATACCTATGTGATTGTAGTGAATTCTTTCCATCATTTCTTTCTAAGACTTTTTTGTACTGCAATCTGGGAATTTTTTAGAACCAAGCCATTTGCTTTAGAGTTCTTCTCTGAAGTTGAAATATGGTTTAGCTAAATCAGGTAGTAAACATCTTTGTGATGGCCATCCTTTCCTTATGAAGTCTTGCACTAGTTGTAGTTCCATATCATTTTTAGCTTCCTTTTGAAAAAATTCAATTTTCTGTTCTGTCATTCGTAATGCTTTAAGTATTATTCCGACATGTACTTCAATATCCCCCTTGAAAAATCTTCTTTGCCATTAAGAAAAGATCCTGACATGGCATCTGCCAAGAATAATTTTTTTCGAGGCTTATACTTTATCTCAAAATGATAAGGTTGTAGATGTATGTGCATTCTCTGCAACCTCACAGGTGATTTATTTAAACTTTTCTCAAAAAATAGATTCCAGGGGCTTATGATCAGTTTCAACAATAAAACATTTACCATATAAAAACTGGTGAAAGTTTTCACAACCAAATACATTTTCCAAGGTCTCCTTTTCAATTTGTGCATAATTCTTTTGTGTATCCGTTAAAGATTTTTATTTGGGCCGCGGGTAGCCTAGTGGGCAACGTTCGTGACTGCCAAGTACGAACGCTCGATCCACTAAATATCCGCCGTGCGTCGGACGGAGCACGTTAAGCCGCCGGACCCCGGGTACTGGCCCCCGGTAATAAATAAGGGCGTCTTCCTCCCCCTTTCTACTTCACTTTCGTGTAACTTTCCTATCGGGCACTCTAGCCCAAATCTCCTAGCTTCCAATTTCTAAGGGTTGTTTAAGACCTGGGGGTCAGACACTCCCTTCCTAAAATCCTCTACATATGATCTGATCTGATCTAAAGATTTTGATGCATAAGCCACAGGCAAGTTATTCTGTAGCAATACTGCACCTAGGCTCTCTTGAGAAGCATCTACAGACAGTATGCATAAAAGATCGATATTAAAATACTGCAGAACAGGTTTACATACTAAAAGTGCCTTCAAATTGTTAAATGCTTTCTCATGTGTTGTATCCCATTGCCACAGAACATGCTTTTATAAGAGCTCTCTCAACACACGTCTTCTGAGAAACATTTGGAATAAAATGAGACACATAAGTCACCATTCCAAGAAAGCTCTGTAATTCTTTCACATTTCTTGGTGCTTTCATATTAACTATTACTTATACCTTATCTTCATCTAGTTTAAGACCATTTTTTGAGAACCTAAAAAGCCCATATATTTAACTTCATCCAAACCAACTTTACACTTTCCCAAATTAAATTTTACATTTCTTTCTCTGGCTTTATTTAGAACTTTCATCAATCTTACATGTTCTTTTTGTCTTTTCCCCATATGAGCAAGTCATCTATATAGACTTCAACTCCTTGAATTTTCCCAAATATCTCAGAAAAGCTTCTACGGAAAACTTCTGGAGCACAACATATGCCGCAAGGCATTTTTTTAAAACCGTATCTACCAAACGGAATATTAAATGTTCACTTTGGCATCTTTCATTTTACAAGCAGTTTCTTCAAATGTAGGAATGTGATGTTCTATTAATATATTTTCATTTAAATGCTAAAGACCTAGACAAATTCTGAGGTTCCCAACAGTCATTTTCACAACTACTAATGAATTTATAAATTCCATTGGCTATTCAATTTTTCTTATCACTTCTAGTTTTTCCATTCTTAACAGTTCCTTCTTTTAAAGGCTCCACAAAATTAATAGACACTTCTCTACAAGGTTCAATTTTCCCAACTGATAATTTAATGTCATAGACATACCCATTTAAATTTCTAATACATCATACATACATACATATCACTAAGCTGGTCTCTGAGATTCAGAAGTTAGCTAAAAAGAAATACAAACTACCAGATGAATTTTTAACTGATTATTTACTTACTGTTGCCATATCAAACATCTCCATTCACAGCGATCTTGGCACACAACTTGGGCTTTACGGGCATCCATCACACGACATACATAAGATCTTCTATACTTCATACTTTTTCTCATGCAGACACTCTTGAATCTGATCCTTTCATGGCCTTCCTCTGCCTTTTCTTCCTGCCACTTGGGATAAAAAAGATTTCTCAGTAAGCATCTCATCACTCATTCTTTCAACATGGCCAAACCACCGAAACATATTAGTCTCCACCTTGCTAACAACATTTTGTTTCACATGACACAACTTCAATACATCTTCATTCCTCACACAATCAGAATGTGTCTTGCTACCCCCAGCCCCCTAAGTAACGCATTTCTCAAGCACACAAACAACTATGTTTCTTCTGTGGTACCCAGGTTTCACTACCATACATCGGAGTAGGAACAATTACACTTTCATATACAGCCATGCGGAACTGTCTTGAGAACCCATCATTCCTGTGAAAATTTCCTAAAGCAGCTATCACTTTCAATGAAGAATTCACTCGCCTACTAATTTTTCCATCCAATTTGTTCTTCCTGTCAAACATGCTTCTTAAATATACAAACTCATTCACCTAGTCAGTCACTGTGCCATTTAGACTTATATTACATTGAGTACTACCAGTTCCTTGCTCAAAAACCATAACTTTGGGTTTTCCCTTATTTATAACTCAGTTTGAATTTCATGCACACTTCGAGTATCTGGGACAACATACTCTGCAATTCACTTTTGTTCTCTGCCAACAGGACTGTATCATCAGCATACAGCAATCTGCACACACGGATATTACCAAGACATAAACCAGTATTGTCCATCTTGGCATCACGTATGCATGCATCCATAAATATATTGAACAGCCATGATGACATTACACAACCTTGTCTGACTCCTGCACAAATAAAAAACCATTTTGATAAAATACCATTCATTTGTACACAAGCTCTACTGCCAGCATACATGGCTTTTACACTATTAAGTAGATTCCCAGTAACACCATACTTATTCAATACCTTCCACAAGAGAGTCCTATTTACTCGATCACAAGCTTTCTTTAAATCCATGAAGGCAGCAAAAACTTTGTTGCCAACAGCCAGATACTTTTCAATCATCATGCATAATGCAAAAATTTGGTTAGTGCAGCCTTTACCAGGCATAAAACCACTCTGAACATCCCACACTTTCTCTGATGTAAGACCTCACACTTTTTCAATAATGACCTTACCAAACACTTTCTCTGGCACACTCAGTAGGCTAATACCACAATAGTTCTTGCAGTCAGTCTGATCACCTTTTTCCTTATATAAGGGAATGATGATAGCATCCTTCCAATCCCGAGAGACCATTCCAAACTCCCAGTTATAACTGGCAGATTTCAGTAAACCAGTTAATTACAGTCATCACCATATTTCAACATCTCAACAGTTATGACATTAACTCCCAGAGCCTTACCATTCTGAAAAGATTTTATAGCTTTACACACTTCTCCTGAGATTCCTCCTGTGCTTCCATCTTTCACTGTGACATCATCTGCTTCTGCCTCAGAATCACCTTTGTTTTCTTCATCTAATAACTTACAGAAGTATTCACCGCATCATTCAATTAACTCACTGGGCTCTCATATCATTTCCCCAATCCTATTCTTCACACAACTTACAGCTTTCTTTCCCCTATTTTTCCCCGAGTCTCATGCACTTCCAGAAAGTTTTTCTTTCTTTCCAAAAAGCCAATTCAAACCTTTCCACATTCTCCTTCCTATCTTTTGCCTTATTCTGGCAAACCAGCTTAGCTGCTTCACGCTTCTTACAGCAATATTCACCCACAGAAACTCTACCTTGTAACAGTGACGGCTCGTGGTTGGAAAAATAGGTGAAGAGGTACAAGAGCAGTATGGAAATATATCTACTGTCTACAATGAAAATCCCTTAATGAGGACTTACTTATTTTTTTTTATATTAAATCAATTTTTCTTCCTTTTAAAGCTGCAGATTTGTCGATTATGTCGTCATTAGATGGTTAGATGGTTGTTTCTTCGTGAGCATCAATAAAATGTCTTCCTGAATAGAAATATTTGCCAGAGAAGCAAGTCTATCTTGGGAACTAGTGTTTCTTGAGCACGTCTGTGTTCTTTTAAGAAAACTTCTTTCTACTGGCACACTTGTAGATGGAATTGTTAAACTGAGGAAAACCAATTTATAATCTTCTGTAAAAATGTATTTTTCTCCGTGAAACACTCGGAGTTCTTGAGTCAATATATTCCTTAATTTTTCATCGGCATATACAAGACTCAGTTCATTTTTAAGGCGCTATGTTTTGTAAATATGTTTCCGTAAAAATGTAGATTTTCAAGAGCGCGAGAGGGAAAGCATGCATTAAATTATTCGAATTTGGTTGTGTCAGCAAGTCAGACAAATTGAAGTTTCTTACAGTCTTGAAATCTTATATCCATTTCCATAAGAATGTGGTCCAAAATTTTAAATACAATTGTTTATAATTTTGAAAAATTGTTTCCTGTGTAAGAGCAGCATATTCCCGTGCTTATTTCTGTGATTTGGCTAGCTTTTCTAAACTGTGCTTCAAATAACTCATCGTTCCTTTTATGGCTCAAAATTTCACGAGTTTTTGTTTTTGTTTTGTTTTTTAATTTGAGTTACAACAGTAGTTTATGTTTAGTTATTTTTTCTTCAAAAAGTTCGAATAATAGATCGGTGGAGCCAAAAATGTAAATTCGAAAGTGTTAATATCATTCAAAAACCCCTTGGCAAGATGAATTGATTTTTGTCTGATTATTCGCTATTCATCAGAAATCCGAACACTTCCTTCAATTTATTCCAATCTTCAACAACTACACTTACTAATTTCGAAGTGGAGGACCATCGAGTTTCTGCTATGGTTGGTCTGCATCTTGCGGTTTTGCCACCCCGATGGCGCAGTGGTCTAAGCGATGGCCTCTGATCATTCATCCGAACGGGGTCCGGGTTCGAATCCCGGTGAGGCATGGATGTTGTGTTTGTTTTACGGCACTGGCTCTCTCCCTTTCCTGGAACCAGTGATCCTAAATTAGGGACGGGCAACTGCTTATAGCCCATTGAGTTGCTCACGGTGGTCGTTAAACCTACAATCAATCAATCATCTTGGGGTTGTTGATATAAGTGTTATAAGACCGCTTCACAGAATGGTGAACAAACAGAAGCAACTCCACTGAGGCTTGCAAAAAGTATTCGACACTTAGAAATTTTAGAAAAACTCTGGTGTAATACAAGATTCAAACGATGAACTAAGCAATGAACAAAAATAGCTTGAGAAGCTTTATCCTTGACTTTTTTTTTCTGTAGCCCATTTAAGTGTCCAGATTGTAACATTGTTCTATTTATTTGTGTTGGCAATCAGACTGTTCCAAAATTTTGTGTAGCATTTTGTATAAAGCTCCTGTCGTTCCATCTTCATTCACATCATGGAAACCCAAAAATCCCTCAACCAATACACCTTCCGAATCTACAATAAAAAATTATTTAATTTTTGACGTGATCGTTTATATATTCAGAAATACATTCAATTAATTCATTTTGAATAGTTTTTTATCCTTTCATATTGATTTTCAATTTCTAAAGAACTTCTTCATATCAACAATGAAAGTAATTAAATGAAATTTCCACGATTTATCGAGCCCATGCTTTCGTCAACGCCATGGAATGCTAGTTCTTGTTTGCTCAAATACAGTATATACTAATACTGCATCAACCACTGTCTGCAGGAAAAGTCTATTTAAACGAACGTTTTCATTAAAATGCGTTTTCAAAAGCCTAGCATTTTTCCTCAGGGCATCGGCAATGGTGTTTTGAATTTTTTCAAAATTCCTTAACATTAATCCGCATTTCAGGTGTTCGCTAGAATCACGATGTTTATGAAGTGACCGTGTTACGCTTAATAAATCTGAGAATCCGTCTTTATTCCATGCCGAATGTTTATTATTAAAAAGTAAGCAGGGCCAAAAAAAAAAAGAAAAAAAAAAAAAAAATTTAACATTCGCTCCACCGTGATCTCTCACAACTTTACGCTAAAAAACTGAAAGATGCAGAGGTAAAGCGCATGAAGCTGAAACACTTCACTTGAGCGAGCAGATTGGGAGGGTGACATCACGGTTACCATGGCAACTCAGCGGACAACTGCAGACTTCCAAAAATTCTTATTTCGGCTCTTCACTTGCACTGTTTTGCGTATAAGGATTTGTTTTCCGTATTGAGCGCGCCATGTGAATTAATATCTATTCAAAATGTTGAGTATTTTGGAACTGAATAAAGGCAAAAAGAATATATTATAAAAAAATACTGAATAAAACTTTATTTTGAGTAAAATAGGTGAAGAGGCACTTCACCTACTTCACCTGAAAAGCCGCCACTGCCTTGTAACATCCCCAAATAGGCTTCCTTCTTTCTTTTTACTGCCTCTTTAATTTCACTATTTCACCAAGCATCACCCTCATTGTTACCAACTATTGTGGTGCCACAGACCTCTTCAGCAGCAGTGACAACACAGTTCTTAAAACATTCGCATTTCTTTCCTACATCCCTCTCACAAGGCTTCAGCTTCTTCAGTCGTTCTCTGAGTAAGTCAAAATAACACTGGTGATTTTCAGGGAGCCTTTCAACCTTTATTCTTTCCATCCTGGGCCTCTTCCTATTTATTCTCATCCAACCAACATTCAGTTTCACTCGTGACACTAGCAAGAAATGATCAGAACCAACATTCGCACCTCTCATCACACGAGTGTCAACAACTAAGTATTTCAGACGCTGATCGTAGACAGCAAAATCTATCACACTCTTTTGACCAAGAGTACGATTTTCCCAAGTATGTGTGTGGATATACTTGTGGTTGAAAATGTATTAGATACACACAAACCATTCTCAATGCAGAGTTCAATTAATTTTTCACCATTATCATTCACACAAGTATAATTAAACTTACCCAGAATGTTATCAGAAATTGTATTCTGCACACTTACTCTAGCATTGAAATCCCCTGCTATTATAACTTTCTCTTTAGTACCAAACTGGCTCAAAACAGCTCTCAGCTCATTAAAGAAATCTTCCTTCTTATCAGAAGGTTCAGATTCAAAAGGAGCATACACTACTACAATTACTATTCTCTGAAGTTTCACTTTCAAATTAATCCAAAGAATTGTCTCACTTATGCAGCTATAGTGAAGCAAGTTGTTCTTTATCTTTTCACTTAAAATCACACCTACACCAACCTGTCCTCTCATGTTATCCAATACTCCAGACTCATCATTCCATTCATTTATTTTATCCCAATTTCCTTCTTTTTGGTTTTACTTACACACAGCACATCCAATCTACACTTATTCATTTCTTCAATCACCTCATTCATCTTGCCATTTATACCTCTAGTATTCCATACACCAATCTTACACTCACTCAACCGAGATTTCTTTCTTGCATGTCCTTTGGAAGTTCCAGTCCGATTCCGTGGAGGACCGTTTTTCTCAAGTGTGGTAGGTCCACCATATCCCACTTTAGAGTCTGGAGCATTGTATCTTTGTGTCTTTTTAATTAGGTAAGTACACCAGTGTGGGGGATTAGCCCGCAGCTGATGGTTCCAGTTGGTCACTCAACCTAAGGGTACTGGAGCAAAACCCAGCGAGTTGGGGTCTTTTTGCGAATGTCCCACAGAACTAGATGGTACCTCTCCATGATTCACAGAGGCCCTTGTTGCTGTTTTGTGTGCCATTGTTGCCCGTGGAGTGCCCAGAGGAGGCAAACCCATCTCTCACTAAGACCGCCCATAATACTTGCACAAAGGCTCAGGAAGATCTTTTAAATGACATGAAACAGAATTAAGTCTTTGAACTAAATTAAGTTTCTGTAATGTTGGCAATCCTAGAATATGAGGTACATGTGTATCACACTCAATAACTTGAAATTCCATTTCAGCTTTAACTATCTTGGATGTTTCACATCTTAACAAACATTTTCCTACTACTTCAATTTTAGAGCCATTGTTATAATTACTCAAGTTTGCTTTTGATTCAGATAAAGAAGTATTTCTCAACTTCAGTTGTTTAAACTTATGCAATTGCAACATATTATACTGGGTCCCAGTGTCCAACTTAACATGTAGATATTTAAACAAATTTATTCTAAGTTTCTCGAACCAGTCTTTATTATTATTGGAGTTTTGACTATGTTCTTTAACAGCTCGTTAGATACAATCATACAGCATCTTCAACTAGACTGCTGTAATTTTCAGTGCCCTCCAAATTTTTACTTGCATAACAAACCCTTTTATTATTGGTATTAAAACAAATTTTGTTATAAGCAGGACAATTATACATTTTATGGAATGTACACATCTCCCACAGGTTTTAACAGCATTTTTCTTATACTTGTAATTCTGATCATATTTGTTTTCATTTTTATTCAATACCGTATTTTGCAGTTCCACTTGTGGGTTTTTCTGGTGTACCACAGATTTTCCAGGGATTTCACATTTAACAACATCAAATTTATTTTCTTCGCTCAATGACGATGATGGGCAAAACACGTAACAATATTAACAAATAAAAGGTAACTTCATCACGCTAGTTACGAACTTTCTTGTAAATTTTTTTCATTTAACGTAACTAGCGTGATCAAGTTACCTTTATTTGTCTTCGCTCAATGTTTTAAGTTGTAATTCAGCCAATTCTGATGCTTTACATATCTTTATACATTTTTCTAAAGTTATCTGACCTTCCCTTAATAACCTATCTTGTAATCCCTTGGAAATTCCACTGATAATTCTATCTTTTATTAAACTATCTCTCATCTCTCTGAACCCACAACATATACTAAACCTTTTTAAGTGAGCTAAAAATTACTGAATGATTCATTTATTTTATGTGTTAACTACATACGTCTATCCACACTTTCATTAGATTGTGGCAAGCAATATATTTCAAATGCATCAATTACTTTATCTATATTATTCTTATCATTGTCACTCAAATCATAAGTATTATATTTTTCTGTTTTTTTTTATTGGAGGTTTAACGACCACACACAGTAAGCAACTGAATGGGGATATAAGCAGTTGTCCATCCCTAATTTAGGGTCACTGGTTCCAGGAAAGGGAGAGAGCCAGTGCCGTAAGACAAACACAACATCCATGCCTCACCGGGATTCGAACCCGGACCCCTTTCGGACGAATGATCAGAGGCCATCGCTTAGACCACTGCGCCACCGGGGCGGCTTCTAATGTTTCTTCCCAATCACACGTAAAAATATTGCCACTTTGGTTTCTGATGACTTAGTATTTCCTCCAGTTGCTAACATATAAATCATAAATTTCTGTTTCCATTTCTTCCAATTTTCGGATAAATTACCTTCAAAATTTAAAGGATTAGGAGGTTTTAAGCCATCCATATTATGATTTATAGCAAAGTTCTAAAGTCAACAAATGCTGTTCTCTTTACTTCTTCAGATTTGCTTTTATGTATCTTGAAAACTTACCAGCAGCAAACAAGTTGCAGTTATTACAACATAATCCTAGAAATGACAGTTGCATCTAACGGCTGTCATACTGCAACATGTCTTAATTTCCCATTGTGTGGTACATTTTACGTGCATAGTTAATGCAACAACACAACTATATAACTTGGAATAACTACTCTTTTAATAACTATTACACACACACCATTACTGCATTCCTAACTACATACTACTACTTTAAACTACTACGCCACACTACTGACACCGTCTCTGTTGTTCTAAAACTCCTACATATATATATCATCATCATCATTGTCAACCATTATCAATCCACTGCTGGACGAAGGTCTCCCCAAGTTTCCTCCACAACGGTCTGTCTTGTGCCAGTCTCCTCCATGTCACTCCCGCATACTTTCGAATTTCATCCACCCATCTTCCATGTGGTCTTCTTCTGGGTCTTTTCCTGTCCCTTGGAATCCAATCTAAAATTTCGGCTGTCCATCGATGGTCTGTCCTTCTGGCAGTATGTCCAGCCCATTGCCATTTCAGGGATTTACCTCTGATCATGATGTCTTCCACTCTTGTCATTTTTCGGATCCACGTGTTCCTCTTCTTATCTCTCCTGGTTACACCAAGCATGCACCTCTCCATGCTTCTTTGAGTTGTCTGCAGCCTTTGTATGTCTCTTTTAGCTAAGGTCCACGTCTCTGCACCATACGTAAGCACTGGAAGGATGCATTGATCAAACACTTTTCTTTTAAAACATAATGGCATATTGCTCTTGAAAATTATGCTGTTTCTTCCAAAAGCTCTCCAGGCAAGTTTTGTACGCCGATTAATTTCTTCATCAATGTGACCCTCACTTGATATCTGCTGTCCAAGATAAACGTACGTGTCTGTTATCTCCAGCTTTTCTCCATCAATCGATAAATCTTCATTTCTTGTAAAAGCATTGTACATCACCTGTCTTCTGAAAGTTCATTTTTAATCCCACTTCTTTACTCTTGTCAGCAAGTTCCTGGATCATACTCTGTAGCTCTGATGGGGTAGTTGCAAAAATGACTATGTCATCAGCAAAACGAAGGTGGGTTAGATAATCTCCATTAATCTTTATCCCTTTGTTTTCCCAGTTCAGTGATTGAAAGACATTTTCCAATGTGGCATTAAAGAGCTTCGGAGATATGGTGTCACCCTGTCTCACTCCTTTTCCAATTTTTATGTGTGTTGTATTTTCAAACAGCCGAATCTTTGCACTTGCATTTTCATAGATGTTATTAATAATATTAATGTATGCATCTTCAATACCGCAGGATTTCAGAGCCATTGTAACTGCTGGTTTCACCGAATCAAAGGCTTTTTCATAATCGATAAAAGCCATGCACAATGGAAGTTCATATTCCCTCGCTCTTTAAATTAGTTCTCTCAGTACGTGGATATGATCTATTGTGCTGTAGCCACTCCTGAATCCAGCTTGTTCTCTCGGTTGAGCCATGTCCAGTGTTACCTTCAAGCGGTGTGAAAGAACTTTAGTGAAGATTTTATAAACCACCGATAGGAGGCTGATAGGTCTGTAGTTCCTGAGATCCTCAATGTCACCTTTTTTATGTAGCAAGATCATTGTAGCGTTGTTCCAATCCTCAGGAATTTTCCCTTCATTAAGGCATCGAGTGAAAATTTGAGCGAGTACTGTTTCGATTTCTCCACTTGCTTCTTGTATGATGTCTACAGTAATTCCATCTTCTCCTGGAGCTTTCCCCCGCTTCATGTTCTTGATTGCACGTGCAACTTCTGCTGGGAGAACAGGAAGAACTCTGGTACTGGTACCTTTCATGATGTTTGGAATACATGTATCATCCCTTTCATATAATTTGGAGTAGAAATCTTTCACTCTTGTCAAAATTTCGCCTCTATTTCTTGTTACAGAACCATCTTCTTTTCTCAGTGCCATAATCTGTTTTCTTCCCTTACTGAGATGTCCCTTTGCTATCTTTAGGCTTTGGTTGTTTTCAATTGCTTTCCTCACTAGTTCACAATTGAATTTCCTTACGTCTTCAGTGAAATTTTTTCGTACTGTCTTGCATAGCTCTATATATTCCACTTTGGAAGTCACATCTTCTTTAGTTGTCCTCATCTCTCTTCTTTTTTGCATCAACATTTTGGTTTTTCCTGATAATTTGTTCACATGCAACGTGTTCTTAGACCCTGCTAATTTTGTTGCTGTTTCCATAAGAGCTTTGGTTACTTTTCTGTTAACTTCAGAAATATCCACTTCTTCTGATGTTCGGCCTTCTAAAGCAGAGAATCTGTTCTTCAGTTCCAACTTGAAGGTATTATGGTGTTTTGTAAGGTTGGTTATGTCAATACATTTTGTTTGTCTTATGAGCTTGCCACGTTTGAGTTTAGTGTTGAGGTGCATATTACATCTCACCAATCTATGGTCACTACCTGTCTTAAACTTGTTTAGCAAACTGCAGTCTTCTACGACGAATTTTTTGTTACACATAATAAAATCAATTTCACTTGTCATCCCATTTGGATGTCTCCATGTCCATTTCCTGTGTGGCTTTTTCTTGAAAAAGGAGTTCATGATGAAAAACCCTTCTGCCTCTGCAAACTCAACGAGACTATTTCCACGCTGGTTTCTGTTGCCGTGACCGAATTTACCTACTGAAGTTTCATTTTGTTGCCGTTGCCCTATTTTTGCATTGAAATCTCCCATAATTATCTTTAAGTGCTGCTTACCTTTATTATTTAGATGGCAAATTTCCTCATAAAATTCTTCAATTTCTTCTTCAGGATGACTTGTGGTGGGTGCATAAGTTTGAATAATCTGAGCCTGGTATCTTCAAGAGTTGGATAACGAGTCGTGCAGCTCTGTCAGAGGAACTTTCAACTTCTACAACTTTATCCTTCAGTTTCTTGTTTATTATAAATCCAACACCACTAGTTCTGCCAGTATCTGTCCCACGATAGTAGAAGAGATGTCCACTTTTCAGTTCAATGAGATCTTCTCCTTTTCTCCTTACCTCACTTAGCCCGACGATGTCTCACTTGATCCTTTGTAGTTCCTCTTCCAATTCAAGAAGCCTTGAATCAGAAGATAGGGAGCGTCCATTATATGTAGCCAAGGTCAGCATCAGATGGCATCCTAGTCCGGTCCTCCGGGGATTCTTAGCACCCTCTGCCTTCATGTCGCACTGGCCGCTGCCTTGGCCAGGTACATTCCAGCTGCCGGAGACTGAGGGCCAAGATTTAAGTTGTGGAGTCATTTTGGAGGAGTTTGACCATAACTCACCACGCTGGCCAAGCGGGTTGGTGAGTGTGGGATAGCATTTCCTCTAATCCCGATGGTATAGTTATACCGCTATTGGCGGTCGTCAGAGCCCCTTTAGTGGGAACAGGATGCACCACGAGAAGGCGGGGTTGACATTTGTCAAGGAGAGGCTGTGATGTTACGCATCACCTGACCTTACATCCCATATATATATATATATATAATATGCCATCGGGATTAAAGGAAATGCTATATACCATAGGGATTAAAGGATAACTATACCATCGGGATTAAAGGAAATGCTATATACCATAGGGATTAAAGGATAACTATACCATCGGGATTAAAGGAAATGCTATATACCATAGGGATTAAAGGATAACTATACCATCGGGATTAAAGGAAATGCTATCCCACACTCACCAACCCGCTTGGCCAGCATGGTGAGTTATGGCCAAACCCCTCCAAAATGACTCCACAACTTAAATCTTGGCCCTCAGTCTCCGGCAGCTGGAATGTACCTGGCCAAGGCAGCGGCCAGTGCGACATGAAGGCAGAGGGTGCTAAGAATCCCCGGAGGACCGGACTAGGCTGCCATCTGATGCTGACCTTGGCTACATATAATGGACGCTCCCTATCTTCTGATTCAAGACTTCTTGAATGGAAGAAAAACTACAAAGGATCAAGTGGGACATCGTCGGGCTAAGTGAGGTAAGGAGAAGATCTCATTGAACTGAAAAGTGGACATCTCTTCTACTATTGTGGAACAGATACTGGCAGAACTAGTGGTGTTGGATTTATAATAAACAAAAAACTGAAGGATAAATTTGTAGAAGTTGAAAGTTCCTCTGACAGAGCTGCACGACTCGTTTTCCCAGCTCTCGAGAAGATACAAGGATCAGATTATTCAAACTTATGCACCCACCACAAGTCATCCTGAAGAAGAAATTCAAGAATTTTATGAGGAAATTTGCTATCTAAATAATAAAGGCAAGCAGCACTAGAAGATCATTATGGGAGATTTCAATGCAAAAATAGGGCAACAGCAACAGAATGAAACTTCAGTAGGTAAATTCGGTCACAGCAACCGAAACCAGCATGGAAATACTCTCGCAGAGTTTGCAGAGGCAGAAGGTTTTTTCAACTTGAACTCCTTTTTCGAGGAACAGCCACACAGGAAATGGACATGGAGACATCCAAATGGGACAAGTGAAATTGATTTTATTATGTGTAACAAAAAATTCGTCACAGAAGACTGCAGTGTACGAAACAAGTTCAACACAGGTAGTGACCATAGATTGGCGAGATGTAATATGCACCTCAACACTAAACTCGAACGTGGCAAGCTCATAAGACAAACAAAATGTATTGACATAACCAACCTTACAAAACACCATAATACCTTCAAGTTGGAACTGAAGAACAGATTCTCTGCTTTAGAAGGCCTAACGTCAGAAGAAGTGGATATTTCCAAAGTTAACAGAAAAGTAACCAAAGCTCTTATGGAAACAGCAACGAAATTAGCTGGGTCTAAGAACAAGTTGCATGTGAACAAATTATCAGGAAAAACCAAAATTTTGATGCAAAAAAGAAGAGAGATGAGGACAACTAAAGAAGATGTGACTTCCGAAGTGGAATATATAGAGCTATGCAAGACAGTGCGAAAAAGTATCACTGAAGACGTAAGGAAATTCAACTGTGAACTAGTGAGGAAAGCAATTGAAAACAACCAGAGCCTAAAGATAGGAAAGGGACATCTCAGTAAGTGAAGAAAACAGATTATGGCACTGAGAAAAGAAGATGGTTCTGTAACAAGAAATAGAGGCAAAATTTTGACAAGAGTGAAAGATTTCTACTCCAAATTATATGAAAGGGATGATACATGTTCTCCACACATCATAAAAAGTACAAGAGTTCTTCCAGTCATCCCAGCAGATGTTGCACATGCAATCAAGAACATGAAGCGGGGAAAAGCTCCAGGAGAAGATGGAATTACTGTAGACATCATACAAGAAAAAAGTGGAGAAATCGAAACATGACCACTGCAATACTTTGCTGTTTTTTCATTTTTTAAACAAATTGACTATTTTAAACGTATCTAGATTTTAGCCCTATCATCTTACTCATTTCTCAGTTTTACTGAATCAGCTAGATTTTAATCATTGTATCATGTTTTTAATACTGTTTGTTTCATTATCTTTTTTAGCCCTTCCATCGTTCTCATTTTTCAGTTTTACATGATCAGTCAGATTTTAAGCTTTTTACCACATTTTTAATACTGTTTGTTTGTCTTGTGTCTGGCGCTCTTTGGCCAACCATGGCCCTTGCGCCATAAAAATCAACCAACCAACCATCAGAATTTCGGTTTTTCCTGATAATTTGTTCACAAGCAACTTGTTCTTAGACCCAGCTAATTTTGTTGCTGTTTCCATAAGAGCTTTGGTTAGTTTTCTGTTAACTTCAGAAACATCCACTTCTTCCGATGTTAGACCTACTAGAGCAGAGAATCTGTTCCCCAGTTCCAATTTGAAAATATTATGATGTTTTTTTAAGGTTGACCGTGTCAATACACTTTGTTTGTTTTATGAGCTTGCCACGCTCGAGTTTAGCATTGAGGTGCATCTTGCATGTTACCATTTTATGGTCACTACCTGTGTTGAACTTGTTCAGCACACTGCAGTCTTCCATGACAAATTTCTTGAAACACATAATAAAATCAATTTCACTTGTCAATTTATTGGGATGCCTCCATGTCCATTTTCTTTGCGGCTTTTTCTTGAAAAAGGAGTTCATGATGAAAAACCCTTCTGCCTCTGCAAACTCTGAGAGTATTTTCACGCTGTTTTCTGTTGCCATGACCGAATTTACCTACTGAAGTTTCATTCTGTTGCCCTATTTTTCCATTGAAATCTCCCATAATGATCTTCAAGTGCTGCTTGCCTTTATTATTTAGATGACAAATTTTCTCATAAAATTCTTGAATTTCTTCTTCAGGATGACTTGTAGTGGGTGCATAACCTTGAATAATCTGAGCCTGGTAGCTTCTCGCGAGTTGGATTACAAGTCTGGCAGCTCTGTCAGAGGAACTTTCAACTTCTACAACTTTATCCTTCAGTTTCTTGTTTATTATAAATCCAACACCACTAGTTCTGCCAGTATCTGTCCCACGATAATAAAAGGGATGTCCACTTTTCAGTTCAATGAGATCTTCTCCTTTTCTTGGTGTCATGGTTGATACCAGTAGTGGTATCAACCATGACACCAAGTGGGTGCCATGGAGGATCCCCAAAGCCCCTGGTCGCTGCAACAAGTGACAAGTCGAGCCCTGCATCACGAGCTACGGCCGCCATACGAAGACCGAAGGTTGGAACACACGAGGGCCGGTTCTCACATAAATGAGCATGCTGAGGATGGAAAACTGCACCGTACAAAGGATGGTCTGGAAGAGACCAAAGTTTTAAGTAAAAGTGAATAGACAGCTGCAGACGACGTACTTCAAGCGATGGTTCGTTCGCATCAGCGTAAAGGCTGGGAATTGGAGATGTTCGAAATGCTCTCGAACAAAGACGCAGTGCTTGATGGTGAATAGTGTCCAAAGGCCGGAGAACGGAACGGCGAGCAGAGCCAAACACGATACAACCATAATCCAGTTTCGACCGTATTAAGGAATGGTAAATGCGAATTAAAGACATCCTGTCTGCGCCCGAGACTCTCGAAAGGATCTTAAGAATGGATAGAGCCCGCAGACAGGAAATCTTGAGCCGCCGAACGTGCGCACAGAACGTAAGTGCACGGTCGACGGTCAGCCCAAGGAACTTGGTCTCCGGCAAAACTGGTATGGCTGCACGGTCTAAAAACAGCTCTGGGTCAGGATGGAGGTCGCGCCTCTGGCAGAAATGGACACACGCTGTCTTGTTGGGAGAAAGAATGAAACCATTGCTATTCGCCGCTTTAAAGATCTGGTTAATTGCAGACTGCAACTGCCTTTCAATAAAATGCATGCTTGATGACGAGCAGAAAATGTGCAAGTCATCAACATAAACAGTAGCCGAAACCGCAGGAGGAAGATTTGTGAAAAGACAATTAATGCGAAGGATGAACAATGTGACAGATAAAATGCAACCTTGAGGAACACCTTGTTCTTGGGAAAACAGTGCCGAGAGCGTCGTACTCAGGTGCACCTGGAACACCCGATTGCGAAGGAAATTTACAATGAAGGTTGGAAGATTCCCTTGCAACCCGCATGCGTGGAGGTCACGGATAATACCGTGCCGCCACGCTCGATCATAGGCTTTTTCAATATCGAAGAAAACGGACACCAGGTGCTGCTTGCGCACGAACGCCTCGCGCACAGATGTCTCAAGGTGCAGGAGATGATCGTGAGGTGAACGATGACGGCGAAAGCCGCTTTGTGATGGTGAAAGTACTTGATGATATTCTAAAAAATGAACTCACCGGGAATTAACCATGCATTCAAGAACTTTACACAGACAGCTAGTGAGAGCAATTGGACGATAACTAGAGGGAGACTTGGGATCCTTGCCAGGTTTGGGAAAAGGCAGAACAACTGCTTTTCGCCAAGATTCTGGGAAACTGTGCTCCGACCAAATAGGATTGTAAAGGATTAAGAGATTCTCGAGAGATGACGGAGCATGACATAATGGATGCCATTGGGACCGACCGATGTAGCGCCGGACCGATGCAGAGCCACCCTGAGTTCGACCATGCTGAAGGGGGAGTTATATCCAGTGTCGAGAAAAGGCGCAAAGGAGATTCTCAGGCGTTCCGCAGTGGATTTAATCCTCAGAAAGGAGGAAGGATACGCCAGGTCACTCGACACGGAGGCAAACGCCTCCCCCAAACAATCAGCAATCTCCCTGACTTCAGCATATGTGCAGCTGTTACTCTCGAGAATGGAGATCTGGTGAGAGCTGTAGTTACCCCGGATCTTACGAATCTTGTCCCACACACTTTTCGAACTGGCACGTGAAGTGAGAGATGAAACACACTGGATCCAAGACTCCCTCTTGCTACGTCGACGCACCAACCGAGCATAGGATTTTGCTCGTTTGAATGTAACGAGATTAGCATCGGTTGGATAACGCCGAAACGTAGACCAGGCCTTATGTTGAGCTCTCCTAGCCGCTGCGCATTTAGGGGTCCACCAAGGCTTCGGACTTCTGGAGAGTGTCGTAGATGTTTTTGGTATAGAAAGATCAGCTGCCTGAAGAATACAATTTGTGACTTCAAGAACCGCTGCGTCGATTGACTCTTGGGTCACCATTGCAGAAGAGATCAAAGCTGACGGTGTGAAGACCTCTCATCTTGCATGCTTCCATCCTCCAACGAGGAGGGCGGGAGGCAGAAGATGGCATGTTCGCATGATGCGAGAGAACAATTGGAAAGTGGTCGCTCCCGTGGATAATTGATGGTGATCCCAAGGTCAAATCGATCGCACTGAAGGATCGTGTCGGTTCATGGAAGTACGTGTCAGCACCGGTGTTGAAAAGGCACAAAGAGGCCGAGGACAGAAGAGACTATGCGACGACCTCTCGTGCTGATGCTGACACTACCCCACAAATGATGATGGGCATTGAAGTCACCTAGTAGAAGAAAGGGTGAAGGCAGCTGATCAACCAATCTCTCCAGTACAGAGACGCTCACGTTCTCGTCCGGCGGCAGATAGACACTGCAGACAGTAAGAGGTACAGGCATAGAAATACGAACCGCCACGGCCTGCACAGTTGTGGAAACCGCGACGGAAGATACCGGAACCCTGTGAGGGACAAGAATAGCGACTCCCCCACAGGCTATATTTCCAGACAAGTTATCTGTCCGAAATGCACTGTAGCCTCGAACTGAAAGCAGGTCTGATGGTTTAAGTTTTGTTTCCTGTAAACAAAACATACCGGAGAGTACAATGAAAGCAGATGTTTCACTTCATCAAAACTCGTCCGAAAACCTCGACAGTTCCACTGAATGATTAAAGCCATGGCTATAAATGAAATGAAAATGATCACACGAAGTCAGGCTCCATCACCTCTGATGGGGGTTCCCCCAGATCTGGAGGCGTGTGACCAGGGGCCAAGATGGGAGCATGCTTTGTCCCAAGTGGCTTAACGGGAGGCACACGATGCTGAGTCGTTTG
This sequence comes from Macrothele yani, assembly GCA_039090855.1. Taxonomy (NCBI): domain Eukaryota; kingdom Metazoa; phylum Arthropoda; class Arachnida; order Araneae; family Macrothelidae; genus Macrothele; species Macrothele yani. The sequence goes on from CM077017.1 coordinate 84,248,077, forward strand.
CTGAGATTTTGGAGAATAAATGCTTTTCTTATCCTGAGCTTTGTTTTTTTGTTAGAAGTGGCCTGAGTTCCCTTGTTGGTGGTGGGACGAGTCTGCTTCGGCGAAGTGATGGGTGGCGCTTTCAGACCCCTAGCTCGAGACTGGAGTGCCTCCAGTCCGGCTGCAATGATTTCGTTTACATTGTATGGACATTTAGGGGGGATCTGAAATGTCGGTCTGAATGGCAACCGTAGATTTGGCAACCACCACTGAAGCGTATGATCGCCGATCAGATATAACAGGAACCACTCTTCTTCTGGCCTCAGGATAGGAAATATTTTCCACCGTTTTGAGCCTTTGGATTTCTTTCTCCTCCTTCCACTTGGCACAATCTTTGGCTGATGCTGCGTGTGAACCCTTACAGTTCATACAAAACTCAGCCTCGGTTACACATTCTGACACAAGTTGCTCTGTGGCACCACAGCGTCCACACCTAGGATTGCTCCTGCACGACTGCTGAGAATGGCCGTACGACTGACACCTAAAACATCTCAACGGGTTAGGGATGTACGGGCGTACTTCTAGGTGGAGATACCCTGCCTTGATGGACATAGGCAGGGAAGGGCTATCAAAAGTTAAAATGATGTTCCGGGATGGGACGGACTGCCCATTCCGCCTGAATAGAATACGCCGCACACCCGTAACGTGTTGACTCCTCAGTTCTTCTAGTAGTTCTTCCTCAGCACACTCAACAAGGTCCTGAGAGGAGACAACACCTCGAGATGAATTTAGGTATCCATGGGGTGTTATTTCGACCGGAGTCTCAAGCAGCGTGGCGGTGTTAATAAGTGTGGAACAGTAGGCCACAGTGGACATTTCTACCAGATCTCCAGATTGGAGCTTCTTTACGCTCTTAGGAGAGCTTGCAATGGATTGAAGAGCTTTATTTATCCAAAATGGACTTTTGGCACTCAAAGGCTTTGAAGGTTCCAATGAGTGCACAAAAAAGAATCTAGCATTTGAACAATCAGGGACATGTTTTTTTGCAGAAGGGGATGAGCCTTCCTCCATACCTCTTTTGCTTTTTGGTTCTTGGGAAATTTTTGTTTTCATCCATGAAAAAATTTGATAATTCGTCCGCCAACTTCCCCACCCACAATCGAGCCCAACGAGGGAGAGCCAGAGGTCCGCAAGGCCAAGTGGACACAGGACACGGATCTAGGGATAGCAAGCGGATATAGCAAGTTGATAGGGCAGACATGCGCTCGGCGTGCGCCCAGATTTTCCCATGCCTGGGGAACACCCCTATGGCACGCCCACCCTATCCCCAGACTCACCCTGTCGTGCAAAACGACAAGCCGTTAGAGGTCTGGGCTCCACTCGGCCACAGACCTCATTGACTAGGAGTGGGTTAGTTCCTAGCCGCCCGTTTAGGGTGAAACAGGGGACAAAGAGGAGTGTTGGCATCTGGAGACACTACAACCCGGCCCCCAGAAACCTCAGCCTCCAGCATCCCCTTTTCCACCTTACGGGTCACCGCACACGGCAAACGTGCAGGTAGGTCTAGCTAACCAGCTCGGAAAAACAAAAGGAATATAAAATGGAGAAGACAGGAAAGAAAAAGATAAACTCAAATCCAGAGCTGGCGTATAATCACAACCTCAGCAACATACAACTGAGGCGGGAGCGTGTCACGTGAAAAAACAAAAAAACATAAAAAAAATGTGAAAATTCACATCTAGTACATGTCGGCTCGGGCCGTGGGGACGCCATCCCCCAGCAGCTGGATGAACAGCTGTCCCTTCGGTAACATAATCGTACAAGACGAAAAAGTAAGATGTTCCGTCACAAGGTCAGCTCGGGCCGTGGGGGCGCCGCTCCCCAAATAACCGGTTATCCCCGTGCGGGGCAAAATTCTGATGCAAAAAAGAAGAGAGATGAGGACAACTAAAGGAGATGTGACTTCCAAAGTGGAATATATACAGCTATGCAAGACAGTACGAAAAAGTATCACTGAAGACGTAAGGAAATTCAACTGTGAACTAGTGAGGAAAGCAATTGAAAACAACCAAAGCCTGAAGAGAGCAAAGGGACATCTCAATAAAGGAAGGAAACAGATTATGGCACTGAGAAAAAAAAATGGTTCTGTAACAAGAAATACAGTCAAAAATTTGACAAGTGAAAGATTTCTACTCAAAACTATATGAAAGGGATGATACATATACTCTAGACATTACAAAATGTACCAGAGTTCTTCCAGTCCTCCCAGCAGAAGTTGAATACATGTAATTAAGAACATGAAACAGGGAAAAAGCTCCAGGAAAAGACGGAATTACCGTAGACATCATACAAGAAGCAAGTGGAGAAATTGAAACAGTACTCGCCCAAATTTTCACTCGATGCCTTAATGAAGGGAAGATTCCTGAGGATTGGAACAGTGCTACAATGATCCTGCTACATAAAAAAAGGTGACATTGAGGATCTCTGGAACTACAGGCCCATTAGCCTCCTATCAGTGGTTTATAAAATCTTCACTAAAGTTCTTTCACACCGCTTGAAGGTGACAATGGACTTGGCTCAACCAAGAGAACAAGCTGGATTCAGGAGTGGCTACAGCACTATAGATCATATCCAAGTACTGAGAGAACTAATTGAAAGAGCGAGGGAAACTTCCATTATGCATGGCTTTTATCGATTATGAAAAGGCCTTTGATTCAGTGAAACCATCAGCAGTTACAATGGCTTTGAAATCCTGCAGTATTGAAGATGCATACATTAATATTATTCATAACATCTATGAAAATGCAAGTGCAAAGATTCGGCTATTTGAGAATACAACACCCATAAAAATTGGAAAGGGAGTGAGACAAGGTGACACTATATCTCCGAAGCTCTTTAATGCCACATTGGAAAATGTCTTTCAATCACTGAACTAGGAAAACAAAGGGATAAAGAGTAATGTAGTTATCTAACTCACCTTCACTTTGCTGGTGACAGTCATTTTTGCAACTACCCCATCAGAGCTACAGAGTATGATCCAGGAACTTGCTGACAAGAGTAAAGAAGTGGGATTAAAAATGAACTTTCAGAAGACAAAAGGGATGTACAATGGTTTTACAAGAAATGAAGATTTATCGATTGATGGGGAAAAGCTGGAGATAACCAATACCTACATTTATCTTGGACAGCAGATATCAAGTGAGGGTCACATTGATGAAGAAATTAATCGGCGTATAAAACTTGCCTGGAGAGCGTTTGGAAGAAACGGTATAATTTTCAAGAGCAATATGCCATTATGTCTTAAAAGAAAAGTGTTTGATCAATGCATCCTTCCAGTGCTTACGTATAGTGCAGAGACGTGGACCTTAACTAAAAGAGATTAACAAAGACTGCAGACAACTCAAAGAAGCATGGAGAGATGCGTGCTTGGTGTAACCAGGAGAGATAAGAAGAGGAACTCGTGGATCAGAAAAATGACAAGAGTGGAGGACATCATGTTCAGATTAAAATCCCTGAAATGGTAATGGGCTGACATATTGCCAGAAGGACAGACCATTGATGGACAGCTGAAATTTTAGACTGGATTTCAAGGGACGGGAAGAGACCCAGAAGAAGACCACATGGGAGATGAGCAGATGAAATTCGAAAGTATGCGGGAGTAACATGGAGAAGACTGGCATAAGACAGACCGTTGTGGAAGAAACTTTGGGAGACCTTCGTCCAGCAGTGGATTGATAATGGTTGACAATGATGATGATGATGAAATCAATATATAAATAAGATATGATAATGTTAATGATTAATACGTGAGAGTTCCATGTAGTTAGCCATAACCATTACAAAGAAAGTATGGTGTAATAGTGAGGACATGATTAAAGATGACAGATTGCATTTGAAAATTAGTCTGTAAATAAATAATACTCCACGTGAGAAACTCACATTTACAAAAGAAACATTGTTTCAAATTAAAAAAAGATACCCTTAAGTTTTGTAAAAATGTGTGCATTTTTTAGAACGATGTCTAGATATTCATGAACTGCTTTACTTTTCCATACATTTCAGATATTATAATACAATTTTGGGGCATTTCTGTCAAACAGAAGAATTATTTAAACTAATAATCCAAGTAAAATTCCATTTTACGCATGTTTACTGAACCCTGCATTCCAACTTTAAAGCTAGAAATGATTGATCCATAGATGACTATATTCAACTTCTACGTAACAGACAACATATACTGCACTAAAAACGTTTTGAAACATTTCAGGACTCCCGAGTCCCTCAAAAAAAGAGTGGGTAGCATTTGGAAAAACATGGAGCACATGAAATGCCTTTAGATTCAAAATCTATATCATACATTAGTAGCATCAAAAATTAATTTAAATCAGCATATAACCAAGACTAGAATAAGAAAGAAGAAAAAACTTTGTTCATCCAATATTGTAATAAAACATAAATGCTCCTGAATTTTGAAGATATAAAACTATTATTAGCACTCAAAAATGAAAAACTGAGAATCACAGAATCTGTTTTAATTGAAAAAAGTAAATTCTGGGTATGTCACATTTAAATTCCAACAGAAATAAAATATCCATGGAAATATGATTATTCATGCAGCAATCACAATATTACACCAAATTGCTCTCATTTTCTGTAAACCATGTAATATCATCTCAGAGAACTTGAAAATTACATCACTTTGGAGAGGGAATCAAACCCATATCACCTGATTTCTGCTTGAGCATGTTATCCATTACATGTATTCCCAAGTATTTATGAGAAATATTTCTTCCTTGATTTATATATCCATAGAAATTGTTAATCAAAAAAGAAAATAATAATAATAATAATAATAAAACAAAGGAGGAACAGAAGAAAGAAAAAGGGGGGGGCGGGGACTCAAACTTGAGATATGTTGAGTGAGTATACGTATCCCACCCACAATTTCATAAAAAACGTGCAGCTCAAAGTCAAAAATACATACACCAATGAGCCATTCCATTATGACCACCCCACAGCCCAGACAAATGAGTGTGTCTGGAGACCAAATGGAGGCGCAGGTGAAGTTCTTTTTTTTTTTTTTTTTTTTTGGTTGGAGGTTTAACGACCACCGTGAGCAACTCAATGGGCTATAAGCAGTCGCCCGTCCCTAATTTAGGGTCACTGGTTCCAGGGAAGGGAGAGAGCCAGTGCCGTAAGACAAACACAACATCCATGCCTCACCGGGATTCGAACCCGGACCCCGTTCGGACGAATGATCAGAGGCCATCGCTTAGACCACTGCGCCACCGGCAGGTGAAGTTCACAGAGCAGTATATATATACAAACCGAGGACTGGCTTTCCATTAGTAGAGTGTTCAGAGTCAAATGGGAAAAGATGCCGATTTATCGGAGTTTGATAAAGGAAAAATTGTGATGGCATGGTGCCTCGGAACCACGATCTCGGAAACGAAGCGGCTTGTAGGTTGTTCACATACTACTGTAGGGAGTACGTATCAAAAGTGTAGCACGGATGGCCAAACTATGTACCATCATCTAGCTGTGTGTCGTCCGCAGCTCATTGATGCCAGAGGAGAGCAGAGACTGTGTTGCATTGTTCACAGTGACCGCAGGGCCACAGTGCAACAGATCACCCGCAGCTACAACAGCGGTGATCAGGGCAATGTGTCACAGCACACAGTTAATCGCAGCCTTCTGCGCATGGGACTGTGTAGCCGAAGACCCAGCCGGGTCCCATGCTCACTGCAAGTCATCGCCAACAACGCATGAAATGGGCCCAAGATCCTCAAGATTGGACGAAAGTGGCCTGGTCTGACGAATCAAGATTTCTGGTGCATTACATAGACGGCTGAGCGTGGATACACCAATTACCAATGGAGGCTATGGCCCCTGGATGCACTGTTGGGTGGAAACAGGCTGGTGGCGGCGGAGTTATGCTGTGGGCAATGTTGTCTTGGGACACATAAGACCCCATTATCCCAATAGCACAATCCCTGACAGCTGTCAGGTATCTGAACATTGTTGCAGACCAAGTTCACCCATTCATGGCAACTGTGTTCCCTGCTGGTGATGGCCATTACCAACAGGTTAATGCGCCATGCCACACTGCCGGGATCATCAAGGAGTGGTTCGAGGAATATGCTGGTGACTTTCTGTTAATGCCCTGGCTTCCAAATTCACCTGACATGAACCCAATCGAACATTTGTGGTTCGACTTGGAAAAGTGGGTTCAAGCTAAATCACCATCACCCCTAAATGTACGGGAACTGGAGGACCTGCTGTTGACATTATGCTACCAGATACGCCAGGATACCTATCGGCACCTCATCAAATCGATGTCTCACTGAGTGGCCGCTGTTTTGCGGGCTGAAGGGGGTCCTACAGCTTATCAGGTAGTTGGTCATAAAGTAATGGCTCATCGGTGTACATAAAAACTTACCTTTGGCAAACAGAGTTGCCAAATCTCATTCTAAATGGTGCATTTCATGCACATGTAAACTAGGCCTCGGATCCCGGAGGCGAGATATGTTTAGCTGATATATATACTTGCCATGTCCACTCCTATATACTCAGAGAACATAAACTATTAACTCTCTAACCCTAACTATTTGAAACACTTATTTAGTTATCAAAACTCACCCTAAATATGACCAATTCCAACCATGAATTCAGTGGAATAAGTTGAACTACTTTCAAAATGTAGATACTATACAATATCCTAACTGAAGTTACTAAAACAAGCTTACAAAACTTATTTACAATTAAAACAATATGTTAATACTGAAGCACATCAAACTGAATGGGAGACTGCCACTTCAGATATTTTCCCCCATCCCCATGGGTACCATCAGGAAGAGTTAGTCACCTTAACACTTCAGCCGCCAGCATCTTAGTGTCAGCTACGTCATCAAGTTTGCCATCCCTAATCTGGCACCATCTATTGGAAATTATGGAATGTATAATTAACTACTAGTGTTCATCCCCAACCCCTTCTTTTCTTCCAACTGTACCAATGAGTCGGGAGTATATCAAAAAAGTTAGAGTCTATTTCTATGTTTTAAAAGTTAGAGTCTATTTCTATTTTTTTTTGTATTAATATTATTTTAGCCAGTCTTAGGTGCCTTTTGGATTTGCAGCTTTTTAAAATTTTTATCTGGTCAAATTTTGGATAAACATAATTTTGGATACAATAATGTATTAAAGCTATTTTGGCCTCTTTTTTTTTTGCCAATTCCTCAAATGTTGTGTAAGTTTATTTTTTGTACTACCTATGTAAGACATGGATGGATTATTTCCAATGAAAATTTCACATATACCTGATTTCTCCATACTTTATCATGATCTCTATTACTTATAAAAATATTTTTAATTGAGTTAACCAATAATATTCTTTGGTGGTTTGGCCATGTTGAAAGAATGAGTGATGAGATGCTTACTAAGAAATTTTTCTGCCCAAGTGGCAGGAAAAGACAGAGGAAGGCCAAGGAAGTCATGGGAAAATCAGATTCAGGAGTGTCTGCATGAGAAAAAGATTGAGTATGAAGCATAGAAGGTCTTGTGTACGTCATGTGATGGATGTCAGTGAAGCCCAAGTTGTGTGTCAAGATCGCTGTAAATGGAGAAGTTTGATACGGCAACAGACAGTAAACAATCAGTTAACAATTTATCTGGCAGTGTGTATTTCTTTGTGGAGCTAACCTCTGAATCTCAGAGAAACAGCTTAGTGATATGTATAATTCATACAAGATTTATAACTATCAATAAAATCTTATGTACAATGTTTAAAATTGTTACTTACAATTGCTAAAAAAATTATTTACATAGTGATGCTTTCAAAAGATTCCTTTAAAAGTTCATAAAAGTTGTAAAGCAATTATTTCAAATGACAGTTATCTGCCTGAGTTGATGTCAGTATTTCTTGAGTTCCTGATACATAGGAAGTACTAAAAAACAGTCTGATATATAGACTAGACCAACATACAAAAATCTGGAATAAAAAACAAGAAGTCACAGCATTAATTCAACACTGCCAGAATAATAATTATGAGCCTGATTTTATCAATATTAAACATCTAACCCAGCATCAAAAACAAGATGAAATCAGATATTCTGAAGCTATTTTCAATCCAAGAAAAAAAAATCCCCAAAATTTGTAATATTAATACATAGTTGTATAGACCTTCCATATCCAAGGAAATTATTTATAAAGAAAAAGAAGCAGAAGAGAAAAGAAGAATCTATAAAAAAAAAAAAAAAGTAATTTTTAAGATCTCACAATAGTGGCGCACCACAGGAGACATGACCTCACCATGCAACCACCAATGAGTATTGGTCACCAAGCCACAGTCCATTGACCAATAATGAGGCACCAACACAGTGGGGACATGATAGCCTGCAAGGAAGGGATATGTTTTATGTTTCCAGACTAGACTTCAACAAATTTTTAAAAATTGGACTCCTACGAGTCCAGAAACTTAAGTTAGATATGACAAACTTAACAAACCACTACTGGACTAGGAACTCAAGAAGTACTGGGACAACAACTATTTCAGGAACTCAAGAAGTATTGGGACATCAACTAAGGCAGATAAGTGTCATTTGAAATAATTGTTTTACAGTTTTTATGAACTTCTGAACTTTTAAAGGAATCTTATGAAAGCATCACTATATAAATAATTTTTTTAGCAATCGTAAATAGGAATTTTAAACATTGTACACAAGATTTTATTGATGGTTATAAATTTTGTATCAAATAGCATTATAAATATGAAATAATAATAAGCAAAATAATACCAATCTAGTTTATCATGTGTCTAAGAGAGTTAAAAAATGTGAATGTTAAAAAAGGAATATGGACATCATGTTCCCAAGATAGTTTAATAAATTATTTTCTCTACTATCAACAAATATATTGCAAACAAACACTTATTTTCAGGAAAACAGATGGAGAAAAATACACAGCCTACATAACTTCTAAGGAAAATAATTCCAATATTCCTTTTGGGTAAAATTTCCCAGACGAAATCTTAATGAACATAATCCAACTGAATCAGTTACAGTCACAGTGCTATGATCAAACTGAGCCTAAGCTTGAAAGACAGATGTTTACAACTGTGTATTTGTAACAAAGGTTAGAATCCAAATGTATCAATAGTAGCAATATCTTGTTAGCATGTCTTTTGTAAAGAAAGACCGTACTTATGTTATTGGTTTGTCTTTCCGTCCGTCCATCTGTGGACACCATACCTCACCAACTATTAGTCCTATTTGAAAAATTATTTTTGCTTTGGAAAGCTTGAAATGTGAGGATGATCCTTGCATTCACATTTTTTTCCGATCCACAACTTCGCCCCTAGAGGGTGCAAATGCAGATGATTTTGAATTCAAAATACATTTTATTGTACATGTTTGCTTCTAAATATCATATTGAAAAAATTTCTTCATTTCGATGCCATTTATAACAATGACTATTTTAGGAATAGTTTCTTTTTCAAGTAATGCACAGCTTTTCCGCTACAGGTCGTAAGAGTAAATTATGTTTTCCCATACATCTTTGCTTCTAAAACTTCAATTTGAAAAATTCTTCCTGCATCAGATACAGCTTCTGATGGGAAATATTTTGCATATAATTTCTAATTTTTGCTACAGAATGGTTTGGCCACCAGGGGGTGTAAGTGTTTATTCTGCTTCTGATGTATTTGCAACAAAACCTAAGTTTTGAAATCTCGATTGAAAAAATTATTTTGCAGACCGATACCGCTCACCTCAGAAATTCCTTTCAGAATACTTTCTTCAAAAATAATGCATAGTTTTCCCACCAAGGGAATAGATGTACATCTTATTTTCGTCAATATCTCTGCTTGTAAAAGTACGATTTGAAAAATTCTTTCATTGGCTGACAGCGTTTCCAGTGCAAAATGTTTCTAACATAATTTTAATTTTTCTTAACTCACAAGTATGGCACTAGAGGGTATAAAGTTCATGTTTCTGTTTACAGCAATAACTGTGGGACTAAAAACCCGATATAAAAAAATTCTTTCTTGGTTAGATACTGCTAACTATGAAAAGCTTTGTGTGCATTTCCCCCTAAGAAATGCACAACTTTGCCACAAGGGGTGCCAATGTTCAATTTGTTTTCTTAATCTCTGCTGCTAAATGTGTGATTAAAAAAATTATTTCAACACTAGATACCATTTACCTTGTAGAACCCCTTTGGGTTAGTATTTGAGGAGTTTTATAATTCACAGTTTTTTTGTTAGGTAGTGTTTGTGTACTTCTGTTTGCAGCTGTATCTTTGATTCTAAAACTCGTATTGAGAAATTTCTTTTTTTTTTTCTTTTTACTGGATGCCATTTGCTACAATAGAGATGTGGAACATCTCTTTAAATGATGCACAAACTTCCTGCTAGGGAGCATAAAGGTCAGTACCTTTTTTTTTTTTTTTGCTTTCTCTGGTCCAGGAGACATATTTGAAAAGTCCTTTTTCCTTGGCATAGCTTTTTCCATGAAGAATATTTTTCACCTTGTTTCAACTTTTCCATTATGCAAAATTATTCTGCTAGAAAGTGTAGAGTTATATCACGTTTCCTTCTATATTTCTTCTTTTAACTGTTCGATTTGAAAATCTGTTTGTCTTCATTAACTTTTTGTGTGCCATTTGTTAATTTTTGTAACATACTTTTTAGTCACTGGTGGAAGAAAGTATCTGTTTCTATTTCTGAATGTTTTATCGATAGTAGAAATCCGGTTGATTTTTTCTAACCGGCTGCATTGACGTTGAATAACTTTGATAAATTTAATTCATGTCACAAGGATTCAAAAGACATGCTCATTAAGATTGAAAATTCGGTGTCATCTTGTTTTTGTATGGTTATCAGCCACTAACTGATTCACATGTGTGACCATACAGCTTACAATAAAACTGAAGTTATCTGGTTTTGACTTTATGATCACAAAGCTTTTTACAGGGAAAACTGCACTGCATGTTCTCTGAAGCTGACACATTACAGAAATCACTACTAAATGCAGAATTATTCATACATGAGACCGGCCGATGACAAAAAAAGCTGAACTTTTTAACTGGGTGGAAAATTGGGACACGCGAACGCGCGGTGAGCAAATTCAAATACAGCATATATACAATATTTAAGAGTATGCTAGCCATATGGAATTATTTTCTGTAAATTATGTAAGTAAATATTAAAGTGAAGCACATTATTATATTCACAATAGAAAAGTAGGGATTTAAGAACAAAATAAAATGAAATATTTTAAAAAATCAGATTTAAAACTTACATGTGAATCTTTACTAGCTAAATCCTGAGGTGAAAAGTATTTGTCTAGGAAAGTTTGTGAATTTAGTCAAGCAATTAGAAACTTGCAAGAATTAGAAACATAACCACAGCTTAGTTTTTAGTCATTGAAGAAGTCAATAAAGTATTTCTAATGTAACCTTATAAAATGGCTTGCAAAATTTTTTGCTTGCATTGTGAATATGGTGACATGAATCTCCATTTAACCATTTTAAATCTTGTTGGATTTTGTCTTTCCTTTGGTAATTTTTTGATAACATCTTCATTGTAGGGAATTAAGACCTCAGTTTTTGGTATTTTTTGCTCATATGCATACCTAATACCTCTGTTGAGTGCTTTGACCTGCAAAGACGTCAACTCAATTTTAGATTTATTGATGTACGTTTGCTTGTCTTCTTAAGGTATTATTATTTCTTTTTTATTCTATTATTTTTATCCTTTATTAAATTCTCAATCTTATGAAAATGTTTTCTTCGACATATTAACTGCTGTGGGGAGATTTTCTCTGCCGAATTCTTGTTTTTCACCCTGTTTTTGAGCCTCCCATGACACATTCTTTCCACTTAGCTTTCAAACAAGCAAAACAAATTCCTTCTTAGAAAGAAAGAATAAAATAAAAAAGCAAAAAAAAAAAAAAAAAAAACGGAAAGCTGCGTCACGAACTTTTTAGAGGCTTCGGCCCGACGTAATAACGGCCCGAAGCCGTGCCCCCCCCCCCCCCCAGCTTTCAAACATGCAAAACACATTCTTCCTTAGAAAAAAAAAAAAAGAAAGGAAAGAAACAGAGTTGAGTCACGAACTTTGTTCAGCGGCTTCGGGCCGACGTTATCCTAGCCGGGCGCCGTGCTTTCTTTCCACTAAGTTTTCAAACAAGCAGAACACATTCCTCCTCCTTAGAAAAAAAACAAAAAGGTTCATCACGAACATGGTTCAGAGGCATCGGCATACGCAATTCCGGGCAACAGCGAAAGCACGTCCGAACCAACGTAATTCCGGATCACGGCAAAAGAAGCCCGCCAGGCCTACATAATTCCGGCGTGGCGCCATTCTTCCTTTCCACTTAGCTTTTTTTTTTTTTTTTTTTTGATTGGAGGTTTAACGACCACCGTGAGCAACTCAATGGGCTATAAGCAGTCGCCCGTCCCTAATTTAGGGTCACTGGTTCCAGGGAAGGGAGGAGAGAGCCAGTGCCGTAAGACAAACACAACATCCATGCCTCACCGGGATTCGAACCCGGACCCCGTTCGGAACGAATGATCAGAGGCCATCGCTTAGACCACTGCGCCACCGGGGCGGCCCACTTAGCTTTCAAACAAGCAAAACAAATTCTTTCTCTTCGGGGGGGGGGGGGGGGGTAGAACGAATTTAAGAAAAGAAAGCTGCGTCACGAACTTTATTCAGATGCTTCAGGTCGACGTAATCCCGGGCCACGGCGAAAGAAGCACGATTTAGCATTTTTTTTTTTTTTTTCACACTTTGAAACAAGCCAAACAAATTCCACCACCTGAGAAAAAAAAAAAAAAAAAAAAAGACAAAGGGCTGTGTTACGAACTTTGTTCAGAGGCTTTTACGTCGATTATTTACAAAATCAGTAAAACTTTCTTAATAACAGCAAAAATCTGAATATCCATAATTTTTTTGTTAGTCACCCGTAATCCCGGGGAAATCCGTAATAATTATGGAGATTCCGTATTTTTTGGCATACTCCGCAGGAAGAGGATTCACGAGTGCTTCGATTCTCGAACGATCTCAGAAAAGTGGGAACGCATTCGGGTACATATGCAAATTACAAGAGAGAGTTTCTGGCGATGACGTCACGGATAGAATTAAGCAGATAGTTTGACCCTGATAGAATGCAGAGTGGCGATTTCCCGCAAGACACGGAAAGGGCTGCAGTAGTTTCCCTAACGCACGAAGTAGGCGGAGCTTCCACCCTTTGCGCTGCGATGCTCAAGTGACTGACATCCCATCCATTGTTGACAGCAGTAAACGAATTGAGCTCCTGACTCCACTCTCCAACATTTCATCTTGCCCCCCGCGTCTGCTCCAAAAACAACGCTTTAACTAGAAAGCGCTTAGTTCTTTTACTCCACAAAAAAGCGGAATCGCGGAATTCCGCTTTTTTTTTAATTTTTCTATAGAACGGCGACCCCCCTAAAAATCCTGAAAAAATTCTCTTCATTTTTGCAATGACCTCGAGAATGACCAAAATGATGCCGAAAAGCGGAATTCCGCGAATTCGCGGAAGAATCTCATGTATGATTATTACAAATAAAATAAACAGTTTTAACATTTTATAAAACCAAAACTATTTAAGATATTGACTCATGTTGCACAATTTTGTAGGGAAACTCTTGAATTTTGTTACAGCAACTCACAGATGTTCGATATGTGCACCCTTAGTCACACAGAATATATCAATGTGTTAGTTGAATTCTTGCCAAACACACGTTAACATATCTTCATCAACTCCAGCAATAGTTGTTGTGATACGTTGTTTCAGATCAGCTAAATTAACAGGGAGGAAGGGTTGAAGACTTTGCTTTGGCATAGTTCCATGAAAAAAAGTCACAGGGTGTAAAATCTGGAATTTGTAGTGGCCGACATGAGAATGACATGTGTTGGTTGTTGTGCTGCCAATCCAGCGCTATGGAAGATTTTCATCAAGGTAATTTCTAACTTCACAATGCCAGGAGCTGTGTTCCATCCTGTTTGAAACAAAATTGTCACTGTCTTCGTGTAGTTGAGGCATCAACCAAATAATTAGCATATTGAGATAAAAACTTCCTGTTACAGTGTTTTCTTGGAAAAAGAAGGGGGCCACACACTTTTTTATGGGATATTGCACAATACACACTAACCTTTGGGGAATTCCACACATGTTCCACTCTTGCTCTAGGATTTTCAGTCCCCATATGCAAATATTATGTTTGTTAACTTTCCCAATTAGGTGGAATGTCGAATCGTTGCTGAAAATTAGACACTCACTAAAACCATCTTCTTTAAAACGTTCCTGCATTTCTGCACAGAAAGCACAATGTGCGATTCTGTCATTGTCACTTACTCTTTGTAATAACTGCAGTTTGCAGGGAGTAATTTTCAGCAGCTTCCTCAAAATTTTCCAAACTGTTGGTTGAGGAATTTGTAACTCCTGACCAGCCATCACTGTGGATTTCCGTGGGCTGTATTAGTAAATGGCATGAACAAGCTCCACTTATTCATCACATACACATGGTCTCCCTGGACTTTTACCTTTACACAAATATCCTGCTGTTTCAAATTTCTTGGGCCAGTCATAGATGGATTGTCTATTTGGTGGCGAGTTCTAAAATGCTGTTGCACAATAGTAACAGAATTCATTTTGTTAATTCAAGCACACAGAATGCCTTCTCCACAGCATTTATGACCATCTTGCCTGACTGGTCATGTGACAGTGAAAACGTACAATCTTTTAGCGATGTCATCTATATAATAAAATAGTTACTATTGTGACAGAACAGTCCATCGTGAGTCTCAATATCTTACACAGTTTTGGTTTTATAAAATGCTGAAACTGTCTATTTCATTCGTAATAACCCTGGATTGCGATCCGAATACATGACTGTGCATGTGAAATAGGAATGTGCATAAATGAATAAATCTTGAGAAAAAGAAAAGGTGTGCTTTTTAACACTGGGATGCATTGCTATTATAGAACATATATTATTTTGTGGGAGTGATATAACACCACCCACAGACCCGTTTTGGGAATCTGAGAAAATCTTACGTAGGAGCTGTGTTAAGAACCCCAGGGATGTTTGGGAAATTCCTTGGAATATGAACAACTTCAAGCAAACCTGAAAAATTCAGGAGTAAAACAATTTTGAAAGTTAATTAGCAATCTAGAATAAAAACCAGCATCATGAAAAACATTAAAAAAAAAATTACAATTCATTGTCAAATGCATACAATGTATGATATAATCAAGTTCCCCACACGCAGAAGAGGTTTTCCTATTAGATTAATCACTTACACCTAAAGTTCCCAAATCCCCAACTTGAATTACTGTCCTCTTTCACTTCTTGAAAAGTTATTACAAGAACTTCCTTCTCATACAAAAAGTTCGGACTGAGTTATTGCAAAATTAAGACTTCTACATCTGGATTTTTCCACAACAGGAGAGGTTCAATACAGTTTTCCAACACATTATAAGAAATAAATCTATGCTGATTAGTTACACTTAATGTAGGAATTAATATCTAACGGATGTTCTCAGTGGTTGCTACTAACTTTATCTGTGTGGAAAGAATATCAATGGTGTGAAGTGGTAAACACGTGACAACTGAAATGTTGCTAGAGTTGAAAACAGATGAGAAGAATATGACACGGTTAGGCTGTGTTACAGGTGTTTGGTAAAGGTAAATTTTGATGCTTTTGCAAAGCCTAAGAGACTCAGTTAATGAAAGGGGCTTTTCTAACCGGGAACAGCAGAAGTATCATTGATGGTGATGGTTATCTCATTGTCAGTGCTAATCATCAATGGCAATTCTGGTGTTCCTAACTGGAAAAACACCAAACCTACAGTCCCTTTCACAATACAATTTTATGGTATCAAAGTTTTTATGATTACTGATTTATTAAACATCTTGGCACACAACTTGACCTTCAAAAACACATTAATCACATTCCTTACACATGACCTTTTGAATTTTATACACATCACCTCTTTTAGACATCACCCTGAGT
This sequence comes from Macrothele yani, assembly GCA_039090855.1. Lineage (NCBI taxonomy): Eukaryota > Metazoa > Arthropoda > Arachnida > Araneae > Macrothelidae > Macrothele > Macrothele yani. The sequence continues at coordinate 84,264,093 of CM077017.1, forward strand.
CTGATCCCACCAGGTTTTCCTTAAGCTCTAATGCTTTTTTTTTCAGTTATCCCTAAGCAGTTATTTGGGCTCAATTTTCTTAATCAGCACCTCACCATTCCTGCTTTCAACTAGTCAAAAACACCCCAAAATATTTGTCTTTATCCTTGCTATTTTTTTGTTTTGACTTGCACATCTACAAAATATCTTTATTCCTACATGATCAGATTAAATCTTGCCACTGTCAGATATGCAATGTAGCACTCTATCATACAAATTGAGTTCTGTATCTTTTCTACAGTACCTAAGTTTCATGACCATACATCAGAGTAGGAACAATTATACTTTAATAAAAAAAAAAAAAGCCATTCTGGACCTTTTTAATAGCCACCACTTCTGTGAAATCTTCCAAATGCAACAATGACTTTTTGAAGTGAATTCATTTACCTATTAATTTCAAAATTTATTTCCTTTGCCCAAATATGTTTGTGTTTTTACAAACAAACTCCTTCACCTGATTTACTTCTCCAGCATGCACACTGATCTTGTACTCAGTACTAACAGTAAACCACTCAAAATTCATGCCTTTGGCTTTTTCTTATTCATACTGACTATGAATTCCACACACAATTCACTCACCTTGGATAAACTCTGCAGCTCACTTTTATTCTCAGAAAACAGGACAACAGCAGTATACAACAATTACAAATACATGGAAAACTCGAAGATATAAATAAACCAGCACTGTCAATTTTGCCATTACTTGTGCATGTATTCATAAATATCTGGATACCTCTTATAAAAACAAATGCTGTAAATCATAAATATAGGTTGTGATAGAACATGCAATATTATGTTCAAAAGAAACTGAAGATACACAGAAGCTTTCAACCCAACTTGGGTCTTGATCACGTATAAACAGTGCAGCTAGATTCTTTACAAGTATTTCTTTCACATTATTCAACTTATACACACCCTAGAAAACAATTAGACCATTTTTGATGGAGAAGTTTCATTCTGTTCACATAAAATGAAAAGCTACTTTTTCACATGAATAGGTGCACCACAAAAACATGCCAAAAATATATGCACATACATTTGCAAAAAATTCCTTTTAAGGACCATTACACACACACAAACACAGAGAGAGAGACTCATCTCAACAGAGTGAATGTCTTAACCTCACTAGCTAGCCAGAACCTCGGCAGGGTGCCAAGAGCAAGAATGGACATGGTGCCATTTATCATCATCAACTAGCAGTAAAAGCTAGTTGATGATGATAAATGTAGTACTAACACTATTTTTACAGCACATTTTTTTTTTTTTTTTTTTTTTTGCTTATTTACCATATAAACCACATGCACTTCGTCTTTGTTTGATATCAAAAATAAATATTTAGATGGGTCAAATAGTAATATTTTATAATATTGTGATGAAAATAATAGTTGGTTTTAGGAAAATACTGTTACTATTAATAAAAGTTTTAAATTTAACTTACCTCAAAACCACGTGGTTGGATATTTACTTGGTTAGTAGTGATGTTCAAATTTTTTCTTTTTTTTTTTAAATATAATTTAATCGAAAATACAGGTAGATGTGGTACACGGTAAAGATCAATCGCGAATGCAGCTAATAAAATCGTAACCTAGGTTTTCGGTGCTTCTCTTGACACCATCATCAGCATCGTTCTAATGTGCTCTCACACACTTCAAGGAATTGCGAATGGCTCATATTTATCCTCATCTTGATTTTACCAGCAATATTGATGAGCAGGTGCAATTGTTAGTTTGTCATATATGAGAGATTCTCACTTCGAGTGTCGTCTATTGGGTTCAATATCGATCAGAAAATTAATTTAATTTAAATTTAAGTGATTATTATTGCACAAGCCCAGTCAGAAATTGATTTGATTTTAAATTTAATGGATGTTTATGAGTTTCTCATTTATTTTTATTAATTTAACTTTGGCATACTTTATGATTTTTTTACCATTATTTTTTATTTTTTTAAAATATTTTTTTTAATTATTATTATTATTATTATCGTTGCTCATTTTTGGTAAAGATTTTTTTTTTTTTAAAAGTTTTTCTCTTTTAATTATCTTTTCCACACTTTGGGAAGGGTTGTTGGGTCATGAATATTGCAAACTTTATCTTTTAGTTTTTCAATTGATATAGATTCAGAAAATCTTAATTCCTTTTCAGATCTATGAGTCGAAATCAATTTTATTTTATCAAATTTTGGAAATTTTTTATTTCTAATACAATACTGAATTAGGGCTGTTTTCTTTTTTTGGTTCCAATTTTTGATGTGTTGATTCAATCTCTGCTTTAATATGTTTTTGGTGCTGCCTATGTACGAGAAGGAAGGATTAGATTGTTTTATGGGAATTACATAAATACCTGCTTTTTCTAAAAGTTCAGGTTGAAATTTAGTATTTACAAGCATATCTCTGACGGTAGAGACGGAATGGCTGAAGTCACAGTTGTATTTTTTACCTAATTTGCAAAGCTTAGTAGTAATAGTTTTTATATAAGGAAAAGATCCAACATATTTTCCTTTATTTTTTGAAATGTTTGTGTTTACTGATGCAGGATTTTTAAGTTTATTTTTAACTTCACCAATTAGTTTATTTACCACTTTTTTGCTATATCGAAAGGTTTTTGCCACAGATTTAATCCAATCAAACTTTCATGTTGATATTTCTTTTTGGAAGAATGAGTAAAAGCACGTTTAACCCAAAGTTCGCAAACTATTTATCTTGTGGCTAACAGGGTGAGCCGAATTTGATGGAATTATTACCTGGTACAGAAGATGGTTTTCTGTATACCTTAAAGTCTAAGAAATCAGCTTGTTTAATTACTACTAGATCAAATTTCTCTTTAGCACCAAACTAGCTTAAAACAGCTTTTAGCTCATTCTAAAGAGAGTTATAATAGCAGGGGATTTCAATGCTAGAGTAGGCTTGCAGAATGCAATTTCTGACAATGTTCTGGGTAAGTTTAATGATCCTTGTTTGAATGATAATGGTGAAAGATTAATTAAACTCTGCATTGAGAAAGGTTTGTGTGTATCTAATACGTTTTTCAACCACAAATATATCCACACATATATTTGGGAAAATCGTACTCTTGGTCAAAAGAGTGTGATAGATTTTGCTGTCTACAACCAGCGTTTGAAAATCTTAGTTGTTGACACTCGTGTGATGAGAGGTGCAGATGTTGATTCTGATCAATATTTGGTAGTGTCACGAGTGAAACTTAATGTTGGTTGGAGGAAAAGGAATAGGAAGAAGCCCAGGATGGAAAGAATAAAGGTTGAAAGGCTCCCTGAAAATCATCTGCGTTATTCTGACATACTCAGAGAACGACTGAAGGAGCTGAAGTCTTGTGAGAGGGATGTAGAAAAGAAATGGGAAAGTTCTAAGAACTGTGTTATCACTGCTGCTGAAGAGGTCTGTGGCACCCCAATAGTGGGTAACAATAGAGGTGATGCTTGGTGGAATAGTGAGATTGAAGAGGCAGTAAAGAGAAAGAAGGAAGCCTATTTGGGGATGTTGCAAGGTAGGGTTTCTGTGGATGAATATTGCTGTAAGAAGAGTGAAGCCGCTAAGTTGGTTCACCAGACTAAGGCAAAAGATAGGAAGGAGAAGGTTGAAAGGCATGAATCATGTTTTTGGAAGGATAAGAAAATTTTCTGGAAGTACACGAGACTCAGGAAAAATAAGGGGCACAAAGCTGTAAGAAGAATAGGATCAGAGAAATGATTTGGGAACCCAATGAGTTAAATGAAAAATGCGGTGAATACTTCTGTGAGTTATTAGATCAGGAAAGCAAAGATGATTCTGAGGCAGAAGCAGATGATGGCACAGTGAAATGTGGAAATACAGAAGGGATCTCAAGAGAAGAGGTGTGTAAAGCTGTAAAATCACTCCAGAACGGAAAGGCTCCGGGAGTTGATGGCATAACTGCAGAGGTGTTGAAATATGGTGGTGACTCTGTAATTGACTGGTTAACTGAAATTTGCCAGTTGTGCTGGGAGTTAAGAATGGTCCCTCGGGATTGGATGATGGTATCATTGTTCCCTTGTATAAGGGAAAGGGAATCAGACCGACTGCAAGAACTATCGTGGTATTAGCCTACCGAGTGTGCCAGGGAAAGTGTTCAGTAAGGTCATTATTGAAAAAGTACGGGGTCTTACTTCAGAGAAAGTACGAGATGTTCAGAGTGGTTTTATGCCTGGTAAAGGCTGCACTAAACAAATTTTTGCATTATGCATGATGATTGAAAAGTATCTGGCTGTTGGTAAGAAAGTTTTTGCTGCCTTCATAGATTTAGAGAAAGCTTACGACCAAGTAAATAGGACACTTTTGTGGTAGGTATTGAATGAATATGGTGTTACTGGGAATCTACTTAATAGTGTAAAAGCCATGTATGCTGGCAGTAGAGCTTGTGTATGAGTGAATGGTGTTTTATCAAAATGGTTTTCTATTAGTGCTGGAGTCAGAAAAGGTTGTGTACTGTCACCATGGCTGCTTAATATATTTATGGATGCGTGCATGCGTGATGCCAATATAGATAATACTGGCTTATGTCTTGGTGATATTCGTTTGTGCAGATTGCTGTATGCTGATGACACTGTCCTGTTGGCAGAGAGCAAAAGTGAGTTGCAGAGTATGTTGTGCCAGATGTACGAAGTTGGCAAAAAATTCAAACTGAGTATAAATAAGGGAAAGACCAAAGTTATGGTTTTAGAGAGAGGAACTGGTAGTACTCAATGTAATATAAGTCTAAATGGCACAGTGATTGACCAGGTGAATGAGTTTGTGTATTTAGGAAGCATGTTTGACAGAGAGAACAAATTGGATGGTGAAATTAGTAGGAGAGTGAATTCTTCATTGAAAGTCATTGCTGGTTTGGGAGGTTTTCACAGGAATGATGGGTTCTCAAGAGAGTCCAGCATGGCTGTGTATGAAAGTGTAATTCCTACTCTGATGTATGGCAGTGAAATGTGGGTACTACAGAAGAAACATGGGAGTTGCTTGTGTGCTAGAGAAATGCATTACTTATGGGGGGGGGGGGGTTGTGGCAAGACATGTTCTGATTGTATGAGGAATGAAGATGTGTTGCAGTTGTGTAATGTGAAGCAAAATGTTGTTTGCAAGGTGGATGCTAATATGCTTTGGTGGTTTGGCCATGTTGGAAGAATTAGTGACGAGATGCTTACTAAGATGATCTTTTCAGCCAAGTGGCAGGAACGAAAGACAGAGGAAGACCAAGGAAGTCGTGAGAGGATCAGATTCAGGAGTATCTGCATCAGAAAAAGATTATGAGTATGAAGTACAGAAGGTCTGCTGTACGCCGTGTGATGGATGCCAGGAAGCCCGAGTTGTATGTCAAGATCAAGGTCACTGTAAATGGAGAAGTTTGATACAGCAACAGTAGGTAAAAATTATCAGGTAGTTTGTATTTCTTTGTGGAGCTAACCTCTGAATCTCAGAGAACAGCTTAGTGATATGTATGTATGTATGTACTAAATCAAGGAAAGATAAGGTATTATGCTTTTTATTTTCAACAGTTAAGGCTATTTCTTTATATTGTTCAGACATTTGTTTTTGAAGGTTTTCAAAAGCAGCTGGTTCATAATCAGCAAGAATGAATATGTCATCAACATATCTACAATATAGATGTTTATTAGGTAGTCTATTTATTGTGTTTTGCTCTATTTCATTCATTATCACTTCTGCAAAAATAGTGGGCAATGGTGATTCCATAGAGCCACCTGTTTTTTGTCTGTAGGTCAGTCCTTTGTAAGTAAAAAAAATATTTTTATAAATATATAATAAGACATCATGCAATGATAGTAGTAATTGGGGGTGGGGGGGGGTTAAACTTCGAATGTCAGATTATTTTTTTAAACAATGATTTTGATTGCTTCTAGAACAGGGCTTGAAGGATACAAAGATTTCACATCAAAACTTGCCATTTGAAAGCTAGATAAGTCCTGTTTTACTGACTTCAGTTTCTCAATAAAAGTTAATCTGTGTTTTAGAGAAAATTGATTGTTCATAAAGGTGGGTGCTAGAAAGGTAAACAAATTCTTTTCTAAATGTATTAATGGAGAAACAGACTTGGATACTATAATTCTTACACGTAAATTTTCTTTATGAGTTTTTATCTTGCTTGAAATGCCTGGTGTAGTTGCTTCAATTGGTGGCTTAGCTTGATTGAGTTCATTTGGTAATACACTATGGTTTCTAATAGCAGCAAGAAATCTTAATTGTAAGTAAGTTGGATCTTTGTTAACTATTTCACAATTTAATTCTTTGAAAGCTGATTCAACTTTGGATTCGTAATCCTTACAGTTCAAGATTACTAATTGATTAGATTTATCTGCTTCACAAATTTTTAAAGAGGGGTCTTTTTTCGAGGTCTAGTAATTGTTGCCTTTCACATTTAAGTCTTTCAGATTTATAATTAGTATTATGTTTCTTATCGTATTCTTTCAAAAGAACACTGTATAGTTGGAAATGAAATTCATCTTTTTGGGAAGCAGGTAATGGACTAATAATAGTCTCAAGTTTAGGGAGATATTTTTCTATTGGTGGAAGGGATTGAAGGTATGCATATTTCTTGCCTTTTTGTAGGGCAGATTGTTGAACATAAGTTCATTGAACATCAGATAAATTTTGATACATATTGAAATTGTATGGTTCTAAACTTGGTTTATTGACTTTGCTGATTAAGTTATTCAATTTCTTAATATTAGTCGCTCTCATTTTTTCTACTGCGTTATCGACAATAGCCATGATCTCAGTAATCAATTGATCTACGAGAAAGTTTATCCACTGGGAGTTCAAATTCTTGTACTTGTAATTTTGAATAAAATTCCAGTTTTTATAACAAGTTTTTTGGAGGTTGTAAATCTCATTTTGCTTTAAAGTAATTTGGTATTTTAGCCTTTTTAGTTTACAGATGGTGATAATATTTTTATCCTTTTCATTTAAGGATTGGTTTTTAATCCTTAAGAAATCAAGTATTATTTTAAGGTCTCTGCAGGTTATTAAGAACTTTCATTGTACTTCTCTCTTTCCTAATTTTAATTTATTTTTCTTAAATAAGTTAATTCGGGAAAATTCCCAAACTGTAAATAACAAAGAATCTCTCATTTTTGATAACTGGTAATGCAAATGGGCTCGTGTTAATCTAGTGTAATTATCAACAAGCTTGTTACTGTTGTCGTTGACACATTGATACAAAGTCAAAGATACCTAAAAACAGTTTTTTAGGCAATTATAACGTGCTGAAAGGAAAATTGGCGTCTGCAAATCAAGTAAAAGCTGCAAAATTAAGTGTTTCTTTAGCTCCATTAATTAAACACAACAGGTTGAGGTACAAAAATAATATTCTGCTCTGGAAAATGCCCCCCCCCATATAATTATTTATGTACAGAAATGCATACAAAAAATTTATATCCCTTAAATATTCACTTGTTTGGCAATCTATCAGTGCATCCTGGAGCATCCCAAATCCTGAAATAAGGGAGAAATAATACGTATGCAACACACACATAATGAAAAATTGACGGTAGTTGGAAAAGCAATCTAGTTACATTACGGAAACATTTAAAAACACAGAAGGCTTTCGAAACTGCCTTGGGCCTTGATTTATAGGTGATCAAGACCCAAGACGTGAACTTTTGTGAATACTACCCACACGGAATTTGTAAATACATTCCCATAGAAACAGATCATATGTAAGAAAAAATCTGTCAGTTGAATAGTTTCAGTTTTTCTATAACACAATGCAGCTAAGCTTAATGGTGGAATGGCTTTGTTCAAAGAAACATGTTTCAAGAGAACCAACAGACAAAGGACTTTGATCCATCATTTGGTTGGTTCTCTTGTGAAGTGTTTCTTCATGCAGGAGCCATTGTGCCTAATTGTTCCATATTATAACAACTGCCTGCAGAAATTGAACAAAAGCTTAATAACTGGCAATTTTAAAAATTCAATTTTGCATCTTTTTTTAGAGAATAAAGGAAATACTTAATATAACTGAAAGTGAGATCTACCAAATCTACGCGGGCAGTAATTGCAAGCAAAAGTTTGAAATCTTGAAAAATAAGTTTTTTTGGCAAAATAAAGTATCCATTGATTTTTAACAAAAGTATCCATTGATTTTTAACAAAAAAAAAAGGGTAATTTTCCCTGAGTTTTCCCTGATTTTTACAAAAAAAGGTAATTTCCCTTGAGTTTTCCTTGATTTTTGGAACCATTTTCAAATTCCCTAAAAATTCCAGGTTTTCCAAGTTGAGTGGGAACCCCGTTATATTATTTATGCATGCATAAAGTGTGCACTTACCTGCACTTACATTGCAAACAACTACCCAATGCAAAATTTGATTTGCATCCTAATTGTCAGGAGAGGTAGCAAGTGCTATATTTCAAAATTGCCAAAAATGCATTAACAAGAGAAAAATTAATGCAATACGAAGATCAGAGTTTGCAAAAAGTTGAAAAAAAGTGTTTTTTGTTTTGTTTTGTTTTTTCATCAATGAGCATTTTGGCAGAAAATATGATGCAACAAAGGTGGTATTATTGGCTTTCGTGGGACATCTCATGCTGCGGGAAGCTCAGCATTGCAAGTCTAATTACGGAACTGCACACTATGGAATCTAACTATGAAACTGTCAAGTCTAACCATGGAATGGCAGTAATGCTGAAAACACTTGTGATTTTTGCTCTTTTTATTCATTTGAAAGTAACACTACAGCATTTAAAAAATGACAATTATGTTTTGTTTTTAATAATAAGATTATTCTTTTCTTTTTCTTTGGACTGCTGGGTGATCCTGTGAATCGCGAGTTTTCTGTAGGAAATTACAGTTCAAGATCAACATCACAGTTGTGGATTATACAATGATTAATTCTTCCTCTGAATTTCAGGATCTTCAAATTATACACACAGTAGAAGATTATATAAAGCATTTTTTTCCTCCTATAATTCATGATCTGCAGATCATAATTTTATGTTACGGAAAGATGAGCAGGACATCAATCTGTAAACAGCGAAATCTCTCAGTTTTGCACTCTCATTTCTTGTAAAGTTTATCCAATCTACATTTAACTTACTTTTAGATTTTTTAAGCAGCATGGATTTTAAGGTTTCCCTATATCTAACAGAGTTAACTTTGTCAATGGTTAACTTTTTTATGTGCTACAGCATTGATCATTTCTGATGGCTGAGTGTTGGTCAGGAGTAGATTTTAAAAAAATGCTGAACTCATTCACAATAAACACATTTTTTGGTTTGTAACTAATGATTAATCGATGTAGCTGATCACGTCTAATCTTCACAGTTTTAGAATTAACATCTGTACATTCGCCACTCTAAAGTTTTTTTTACACATTCCATGTTATTTTATGAACTTGAGAGCCACACTATAAAAAACTACATGTTTACTGAGGTATTTAACTTTCCTGCAATTTTCATAAGCACAGCACTACTGATCAAAAGACTAGCTGCACAACACTAAGTAAAATTATGCAGCAGCACTTCTTTCACTTCAGTGAATTTACCATCCTCTACATGCCCCTTTTTCAATGTTTATGGTCCTCAGGCATTTGCACTTTCTTCAATATCTGCTCACTAATTAATTATTCTCGTAGTGTTGAGACTGGTAAATCCAAATCCTTAGCAATTTTAAATTTACTCAACTGATATAGCCTACTATTTTTAAATTGCTAACTTGTCTTTTTCTTTAAAAGACAAGTTAGCAATGACTTGACTATGTGCAATAAGTGAAAGTTATTTCATTTACAACACGCAGTCAAGTCTAAAAATCTTGCAGTAACAAATGCACAAGATACTGAGTAAAACTCAGGACAACACCATCATACTACTGTCAGCTGAAAATGTGAATTAACAACATAATGAATAGGAGGTAAAAAAACAAAAAGACAAGAATTCTCTACTGACACCCCTGGGCACTTCACTGTTAGAATGATTCCACAGATGTGAATAACTGAATGGCTTAAGAGATAGCAATGAACAAATGATTTAAGAGATAGCTTGATCACTTGCAACTGAAGTATTTTGCTTTCTTTTCAGTGATGATTTTATAGTGTCAAAATGGCTGCATTTTAGCTTAGGTGAAACTTGAAAAAGCATATAAGTAAAGTTGAAATTTCAAGTAGTTACATGTAACTAAGGGGTAGGGAGCTTGAGAATGTACAGAAAATAGTTCATGAAGTTATAAAAATGCATAGCCAATACATGAATATGACTGTTTATTGTATAATCGATATTATTTTGCCTAAAGAAAAATAAACAGCATTACAATTGAACATTAGAAGTCCAACGCACTATCCACTGTGCTATAGGGATGGGTGGTCAGCGTGTGAAGTGTCTTGGAGAGATACCACCTAGTTCTGTGTGACACTGGCAAAAAGACCCCAACTCACTGTGTTATGTTCCAGAATCCTTAGGTGGAATGACCAACTAGAACCATCAGCTGTGGGCTAATCCTCCACACTGAAGTACTTTCCTGATTACAAAGACTCAAAACAGTTAAAAAAGAATCTAGTGTGGGATATGATGGATCTACCACACTTCAGAAGGATGGTCCACCACGGAATCGACCTGAACCTTCTAAACAGCAAATGAGAAAGAGATCTCGACTGAGTGAGTGTAAGATTGGTGTATGGAATACTAGAGGTATAAATGGAAAGATAAATGAGGTGATTCAAGAAATGAATAAGTACAGATTAGATGTGCTTTGTGTAAGCGTAACTAAAAAGAAAGAAATTGGGATAGAAGAAATGAATGAAATGATAAGTGTGTGGTCTGGAGTGTTGGATAATGTGAGAGGACGGGCTTGTGTAGGTGTGATTTTAAGTGAAAAGATGAAGAACCACTTGATTCACTGTAGCAGCATAAGTGAAAGAATTTTCTGGATTTGTTTGAAAGTGAAACTTCAGAGAATAGTAATTGTTGTAGTGTATGCTCCTTGTGACTTGGAACCTTCTGATAAGAAGGAAGATTTTTGGAATGAGCTAAAAGCTGTTTTGAGTCAGTTTGCTGCTAAAGAGAAAGTTATAACAGCAGAGGTATTCAATGCCAGAGAAGGTATGCATATTTATTTATTTTTTATTGGAGCTTTAATGACCAGTGAGCAACTCAATGGGCTATAAGCAGTCGCCCGTCCCTAATTTAGGGTCACTGGTTCCAGGAAAAGGAGAGAGCCAGTGCCGTAAGACAAACACAACATCCATGCCTCACCGGTATTCGAACCTGGAACCATTTCAGACAAATGATAAAAGGCCATCGCTTAGACCACTGCGCCACCGGGGTGGCATGCAGATTGTTATTTCTGATAATGTTTAGTGTAAGTTCAATGATCCTGGTCTGAATGATAATGGTGAAAGATTAATTGAAGTCTGCATTAAAAATGGATTGTGGGTATCTAATACGTTTTTCAACCACAAGCATATCCACACATACATACATATTACTAAGCTGTTCTCTGAGATTCAGAGGGTTAGCTCCAAAAATAAATACAAACTATCAAATAATTCTTAATTACTGTTGCAGGATCAAACTTCTCCACTTACAGCTATCTCAACATACAACTCGGGCTTCACTGACATCCATCACACACCGTACACAAGATCTTCTAAACTTCACACTCAATTTTTTTCTCATGCAGACACTCTTGAATCTAATCCTCCCATGACTTCCTTGGCCTTCCTCTGCCTTTCCTTCCTGCCACTTGGGCTAAAAAAGATTTTCTTAGTAAGCATCACATCACTCATTCTTTCAACATGGCCAAACCACCAAAGCATATTAGCCTCCACCTTGCGAACAACATTTTGTTTCACATCACACAACTGCAACACATCTTTATTCCTCACACAACCAGAACATGTCTTGCCACAACCCCCATAAATAACGCATTTCTGCAGCACACAAACAACTTCTATGTTTCTTCTGTAGTACCCAGGTTTCACTGCCATACATCAGAGTAGGAACAATTACACTTTCATGAACAGCCATGCGGGACTCTCTTGAGAACCCATTATTCTCATGTGAAAACCTACCAGAGCAGCCATGGCTTTCAATGAAGAATTCCCTCGCCTACTAATTTCACCATCCAATTTGTTCTCTTTGTCAAACATGCTTCCTAAATACACAAACTCACTCACCAGGTCAATCACTGTGCGATTTAGACTTACATTACATTCAGTGCTACCAGTTCCTCTCTCAAAAGCCATAACTTTGGTTTTACCCGGATTTATACTCAGTTTAAATTTCATGCAAACTTCGTACATCCGGGACAACATATGCTGCAATTGACTTTTGCTCTTTGCCAACAGGACAGTGTCATCAGCATACAGCAATCTGCACACACGGATATCACCAAGACATAAACCAGTATTATCTATTTTGGCATCGCGCATGGACGCATCCATAAATATATCAAACAGCCATGGTGACATTACACAACCTTGCCTGACTCCTACACCAATAGAGAACCATTTTGATAAAACACCATTCACTCATACACAAGCTCTACTGCCATCATACATGGCTTTTACAGTATTAAATAGATTCTCAGTAATACCATATTCATTCAATACCTTCCACAAAAGTGTCCCATTTACTCGGCCGTAAGCTTTCTCTAAATCTATGAAGGCAGCAAAAACTTTCTTACCAACAGCCAGATACTTTTCAGTCATCATGCATAATGCAAAAATTTGTTTAGTGCAGCCTTTACCAAGCATAAAACCACTCTGTGCATCCCAAACTTTCTCTGAGGTAAGACCCCATACTTTTTCAATAACGACCTTACCAAACACTTTCCCTGGCACACTTAGTAGGCTAATACCATGATAGTTCTTGCAGTCAGTCTGATCACCTTTTCCCTTATACAAGGGAACAATGATACCATCCTTCCAATCCCGAGGGACCATTTCTAACTAACAGCACAACTGGCAAATTTCAGTTAACCAGTCAATTACATAGTTGCCACCATATTTCAACATCTCTGCAGTTATGCCATCAACTCCCAAAGCTTTACCATTCTGAAGAGATTTTAGAGCTTTACACACCTCTTCATCTGCCTCTGAATCACCTTTGCTTTCCTGATCTAATAACTCACAGAAGTATTTAGACCATCTTTCAATTAACTCATTGGGCTCCCATATCATTTCCCCAACCCTATTCTTCACACAACTTACAAACTTTGTTTTCCATATTTTTCTTGAGTCTCATGTACTTCCAGAAAGTCTTTCTATCTTTTCAAAAAGCCAATTCATGCCTTTCCATTGTCTCCTTCCTATCTTTTGCCTTAGTCTGGTGAACCAGCTTAGCGGCTTCACGCTCCTTACAGCAATATTCATCCACAGAAACCCTACCTTGCAACATCCCCAAATAGGCTTCCTTCTTTCTCTTTACTGCCTCATCAATCTCACGATTCCACCAAGCATCACCTCTATTGTTACCCACTATTGGGGTGCCACAGACCTCTTCAGCAGCAGTGATAACACAGTTCTTAGAACATTCCCATTTCTTTTCTACATCCCTCTCACAAGACTTCAGCTCCTTCAGTCGTTCTCTCAGTATGTCAGAATAATGCTGATGATTTTCAGGGAGCCTTTCAACCTTTATTCTTTCCATCCTGGGCATCATCCTATTCATTTTCTTCCAACCAACATTAAGTTTCACTCGTGACACTACCAAGTAATGATCAGAACCAACGTCTGCACCTCTCATCATACGAGGGTCAACAACTAAGTATTTCAGACGCTGATCGCAGACAACAAAATCTATCACGCTCTTTTGACCAAGAGTACGATTTTCCCAAGGTTATGCGTGGATATACTTGTGGTTCAGAAATGTATTAGATACACACAAACCATTCTCAATGCAGAGTTCAATTAATCTTTCACCATTATCATTCACACAAGGGTCATTAAACTTACCCAGAACATCTACACATGCACTTGGGAAAATCATACTCTTGGATTAAAGAATGTAATAGATTTTGTTGTTTATGATCAGCATCTGAAACACTTAGTTGTTGATATTCATGTTATGGTGCAGAGGTTGGTTCTGATCATCACCTGTTATGTCACAGGTAAGACTGAGTGTTGGTTGGAGGAAAAGGAATAGGAAGAGGACCAGGATAGAAAAAATAATGGTTGAAAGGCTCCCTGAAAATCATCAGCATTATTCTGACGTACTCAGAGAATGTCTGAAGGAGCTGAAGTCTTGTGAGAGGGATGCAGAAAAGAAACAGGAAGGTTTTAAGAACTGTGTTATCACTGCTGCTGAAGAGGTCTGTGGCACCACAATAGTGGGTAACAATGAGGGTGATACTTGGTAAAATAGTGAGATTAAAGAGGCAGTAAAGAGAAAGAAAGATTCCTATTTGGGGATGTTGCAAGGTAGAGTTTCTGAGGATGAATATTACTGTAAGAAGCGTGAGACAGCAAAGCTGGTTCGCCACAGTAAGGCAAAAGATAGGAAGGAAATCTAGGAAAGGTATGATTTGGCTTTTTGCAAAGATAGAAAAACATTCTGGAGGTACATAGACATCAGAAAAAAGAGGGGAAATAAAATTCTAAGTTGTGTAAAGAATAGGGTCTGAGAAATGATATGGGAGCCCAATGAGCTAACTGAAAGATGGGCTGAGTACTTCTGCAATTTATTAGGTCATGAAAGCAAAGATGATTCTGAGGCAGAAGCAGATGATGTCACAATGAGAGATGGAAGCACTGGTGGGATCTCAAGAAAAGAGGTGCGTAAAGCTCTAAAATCTCTTCAGAAGGGTAAGGCTTTGGGAGTAGATGGACTATCTGCTGAGATGCTAAAATAAGGTGGTGACTCTGTGATCGACTGTTTAACTGAAATTAGCCAGTTATGTTGGGAGTTAGCAATGGTGCCTCAGGATTGGAGAGATGCTATCATTGTTCCCTTGTACAAGGGAAAAGGTGAAAAGACTGAATGCAAGAACTATCGTGGTATCAGTTTGCTGAGTGTGCCACGGAAAGCGTTTGGGAAGGTCATTATTAATAAGGTACGAGGTCTTATGTCAGAGAAAGTGTGGGATGTACAGAGTGGTTTTATGCCTGGTAAGGGCTGCACTAATAAGATTTTTCTTTTATGCATGATGATTGAAAAGTATCTGTCTGTTGGTAAAAGAAGTGTTTGCGGCCTTCATAGTTTTAGAGAAAGCTTATGACAAAGCAAATAGGATTCTTCTGTGGAAAGTACTGAATAAATATGGTATTACTAGGAATCTACTTAATAGTGTGAAAGCCATGTATGCTGGCAAAATAGAGCATGTGTACGAGTGAATGGTGTTTTATCGAAATGGTTTTCTATTGGTGTAGGAGTCAGGCAAGGTAGTGTAATGTCACCCTGGCTGTTTAATATATTTATGGATGCATATGTTCGTGATGCCAAAATGGGTAATAATGGTTTATGTCTTGGTAATATGCATGTATGCAGATTGCTCTATGCTGATGACACAGTCCTGTTGGCAGAGAGCAAAAGTGAGTTGCAGAGTATGTGTTGTCTCGGATGTACAAAGTTTGTATGAAATTCAAACTGAGTATAAATAAGGGAAAAGCCAGAGTTATGGTTTTTGAGTGAAGAACTCTTCATACTGAATGCAAGATAAGTCTTAATGCTTTTTGTAACAATGAATGTGTTTGTTCATTTAGAAAGTATGTTTGACATAGAAAACAAATTAGATGGTGAAATTAGTAAGCGAGTGAATCGTTCATTGAAAGTCATGGCTGCCTTAGGAGGATTTCATAGGAATGATGGGTTCTCAAGGAAGTCCTGAATGGCTGTGTATGAAAGTGTAATTGTTCCTACTCTGATGTACGGTAGTGAAACCTGGGTACTGCAGAAAAGACATAGGAGTCGTTTTTGTGCTGGGGAGATACGTTACTTACGGGAAGTTTGTGGTAAGACACGCTCTGATCATGTGAAAAATGAAGATGTGAAGCAAAATGTTAGTAAGTTTGAGACAAATATTCTTAGGTGGCTTGGACATGTTGAAAGAATGAGTGATGAGGTGCTGACTAAGAGAATTTTTTCAGCTCAAGTGGCAGGAGAGAAAGGTAGAGGAAGCAAAGAATGAAACTCTAGCAGTGTGCCGAGATAGTTGTAAATGGAGAGATTTGATACATCAACAGTAAGTAAATTCTAGTTTTTCAGTTAAATGTGTACTTGGCACATGGTCTTTCTTTGAGGAGCTAACCACAGTATCTTAGGGAACAGCTTAACGATATGTATGTATGTACAATAGAACATTAAATATAATGTATGAGGTCTGTTCTAAAACTTATGGTGAATGGCATTGCCACAGCTAAATGCCAAAGGTAGGGGTAGTATGAGCAATCACTGCTAGAATGACCTTAAGACTCCCACATATGTCACTGAACCGAACTCACTCAACTTTTAGTGCATGTAGAAACAGCTTTCAGTGAAGATGTGTTCTTGGGCTTTGTCTAATTCAGAAGAATGTCACAGTTTGTTCTCAAACTCTCACTATGCCAAAGACATTCATGAAAAACTCCAGAGAGTGTACAGACATGATGCAGCAATCCTGAAAACAGCATTCAAATGGTTCCAAATTTTCCATGACAGAAACTTTTCACTTGAAGATGAGGAAAAGAGTGGTCATGTGTATGGAATGATAACAACATTAATAAAAATCACACTCCTATTTGTTCTAACTATTGTTTGACAATTAGAGAACTCATGGGAGAAACAGGTTTGTCTTTTGGTACCATTCAGTTGATTTTGTCTGAAGATCTGAAAATGAAGTGTGTTGGTGCCAAACTTTTCCAAACATGATCACTACAGAGCAAAAGGAAATGTGTGTGCTCATTTCCTCAGAGTTGTTTAAATGTTCCATTAAAACATACCCATAAATCATGCCCAGTTACAACTGTTAAACAGTTGTAACTGGGCATGATTTATGGGTATGACCCTGAAATAAAGGCACAGAGCTTCCAGTGGAAAACAATCACCTCACCCAGATTAAAGATGGCATGACAGTCGAGATCAGAAGTGAAGATCATGCTGCTGGCATTCTTTGAAAAGAAAGGTTTTGTTCAAAGAATTTCTTTTAAAAGGTTTGACTTTTAATGGAACTTCCTATGAGGGTGTTTTGAAACATCTGTAAGTATCAGTGAAACTGAAAAGACAGCAGATATAAAAAATTGGATGGCTCCTCCACTATGACAATGTGTCAGACCAACTGCACTCTCTTGCGATTTCTGGTGAATGTATCCATTCTACTGCTCAAACACCCACAGACCTATCAAATTTCAAGAACTGAAATCCATAATAAAATTTCAGAGAACATTTCATTGATATTTTAATATTACTTGTAAGTTAAAAACCATATAATATAATCACAACTTACCCTACATTATTGTAGGATAGCATGCCACTGATCCATGACAATTTCTGCATATTTCCCTCTCTTGAAAATGAGCCTTTCACACTCAAAACACAATTTTCCAAAAAAACTTTTTATGTAAATCATGAAATTATTATTCAATCCTTTTTAACTATTCTTAAAAACCTTTAAAACTATAAATTATGTACAATTCATTCACTGCATTTCAACTCGCCACACATAAACCACATGGCAGCCATGAAATGTATCAGTCAAGTCCAAATTTCTTACAAAGACAACAAAACTTAGTAAAACTTTAAAATATTAAACACACATTAAAAGTATGAGAGGTTTTCCATAAGGCTTGCCATCTCATTTACGTTCAACACTTCCAGAAACAGCTTCCTGACAGACATGAGCCTGTTTTTGGTGCTTCATCACGTCATACTCAGATGTACAATTCAGTGTTCATAGCACCACTTGCTGTTCAACAGTGAGTGCTTTGCATTTTTCCGAAAAGAGGTGTGGTTCATGATAATGGTGCAATGCAATAACACATTAACTACAGAAAAGTGTTGCACATTGTGGTGCCATCTATTCAGATTTATGAGGTTTACCTAATACTCTCAGTTAGATAAGAAAGATTCACACAATTATTCAAGAAAAGTGACCTCAAAATTTATTACAGAAAAGTGTCCTTTCCATAATAAATGTGTGAATCTTTCTTACTTAGTGTCTGCCAAATACCTATAAAACGATTAGAATTTCCATAAAATTTACAGGTAAACCATAAAACTTGGAAGGTATGCACGCCCACCTGACTCACTAGACCTGGCTCCATGAAACTTCTGGTTGCTCCCCAAACAAAATCTGTGATGTAAGTGAAAATATTTGACACCACTGAAGGAGATTAAATCCAACACTAAGAAGGTTCTGGCATCACTAAAGAAAAATGATTTCTAAAAATGCTTGAAACAACAGCAGGGGTGCAGAAACAGGTGTATGTTTTCAGAAGGGGAGTACTTTGAAGGTGATTAATGCTGTAAGTACATGTACTCATAGTTTGTGCTGCATAAAAACATTTTATATCCATATGCACCAAACTTTCTGATCACACCTTGTTTTAAAACACGCATGCAAACATGGCAGCATCTATTTGATGCAGACACATACTGCACTTCAAAATAATTGCAAAATAATATGAAAATGTGAAATGATAACCAAAAATGCAACCTTACCTTTTTCATTACTTCTCATGGAAAAATTATCTTTACTTGAACTGCCTCACTTTATGCAACAGTTTTTAAAAATGCAACAAGCATGTTATATGATGAACTACTGTATTAAAAACAGGACACCAAGAGAAAAACTCACATAATGGCTACTGACCATAAATGAATAGAAGCAGGTTTTGAAACATAATTCACACTGAAGAAATATTGTGTGTTTTGCAAGCTATGACAACATCTTTAAATCAAAGAGAATTGCAAAATATGACATCTTCAAATCAAAGAGAACTGCAAAATATGACATTTTTAAATCAAAAGAGAGATTACAAACTGTCTTCTTTGAAAACAGCTTCTGCAAGAGCTTTGCCAATAACAAAAAGAACAATGGTGCTCAAAAGAAATTCAATATCAGTGCTTTCAACAATCACAGTATAATAAATAAAAGGGAAAAAAACACTTATCAGTATTTTTAAAACTTTCATTTAGTACAAATAAAAAGTGGATAAGTCCTTAATAAAATATGATAAACTTGAATGTTTTTCAGGTGACAGGATATAAATATGTGCAATTTCTGCTGTTCAAATGCCTTTTTAAGTTGCTTTTTTGGATAAACTTTTTGCTGCATGTAGGACACTCATATGGCCTTTCTTTAGTGTGAGTGCGTATATGATCACGCAAGTGAGTAATAATGTTGGTTGAGTAACTGCACAAATTGCACTTGTGTCTTCCATTTGATTGGCCTAGTTTTTTACATATGACTGACATTTCCTGAATGTTCCCAAAAGCACAAATTTCACCTAAAGGATACAAAAACAAATTGTAATGAAGTGTAACATAACAGAAGTGCTGAAGTTAAATTAAATTACAACAGTTTTGCAAGGGAAATTTTTCTTACTAATACTCACATGCAGATGTTACATGACCAACTATTTTAATAGACAACAGCTTTAACTTTAAGAACAAAATATTAAACTCTGAATAAAATTAATCCAAAATTACACAATCACAAATTCACATGCATTTATAGAATTCTAAAAATTATTTACACATACTTAACAATTTAAAAGGACCAATAAAAGTTGAAGTTTTCCATATTATGTATTCTAATGACTGGGACAATATGAATGCATCTGATTACTTTCTTTTTCAGCATTCTTACTGCTGATCACTTTAGCTCACACATAGATCTTTAAACAAACACACAATATCAGATGCACGAATTATTCTGACTGCACAATAGAAGCTCAAAACTTTTACATAATTTCATCTGCTCTGCATCTCCTTTTAAAATTTAGTGATTCATCAGTAAAGAACTAAGCACTGTTTCTGTTGAATGTGTTTCTATAAAAAATATATCTATATGCTTGAATCTTAACTCATTACTAACAGTGAATAAACACTGAAGTAGCAAATTATTAGGAACACCCCATAGCAATCGGATACATGACATCCTCACTTACACACGCAGCTATGACATTAAGATGGTTTTATAAACAGCTCACTACAAGACATTCAGACATGTATGAAGCATAGATAGCAGCAATGTGGGAAAGACTTTAGATTTAAGCAACTTTGAAAGAGGCATGATAATGGCTACTCTGGCAGGTGCAAGCATCTCAGAAATGGTAAACCTTCTAGGCCAGTGATTCCCAAATTATTTGATGGTAGACCCCCTTTTGAACAAGATTTTTTTGGGACCCCCATTTACATATCCCTTAAAAATTTTGCATAAAAACGCTTTAAAAGCATTTACAGCATGGTTACAGCATTCATAATGTTCAAAAAATATATTGTTTTGTTACTAGACAATAGATGGCAGCACCATACTGGCCGCGTTTTCCATAAGCAGTTTGCGATAGAAACATTACATTGCCGCTAGATATCACTAGAATCTTCTGGAAACCTTACAGCAGCCTTATATTAGCAGGCAATAGTGGCAAGGTGATGCTCTTGAGTATAAGTATTCGTGTGTTGGTATATGGAAAGTAGAGCTTTGACAATGGAAAAGCTTTTGAAAAGACCGAAGGAGCCTTTTACATCTGGAACACATCAGAGTAAAAAGACAAAGAGACTGTGTTTAGGTGAATATCAGGTATAGTTCCACAATAATTTCTAATAATAAACCGAAGTGTGTAGTTTACAGAGAAGTGCTATCACAAGAAAGTATGAGGCCATCAAAAACAAATTACTTCAACATTTAAACACAAAACATCCAAATGAGAAAGACAAGCCTTTGAAATTCTTTGAAAGAAAACTAAATAATCTTCATGAAGGACTAACATGTTTTAATCGGTTACCCAATGTTAATGAAAACCCCTTATTAGCAAGTTATTGAATCACATTTTGCATTGAAAAAGCCAGTAAGCCACATACAACTGCTAAAAATCTGATTTTACTGGCAGCTGTTGACATGGCTCAAATAATGCTGGGCGAAAAGAAGCTGACAAGCTCAAGATTATACCTTTCTCTAATAATATGACTCAAAGAAAAATATGCGATATGACAAAAAGATATTCACAAGTAAATTCTTGAAAAAATTAAAAGGAGCACATTCTTCTCATTGCAAATGGATGAATCTACAGATATTTCTAACTGTACACAATTTGCAGTCTTTATACGATATGATATAGAGAATGTGCTTACAGAAGATGTACTGTTTTGCAAACCACTGGAAACTAATACTACTGGAAGTTGTTTGTCTGACACTTTTCTGCAGAGCACAAATGAATACAATATTGACTGGAGAAAATGCATTGCCATTTGCCCCCTAGGTGGCAAGCAAATGAAGGGGTCTAGAAGTGGACTCATTGCAAGATTGAAGGAGATCATGCCAAATGCTACATGGTGTCACTGTTTTCTACATCACAAATCTCTTGCATCAAAATGTCTACTCCCCAACCTGAATTATGCTTTAAAAACTGTCGTCAAAGTGGTAAACTCTATCAAAGTAAAAGCGTTGCACATTCGTATCTTCTGAAAACTGTGCGAAGAAATGGGTTCATTATATGAAAATCTTCTTTACCACACAGAGGTATGATGGCTATCAAGGGGAAACATGTTAACAAAGAGTTTTCCAGATGAGAGCAGAACTTTTGATGCAACTGCAGGATGCAAAATCGGAATAAGCAAAATCATTTTGAGATCATTTTGGCTTTTTCAATTAGCTTACCTAACTAATATTTCTGAACATTTCAATACTCTGAATAAAAGTTTACAAGGTTGTGATGTTAATATAATAACAGGTAGGGAAAGAATCAATGGCTTTATAAAGAAAATCAACTTCTGGTCCACTGCACTAGCAAGACAGAAATTGAATTCATAACAATGCATTGAACTAATTATGGAGGAAATAGCTATTGATGCTATGACAGATGTAACGCCTATATTTTCAAATATGGAACTAAGCTTGCAAAATTTAAAACAAGAGCTCTTAGAATATTTTTCTGAAACAACTCAAAATAGCAATGATAATTACAGATGGATACTGAATTCGTTTTTGGAAAACTCCATCGAACTAGCAACAGTTCCAACTAATATGAAAGAAAAACTGATTGAAATGTCTAGAAATGGAATATTGAAACTTGGAAGTTTTATTTACAGAGTGTAGATCAATTTTGGATAAAAAGAAAGCAAGAATACTCGGAGCTTATAACTGAGGCTTTTAAATTTTTGATACCATTTGTAACATCGTATTTAAGCGAGCTAAATTTTTTATCTACGGCTACAATGAAAATGAAAAACTGAAAACGATGAACTTGAAAATGATTTAATTGTAACTGTGTTGAATAGAGAGCCCAGATTTGAGAAGATGGTTGATGAAAAACAAATACATGCACATTACACTGACAAGTTTTTTTTTTTGGTGTTTTTTTTGGAACATTATTCCATTAAAATTAAATGAACAAATAATAAAATAAATATTTTTACCTAAGTCAAATTTTTTTTTACCCTCGCAGCCCCCCTAGAAATCTATGGTGATCCCTTGGGGGTCACAACCTACACTTTGGGAAATACTGTTCTAGGCTATGCAAGAACAACTGCATCAAGGGTGTACAATGAGTGGTGCACAAACAACAAAACAAGCAGTCATCCTATGGGTGAAAATGACTGGTTAACCTTTAAGGGTAATGGCAGCTTCAGAGGATTTCACGAGGTAACAGACAAGTTGAATTGCATTACATAACTGCACAGTACAACAGCAGTACTGAGAGGTGAATTTAGTAAACACAGCCTGCCACACATTGGTGTGAATGGGCTATAACAGTAGACCCCCTCTTTATTTACTACTGGTATCTGCTAAAAATCAACAGTTTGTCTGCAGTGGGCACAGGAACACCAAAATTGGACCTCTGAGGACTGGAAAAAGGTCACCTTGTCCATAAATAACATTTTCAGTTAATACCATATGCATGAGACTGATTGGGTGGGGGCTGAATTTTTTTTAGCACGTGAAAAATCAGAATGCATGGAAAAAAAAGGGTGGATGTAATGCTTGAATGAGTGAGATAGAATTGCTCACTGTAATTTATTTATGCAAATATAAAGCTGAAGTCCATCATCGTATTAACAATATAAAATTTCTGAATTCAATACAAAATAAATGATTTTAAAAGACACTGCTCCAAACAGTTTTTCTTCTCTTGTTTTGTTTTGTTGTTGTACTTGCTCTGGAACATCACCACCCTAAGTTTCCTCTTGTGAGCAAGTCTTTTGCTCTTCTCAGCAAGTTCCACAGCCAGTGTTCATCCTTTGTTGACCCTGCAGATGCACAGCATCCATTGCTTAATTTTTCTTTCTGCTGATATCTTTCCACTTCCATTTTTTCATTGTCACTTTTCTATCTGTTTTTTTTTTCAATGCCCTCAGATGACACTAATTTCATCCATAATGCTGAAAGAACTTTCAACCTGAAGACAATGAATGCATGATATCACAGCTTTCACTAATTTAGAAAAATAAGCTCATGTCCCAAAATTAAGGATAAATTTTATTTTCATAGCATACTTTTATTTCCAATAGGATGTAGATGAAAATATTTAAATACGGGATAAACAAAGATGAAAAGAACATGTAAACACATAAATAATCACAAATTTTTGCTTCTCAATTGAAAAAATTGATAAAAGAACAAAACATATCTTTTTCTGACTCTGGCTCACAATAACTAAAATTAACAGAAAAAAATAATGTTTCATGGATCATTTTAATAGGGTATATGTCCACCCTTGACTGCAATGTAATCAAGTGGACCATGCTTTTCATGAGATTGTCCAGAAGATCCTGAGGGAGGTTTCTCCATTCTTCTTTCAGCGGCATCACCAGGTCTTTTTTTTTTTTTTTTTTTTTTGGTGGTGCCAGGTGGAGGATCACGTTCAGCAATGTGCCTCCCCAGAGTATCCCACGCATTTTCTATTGGATTCAGGTCGGAGAAGTACGCAGGTCATTCCATTCAGTTGATCACATTGCCTTCCAACAGTTCTTCAACACATGATGATCGATGAGGACAGGCGTTATCATCCATAAAAACGAAAGTATTTCTCACAGAACCATGAAACAGCCTCAGATGTTTTAAAATGATATCCTCACAATAACGCTGGGCATTCATTGTCCCTTTCAACACTAGAAGCTCTGTACGCCCATTGATCATAATCCCAAATCAGATCATTACTCCACCACCCCTGTAATGGTCAATTTGTACGATGTTCTTGGCTGAATAAGCAGTGTGAGGTCCTCGCCAGATGCATTGCAGCCTACAGTCAGACAATAAACAAAATTGGCATTCACCTATGAACAGAACATTGGCCCATTGCTCTTCACTCCATGTGGAGTCCTCATGACACCATCGAGAGCAAGTTGTTTTGTCTGCTGGGGTCAATGACACATACCGTACAGGTTTTTAGCCATATAAACTGAAATTATTCAAACGCCTTGACATGCATGGTTCAGCGCAATATTTTGGTATCGTGCTTGATTTCATCTGTTTTGCTAACTTGCCAGCAGTTATTTAGTGAGATTTTTTTAGCCATTACAACAAGATAACGATCTTGTGATGGAGTAGTTTTGCATGGTTGACCCCCACTGAACTTGCTGGTAGCTATTCCATGTTCAGAAAATTGTTTCCAAATCCATGATACTATGCTCTTCTCATTGCAAAATCTCATGAAAAAACTCTTTGAGAAGGCTGGGGCCCCAGCAGGGCTGTTGTGTCATTGAAGAAGATACTATGTTCTGGGCAATTCCAAACTCCTTCGCTAGGTCTCCCATTGTTCACCCTTCTTCCAGTTTGCCAACAATTCGAGCTCGGGTAAAATGATTTAGATGAGATTTTTTTAGATGTGCTACAAGTCACCATAACAAGACCTACAAAACAAGCTATTTTTTCCCACTCACGCTTCAGCTTTTATCACCAATCGGCACTACATCGCTGTCACGTGATTCCTGACAATTTGAATATGACCAAATACTCTCACATAGCTTACTTTTATGTGTTTTGATGAAGTCAGAGAGTTTTTACTGCTAACCAACAACTTGAGAGTCCAAAATTTAGCCTTTTGTCATTGATCCTTAATTTTTGAAGAGTGTAGTATAACTTAGAGAATATGAATACTTTTGAACACAATGCATTATTTATTACAAATTTTGCAACTTTCTCACTTGTGTTTTCAGAATTTTTTCCCTCCCTCATCAAGCTGAAATGCAAACATTCATGGGAGAAAATAACATTTAACCACAACACAGGCTAGAGGAAATATCACGAGAAAATAAATTACGATTATGGGCAAAATTTTCGCTCCACCCAACTGCCATTTTTGGAAAATTTTCTTCCATTTTTAAGCTAAAATACAAACATTTATGGAATAAAATGGCATTAAACAACAATACTGGGCAGAAGAAACATCGCGAGAAAAACAAAATTATGATTACGGGAGAAATCATTACTACGTCTAACGTCCTTTTTCAAAAATTTCAAAAGACAGAATTGCATAATAAGATGGAAAACAACATGCCACTCCCTGCTATCACTACAACCACCATCCCAGATCTCCAAAAACTTCTGTTCAGTTATGTGGTGATCTCTAAGATCACTCAATGGAAGACGGAAAAGGTGAAACTCCTCGAATCCGTGGAAGAATCTCATGCCCGAGGATAGGAAAATTTTCGTGCCATCTAACTTCCATTTTTGGAAACTTTTGCTTACAGTTTCAAGCTGAAATGCAAACATTATGCAAGGAAATGATATTTAACAACAGTACTGGGCAGAGGCAACATTGCGAGAAAAAAGAAATTATAACAGAAAAAATCACTGTTTTCAGAAATTTTTAAACACGAAATGCCATGCCCTGACAGAAAACAACCCCTTCCCCCAATAATTCTCTGCAGTTTTGCATCGATCTTGTGAATGACCCAAATGATGACAAAAAGGTGGAATTCTACAAATCTGCAGGAGAGAGAGAGATCTCATGTATGTAACACCCGTTGATGGACAGACTACTTATCGGTAGGGTGTCTAAGCAATTCGACAGATCTCTACTCTTCTGTGAGCTTGGGCAGGTGTCAGTTTGTGCGGGACCACTCAGCAGCTTTTGTTGGTCTTCCGGAGCTGGTGAAGATGGGGCGAGCTATGCTGGGACAAGAATATGGTGTCAACAGGACAAATTGATGGACCAAAGTTTTGATGAACCTCAGCTGCCTAGTGTTAAACATACAAGTTGGTGGAGGCAATGTAATGGTTTGGAGTATGTTTTCATGACAGGCATTGGGTTCCATAATATCTCTGGAGTAGCATTTGGATGCCATGAGGTATCTTCACATCATCACTGATAGTGATCACGCACATCCGTACATGTGCTTTGTGTTTCCTGATGGAGAGGGATATACAGTATAATGAGAAAAGGCACCAGACACCTAGAAGAGAAACACAACATAGCATTTATTGACATACATTAGTATGGTCTCGGTCCACCTTTGGCCTTAATGCAGGCACTGACCATTCGAGACATGCTTTCGACAAGGTTTTGGAACACAGAAATATGTATGTGCTTCCATTCAGTACATAATGCTGCCGCTAAATGTTGCTTAATAGTAGGCCTTGGTTCCAAACTTCTTATGCGGTGCTCTAATTCATCCCATAAATGCTCTATCGGATTAAGATCAGGGCTATGTGCTACACAGTCTACACGAGATATGGAACTATCGCCAAATCACCCAGTAACAGTCCTTGCTTTATGGCTCAGTGCATTATCCTGCTAGTACCAACAAGGCTTGGTTCCATAGTATTGCCACAGAGTTGGAAGGGCATAATTGTCCAGAATATCGAGGCAGACTTGCTGGTTAACAGGTTTGTCCACGATAACCAATGGGCCTGGACAATACCACGAAAAACATTCCCACACGAGTACACTTACAGATCCAAACTTGACCGTA
Organism: Macrothele yani; assembly: GCA_039090855.1. NCBI lineage: Eukaryota > Metazoa > Arthropoda > Arachnida > Araneae > Macrothelidae > Macrothele > Macrothele yani. Next base: position 84,291,148 of record CM077017.1, read on the forward strand.
GGAACAGTAGTACACTGTGGTAAATAGTGTCCCCCCGGCTGCCGCCATATCCACACACGACCATCAGACTGATGTATCATGTATCTGGATTCATCAGTCCATAGGAACTGTTTCCATTGATCTACGGTCCACCATAAATGGTCTTTACACCATGCTAAACAATGAGTAGCGTTCCAAGTGGAGATGAAAGGCTTATGAGCAGCCGCACGACCATTGTAACCCATGGAATAAAGTTCTCTGCAAATTATACATGTACATACTGAGGTTACAGCATTTTTATTCACCTGTACACTGACGTCTTGTGCAGTACTCCGTCGATTAGCTGTAACGACTCTCCCGAGGCTTTGACGTCCTCTATCACTGGTTTTCTTTGGTCTGTCGGTACGTTTTGCTGCTACAGGCTCGCCATCCGTCTTCCACTTATTCAGTACATCCAAAACAGTTGACTTGGGTATGTTTAAACACCTCTCAGTTTTTCTTATGGACAACCCAATAATATAACACCCAACAATCTTTCTTTTCTCAAAGTCAGTTCTCTCCCGCCGCAACGTTTTCACTCAACCCCACAGTGCAATATGATCACTGTCAGCTTCAGGCTTGTTTTTATACTGTTTGCAGCTGTACCGTGCATCTTAACAATGCAGCCATTCTTTATTTGCTTTTGGAGGGGTGTCCGGTGACTTGTCAATATAGTGTATATTTCAGCAGGGTATATATAAGTCACTAGACCTTAACACAATTAAACAATTGTGGGATGAGAGTGAGAGAGCCATCCTTAACAAAGTTTCTTTTCCAGCAAACACTCAGAAATTGACCGAAGCCATCAAATACATTTGGGCTGAACATACCTATAACATACCAGCACCTTGTTGAATGCATGCATGCCACATCAAATCAAGGCTGGTTTGAAGGCCAACGGCAGCCCAACATGTTATTAGGGTGTGTTCCTAATAATTCACTACTTCAGTGCGTGTACTTTAAACGCCTACATCACAGCTGCCCTTGCTCAGTAAGGCCAATGTGGCCGCAGTTTTTAGTGGCAGACAGCAGATCTGTTATGAATTCTAATGGCGATCACCAACATGACATTGAAAAATAAATCCCAACAGAAAAATAACATACACAGTACAAATGAGTCATTTATTAGAATAATGAATCTGACAATCTAACCTTTTAAAAGTACATCAGGGGTACCCATTCATCATCAGCTATCACACTACAAAAACAGGATGTTGAGGAGAAAAACAAAATTAGAACACTGGAAGTGCGTAACAATTCTGCTTTCACACTCCAAACCTGAAAGAACACAGGCTGGCAAATCTTTCCAACATGATCAACACGTTGTGGAAATAAATCGTCCAGACAACAAATGAGGTCTCATTCAAAAATTTGAGGTCAATTACCCAACTTCCATTCCTCTTAGTATCTATTAAAATTAGTTACTAGCTTAAAAGAAAATGGCTAATTTAATCTAGATCAGTCATCCCAGTTCATGACCAGGTAGCCTGAAGTGTGAGCTTCTGGCTAATTGTCAAAGTTATGCCTGTGTTTGAGTTCTGGGTAAAGCATGGGTGGAGTGTTTGTCTCTTGAGGCACTACTTCACTCCTTTCCCTAAAACTGGTGGCCCTAAATTAGAGACAGGGAGGGAACTGCACATAACCTTGGATGTCATGGTAGATGTTGAACCCCTAAAAAAGAAAAATTAAAGATTCAGCTATTTAATAAAGGAAAAAGATGATTAAAAAATTGTGGCCATGACCTTCTTGAGTGCTGCAGTATGAAAATAAGGAATGGAAAAAAATAAAAAAAGACAGTTTAAAATGTGTGTGAAAATTGCATTTCCACACTCAGAAATTGAAAGAAAACAGTAAATCTGATCAAGATTACACTATTTGAAAAAAGATATTAATGATAGTTGATCCATGAGCTCTGGTAAAATTTGTTATATACAATGTTGCTGACGAATCAGAAACTTTTTTTTTTTCTGGGGAGAAAAACCTGGAAAACCAAATATATATACATGTGTGTGTGTGTGTGTGTATATATATATATATATTCTATTAAGAAGAAACTGAAGCTAAAAAAAAATTTTTTTTAGCTTTTTTTAGCAATAATTAATAAAAAATAAAAAATTAAATAATATAGATAAAATCACAAAAAAACTTAAAAATCTGTTTATATAAGAAAATAAAAATAAATATAAAAGAAAACTAGTTATTCACTCACCAGAATAGCTATACTAAAAATAGTAAAACTAATATTAAAATTAATAGGATTCTGAATAGTCTATAGAAGCTCACTAAGGTGATTAAATACATGCAAAGGTTATTAAATACACTACTTGTGTGTTTCATGATATTTCTCATGTATTCTGGAGAGTTTATTCTACTCTTTCTGATCATACAGGTCCACAATCTTAATTATATATATTTTTTCTCCGGTTGAAATTCTCCGCGAGTAGGATTTTTTCAGAGTGTGGAGGCCTTCAGCCCCACCCACACTGCCCCCCAGCGAATTGGGAGGGGCAGGGGTGTTTGGAAGTTTGGGTAGAAAAGGCGGCCATGTTTCCTCTAGTGTGAAAGAAGCAAAGTTGCATAAAAGGTAAGCTCTCTTCTTTGTCTTTTGGTTTTTAGGTATTCCGGGTTCAATATTTGAACTTCTTGAACATTTTTTCTTTTCTTGCTTTAAGTTTTTAGGCACTAGCAAGTCTATCAACTTTTTGGGTATTTTAACTCTTACTTTTCTTGGTTTTTGCGCGTTTTTTAGGGAACTAAGGCTAAGCAGCCGCCCGATGCGTTGTACTTGTAGTCTGCGCTGTATTTTCAATGCAGTTTAGGACTTATTAACTACTTAATTATGCACTTAAAAAGCACTTCTGAAATACTTTGTACATATTGCAACTAATTGTTTATGTAACATAACCTTCACAAAGCATTTCTTTAGTTTATTATTGTCTTTATTTTATTCTCGTTTTTGTGTAGTCAGAAGTAGTGGAGTAGTGGGTTTTTATAATCCAGTTTTCTTTCAAGAATCTGTGCTTTAAGAACTTGTAATACTTCTGTATTGATATTCAGGTTTGAATTCTCTCTCAGGCAAACTTGACTATTTGTTAATTACTGAACATTATTTCTAGTTCATTATGTCACTCTTACAATTTGAGTTTTCTATAATCATCTTCTTTCTGTTTAATAGTAACAGATGAAGAGCATGGGTCGGGCCCGGAGAGTTATGGATGCAATCTAAATTGTAAACTAATGCTAGGTCATACAACTCTGCGGAGGACATGACATATATATTTATATTTTTAGGTGGGTTAATTACTTGCATCCATGACTTTGCAGAAACCCATTTCCAAATAGGTCTTTGTGGAAGTGAGAAAATGCAGAGTTTTTGCTGGTCCTTGATAAAGCCAAGGCTCAGTATTCTCGACACTTTCTGCATTCAGTTCTTTTTTTATTTTTACTCACACCAGTCAATACATAACCTTTTCTATGTTGTACTTGGTATGAGTTAAAAATTTTTTTTTAGCTTCAGTTTCTTCTTAATAGAATGTGAATTCTGAATTTTCGTAACTGCTGCATTGTGTGTTTTGATCTTCAGAATGTTTTGCAACTTTCGTTTTAAATTGTAAAGTTTTTCTTATGTATTCGGCTTTGCTCTTTTAGTATATATATATATACTGCTGGCCACCCAAAATGCAACACCAAGAAGGACACGAGATAGCAAAGCCAGATTTACTAGACACATACCAACAACAGATACAAAGATGAAACGATTGAGCTTACAGGCCCATGCGACTTGCGGAACACACAGACATCAATAGTTCGTGTGGCCCCCGTGGCTGGCAATAATGGCCGCTACACGCCGTGGCATCGAACGAAAGAGGCTTTGAATGTAGGGTTGAGGTATGCCGGTCCAGGCTGCTTCCACACGTTGCCACAGTTCATCAGGCATAGCTGCGGGTGGTGCTTGCCGGGCCACTCGGTTGCCGATCAGAGACCATGCGTGTTAGATGGGCGACATATCGGGAGAACAGGCGGGCCACGGCAGCAGTGACACCTGGTGGGCTGTGAAGAATTGTTGCATGATGCGTGCCACGTGCGGGCACACATTGTCCTGTTGAAACGTGGCCGCTGGCAGGTCCTGCAGGTAAAGGAGGACTACAGACTCCAAAACGTCGGAGATGTAGTGGTGGCTGTCGAGTGTACCGGCGATACATACCAGAGGGGTGCAGGTGTCATTCCAATTGCTCCCCAAACCATAAAGCCAGGCGACGGACCGGTATGGCGATGCATAATGCAGGCGATGGATCAGTATGGCGATGCATAATGCAGGCGCCGTATAGTCTCTCGCCGCGGTGCTGCCACACGCGGATCCGACCATCGTGGTGCTGCAGGCAGAAGCAGGATTCGGCGGAGAAGACAATGTCGTGCCATTCCGTAGTCCAGTTGCGGCGTTCAACAGCCCACTGCCGCCGCAATCGCCGGTGATGTAACGTCAATGGTAATCGGAGCAATGGCCGAAGTGCGACAGGTCCCTTGTCCTGCAGACGCCGCCGAACGGTACGTGCTGACACAGGTTGTTGTGCCACACACCCTTATTCCTGCGCTAACGTTCGTGATGTGGCGGTGCGAGTGGTCAATGCCCGCCGCACAACATGCCGGTCCTCTCGTTCGGTGGTGTGCTGCGGCTGCGGAAATCGCTCACGTCTGTTTGTCTGTCCGTCCCTCCTGCACCCACCGAATCTATACTCAACTCACTGTGGCTGGATGTCATCCCACACAGGCGCCAATGTCTCGGTACGATAAACCGCTGTTGCGATAAGCCACTATTCATCCTCTGTCGAACTCCGAAACGTGCTGGAATGACTGCCGTATTCTGCGACATGGCATCAGGAAGCTTCCCACGCACAGGCCCGGCAGCACAACACACTTCCACTACTTACATCCCGCCTTTTGTGCACCCTTCTTATAGTGCTTCTCGGTGGCATGCCGGGCGCACATGATTTGCCTATGCCTTGCAATGCTAATCGTTTGCATGTCCTCTTGCGGGCAACTCATGCTGTGAATTTCAGGCCAATCGGATGCTTCCTTCTTAGTGTTGCATTTTGGGTGGCCTGCAGTGTATGTATAAAGAAGCATTTCAGAAAAAACCCACAAAACAAAACCAACGACACGTATAGATCCAAGGTTGTGTATATATATATCATCATCATTGTCAACCATTTATCAATCCACTGCTGGACGAAGGTCTCCCCAAGTTTCCTCCACAACAGTCTGTCTTATATATACTAAAGAGCAAAGCCGAAAACATAAGAAAAACTTTAGAATTTAAAACGAAAGATGCAAAATAACCTGAAGATCAAAACGCGCAACGCAGCAGTTATGAAAATTCAGAATTCACATTTTATTAAGAGACTGAAGCAAAAAAAAAATTTTGACTCACACCAAGTACAACATAGAAAAGGTTATGTATTGACCGGTGTGAGTAAAAAGAGAAAAATAAAACAACTGAATGTAGAAAGTGTCGAGAATACTGAACCTTGGCATTATCAAGGACCAGCAAAAACTCTGCATTTTCTCACTTCCACAAAGACCTATTTGGAAATGGGTTTCTGCAAAATCATAGATGCAAGTAATAGGCCCACCAAAAATTTTTTTAAAAATATATATTTTAAAGAATATATATAAATGTCATGACCTCCGCAGAGTTGTATGACCAAGCTTTAGTTAACAATTTAGCTAGCATCCATAACTTTCCTGGCCCGACCCATGCTCTTCATCTGTTACTATTAAACAGAAAGAAGAAGATTATAGAAAACTCAAGTTGTAAGAGTGACATAATGAACTAGAAATAATGTTCAGCAATAACAAATTACCAAGTTCGCCTGAGAGAGAATTTAAACCTGAATAGCAATACAAAAGTATTACAAATTCTTAACATTGCAATAAAAAAGGAGATATTAATTTTTTTAAAACACAGATTCTTGAAAGAAAACTGGATTATAAAAATTATACCCCTACTCCACAACTTCTGACAACACAAAAACGAGAATATAATAAAGACAATAATTAATTAAAGAAACGCATTGTGAAGGTTATATGACATGAACAATTAGTTGCAATATGTACAAAGTATTTCAGAAGTGCTTTAAGTGCATAATTAAGTAGTTATTAAGAACTTAACTACATTGAAAACACAGCGCGAATTACAAGAACAATGAAACGGCCGGCTGTTTTGGCCTTAGTTCCCTAAAAACGCGCAAAGTTACCCAGAAAAGAAAGAGTTAAAATCCGCAAAAAAGTTAATAGACTTGCCAGTGCCTAAAAGCTGAAAACAAAAAAAGAAAAAAGTACAAGAAGTTCAATCATTGAACTTGGAAATCCCAAAACCCAAAGACTATGAAGAGAGCTTACCTCTTATGCAACTGAACTTCCTCCTTTCTTGAGGAAACATGGCCGACCTTTTAACCCAAACTTCTAAACCCCTGCCACTCCCTAGTCGCTGGGGGGCAGTGTGGGTGGGGCTGAAGGCCTCCACACACTGAAAAATCCTACTCGCGGAGATTTTAACTAGAGAAAAAATATATAATTAAGATTGTGGACCTGTATGATCAGAAAGAGCAGAATTAACTCTCCAGAATACATGAGAAATATTATGAAATACACAAGTAGTGTATTTAATAATCTTTGCATGTATTTAATCACCTTAGTGAGCTTCTATTCAGAATCCTATTAATTTTAATGTTAGTTTTACTATTTTTAGTATAGCTATTCTAGTGAGTGAATAACTAGTTTTCTTTTTTGTGGTGCTGCTCAGAAAACTAAATTATCTTCCTTATTTTCCTGAATTAACTCACACCCAACGTGATTATATGTATACTTCAAAGGCTAATCTGCAACTCAGTGTCGATCTGCTTTATGCACTTATTTTTTCATACTGGCAAAAGCTTTTATTTATACATTTTTTATTAATCATGTTAATGATGTTATTTGTTTGCCTTTATTAATGCTCAAAACCATTTATGTAAAAAACTGCACAATTGTCTAAATTCCATTCAATGTGGATAGTTCTCTGTTCACCGCAATAGAATCTATCTTAGAAGTAATTAACTTATTATCGCTTGTAATGCTTTCGATTAATGTTTTCTTTAATAATATGTTCCTTCTATGTTTGTTATGCTTTTTTTCTCATCTACAGATGTTTTTGTTAGAATGAAGTTGCTTTACGCTTCCTTTTACCAGCTGCCTCGCACGTGTTCGCAGATCTCGCCACCAACACTTCGAAACAGCGGTGTCTGTGTCTCCGCTTTCTCGCTTTTTTCCTTCAAGTGGTTTGACCTACTTTCATTTACTGTGCACTGAGTCTTCGCGTTGAGCTCCGCTTTTATATGAATGGGAAAGCACTCCCTTCTTTTTTTCTTTTGCGTGAAGATTTTATCTTCAGCCAAGTATTAAATGAATTACCCATTGTTATTTTCAGCAATTTTTTTGAAGAGAAGGCAAAACTTTTTAATTTTCTTTTGGGTGGCAAATTTAAAAGTTCAAATTTCAAACCCCGCTCATAATCTTCTGGTTCAAAATGTTCTGAACACACAATACAGGATGCTGGGTTCCATTTCCCATCACTGCGACAAAGATGAATCCACTTTTTCCTGAGCTCTAAATCTTTTGGAAAAGAATGATACATTACGTTCTTTTTATCAGGATCTGTTTTAGTTTTCGACAAACTGTTGTTGCAAATTGCAACAGTGCATCTCATCCCTGGCATTGCTGATATCCAGTCACATAAAACAATAGCTATGAATGTTGAATGTTATTAGGTAGCAGTTCATAGATCACTCTGAAAAATGTTCTTATACAAAAAACTCCTAAGCCGAAAGTGAGATTACATTGAAATTACATAGAAGTTATATAGCTCTTTCAGGAAGGGAAGGGTGAGCGTTGACCTTGGTCGCGGGTCTGTCACTGACGTCACTCCCCCACCCAAAATGTGACTGCAGGGAAGTATAGGGATTGGGGCAACCTTCTCTTCTACTAACCTTGTGTAAAAATAATCTAAACCTCTAATTTTGAGAGAAGATATTTTCTAATGTTTCAGTCTTAGAATTGCCCCTACGCTTTCATCATCTTATAGCTCACAGAAGTATTCTCTCACCTCATCTTTCACTTACTGTAACTTATTGGGCTCCCATATCATGTCTTTAATCCTATTCTTTACACAACTTAATATTTTATTTCCCCTATTTTTACTATGCCTTATGTACTTCCATTAAGTTTTTCTATCTTTCCAAAAAGCCAATTCATGCCTTTCCATCTTTTCCTTCCTATTTTTCATCTTTTCTGGTGAACCAGCTTAGCTGCCTCGTGCTTTTATAACCATACTCATCCTCAGATACTCTACCTTGCAACATCCCTAAATATGCTTCCTTCTTTCTCTTTACTGCTTCTTTAATGTCACTGTTCCACCAAGCATCACCTCTAACATTACCCACAACTGCAATACCACAGACCTCTTCAGCAACAGTTACAACTGAGTTCTTAAAACATGTCTACTTCTTTTCTACCTTCCTCTAACATGACTTAAAAACACTGTCGTTCTGAGTAAATTAGAGTAACGCTGTTGTTCTTTAGGGAAATCTAGAGAAGAGATGATCAGTAAATATATAGATGGGGATCTCCAGAGGTGTGAAAATCTCCAAAATCTCTTTAGAATGGTAAAACTCTGGAAGTAGATGGCATACCTGCTGAGATGTTGAAATACAGTGGTGACTCTGTAATTGACTGGTTAACTGGAATTTGCCAGTTGTGCTGAAAGATAGGAATGGTCCGCCCGGATTGGAAGGATGCTATCATTGTACACTGAGTGGCCACTTTATTATGACCACCCCCTCAGTACTTTGTTGGGCCACCTTTTGCCTTTAATACTGCGTTGATTCTTCGTGGCATGAACTCCACGAGATGTTGATAGGTGGTTTGTGGAATCTGAGACCATGCTTGATGAATAGCACTTTCCAGGAGTGTGAGATTGCAGGGTTGTGGATCCAGCTGTCTGATGGTTTGTTCAACTTCATCCCACAAATTCTTGATGGGGTTGAGATCTGGAGATTGTGGGGCCATCTAAGCAAAGTAAACTCACTGGCATGTTCCTGAAACCAATCCTGTACAATACGAGCACTATGACAGGACGAATTATCTTGTTGAATGTAGCCATCGCCATTGGGATAAACCATCCACATGACAGGATGCACTTGGTCCGCAACTATGTTTAGATTTGATGTGCCAGTCAGATGTTGATCAACACGAATTAAAGGGCCCAAAGCATGCCAGGAAAACATTTCCCAAACCATAATGTTGCCTCCACCAGCTAGAAGGGTTGTAGCAATGCATTTCGGGTCCATGCTTTTGTGCTGTTTCCGCCAAATTCTCACTCGGCCATCGACATGGTGCAACTGAAAACGTGATTCATGGGACCACATAATTTGTTTCCAATTATAGACTGTCCAATCCTTGTGCTCTTGTGTGAACTGCAGACGTTTTCTCTTGTTAACTGCAGACAGCAAAGGTGTTCAAACAGGCCTTCGGCTGCTATATCCCATCTGATGCAGTGTACGGTGAACAGTGCGTGCAGAGATCATTTGAGCGGATCCTTGATTAAGATGGTCTGTAATTTGCTGCACTGTTGCCCTTCTGTTGTCTGTTACCAGTCTGGACACTCTCCATTCCGCCCAAGCAGTCACTAGTCAATGACGGCCACACGTTGCACGTAGAGACCAAGTTTTTTGGCTGACAGTCCAGTCTTTAAACACTTTAACAACAGCTACTCTGGAACATTTCACGAATGCGGCAGTTTCGGTGATACTCGCTCCATGGCTCCGAGCTCCTACAATCATCCCACGCTGAAAGTCCGTCAAATCGCATTTTTTACCCATCTCGTCACCCAAAAATTACTTCTACTACTGTCGCAAGCACTAAGCTTTCCCTTTTTATACTAGCCTCACCCTCTGGTGGCAACAGCCTGTAGCCATAGCTTATTTGCTTAAAACTGTCAGGTGGTCATAATAAAGTGGCCACTCAGTGTATAAAGGAAAAGGTGATCAGACTGAATGCAAGAAGTATCATGGTGTCAGCTTGCTTACTGTGCCATGGAAAGTGTTTGGAAAGGTCATTAGTGATAAGGTACGCGGTCTTACATCAGAGGAAGTGTGGGATGTACGAGTGGCTTTAGGCCTGGTAAGGGCTGCAGTAACCAAATTTTTGCATTACACATGATGATTGAAAAGTATCTGTCTGTTGGTAAGAAGATTTTTGCTGCCTTCATAGATTTAGAGAAAGCTTATGACAGCATAAATAGGATACTTTTGTGGAGGTACTGCATAAATATGGTGTTACTGGGAATCTGCTTAACTGTGTGACAGCCATGTATGCTGGCTGTAGAGTATGCATACAAGTGAATGGTGTATCAAAATGGTTTTATATTAAAGCAGGAATCAGACAAGGTTGTGTAATGTCAATATGGACATTAAATATTAATGGATGCGTGCACGAGTGATGCCAAAATGGAAAATACTGATTCATGTCTTGGTAATATCCATGTGTGCAGATTGCTGTATGCTAAAGGCACAGTCCTGTTGACAGAGAGCAAAACTGAGTTGCAGAGTATATTGTCCCACATGTATGAAATTCAAACTGAGTATAAATAAGGGAATAACCAAAGTTATGAGTTTTGAGTGAGGAACTGTTAGTATTGAATGCAAGGTAAGTCTTAATGGCACAGAGACTGACCAGGTGAACAAGTTTGCATGCATGTTTGACAGAGAGAATAAATTGGATGATGAAATTAGTAGGCGAGTGAATTCTTCATTGAAAGTCATAGCTGCTTGAGGATTTTACAAAAATGATGAATTCTTAAGGAAGTCCCGAATGGCTGTGTATGAAAGTGTAATTGTTCTTACTTTGATGTATGGCAGTGAAACCTCGGTACTGCATAAAAGGCATAGGAGAGGTGCATTACTTACGGTGGGTTTGTGGAAAGACTTGCTCTCTGATCATGTGAGAAATATGAAGATGTGTTGCAGTTGCGTAATTGAGGCAAAATGTTGTTAGTAAGATGGAGACTAATATTCTTAAGTGGTTTGGCAATGTTAAAAGAATGAGTGATGAAATGCTTACTAAGAGAATTTTTTCAGCCCAAGTGGCAGAAAAGAAATGTAGATGAAGGTCCAGGAAATCTTGGGAAGACCAGATTTATTAATGTCTGCATGAGAAAAAGATTATGAGTATGAAGTACAAAAGGTCTTGTGTGAATTGTGTGATGGATGTCAGTGAAGCTCGAGCTGTGTGCCAAGATCGCTGTAAATGGAAACGTTTGATACACCAACAGTAGAAAAATTGTTTCACCAGTTAAACATTTATCTGGAGGTTTATCTTTCTCTGATGAGCTAACCTCTGAATTTTAAAGAACAGCTAAGTGATATGTATGTATTTTCTAATGCACCTTGAGTTAATCTGCTAGTCTGCTAAGTAGGTTCGCCAGAGTAAGGCAAAAGATAGGAAGGAGAAAATGGAAAGGCATGAATTGGCTTTTTGGAAAGATAGGAAGACTTTCTGGAAGTACCCGAGACTCAAGAAAAATAGGGGAAACAGAGTTGCAAGTAGTGTAAAGAATAGGATCGAGGAAATGATATGGGGCCCAATGAGTTAATTGAAAGATATGGTGAATACTTCTGTAAGTTATTAGATCAAGAAAGCAAAGGTGATTCTGAGACAGATGCAGATGATGCCACAATGAGGGATGAAAGCACAGGAGGGATCTCAAGAGAAGAAGTGTGTAAAGCTCCAAAATCTCTTCAGAATGGTAAGGCTCCGGAAGTTGATGGCATAAATGCCGAGATGTTGAAATATGGTGGTGACTATGTAATTGACTGGTTAACTGAAATTTGCCAGTTGTGCTGGGAGTTAGGAATGGTCCCTTGGGATTTGAAGGATGTTGTCGCTGTTCCCTTGTATAAGGGAAAAGCTAATCAGACTGACTGCAAGAACTATTGTGGTATTAGCCTACTGAGGGTGCCAGGGAAAGTGTTTGGTAAGGTAGTTATTGAAAAAGTACAGGGTCTTACCTCAGAGAAAGTGTGGGATGTTCAAAGTGGTTTTATGCCTGGTAAAGACTGCACTAACCAAATTTTTGAATTATGGATGACTGAACAATATCTGGCTGTTGGCAAGAAAGTTTTTGCTGCCTTCATAGATTTATAGAAAGCTTAAGACCGAGTAAATGGGACACTCTTGTGGAAGATGTTGAATAAATATGGTGTTACTGGGAATCTACTTAATAGTGTAAAAGCCATGTATGCTGGAAGTAGAGCTTGTGTACGAGTGAATGGTGTTTTTATCAAAATGGTTTTCTATTGGTGCAGGAGTCAAACAAGGTTAGGTAATATCACCCTGGCTGTTTAATATATTTATGGATGTGTGCATGTGTGATGTCAAAATAGATTATATTGGTTTACGTCTTGGTGATATTAGTGCATGCAGATTGCTGTAAGCTGATGACACTGTCCTGTTGGCAGAGAGCAGAAGTGAGTTGCAGAGTATGTTGTCCCGGATGTAAGAAGTTTGCATGAAATTCAAACTGAGTATAAATAAGGGAAAACCCAAAGTTATGGTTTTTGAGAGAGGAACTGTTAGTACTCAATGTAATAATATAAGTCTAAATGGCACAGTGATTGACCAGGTGGATGAGTTTGTGTATTTAGGAAGCATATTTGACAGAGAGAACAAATTGGATGGTGAAATTAGTAGGAGAGTGAATTCTTCATTGAAAGTCATGGCTGCTTTGGGAAGTTTTCACAGGAATGATGGGTTCTCTAGAGAGTCCCGCATGGCTGTGTATGAAAGTGTAATTGTTCCTACTCTGATGTATGGCAGTGAAACCTTGGTACTACAGAAGAACCATAGAAGTTGTTTTTGTGCTGGAGAAATGCGTTATTTACGGGGTACAGGGGAGGGGGGGGGGTGCGGCACAACATGTTCTCATTGTGTGAGGAATGAAGATGTGTTGCAGCTGTGTAATGCAGGGCTGCCACTCGGCTCAAGCAGTAAAAAAGTTGAAAAAGTTTTTTTTTTTTTTTTTTGATTGGAGGTTTAACGACCACCGTGAGCAACTCAATGGGCTATAAGCAGTCGCCCGTCCCTAATTTAGGGTCACTGGTTCCAGGGAAGGGAGAGAGCCAGTGCCGTAAGACAAACACAACATCCATGCCTGACCGGGATTCGAACCCGGACCCCTTACGGACGAATGATCAGAGGCCAGTGCCTTAGACCACTGCGCCACCGGGGCGGCAGTTGAAAAAGTAACCAAAATTATTTTAAAAGTAACCAAAAGTAACCTATCTATTGTGCAAACAGTAACCAAAAGTAACCTATTCTATTTCGCAAAAAGTACCCAAAAAGTGTGTGTGTGTGTGTGTGTGTGTGTGTGTGTGTGTGTGTGTGTGTGTGTGTGTGTATTATTAATGGCCTCCTCATCACCTCTTATAGCAATCCGATCCACCCACTTTATTTCTATTATATTTTTTAAACTACTTTATATACTTATACATGAATAGGAAAGTAATTTAATTATAAAAATATGGAGCAAACATGTGACAAATGTAGTTTGTTTATCAAAAAATAAACTAAAATTATTTATTACTTATGGAAAAAGTTGGTAACAATTTTGTAAATTATTTTGAGTAAGTTCTGCTTTGTTATACTTTAGATTTTCCTTAATAATAAAAACACATGAATAGAAAAAGTAATATAATTGCAAAAAATAATGGAATGAACATTATTAGTGACAAATGTAATTTATTTAATTAATAACAATGTACTAAAAATATTTATTTTTTCTGGAAAAAGTTTGTAATAAAACGTGTCCTCTGCTTATCTAAATTATTCTGCATAAGTTCTGCTTCTTTACAAACAAGATTTTCCTGTTCTTTTACAACTATCATTCCTTCAAGCATTGCTTGAGCAATCTTTGCTTCCCCAAGATCATTTCTGTCCAAAGCTTTCTTTAACTTCGAATGCACTTTTTCAAAAAGCTTGTCACTGGTGGTTTTTTACTCATTACGATCTTTTTTAATTTTCTTCAGATCGTCTTGTAGTTTTTCAATACACTGTTTTCTCTTTTTAATTTCTAATTCACTTTCTTCTATGATCTTGGCATACTTCTCTTCTTCTTCCTTCTTCTTTAAGTTCAACTGCTGCTCCTTTTTTATTCTCTACATGTGTCATGTAGGAATAGTGGGCAGATCTTGCCAAAGCCAGTAGTTCCCTGGTGATTGGGATTAATCCTGATTTGCTTCCGTAGTTTTTTAAAGAACAGTGAATATTAATTCATGCATTTAACATACACACTGACATGGATGCTTTGTCATCAGTCAAAATTCTACCATATTGAGAGAAACCTCTCTCAACATCTTCACTCCCATGAGACTTTATTAACTTCTCCAACATTTGGATACTTCAGCATGCCACTAGTGAGTTTGATATTAATGTATAATTAATACAGACATTTAACGTGGAACAGGAACATCAAACAAAGATCTTCGCTCTTTCCACGTATATAAGTGAGTTAAGGAAAAATTCTCATTGGCCGCCACCGGGAGTCAAACCCAGGGTCTTCCAGTTACGCGCCGGATATGCTTCTGCTACACCACAGCAGCCTCGAATTTCTCCAGACTCACACACGCTAACTGCCAAGCCAAGTTGGCAGGTTGCTTCTTGGAGCCCCGCACAATGCTGGGGATTCACCAAAGATGGTAAGCAGCAACTGAAGAAATAATTAGAAGGCGAATGAATAATTAATACAGACATTTAACGTGGACCAGGAACATCAAACAAAGATCTTCGCTCTTTCCACATTTATAAGTGAGTCACGGAAATCTGGAGGAATTCGAGGCCACTGTGGTGTAGCGGAAGCACATCCGGCACATAACTGGAAAACCCTGGGTTTGACTCCTGGTGGCGGCCAATGAGAATTTTTCTGTGACTCACTTATAAACGTGGAAAGAGCGAAGATCTTTGTTTGATATTCCTGGTCCACGTTAAATGTCTGTATTAATTATTCATCCGCCTTCTAATTATTTCTTCAGTTGCTGCTTACCATCTTTGGTGAATCCCAGCATTGTGCAGGGCTCCAAAAAGAAACCTGCCAACTTGGCAGTTAGCGTGTGCGAGTCTGGAGGAATTCGAGGCCGCTGTGGTGTAGCGGAAGCATATCCGGCGCGTAACTGGAAGACCCTGGGTTCGACTTCCGGTGGCGGCCAATAAGAATTTTTCTGTGACTCCCTTGTAAACATGGAAAGAGCGAAAACCTTTGTTTGATGTTAATGTATGTTTTCCAGTACTCATCAATTGGAGACTTTTTATTTGCTTCAACTTTTTCTAACTGTAGCATTTTCCACTCATCTTGAAGGATGTCAGTGGGAATATCTATGGGAAGAGCCTTAGCAACCTATACAATACCTGTAATGCTGCGATTTGAATTTTTCTCCTTAGGCTGCAGAAAACGCATGTGTTTAAGAAAAGATGCAGACGTAGAGACAGATAGCGATGTTTTCTGTAGATGTTTACAACTGGCAATATAATATTGCTGTACAACCCTTAGAAACAGAATGACTTCTTTTTTTGGCAAGTCTTTCATGTAAGCTTCCACTATGCAGTTAACCACAACAGCTTTTAATGGAAGAAGGTTGCCTGACTGAAAGATTTGTTCCTGATCCCATGAACATGATGTATTCAGTTTCTTTAATATGCCAGTCTTGCAAACCCGACCAATAAAAGAGCAGCAGAGTATTTTCAGTTCATCATACAAAATATGGATGAGCGGTTCTTGCTTTTGAAACCTCTTAGTGAATATTGTAAACAAATCAGCACTTGACATGATAAAAGTCAGTTCAGCTTTGTATGTTGGCTTTTTCAGGAATGAGCTGATAACTTTGAACTTTCTAGTTGACATTAAGGCTGCACATTTTTTAGGGATAAAATTCAAGAAATATTTCTCCAGAGCAGGGTTTTATTCAAGCAGGCATTCACAAGAATCTCTCAAGGTCAGCCACCTTGATGGCACATTCATTTCTTGCTGTACTTCGGTGTAATCTTCCCATCTACTTGGAAAACCATCAAAGAAATGGAAAACTGTAATAGCAATGTCTGAACATTCCTCTCCTAATTCATTAAGACCCTTCAGGAAAGCATTATGAACCACATGTATGTTGCATGTGTCAATGTTAATGAGGCCACTACCTCTAACAGACAACACTTCTTCATTAACTAGTCTGTGCACTTTTATATTGACGTTGGGTCCATCGCTTCCTAACAACAACATGTGATTTAAGGACTAATCTGATTTTTCTAAGGCCAGCAATATATGCTTTGATAGTTCTTCTGCATTTGCATGACCTAAGAAGAAAGATTCAAGGTGCATAACCTGTATTTTCCACTTATTTTTTGACCAATATCTCATTAATATTTGAAGTTCTTTTTCATTTTCTGCATTTGTTGTCTCATCAAACTGAATACTGTAATATGAACCCTGAGCATCTTTGATCATTTGGTTATGAAAATAGGACCTAATGCTTCTGTAATAAGATAACTCACTTTAGTTTTTGACAAGGAAAACCCATCAGGTACACACTGTGGAAATGTGGACTGAAATATATCACTTATTCCATCGCATGAAGCAGCAGAATAATTGCTAACAACAGTTTTCAGCGCCCAAATTAATTCTCCTCTAATTGCACTGTCTTTTGAACTGTATAAAAGCACTGCACCTGTAGTACTGACTGGCCCTGATACAGATAAGGATGATCCAGATTGATGGTTATCACGTATTGGAGTTGCAGGTGGTCCAATTCTTGCTGGCAAATGCAGTTGAAGAGGAGACATCTTTGTTGAAACATTATTTTTATGTTTCACAGACTGTGCATGCTGAGTCACAGACTGTAACCCTTTAGTCACCGTAAAGTTGCCCTCACAAACAACACAATATCCTTGATCTTCAGAGTTTCCCTTTTTTAACCACTCACATATTTTAACACACAGGCAATCTGTTTTTGATAGCCATGAAGTCTGAAAATTGCACTTTCCCATGTTATTTTCTGTATTCAGAATAAATCTAAAATTAAAAAAAACCACACCTCAGTATAGAGTTCTACACAATAGAAAGAACAGAAAAACACTTATAGTTGAATTCAGCATGTAATTAACTTTTATGTCTTTCTGTTCAATTGGTAAGTTTAACTCTTCAGATAAAATAAAATTATATAACTCTTCAGATAATATATCCTTAGGATAGATATATTTGTTTATTATCATCAGAGTTCAATCAGTGAAATTTAAATAAGGCCTATAATTTATTTCAATTAGAATAAAAATGATGACTTTAGGTAAACGGGCAATTGCTCTAGGTACCCGTACATTACATTGTAGTTGATGTTTCTTGCTGTTTATTCCTAAAAAAGTAACTTAAAGAAACTTTGAATTAAAAAGGTTACTAAATAGTGACTTTATAAAAAAAGTAACTTTTAGTTGAAAAAGTAACCAAGTGATGTGAAGCAAAATGTTGTTAGCAAGGTGGAGACTTATATTCTTCGGTGGTTTGGCCATGTTGAAAGAATGAGTGTTGAGATGCTTACTAAGAAAATCTTTTTGGCCCAAGTGGCAGGAAGGAAAGGCAGAGGATGGCCAAGGAAGTCATGAGAGGATCAGATTCTGGAGTGTCTGCATGAGAAAACAAGAAAGATGACACCGAATTTTCGGGTGTAATAAAGCACGTCTTTTGAATCCGTTCCGACGCAAATTAAATTTATCAAAGCTATTCAAAGTCAATGGAACCGGTATGGAAAACAATAGATCTGATCAAAGAAAGAAGATTTTCAATCGGGTTTTTAATCCCTCAGATATTGCTGTAAACGGAATCGTGAGTTTACGAACTCTTAGAAACAGAGATATCGACAAAAATAAGATGTGACTTTACATCCCCGGGTGGGAAAACCATGCATTATTTTAGGAAGAAAGTATTCTCAAAAGGTTTATCCATATAAGCGGTATCAGTCCAAGAAAAAAAAATTAGTCTAGTTTTTAGGAGCCCAGATTTTGCAACAAATACTTCAGAAGCAGAAATTAACACTTATGACCCCTGGTGGCTAAACCATTATTTACCAAACATTAGAAATTATGTGAAAAATATTTTCCATCAGGTCTTCTATGCGATACAGGAAGCATTTTTCAAATCAGAGCTTTAGGAGCAGAAATAATGAAGAAAACGCAATTTACCTTTGTGCCCCCTAGCGGAAAGTCTATGATTTACTTGAAAATTTTGAATTTATAGGGAAAACATTTCGCATCGGAAACGCTATCCAACAAAGAAGGAATTTTTCAAATCATACTCTTAGAAGTAGAGATATTGACAAAAATAAGATATACATCTACGCCCCCTGGCGTAGAAACCATGCATTTTTTCAAGAAGAAAATTTTCCTAAAATGTTTGTAGACATGAGTAGTATCGGCCAACAAACGACTTTTTTTTTCAATCGAGATTTTAGAAGCTCATATTTTGCTGCAAATACAACAGAAGCAAAAATTAAGACTTATGCCACCTGGTGGCCAAACCATTTCTTACAAAAATTAGAAATTATGTGCAAACGATTTCCCACCAGGAGCTGTATGCTGTGCAGAAAGAATGTTTAAAATCGGAGATTTAGAAGCAGAGATATAGAGGGAAACGCAATTTACATTTACGCCCCCTAGCTGAAAATCTTTGAATTACTTGAAAATTTTGAAATTATATGAACCACATGTCACACTAGAAACACTATCCAGCAAAGAAGGAATTTTTCAAATCAGACTTCCAGAAGTAGAGATATTGACAAAAATAAGATATACATCTACGCCCCCTGGCGTAGAAACCATGCACTATTTTAAGAAGAAAATGTTTCTAAAAGGTTTGTCGACATGACTAGTAACGGTCAACAAACGACATTTTTTTCAATCGAGAATTTAGAAGCTTATATTTTGCTGCAAATACAACTGATGCGGAAATTAAGATTTATGCCCCCTGGTGGCCAAACTATTTTTTTACAAAAATTAGAAATTATGTACAAACGATTTCCCACCAGGAGCTGTATCCGGTGCAGAAAGAATTTTTCAAATCGGAGATTTAGAATCAGAGGTATAGGGGGAAACGCGATTTACCGCTACGCCCCTTAGCGGAAAGTCTATGAATTACTTGAAAATTTTAAAATTATATGAAAAATATGTCACACGGAAAGCACTATCCAACAAAGAAGGAATTTTTTAAATCTGACTCCTAGAAGTAGAGATATTGACAAAAATAAGATGTACATCTACGCCCCCTGGCGGAGAAACTGTGCAATATTTTACGAAGAAAATAGTCCGAAAAGTTTTATCGATGTGAGTGGCATCAGTCCACGAAAGAATTTTTTCAATCGATATTTTAGAAGCTCCGATTTTATGGCAAATACATCAGAAGCAAAAATTAACACTTACGCTTCCTGGTGCCCAAAGTATTCTTTACCAAAAATTTGAAATTATATGCAAAAGATTTTCCATCAGGAGATGTATCCGCTGAAGAAAAAAATTTCAAATAGGAGTTTTAGAAGAACAGTTATCGGGAAAAATGTAATTTACTTTTACGCTCCCTAGCGGAAAATCTGTGCACAATTTGAAAAAGTAACTATATCTAAAATAGTCTTCGACATAAATGGAATCGAAAGATAAAAAAAAAAATTCAATCGGATGTTTAGAAGCAAATATGTGGAATAAAACGTATTTTTGAATTCGACATCATCTGCATTTACGCCCTCTACCGGCGAAATTGTACATCTTAAAAAAAAAAAAAACGAAATAAAGGATCATCATTTGCATATTTCAAGCTTCCGAATGCAAAAGAATTTTTTAAAACGGACTAATAGTTGCAGAGATATCGTGGGTACAGACGGACGGACAAACCGATAACAGAAGATAGAATAATAGCTATATACTATATTCACTACTGTTTCACACGTTATATACGTTCTGTGCGTTGTGTGAACATTTGCAGCAAAATCATCCTGGCATTTATATATCATATGAATAGGAATAATATAAGTTTTAATTATTATATTATCAAGGACTCACCTTGTATCGGTATTCCAGCTTAGTAAGCTCTCGTATCATGAACAATATGTTTATCTAGTGTGTCATTAGCCACGTAGAATCATCGTATTAAAAATAGGCCTAATTGAAATTCGCGACCAGGGTCTAAATTCAAATAAAACACGACTATGGATATCATACAAAGAGATTGTGAAAGAACTATATACAATGCAATTAAGAAACATGTGTGTCTAGCGTGTCATTAGCCACGCAGAAACACCATATTGCCACTAGGTCCAATTGAAATTTGCTACCTGGGTTTAAATTCAAATAAAACACGACTATGGATATCATACAAAGAGAGTGTGAAAGAATTATATACAATGTAATTAAAAAACCTATACCATCAACAGGTATTGTCAATCTTTAAAAGGATGAATGGATAAAATCAATGACATTACAAACAGTCCTCAAATAAAACTCTCGTCCATTATTGAACAATGCCAGATAATCTCTGTAACACGCACACAACTCCACGTAAATCACCGGACATGTTTCGGCTCGACTGACTTTCAGCCATTATCAATGGTATGCATCCTGGATCAATGTTCAAAGTTGTTATATATCTAGGTCACCTCGGCATCACCTCTGCTATAGTTGTTCTACGTCGACGCCTTCAGTATAGAATAATGTATTTCTTTTTGTTAAAAAAAAAAAAAAAAAAAAAAAAAGAAATACATTATTCTACGGAAGTATACCATATTTGCCTCCACTAAGCAATATTATAAGAAAAGAATGCCAGAATTACAATATTGAAATTGCAGAAATAGTTACTGATAATTCTAAATTACTGACAAACAGCGGTTACAATAAAAATCCACTAAATAAGGCAGGTGTATACATGATTCCTACAATAGACCCAAAGAAAAATAAGCAAGACAAATATTACATCGGTAGTACAAAAAGAAGGTTTAAAACGAGGTTGAATGAGCACTATGATAATTGGATTAAAAAAGAAGAAAAGACATCACTTATACAACATTGTATGATAAATGAATTAATACCAGATTGGGAAAATAGTAAAATCTTAACTTCCCACAATAAACATAATCAAATTTTGTGGTCTGAGGCTATGACAATTGAAAAAACCCAAAAATCCAATTGCAATACGTCTACTCCTAAAGATATCCCGTACCCATGGAAATATCTAATACAACAAGAAAATAATACGAAATATAACAACCTAAAGGAAAATAAAAGAAATAACATGTACTTATGAAATAAAAACAGCGACAACAATTCCGGAATTAACCCAATAGATGGCGTGGATGTGACTCACACGTGAATACACGTATATGTAACGATGACAGAAGGCGTCGACGTAGAACAACTATAGCAGAGGTGATGCCGAGGTGACCTAGATATATAACAACTTTGAACATTGATCCAGGATGCATACCGTTGATAATGGCTGAAAGTCAGTCGAGCCGAAACATGTCCGGTGATTTACGTGGAGTTGTGTGCGTGTTACAGAGATTATCTGGCATTGTTCAATAATGGACGAGAGTTTTATTTGAGGACTGTTTGTAATGTCATTGATTTTATCCATTCATCCTTTTAAAGATTGACAATACCTGTTGATGGTATAGGTTTTTTAATTACATTGTATATAATTCTTTCACACTCTCTTTGTATGATATCCATAGTCGTGTTTTATTTGAATTTAAACCCAGGTAGCAAATTTCAATTGGACCTAGTGGCAATATGGTGTTTCTCGTGGCTAATGACACGCTAGACACACATGTTTCTTAATTGCATTGTATATAGTCCTTTCACAATCTCTTTGTATGATATCCATAGTCGTGTTTTATTTGAATTTGGACCCTGGTCGCGAATTTCAATTAGGCCTATTTTTAATACGATGATTCTACGTGGCTAATGACATGCTAGATAAACATATTGTTCATGATACAAGAGGAAGCTTACTAAGCTGGAATACCGATACAAGGTGAGTCCTTGATAATATAATAATTAAAACTTATATTATTCCTATTCATATGATATATAAATGCCAGGATGATTTTGCTGCAAATGTGCACACAACGCACAGAACGTATATAACGTGTGAAACAGTAGTGAATATAGTATATAGCTATTATTCTATTATATAATACCACATATTTTATTTTTGGTTATTTTATTAACCAAAATCAATTACGATAACAGAAGCACGATCTTTTTTTACAAAAGACGTGCTAAAGACTATGAAGTATAGAAGATCTTGTGTATGGCGTGTGATGGATGTCAGTGAAGCCCAAGTTGTATGTCCAGATCACTGTAAATGGAGAAGTTTGATATGGCAACAGTAAGTAAAAATTATCTGGTAGTTTGTATTTCTTTGTGGAGCTAACCTCTGAATCTAAGAACAGCTAAGTGATAAGTATGTATGTATGTCATAATATTGAATGCTGCTACATCTTCATACAGACCGTATAAACTCCTAATCTAAATCAATATTGGTTTCTGAAAGGGATGCATTGTTCTACCACTTTGTGTAAAACTTTGATTTGCTCACTAATATTGCTTCCGTGTGCTGAGATATATTTACTTTTTTTTTCGCAACGGCTCTTGAATTGAAAACATTAAAGAAATCATTTATGGTCTGGAAAAAATCAGAGGCAGTAACTTCATCCAGGAGTAATTTTTTTTTTTTTTTTCCGCAACATCGCAGTAAGAGAGGAAAATAATTGTGCAGCAAAATTAACTCTTTGACTTTCATTTCCTTTTATGCCCAAGAGTTTAGTCGCAAGTTTTTGGGCATTGATGCATTTAATCACCATCAGATTTTAATATTTTATATTTAAATCTGATAGTGATTAAATGCATCAATCACCGAAGAATACTTTGAGCCCCATGTGCTCCCATTCCTAGCCAGGATTCCAGGTGATCTATATCAGCAGGATAATGCCTGCCCACACACGGCTCAGGTTGCCCAGTACTGCCTACGTCATGTCCAGACACATTCATGGCCTGCCCGCTCCCCGGACATGTCCCCTATCGAGCATGTGTGGGTCCAGTTGAAACGCCGGCTGCTGCCGTGTTACACTATCCAAGATTTGGAGCACACCGTTCAACACGTGTGAGCCAGCCTGCCACAGGACAACATCGGGCATCTGTTCGCCTCCATGATGGACCGTATTGCAGCATGTATTGCCACATGAGGCGGTGCGATGCGCTATTCAAGATGAATGGACTGCGTGCCACAGATCTCTCCGTAATTGCCACATTGCAAAATGTCTTTCAATAATTGAACTGGGAAAACAAAGGGATAAAGATTAATGGAGATTACTTAACTCACCTTCGTTTTGCTGATGAAGTAGTCATCTTTGCCACTACCCCTTCAGAGCTGCAGAGTATGATCCAAGAACTTGCTGACAAGAGTAAAGAAGTGGGATTAAAAATGAACTTTCAGAAGACAAAAGTGATGTACAATGCTTTTACAAGAAACGAAGATTTGGCGATTGATGGAGAAAAGCTTGAGACAACCGATTCCTACATTTATCTTGGGCAGCAGATATCGAGTGAGGGTCACATTGATGAAGAAATTAATCGGAGTATAAAACTTGGATGGAGAGCTTCTGGAAGAAACAGTACAATTTTTAAGAGCAGTATGCCAGTATGTCTCAAAAGAAAAGTGTTTAATCAATGCATCCTGCCAGTGCTTACGTATGGAGCCGAGACATGGACCTTAACTAAAAAAGACATACAAAGACTGCAGACAACTCAAAGCCGCATGGAGAGATGCATGCTTGGTGTAACCAGGAAAGATAAGAAGAGGAACTTGTGGATTAGGAAAATGACAGGAGTGGACGACATCATGACCAGAGTGAAATCACTGAAATGGCAATGGGC
The DNA here is from genome assembly GCA_039090855.1 of Macrothele yani. Lineage (NCBI taxonomy): Eukaryota > Metazoa > Arthropoda > Arachnida > Araneae > Macrothelidae > Macrothele > Macrothele yani. The sequence goes on from CM077017.1 coordinate 84,315,202, forward strand.
TGAACATGTTGCTAGAAGAACAGCTCACCGATGGACGAAATTTTAGACTGGATTCTGAGGGACAGGAAAAGACCCAGAAGAAGACCCCATGGGAGATGGAAGGATGAAATTCGAAAGTATGCTGGAGTGACATGGAGGAGACAGACCCAAGACAGACAATTGTGGAAGAAATTTGGAGACCTTCATCCAGCAGTGGATTGATAATGGTTGACCAGTAGTGGATGAAGGTCTCTCCCAAAGCACTTTTGAATGATCCTGTGTTTGATGAAAAATGCATGGGCTTGAATTTTTTTTTTAATCGAATAAAGTATTTAATTTATTGTGTCAAGACAAGTTTTTAAAATGTTTAAATATATAAATATATTTATTCAACATACATCTGTATGCACTTGGGAATGATAGGAATGACCTCTTCGAATTTTTTTGAAAACAATAGTTAGGTATGCTTATTCTCCGAAATTATTGTACTTTTATTCTCAAAATTTTACATCTGTCTTTTGACTATTTCTGCACGAATTTGAATTCTCCTAATTTTACATCTGTGTTCCAGAAATTTTCCATAATATATTTTTTTTCACTGGAATTTCATTTTTTGCTGTGCTTCAAACAGGTTTTATGATCTCACCTTTTTGATGTTTATTTCTTTTTTTTTTTTTTTTTTGCGAGAGAAAATTAGCACTAATTAATAACGTTTATTAGTGCTAATTTGGTCTGCATAAAGTGGGAAAAATAATTTAGGCACAAAATTAGCACTAATTAATAATATTTATTAGTGCTCATTTTGTCTGCATAAAGTGAAAAAAAAAACACTTTGGGCACAAAAAATATTTGTTTGCATATAATGAAAAAAAAAAAAATGCTTGTTTTACTTTTTACTTCCAAGAAGTTGAAAATTAGGAAGTTTTGGTGTTAGTTAATTTCACAAAATTTTACTTTGAGCTGATTTCAGAAAATTTGCATGTACACAGAAGCATCGATGACTTGTGTTTAAATCTCACATTCCGCCATTGATTTTTCAACTAATTTAAAACTTTTATTGTAGAAGCACAAGTAGTGAATTACTTCAGCCCACATTTATTTATCCAAAATTTTTGAAACAGCTGTGTGGCTAATGTAAAACAACTGTGTGGCCATGTAAAGGCAGTCTAAAAACAAAGTTGAGATGTTGATTTTAGATGATACAAATTGGACTGATCCGATGACGTGAGATGGTGATTTGAAATAAGATTAGATTTACTTGAAATGATGCTAAAAGATGAACCCTTGAGAGGATGTAAATTGGGTTGAACCAACGACTTGAGATGCTATAAATTGGGCTGATCCGATGGCGTGAGATGGTGATTTGAGATAAGATTAGATGACTTGAAATGATGCGAAGAGATGAACCCTTGAGAGAATATAAATTGGGTTGAACCAAAGACTTGAGATGTTATAAATTGGACTGATCCGATGGCGTGAGATGGTGATTTGAGATAAGATGAGATGACTTGAAATGATGCAAAGAGATGAAGCCTTGAGATTAATTATACAGTGTAAATTAGGTTCAAATAGTATAACTATACTAAAAATCCGAATTTCTTGGCGTAGAATAGAAATAGAAATAAAACTTTCCAAGCTTTCGTACATCAACCAGATGACTTTTTCAAGGAAGGTAGACAGCTAACTGCATAATAGAACATTTCAACAATTTGAATGTGGTGACTTGACTAGACAATAAATGAATAGGAGCAAATGTAATAATAATGCGAAGAAACAAGGTCACGTTGGTTGGGCACGCGATACCACGGTAGAAAACGCAGCATTATTTGAAGAATTGATTCCAAATACGTGACAACTCAAGAGAGACGTTATCATTGCAAATCTCACTGCTGGTCAAGATTTCCAAGGTTTCGCGAATGGCAGTAGACTTGGGTGTGGAGTATGAAGCTAATTTCTTTACATCACTCTACATAGGATCGGCGGACTTGAACTTGACTTCTCTTGATAGAGCAGTGGTTATTTTCCCGTCTTTTGTGTCCCTTTTATGTTCCCCGATTCTAATTCCGATGTAATATCTATCGCCTGAAGCTTTCAGGATATTGTAGTGGGATGGCATAAACACCTGTCTTATTCAGAAGAAGGGGCTTGTCAGTATTTCTTTTAATCGTATATAAAGATTCTGGAGACCTTATGACGACTCCTGAGCACGTTTTTGAGTTGATAGGAAACATTTGGTATGTAGGGAATAGAGCCAGTTGGCGAAGTTGCGGCATAGAAATATTAACATGACTGGTTCTGGCTTTTTTGATAAAGTTATGCATCTGGTTCGACGTATATCCCGACTCGGTGGCCAATTCAACAATGTTTTTTAGTTCGAATTGTCTAGAACGAACATCGGATGAGACAGCGAAGGCTCTTCTCATTCGAGAACGAAATAAGGCCATCTTGTAATCATCAGGAAAGAACGAACTGCGGAGCATCAGGCTGGGAACTGAGGTGGGTTTGTAATAGACTTCCGTATGAAGGCGGTTGTCATGCGATTTGCTCACTGAGATGTCGAGATAAGGTAAGGTAACATTGTGTTCAAGCTTCATAGTGGAATTGATCGTAGGGTGTATATACACTCACGGACAATGAAATGTGCGCACCTAGAAAAAAATGTGCTACAATCTCAAAACTTCGCAAATAGATATAGAGTGTGTGCTGCTATGCAAATGATCCACATTTGATGTGATTGCGCATGACCACACACCCTGTGGTGGCGCTGCAAGCATGAACCAGCAGCCTTATAAACCGGCATGTAGTCGACGTCCCATGAAAGCGAAAAGCACCGGCCGACGCAAGCAAGAGTACAGAGTGACAAGAATGCCGGGTAGACGCCAGAGACGTTGATTTATGCAACTTACGGACTTTGAGAGAGGCCTGATCACTTGGCTGAAAATCGCAGGGTTGTCCGCGCTTCGTATAGCCCGCCACATGGATTGTTCTGACCATACCGTTAGACTGTGTTGGGAGCGGTGGACATGTGAGGGCACTGCCACATTGCGGAGCGGCTCCAGACGGACCAGGAAGACCGCCGGAAGAGAGGATCGACAGATCGTGCGCCAGGCATGAACGCATCTCACGAGGACCCGGTCCACTATACAGGCAGTTGTAGCGGCACCTGTGTGCCCGCGAACCATTTCCCGACACCTCGTGGAAGCGAATCTGCGATCCCAGCGCCCTTACGTGTGCTGCCATTAACACCGGAACATCGCCAGCTCCGTGTGCAGTTGTGCCAGGCCAGCGAGTGACGTGTGGATGTTCAGCGATGAGTGCTGCTTCGTTTTGGGGACAAATGATCGTGTCCGGGTGTGGTGATCCCTGTGTCAATGGCAGAATCCCAACCCCCACTATCAAGTGCCACACCTTCCCCACTGCAGGCATGATGGTCTGGGGAGCCATAGCCTATGATAGCCTATCAGCTTTCGTAGTAGTACGTGGATCATTGACGGGACTAGCGGTATGTGGACGAGATCCTACGGCCCCAAGTGGTCCCATTCCTGGCCAGGATTCCAGGTGCGCTATACCAGTAGGATAATACCTGCCCTCACACGGCTCGCATTGCCCAAGCCTGCCTATGTCATGTCCAGAAACTTCCATGGCCTGCCTGCTCCCCGGACATGTCCCCTATCGAATATGTGTGGGACCGATTGAAACGCTAGTTGCTGCCATGTTGCACTATCCGGGATTCGGAGCACACCGTCCAACACGTGTGGGTCAGTCTGCCGCAGGACATCAGGCAAAGGCGCCAAAATGTGAAGCAGTTTCAATGCTGTTTCCTCCAATGCGATAGATACGTTATCATGTTTGTACAATACTCTAGAGGACAATGCTTACCTTGGCATTCCCTTGCTAGCGATGCGGCACATTTCACACACGTTTTCCGGTCTTTGTTGATGTTATTGTCCTAAAATCCGTTGTATGCGATGAATAGCTTTACTTCACACACTTTTCGCTGGGTATACTCAGTGGATCTTTGCTTTAGGATTCAAACACATCAATTTTTACCGTTCTTTAAACTCAAAATTTTCGCCCATCCTCTGGGCATCCTCAGGAGCGTGGCGACTTTTCCACCGACGTTCGTGGTTGACTTCACGCTAATGGAGTCCAATACTCCTTGTTGCCATTCTTCGGATATACTTTCTTGGATATATTTCGTTATCAAGCCCTGCTAGAGCCATCTATGTTTCATTAAAAAAAAAAAAAATTAACTTTATTTCTTTTCCTATTCCGGTTTTCTTGTCTTTTTTGTCAGTTTTTCTTTTGTTGTTCTCTTTCTTGTCTTATTAGTTCTTTCCACAGGCTAGATAATGTGCTAGGGTCGTTCTGGTTACATACCCTTGCTTTATTTTTATAGATTAAGATAGCTTCTTCCTTCCTCATTTGCCTTTCAGATTTTTTATTCTTTTTTAGCATTTTAATTTCATCGAATTTTGGAAAAGTCTGGTTTTCAATGCAGAATTGCACTAAAGCCGTTTTGGCTTTTTTTTTTTTGCCAGTTGGATATGTGTTGTTTAAGTCTTTTTTTTTTTTTCTGTTTTTCGTACTTCCTATGTATGATATTTGGGGTATGTGTGCAATTGGAATTTCGTAGGATCCTGACCCTTCTAGTATTTTTTCCTCTGTTTTTTTGTTAACAGTCATATTTTTCAATGTGTTCACTGAGCTTCCTAGTTGTAAGTCATATTTAGCACATTGCCTATTGATTTCTTTACTAACTCCTGCCAAGTATAGGAAAGCACCAATGTATTTCAATTTTTTTATTTCTCACCTTCCTTTGGCTGTGCACTTCTTTGTCCTTCTTTACTCTGTGTCATACACTTTTTATTCTCATGTATCCATTTTTTAATTAGCTTACTTGGGTGACCATACTCTTGTGCTATTTTCGAGACAAACTCTAGCTCTTGATTTTTTAGCCTGTTGTTAGATGTGTGTGTGTACGCTCGCCTTATCAAGTTTACTATGCTAATTTTCTTATGTATCACTGGGTGGTGCGACGAGTATGGTATCAATCATCATCATCATTGTCAACCATTATCAATCCACTGCTGGACGAAGGTCTCCCCAAGTTTCCTCCACAACGGTCTGTCTTGTGCCAGTCTCCTCCATGTCACTCCCGCATATTTACGAATTTCATCCACCCATCTCCCATGTGGTCTTTTTCTGGGTCTTTTCCTGTCCCTTGGAATCCAATCTAAAATTTCGGCTGTCCATCTATGGTCTGTCCTTCTGGCAGTATGTCCAGCCCATTGCCATTTCAGGGATTTAACTCTGATCATGATGTCTTCCACTCTCGTCATTTTTCGGATCCACGAGTTCCTCTTCTTATCTCTCCTGGTTATACCAAGCATGCACCTCTCCATGCTTCTTTGAGTTGTCTGCAGCCTTTGTATGTCTCTTTTAGTTAAGGTCCACGTCTCTGCACCATACGTAAGCACTGGAAGGATGCATTGATCAAACACTTTTCTTTTAAGACATAATGGCATATTGCTCTTGAAAATTATGCTGTTTCTTCCAAAAGCTCTCCAGGCAAGTTTTGTACGCCGATTAATTTCTTCATCAATGTGACCCTCACTTGATATCTGCTGTCCAATACAGGTATGTAAGTTGCTTTCCTGAACACAGAATATTCAAAGCTATTTTTGTTTTTCTTTAGTTGAATGTCCAGGAAGGATAGGCGATTATCCTCTTCAAACTCTAGAGTTAGCTCTATGGTGTTACAAATTTCGCTATAACGCTGGGCTAGATCTTGTAGCTCGGCTTTGTTGAGTTTTGACATTATAATAATGTTGTCTACATATCGAGCATAAAGTATTGGTTTTTCAGGTAGAGTTTGAATAATTTCTTTTTCGAGGTTTAACTCTTCAGAGTTAAAGAATACTTTATATTTCATCAAGGAAAACAATATCTTCCATTTTGAAGGAAATATATATAAACAAACACAAGGTGGCCCTATGGGATCCCCATTATCGGCATTATACGCAGAAGTGATTATGGCATACCTCGAAAAAGAAATTATTCAAACTCTACCTGAAAAACCAATACTTTATGCTCGATATGTAGACGACATTATTATAATGTCAAAACTCAACAAAGCCGAGCTGCAAGATCTAGCCCAGCGTTATAGCGAAATTTGTAACACCATAGAGCTAACTCTAGAGTTTGAAGAGGATAATCGCCTATCCTTCCTGGACATTCAACTAAAGAAAAACAAAAATAGCTTTGAATACTCTGTGTTCAGGAAAGCAACTTACATACCTGTATTGATACCATACTCGTCGCACCACCCAGTGATACATAAAAAAAACAGCATAGTACACTTGATAAGGCGAGCGTACACACACACACATCTAACAACAGGCTAAAAAATCAAGAGCTAGAGTTTGTCTCGAAAATAGCACAAGAGTATGGTTACCCAAGTAAGCTAATTAAAAAATGGATACATGAGAATAAAAAGCGTATTACACAGAGTAAAGAAGGACAAGAAGTGCACAGCCAAAGGAAGATGAGAAATAAAAAATTGAAATACATTGGTGCTTTCCCATACTTGACAGGAGTTAGTAAAGAAATCAATAGGCAATGTGCTAAATATGACTTACAACTAGGAAGCTTAGTGAACACATTGAAAAATATGACTGTTAACAAAAAAACAGAGGAAAAAATACTAGAAGCGTCAGGATCCTACGAAATTCCAATTGCACACATACCCCAAATATCATACATAGGAAGTACGAAAAACAGATTAAAAAAAGACTTAAACAACACATATCCAACTGGCAAAAAAAAGAAGCCAAAACGGCTTTAGTGCAATTTTGCATTGAAAACCAGACTTTCCCAAAATTCGATGAAATTAAAATGCTAAAAAGAATAAAAAATCTGAAAGGCAAATGAGGAGGGAAGAAGCTATCTTAATCTATAAAAATAAAGCAAGGGTATGTAACCAGAACGACCCTAGCACATTATCTAGTCTGCGGAAAGAACTAATAAAGACAAGAAAAAGAACAACAAAAGAAAAAACTGACAAAACAGACAAGAAAACCGGGATAGGAAAAGAAATAAAAAAAAAAAAAGTAAAAAAGAAAATTTTTTTTTAATGAAACATAGATGGCGCTAGCAGGGCTTGATAACGAAATATATGCAAGAAAGTATATCCGACGAATGGCAACAAAGAGTATCGGACTCCATTTGCGTGAATTCAACCACTAACATCGGTGGAAAAGTCGCCACGCTCCTGAGGATGCCCAGAGTATGGGCGAAAATTTTGAGTTTAAAGAACGGTAAAAATTGATGTGTTTGAATCCTAAAGCAAAGATCCACTGAGTATACCCAGCGAAAAGTGTGTGAAGTAAAGCTATTCATCGCATACAACGGATTTTAGGACAATAACATCAACAAAGACCGGAAAACGTGTGTGAAATGTGCCGCATCGCTAGTAAGGAATGCCAAGGTAAGCGTTGTCCTCTAGAGTATTATACAAATTTTTTGAAATATTGCATGTAAAAGAGAATAGTAGCATGATTAGAGCTATCTAATAGTCAGAATTTGAACTACTAATAGGAATTGATTCGTTATCATGTTTTTAGAAAATGTTTTTCTTGAGATTGATGGGATATCCAAGACTGCAAAAAATTATATGTGGGAGAAACCATCCCATAAACAGCTGTTACTGGAGCAGTATTTACGTTCATTTTATCAATTTGTGAGTCTTCTGTGAAGACAATTTCTTGAAGGCGATACACATTTTGCATTTGAATGTCAAACTATTGTACTTTAAGTCCTTTTCTTTGTTCAGAAATTATTTCCATGTCAGAAAGCGTGCATCCAAAATGGCTATGGTTATTCAGCTTCTGCAGATGCTGTACAAAATATTCGAGTTCTACGATGCGCCTTCCGTTTTCTATTAAAATTTCCTGATTTTGTAATGCAAGCTCAGCTCGTGCCTGAAATTAGATGGTATTCTCGAAGTGCCGTTTTGTCTTAAACTTTGAACAAGGTGTTCCTGAAAGTGATCAGTACAAAATGAAAACGCAGAAAGCGATAAATGAATGAATAAATAATACTGCATCCGTTACAAACTATTCATTCCACTTCGTCGTGATCTCAGAAAAAAATAAGAATTTTTTATTACATTTTTGTATACGACAGCACAGTAGGATTCATTCGCCTTCCGTCATTAATTCTTTTTAGCTACTGACCAGCGAAAATGACCTCCAGATGTAGGACACCGAGTTACCTGGATTCCTGTGGTGTCATGCACAACTTCAACAAGGCTAGTGTCTGGTTTACGTAAAAGTAACTACAAAATCTGCAGTGGCCTCCACTGGACTTTTTCATACATAAACTGAGATGCGCAGCTGCATAGCAAAATCGAAAAACTGCTAAGGGAACTCCCACTTCCGGTTCCCCAATTTCTACCAAAATTTAATCAGCACAAGAGAATATAATGTAATTCCTAAATATAAATTACCTTGTCGACAGCTACAATAGTTTTCAGCTACATAGAAAAATAGCAAAACCGTTGTGGGGAACGCCCAGTTCTGGTTCCCCCAATTCTACCAAAAATTTTTTCATGATTACAATACTTCATCATACTACGTAATGTATGAGAAAGTAAAAACTCAGGGATAATGGCTCGGATAATTTTACATAGAACGAGAAAAATCTGTAGTGCCTCCACTGGACTTTTTCGTACATATAAACTAAGATGTGCAGCAGCATAACAAAATCGAAAAACAGCTAAGAGAATTTCCACTTCCAGTTCCCCCGATTTCTACCAAAATTTAAGCAGCACAAGAGAGTATAACGCAATTCCTAAATATAAATCTTCGTGCTGATAGCTACAATAGGTTTTCAGCTACTCGAAAAATGGCTACAGTATATTACCTGAGGAATCAATGGGTACCCACTTACCGAAGTGAACGGTAGACGCGCAATTAGTTTTGAAGGAGTCAGTTATCCGCAGTAAATGCTCTAGAGGTCAGCCGTCTTGCGTAAATGCTGTATAGGTCAGTTCACTGACAGTTATCAGCACAGTTATGATGCGTGTGCTTTATCCAAAGGACTGCGCATTTAGCCATATGAAGTTTATCTGAAATAATGTTCCCCATAGAAGTTCGTTTTTTTTATCGCACATCGTAACAGTCTGGTTCATTTGTTTAATAACTCCAATGTTAGGATAAAAATGCTGAGATGAGAAACACAGCGTCATTCTTATAACAGCAAAGATAAAAAAAAAATTGCGTATAAATATTATCAGGGCCAAACAAACGAAATGCAGATTTTCAGCTACATTACAAGGATATAATGGAGAGTGATTTTTTTTCTTCCTTTTCAGTATTATGTACATACTAAGTAAACTATTTATACTGGATATAAATGAAAAATATAATGATTAAATTATTTTGAAAACTACCTTTTTCTGAAGTTTTGTCCCTTGTTTCTTTTCCTGTTTTTAGACAGGAAGAGCTTACCGTTCTTATTGTGCCTGATGGTGAACAAACAATGTATTGGATATACAAATAAGTTTTGGGGGATTTTGTTTCGGTGTCGTACTTATTACTGCTCACATGTATTTTAAGGTAGCAACACTGTGATATCACAGTACGAGATTCCAGCTGTCAGAGTCAGTATATGACATTCGATTGAGGTGCGAAGACGTATTTGTTTTACTCGATGGAAAATCGAAATTTCGTCCCGACAAAACAGCGTTTGCGGGAAGTGTTAGTCTATTACTTTATTGTCAAGAAAAGTGCTGCCGACAGCTCTCGCTCAATGTCAGAAATCGATGGTGAACATTCCCCATCCATAAAAACATGTGAGTATCGGTTTAAACGATTCATTAAAAAGAATTCTTCACATCGTAATCACACGCGTAAGCTACGTTGAAAAATTAAGAGCGGGACGTTTCGGTAGCAACTTCTACCTTTATCAGACATGGAATGACACACGTGGTAAAAGAGTCAGTTGTTGCCAGATTTCAAAATCGCTTTCCAAATGATAGAGATGTTATAAAAGGTGCGTCAATATTGCAGGTGTTAGGGGTAAGGTAGATTTCAATGCTTTCACGGTATCGGAGGGCATGCAGATTGCTGAACGGGGCGATTCGCTTAACATTGTGCCGATCGGGAGCCGCGAATGTATTGCTGATGGTTAAAATTGAAAGGGAGGTGGAAGTGGAAGGGCTACCTTTCTTAACATCAGCGATATGCTCCATCAAACACCAGTTTATGCTGTGGTAAGTACTACCAATATAGTGGGTAACACCTGTGGCAGTGTTGATAGGGATAGAGTACACCTTCTAAATCTAGGGGTTTATTGAGATCTCTGTCCTTAAGGATGAGTTTGAGAAGATATGGAGGTGGTTTGACTGCAATCCTGTAGCCAAAAGACTTGAAAATAAAGCAAACTTTATGAGTGAAGGACTGGCTAAAGGGCAAAGTGCCAACAAACTGATGGGTGCTGGAAGGTTCAGGCAGTAAACTAGATCTATTCTGTGATTCAAAACTCTTGATTAGTCTATGTAATAAGAGGGGTGGAAAGCCATGCAATTTGCCAATGTTGATGATGTTCTGATATTCAAGTTGAAGAGCAGAATGGCTGTTGCAAATAAGGTTGGCCCAGTGAATGTATGACTTAAGAGCAGACAGTTTGTATTTTCCAAAAGTGCGAGAATGGTAAGGGATGATATTATGGGTGGCAGAAGGTTTCCTGTAAACAGAGAGGCCAAGTGAGAAGTCTGGGTTGATGTTGACATCCAGAAAACTAATATTATTGCTGATCTGTTCTTGAGAGGAAAACTTTATGTGCGGGAATTTTGAAGTTATGGAGGACATGAGTTCAAACACAGAGTGTTTTTGGTGTGGCCAAATAATGAAGATGTCGCCCACATACCTTAACCAAATGGTGGGTTTTAAGAGGGATGGGGCAACAATTAATGTTTCAATATTCTGCAAATAAATTTCAGCAAGTAAGGGGGATAGAGGGGAGCCCATAGGTACACCTTGTTTTTGCTTGTAATAGATACCATTGTATACAAAACAGGAATACTTTTCCAATGAATCAAAAGTCATAAAAGATCTTTGATCAGTTCTCCAGGAAGTTCTTGGTGCTCCATTAGTTTTTGACCATGAGCATGTAGGCATCAAAGAAAGGAACAGAAGGAAACAATTAATCCACGTCAAAGGTGTACAGGAAATCTTGACGATTGATGGAAGAAGGAAGTTTCTGGATAAAGTCCTTGGTTGATACAACAGAATAAGGATGATTTCTTATCAGAACTTTGCAACATTTGACCAATTGCCTTTCAAGATTGACTGCAGGAGAAAAGGTGTTTTCAATTAATGGCCTAATGGGATGTCCAACTTTATGTAGCTTGATCTGTAAGAACAACCTGGGAGTACGAAAATAAGCTAGGAAGGGGGGGATGTCTCCTAAGAAAGATTTCAGAGAAGCTTTTTAGAAAGCTTACTAATGGCTTTACATAGCTTTCCAGTGTTGTCAGTCTTGAGTCTTATGCAATTGTTTTTTCATGAAATCAGCCACTTTGTGGTCCAAAGAATTCTTATGGATAAAGACAGGATATCCTGCATTGTAAACCAAGATTATTACAATGGGTGAAATTTCTAAAATTTCTTCAAAAAGGAGGAGGAGTATTTGAGCCCTTGGGGTTGTTTGAACCTCAGAAATTGCAATAGCCGATTTTGCACAAATGATCGGTTGATGTGCGGGATTCGTGTTTTGGATCGCTGCTTCCAGTAATGAAATAGTATGTGGTAGGCTAGGATTAGCAAAAGGAGAAAATTTGGGTCCATTGGCAAGTAGTTTATCAATTTCAGCAGGAATAGGCACAGAAGACAGGTTCACATATCTTGGAAAGTTGCAATCGGCAACCTTCGTAGGAGCCCTACTTCGAGTGTTCTTTTGAGTGGAGGCTAGGTGCTAAAACTTATTTTCAAGTCTCTTGGTTTCACAACTGTGCGTCCTGGATATAGTTTCGTGAATTCAGATAAAAAAAATTGTCCAGTATTGCTGGATGGGTGGCGAAAGAAAGAAATTGGTACCTGATGTAACACTTGAATTCCAAAGTCGCGATGGAGGAACGAAGATTGCGGATAGCTGCGGAGAGGAGGCTGGTGGTGGTACGGTCCAGAACTTTCTTGCAACTTCCAGGAAAAGAGGGTTTATGCACCTGAAAAGCAATTGGAATAACCCTGGACCCCTTGCACTTAATGAGGAGGCAAAGTTGGCATAACAAAGAAACAATTTTGATACGGTCTTTACGGAAAACGATCCATTCTTCATTCCAGTCGAACATCTGCCTAGAAGTTGTGTTAACTATAGGAATCATGGTGAGAAGAATTGGCAGGAAAACACGTAACACACAAAACATTAAAATAATTCTTGAAATCAAAATCACACGCGTTAGTTATGTTGAAAAAGCGGGACATTTCGGTAGCAACTTCTACCTTCATCAACCATGGAATGAGACACGTTGTAAAAGCGTCAGTTGTTGCCAGATGTCAAAATCGCTTTCCAATAGGGATCCACTATATTGGTAGTACTTACTGCAGCATAAACCGGCGTTTGATGGAGCATATCGCCGATGTTAAGAAAGATAGCCCTTCCACCTCCCTTTCAATTTTAACCATCAGCGATACGTATGCGGCTCCCAATTGGCACAATGTTAAGGGAATCGCCCCGTTCAGCAATTGGCATGCCCTCAGATACCGCGAAAACGTTGAAATCTACCTTACCCCTAACACCTGCAATACTGACGTACCTTTTAACATCCCTATTATTTGGAAATCGATTTTCAAATCTGGCAACAACTGATGCTTTTAACACGTGTCTCATTCCATGACTGATGAAGGTAGAAGTCGGTACCGAAAAGCCCCGCTCTTAATTTTTCAACGTAACTAACACATGTGATTACGATTTCAAGAATTCTTTTAACGTTTTGTGTGTTACGTGTTTTCCTGCCAATTATGATTCCTATAGTTAACGCAACTTCTAGGCAGATTTTCGACTGGAATGAAGAATGGATAGTTTTCCGTAAAGACCGTATCAAAGTCGTTTCTCTGTTATGCTAACTTTGCCTCCTCATTAAGTGCAAGGGGTCCAGGGTTATTCCAATTGCTTTTCAGGTGCATAAACGCTCTTTTCATGGAAGATGCAAGAAAGTTCTGGACCGAACCACCACCAGCCTCCTCTCCGCAGCTATCCGTGATCTCTGTTCCTCCATCGCAACTTTGGAATTCAAGTGTTACATCAGGTACCAAAATCTTTCTTTCGCCACCCATCCAGCATTACTGGACAATTTTTTTATCCGAATTCATGAAACTATATCCAGGACTCACAGTTGTGAAACCAAGAGACTTGAAAACAAGTTTCAGCAGCTAGCCTCCACTCAAAAGAACACTCGAAGTTCGGCTCCCACGAAGGTTGCCGATACCAACTTTCCAAGGTATGTGAACCAGTCTTCTGTGCCTATTCCTGCTGAAATTGATAAACTACTTGCCAATGGACCCAAATTTTCTCCTTTTGCTAATCCTAGCCTACCACATACTATTTCATTACTGGAAGCAGCGATCCAAAACACGAATCCCGCACATCAACCGATCATTTGTGCAAAATCGGCTATTGCAATTTCTGAGGTTCAAACAACCCCAAGGGCTCAAATACTCCTCCTCCTTTTTGAAGAAATTTTAGAAATTTCACCCATTGTAATAATCTTGCAGTTTACAATGCAGGATATCCTGTCTTCATCCATAAGAATTCTTTGGACAACAAAGTGGCTGATTTCCTGGAAAAAACCAGTTGCATAAGACTCAAGGCTGACAACACTAGAAAGCTATGTAAAGCTGTTAGTAAGCTTTCTAAAAAAAAGCTTCTCTGAAATCTTTCTTAGGAGACACCCCCCCTTCCCAGCTTATTTTTGTACTCCCAGGTTGTTCTTACAGATCAAGCTACATAAAGTTGGACATCCCATTAGCCATTAATTGAAAACACCTTTTCTCCTGCAGTCAATCTTGAAAGGCAATTGGTCAAATGTTGCAAAGTTCTGACAAGAAATCATCCTTATTCTGTTGTATCAACCAAGGACTTTATCCGGAAACTCCCTTCTTCCATCAATTGTTAAGATTTCCTATATACCTTTGACGTGAATTCATTGTTTCCTTCTGTTCCTTTCTTTGATGCCTACATGCTCATGGTCAAAAACTAATGGAGCACCAAGAACTTCCTGGAGAACTGATCAAAGATCTTTATGACTGTTTTGATTCATTGGAAAAGTATTCCTGTTTTGTATACAATGGTATCTATTACAAACAAAAACAAGGTGTACCTATGGGCTCCCCTCTTTCCCCCTTACTTGCTGAAAGTTATTTGCAGAATATTGAAACATTAATTGTTGCCCCATCCCTCTTAAAACCCACCATTTGGTTAAGGTATGTGGGCGACATCTTCATTATTTGGCCACACCAAAAACACTCTGTGTTTGAACTCATGTCCTCCATAACTTCAAAATTCCCGCATATAAAGTTTTCCTCTCAAGAACAGATCAGCAATAATATTAGTTTTCTGGATGTCAACATCAACCCAGACTTCTCACTTGGCCTCTCTGTTTACAGGAAACCTTCTGCCACCCATAATATCATCCCTTACCATTCTCGCACTTTTGGAAAATACAAACTGTCTGCTCTTAAGTCATACATTCACTGGGCCAACCTTATTTGCAACAGCCATTCTGCTCTTCAACTTGAATATCAGAACATCATCAACATTGGCAAATTGCATGGCTTTCCACCCTCTTATTACATAGACTAATCAAGAGTTTTGAATCACAGAATAGATCTAGTTTACTGCCTGAACCTTCCAGCACCCATCAGTTTGTTGGCACTTTGCCCTTTAGCCAGTCCTTCACTCATAAAGTTTGCTTTATTTTCAAGTCTTTTGGCTACAGGATTGCAGTCAAACCACCTCCATATCTTCTCAAACTCATCCTTAAGGACAGAGATCTCAATAAACCCCTAGATTTAGAAGGTGTACTCTATCCCTATCAACACTGCCACAGGTGTTACCCACTATATTGGTAGTACTTACCACAGCATAAACTGGTGTTTGATGGAGCATATCGCTGATGTTAAAAAAGGTAGCCCTTCCACTTCCACCTCCCTTTCAATTTTAACCATCAGCAATACATTTGCGGCTCCCGATCGGCACAATGTTAAGCGAATCGCCCCGTTCAGCAATCTGCATGCCCTCCAATACCGTGAAAGCATTGAAATCTACCTTACCCCTAACACCTGCAATACTGATGCATCTTTTAACATCCCTATCATTTGGAAAGCGATTTTGAAATCTGGCAACAACCGACGCTTTTACCACGTGTCTCATTCCATGGCTGATGAAGGTAGTAGTCACTACTGAAACGTCCCGCTCTTAATTTTTCAATGTAACTTACGCGTATGATTATGATTTTAAGAATTCTTTTAATGTTTTGTGTTTTCCTGCCAATTCTTCTCACTAGACGATTCAAAAGGAACGATTTTGATGTCAGTGATAAAGAACGTTCTGGACCACCTAAAAAAATTGCCGATGCCGAATTGGAAGCTTTACTTGACAAGGATCCGTGCCAGACCCAAAAAGAACTAGCAGCATTAAATGTTAGTTAACCATGCATTTCACAACGTTTAGCTGCCATGGGAATGGTGCAAAAAGAAGGGAATTGGGTTCCACATGCTCTGCAGGAAAGAGACCTTGAACGTCGAAAAACCATTTGCGATTGCTGCTTCAAAGGCAAAAAGAAAGGGTTTTTTGCATCGCATTATTACTGCCGACGAGAAATGGATATGGTACGATAACCCTAAACGGCAGAAAGCATGGGTGAAGCCAGATGAACCAGGTCTTTCAATGCCAAAACGCAATATCCATGGTTCAAAGGTAATGCTGTGTATCTGGTGGGACCAGAAGGGTGTGATCCACTATGAACTGCTGAAACCGTCAGAAACTATTACTGGTGATCGGTATCGAACCCAATTAATGCGTTTAAAACGAGCTCTCACGCTAAAACGGCCGGAATGAGAGAATAGACACAACAAAGTCATCTTACAGGATGACAATGCAAGAGCACATGTTTCTCGACATGTGAAAAAGTACTTAGAAGGATCCGACTGGGAAGTTCTACCCCACCCACCATATTCGCCAGATATTGCGCCATCGGATTACCATTTGTTCCGGTCGATGCAGTCAGCACTTTCTGGAGAACGGTTTAGTTCTTATGAAGACATCAAAAATTGGCTGGACAACTGGATCTCTTCCAAGGAACCAGAATTCTTTTTCGGGGCATACACGTTCACTGCCCGAAAGATGGGGTAAAGTTGTAGCTTCAGAGGGAGCATACTTCGATTAATATTAAACTATTGTTTCTGTTCTCCAACAACGTGTTTTGTTCACCTCAAATCCCTCAAAACACTTATTTATATACCCAATATATAATAAGAACACAAGGAATATATGGTAGAAATACCAAAGACAAAGAATGAAAGAAAGGATACTAGAAACAAGATAATGGGAAAAGTCCCCCCCCCCCCCAGGAAAAGTCTCCCACAGGAAAAGTCCCACATCTTTTTTAGTCAGGAACCGTGCACAAAATATCAAATGTGGGGGAGATTTCTGAGTCACCGTTTCCATTTTCACGCTGTTTAAAACAAGATGCAGCCGCACAATGAGTACAAATATATGTGGGGGAAATTTCCGGGATCATCATTTCCATTTTTACCACGGTTTATAGTAAAGAAACGGTCTTACAAGTAGCTGGATAGGGTGGGAGAAATTTCTGGGTTAGCATTTCGACTATTACCGCGGGTTTTAGTGACAAACGGTCATACAATTAGCAGGGTCGGCATTTCGATTCACCACAATGTACAGTAAAAAATGGTCTTACAATTAGCAGGATGGGGTGGGGGAAATTTTCGGGGCCAGCATTTCGACTTCTACGCAGTTTAAAACAACATGAAACCGTACAAGTAGCACAGATATGTGGAAAAAATTTCCAGGGTCGACATTTTTTATTCCATCATGCTCGTGTTCATAATGTTTACGTAACATTTCAAATTATTAATTTGTGATATTACTCGGGCAGAAAATATTATTCTGTCTAATATAGCTATTTACGATGGCTCTTCTAAAAGTTTTCATTCTGTCATTCACATATTCCTAAAATTTACGTAACAAGTAATGCCAATAATATTGCGCTTCTACTTATGCACCATATATTAATTAATAGGCCGTAGGCCTATGCCTTTTTAACACTTTTTTCTTTGCCTATGTGATATTCATAAAGTTTTCAAAAACATCAAGTTAATGGCCTTGCACGTTTACTTAGGTATTCAATATGAATTATTAGGCCTAAGCCCTTTGGACAGTTTTTATTCTTCCGATGTTATATTAATAACGTTTACATAACAAGTCGAGGTAGTACCTTTTGCTTTTACTTAGGCACTAAATATTAGTTCATATGCCCTAGGCCTAGGCTTTTTTAACAGTTTTCATTCTAACGATGTCATATTCATAACGTTCATGCATGAACTGAAATTAATCATATTGCACTTTTACTTAGGCACTATATAAATATATAATCAGAACATAGAATAAAATAAGAATGAAAAAAATAAACCGAAATCAGAACAAATTACCAAATACCAATAGAACACCAATGAAGAATAATAGAAATATGTATAAAAAACAAATTATATATACAGCTGAACACAAATGCCTTGTGTCTTGTGTGACGAATGTCGCTGAAGCTTTTTCAAGATAACTTCTTTTGCCCCATCAGTTACCCTGCAGGGTAAATTAAGACACCCCTCAACTGCTCCCCATCACAGGAAGGGAATCGCAGTCACCCGAGGGGGAGGGGTGGGGGTGGGGTGTCAGTGGGTGTGAACTGTTGTTGAGATGTTTGAACCATCTTTTTTTCAATACGTAGTGACCTTAATTCACAAATTGCAGCTTATATTTTTTACCAATTAAATACATTTTAGTATTTTCAGAAAGTGAGGAATCGTAGAATTGGTTCCCTGGTTTCGGAATTTTTATTGACCTTTCCCTTCATTTTTTATCTGCAGCGAAAGTCGTACCAGGGCATCTTCCATTGTTTTATTAATTCATAAAACATACTTAAAGGGTCCAAAATAAAAATCTGAAATCAGGGAATTCTTTATGTATCATATATCTTGTGTTAGCCACAAACAGTGTTCCAAAATGTGCAAAATTGCACAAGCAATTTGTGAAATACGCTTGCCCGTTGGTTAACTAGAGAAGGCAGCAATACAAGATGGTGGGTCTTGTAGAGCCTTAAACAGCCATAAGATAAAAAGACTTGACAATATTAAAAGAAACCAAGAGTAAAATGAAGTAAAACTAGATGGAAGGTCAGTCATCAAACCACATCTCACCAGACCAGTTTCAACATGTTCCATGCTATCTTCAGTGGTACTCATCGTATAAATGTGCACTCATCTATGCCGAAATCATCAGACATGGAGATCACACCCTTGGTTATTTGAACGCAAAGTATCCAGGGAATATGGGAACACAACACCTATGGCGCCATTTATGGTGAGATCAAGGACTTATTTTCTTCTGGGTCTCCTACTCTGTCGTTCTGTATTTTTCTTTCTTTTACTATAATAATGTTTCTTCATTTTCTCCTTGATTTCGATCAAATACTTCCAGGCGTACGGTAATTTAAGTGGTACATAACTGTTACAATTCCTATTTTTCGTTTTTCGATTACAACAGCTTCTGAAATAAACTGCTGGTCATATTTTTTTATGTGATGTTATTAATTTGATGTTTGACCAGTCAGGCGAAAAATATATTTTTGGAACAAAATTGCATCAGAGAAGTCTTCATCTCCCCTTTGCATCAATTTGAAATGTTCATTCAACCTGCATTGCTATCGTCTTTTGGTGCTGCCTATATATGATTTCATTTGTACTCCTCCCTTGTTAACCGTCAGAATAGAATATATACCTGAACTTTCCAGGATGGAAGATTTATTGGCAGTCAGTAATTTCCCATTGTGAATTACCATCTCTGCCAACTTAATATTGTGAACAACACACTCCGTTTTAAAGATATCACTCATGGATGGTAAGTATCGAAATTTTACAAAACATTTATTTTTTGACAGATTTAGGGCAACTTGCCATTCTCTGGTTTTTGCTCCATATTTCACATTTCCAGCACGTGAGACAGCTGTGGACATAGTGTCGCATGTTTCGTAGAGGTAGCATGGGGGCTCTAACTTTTTAGCTGAAGTCATTCACTTTTGTTACTTTCTATTCTTGGTCATTCTGGAGGCTTCATGTAGTAATCCGCATATTTTTCTTCATTTATAACAAAAAGGTGGTCACGTCATATATATCTACACAACATAGTTGCGGTCCTATTGTACATATCAACATTCATAAAACTATCGGTTTTTTATCTCCCTTGTGATACATACATACATGCCTTACATTCACACATTTCTTTATACATTATATACAACCTGCAAATACTCAAATTTAACTCACTATATACATATACACACATGACCCTTTAACCTCAGTTAACTACATCCATGTTTTATCAAAACAGCTTTCCGCTTGCTCATATCTCCTATTCTTTGTGAAAAGGCTTCGCAAAGGAGCTCTCCCATGCCGTTCTCCACCCTCAGCAAACACCTCAACCCAAGTACTTTCTGTAGCTTTCTGCTACCATCCTCAGGGGGACGGAAACCCTGACCAATACTCACGGTATCAGCAGGTAAGTGACTCCTCCGGGGCAACATCAACCTTCGAAGCTTCATTCTTTTGGCTACTGTGGCACCATCTCTTGTTGGCTTTAGATTTAGATTTTCTAATCTTTTTATTTATCTGTTCAACTCTTATTAAATTCTTCCAGTTATTTCGTACTATATTTGGATCATTATGATTGCATACAGTATTTCTATTTTTTTCAATCAACTCAGATTCTGCAATCCTGAGGTGTTTTTCAGATTTACAACTCTTTATTATTTCAATGTTGTCAAATTTTGGAAATTGTTGGTTGGCCAGACAGTACTGAATGAGTGCTGTTTTTTCTTCCTTTTTCTGCCAGTTTTTTTATATGTTGTTTCAACCTGTGTTTTAATTTATTTTTGGTACTTCCTATAAAAGACATTAGAGGATTTTCTGTAATAGGAATTGAGTACACACCTGCTTTTTCTCATTTACTGATATTGTCATTTTTTGACATCATATTCTTGATGGCACTCACTTTGCTTCTAATTTGAACATATTTTTTACATATCTTATTGATTTCTGTTGTCACACCTTTAACATATGGGAAACCATTAATAAATTTGGCTTGTTTTTTAGTTTCAGCAACTTTATAATTTATTTTATTTTGTAATTCAATATTCCATTTTTTTATTAACTGTCTGGGATAACCAAAACTGTCAGCAATTTCTTTTTATGAATTAAATTTCTTCATTTACAAACTGATCATTTGCAGAGTGTGTATATGCTCTCTTGATCAAAAGTCTTTAAGCTATTACATTTTTGAGTACTAGGGTGTGCTGAATTGAAAGGAATCAATACTGGAACATATGATTTCTTTCGGTACACTCTGTATTGCAAATTATTTCTGGTTTTTATTACTTGAACATCTAAAAAGGCAATTACATTTTGTTCTTCAATTTCAACAGTAAGTTCAATTGTTGGATACAAAGAGTTGTAGTTTTTGGCCAACTGATTCAGTTTTTTCTCGTTCAACTTTGACAGAATGAAAATATTGTCCACGTATCGCCAGCACACCTCTGGTTGTTCTTCCATACTGTGCAGGATATTTTCTTCAATACTATTCATAACAACTTCCGCATACAGAGTTGACAATGGTGAACCCATTGGACCACCTGAATTTTGTTTGTATATCTTGTTATCATATGCAAAAACGTTAATTCTCATACAAAAAGAATAAAACTGTTTTGAACTCATGAATTTTTTTTTTTTTTTTTTTTCGATTGGAGGTTTGACGACCACCGTGAGCAACTCAATGGGCTATAAGCAGTCGCCCGTCCCTAATTTAGGGTCACTGGTTCCAGGGAAGGGAGAGAGCCAGTGCCGTAAGACAAACACAACACCCATGCCTCACCGGGATTCGAACCCGGACCCCGTTCGGACGAATGATCAGAGGCCATCGCTTAGACCACTGCGTCACCGGGGTGGCAAACTCGTGAATCTGTGTGTCATTTAATATTTTAAAAGTGTGTAATTTTTTAATGATAATCTCTATAGTTTCAGGAAATGTTCAAATTGGAAGCAAAGTGAGTACCATTAAGAATATAATGTCAAAAAATGACAATATCAGCAAATTAGAAAAAGCAGGCATGTACTCAATTCCTATTACAGAAAATCCTCCAATATCTTATATAGGAAGTACCAAAAATAAATTTAAACACAGGTTGAAACAACATATAAAAAACTGGCAGAAAAAGAAAGAAAAAACAGCACTCATTCAGTACTGTCTGGCCAACCAACAATTTCCAAAATTTGACAACATTGAAATAATAAAGAGTTGTAAATCTGAAAAACACCTCAGGATTGCAGAATCTGTGTTGATTGAAAAAAATAGAAATACTGTATGCAACCATGATGATCCAAATATAATACGAAATAACTGGAAGACATATAAAAGAAAATAGAGCAGCACTGACAATAGATGGCACCAGAGGCACAAAGATGCAGAGATTGCGACTGAAGCCGGAACCTCAATGACTTTGCTCACTTGAGCTGTGGTAGGCAGAGAGACACATCGATCTCCTGAGGACGACAGAGTTACTGTTGAAAGCGCTAGAGGATTGTGTATGACCGGCTGAATGAGCTTGGCGTTTGCTGTGGGCTTTGTGCGGTGTATGAGGCAGATGGAGCACTACATTAGTCACAGTTTGACTGCCAGGGAATGTAAATAGTGTAATTATGTACATAGTGGTTTTAATTGAGTGTATGAATGTGTTGTATGTTGTGTACCTTAGAGTGGTTTTTATGGGGAGTGTAAATGGTTGAGAGTACTATATATGAGTATTTATTGAATGGGTGAATAAGTGTTTTCAAAGTGAGTATAATTTTTTTAATTGTGAATTTTAAGGCCATGTTGTATATGGGGGAGTGAAAGAAGAATACGATAAAAAAATATCGTAATGAAAGTTGACAACACTCACGTTACAGTGAGTATACACCTAGTGATGACGAGCTATGTTACATCTCCGACAGCAGACAGAAGTCAGCGTTTTTGTCCTGTGAATAAAAAAAAAAAAAATGATGTTTCATGACCGGAAGAACGAATATAAAACAGCACCCTATAAGCAAGAAGTTTTCAACCTTTGAAGGCCAGTTACATAACAGGATGTTCTAATTGACGTGCATGAAGCGTATAGCAAAAAAGTAACCAAGAGCTTTTAGGTAAGTGGTTGGTTTTTTATTGATATGTCATTAATGACTTGCACGTAAATAAGCGCACTTTGTTGGTATTTAATGCCTTTAAAGATGCAAATAACATGATAACTGGGAGAATTTAATAAGAGTTGAACAGAAAAATAAAAAGATTAGAAAATCGAAATCTAAAGTCAAAAAGAGATGGCACTACAGTAGCCAAGAGAATGAAGCTTCGAAGGTTGATGTTGCCCCTGAGGAGTCACTTACTTACTCTGCTGATACCGTGAGTATTGGTCAGGGTTTCCGTCCCCCTGAGGATGGCAGCGGAAAGCTACAGAAAGTACTTGGGTTGAGGTGTTTGCTGAGGGTGGAGAGCAGCATGGGAGAGCTTCTTTGCGAAGCCTTTTCACAAAGAATAGGACATATGAGCAAGCGGAAGGCTGTTTTGATAAAACATGGATGTAGTTAACCGAGATTAAAGGGTCATGTGTATATATGTACATAGTGAGCTATTTGAGTGTTTGCAGGTTGTATATAATGTATAAAGAAATGTGTGAATGTAAGGCATGTATGTATGTATCACAAGGGAGATAAAAAAAACTGATAGTTTTATGAATGTTGATATGTACAATAGGACCGCAACTATGTTGTGTAGATATATATGACGTGACCACCTTTTTGTTATAAATGAAGAAAAATATGCAGATTACTACATGAAGCTTCCAGAATGACCAAGGATAGAAAGTAACAAAAGTGAATGACTTCAGCTAAAAAGTTAGAGCCCCCATGCCTCTACGAAACATGCGACCCTATGTCCACGGCTGTCTCACGTGCAGGAAATGTGAAATATGGAGCAAAAATCACAGAATGGCAAGTTGCCCTAAATCTGTTATTATGTACAGTTTTGCACATTAACTTAAACCTTGGGTGTTGGACAGGTGTCCAATATATAAGGTAATCTGAATTTATTTTTTGGTTTCCATAATTACTGGTTTCTTATTCTGCATTTTGTGTTTAATATTTGCATACATTGATCTTACCAAGCACTTATTATATCCAAACTCCTGGGCCATGGATTCAATTAATTTAATTTCATTTTCTTCAGCCTCTTTCGAAGACATATTAATGGCTCTTCTAATGAAAAATAAAAAGGCTGCTGTTTTATATCTCCATGGATGTGAAGACCTAAAAGGAATGATCGCCGGGATATATGTATCTTTCCTGTACACAGATGTCTCTGTACAGTTCTTATTAATGTTACGAAATAAAGTGATATCTAGGAAGTTGAGCATGTTATTTTTTTTTCTACAGTAACCTTTGTAGTAGGATAATAACTATTGTACATTTGTATGAATTTATTTAGATCCTTTTTAGAGTGACTCCAGAAGACTAGTATGCCATCCACATATCTTAGAAAAACTAAAGGTAAGGGAGTGTTATCCAAGGAAAATACCTTTTTTCGATATCCTGTAGCACCACCTCGGCTAATAAGCAAGACACAGGGGAACCCATTGGGGTGCCGAACTGTTGCCTAAAGATCGTTTTATTATATTTAAAGTAATTCTTTTGGCTGATGAACTTTAATGCTGATGTGATGCTATTCCTTTCAGTATCAACCATTTTCAATGTTCTTAACCTACTATCAATAATTTCAATTGTTGTGCCAGTGGGAGTGCTTGGATATAGTGACTCTACATCCAGGCTCAACATTGTGAAATTGGTTGTCCTCACCTTCTAAATCACATGAATTGAATTCCTAACAGTGTACACATGTTCATGGAATAAATGTTCCAAATATTTGAACAATGCCCGTTTCAAGTTTATGGTTGAGGCCGTACATCTGTTAACAATGCGCCGGAGAGGGTTTTCGTCTTTATGTGTCTGCAATTATCCAAATAAATATGGAATATTGGCACCATCTGGTAGTATCGTTCTTTTGATGTCTTCAGGTAATTAAGAATGGTTTCTAAGTTTTGCCAACTGTCACAGAATTGATTCAGTGGGATCCTTTCTAACTTCAATAGCTTGCAAATTATCAATAGCCCTCCTCATCTTGTCGTGGTACACGTCATAATCTAATACAACTATCTGTTTAGTTTTATCAGCCTCAATGCACTTGATTGCAGGATTATTATTTAAACTAATTAATGCATCACGTTCGTATTTTATGCTCTGGTTATTTGGTTTATGATACATTTTACTAATAGTCCGCATACGTTTAAAACGAACAGCATTCCTCTTCCAAATAGGCAATTTCTTGATGACCTCCTCCATAGGCGGTATAATATATTCAGTTCTAGGCATTATCTGCGGGTATGCAAACTTTATACCTTGGTTTAACCTTGAAGAAATAATAGTCACTTCCCGTGAATTCACACCAACCCAAACAAAGAAAATTATCGGTGCCTTAAATCTATTACTAACCACAACTATTTCAAATTGGATGGTGACATCTACAAACAAACAAAAGGAGCATCGATGGGTTCCCCTCTATCAGCAGTACTTAGGCTGCAAGAAGATCTCATCTTTCTAAAGTGTATCAAGAAACTCCGAGTGTGGATTCGCTACGCTGACGATATATTCTTCATATGGGAACATGGAATAGATGAATTAAAAGATTTCATGCACAAGATAAACAGTCTACATAATACCATAAAGTTCCCCATAGAGCTTGAAGTGTCTACATTGAATTATCTTGATGTCGCGCTCAGAAGAAATAGAATACCCAACTTTGATTTTAACGTTTATTATAAGCTGACCGCAGTACCAAATCTTGTCCCTCCGGATTCGCACTGCCCAAAAGAGTACAAACTTTCTGCTATTAGAGCATGGTTCTATAGAGAGTATAATGTATGCCACCCCAACTACCTAAATAACAAGGATATTGATAATATTTATAGCAAAGGTCCAAAGGCTGGATATAAGAGGGATGAAATAGACAGAATACATAGAACTGTAAGAAATTGTATAATGTCAGCAGCAACAAAATCACCTAGTAAGACAATGAAGTACGCAGGATCCATCTCATATATCCCAGGCTTTGCAGATCGGTTAAAGAATTTCTTACATAAATACAAAATATTAATAGCAATGAAGTCCCCGACCCCATTATCACATATAGTATCAAACTGCAAGGAGAGACAGTGTGAAAAAGAAAAGGCGGGTGTGTATGCTATACCGTTGGTATATCCTGACAACACGGAAAAGATATATATCAGAATGACAAAGCGATCCTTGGACACTAGATGTAAAGAACACGTGCGAAGTGTCAACCAGGACATGCAGAATACAGCCCTCACCAGAGAAGTCATGCATTCATCGGTCACTACAGTATGGAATAATATTAGAAGAATTGCCCCTTACGCTAACTTTTGCCATCAGAGAAACTGTCGAAATACTCTCCAACAAAGTAGCGTGCAATGACATGATCTCTACTGAACTACCAATGGTTTGGCATGCGTTATTAAAAGACGGGAACATGTTGCCGCGCACCGTGTAATTACGTGCTAAAAACATTTCATGAAATATGCTGGTGATATCACCAACGTTACTTTCAAAAATCATCTTTGTTCCTTATCTGTTGCAATTCCCTGCATTTTTATATTTACCGTTGCCTTGAAAAAGCCTCCCAGTGGAGTGCGAAAACTTGGCGAATCTCTGCGATTACTACACCGTAAGAAATAAATGGATTTAATACGCTACATGCGTTTCTTGAAAATTCATATAGTGGTGTATTAAAAATAACGTCATAGAAGAGGTTAACTCCTTACTTTATTTGGGGATTACCTTACATAGGGATCTTAGATGGAACTAACATGTGGACTCTTCTCAAGCTGTCTAAAAACATTGGAGTTATCAGCTTGGTATTTACAAACCTTACCCATAAAACACTAATTCATTTATATTATACTATGTTTCAGACTCATATTAATTATGCTATCTTATCGTGAGGACAGACGCAAGAACTCCTGACGATGATCTAGTGTACAGATCGAAAATTTGAGAGGTAATGTACCTTAATAAATTTATCTTCGATAATTCCCGTTAAATATTTATAATACCGGGAGACAACTAAAAATAATTTAAAAAAACTTCAAATTCTTCAAAACAAATATACAAGATTAATTGACCTAAAATTTGATAGAAATACACAACTAACACTATATAATACCAAGAGAGTTTTCCCAAACAAATACAACATTCTTATGATTAACCAATTACATTACTTCAATATCGGGAAAATTATGTTTAAACGCATTAAGAATTATTTACATGCCGACATCATACAAATTATACCCCAGATACACACACCACATACATGCGCACTAAATCACATATTCAGCCTATTCATCCGAAAACGGAAACCATGAAGCAAAGTTTA
Organism: Macrothele yani; assembly: GCA_039090855.1. Classification (NCBI taxonomy): domain Eukaryota; kingdom Metazoa; phylum Arthropoda; class Arachnida; order Araneae; family Macrothelidae; genus Macrothele; species Macrothele yani. The sequence continues at coordinate 84,342,064 of CM077017.1, forward strand.
AATTACATTGGCCCACACTACTAGAACTCATTACCTATGGAACTAACTTCTTTAAATAATTTTAACCTTTTTTTAAAAAAACTAAAAAATGTTATAATGAATTGCAGCTTCTCAAATTAATGATTACAGTGGATGGGAACTATGACTAATATTACGACTTGTATATTGTGATGTAAATTGCTTTTTGAATGGTATTATCTGTAATGTTTATTTTCTGCTCATATATCATTAACCTTTTATTATTTTTTTTTTTGTCACTATGATACACTTGTTTGTAATTACAACTACTGACCTCAGTGTAAAACTAGCCAAGGGAGCATGGGACCCTGTCAGGCCTGACTGGCCTTTTCCCCTGCTTCTTTGCTGTACATTGTTTCAACTGATATTTCTGTAACACTGTTTCTTTTTTTCTTTTTTTGACTCAGCAAAATAAATGAATTGAATTGAACTTCCTTGATATCACTTTATTTCGTAACATTAATAAGAACTGTGTACACGAAAGATACATATATCCCATCAACCTTTCGGGTTTTCACATCCATGGAGATATAAAACAGCAGCCTTTTATTTTTCATTAGAAGAGCCATTAATATGTCTTCTTTGAAAGAGGCTGAAGAAAATGAGATTAATGGATTGAATCGATGGCCCAGGAGTTTGGATATAACAGGCGCTTGGTAAGATCAACGTATGTAAATATTAAGAACGAAATGAAGAATAAGAAACCAGTAATAACGGAAACCAAAAATAAATGTTTTGTAAAATTTCCATACTTACCATCCATGAGTGACATCCTTAAAAAGGAGTGTGTAGATCACAATATTAAGTTGGCAGAGACGGTAATTGACAATGGGTAATTACTGACTGCCAATAAATCTTCCATACTGGAAAGTTCAGGTATATAATTCTATTCTGACGGTTAACAAGGAGGGAGTACAAATGAAATCATATATAGGCAGCATCAAAAGACGATTACAAAGCAGATTGAATTAACATATTTCAAATTGGTGCAAAGGGGAGATGAAGACTTCTCTGATGAAATATTCTTTTAAAAATAATTTTTCACTGGATTGGTCAAACATCAAATTAATAACATCACATAAAAAATATGACCAGTAGTTTATTTCAGAAGCTGTTGTAATCGAAAAAACGAAAAATAGGAATGGTAACAGTAATGTACCAGTTGAATTACCATACGGTTGGAAGTATTTGAACGAAATCGAAGAGAAAGTGAAGAAACATTATTATAGTAAAAGAAAGAAATTACAGAATGACAGAATATAAGACCCAGAAGAAAATAAATCCTTAATCTTACCATAGATGGCGCCATTGGTGTTGTGTTCTCATGATACCAGGATACTTTGCGTTCAAATAACCAAGGGTGTGGCCTTTATTTCTGACGAGTTCGGCATTGATGTGTGCATATTTATACGATGAAGAAGCATTATATGTACAAAAATAAGCTGTCTATACATGCGATAAAAGCAAACCACGTCTTCAATAAGCAAATCAAAATCAATTTATTTACAAATTAAAAGCGGGTTAAAAGCAGACTAGCGCTTTCAGGGATCTCCCGTCCCTATCTACTGATCAAAGCGCCACGGGATCCAACAGAGTCAACCCTTATATACTAGATAACACGACCCATCATGCACCATGTCACCAACAGACCGTGATGTCACAATATAAGCACAAATTATAAAATTTCAATCCCAATTCAATAAAACATAAATATAAGAATACAAAATATTTACAAAATGTACTGTTCCGATGTTTCAAAATTCCTCATGTGTCAAAGTCTCTTGTGGAGCAACCATTTTTTGCCAAGGTCTTGGTAGAAATGTGGGGAGATCTAAATTACAACAGTTGTCTCCGTATGCAATAATATATAAACTTTCTGAAAAGAAAACAGTACTTTTGTTGACATTGGAGTTCAAGATTTTAACATTCTCCCAAACAGGGGTGTAACCAGCCTGTTTAACTGCCATAGTAAAGGCAGTATTAATAGTTCCTGTCCGGAGGGTGTATTTGTGTTCACCCAACCGGGTATTCAGAGTCCTAATTGTAGAACCTATATAAAATTTGTCAATAACACCCAAATCCTCATGGGCGAGCGGAATGCAGTATACACCATATTTCATGAGTTTGGGTACTTTATCTCTGTCATTTCTCAATAAGGTAAATACATTTTTAGTGCAAACTCCAACTGCCAAATTATGCTTATGGCATATCTTCTTGAGGGTGTTAACTATTGGAGGGAGATAATCCACCTTTCCAATGAATCTAGTGGTTTTATTGTTCGTGGACAAGGTCGTTAATCTTAACCTGGTGAACCCTCTCAATAGACCGGGAAAGTAGTGCTCTGGGTAACTGAAGATCCGTGCCATATTTGAGGCTTTAGAGAATTCGTCTTTTTTTATTTTTATTTTTTTATTTATTGGAAGTTTAACGACCACCGTGAGCAACTCAACGGGCTATATGCAGTCGCCCGTCCCTAATTTAGGGTCACTGGTTCCAGGGAAGGGAGAGTGCCAGTGCCGTAAGACAAACACAATATCCATGCCTCACCGGGATTCGAACCCGGACCCCTTTCGGACGAATGATCAGAGGCCATCGCTTAGACCACTGTGCCACCGGGGCGGCAGAATTCGTCTTTTCTTGCTCGGTTGGAAGAAGAGTGTGTGAATGCGCGTTTGATTAGAAATCGAAGTGATGATGCTTTTTGTTCAGGGGGTGAGAAGAGTTAAATGGTATGATACATGGTGTGAACGTAGGTTTTCGGTACACGGAGTATTTCATCTGGCGAGTGTTGAGGTCCCTTGATAACAAAAAATCAAGAAAAGGTAGCTTGCCCTTCCTGCTAAAGTTCTTTCGTAAATTTTATTGGGGGAAAATGTGAAGATAAGCGGTCAATGAAAACATCCAGTTGGGGAAGCGAATAGGGCCAAAAAAGTAACATATCATCAACATACCTGATTATTAGTAATGGTTGAAGTAGAAAGTCCAGCAAAACTTTGTCCTCCAAGGATTGTAAAAGAATCTCAGCCAGCACAGGACGAGAGTAGGGAGCCCGTGGGCGCACCGTCTCTCTGTTGGTAAATTCTATTATCAAATTTAAAATACGATCTTCTGGCCACTAATTTCAGTGCTGAAAGAATGGCATCAGTTTCCAGAGGAGAGATAGAACTATCTTCTTGTAATTTTTCAGCAATAATAGAATGCACCAGATCAAGTGATACATTTGGGAATAGTGAAACAACGTCCAGAGATGCCATAATAAAGGCAGTTTGTGGAGGGTCAAATTCCTTGCTTCGCTCAAGAGCCTGTGTAGAGCTTTTAATTGACACCATGGAATGGAGTGTAAGGTGTTTCAAGTATGCTGCTAGCATAGTCTCAAGGGGTCTCGTTGGACTAGCATACCCTGAGACTAATAATATGAGGGTTGATTTGGTTTATGTAGTTTCAGCTTACCAAATACTTCTGGCACTCTTCAGTGCCGAAAGAATGAAAATCAACCCCTCAGATTATTAGTCTCAGGGTATGCTAGTCCAACGAGACCCCTTGAGACTACGATAGCAGCATACTTTAAACACCTTACACTCCATTCCACGGTGTCAATTAAAAGCTCTACACAGGCTCTTAAGCGAATCAAGGAATTTGACCCTCCACAAGCTGGCTTTATTATTGCATCTCTGGACGTTTTTCACTATTCCCAAATGTACCACTTGATCTGGTGCATTCTATTATTGCTGAAAAATTACAAGAGGATAGCTCTATCTCTCCTCTGGAAACTGATGCCATTCTTTCAGCACTGAAATTAGTGGCCAGAAGATCGTATTTTAAATTTGATAATAGAATTTACCAACAGAGAGAGGGTGCACCCATGGGCTCCCCACTCTCCCCTGTGCTGGCTGAGATTCTTTTACAATCCTTGGAGGACAAAGTTTTGCTGGACTTTCCACTTCAACCATTACTAATAATCAGGTATGTTGACGATATGTTATTTTTTTGGCCCTATTCGCTTCCCCAACTGGATGTTTTCATTGACTGCTTATCTTCACATTTTCCCACAATAAAATTTACGGAAGAACTTGAGCAGGGGGAGGGGGCAAGCTACCTTTTCTTGATTTTTTGTTATCAAGGGACCTCAACACTCACCAGATTCAATACTTTGTGTACCGAAAACCTACGTTTACACCATGTATCATACCATTTAACTCTTCTAACCCCCTGAACAAAAAGCATCATCACTTCGATTTCTAATCAAACGCGCGTTCACACACTCTTCTTCCAACTGAGCAAGACAAGACGAACTCTCTAAGGTCTCAAAAATATGGCACGGATCTTCGGTTACCCAGAGCACTACTTTCCCAGTCTATTGAGAGGGTTCACCAGGTTAAGATTCACGACCTTGTCCACGGACAATAAAACCACTAGATTCGTTGGAAAGGTGGATTATCTCCCTCCAATAGTTAACACCCTCAAGAAGATATGGCATAAGCATAATTTGACATTTGGAGTTTGCACTAAAAATGTATTTACCTTATTGACAAATTACAGAGATAAAGTACCCAAACTCATGAAATATGGTGTATACTGCATTCCGCTTGCCCATGAGGATTCGGGTGTTATTGACAAATTTTATATAGGTTCTACAATTAGGACTCTGAATACCCGGTTGGGTGAACACAAATACACCCTCCGGACAGGAACTATTAATACTGCCTTTACTATGGCAGTTAAACAGGGTGGTTACACCCCTGTTTGGGAGAATGTTAAAATCTTGAACTCCAATGTCAACAAAAGTACTGTTTTCTTTTCAGAAAGTTTATATATTATTGCATACGGAGACAACTGTTGTAATTTAGATCTCCCCACATTTGTACCAAGACCTTGGCGAAAAATGGTTGCTCCACAAGAGACTTTGACACATGAGGAATTTTGAAACATCGGAACAGTACATTTTGTAAATATTTTGTATTCTTATATTTATGTTTTATTGAATTGGGATTGAAATTTTATAATTTGTGCTTTTATTGTGACATCACGGTCTGTTGGTGACGTGGTGCATGATGGGTCGTGTTATCTAGTATATAAGGGTTGACTCTGTTGGATCCCATGGCGCTTTGACCAGTAGATGGGGACGGGAGATCCCCGAAAGCGCTAGTCTGCTTTTAACCCGCTTTTAATTTGTAAATAAATTGATTTTGATTTGCTTATTGAAGACGTGGTTTGCTTTTATCGCATGTATAGACAGCTTATTTTTGTACATATACCATTCCATGCGAAAATATTTCCTATTTCAGAAGAAGCACTATTGGGAGTAACACTAAATATAGCATGAGACATGCTGAAACCGGTCTGGTGAGATGAGGTTTGATGGCTATGACCTTCCATCTACTTTTACTTCATTTTACTCTTGGTTCCTTTTAATATTGTCAAGTCTTTATCTTATGGTCGTTTATGGTGTCTTTTGTTTTAATTTTGACTTGGCCCAGTGGGAGGACCACATATTTTATCACATGCACGATTTCACAACCAGCGTTCCTGGGTATTGAAAGGAAGCGTAATATTTGACTTGGCCTACATGGGACATTAGCCGTGGATGATTTTTGGACATATTCATAGACATCATATGCAGGCCATTTTCTTTATATATGTGTGATTCGGAATGTTTTGTTTATTCAATATGAATAACTTCTACGCTGTGTTATGTGTCGATATGAATTAATTTAACGGTCCATCATGTGTGTTGATATGAATAACTTTTATGGCGCATTATATGTTGGAGGTCACGTCGGAGGGCATGTCTATACCAAGAACAACGTGATGAACAATAAATGTTTAACGTTTATACGTTAATATAGTAATTACTCATTTCATTTAGGTTTTCATTTAAGCTTGAATTTTCTCTTTGCAAATTTCTATTGCATGTCCTCAGATTTCCATTTCCTCTTTTTATTACAGTGAGCTTTTCTTCCAAAAGTTTCACTTCAGCACAAAAATGTTGATTCTTTGAACACATTGCACATATGTTGGAGGAAACAACTTCTGTTGTGGTATCTCCTAAAATTATTCTTGATCGGGAAAGCTTATTTAATTTTTCAGCATCTGCATTTTCTGTATGACTTAATAGTTCTGCAACAGTGTTCTTGGCAAGTCACTTTTCTTGACAAACATTTCTTTTGCTGTCTTTGGCACATGATGTATAATGACTACTGGTATTTGGAAGAAACAATTCTGGTAGGTCATCGGGCTTTAAATGTTGCTTTACTGATAAGTTTAAGAGTTCAGCTTTTCAATCTCTTACACAAGATTCTTTTTTTTTTTTTTTTTTTGAATGCATGGGACCAATTCTTGCATTTTCAGCAAACCATCGATCCTTTCTACGACATCTTGAAATACACTGTTTAGCTCTTTGTCTTTTGCGAACCTGTGAAGCATAATATCATTGCTTATTCCACTGATATTACAAGTAGCGACCACAGAATGAACCATATTTTTACAATATGGATTAAAATTTAAATAGAAATTCCATATGTACATACTCATATATGTGAAAACAAAACAGATAATTCAAGAAATCTGATCACAGTCAACAAACAGATAAGGTTAAATTGCAGAAATAACACTAAGAGTGGGTCCCTTAGGTTTTATAATAGGCAGAGGGGCTGACCTTGTATTATAGCGTCCCTCCTTAAACAGGCGCCCAGAACCAGCTGAAGTCATGATTCCTGGAAGCGGCAAGGGGAAGCTCGCACAAAATTTTTGACCTACCCCTCTCTTCTAAGTACCTTGCACTCAAACAGTGCTGAAAGTGATCATCCCACAGAATTTGTTACCCCATGCCAGATCAAGCCTACACTCTGTTCCATGTGCAGCCAAATGCTTTTAATGCAGCTGTAGAAGCCTTGGCTCCAGATTACATCTTTGCCATTGGCAAATGGTGAAATTCTTACCTCTACTGATTTAGCAGGTTCACAATTGTTTATGCTCGTAGCTACTGGGGTGAGGAGGGACGGAGGTATCGACAAATTTATTGGCACAACTTATTTTACAGGTTTCGTAGCATTAGGAATCAAGCCTGCACAAGAGAGTGAGACAAAACTGAGAAATGTATGTTTTCATAAATCTTCCCCTTCTCCATATACTTGCTACAGCTGTAGTAAAATTTGCTTGCCATCTCTGGTGATTGCATTTCAAAATCTGCACACCACTGCAAAGAATCTAATCACTAATTTGTGTTTAAAAATGCTATTCACAACTACTATATAAATGTAAAGCAGCAGCAACAACTGCAACTTAGGTACAAAGAAAAATATGTATGCTATATATTGCTGACAGTCCCAGAAGTCAGCCCAGTGAAATCCAGGAATTTTCACTCAATCTAAATTGGTTTACAGCTGAAACACTGTTTCATTTTAGTGGGTACAACTCACAGATGACAAACACGTGAGCTGTGATTAATCTGACTGTATTTCATGATAAGTCTCTCTTAAAAAGTTGGAATTTGGTGCATAATTTCCAGGACTTGCATTACAGGATACATTTTTTTTTTCATTCACATGAAAACAGCAATTTAGGGGCCAATCATAAATGAGTGTCACATCACCATCATTTGGCATCCTTGTAGACTCACTGTACTGAGAAATCACCAGCATTTTTATGACCACTCAACTTATACATTTTGTCAAATTTCCACTTCTTTAGTTATTTATCTGCTTCACTTTAGTAGCCAAACAATAAAAGACAGATTTATCTTCTCAATTTAGGTGTCATTTCTTTTTTGTCAGTACCTTTTACAGTTAAAATCCAAAACTTAAAATTTTCACAAAGGGAAAATATCACTTACAACTGAAATATTAACCATAAATCTGAGAAAAAAAATAGATTAACAAGATTAATTAAAACTATATTTGACACTGTTCTTTAAAATTAAACCAAAAGACAGTTCTTTTTCTTTTAGAAAACAGGGATTTCCTTGGTATAATATCCGAAGCAGAATTTTCAGATTGTACAGATCTTACATTCAAAAACCTATTGTCTTAATAATAATGCTCTTTTAGGTACACTGGATGTTTCCAATTTGGCAACACGAGTCAAACTTTCCATGATTAAGTGAAAATGGCTTGTGTCAAATTGGTTGTTTATAAAAGTTTTTCACAGCACAAGAACCATTTGCAATGATTTCACTTCTGGAAAGGTATCATTTATATGGTTTCCAGATTAATGGATTAAATGCACACACACACACACACACATATATATATATGAGAGAGAGAGAGAGAGAGAGAGAGTTATATAATAGAAAGAGATGAGGATCTAATGTTGGTTGGTTGGTTGGTTCATTGATTTTATTGGCGCAAGGGCCATGGTTGGCCAAAGAGCGCCAAACAAAAGACATCAAAAGAGAACAAAATCAATAAAATAAGTACACAAGGCTAAAAACAGGATGAAGCGGTAAAAGTGAAAGATGGAAATGAATACGGTAAAAACTACAAGACAGACAGACAAACAAACAGTATTAAAAACGTGCGATGAAGCTTAAAATATGGCTGATCAAATAAAACTGAAGAATGAGAACGATGAAAGGGCTAAAAAAGATAATGAAACAAACAGTACTAAAAACATGATACAAATATTAAAATCTAGCTGATTCAGTAAAACTGAAAAATGAGTATAATGATAGGGCTAAAATCTAGATACGTTTAAAATAGTCAATTTGCTTAAAAAATGAAAAAACAACAGGATTGCAGTGGTCATTGAGGAGCCGCTGCAGTGTAGCGGCGTCCTCGTTCAACAAATGAGAATGAAAGAAATGAAAACGTACGTCACGAAAACGAACACAGGTACACAAAAGATGAGTGACGGTGAGTCGGCAGTTGCACGTCTCACACATCGGCGCAGTGTCGCCACACAGCAAAAAGCGGTGAGTGAAACGACAATGCCCAATGCGGAGACGCGCAAGCACCACTTCCTCCCTACGGTTCCGACGAGATGAGGAGTTCCAGATTTCGAGAATAGGTTTTATACGATGCAGTTTATTTTCAACCTGTTCGTCCCACAGACCCTGCCACGTTCGTTTGATATGATCACGAACAAGAAATCGAAAATCGCGATGAAAGAGTGGCAAGGGTGTGACGACCAAAGAGGAAGCAGATCTAGCGGCCGCATCAGCACACTCGTTACCCGAGATTCCAACATGCCCAGGAATCCAGACGAATTGAATCTGGACACCGGCCTCGAGCAAGGAACGAAGAAGCCCTCGTACGTTCAAAAGAAAAGGATGATTACAATAGTCCAGCGATGACAAAGACTGCAGGACACTTAATGAATCCGTATAGACCATAGCACTATGATGAGAACTCGACTGAACATGAAGAAGTGCAAGATACACAGCATGCATCTCCGCCGAAAACACCGTGGCCCCAGCTGGGATCCGCGCTACTGACACGTCATCAACACAGACAGCTGCGGATCCAACGACTCCATGCATCTTGGAGCCATCAGTGAAAATGGGAGTGTATTCAGATTTGAGGGCACGATGCTCAGCGAAGAGCTGCTGGTACACTGACGCAGGGGTTGAGGATTTGTCGAAAGACGTAAAGGTGGTATCAACCATGACACCAAGTGGGTGCCATGGAGGATCCCCAAAGCCCCTGATCGCTGCAACAAGCGACAAGTCGAGCCCTGCATCACGAGCTACGGCCGCCATACGAAGACCGAAGGTTGGAACGCACGAGGGCCGGTTCGCAAATAAACGAGCATGCTGAGGATGGAAAACTGCACCGTACAAAGGATGGTCTGGAAGAGACCGAAGTTTTAAGTAAAAGTGGACAGACAGCTGCAGACGGCGTAATTCAAGCGATGGTTCGTTCGCATCAGCGTAAAGGCTGGGAATCGGAGATGTTCGAAATGCTCCCGTACAAAGACGCAGTGCCTGATGATGAACAGCGTCCAAAGGCCGGAGAACGGAAGGACGAGCCGAGCCATACACGATACAGCCGTAATCCAGTTTCGACCGAATTAAGGAGTGGTAAATGCGAAACAAAGAGATCCTGTCTGCGCCCCACGAAACTCTCGAAAGGATTTTTAGAATAGAAAGAGCACGCAGACAGGAAATCTTGAGCCGCCGAACGTGCACACGGAACGTAAGCGCACGGTCGACGGTCAGTCCAAGGAACTTGGTCTCCGGCAAAACTGGAATGGCTGCACGGTCCAAATACAGCTCGGGGTCAGGATGGAGGCCACGCCTCCGGCAGAAATGAACACACGCTGTCTTGTCGGGAGAAAGAACGAAACCATTGCTATTTGCCGCTTTAAAAATCTGATTAATACTAGACTGCAACTGCCTTTCAATGAAACGCATGCTCGATGACGAGCAGAAGATGTGCAAGTCATCGACATACACAGTAGCCGAAACCGCAGGAGGAAGATTTGTGAGGAGACAATTAATGCGAAGGATGAACAATGTGACAGATAAAATGCAACCTTGAGGAACACCTTGTTCTTGATGGAATGTTGCAGATAGCGTCGTACCCAGGCGCACCTGGAACACCCGATTGCGAAGAAAATTTACAATAAAGGTCGGAAGATTCCCTCGCAATCCGCATGCGTGGAGGTCACGGATAATCCCGTGCCGCCACGCACGATCATAGGCTTTCTCGATGTCAAAGAATACAGAAACCAGGTGCTGCCTACGCACGAACGCCTCGCGCACAGATGTCTCAAGGTGCAGGAGATGATCGTGAGGTGAACGATGACGCCGAAAACCGCTTTGTGATGGTGAAAGTAATTGATGATGTTCTAAAAAATGAATTAATCGTGAGTTAACCATGCGTTCGAGAACTTTACACAGACAGCTAGTGAGAGCAATTGGGCGATAACTAGAGGGAGACTTAGGATCCTTGCCAGGCTTCGGAAAAGGTAGAACAAAAGCCTTTCGCCAAGACTCCGGGAAACTGTGTTCTAACCAGATGCGGTTGTATAAGAGTAAAAGGTTCTCGAGAGACGACTGGGAGAGATGACGGAGCATGTCGTAGTGGATGTCATCGGGACCGACAGAAGTAGCCCCGGACCGATGCAGAGCCACCCGAAGTTCACACATGCTGAAGGGGAGTTATAACCAGTGTCGGTATACGGCGCAAAAGAGATTCTCTGGCGTTCCGCGGAGGACTGAATCCTATGAAAGGAGGCCGGATACGCCAGATCACTCGAAACGGAGGCAAACGCCTCCCCCAGACAGTCTGCAATCTCCCCGACGTCAGCATATGTGCAGCCGTTACTCTCGAGAATGGCAATCTGGTGTGAACTGTAGGTTCCCCGGATCTTACGAATCCTTTCCCACACAGTTTTCGAATTGGCACGTGAGGTAAGAGATGATACATACTGGATCCAAGACTCCCTCTTGCTACGTCGACGCACCAACCGAGCATAGGATTTAGCACGTTTAAAAGCAACGAGATTAGCCTCGGTTGGATAACGCCGAAAAGTAGACCAGGCCTTGTGTTGAGCTCTCCGAGCCGCTGCGCATTTAGGGTTCCACCAAGGTTTCGGAATTCTGGGGAGCTTCGTAGATGTCTTACGAATTGAAAGATCAGCTGCCTGAAGAATACAAGTTGTGACTTTAAGTACAGCTGCGTCGATTGACTCTTGGGTCACCATTTCAGAAGATATCACCGCGGACGATGTGAAGACCTCCCATCTGGCACAATCCATCCTCCATCGAGGTGGGCGGGAGGCAGAATATGGCACGTTTGCATGGTGCCAGAGGACGATTGGGAAGTGGTCGCTCCCGTGGAGATCCTTACACACCGTCCACGACCAGTCAGCAATGATCGATGGTGAACCCAAGGTCAAATCGATCGCACTGAAAGATCTTGTCGGCTCATGGAAGTAAGTGTCAGCACCGGTGTTTAAAAGGCACACAGAGGCCGAGCACAGAAGAGACTCTATGCGACGACCTCTAGCGCTGGCGCTGACACTACCCCACAAAGGATGATGAGCATTAAAGTCACCCAAAAGAAGGAAGGGAGAGGGCAGCTGATCAATCAAGCTCTCCAGAACAGAGACGCTAACATCCTCATCCGGTGGTAGATAAACACTGCAAACAGTAAGAGGCACAGGCATAGAAATACGAACCGCCACGGCCTGCACAGTTGTGGAAACCGCGACGGAAGATACCGGAACCCTGTGAGGAACGAGAATAGCGACACCCCCACAGGCTATATTTCCAGACGAGTGGTCTGTCCGAAATGCACTGTAGCCTCGAACTGAAAGCAGGTCCGATGGTTTAAGCTTTGTCTCCTGAAGACAAAGGCACACCGGAGAGTACAAATAAAGCAGATGTGTCACGTCATCAAAACTGGTGCGAAAACCTCGGCAGTTCCACTGAATTATTGAACCCATGGGTAAAAATGATATGAAAAAGAAAATGATTAAACTTGGTCAGCCTCCATTTCCTCTGGTGAGCGTTCCCCCAGATTTGGTGGTGTGTGACCAGGGGCCAAGATTGGTGAATGCTTTGTCCCAAGTGTCTTGGCGGGATTTGCTCGCCGTTGATTGTTTGGCTGAGACTTTGAAGGAGAAGAAATGCTCTTCTTATCCTTGACCTTGGTGTTGGTGTTAGTGTTGGCGTTTTTGCCAGAAGAAGTGGACTGAGTGCCCTTGCTGGTGTTGGAGTGAGTCTGCTTCGGTGAAGTGGCGGGTGCCGCTTTCAGACTCCTAGCTCGCGACCGGAGTGCCTCCAGTCCGGCTGCGATGATTTCCTCCATATTGAATGGACAGTTAGGGGAGATCTGAGCGTCGGTCTGAATGCCAACCGTAGATTTGGCAACCACCACTGAAGCGTATGATCGCCGATCAGATATAACGGGAACCACTCTTCTTCTGGCCTCAGGATAGGAAATATTTTCCACCGTTTTGAGCCTTTGGATTTCCTTCTCCTCCTTCCACTTGGGACAATCTTTGGCTGATGCTGGGTGTGAACCCTTGCAGTTCACACAAAACTCGGCCTCGGCCACACATTCTGAGAGTAGATGCTCTGTGGCACCACAGCGTCCACACCTAGGAGTACTCCTACATGACTGCTGAGAGTGGCCGTACGACTGGCACCTAAAACATCTCAACGGGTTAGGAATGTACGGTCGTACCTCGAGGTGGAGATACCCTGCCTTGATGGATGTAGGCAGGGAAGGGCAGTTGAATGTCAAGATAATGTTCCAGGATGGGACAAACTGCCCATTCCTCCTGAAAGAAATACGCCGCACACCCGTAACATGTTGGCTCCTCAGTTCTTCGAGAAGTTCCTCCTCAGTGCAATCAATAAGATCCCGAGAGGAGACAACACCTCGAGATGAATTTAGGTAACCGTGTGGTGTTATTTTGACCGGAGTCTCAAGCAGCATGCTGGTGTTGATAAGTGTGGAACTGTAGGTCACAGTAGACATCTCAACAAGAAGATCTCCAGACTGGAGCTTCTTGACGCTTTTAGGAGAGCTTGCAATTGATTGCAGTGCTTTATGGATCCAAAATGGACTTTTGGCACTCAAAGGCTTTGAAGGGTCCAATGAGTGCACAAAAAGAATCTAGCATTGGAAACATCAGCGACAAATTTTTTGGCGGAAGGACCTGAACCTTCCTCCATACTTCTTTTAGTTTTGGGTTCATGGGAAATTTCATTGAGAGCCATGAAAAAATTTAAAGGATTCATCCGCCGACTTCCCCACCCACAATCGAGCCCAACAAGGGAGAACCGGAGGTCCGCAAGCCCAAGTGGACGCAGGACACGGCTCTAGGGATAGCAAGCGGATATAGCAAGTTGATAGGGCAGACATGCGCTCGGCGAGCACCCAGACTTTCCCATGCCTGGGGAACACCCCTTTGGCATGCCCACCCTATCCCCAGACTCACCCTGTCGTACGAGACGACAAGCCGTTAGAGGTCTGGGCTCCACTCGGCCACAGACCTCATTGACTAGGAGTGGGTTAGTTCCCAGCCGCCCGTTTAGGGTGAAGCAGGGGGCAAAGAGGAGTGTTGGCAACTGGCGACAACAACACCCAGGCCTCCAGAAACCTCAGCCTCCAGCATCCCCTTTTCCACCTTACGGGTCACCGCACACGGCAAACGTGCAGGCAGGTCTAGCTAACCAGCTCGGAAAAACAAAGAAAGGAACATGAAATGGAGAAGACAGGAAAGAAAACGAGAAACTAAAATCCGGAGCTGGCGCATAATCACAACCTCAGCAACCTACAACTGAGGCGGGTTCATGTCAAGTGAAAAAACATAAAAAATGTGAAAATCATCACATATAGTACATGTTGGCTCGGGCCGTGGGGACGCCATCCCCCATCAGCTGGATGAACAGCTGTCCCTTCGGTGATGTAATCGCTCAAGACGAAATGACAAAATGATCCGTCACAAGGTCGGCTCGGGCCGTGGGGGCGCCGCTCCCCAAATAACTGGAAAACCAGTTATCCCCGTGCGGGGATCTAATGTTCAAAGCACCTCAGAGGCACACAAGATAACAACTACCTTTTCTGAAAAAAAAAAAAATCTGATGAAAGAAATTTGCATACACACTATAAAGAGCAAGAATGGAAAGCATAAGCTATGCAAGAAGCAGAATTCAATCATTATGCCAAAACATTTATATCATTTATACTCAAATAATAAAAATTAATAGACAATTAGCAAAACTTGGTGACAAAAAAATGTAAGGACCCAAAAAAAATTGATGATACAAATATAATAAAACTGTAGTTAAAAAAATCGAAAGCTTTACTGAATATAATCTATATTTCGAGGTTACTCACCTTTATTCCCAAAATCTTTTAGGAGGTTTTCGTCTCTACACATTTCCAACACGTATTTTTCTTATTTACATCGTGGTTCAAGGCCGCAAAAAAACAAAAAAAAAACATCTTTTTCGACTCACGCAAACTTTGCTCCCCTCCTTTCCTTATGACCAAATTCGGATTCAAAATAATCTACCACAAATATACATAATTGAACTCCCTAAAACACTTATATCTAATTAAAACTTCAATCAATGAAACCTATATTACACATTTCCTAAAACGTCAAAGTTAAAAAACTGTAACCCATAATTATTTACAATTGCTCATCAGTGCCCAATTAAAACAAACCTAAATACCTGACACAACCACTATACTCAACAATCACGGACCTCTTTCCACTCGGAAATAAGCATGATATCCTAGCACTTTCAGCCTCTGCCCAGGCCATTCTCAAAGAGTGGACGTAACAGATGAACCACCCGTCACCACCCACGAAACGTAGCGAATGTTCCAGTGCTCGCGCGGCATCGTCTCATTCCCATTCTCCGCCGTTCAGGAGCAGTGGCGCCATCTATCAGATGACCCAATAGCCATCTTTTCTCTTCGTACTTATAAATATCTGTTCCATAACTGATCGTATTTGATTCTTGAAACTAATTAGTTTCAAGAATCAAATACGATCAGCTATCGAACAATATTTATAAGTACGAAGAGAAAAGAAGGCCATTGGGCCTTGAAACTAATTAGTTTCAAGAATAAAATACGATCAGTTATCGAACAGATATTTAGTAGTACGAAGAGAAAAGAAGGCTATTGGGCCATCTGATAGATGGCACCACTGCGCCTGAACGGCGGAGAACGGGAATGAGACGATGCCGCGCGAGCACTGGAACATTCGCTACGTTTCGTGGGTGGCGACGGGTGGTTCATCTGTTACGTCCACTCCTTGAGAATGGCCTGGGCAGAGGCTGAAAGTGCTAGGATATTATGCTTATTTCTGAGTGGAGAGAGGTCTGTGATTGTCGAGTATAGTGGTTGTGTCAGGTATTTAGGTTTGTTTTAATTGGGCACTGATGTGCAATTGTAAATAATTATGGGTTACAGTTTTTTAACTTTGACGTTTTAGGAAATGTGTAATATAGGTTTTATTGATTGAAGTTTTAATTAGATATAAGTGTTTTAGGGAGTTCAATAATGTATATTTGTGGTAGATTATTTTGAATCCGAATTTGGTCATAGGGAAAGGAAAGGAGGGGAGCGAAGTTTGCTTGAGTTGAAAAAGATGTTTTTTTTTTGTTTTTTTTGCAGCCTTGAACCAATAGTAAATAAGAAAAATACGTGTTGGAAATGTGTAGAGACGAAAACCTCCTAAAAGAATTTGGGAATAAAGGTGAGTAACCTCAAAATATAGATTATGTCTAAATAGCACGTGAATAATTAGGCAGCTGGATGACATTTGAAATGTTGTATGAATATATGCTTTACTGAATATTATACAACAACAATATACATACAGGGTTATTACAAATGAAAGACAGTTTCACCATTTTATAAAACCCAAACTATTTAAGATATTGACACTCACCTGCATCGTTTAGTAGGGAAACTCTTGAAGTTTGTTACAGCAACTAAGTTTGAGGTGTGCACTCTTAGTCACACAGCATACATCAATGAGGTAGTCAAATTCTTGCCAAACACACGTTAACATATCTTCATCAACACCAGCAATAGTTATTGTGATAGGTTGTTTCAGATCAGCTAAATTAACAGGAAAAGGTGGGATGAAGAACTTGTCTTTGACATAGCCCCATAAAAAAAAAAAAAAAGACACAGGATGTTAGATCCAGACTTCGTGGCGGCAAATAGATGACATGTTGTCGCCTGTTCTGTGTCCAATCAATTGCTGTGGAAGATTGCCATTGAGGTAATTTCTAACTTCCCAATGACAGTGGAGTGGTGCTCCATATTGTTGGAAAATGAAGTTGTCACTGTCTTCATGAAGTTGAGGCTTCAACCAAATAATTAGCATATTGAGATAAAAACTTCCTGTTACAGTGGGGGTTTTTTTTTTTTTTGGAAAAAGAAGGGGCCCCACAAATTTTTTTTTATGGAATATAGCACAAAACACACTGACCTTTGGGGAATCCCACAGAAGCTCCACTGTTGCTCTAAGATTTTCAGTCCCCCATATGTGAATGTTATGATCGTTAACTTTCCCAATTATGTGGAATGTCAATTCGTCGCAGAAAATCAGACGCTCACTAAAACCATTTTTTTCAAAATGCTCCTGCACTTCTGTACAGAAATTGTGACATGCGGTTGTCATTGTCATTTACACTTTGCAATAACTGCAGTTTGTAGGGAATCATTTCCAGCAGCTTCTTCAAAAGTTTCCAAACAATTGATTGTGGAATTCGTTACTCATGACCTGCCATTGTTGTGGATTTCCTTGGGCTGCATTGATAAATGGCATGAACACGCTCTACTTGTTCATCAGATACATGTGGTCTCCCCGGACTTTTAATTTTACACAAACATCTTGCTGTTCCAAATTTCTTCTGCCAGTCGTAGATGGATTGTCTATTCAGCGGTGATTTCTTTATGAGTTCTGATACACCGTTGCACAATAGTAACAGAATTAGTTTTGCTTAATTCAAGCACACAGAATGCCTTCTTCATAGCATTTGTGGTCATCTTGCCTGACTGGGCATGCAACAGTGAAAACATGCATTCTTTTAGTGATGCCATCTAAATAATAAAATCACTACTATTGGTGATAGAGCAGTGCATTGTTAGTGTTAATATCTTACATAGTTTTGGTTTTATAAAATGTTGGAACTGTCTATTTCATTTGTAATAACCCTGTATGTACACACACACATCTAGCAAGAAATTACAACATATTCCCTATCAACTTTCTCCTACAGATGCAGCTCATAAAACTAAAGCACTATGAAACAGCACAGTGCTAATTAGTTTCATGAGCTGCATCTGTAAGGGATAAATATATTATATCAGTAACTGTAACAATAGTCAGAAAAATGCATATGTTTTTTATGCGTTGTATTAATCCATAGAACTAGTGAAAAGGAGGGGGGGGGGTATTTCACTGTTATTACCTCTGTTACTTGTGTTTGAATCAGTTGTTAAGCATAGCCACTACAGGATGTGATACATATGCATTAGATATAATGAAAGAAGACATCTTAAAAGAAAAATTCATAAAATTCAACCAAGAAGTCCATATTACTGTTGTTGTCATTAACATGCCCGTAGATTTGTAACATTAGAGTGATTAGTCTTGATTGTTAAATTAAAACATAAGAGCATTGTTTTTCTTCTTTTTGCCCAGCAGGTAATCGAAATCTGGATAGTCGGAGTTCAAATAAAATTCAAAGAATTAACTAAAATGACAATATTATAAAAACCTGACAACAATGAGGTAGAGAACAAAAGTTAAAACCACTTAGAACCTATAAAAGAACTGAATGGAAGAAAGAAATAATCACATTCCTAAAGGCATGCATTCTAGATGCATTTCGATCACCTTGATATTGGCGTCATCATCAGTAGCATTGCTTGTTATTGTTGGACCTGCCCTGCACTCTACATTACTGTTGTTGAGGCCAAAATGCTTCTGTTCCTTTCTGTCCATGTCATCTTTTCTGCTGTTGTTTATCTGATCACAGGCATGTGCTCTGCTGGTTGGGTTCCATTTATTGTACATACGGCCAAGTCGCAAATCGTTTACCGTGTTGTTGTGGTTTACCATTTTTTTCTCACTGGATTAAATATCTTTATGCTTATAAAAAGGTCATACAAAGTATTTATATTACAGTTGCAATTTTTGGTCTGTTCGATGTTCAAGGCAAGAAGCCTTAAACATCAAACAGACCAAAAAAGTTTGGTTCTTGAAGCAATACTAGATTAGGGCTGCATGGATTCTTTTAATATTCCAGTCCTTTAGATGTTCAAATAATTGGGTTCATAAATTTTGTTTTGTGCTACCTATATGAACCCAAGTAAGTTGATTCTCTTCTTGTATTTTAATTGGAAATTCATAAATTCATGTCAGGTACAGAGCATACATGTATTTTGCTTTTGAATTAGGTTGATGGTGATGAATTGTTCAGAGTCAACAAATGTTAAGTCTACTTGTCCACATTCTCTTTTTAACATGTTGGAGATTGGAGTGCAGAAATGGATTTTCCTACAGTATTTCGGTTGTTCTTTATTGCTGTGGGTGGGTGATTTTCTAGTTAAGACTTCAATGGATTTTCTGAGTTAGATACAATAGTTTATCATATATAAGCTGCATCCATATTTTGATGCCAATTTTTTAATCCATGTCATTTCTTTATTTCATGCAGTTTTGTCGGATGAGTGTGTGAGTGCTCTCCAAAATAACATCTGCAGAGCACTCGTGCACTCATCCGACAAAACCGCACAAAATAAAGAAATCACACGGATTAAAAAACTGGCATCAAAATATGGATACAGCCTACATATGATCAACTAACTTGGGAAATCCATCAAAGGCTAACAATAAAATCACCCACCCACAACAAAACTAAAATACTGTGGGAGAATCCCTTTCTGCATTCCAATCTCCAACATCTTGAAAAAGAGAATTCAGAAAACCAGGCTTGACATTTGCTGACTCTACAAAACATCACCAGCAACCTATTTCAAAAGCAAAATATATCCTCTGTACTTGACAGGCCTAGCATTTATAGATTGCCAATTCAAATACAAGAAGAGAATCAACTTAATTGTGTCTACATAGGTAGCACAAAACGAAAATTACAAACCTGATACAGAATCTTAAAAAAATATGTGCAGTATTGCTTCGAAAACCAAACTTCACCCAAATGGGAAAACATCAGATTAATATGTAGTCATCAAAAACACAATCAAATTTTAATAGCAGAAGCCTCAACCATCGAACAGAACAAAAATTGCAACTGTATATATGACCTTTCATATGCATGGAGATATTTAATCCAGCAGGAAAAAGATAGGAAACAACAACACAGTAAACAATCTGCAACATGTAAATAGCACCCAACCAGCAGAGCATGTGCATGCTCAGATACACAATAATGGAAGATGCAATGTGGACAGAAAGGAGCAGAAGCATTTTGGCCTCGACGACAGTAGTGCAGTGTGCTGCCAACACCAACAGGGTATGCTACTGATGAAGACACCAACATTAAAGTAACTGAAATGTATCTAGAATTCATGGTCATGAGAACATGATAATTTCTTCTATTCAGTTTTTTATGAGTTCTACATAAATACATACATATCACTAAGTTCTTCTCTGAGATTCAGAGGTTAGCTCCACAAAAAATACAAACTACCAGATAAATTCTTAACTGATTACTTACTTACTGTTGCTGTATAAAACTTCTCCACTTACAGCGATCTTCACACACAACTCGGTCTTCGCTGACATTCATCATATGATGTACACAAAACCTTCTGTACTTCATAATCTTAATTCTCATGGAGACACTCCAGAATCTGATCTCCCATGACTTCCTTAGCCTTCCGCTGCCTCTCTCTCCTGCCACTTGGGCTAAAAAAAATTTTTTAGTAAGCATCTTATCACTCATTATTTCAACATGGCCAAACCATATTAGTCTCCACCTTGCTAACAACATTTTGCTTCACATTACACAACTACAACACACCTGAAATTCCTCACATGATCAGAACATATCTTGCCACAAACCCCCATAAGTAACGCATTTCTCCAGTACACAAACAACTCCTGTGTTTCTTCTGCAGTAGTATACCCATGTTTCACTGCAATACATCAGAGTAGGAACAATTACACTTTCATACACAGCCATGTGGAACTCTCTAGAGAACCCATCATTACTGTGAAAACCTCCCAAAGCAGCTATTACTTTCAATGAAGAATTCACTTGCCTACTAATTTCACCATTCAATTTGTTCAGTCAAACATGCTTCCTAAATACACAAACTCATTCACCTGGTCAATCACTGTGCCATTTAGACTTACATTACATTCAGTGCTACCAGTTCCTTTCTCAAAAACCATAACTTTGGTGTTTCCCTTATTTATACACAGTTTGAATTTCATGCAAACTTCGTACATCCGGGACAACATACTCTGCAACTCACTTTTGCTCTCTGCCAACAGGACAGTGTCATCAGCATACAGCAATCTGCACACACGGATATCACCGAGACATAAACCAGTATTATCTATGTTGGCATCACACATGCATGCATCCATAAATATATTAAACAGCCATGGTGACATTACACAACCTTGTCTGACTCCTGCCCCAATGACAAATCATTTTGATAAAACACCATTCACTCATACACAAGCTCTACTGCCAGCATACATGACTTTAACACTATTAAGTAGATTCCCAGTAACGCCATATTTATTCAATACCTTCCACAAAAGTGTCTTATTTACTCGGTCATAAGCTTTCTCTAAATCTATGAAGGCAGCAAAAACTATCTTACCAACAGCCAGATACTTTCAATCATCATGCGTAATGCAAAAATTTGGTTAGTGCAGCCTTTACCAGGCATAAAACCACTTTGAACATCCCACACTTTCTCTGATGTAAGACCTTGTAGAGTTCTTTTTATGAGTTCCAAGTGGTTTTAACTTCTTTCATCCACTGCATCATTATCGGGTTTTTATAATATCAGCATTTTAGTTAATTCTTTGAATTTTATTTCAACTCCGACTATCCAGATTTTGATTACCTGCTGTGCAAAAAAAAAAAAAAAAAAAAATTATTTAAAAAATAGCATTCTCATGATTTAATCTACTAATCAAGAATAATCACACAAATGCTACAAATCTACAGGCACGTTAATGACAACTGTAATACAGACTTCACGGTTCAATTTAAAAATGGATATGATATGAGTTTTGCTTTAAGATATTTTTTTCATTATATCCAATGTACAGTATATATAGCGGGTGAGTCGAAAGTTTTGAAATATATGGATCACTTTATGTCTTCATACGTACCTGTATGATGAAAGCTGACTAGCATTCAAAGTATAGGCTATTGTGTTGCACCATCTTTAACCATCTGTGTGTCAGTTCTTCGATTCCGCTGTGGTGCCAGTTCTTGTCCTTTGAGGAGAAGAACTCCTTCACCTCAGCTGCCACCTCCTCCTGGTTGTTTAAGTGCTGCCCGCAGAGGAAGTGGGCCATGGATTGGAACAGGTAATAATCGAACGGGGCAAGGTACGGATTATATACTGGGTGTGGCATCAGTTTGATGCTTTCAAGTTCCTGGAGTTTTGCCCAGGTCGTACACGCGGTATGAGGCCGAGCATTGTCCTGTTGTAGGAGAGCACGCTTTCTGTTTACCAGTGCTGGGTACTTCTCCTCCAAAACAGCATACACCCACTCCAGCTGCTCAGAGTAGAGATTGGTGTTGATGGCCTGACTGTCTGGAACAAATTCGTAATAGATTATACCCTTGAAATTCCACCAGACACAGAGCATCATCTTATGCTCGAAGCGTCCACATTTGGCAACAGGTTCTGAATGCTGGCCCGGGCTCAACCATTGCCATTGTGCGTTAGGATTACAGAAATTGACGAACTTTTCATCGCACATAACAATTCTCTTGATGAAATTCACATCGCGCAAGTTTTCTAGGAGTTTCATGCACATTTCCACTTGGAAGTTTGCTTCACCTAGCATCAGTTTGTGAGGGGCAATGTGGCAGCTCCTGTAGATCTTGCCGAGGTCCTGAAGGCGACAAACCACAATGGTCTGTGATATGCCCAGCTCGCCTGATAATCTCCGAGTGCTGGTTGTTGGATTTGCCTCTATGGCTTGGCGCACGGCCTCTGAATCCATGTTTTGCGGCCTACCTGACCTTGGCTGATTGTCGGTTGTGGTTCATGGAACCTTCCCCTTTCGCTAGACAAATGTTTCGTGTTGAATGAGCAACGTTACGGCTGAGTTCAAACTCGTTAAGAAAATGTTCCCTAATTAGCCAGTTGTGGCTGTTCATCTTTTAGGCGTCCCAAACACAGACAGCACGACGACGTGCAATGCTGTTCACAGCAACGACTACCACTTTATATCCCTTTTGACTGACTGCAGTGCGCAACTTGAACTAGTTTAAGCATTTGACATACCCGCCGCAGCACAGGCGTTTATGCAAAACTCACCCTCTGTATATGTTACATCCTCTAGCAGCTATGTTTAACAACTAATTCAAATGCAACAGAGGTAACAACAGTGAAATAAAACCTCTTTTTTAACTACTTTTATGGGTTGATAGGGGATACGTGCACAAGTTTGATTTATGTGGCTTCAAATACACATGAATTACTTTCATCGATTTTTTTTTTTTACACAAACACAAATTCAAATATGTGTGAGTTAAGCATTGTGGTAAACATAATTTTGCCTTTTCTTGGCATGTATGTGGTCCACATGACACAGTTCCCATTCATTTTCTCCCAAAAAATATTACCCTACACATTTTTTTTTTTTAAGAACCTTACAACTGCACATGCAAAAATAACATATATACAAATATACTTTTACAGATGACTTAACTATACAAATTGAAGTATGCTGATGAAGTTTACAATATTGTTGCATATAATTCAAGTTTGTGGATGTAATAAATTAGAATTTATGCAATTTAAAAGACAGTTCTGATGGTCAAATCAGTTTTCATATGACAGAATAATCACATATGCCACAAAAAGAATGTAAATTGTAAAACTGTAGTTTAAAGTTACAAGTTTTAGATATGAATTTTGCACATAATCATTTCATGGCTTGAATTGTAAAACCAAAGTCAAAATTACGTGTTCAAGATTTCAATTTGGCACTTAATTTTCTCATGGTATAACAGAATAACTGTGATTTGCATAAACAAAAAGAAGAAATACAATATCAGTATAATCAACTGGAGATGGTGATTTCTGAGTGGAATTTGCTGGATGTGTTTAATGTAGCACATAGTCCTCTTTTCTTTTCTTTTAAATTACTTATTTTTAGTTTTTATCTTCTAGCTCCGTTTTTTTTTTTTCTTTTTTTCTTTAACACTTTTTCGGAATTTATTAGGCTTGCAAAGAAATTTTATGTCACCTGTGTTTTCAGCTTCATTAGCAAACTTATCTGCAGATGTTTGCAGAGTGTCCACTGCCCTCTGAAGCCTGGCTCTTTTGAATCTCAGTGAATCCAGTTCATCACTTCCTCTTTTCCTTCCTAGCATTTTGCTCTTTAACACTTTGCTGTTTAGCCAGATAGGTAACATATTTTTGTCGTTAGCATCAGCAGAAGCTATTCATACTTCCTTAAAAATAGGCATATTGCTCAGGGTAATTTCATTTTTCCTTAAGTGATCCAGGATAATTTTCTGAGCAATGTAAGACTGCTGAGCTAGATTTTCAACTTTCTGGCTTTGTTAATGGAAAATCCTCTTTCACATTCAACTTGGCCATGGGATAAAATCAAAAGCATCTGAACTACATGCCAAGCTTTTTTACGCCTTTCTTCAGAAAAGTGCTGTTGCAAAAATCTGTCAAATCGGCATTTCTTGCCTGCAGGATTAAATTTACTAAATTCTGATGTCTTTGACAACACTACGTCATTCAAAAAGTTGAACTGCAGCAGCACTTCTGCACAGTTTTCCTCAGGTACATGATTGGCTTCCACAAGGAGTGTTAAAACATGCTTCATTTTAAGGTTGGAAACATGGCTGTGAGCTGCCTTACACCTGGGATCTAAACAAACCATACACCTTACAAGAGAATATTTAATAGGTGATGTGTCCATTAATTTTGTCACCATTGCAAAAATAAATTACTGACACTAATTTTAATTAAATAACCTTCCTGTCAGTTACTTTTTTTGTTGAAGCTTAAATCTTTAATTATGCGATCTTCCACAAATCCTTGCGCTTATTTTGCAGACGGAAGAATATGAAATCTTTTTAGAAATATCAAATTTTGAAATTCTGAGAACACTGTTCAAATTAGCAATACATTCCTTTTTCATAACACTGAAATTAGATACGCAATCAACTATTGTATAAGCTTTTTTTTTTGTTGTTGTTGTTGTTGAGGGTTTAACAACTACTGTGAGCAATTCAGTGGGCTATAAGTAATTGCCCATCCTTAATTTAGGGCCACTGGTTCCAGGAAAGGGAGAGAGCCAGTGTCATAAGACAAACACAACATCCATGCCCCACCAGGATTCAAACCCAAACCCATGAGCTTTCTGAGCTCTTCTGCTACAAATGGCAGGAGAAGTTCGTCACCTTGGAAAATGGTTAGGAAAGACTATATAATTTTGGCAACATATAAGAAATTCAGCTTTACAAGTACATCTTTAGAAGCCTGAAGAACAGTATGGAAAGACTTTGAAGTTGGTATAGGATTTATTTATTTTTTTCTTCAACAGGCTTTCAAATAATTTTTAACATCACTCCATATTCCTAAATCCCTTTCAGTTGTTGGGATGTTTTCCAGCCACCTGTACTTACAAAATGCGTTTGGCATTTTCTGTGACACTGAAATTTTTAGACAGTTTTCCATTCTTGCAGAAGTCTTTGAACAAATAGAATTAGTCAGTAAGTTATCTGTGTTTTATTCTGAGGCTCTCTCACCTTGCTTGAAAGCATTATGTAAAGTATGCAGACCACAGCTGCCTGTGTTCAATATCTCACAATTCAAGTCTGCTTTTACTTCCTGCTGGAGCAAATTAAAAAAAAATCCAGTTTACTGCTGGACCATCTGTGAATTGATAGGTGCAAAACCTTTAACTTTAAATTCTGAATTGCATCACAGAACATTTTTATCATTACTTCAGCTGTAGCATGGCTCATGAATACAAAGGTAAGAAACCTCATTTCCACTTCATCAGCAAAATCATTCCAATATTGAACATAAATATTCATTTGCTTAGTTTGCAAGGATTTGTTATGAGTTCCATCAAAGGATAAAACATAATATTGTAACCTATCTAAAGTAGTGACTAGCTGCAACTTATAATATGGTGCCAATTCAAAGCATACCAAGTATGCATGTTCCGTAGGCCCACAAGAAAATTGCCCTGCTATGAGGCTGTCATGAAACATCTCACAAAATAAGGCAGCAATATCACAAGAGTTGAATGAATAGTGGCTGCTCACACACTTCAGGGTCCACTTGATTTCTGCATTTAGAACACCTTTTCCTTTTACATGAGGAGATATTGAATTTGCAGCAGATTTACTTGCTGAGGTGGTTCTTTCAGAAGATGTGGATGCCATAGGTGATGGTCAATTCCTAGGAAAAATTTGTGTGATACTCCCAGCAGCAGTTGCTTCTGCATCCATAAGTGATCTGTGCTTCTTTCCTGAAAAATTTGTTTTTTTTTAAATGTGTCGATAACTTTCACTGAATAACACTTTCTGCACAAATAAATAATCATTAAAATCTATGCATAAATGACACAATGAAAAACAAACAAACAAAGTATTCAGAATCTAATTTCCTTTTTTTTTTTTTTTTTTTTTTTTTTCAAAAAATGCAAAATTTTGTTTCAGCTAAAAGATTACTGAATTCTGCTCAATATAGTTCCTGCTTCAGAAATTCTCTCAAGGTATATATAAAAAGTATTTTCACTGACCTGAAACAAACTGCAATAAATATAATGTCAATTTTGTGTCTGCTTAAAATATTTCTTTACCATTTAAGAAATTTCAAAATTATGAAAAATTTCACAATTTTCTTTCTAAATTAGACTATTCTGGAAGACATTTTTGTCAAGTTCATGACCACTATTAGTACAAGGAGCTGATTTATGCCCCCTAAATGATATAAGGAACCATGTGTGTGTGTGTGTTGAAAAAGAGGTTGCCAGTATCTCCACCTGGCTACAGATGGGTCAAAAGAATCATACCACAGTTACAAGAGAAACAAAATTAAACAACAAAAGTAAAAAAAAAAATAAGATATCTTTACAGACTTAACATAGAGTAAAACCACTAAATAATGCACTTCATTAACAAAATAGATAATTCTGAAAAGCTCGAACAATATTAGTTCAAAGTACACCAGATTGTGCATAATCAATTTTGTATGGAAACATGGAGTACACAAATTAAATTATTTTCATGCACAAGATAAACAACGTTCACCATGGAGCTTAAAATTAAGTCAATGGGAGGCTGAATTATCTTGATGTCACGCTCAAGAAAAATGAAACATCCTGCTTTGATTTTGACGTTTGTTATAAACCAATTGCAGTACTGAACCTTGTCCCTCCTGATTCATACTGCCCAAAAGAGTACAAACTCTCTGCGTTTAGAGCCTCATTCTATAGAGTGTATAACGTATGCAAACCTGATTACCTTAATAATAAGGAAATTGAGAACATTTATAGGAAAGGCCTAAAAAGGCTGGATATAAGAAAGATAACATAGACAGAATACAAAGAAATAGTATAATGTCTGCAATAACAAAAACAACTAGTATGATGAGATATGCAGGATCCATCACATACATCCCAGGCTTTACATATTAGTTGAGCAATTTATTGTGTAAATACATCATCCAGACCTAAGCACAGACTTCATTGTAAAAAGTAGTGAAAAAAGTGACCAAAAATTTTTTTTTTTTTTAGTGACTAAATAGTGACTGCTCAAATAATGGAAAACCAGACTAAACCGTTTAAAATGATAGAACACACATATACACAGTATATGGATAGAACATATAATTTGCACTTTGAACGGATTTACTTTATTCTTTGCTCAACGGTGAACAATTCACTTTATATTTTGTGACAGAACATATGTTAATCATTGTAATTATCTGTTGTAAAAAAAAAAAAACAATATATTGTATGGGCAGGTGATTCCTTTCAATATTTTTTTATACACTACTGTTTGTGAAAATTGCAACACCAAGAAGGAGGAACCATGCGATTCGAATGAAATTTATACCAAACATTACTGATATGACTGTACATAAGTGATTTAATTTTCAGAATACAACAATTTTTACCTGCAAAAATCAGTATCTTGTGAAGCCTCCGCGAGCTGCAATAAAAGCTTCAAGACGGGTTGGCAATGAATCGAAAAGGCGTTGGACAGTGTCCTGGGTAATTGCTTGCCAGGCAGCATGTATACGCGGCCACAGATCACTGGTAGTGACCGCTGGAGGACTTTGATGGGCCAGTTGCCAAGTGACCATATCCCAGACATGTTCAATAGGCGACATGTCTGGTGAACGTGCAGGCCAGGGAAGAAGCGGTATCTGCTGTACTGCGAAGAGGGCTTGAACATTCCCGGCAACATGAGGTCAGGTATTGTCCTGCTGGAATATAGCGCCTGGAGTGCTACGAAGGAAAGGTAGGACTTCTGCCTGTACAACTTCCCTGCTGTAGTGGTTGCTGGTGATATTGCCCTTAAGTCATAGCAGCCGAGATCGCGAATGTTACCCAATGGCACCCCACACCATCACACTTGGCATTCGGCCTATATGACGCTCAACAATCATGCTGGAAGAAGGCGCTCACCACAATACCATCTAATGCGTATGAGGCCATCATGGTAGTCCAAGTTGAATCGGGACTCATCCGAAAACACAACACGTTGTCAATTAGCACGCCATTGTCTGCATTGAAAACCCCATTGCAGCCTGAGGCGTCCATGGTTCAGGGTCAATGGAATCTACCGCAAAGGGATGCGTCCAACCAGTCCTCTGTGCAACAGATGCATCGAACTGTGGAGGCAGACAATGCCACATCTGTTTCAGTGCTCCACTGTTGTGCTAACACTTGCAAATATGCGGAACGGTTCGCCACTGCCATGCAGACGAGGTGTCTGCCATCCGCGGTGTCATCACATTTCTCAGTCCACTGCCGGATTGTTGATGCACCGGGTTCTGCTCGGTCCACTGCCGCCACACGCACATCATTATCATGGCGTTATGTCTCGTCCGAGCCGCAATGCCACGGTACGAAAATGCACCGTCACGCAGACTAATCATTCGTCCTTGTTCAAACTCTGTTGTACGATGATATAGCGCCTTTCATCGTCACCAAAGCATTATTGAATCCTGGAGACACTTTCACAACTCGCTGTCCGTGATGCACTACTGGTGTGTATCCTAAACAGCCCTCTCTTTATATCCCTCACTCGACTGTTCAGGCGGCGCTGCTGGGCCAACACATGCGCAATGACTGCATTTCTAATCACTTGCATGTCCAACCCTACTCTGCATACCCTGTAAGTTTTATGTGATTACCATCATTCCTTCATGGAGTTGCAATTTTCACAAACAGTAGTTTATTATATCAGCATGATGGCATTTGACGATTTATATATTGCACCAGCAAAATAAGTATGCTCTAGAAATGATTACATATACAAACTACAATAGGTTTATATAATGAAAGACTAATAATAAAGAATTAATGTAATGTTTAAAAAAAAGTACAGTAACCCTTTGCATTTTTAACTGTCCACTGCCTGCATTTTCTTACAATCATATTAAAAACTCAATTTCCAATGATGTTTTGACAAATTTGCCTGTTTTAGTTTTATTTAAATGAATTTTTACTTCTAAACTACTCATACACATTTCATCAAACCTTTAATTTGTTAGCACATGTGTTTTACAGTCTAACACTGGTTAGATACCTATTTCAAACATCAATGCAATCGAAAATAGAAGCACAGGGCAACATAACAATAAAAAATGCAATTCTGCAGATTTTGGTTATAAATCAAAATGGTGCCAGATAAATTCAAACTATACTGTTTAACACAAATCTGCTGTAATTTTTTAAGCTAATATTAAATTAATGATTTTTAAATGGCAATAAGTTTAATATCCTCACTTACCACATCTGCAAGTAATCTGGGACTGATGTGCTGGTCGTTTCTCTATATTTGGTTGTTCGGTTAGCAAAATTGACATGCTTTTTAATGTCAACATTATGAAGTTTCAATCATTTTCAACTTTGCTGTCTCATAAAAGTATAATGAGTAAAATTGGGAAGCAGATTTCTTTCCCTACATTATATAAAGGCTCTTTATGTACAGGGTGATTTTAAGTAAAATCCATAATGAGTCAACAGAGTCTACGACAGGAAATTTGATTTTGTAATTGCAGTTAGCAAGAAATGTAGATTTAGAAAAGCATAAAAATCCAGGGTGTCTACCAAATTTGGAAAATGCAATTTCATGACCAATTAACAATTTTCATGATGATTTTTAAAAGTCATGTGTGTGTGTGTGTGTGTGTGTGTGTGTGTGTGTGTGTGTGTGTGCATGCATGTGTGGGTACGCACATATATTAAAGATAGAAGACACTCTGCTCCCCATTTTTTCTACGGAAAAAATACACCCCTGCCGTTCTGCTAGAAACAAAAATCTGACTCATCAAACTTTGACTATGCCTGAAGTAAGCTGGAATACTCAACATTGTGCTAAACAATTTCATTACACACCTTTCTTCAACATTTATATTTGAAAATGTTAATGACTCTATAAGCAGTATAATTTAAATAGCTAAATTGACCATAAAATTTTGCAAACAACATTTACACATATATTTCTATGCTAAAACATTTTTTGCTGTAACAGTTCTTTGTGGAGGACAGCACAAGTACCCCCCTTTTTTTAAACTCTTGTATCATTATATGGAAACCACATTTATGTCTTATGGGGTTGGTGCATGGAGAATTACTCAGACTGTCACCAGAAAATGAACAATTACTAAATATAAAGAGAAATTCATGACCCCAAAGCAAAAATTTTGACTTTTTCTTGACTTTTATTACCCTTTTCTGAATTTGTGCCTTTTTCATGATTTTCATGACTATTAGACACCCTGAACTCCTACAATTCTGAAAATACAAACACGAATCCACAATTTCTTTACTCATTTTTTGAAGTTTAAAATCCGAATAAAAAAAAAAGGGATTTTACTGCTATTTATGAAATATTTTGAACACTGCGATGATGATGATGCTAAAATTAAAAACATTACCGGAAAACATGAACGTAACAAAATCTGCAGTTTCGCAAGCTGAATAACCTTGAAAAAAAGATTTCGATAAAAACAAAAAAGAAAAATTGTGAGCTCTTCATGATTTAGACCCCCCCCCCCGGAATCTCGAATCAGAAAATAAAATTAAAACAGAAAAAACAAAAATGCTGAAAAAAAGACCATCAGATTTGCTTACTATTCTTGCATTTTTTAACAGTAATTTTGCTTTTTGAGTTTATATTTAAAATGATGCCGATTCACATGAAGAAAGAAATTCCACAACTACTTCGCTGGCCACCTCAGGTCACGTGGTAAGCAACATTTTGGTGGTTTATTTTTCAAGGACCAGTTTGGAATAAGAGATGATGGGTTTGATTCCTGTTGCTGACTACCCTGTCCACTGATTTTCCAGTGTTTTCCTTGGGCATCCTTACATGAATAGGGGGGAGGGATAGTTCCCATTGAAGTCGGCCTGGGACACCCAGACCCTCCTCACCCAACACTACCATGTGCAATAACCGTGCTCAGTTGGGTTTCAATACAAACATCAGAACTTTCACTAAATAATTTATATAAGATTGCGTCCACCAAATTTTTATGGGGGGGGGTCAATTCAAATTTCTGCACTTCCACCAAAAATAAAACAGATAGTGAAAAAAAAATCGAATAAAATTCCACGAGTTCGCATAAAAGTTAAAATAATATGAGGGTTGTGCCGAAAGTAATGCAAAAGTGGACATAACTTTTTTATTAACTAAGTGGACATAACTTTTTATTAACTGAGTGGACATAACTTTTTTATTAACGTTCAAATTGCACATGTTGGTAGAGTAACTCAACATAGTCTCCATCACAAGCGAAGCATTTGCATCATCGTTGAACCCAACTCTCGAATCCTCTTTGAAAAAATTTAGGTGTGGACTGTTGTACCCACTTCTTCACAGCCACCTTCATTTCATCTGTGCCATCAAATCCTTGTCCCCGGAGACTGTTCTTCATTGGACCGAACAGGTGGAAGTTGGACGATGCCACAGCGTGGCTGTACAGTGGATGGGGGACCAATGACCAGCCTAATTTGCTGATCACCTGATTTGTTTCCAAAGATGTATGTGGTCTCGCATTGTCATGGTGAATGTGGATCCTTTCAGATTCTCGTTTGTCCTCTTCCTTCTTATGGCTTCTCTAAGCTTCTTGAGTGTCTCAATGTACCGTTTGCAGGTCACGGTATGGCCACACTCCAGAACATCATGAATGACACCCCTGTCATCCTAAAAAACAGTCACCATTAACTTCTGAGCTGATCGCTGGCTCTTGAACTTCTTAGGCCTTGGTGAAGAGGTGTGACACCATTCCATGGATTGATTCTTTATTCCAATATTCCGGATCATAAAGATACACCCATGTTTCATTCCCTGTCACCAGATCGGAAAAAAAACATGTCTTCATTGGCTTCAAACGCTTCCAGCAAATCAGAGCAGACTTCCACCCTTCTCTCCTTCAAATCGGGTGTCAACTGCCGTGGTACCCACTTTGCACACACTTTCCAATACCCTACATCTTCTACCATCTTCTGTATGGCATTTTGACCACAGTCCAGTTGTGCAACAAGCTCCCGGATTGTGATTCATTTCTCTGCGCGAATCAATTCATCCACTCACTGACTATTCGTGTCGCTGGTCACAGATGATGGTCTCTCACTGCGTGGCTTGTCGTCAATGCTGGTTTGCTCTTTTTTTAAACTTCTTTATCTATCTGTGCACATTGCTCTTGTCAATGGTGTCATCTCTGTAAACATTCTGTAGCCTTCTGTGGATATCGGACAGAGTGCACCCTTCCTTCCTTCCTTCCTTCGTCAAGAACTCAATGACAGCACGTTGCTTCTGCTTGGAATGCATTATTTACCTGCAATGAAGAAAAAGGGTTACTATAGAGGAACAGTTACTCTACCAACATGTGCATCTGAACGACCTCCGTCAGTTAATAAAAAAGTTATGCCCACTTTTGCATTACTTTCGGTACAACCCTTGTAATTAAAAATGTTAACTGCAAGTAAAAATATGGATAGCACTGAGAAAAAAATTAAGACTTCTTGAAGATCTTCATTTTTTGGCAACATTGTTACATGCTTTTGACTGACCATCTTTCCGCTGTAATTCAAGCCGATGCTGAACCTCACAAAAAACACTGCACACGCACACACGTCATCCACGATCTTGAAAAAAAATGACTACTGACGGTTTGGAATTTCGGAATGATTTTCTAAACGAAAGTCATACCAATGCAGAATGTTGCTGGAAACAAACTACCGTTTGCAACCGCCCTATACCTGCCAACTTCCAAAGATCAAAATTCAGATTTTAGAAAATTTTCCCTAAAATTCAGAAATTTTTAAAGTTTAAGACTTAAAAAAAAAAAGATTCTAAAATTTTGAATTTTTTTTTTTAATTTGAAAAAAAAAAAAAAAAAAAAAAAGATAAAGAGGTTTTTTTTTTTTTTATGTGTACTACTGCATACTGAAATGAACCATAGTAGTGTTAAAGTTTACTATGGTGTACTATGCCATTAGCTTTAAAAAAAATATATATATATATTTTTTTTGTAATGTAGAGATCATTTATTTTAAACAGAAATATAAGAATAACAAAAAACAAAGTGATATAAAATAAAGGGTGTATCTGAAATAATTTCACTCTTCAAATATAATTTATTTTCCAAATAAATTTAGGCAATTTACTTTGGAAATCAAATGTGTAGAGAGTAAATTACTTTTATGCTTCTTAATGAATAACAAGAAAGATGACACCGAATTTTCGGATTTAATAAGCATGTCTTTTGAATGCATTCTGATGCAAATTAAATTTATCAAAGCTATTCAAAATCGATGGAATCTGTTTGGAAAACAATCAACCGGTTCCAACAATCGATAAAACATCCAGAAATAGAAGTGGTGAACAAAACATTTCTCATAACACAAGGAAGGTACCAGAGACGAAGAGATTTTTAAATCAAACAGTTAATTAAAAGGAGAAATATAGAAGGAACATGATATAAGTCTATGTCTGCTAGGGGAAAAATTTTGCATAACGGAAAAGTTTAAAATTATTTTTCATGGAAAAAGTTATGCTAAGGGAAAAGAACTTTTCAAATACATCTCCCAGGAGCAGACATAGTGGGGAAAAAAAAAAAAAAAAAAAAGGTTTCGACCTTTACGCAGCTAGCAGGAAATCTTTGTGTTATTTAAAGAGGATAATGCTCCACATCTCTGTTGTAGTGAATGGTATACAGTAAAGAAGAAATTTCTCAATAGCCTTTTTAGAAGTGGCGATACAGCTGCAAACTGAAGTACATAAACACCACCTACAAAAAGAAATGTGAACTACAAAATTACACATATACTAGTCTAAAGTGTCCTACAAGGTAATAGCATATCCGGTTTTGAAAGAATTTTTTAAATCGGACATGTAAAAGCAGTAATAATGAGAAAAACAGATTAAGCATTTGCGCCCCTAGTGACGAAATTGTGCTCTAGTTCGGAAAGAAAACGCGCACACACAGATAGTTTGCATAGTTAGTAGTATCTGACCGAAGAAATACTTTTTTTTAATCGGGTTTTTAAGTCCCACAGATATTGCTGTAAACGGAAACGTGAGCCCTCTGGTGGCAGCCTTGTGCACTAAGAAAATTTTTTAAATTATATGAGAAACATTTCGGCGTGGAAACGCCCTCCAACAAAGAAAGAATTTTTCAAATCGGAGTCTTAGAAGCAGAAATATCGAAAAAAATAGCATATGCGTTTACCCATACTGGTGGAAAAACCATGCATTATTTTAAGAAGTATTCTTAAAAGGTTGTTTGATGCGAATGGTATCAGCCCACGAAAGAATTATTTCAATCGAGTTTTCAGGAGCTCAGATTTTGCTGCAAATACATTAGGTGCAGAAATTAACACTTACGCCCCTGGTGGCCAAACCATTCTTTATCAAATATTAGAAATTATATGCAAAGGATTTCCCATCAGGAGCTGTATTCAGTGTAGAAAGAATTTTTCAAATCAGAGTTTTAAAAGCAGAGATATCGGGGGAAATGCAATTTACCTTTTACACTCCATAGAGAAAAGTCTACGCATTACTTGAAAATTTTGAAGGCCGCCCCGGTGGTGCAGTGCTCTAAGCGATGGCCTCTGATCATTCGTCCGAAAGGGGTCCGGGTTTGAATCCCGGTGAGGCATGGATGTTGTGTTTGTCTTACGGCACTGGCTCTCTCCCTTCCCTGGAACCAGTTTAATGACCAACGTGAGTTGCTCACGGTGGTCGTTAAACCTTCAATCCAAAAAAAAAAAAAAAAAAATTGAAATTATATGAGAAACATTTTACACCGGAAAAGTTATCTAACAAAGAAGGAGTTTTTCAACTCCGACTCTTAGAAGAAGAGATATCGACAAAAATCAGATATACATCTACACCCCCTAGTGAAGAAACCATGCATTATTTAAAGAAGAAAATATTCTCAAATGTTTATCAACATGAGCGGTATTGGTCCACGAAAGAATCTTTTCAATCGAGCTTTTAGAAGCTCAGATTTTTCTGCAAATACCTACAAAGCAGAAATTAACTCTTACACCCCCTGGTGGACAAACCATATTTAAAAAAAAAAAATTAGAAATTACAATCAAAACATTTTCCACCAGGAGCTCTATCTGGTGCAGGAAAAAATTTTCAAATCAGTTTTAGAAGCAGAGATATCAGGGAAAGTGCAATTTACCTTTACTCCCCCTAGCGGACAGTCAATGAATTACTTGAAAATTTTAAAATTATATGGAAATCATGTCGCGCAGGAAACTATCCAACAAAGAAGATTTTTTTTAAATCGGACTATTAGAAGTAGAGATATTGACAAAAATAAGATATGCATTTACGGCCCTGACGGAGAAACCATGTAATATTTTAAAAAGAAAATATTCTGAAAGGGGATTTATCGATGTGAGTAGTATCGGTCCATGAAAGAATTTTTTCAATCGAGATTTTAGAAGCCCTGATTAAGCTGCAAACATATCAGAAGCAGAAATTAACACTTCTGCCCCTGGTGGCCAAACCATTTTGTACCAAAAATTAGAAATTACATGCAAAATATTTTCCGTCAGTAGCTGCATCCGCTGCAGAAAGAAGTTTTCAAATCAAAGTTTTAGAAGCAGAGATATCGGGAGAAACTCAATTTACTCTTACGCCCCCTAGCAGAGAATATGTGCGTAACTTAAAAAAGTGACCATACCCAAAATAATCTTCAACATAAATAGAATCAAAAGGTAAAAGAATTTTTTCAATCGGCTGTTTAAAAGCAAATATATGGAGTAAAATGTATTTTGAATTTGGCATTATCTGCATTTATGCCCTCTGGAGGCAAAATTGTGATTGCTGAAAAAAAAAATTAAATAAAGGATCATCATTCGCACATTTCAAGCTTCCCAATGCAAAAAGAATTTTTGAAATCAGGCAATTGGTTGCAGATATATGGTGTCCACAGACGGACGGACAAACCGATAGCATAAGCACGATCTTTTTACAAAAGATGTGCTAATAAAGGCACACACAAAATGCCTAGCTACCACTCAAAACTAGAGCATGAAAAGACTGCCGGCTTTCTTCCTTCCTTGGCTCCCAGCAACAGCGCCTCCTCGCTTTAGTTTTCCCCATGGCAGGACTAGATAAAACAAGAAAGATTACACCGAATTTTCAGGTGTAATTAGCACGTCTTTTAATCCATTCTGATGCAAATTAAATTTATCAAAGCTATTCAAAGTCAATGGAACTGATATGGAAAATAATGGTATCTGACAGAAGAAAGTTGTTGTTCAATCGGGGTTTTTAATCCTTCAGATATTGCTGTAAATGGAATCGCGAGCTTAGGCCTTCTGGTTGCAGACTTGTGAGTTAAGAAAAATATGAATTTATATGAGAAACATTTTGCACCGGAACCAACACAGAAAGAATTTTTCAAATCGGACTCTTAGAAAAAGGGATATCGATAAAAATAAGATGTGACTTTACAACCCCCTGGTGGGAAAACCATGCATTATTTTAGGAAGAAAGAATTTGCATAAGGTTTTTCCATATGAGCGGATTAGTTCAAGAAAAAAAAAAAACACTTTTTAGTCGAGTTTCCAGGAGCCCAGATTTTGCTGCAAATACATCAGAAGCAGAAATTTAACACTTATGTCGCCTGGTGGCCAAACCATTCTTTACCAAACATTAGAAATTATATGAAAAATATTTTCCATCAGGTGTTGTATGCGATACAGAAAGAATTTTTCAAATCGGAGTTTTAGAAGCAGAAATAACGCAAAAAAACGCAATTTACCTATGCGCCTCTAGCGGAAAGTCTATGACTTACTTGAAAATTTTGAATTTATATGAAAAATATTTCGCATCAGAAACACTATCCAACAAAGAAGAAATTTTTTAAATCAGACTCCTAGAAGTAGAGATATTGACAAAAATAAGACATACATCTACACCCCTGGTGTAGAAACCATGCATTATTTTAAGAAGAAAATGTTCCTAAAAGGTTTGTCGACATGAGTAGTATCGGTCCACAAACTACTTTTTTTCAATCGAGATTTTAGCTCATATTTTGCTGGAAATACATCAGAAGCAGAAATTAAGACTTATGCCCCCTGGTGGCCAAACCTTTTTTAAAAAAATTAGAAATTATGTGCAAAGGATTTCCCATCAGGAGCTGTATCCGCTGCAGAAAGAAATTTTCAAATCGGAGATTTAGAAGCAGAGATATAGGGGAAACGCAATTTACCTTTATGCCACCTAGCAAAATGTCTATGAATTACTTGAAAATTTCGAAATTATATGAAAAGCATGTGTCACACCGGAAACTATCTAATAAAGAAGGAATTTTTCAAATTGGACCATTAGAAGCTGAGATATTGACAAAAATAAGATATACGTCTACGCCCCCTGGCGGAGAAACCATGGAATATTTTAAGAAGAAAATACTCCGAAAAGGTTTATCGACGCAAGTGGCATCGGTCCACGAAAGAATTTTTTCAATCGAGATTTTAGAAGCTCAAATTTTATGGCAAATACATCAGAAGCAAAAGTTAACACTTGTGCCCCCTGGTGGCCAAAGTATTCTTTACCAAAAATTAGAAACTATATGCAAAAGATTTTTCATCAGGAGCTGTATCAGCTAAAGAAAATATTTTTGAAATCAGTGTTGTAGAAGAAGAGATATCGGGAAAACGTAATTTACTTTTACGCTCCCTAGCGGAAATCCTATGCGTAATTTGAAAAAGCAACTATTCTTAAAAAACTCTTCGACATAAATGGAATTGAAAGATAAAATATTTTTTTCAATCGGATGTTTAAAGCAAATATGTAGAATAAAATGTATTTTTGAATTCGACATCATCTGCATTTACGCTTTCTAGCGGTGAAATTGTACATCGTAAAAAAAAAAAAAAAACGAAGTAAAGGATCATCATTCGTATATTTCAAGTTTCCCAATGCAAAAGAATTTTCCAAATCGAACTAATAGTTGCAGAGATATAGTGTCTACAGACAGACGGACAAACCGATATCATAAGCACGATCTTTTTTTTACAAAAGACGTGCTAAAAAATTAAGAAAATTATTTTTCCGAATTCTTCACGTAACAGGCTGAAATTTGTACATATACTATAATTGGCTAGGAGATGATGACCTTAAAAATTTCAAATGAACTGGCAAAAGCATTTTTAAATTAGCTGTAAAATGCGGATTACGAATTCTGGGCATGCCAGCCACATGAGATACAGAGCAAATAAAAAAAATTATAGCCCGTTTATAAAGTTTTTAATTGATTTACGCAAAATTTGGAGGGCTCATTCCTATTAGCGATTTATGGAGTTGATCAAAATTTCAGAGATTTTCATAAAAAATCCACGGAGATAAACTTTTCTTATTTTTATTCCACTTGAAAAATCCTTGAGAGAACCTGCTGGCTGCTGTGGGCGGGCTAAGGGGAGAGGTGCAGTGTGTGCGTCACTGCCTCTTGCTTCGTTACGAAGCTAGCTTCTTGCTGCTGCGGTGAGTCGCGTTTACAACTCGTGACCCCACCCACGTGTTGGACAGGGATGGGTGTTTAACAAAACAATTTATTTTTGTTTCAGCATTTCTTTTTTCATCTGACAAAAAATCCCTTAGATATAAAAAACAACAATGCAAAACTATAGCTAAATTGAAAAAAAAAATAAGGGCACACTTGAGGAAAAGGTGAGAATAGTGACAAAATTTTGAAAAAGGTAACAAAAAGTGACAAATTAAAAAAAAGGTGACAAATAGTGAGAAAAGTGAATTGCGCCGAGGTCTGATCATCACAGTAGCAATGAAATTACTGACCCTGTTATCACATATCAAGCTGCAAGGAGATACAGTGTGAGAGAGAGAGAGAAAGAAAGAAAAAAAAAAAAAAGAGGGTGTGTACACGATACTGTTAGTGTATCCTAACAACATAGAAAAGATATGTATCAGAATAACAAAGCAATCCTTAGACACCAGATGTAAAGAACACATGCAAAGTGTCAACCAGGACAAGCAGAATAAAGCACTTGTCAGAGAAGTCGTGCATTACTCAGCCTCTCCTATGTAGAATAATATTAGAATTGCCCCTTATACAAACTTCAAAGAGACTGCCATCAGGGAAACAGTAAAAATCCTGTCCAACAAACTAGCATACATTGTTATATGGTCTCTATGGAACTACTAATGGTTTGGAATACATTGTTAAAGGACGGAAACACATTGCAGCACACCATATAATTACATGATAAAAAATACATGTAATAACTGCTTGTGGTGGGTGTCACCCACATTATTTTCAAAAATTAATCTTTATTTCTTACGTGTTCTAATTCCCTGCATTTTATGTCTACCTACAGCCTTGAAAAAGCATCCCAGTGTAGAGCAAAAGCTTGGCAAATCTATATAGTCTTACGCCAGTCAATAAATGGATTTTACTACACTATAAGCGCTTTTTGATTGGGCTCAAACAATATCTTATCCAAATCCTAAGCAAAGTGATTCCTGCTGAAAAAATGCACAACCTAGGGCATATATGAGCCCAGGACTCTTCATAGAACCTAGGTAAAGCCAACCAAAAAGCAGAGAACCTTGTTATCATTTTCTAAAACTAGGTATCCCAGTGCTATACCTGTACAAAGTAATTAGGTAAAATTAAAATTAAAAGTGATTTAAAAAAACATGATCTTAGCATGTTTTTAAAAAACATGCTAAGATCATGTTTTTACATCACTTTTAGTTTTTTAAAACTATGATCAGATAAACAGTTTTTTTCACAACACAGGGCTGGCTAACTTTTGGTTCTTCCAAGAAGGTGCAGTTTACCACCCCTTCCCTAAAGATGTTGCAGTAGCGTTTTCAGATTACCCCCCTACCCCTTCTGCAAAAATGAACACCCCAGGTAGATTTTTGAAGAACACAATAAAACTGGAAAAATGGAATCAGCTCATGGTGGCATGGAAGAAAAAAAAAAAAAAACTATGAAAACATGCAGTTACAGCAAGATTTCTGCTAAATAAAGAACCAAATAAACAAAGAGTTTAATGTATGTAGGGAAAATTTCATTTTCCTCAACCAAATTATGGCTATAATAATTAA
Organism: Macrothele yani; assembly: GCA_039090855.1. NCBI lineage: Eukaryota > Metazoa > Arthropoda > Arachnida > Araneae > Macrothelidae > Macrothele > Macrothele yani. The sequence goes on from CM077017.1 coordinate 84,382,550, forward strand.
TTACTTCTTATTTCTATTGGAAATTTAACACAGAAAAAAGATGCATAAATAAAAAAACAAATGCTGACTATGAATGAGAAAAGTTTGACAATATCTTCATTAACCAACTACACAGGTGCTAAATTAATTTGTGTTTTGTTTTGGGGTTTAACGACCACTGTGAGCAACTCGATGGTCTATAAGCAGTCGCCTGTCCCTAATTTAGGGCTACTGACTCCTGGGAAGGGAGAGAGTCAATGCCGTAAGACAAACAAAACATCCATGCCTCACCAGGATTCGAACCCGGACCCGTCTCAGATGAATGGTCAGTAGCCAGCGCTTAAACCACTGACCATCGGGGCGGCTAAATCAATTTGATAACACCAGTATTCAATAACTTCACCGTGAATCACAAATGAACAAAAAGTGTAATCTTTACACTTATTCTGAATGTCAACATTAACATTTGCATTAAACTACCTTTTTGAATTAATTTATTGCTATTGCTCTAAGAAAGCAGCAGGTCAGAAATCATTGTGGTACAAGTTCAGTGGTGTAAGTTCCCTACACTCACTCAAGTAGGAATACAAGCATAAGGCTGAGAGCAATCAGACTGGACCGAAAATTTGTTCCATAATAAACATGAAGGGAGGGGCAGGTGTAAAAAAAAAAACAAAAAAAAAAAACCATAGAACCCAACAGTATAAGAACAGCAACTATTGGAATATTCAGATCAACTCTTCCCAAATCAATGCAGTGAGAGCAATTGCGAAGCTGCCTCACTGTATTGCAAAAACCACATCTTTTAAACAGATTGATATAAAGTTGTGAACATGAGCCAGCCAGGGTGGGGTGTATTCGAAGATCATTGCTTATACAGAAATACTATTGTCAGATTAAACATTCTCTATATCCCAACTCTGCAGAATACATAAAACATGAAAAAATAGAGCAATTTTATTACCACTTTCTTGAAAACTGTGAAAAATACTTCTTACTAGATTGCAGATTTTGCCCCACCAAGCCACTAGTAGGGGAGAAGGTGGGAATATGAACCACTTTTTTTTTAGATGAAAAACTCAATTTTAAATGTAATGGTTGCATAAAAATAAGTCAAAAGTGTTAGTACATATATTTCTCATAATGTATGTATAGTTTTTAGGAAAATAAATATCACTGTTTAAATAGCACAAAAATTTTTAAACACATTGCAAAAAGTGGGCCTTGGAAAATAGGGGGGGGGGGTAATATGACACAGCATGAAAATAAAACAAAAAACCTCAAGTGTTTTGATTATAAAGTTATTGATATTACAACAACTTTTTTATTGAATACCGCTTTTAATGTGAAACAATTAACGATACTTTAAAAATGAAAATAAAAGAAATTCCTATAGAAAGTATGAGTCCTTTAGGCTGATGAACAGAAGTTGCAAATAAAAACGTCACTTTTGCATCGACTGCATAAGATGTGAGCCTATTCCTGGCACGCTATACATTGAACCCACAGTTCTCCAGATTTGGACGTACTGAATGTCTCGCAACAAAATATATACTGTGCATCATCTTTGCCAGGTACATCTCCAACAAGTTGACGGTTTGAGCTCTCAGAAGACAGGCACCTTTTCTTTTCATTATCTGGAGAGCTTTCTTCATCTTTCTTTCTTTTAAACACTTTCCGTTTTCCTTTTCGCACGCTCTTAACCTCCTCCTGTTTGTGCCTGTTCGAGCCTGTGCTGGTCTCCGATTGATCCCTTTTCTGCCTTCTAGCACTGGAGGCTGCTTTTTGAGCTTTCTTCTGTGTTGAAGTTTTTAAAACTTTCTTGTATGGAGAGCTAGTCAGGAGAGTTGCTGAAAGTAGCTTGTGACCTCTGTTTGACACCTTCCTTTTTGAGTGTGGAATTGGAGAGATGTCTTCTGGGGAGATTAAGCCTGAAGATGTGGAGGGACCTGGAGACATTGATGGTTGTAATATGGAACACCTAGTTCCATATTCCAACACCTAGTTCCATATTACCACCCATCGCCATTTTCCAAACGACCCAACGAATCTCAACGTAGAAAAATATTTTAAAATAACTAACCCTGCCGTTTCAAAGTTTTATCTTCTGACTAATCGACACACTATAGCTAATATGCTAGATTACCTTACGAAAATTGTTGACCCGGAAGAAAACAACGCACCTCCTCTGTACCATGTACACAACGTGACACTGACACCTCTGGTGGTCTATACGGACCGTAATGGTTATGTTTATTTAAGTTATTGACAGATGGCTACACTTGCTTGAGAAACAAATGCCATTTCATATTACCACCCTGTTTCATATTCCCACCTTCTCTCCTATAAACATGAATGGGGAGAAAATCCCTGGATGAATAAACTACCAACAAATACACGAAAGGCACACATGCATAGTTGTCAGCATATAAACACCATACATTTTACTGTTTTCTATGTAGCACTGCTTTAGAAAACTTGAAAATTACAGTGCTTGGACAGAGAATCAAACCCACATCTCCTAATTTATGTTTGAGCATGCTACCTTCACACCACCCAGAACAACAAAGTTCCAAGCAACTGAAGCTAAGCAAATGTAACTTAGGAATCTGAACAACTCTCTGGATGTGCACTAATTGAAGCAATTTCCGCTTCATCATAGTGTTGACGACCATTTTTCATCTGCATATGGATGGTCAATATATCTACAGTGTTACATATAATAACACTGTAGATACATTGACCTTCATCCGCACATGGATGTAGACACACACACACACACACACAAAGTAATGCAGTATATAGGAATTATCACCACCGTTTCCCTGTTGTAACTACAAAACATTTTCCTCTTAATGGGTAAAAGAGCATTACACTGTGCTTTCAGATAATGGAGCAGAGAAAAGGGCATGAATATTTCACTGTGTGGCACTTGTTATCAGTCCTGCTGCACTGGGGTAGCTAATTGGGGGTCGGGAAATAATGCTGGCCTATGGTTGGCACCTACAGAATAGTTTTACGTGTTTGGAAAGAGAGAGACATCTCTATAATTTCATGTATGAAGAAGATAGATTTTTTCTGGTGCATGCTTATCAAATGTATGATGAGCCAGGAAATGAGCCATGTTTTTCTCCCCCTGGACAGGGATGGAAATTGGCTGTCTGAAATACTATAATTTAACAAACCACCATGCACGCATTGTAAAATTCATATGCCTGGGTTTTTCTTTTATGCTACTTTATTTTCTTCGGGTAGGTAGTGTAAGGAAAAGTTTTTTTTTTTTTTTTAATTGTGCAATTTCAAAAGTTTGCTATTAAGAAGCTGATTATTTGAAAAACATTTTTAATTACACTTTTTTTTTTTTAATCACAAAATTTTTCTTACCAGATAAATTAATAAAAATGACAATACTTCAAATTTCATGGTGGATAGCCTTTTGATTATCAGTGCTTCAGGCAGTTTCATTACCGGGGCAGAGAAACTTGCAATAATTAACTATATTATTTATTATTTAACATTTACTTTCTACATAAGATTTTTTTTAAATACTACTTACAACATTCTAATTGAAATAAAAATTATCAGCACATCATGTAGTTCTGTTAACAGGAAAAAAAAAAAAAATAACGTTATTTATTATTTAACATGTCATTTCTATGAAACAATTCTTATATTTCTTTACAAAATTACTACTTACAAGTGTTCCAATAAAAAAATTCACACAAAATGTACAGAACTATTTGATGTGATGAAAAACGCAAGGCTAACTAATTCCACTACAAATGACGAAATAAGTGCAATTCCACGAAAGAATCTCATGTCCCACTAAAAGAAACAATGCACAACAAATTCAATTGGCAAGTAATTAAAAATATATGTAAATATAAATATATATATATAGTACATAAATAAAACAAAAAAATTACTTTATAAATAAATTATTTAACACAAGAAAATTAGACAAAAAAGGCTAATACCATGAGAAGCGCCGAAGGCAGCTAAACCTCATGTAGTAGCTTATATAGAATGAAAATATTACAGAACAAAAATACAAAATTTCAAAACAAGTAAAAAACTGAAACAGGTTGCCGTCATCAGGAGAGCATCAACCTGTGGGAGTGGCCTTTCTAGTACCAACAAAACGACAAGGCAAGCCAAAATTGTCGGTTGGTCATGCTCCCTAGGCCACAAAACCAAATTCTAATAAAGCACAAAAACTACAAAAATCAAATTTATAAAACTAAAAAAAGAAGAATTAAAATCTTACCGGCAGAACAAAAACCACCATGACAAAGAGTCAAACAAGACTAAACAGAGCACCCACAAGAACCCAAATATATACACTGATAAGAAAGGTGGTCACAGTTAATCAACTACCTGGTAAGCCAAAAAATGTGTGAATTGACAAGATGCAAAACTGTGTATGTAGATAAGATCTTCAGCTATTAGGGACCCACCAAATGGCACTTTATGTTACCTATATATTTAAAATTGTTAGGTCCTAGGTTAATAAAGCATGTCAATGTGTAATTTGAAACTTTTGGACACCGAATTAAAATTCAAAATTAAATGGTTAAAATGATGCCTTAAGAAATTTTTAGGAAAATTGTTAGACTGCAATTTAGAAAGAAGAGCTTTCAGATTTTTTGCAAGTAAGAGCTGTGTAGAGCAAATTTTAGCCATTCTATGAAACTGGGAGATGAGTAGATTGCGATGTATAACTTTTGAAATATTGGATGACCAGTGAGTGTAGTGAATCATATCAAACTCAAAAGAGTTTCTTTTATCAAATAAATTCACCACACCTCTTCCCTCCTCGTCCACCTGAACCTCTAAATCAAGGTAACAAACAGAAGTAGACGATCTGTTGGTTTTTTTCTAGGGTAAGGTCATCAGGATACAAGTCAGTGGCGCAATGCAAAGTCCGGAATGTTAATGACAATAATGTCATCAACATATCTTAGAGCAATCCCAGGTAAAGGATGATTGGCAACATATCTATCCTAAAAAAAATGAAGATAGAGATTAGCCAAACTGCTAGAAAAGCGACTGCCTATCAGGATAACACGAATTTGGAGGGAAAGCCCGTCGCCCACGGTAACAAAATTGTTATTGATACAGAAATCCAGTAGGAAATGCCAATACTGTTCTGTAGTCCCGGGCTCGAACTTCGTATGTATGTTTAGGGCTACCTGCCACAGACCCTTCAATGAAATTGAGGTGAAGGCTTAATGGATAAGGCTTAATATGTGTCCAACTTAAACTTTCTTTTTATTTATGCCATCCCAAAGTTTCATAAGGAACCTGTTTCCTTCCGTTTTATTACTTGTGGACGCAACTGTTATAACAGCAAAGCGGGTGGGTTGCTTCAGAGATACTTGTCCATGGCTCTTCGCAGGTTGGGTTCGACCTGGATTATTGGGAGCAATAACAGAGTCTTGGAGACACTTGGCTCGGTGACTGTCACATCAGTGGATATTTACGATTTTAAAAACCTCTTCACCTCAATTTCATTGAAGGGTCTGTGGCAGGTAGCCCTAAACATACATACGAAGTTCGAGCCCGGGACTACAGAACAGTATTGGCTTTTCCTACTGGATTTCTGTATCAATAACAATTTTGTTACCGTGGGCGATGGGCTTTACCTCCAAACTCGTGGTATCCTGATGGGCAGTCGCTTTTCTAGCAGTTTGGCTAATCTCTATCTACATTTTTTTTTTAGAATAGATATGTTGCCAATCATCCTTTCCCTGGGATTGCTCTAAGATATGTTGATGACATCATTGTCATTACCATTCCGGACTTTTTGCGTTGCGCCACTGACTTGTATCCTGACGACCTTACCCTAGAAAAAACCAACAGATCTTCTACTTGTGTTTGTTACCTCGATTTAGAGGTTCAGGTGGACGAGGAGGGAAGAGGTGTGGTGAATTTATTTGATAAAAGAAACTCTTTTGAGTTTGATATCATTCACTACACTCACTGGTCATCCAATATTTCAAAAGTTATACATTGCAATCTACTCATCTCCCAGTTTCATAGAATGGCTAAAATTTGCTCTACACAGCTCTTACTTGCAAAAAATCTGAAAACTCTTCTTTCTAAATTGTAATCTAACAATTTTCCCAAAAATTTCTTAAGGCATCATTTTAACCATTTAATTTTGAACTTTAATTCGGTGTCCAAAAGTTTCAAATTACACATTGACATGCTTTATTAACCTAGGACCTAACAATTTTAAATATATAGGTAACATAAAGTGCCATTTGGTGGGTCCCTAATAGCTGAAGATCTTATCTACATACACAGTTTTGCATCTTGTCAATTCACACACTTTTTGGCTTACCAGGTAGTTGTTTAACCGTGACCACCTTTCTTATCAGTGTATATATTTGGGTTCTTGTGGGTGCTCTGTTTAGTCTTGTTTGACTCTTTGTCATGGTGGTTTTTGTTCTACCGGTAAGCTTTTAATTCTTCTTTTTTTAGTTTTATAAATTTGATTTTTGCAATTTTTGTGCTTATTAGAATTTGGTTTTGTGGCCTAGGGAGCATGACCAACCGACAATTTTGGCTTGCCTTGTCGTTTTGTTGGTACTAGAAAGGCCACTCCCACAAGTTGATGCTCTCCTGATGACGGCAACCTGTTTCAGTTTTTTACTTGTTTTGAAATTTTGTATTTTTGTTCTGTAATATTTTCTTTCTATATATATCATCATCATCATCGTCAACCATTATCAATCCACTGCTGGACGAAGGTCTCCCCAAGTTTCCTCTACAACAGTCTGTCTTGTGCCAGTCTCCTCCATGTCACCCCTGCATACTTTCGAATTTCATCCACCCATCTCCCATGTGGTCTTCTTCTGGGTCTTTTCCTGTCCCTTGGAATCCAATCTAGAATTTCGGCTGTCCATCGATGATCTGTCCTTCTGGCAGTATGTCCCAGCCCATTGCCATTTCAGGGATTTAACTCTGATCATGATGTCTTCCACTCTTGTCATTTTTCGGATCCACGAGTTCCTCTTCTTATCTCTCCTGGTTACACCAAGCATGCACCTCTCCATGCTTCTTTGAGTTGTCCGCAGCCTTTGTATGTCTCTTTTAGTTAAGGTCCACGTCTCTGCACCATACGTAAGCACTATATATATATATATATATGGGATGTAAGGTCAGGTGATGCGTAACATCACAGCCTCTCCTTGACAAATGTCAACCCCGCCTTCTCGTGGTGCATCCTGTTCCCACTAAAGGGGCTCTGACGACCGCCAATAGCGGTATAACTATACCATCGGGATTAGAGGAAATTCTATCCCACACTCACCAACCCGCTTGGCCAGCGTGGTGAGTTATGGCCAAACCCCTCCAAAATGATTCCACAACTTAAATCTTGGCCCTCAGTCTCCGGCAGCTGGAATGTACCTGGCCAAGGCAGCGGCCAGTGCGACATGAAGGCAGAGGGTGCTAAGAATCCCCGGAGGACCGGACTAGGCTGCCATCTGATGCTGACCTTGGCTACGTACAATGGACGCTCCCTATCTTCTGATTCAAGGCTTCTTGAATTGGAAGAGGAACTACAAAGGATCAACTGGGACATCGTTGGGCTAAGTGAGGTAAGGAGAAAAGGAGAAGATCTCATCGAACTGAAAAGTGGACATCTCTTCTACTATCGTGGGACAGATACTGGCAGAACTAGTGGTGTTGGATTTATAATAAACAAGAAACTGAAGGATAAAGTTGTAGAAGTTGAAAGTTCCTCTGACAGAGCTGCACGACTTGTTATCCAACTCTCGAAAAGATACCAGGCTCAGATTATTCAAACTTATGCACCCACCACAAGTCATCCTGAAGAAGAAATTGAAGAATTTTATGAGGAAATTTGTCATCTAAATAATAAAAGTAAGCTGCACTTGAAAATAATTATGGGAGATTTCAATGCAAAAATAGGGCAACGGCAACAAAATGAAACTTCAGTAGGTAAATTCGGTCACGGCAACAGAAACCAGCGTGGAAATACTCTCGTTGAGTTTGCAGAGGCAGAAGGGTTTTTCATCTTGAACTCCTTCTTCAAGAAAAAGCCACACAGGAAATGGACATGGAGACATCCAAACGGGACAAGTGAAATTGATTTTATTATGTGTAACAAAAAATTCGTCATAGAAGACTGCAGTGTGCTAAACAAGTTCAACACAGGTAGTGACCATAGATTGGTGAGATGTAAGATGCACCTCAACACTAAACTTGAACGTGGCAAGCTCATAAGACAAACAAAATCTATTGACATAACCAACCTTAAAAAACACCATAATACCTTCAAGTTGGAACTGAAGAACAGGTTCTCTGCTTTAGAAGGCCTAACATCAGAAGAAGTGGACATCTCTGAAGTTAACAGAAAAGTAACCAAAGCTCTTATGGAAACAGCAACAAAATTAGCTGGGTCTAAGAACAAGTTGCATGTAAACAAATTATCAGGAAAAACGAAAATGTTGATGCAAAAAGAAGAGAGATGAGAACAACTAAAGAAGATGTGACTTCCAAAGTGGAATATATAGAGCTATGCAAGACAGTAAGAAAAAGTACCACTGAAGACGTAAGAAAATTCAACTGTGAACTAGTGAGGAAAGCAATTGAAAACAACCAAAGCCTAAAGATAGCAAAGGGACACCTCAGTAAGGGAAGAAAACAGATTATGGCACTGAGAAAAGAAGATGGTTCTGTAACAAGAAATAGAGGCGAAATTTTGACAAGAGTGAAAGATTTCTACTCCAAATTATATGAAAGGGATGATACATGCACTCCAGACATCATGAAAGATACCAGTACCAGAGTTCCTCCAGTCCTTCCAGCAGAAGTTGCACATGCAATCAAGAACATGAAGCGGGGAAAAGCTCCAGGAGAAGATGGAATTACTGTAGACATCATACAAGAAGCAAGTGGAGAAATTGAAACAGTACTCGCCCAAATTTTCACTCGATGCCTTAATGAAGGAAAGATTCCTGAGGATTGGAACACCGCTACAATGATCCTGCTACATAAGAAAGGTGACATTGAGGATCTCGGAAACTACAGACCTATCAGCCTCCTATCAGTAGTTTATAAAATCTTCACTAAAGTTCTTTCACACCGCTTGAAGGTAACACTGGACATGGCTCAACCGAGAGAACAAGCTGGATTCAGGAGTGGCTACAGCACAATAGATCATATCCACGTGCTGAGAGAACTAATTGAAAGAGCGAGGGAATATGAACTTCCATTGTGCATGGCTTTTATCGATTATGAAAAAGCCTTTGATTCGGTGAAACCATCAGCAGTTACAATGGCTCTGAAAACCTGCGGTATTGAAGATGCATACATTAATATTATTAATAACATCTATGAAAATGCAAGTGCAAAGATTAGGCTGTTTGAAAATACAACGCACGTAAAAATTGGAAAGGGAGTGAGACAAGGTGACACCATATCTCCGAAGCTCTTTAATGCCACATTGGAAAGTGTCTTTCAATCACTGAACTGGGAAAACAAAGGGATAAAGATTAATGGAGATTATCTAACCCACCTTCGTTTTGCTGATGATGTAGTCATTTTTGCAACTACCCCATCAGAGCTGCAGAGTATGATCCAGGAACTTGCTGACAAGAGTAAAGAAGTGGGATTAAAAATGAACTTTCAGAAGACAAAAGTGATGTTCAATGCTTTTACGAGAAATGAAGATTTATCGATTGATGGAGAAAAGCTGGAGATAACAGACACGTACGTTTATCTTGGACAGCAGATATCAAGTGAGGGTCACATTGATGAAGAAATTAATCGGCGTACAAAACTTGCCTGGAGAGCTTTTGGAAGAAACGGCATAATTTTCAAGAGCAATATGCCATTATGTCTTAAAAGAAAAGTGTTTGATCAATGCATCCTTCCAGTGCTTACATATGGTGCAGAGACGTGGACCTTAACTAAAAGAGACATACAAAGGCTGCAGACAACTCAAAGAAGCATGGAGAGGTGCATACTTGGTGTAACCAGGAGAGATAAGAAGAGGAACTCGTGGATCCGAAAAATGACAAGAGTGGAAGACATCATGATCAGAGTTAAATCTCTGAAATGGCAATGGGCTGGACATACTGCCATAAGGACAGATCATCGATGGACAGCCGAAATTTTAGATTGGATTCCAAGGGACAGGAAAAGACCCAGAAGAAGACCACATGGGAGATGGGTGGATGAAATTCGAAAGTATGCAGGGGTGACATGGAGGAGACTGGCACAAGACAGACCGTTGTGGAGGAAACTTGGGGAGACCTTCGTCCAGCAGTGGATTGATAATGGTTGACAATGATGATGATGATGATGATATATATATATATATCTTTTTTCAGTTTTTCTGAATCAGTTGCTCCAGCTTTCAGATTTGTGATGATTTTTGTATATCATCATCATTGTCAACCATTATCAGTCCACTGCTGGACGAAGGTCTCCCCAAGTTTCTTCCACAATGGTTTGCTTTGTGCCAGTCTCCTCCATGTTACTCCCGCATACTTTCAGATTTTATCCACCCATCTCCCATGTGGTCTTCTGGGTCTTTTTCCTGTCCCTTGGAAACCAGTTTAAAATTTCGGCTGTCCATCGATGGTCGGTCCTTCTGGCAATATGTTTAGCCCATTGCCATTTCAGGGATTTAACTCTGATCATGTCTTCCACTCTTGTCATTTTTCTGATCCACGAGTTCCTCTTCTTATCTCTCCTGGTTACACCAAGTATGCACCTCTCCACCCTTTTTTGAGTTGTCAGCAGTCTTTGCATGTTTCTTTTGGTCAAGGTCCACGTCTCTACACCATATGTAAGCACTGGAAGGATGCATTGATCAAACACTTTTCTTTTAAGACATAATGGCATATCACTCTTGAAAATCGTGCTGTTTCTTCCAAAAGCCCTCCAGGCAAGTTTTATAAGCCGATTAATTTCTTCATCAATGTCACCCTCACTTGATATCTGCTGTCCAAGAAAAACGTATGTATCTGTTATCTCCAGCTTTCCCCCATCAATCGATAAATCTTTATTTTTTGTAAAAGCATTGTACATCACTTTTGTCTTCTGAAAGTTCATTTTTAATCCCACTTCTTTACTCTTGTCAGCAAGTTCCTGGATCATACTCTGCAGCTCTGATGGGGTAGTTGCAAAAATGACTACATTATCAGCTAAACGAAAGGTGAGTTAGATAATCTCCATTAATCTTTGTTCCTTTGTTTTCCCAGTTCAGTGATTGAAAGACATTTTCCAATGTGGCATTAAAGAGTATGGGAGATATAGTGTAATCCTTGTCTCACTCCCTTTCCAATTTTCATAGGTGCTGTATTCTCAAATAGCCGAATCTTTGCACTTGCATTTTCATAGATGTTAATTAATAATATTAATGCATGCATCTTCAATACTGCAGGATTTCAAAGCCATTGTAACTGCTGATGGTTTCACCGAATCAAAGATCTTTTCCAAACCAATAAAAGCCATGCATAATGGAAGTTCATATTCCTTCGCTTTTCAATTAGTTCTCTCAGTACATGAATATGATCTATAGTGCGGTAGCCACTCCTGAATCCAGCTTGTTCTCTCGGTTGAGCCATGTCCAGTGTTATTTTCAAGCGGTGTGAAAGAACTTTAGTGAAGATTTAATAAACCACAGCTGATGGGCCTGCAGTTCCTGACATCCTCAATGTCACCTTTTTTACGTAGCAGGTTCATTGCAGCATTGTTCTAATCCTCAGCAATCTTCCCTTCATTACGGCATCGAGTAAAAACTCTCCACTTGCTTCTTGTATGATGTATATGGTAATTCCATCTTCTCCTGGAGCTTTTCCTTGTTTCATATTCTTAATTGCATGTATTCAACTTCTGCTGGGAGGACTGGAAGAACTCTGGTACCTTTCGTAATGTCTGGAGTACATGTATCATTCCATTCATATAGTTTTGAGTAGAAATCTTTCACTTGTCAAATTTTTGACTCTATTTCTTGTTACAGAACCATTTTTTTTTCTCAGTGCCATAATCTGTTTCCTTCCCTTATTGAGATGTCCCTTTGCTCTCTTCAGGCTTTGGTTGTTTTCAATTGCTTTCCTCACTAGTTCACAGTTGAATTTCCTTACGTCTTCGGCGATTCTTTTTCATACTATCTTGCATAGCTCTATATATTCCACTTTGGAAGTCACATCTCCTTTACTTGTCCACATCTCTCTTCTTTTTTGCATCAGAATTTTGGTTTTTCCTGATAATTTGTTCATATGCAACTTGTTCTTAGTACCAGCTAATTTTGTTGCTGTTTCCATAGAGCTTTGGCTAGTTTTCTGTTGACTTCAGAGATGTCCACTTCTTCCGACGTTAGACCTTCTAGAGCGGAGAATCTGTTCCTCAGTTTCCAATTTGAAGGTATTATGATGTTTTTTAAGGTTGGTCATGTCAATACATTTTGCTTGTTTTGTGAGCTTACCACGCTTGAGTTTAGCATTGAGGTGCATCTTACATCTTACTATTCTATGGTCAGTACATGTGTTGAACTTGTTGAGAACACTGCAGTCTTCCATGACAAATTTCTTAATTATTATATTTGCACTTTTAAGGTATTAACCTCTTGCAAAGTGCGCATAGTTTACGTGCAATTCATAAATGAAAAACCATGAGGAATAACCACTCACCATAAAGATCATGGTAACCTCCAATGGACCAAACACTTCCAACACGTCATTCATCGTGATGTAACTGGGCTTCCACAGGTTTACAGACCCCTTGCTTACGCTTCTTATTTTCGGGTGTGAAACATCATTTTTTTCCTTTGCCTTATAGTATGTTACTATAATGCTTGTCAATTCGATAAAAATCATACATACAACTCATTCATACAATTCAAGTAAAAACTATGTACATAAACCTTACATTCACAGGTGATTAAACCTTAGTCAACTCTAATTATGGAACTCCTCCTTCTGTTTCACAACCTCTGCTACTCCCACTGCAATTGTCACACCCATTCAGCCCCGCACATCCAATCCTCTAGTACTTTCGACAGGTCCCTGTCATCTTCAGGAGGCAGGTGTGTCTCATCCGCCCACCGCAGCTCAAGTGAGCAGAGCCATCGAGGCATGGGCTCCAGTCGCTATCTCTGAATCGTTGTGTCTCTGGCGCCATCTATTGTCCCTGCTGCTCTTTTTTCTCTCTTTCTTTTTACGCTGCTGTTCAATTTTTATTAGGGCTTTCCATTGTTCGTTTAGGTTATTTGGCTCATTGTACATATATGAAAATAACATTTTTAAGTTTAACAACAAGATGTACAAACAAAATCATGGTGGACCTATGGGGTCACCACTGTCAACTTTATTTGCTGAAATTATAATGAGTGACATTGAGGAAAAAATAATAAGTAAACTCGAGGATCCACCACTGATATACTGCAGATATGTTGATGACATTTTTCTGTTATCCAGGCTAAAAAATGATGAACTTGAGGACTTGACAAAAAAGTATAGTGAAATTTATCCATCTATAGAACTGACAGTAGAACAAGAACATGACAATACTTTGGCATTTTTGGACGTTTTGATTATTAAAACAGAGGAGAGTTTACAATTCAGAGTGCATAGAAAATCTTCATATATCCCAGTACTTATACCATTTCAGTCATCACATCCATTAACACATAAAAGAAATAGTGTTAAAACACTAATTAAAAGAAGTTTAACACATTCATCAATTGAACAGTATAGAAAGGAAGAAATTGAATATATTGAAAAAATTGCATATGCTTTTGGATACCCTAAACAGGTATTAAAAAAATGGATTTATGAAGTAACTCAAGGTTACAATAAGGTCAAGACTGATAAAAAAACTTGTAAAATATGTGGGAGCAATACCATATATAGAAAATGTTTCAGCAGAAATTAATAAAGTTTGTGGCAAGTATGGCATACAGGTAGGAAATCAGGTACTTACTGTAAAAAATTTAGTGATTAAAAATGAAAAAATTAGCCAATTAGATAGAGCAGGAATTTATGAAATCCCAATAAACCAGCAACCACCTGTGTCATATATAGGCAGCACCAAGAATAAATTAAAGTATAGATTGAACCAGCATATTAATAATTGGAATAAAAAAGAGGCTAAGACAGCATTGACCCAATACTGTATGGAAAATCAAAAATGTCCAAGGTTTGAAGATATTAAAATTATTAAGAGCTGTAAAAACGAAAAGCAGTTAAGAATTGCAGAATCAGTGTTAATTGAAAAAAACAGATCAAGATTATGCAACATTAATGAGCCAAATAACCTAAACGAACAATGGAAAGCCCTAATAAAAATTGAACAGCAGCGTAAAAAGAAAGAGAGAAAAAAGAGCAGCAGGGACAATAGATGGCGCCAGAGACACAACGATTCAGAGATAGCGACTGGAGCCCATGCCTCGATGGCTCTGCTCACTTGAGCTGCGGTGGGCGGATGAGACACACCTGCCTCCTGAAGATGACAGGGACCTGTCGAAAGTACTAGAGGATTGGATGTGCGGGGCTGAATGGGTGTGACAATTGCAGTGGGAGTAGCAGAGGTTGTGAAACAGAAGGAGGAGTTCCATAATTAGAGTTGACTAAGGTTTAATCACCTGTGAATGTAAGGTTTATGTACATAGTTTTTACTTGAATTGTATGAATGAGTTGTATGTATGATTTTTATCGAATTGACAAGCATTATAGTAACATACTATAAGGCAAAGGAAAAAAATGATGTTTCACACCCGAAAATAAGAAGCGTAAGCAAGGGGTCTGTAAACCTGTGGAAGCCCAGTTACATCACGATGAATGACGTGTTGGAAGTGTTTGGTCCATTGGAGGTTACCATGATCTTTATGGTGAGTGGTTATTCCTCATGGTTTTTTCATTGACAAATTTCTTGTTACACATAATAAAATAAATTTCACTTGTCAATCCATTGGGATGCCTCCATGTCCATTTGTTTTGCGGCTTTTTCTTGAAAAAGGAGTTCAAGATGAAAAACCCTTCTACCTCTGCAAACTCTATGAGAGTATTTTCACGCTGGTTTCTGTTGCAGTGACTGAATTTACTTACTGAAGTTTCATTCTGTTGCTATTGTCCTATTTCCGCATTGAAATCTCCCATAATGATCTTCAAGTGCTGCTTGCCTTTATTATTTAGATGACGAATTTCCTCATAAAATTCTTCAATTTCTTCTTCACGATGACTTGTGGTGAGTGCATAAGCTTGAATAATCTGAGCCTGGTATCTTCTTGAGAGTTGGATAACGAGTCGTGCAGCTCTGCCAGAGGAACTTTCAACTTTATCCTTCAGTTTCTTGTATATTTATAAATCCAACACCACTAGTTCTGCCAGTATCTGTCCCACAATAGTAGAAGAGATGTCCACTTTTCAGTTCAATGAGATCTCCTTTTCTCCTTACCTCACTTAGCCCGATGATGCCCCACTTGATCCTTTTTATAGTTCCTCTTCTAATTCAAGGAGCCTTGAATCAGAAGATAGGGAGCATCCATTGAAAGTAGCCAAGGTCAGTATCAGATGGCAGCCTAGTCCGGTCCTTCGGTGATTCTTAGCACCCTCTGCATTCATGTCGCTCTGGCCGCTGCCTTGGCCAGGTATATTCCAGCTGCCGGAGACTGAGGGCCAAGATTTAAGTTGTGGACTCATTTTGGAGGGGTTTGGCAATAATTCACCAAGCGGGTTGGTGAGTGTGGGCTAGCATTTCCTCTACTAATTCCAATGGTATAGTTATAATATACCACTATTGGCGGTCATCAGAGCCCCTTTAAAGAGAACAGGATGCACCATGAGAAAGTGGGGTTGACATTTGTCAAGGAGAGGCTGTGGTATGTTGGGCTTTACCTTTCATGTGTACCCACCCTCAAAGCCACTTCACCTATTTCAGAAATGTCCAGCTTTTTTCTGCATAGCTGACAATATGCTTTGTGAGGCTATTTTTCCACTGGAGATATCCACATGTTATATATAGTGGATGGTCACACCATACAACACTAAAGGAACATTTTCCCGGCATGGCTTTAAGTTAAGTTTGATACGAAACTCTAACTTACTTCAGAAATAACATGATCATGTACACATAGCAACAGCAGCAGATGAAAACTAAAAAAGTAAGAGTTACTGGATATGCCATGCAGAGACGGCCAAAGTTTTTACTAACTGGTTGTGGTTAGGCACCATCTGGGACCATGCAAGTTTGCCATGAGTCACTGACTGTGAGCTCATCCTGCTCCGTGCTCTCCCACCGGCTTTCTGCCAATGTTGCACGCCATCATCATCAACATAGCCAGCCACCAGTAGAAGTTGTATGCATTACATTGTAAATTCTGCATTTCGTGCAGGCAGTTAGGGGGAAAAATGTACCGTACATACTCGCGTATAAGTCGAGAAATTTGGGACAAAATGAGAGCTTCAAAGTAAATGGGTCGACTTATACGCGGGGTCTAAAAAAATCGTAAGTCCAAAAGTTCTTCCTGTGAGGCAAAAGGCAATCCATCCCAAAAGAAATAAAAATGCCGATGCGGTATTAATTACGAAATCGCAACCCTCCGAAAGAAAAAAAAATAAAGAAAGAAAGAAAAAACACTGATGTGGTAGAATTATGAAATCGCGACCCTCCGAATTTCTCTGCGCTTTGAAAAGTCTCCTCTCTCCTGGCTTTGCGTATCCACAGCGCAGTCACAGCCGCGCATAGAAAGCTCCGCCCTTCCGACTACCAGTTGATTGCGCTGACCTTCGACGTAACTGAGCCATGCGACAGCCAGTGTTAGGTGTTGCTTGTTCTTAATCACACATGTTTTTCTTGTTCTTAATCGCACGTGTCTCGCTTCTCCTATTATGGGTGACACGGATTGTGCAAAGAAACGGATGTCCTATAACGCAGGATTCAAGTTGAAAGTGGTTTCTTTTGCAGAAAATACTAACAACTGTGCTGCTTCATGTCAATTTGGCATTAACAAAAAAGTGATTCGAGATTGGCGTAAAAAAACCGGACTTGGTGAAAAGCGCAAAAGGCGCTGCACCGTGGAACAACATCTTTCCCAGAGCTGGAAAGTGTCTTGAATGATTGGATTGTGGGCTGCAGACAAAATGGTTACATTGTAACGCGAACTGGTATACGTTTGCAAGCAATGAAGCTCGCAAAAGATGAAAAGTTTGCAGCCGCAAATAACACTTTTT
Organism: Macrothele yani; assembly: GCA_039090855.1. Classification (NCBI taxonomy): domain Eukaryota; kingdom Metazoa; phylum Arthropoda; class Arachnida; order Araneae; family Macrothelidae; genus Macrothele; species Macrothele yani. The sequence goes on from CM077017.1 coordinate 84,399,742, forward strand.
GTGCCCAACCAGGTTGGTGCACAAGGTTCATGAACCGCTATGGGTTGTGTCTACGCCAGCGCACCAAAATTGCACAAAAGTTACCTCGTGACCTCGAAGCAAAGGTAATGGAATTTCAAAAGAGAAAAGAGACTGTTTTTGAACTTTTCCAAATAGGGAACATGGATATAACCGCCATGTGTTTCGACCTTCCTGGAAATAAGACAGTGAACCAAAAGGGCGAAAAAAATATCTTGATCAAAACGACAGGCCACGAAAAATCCAGTTTCGCGGTTGTTCTTTCCTGTTTGGTCGACGGCAGTAAGCTACCTCCGGTAATTATTTTCAAACGCAAAACTCTGCCGAAAAGCGTTGTCTTTCCGCCTGGTGTGCTCGTTCGTGCCCATGAAAAAGGATGGATGAACGAATCCGGAACAATTGACTGGTTAAAGAATGTGTAGAACAAAAGGACAGGTGCACTTTTGAGGAAACCTTCTCTTTTGGTGTGGGATATGTTTGTTGCACACCGTTGTGCAGAAGTGAAAAAAACTGCAGAAAATTCAAAAACAACTCTTGCTGTCATCCCAGGTGGGTTGACATCTGTTCTTCAACCACTAGATGTCTACCTTAATAAGCCCTTCAAGAACAATGTGCGGAGGTATTGGGCAGATTGGATAAGTTCCGATTTGCTGACTGAAACCAAGGGCGGAAATCTAAAGAAGCCGGATATCGTTTTGATTGCGCGATGGGTCAAGGATGCTTGGGATGCGACACCTGCGGAAATGGTTGTGAAATCATTCAAGAAATGTTGCATTAGTAACAAACTTGATGGCACAGAGGATGATGAGATTTTTATGAGTGATAATGGTTGGTTGGTTGGTGGATTTTATTGGCGCAAGGGCCAGGTTTGGCCAAAGAGCGCCAGACAAAGAACTATCAGCCACAGATTTTTAAAAACGTGGAAAATGAGTAAAAGCAGACAGGCTTGGTAAAAGTTGAAAAAGAGTATGAAGAAAGCAGTGAAGAAAAGGTAGTTAATGAAGTTTATTAAAAGTCATATATTTACTAATGGAAAAGGACGAACCGTCACTCTCCTCCCCCACACTCCTCTGCAATGCTGGCAGAGGGCGGGGACGAACTGTCACTTTCCTCCCCCCATGTTCCTCTGCAATGCTGGTTGAGGCTGGGGACGAACTGTCACTCTCCTCCCCCCATGTTCCTCTATAATGTCGGTTGAGGGCGGGGACCTCGCAGAGGCCGAGACAGTTGAATGGACACTGCACACCTTTGCGGATTGAGGGCCGGGTCTTCCGCACGTGCAGGCTGTCTGCTGGGAACCGGAAGAGGCGGGCGTCTGCAAAAGAGAAGGCGCAGACTCAGCTGGTCGAATAAGCTGGAGCTCGGTGAAATCCACCTGAGTCGCTTGTTCAACTGTAGATCGCTTGGCAAGTGCGGCGAGAGCTACAGGGCGCGGAACAAAGGGCTGCACGGGTTGCAGCAGAGACTGAACCACTGCGGCAAAAGTACGCTGTCGGGTGGTTGGTATACCCAATTTGGCCTTGGCAGCAGGGTACGAGAGGCCTTCCAGGGTCTTGAGGCGCTGGATCGCCATCTCGTCCTTCCATTTCATACAGGTGCGGGAGTAAGCTGCATGGGCCTCACCACAGTTAACACAGGAGGCCGCAGAAGTGCAACCTTCCCCGTCATGTTCACTGGAGCCACAATTAGCGCAACGAGCGGAACTCTTACAAAAACGTTGGGAATGCCCGTACCTCTGGCACCTGAAACAGCGCAGAGGACTGGGAATGTACGGGCGAACTCCACAGACCAAGTAGCCAGCCTTGATTTCGACCGGAACTTTCGGGGAGTTAAAAGTCAAGATAACATTTTTAGATTTAATCAAAGAGCCATCACGCCGGAACATCATACGACGTGCAGCAATAACACCTTGATCTGCAAGTTCAGTCACCAATTCTTCTTCACTGCATGGCAAGAGATCAAACTCCGAAATAACACCCAGAGAGGTGTTAAGAAACGGGTGAGGTGTCACTTTAACAGGAATGCCTTGAAGACTAGAAAGGTGCAGAAAAGTGTTACTCTGAGAAACACTGCAAGTTTGGACAAGCAGGTCCCCAGAGCGAAGCTTCCTCACAGACTTCAAGGGGCCAACCGCAGCGTCCAAAGCTTTAGAAATGAAAAATGGAGATCTGGTGGACAGTCTCTCATTCGGATCGATGGATTCCACAAGTAAGTGTGTAGCATGCGTAGTCACAGCAATCGAGGGTAGACGACGCTTCGGAGCGACTGGTACAGCAGCCGAAGAAGAGGTTCCACATTCTTGGTCAAGGTCTAAAGACCGTTTAAGGGTATGAGACTTGGTAGGTTGAGAAGACGAAGGAGAGTCGTTGTCAACGATCATTTGCTCAGGTGACTTGAATTTGGAGCGTTTGGTTTTGGGTTTACCCATGGAAAAAAGGAGAAAGATTCGTCTGCAGACTACTCCACCCACCACAGAGCCCTACAAGGGAGAACTGGAGGTCTGCAAGCCAAGAAAATGACGCTGGACACAGTTCTGGAGCTTATACGTTGCAGATATAGTCCGTTGGCTGTGATCACACGCACTCGGCGGACACTTCGGCCTCCGGGTACCGTCATGCCAACGCCTTTGGCATGATCCCACAGCCCCCGGGCTCACCCTGCCGTGCTATACGACAAAAAAGCCGCTAAAGCCCTGCACACAACTTGGTACAAGACTTCTGACTAGAGGTGGGTTAGTCTCTAGCCTCCCGTTTACAGCGAAGCCGGGGTCGAAGAGGAGTGTTGGTACACAGGAGGCACTTATCCGGTCTCCTGCGACCTCAGCCGCCAGACATCCCATTTCCGCCTCACGGGTCTCCGCACGCGGCAAACATGCAGGTAGGTCTAGCACCCAAACCAGCTAAAAGGAAAAAAAGAAATCTAAAGAAGACAAATCCTGGCAGGGAACCTAAACGGAATCTCAGCAACCTACGAACTGAGCGGTTAATATAAATCAGTTAGTGGTGGAGGGCAACAAAACCACAAGACCGGGGTGTTAGTACATAACGTGGTAGCGATTAGGTAGAGAATACCACACAGGCAACTAGCCAGTGGAGAAAATAAATAAAAAACGAAAAAGCGAGACACAAGACCAGCTCGGGATCGTGGGGCCGCGACTCCCCAACAGCTGGATGAACAGCCGTCCCTGCAAACACCAACAGCAAAGCGGTGGCATGACATCGGATGTTGACCAGTCACAAGGTCAGCTCGGGCCGTGGGGGCGCCGCTCCCCAAATAACTGGAAAACCAGTTATCCCCGTGCGGGGTGAGTGATAATGACAGCGATTCTTATGGCACAGGCATAGGTGGGAATACTGATGTTTACGATGACGCTCCGATGACTGAGAAAGACTTTTTTGAACTGTTTGGCGAGTCTGACTCTGAATCGGATTTTGAAGGGTTCCAATGAAGTTTTTGGGTATGCAAATTAAATTTAGTATTATATATATAATTTTTTTCGTTTTCAAATGTTTTTGAATAAATTCATTGAAAATTTTTTTTTCTCATTCCGGGATCAACTTATACGCGAGTTTACGACTTCTTACGATTTTTTCCTCTGAAAGTGGGGGTCGACTTATACGCGAGTATATACGGTACTTTTTAAGCACCTTGGGGAATTTCTGGCATAATTAAGAAATTTTAAGCATTCTAAAAAAAAAAAAAAAAAAATTAAGGACTTTTAAGGATTTATAAGGACCATAGGAACCCTGCACAGCCATTCTGCTTCCTTTGTGAGAAAAGTACCTGCATTCTACATACATGAAACAGGCCAAGGAATAAAAAAGCTGAACTTTTTAAACCAGAAGAAAAATTAGAACGAATGGCATGTGAAATAAAGAAAATGTGAAAATAAAGCAGCGTGACCAAGATAGAACTGTTCACTGTAATTTATTTATGTGAATATTAAACTGGAGCACATCACCTGCATTCACAATATAAAATTACTGAAATTAAAACAAAATAAAATTGTTTCGAAGCACATTAATTCAAACACAATTTTTAGGGGGGTTGGATGGAATTGCTAGAAGAACATTAGTTCAATTTTTCTCTTGAGTTGCTTTTTTCACAGCAAGTTCCATGGCCACATTTGTCTTTTGTTGATTCTACAGCTGCATAGCAATTTTTGCTTAGCTTTTCTTTCTGTTGATATCATTCATTCCCTTCCCATTTCTTCATTGTCATTTTTCTTCTTCCCCTTCCATTTATTCCCCGAGATGACAATAATTAATCCATCATGCTAAAAGAACTTTCAGTCTGAGGCCCATGAATGCATAATATCAAAGCTTTCACTTCTTTAGATATATGGAATAACTTTCAGAATATGAACACTTTTGAACACCATGCATCAATTCTAACAAATTTTCAAACTTAGTCACTTTCTGTTTTTGGAAAATGTCCCTTTATTAAGCTTAAATGCAGACATTTATAGGGGAAAGTACCATATTTTCGCACGTATAGTCAGCGGACTAACTGTGATTTTTTTTTTCTTTTAGAAATAACGTATCATTAAAAAAAAAAGTGCTTTGAGCTAGCTGCCTGTCCTCCTTAAAGGACTGCCATTTGTAATGTAACAGCTTAGTATGGTCCCCATCTCCTCCACACACACTAACCTTCCCCTCCTCAGCATACTGGCACATGTTTAACACCCTGCTTTAGGGAATTAAGATTAGGAGTCCCTGACATTCATGATGAGCGTGATCTAAGTCTTTTGTTGAAATGCAAGATTTCCAGCCAATTTGTCAAACAGGGAGAGATAACGTAAGCACTAAGACCAACCTTATTCTGTTATTCACCTGTGTTCAGTTGGCTACTTGAAAAAATATCTTTCTATCAATTTGTACATGTATTGTACAAATTAAATTTGTAATTTAGAACTGTATGCTGTTTTTATTGGCTAAATTCTAAAGACAGATACGGTACTGTATGTTTTGCCAAAGTCTTTGCCATCCAAAGTCTTTGCCAGTACGCAGCATTTTTACCAGCATTTACGGATTAAAGGTTGGTGAAATGGAAGAGAAAAACGGGTAAGCCACAAATTTAAGTTACTTATTTTGTTTAAAGTTTGGAAGTGCGGACTATCTGGGAAATTTTGTCGTTTTCAATACGTACTTTCTTCCCTGCGGATTATCTGCGGGGAGGACTATGCGCACGAAAATACGGTAATATTTAACATAGGATAGTGAGAACATTGTGCGAGAAAAAAAATATGATTACGGGAGAAATCTTCAGTGTGTCTAACTTCCGTTTTTGAAAGTTCTGAAGGACGGAATTCCATTCTAAAATGGAAAACAAATCCCCCTCCCCACCATTCCCTCCAAAATTTTTCTGTTCAGTTGTGCATTGATCTCCAGCATGCCTACAATGATAACGGAAATGGTGAAATTCTTTGAATCCACGGAAGAATGTCATGCATGAATACTACAGGGAAATCTTTGCGCCATCTTAACTTCTGTTTTCGGAAATCTTTGCCCACAGCTTCGTGCTAAAATACAAAAATTTATGCAATAAAATGATATTTAACAACAATACTGGACACAGGCAACATTGTGGTATAAAAGAAATTACCAATACGGAAAAAAGTTTCACTCTGTTTAACTTCCATTTTTGAAAGTTTTGAAAGATGAAATACCATCTTCAGATGGAAAACGACCCATCCCTAACCCAAAAAAAATTATCTTCAGTTCTGCATCAGTCTCAAGAATGATCCAAATGATGACAAAAAGAGCGGCATTCCATGAATCTGCAGAAGAATCTCATGTACAATTTCTATTCTTTGGATGCTTTGGCAAGGGTTGCCAAGTTTCTCTTGGCCTTGTTGGCTGGACGATTCAGTTGCCATTCAGTGTTTGGAGCCAACAGTTCCTCATTACATCTCACACTCGGCATAAATCAGCTACATTTACCATTGATTGGTACCATAATCAGTGTACCCACCATCAAGAATCACAAATCAGATGAGTGATGTTTGTTTATATGCCATAATTCATATGATGCATTATCTAGGACTTTGGTTTATGAACACAGATTATTGATAAGAAGAACAGCCAACAAGTATATAGTAGCTACATACAACCATATGTTGGCTGGCTGAGATGAAGGCAAAGGCTCAATAAAGTGTTCTATTTATAAGGAGTTCTTCAGTATAGCAGTGTTTCCCAGCCAGGAACTTTCCACACAGTATACCTTTTGCAGATCAATAGCTTTAAATCTGACTCAGTTCTTATTAAGTCTATGGGATTATCTGTTAAAAAGTTCTTTATTCTTTTTTTCAATTTCCAATATACCTTTTATGAAAAGATAAGCTTACCTGCGACTGGTTCATTAAGCTCCATTTGTGGGAATTTACTGTACGTGGGGTTTCTGAAGAACACAACCCTTGCATACATGGAAGGTTGAGTGTATCAGACAAAACAATGTGCCATACAAACTTTTGTTGATTTGCTCACCAGTAGTTTATACATAAATCTATCAATCAGAAAAACTGGAAAAGAAAACTTTACAAGATACAAAAAAGAGGAGCTGAACTGTTATTAGCTAACCTATTTTATCTGTCTACACATCATTAAATGTTTTATAGTGCCAAAATAAAAAATATATATAAAAATCAGCTATAAAAATCAACTATGGTTACTATGATTATCACAGAAGATGGAGAAAAATCATAGTAACAGCAACCCAACTCAACTTCCACTCTTTTACCTTATATTTTCATTATCACAATTGTTTTACCAAGAAACCACAAGAACATTTCTCAGGGAAAATAAATATCTTATCGGACAAAAGGTGAATCAATACTCATGAAATGCATATAGTGTATTAGATCCATTTACTTTTGTGGTGTAGTAAGCACAAAGATTTGCCAAGCTTTCGCCCTCCACTGGGAGGCTTTTTCAAGGCAATGGTAGACATAAAACTGCAGGGAATTCGAACATGTAAGAACAAAGATGATTTTTGAAAATAACGTAGGCGACATCATGAGCATATTACATGAATTTTTATCATGCAATTATACAGTGCGCTGTGATATATTCTACACAGAGAAGATATACAGTAAAACCTCGAAAATCCGGCACCAGAAAACCGGCACTTTTCTAATTTTGTTTTCATAAGAATATCCTGTTTCACCAATAACCATGGAAATCTCCCGATGTACCGTCTCAACACATCGCCAGGTCATCTGATCTCAGCGTGCAAATTGCCGATAGCCACCTACATGCGACATCGGAGGTTTCTCAAATTCGTCATCTTATTGGGCCACGCTGAAGTGACGCGAAACAATGAGGTGACGAATTGGCATGTATGTTTGAAATGCATGTCGAATGTGTGATGATGCTCTGTGCTTGGTGGTGGCAGTATGTGGATTCGATCATGTAATGACATCTACATCGGACTTCATGATGCATCGTGGGAATCGCCTTCACGATATATCGTAGCTTCACGAGTTTAAAACCCATAACATTGATGTAAAATTCACATCGGGTTTTCGTGATATATCGATACATTGCCCAGCTCTAGCAGCTGCTCCGGCTTTTTTTTTTTTGTCAAGTTTTTGCCTAACCATTTGCCAAATAAATTTTTTTCGACAGAGTTTTATAATAAATAGTACAAAAAGTGTAATCGCCAATATTTTCACCAAAACGATTTTTTTTTTTTTCGCAAATCGCGAAGAATGCGATTGGCAGCGCGACGACCCCTGCATATTTATAAGGTGTACATGTGCAAATTTTCGTTTAAGTGACTTGTTACATGTAAGTACATGCTTTACGTAACAGGTGTTATGTAATTTTTGAATAGCTTCAGAAATAAAGCACTCGTCCGGTCCTGTCTATGCTGGATTTTCAAGGTTTTACTGTATATTGGAATGACAAAGCGATCCTTCGACACTAGATGTAAAGAACACATGCGAAGTGTTAAAACTTAGCGAATCTTTGTGCTCACACCACCACAAAAATAAACAGATTTGATGCGCTATATGCGTTTCATGAGTATTCACAGTCAGGTGTATTTAAAATAAAGGTGAATCAACATCGCACAAAGGACACCTACTAATATTGATATTTTCAAACTAACTTTGGTGCCTTCATAGCCTTACAGGACAATCAAAAATCAGTAGATGTATTCCAGATATTCTATGGCACACAACTGCATTTGAAACACTACTTATAATAGCTACATGTACATAACTACAAAAAAAAAAAAAAAAAAAAAAAAAACTATAAAAATGTTATGGGCATACAAAAATCTACACTTGCACATTTTATAATTTTAGACAAGTGTATGAAATCAGAATTCATTAAAACATGCAGCACCAGCTAAGAACGTTATAACTTTCACTGGTTACCTCAAGGGGAGAAAAAATAAAAAGATGTTTGTCTGCTTATAAAAAGTGCATACTACTAGCATAAAAAAACAGTTTTATAAAACCAGCTTGGCAAACAACTACTTGATCAACAGAATGCAAGCATTTAAAATAACCGAAAACTTCAGAAATTACAACAAAATTCTGCAAAATTTAATTAGGCATAAAACTGCACTCATCTTGTGCTGCAGCAGCCACCATTCACTCATCTAATAACAAAAATGCAGGTTAAAAATCGTTAGATAAATCAAAAGTGAAACACTGGAAATAAATATTTGACATCTCAAGCACATGGTAATCAAAACAACATTATTTTTAGTACAGAACTGTCACTGTCATCTACATGGAGTTTTTCTTTTCTAACTGTTCACCAATTATTTGCTTAAAACATTTATAACTTGTCTCTCATCAAGACGGATGGTTGCTTCTACAACACAGTAGAGAATGTCAAGTAAAATATATCATTTGCTCAAAAATGCACTCTTTTATGTAGTGGTGTAGTAATGGGCAGCATACAAGAATATAATCGGGAAGTTGGAGGCTTGATTCCCAGTTGAAGATGACAAATATTTCAAATTTTGTACAGGGTGATCTATATAGATGACAGTAGCTGATTGAATTTTCTATGCCTAAATTTTTTTTTAGATTACTGTGTGCTTGGGAATTCCCTACTATGTGCTCTTTCAATAAACAGAACTTACTTATAAAATAAATAAGTTATATATTTATATAAAGAATGCATAGTAAGGAATTCCTAAGAACACAGTGTTATGAAAAAAATTAAACATATCATAAGCATGAAATATATATATATATGTATATATCATTTGCTAATGCTCCACCAATTATTTCCACTGATATTAATTTAGAAAATTTTAGAATTATGAAGGATCTTTCAAAGATTTGACAAAAGAAAAATGCAATTACAATTTTTGTTTAGAATGAGCTATTTTTTTCTTTGAAATTCACGTGCATAAAAGAAAAACATCTGTGCACACACACATACATAGCTGCCAACTAAATTTAATGAAAAACCAGAAGATTGTATAATAATCAGGAAGATTTTTCTGACATTTGTTTATTATACAATATAAAATGTCTACACAGAGCTCAAACTGTATATCTTGTTTTGCAATAGTTACACACAAAATTAATATGCACTTCAACAAAACAAGGGAAAGATTAATAAAGAAGTCCATTATGTATAATTTATTAGATTTTGAAAAACTTCATCCATACAAGTCAGCAAGAAAAAATTCTATCCTTTTGGATACCTACACAGAATTTCATTTTTTTACTTACTGCTCTTTGTCTTTTTTTTTTTTTTTGTCTTTTTTTTTCTAATACGTGTCAGGATATTGGACATTTTTTTTTTTTGATTCCTTAAGAAGTACCTGGCCACTTTGAATGTCCACATTTTTTTCTTTTCAAACCTATACTGTTTTCTTCTGCTTTATTTTACATTATTAGGGACACAGACCTACTTTTGAAGTTGAGAAACACTGAGTGGAGCTAACATTTTTCTTTTACTAGTTTCCGTCAAACACCAACAGAAACCCTGCAGTAAATGTAATAAGTGCATATACAGACTGGGGCTAGCTCACGGGGGTCTTTGGAACCCATTAACAAGCGTTAGGATCTTGAAAACATGAAAATAAACTTTACACAGATGTTTAATAACGTTATTTCACTGAGATTTTCGATTTCCATAGCATAGTCAATGTTTCCTGTCGTTTGCAGCAGACTGACGATTTCCATAGCATACTCATGTTTTCCGTCATCCGCAGTGGACCGACGATTTCCACAGCATACTCTACATTTTCTGCCGTCCGTAGCGGACCGACGATTTTCATAGTGATAATGTAAAATCTGCAGTACTTGGAGTCTCTTAATCTTTCTTGCCACCGCATGATCTTATTCAGTGTCAAGCGGAATGGTGTGCATGGAGAATTTACTGTGCCAAAGTTCCGACGATGCCAACGGGGCATGGGGTTTTGGCACACAATGATGCGGAATTCCCATCTCTGTTATATATTTTATTTATAGGGATATTTTTAGCAAAAAATACAGAAAATTTTAAAATCCGGAAGAAAAGTTTTTCCGGCAGGAAAACTGGAAGACTTAAAAAAATCAGAAAACTTCCGGAAAATTCAGAAGAGTTGGCAGGTATGCACATAGTATCTTTGGATGTTCTAGCATTAACCGTTGTGCTTACAATTCTATTATTATGTTTTGCAAAGACAATAAAATGTGTAAACCACATGAAGAAAATCGATGCAACCTGACACACACTAGAGAGGGCAATTTTTAGGAGCGATACTAGCATTTCACAAAACCATCATAAAATGCTTCACTAGCACTGATATGCTTGAATGAAAATCAAAGAGGATCATTTCTCACACCAGGGCAATTCAGTTTTCAAGTTTTCTTTAAGCTCTTTGCTTTCTAATTATTTCCCATATAGACAACTATTCAAAAAATTTAGAACTATCATCCTAGAACAGGCAAGAATCAAGTAAACATTTTGTAATTTCCATTCAAATATGCTTGCCATTAGCCTGTTTAGATAGAAACTGGGAAATGCAGTTTTAAAAATCTGACCAAAAACAAAACATTTTTAAAATTCTTTGAGGTGCTGGCTACATGGTAACTGTTGATTACAGCATTCTGACACCAAAAATTTTAAGTTTTCGAGCTTACCATGGATTTGCAATGAACATTCCATAATTTGCATGACATTTTCTAGTAAACTGTTGATTCATAGCCTGGAACTATTTCCAGGTTAGAATAGTCACTGCTATGAAGCAATGGATACCTTGACCAACACAATATGAAATTTGGTTCCTATTCCTACACTCCAATTGCTTGGAAATAACTTAGGTGGTGCAATGGGAGCATGTTGGACAAAAATTGGGAGATGTGGGTTTGATTCTTGTTCCAGGATACAATTTGCACGTTTTCTGAAGAGCTGGCTAAATGGAAATCAATTAACTGAAGCACTCCTGTGCCAAAAGTGAAGAGCTTATCAATGTGTACCATATATTCTATGCATTTATGAACATAATTTCATTAATTTCTACATCTCATTTTTTTTATTTTTACATTTACAGAACATACTTATATTTGAAGAACTGGCAATTTTTGACCTGCTGGAAGGTTTTCTGCAGTGTGGATGCACAGAATGCCTTGACAAGTGCATTTTGGATTTTCATAGAAATACCTGAAATTTCAGTTGCTTGAAAATTCATACACAGTTAAAGTAATGGTAACATACCTGGGCAGGACTTGGGAGATGCAAGTTTCACTCTCTTCTTCCAAGATGATTCAATTCTCAGGATTTCTGAACTGATGGATGGCCACATGGGTGATGGCAATACGGCATTCTAGGCCATAAAATAATGAGCTTCTGTGTCTACCATGTGAACTGGATATCTCCTCTAAATTAATTTCTCTTACCAACGGTTGTTCAAATTTATGCTAAAAATGGATGTTTTGTACACTGCCCTTCATTGAAATTGCCTTACATGGAAGGAATGCACAGAAAAAGTTAGTTAAACATCTGCATTTATGACAGCAACATATAACTATATCACTGATTTGCATATGACACAAAAACATGGCCAGTGCTGGGCAGTTGTCCCTGCAATGTATCACTGGCCACTATAAAAAGTAGTGTAAATTATTACTGTCAAACAGAAGTGTGAGAGGTAGCCATGCTTTTATGATGACAAGGACAATGTTACATGTACCTCATTGACTTAGAAAGGGCTGGATTTCTGGAATAGACGTTCAATTGCCGATTTATCACATTGAGACACATATGAATTGAGATGCACGAACTTGTAGATACTGTTGGCAACAATGGATATCAGAGGGTTCCACAACATGGCAGCCAAGTTCAGGTGCATATAGAACATCAGAGCAGCAGACTATCTGATAAGTCATCCATGATAGAACTGCAACAGTAGGGTAGATTACTAGATGCTGTCATCCCTCCCTGTTTCTGCCAAAACACCCCACTAATGACTACAAGACATGGGCTGTAGGCATGCCATCAATTGGCTTTTTTTCCTCTGAGTCAATCCCATTGCTCTGCATGTTTGCAGCAGTGAAAGGAGAAAAGTTCCTGGGGAATGGAGAGACAATATGGCACCTTCAGTGACAAATCACATTTTTGTTTAAGTGCCAATGCAAACATGCACTTGAACCTGGCTGCCATATGTGGAGACAGTCAGGTAACAGACACAATCTAATACGTATCTAGCAATGCTGTACAGGACCATCACCTGATAACATAGTGTGAGGAGCAATTAGCTACAACAGCCAGTCAACTCTAGTTGTTATTGATGGCAGAATGATGGTGACACAGTATGTTGAAACTATACTACAACCTATGCTGCTGCCATATCTATGGACCATGCAAAACAGCATTTTCCTACAAGATAACGCATGTCACTACATACCATATACATCTCCCTGCAGTGCCTCCATGATGTGGTTCTTGTTCCTTGACAAATTGCAAAGAAGACATAACAGAAACTATAAAATTATTGAGAAAATCAATATGAAGTCAAAAATTTAGACCATGTAACATATTACCTAAGAATTCAAACAGAAAAAGAAAACGAAAGTTTTCTTTTTAAAGTAATAAAATCAAAGAAATTATACAAAAATCGTAAAATACCCATAAGCACATGGAACCCTCAGCTGTGGGCTAATCCTCCAACCCCCACTGATGTATTTACCTGATTAAAAAGACAAAAAGAAATATTAAGAATGACTCAAGTGTGGGATATGGTGGACCTACCACACTTGAGAAGGACGGTCCACCACGGAATCGACCTGGACTTTCTAAACAGCGTATGAGAAAGAGATCTCGGCTGAGTGAATGTAAGACTGGTGTATGGAATATTAGAGGTATAAATGGCAAGATGAGTGGGGTGATTGAGGAGATGAATAAGTATAGACTGCTGTGTATAAGTGAAACCAAAAAGACGGAAATTGGGGTAGAAGAAGTAAATGGCACGGTGAGTGTGTGGTCTGGAGTATTGGATAATATGAGAGGACAGGCTGGTGTAGGTGTGATTTTAAGTGAAAAGATGAAGAACAACTTGATTCACTATAGTTGCATAAGTGAGAGAATTCTCTGGATTCGTTTGAAAGTGAAACTTCAGAGAATTGTAATTGTTGTAGTGTATGCTCCTTGTGACTCGGAACCTTCTGATAAGAAAGAAGATTTCTGGAATGAGCTAAAAGCTGTTTTGAGCCAGTTTGGTGCTAAAGAAAAAGTTATAATAGCAGGGGATTTCAATGCTAGAGTACGTGTGCAGAATGCAATTTCTGACAATGTTCTGGGTAAGCTTAATGATCCTTGTGTGAATGGTAATGGTGAAAGATTAATTGAACTCTGCATTGAGAATGGTTTGCATGTATCCAATACATTTTTCAACCACAAGTATATCCACACATATAATGGGGAAAACCGTACTCTTGGTCAAAAGAGTAAGATAGATTTTATTGTCTACGATCAGCGTTTGAAACACTTAGTTGTTGACACCCGTGTGATGAGAGGTGCGGATGTTGGTTCTGATCATTACTTGGTAGTGTCACGAGTGAAACTTAAGTTTGGTTGGAGGAATAGGAAGATACCCAGGATAGAAAGAATAAAGGTTGATAGGCTCCTTGAAGATCATCAGCAGTATTCTGACTTACTCAGAGAATGACTGAAGGATCTGAAGTCTGGTGAGAGGGATGTAGAAAAAAAGTGGGAATGTTTTAGGAACTGTGTTGTCACTGCTGCTAAAGAGGTCTGTGGCGCCACAATAGTGGGTACCAATAGAGGTGATGCTTGGTTGAATAGTATGATTGATGAGGCAGTAAAGAGAAAGAAGGAAGTCTATTTGGGGATGTTGCAAGGTAGAGTCTCTGTGGATGAATATCGCTGTAAGAAGCGTGATGCTGCTAAGCTGGTTCGCCACAGTAAGGCAAAAGATAGGAAGGAGAAAGTGGAAAGGCATGAACTGGCTTTTTGGAAAGATAGGAAGTCCTTCTGGAAGTACACGAGATTCAGGAAAAATAGGGGAAACAAAGTTGTAAGTTGTGTGAAGAATAGGGTTGGGGAAATGATATGGGAGCCCAATGAGTTAAGTGACAGATGGGGTGAATACTTCTGTGAGTTATTAGATCAGGAAAGCAAAGACGATTCTGAGACAGACGTGGATGATGTCACAATGAGGGATGAAAGCACAGGAGGGATCTCAAGAGAAGAAGTGTGTAAAGCTCTAAAATCTCTTCAGAATGGTAAGGCTCCAGGAGTTGATGGCATAACTGCAGAAATGTTGAAATACGGTGGTGACTCTATAATCGACTGATTAACTGAAATTTGCCAGTTGTGCTGGGAGTTAGGAATGGTTCCTCGGGATTGGAAGGATGCTATTATTGTTCCCTTGTATAAGGGAAAAGGTGATCAGACTGAATGCAAGAACTATCGTGGTATTAGCCTACTGAGTGTGCCAGGGAAAGTGTTTGGTAAGGTTGTTATTGAAAAAGTACAGGGTCTTACATCAGAGAAAGTGTGGGATGTTCAGAGTGGTTTTATGCCTGGTAAAGGCCACACTAACCAGATTTTTGCATTATGCACGATGATTGAAAAGTATCTGGCTGTTGGGAAGAAAGTTTTTACTGCCTTCATAGATTTAGAGAAAGCATACGACCGAGTGAATAGGACACTTTTGTGGAAAGTATTGAATGAATATGGTGTTACTGGGAATCTACTTAATAGTGTAAAAGCCATGTATGCTGATAGTAGAGCTTGTGTACGAGTGAATGGTGTTTTATCAAATTGGTTTTCCATTGGTGCAGGAGTTAGACAAGGTTGTGTAATGTCACCATGGCTGTTTAATATATTTATGGACGAATGCATGCGTGATGCCAAAATAGATAATAGTGGTTTATGTCTTGGTGATATCCATGTGTGCAGATTGCTGTATGCTGATGACACTGTCCTGTTGGCAGAGAGCAAAAGTGAGTTGCAGAGTATGTTGACTCGGATGCACTAAGTTTGCATGAAATTCAAACTGAGTATAAATAAGGGAAAAACCAAAGTTATAGTGTTTGAGAGGGGAACAGGTAGCACTGAATGTAATGTAAGTATAAATGGCACTGTGATTGACCAGGTGAGTGAGTTTGTGTATTTAGGAAGCATGTTTGACAGAGAGAACAAGTTGGATGGTGAAATCAGTAGGTGAGTGAATTCTTCATTGAAAGTCATAGCTGCTCTGGGAGGTTTTCACAGGAATGATGGGTTCTCTAGAGAGTCCCGCATGGCTGTGTATGAAACTGTAATTGTTCCTACTCTGATGTATGGCAGTGAAACCTGGGTACTGCAGAAGAAACATAGGAGTCGTTTGTGTGCTGAAGAAATGCGTTACTTACGTGGGGTTTGTGGCAAGACACGATATGATTGTGTGAGGAATGAAGATGTATTGCAGTTGTGTGATGTGAAGCAAAATGTTGTTAGCAAGGTGGAAACCAATATGCTTCGGTGGTTTGGCCATGTTGAAAGAATGAGTGATGAAATGCTTACTAAGAAAATCTTTTCAGCCCAAGTGGCAAGAAGGACAGGCAGAGGAAGGCCAAGGAAGACATGGGTGGATCAGATGCAGGAGTGTCTGCATGCGAAAAAGATTATGAGTATGAAGTATAAAAGATCTTGTGTACGGCGTGTAATGGATATCAGTAAAGCACAAGTTGTATGTCAAGATCGCTGTAAATGGAGAAGTTTGATACGACAACAATAAATAAAAATATCTGGCATTTTGTATTTCTTTCTGGAGCTAACCTCTGAATCTCAGAGAACAGCTTAGTGATATGTAATATATACAGATTACAGAAGGAACAGTACAGACAAATTTCTTGAAGACAATGGGAATTTATAGAAAAATAGTGCAAGTTGTCACATATTTATCTATAGAGACAAGACCACACATTTCCGCTGCCATAGTCATCCTAAGCAGAACAGCCCAGTAAACGAGACTGGAATGTCATGAGAAGGTTGATTCACTACCTAAAGGCAACAATAAGCCTTTAGTTAAAACTAACTACAATAGATTCATTCATCCTTAAAGGCTATGCAGATTCTGATTAGGTAAGAGACTGGACTGATGGCAAATCAACATTTGGGTTTGTCTTTATGTTAGGGGAATAGAGCTATCTGCTGGAGCAGCCATAGGACAGCAATACCCACCACTTAGTATTGTTGTCTAAGTCAACAAAAAAAAAAAAGGGGGTGGATAATGGAAGATAACTATATACTGATTTCTGAAATCTGCTGTTAGCTACCACCAACATTTTATGAAGAATTCTAAGCTGTAACCATAAACTTTCATTTCTACAGAGGCAGTTTCACTGGCTAGCTTTCATCACAAGTTCTCAAACAAATTACAAGTCTGCCATTGTTTAGTTACCACATACACTACACTACATACTGGTTGATCAGGTGTCCTTCGTCACATAATGTTTTCATGGCACTCAATAATGACCACTATATCTACTAAAATCACCACCCTAAGTAAACTTCACTCCAGCAATCCACAGTATATTGGAAAGGTAAGAGCTGGATGGCCCTCCATGTTAACCATAAAACAGCAAAAATCCAGAAGACACACTTCATTACTGATGTGCAGAGCAAGTTGGTAAAGGAGATGATACAAGAGACAATTATTTGATTTGCACAGTTTTCAGGGCCAATGAATGATTGACTCAGTTCTTTAGTTACAGCTGCTAACTGCAATTTGGAATAGAACATAGTTTACAATATCTATAGCATTACTGTGCGCTTGATTTGGATGCATTTTGCTTCATGTGTTAGTGAAACAATAGTTGATACTGTGGTAGCTGACAGGTTATTCTCCTGAGGATACCCTGCAAATAAGTTTGTGATGGCTCAAGAATTGCACATGATCACACTCCTCATACATACCCTTACAAATAATCCTGCTTCTAAGTGCATGGGAGATGTAACCTGATCAAAATAAAACTAATCAACAAGGAAAATAGTGGGTAGTACCAGCTTTTTATCTTTATAAAGCAAATCAACATACTTGGCGACACCTACACTATTGCCAAAAAGTGAGTAGAAAGTGGCAAAAAAATTGCAGATGGCAAAGGATGCCAGATAACACAGAAGCAATTAAAATAATCTACTACAGTTTTAAAATGCCATTTTACTTATATTGCATACATTTTTTTTTTTGACTGATTGATTCATTGATGTTCTACAAACTTTCTCATTGACAATGTTTCACTACTGGCTATAATTGAAAAGTATGGCTTAAAAACATTTTAAATACACTAGTTTGGGTGCCTATAGTAGTGCCAGCCATAACAGAAATCTTTTGGTGCCTACCAGTCATTTTTGTAACTTTGAAGTCATTCCCACAAAAATCTATCCACAGGCTTTAAGATCATTAGTACAGGTAGTAACTGTACAACCAGCCTTCTGTGATATTCTGCGTTAAACAAGTAGATTTTAAAGATTAACAAAGAATTGGCTTTAGGTTGAGAGAAAATGAATTGTGATTTTTATAAATGAAAAGCTACTTATTATGGTTATTATTGTACCAGCTTTTAGCACAACCTTGCAATATAACATTTTATACCATCTACTAACTAAAATATAGCAGACATATAGTTTTGTTGGGAGTGCATTTCAATATTGAAACTATGAAACATTTTATTGTACATTGTTTCTTTAAAATAAATAAACATAGCAATCAACAATTAAAGATTTGAGCTCTTTCATAAAGATAGATGAAAACCTGTACTGTACAACACAGGTGTTTTATAAACAAAGCTATCACAAAAAGAAGGTATAGCATACACACACACACATGTAAACAAGACACCTAATGCAATAAGTTCCCAAAGGTAACTGGCTATGAACATGTTTTATCAAGCAAAAATTAAAAGAGCAGCAGGAAACTGAATTCAATGAGGGCACCATGAGTACTTACCACAAAAGTAGGGCCATGAATCTGGTGTGGAAGAAAGCAGTGTTTCTGAATATTGTTTGATGATGGGATAGTATTGAACCCACATAGTATGGAAACATGTTTTGAAATTTATTATTCCACAGCAATCACTATATGATTTTAATTATTAACTTTAATAAAGTTCAAGACACTGAAATATATTCACCCATTCCATAACAGCAAATGTGCCCATTTTTAGGCTGTTGTGTGGCAGCAAAATTATCTTTATTTCAAAAGAAAACTCATCTACATTTTCTTCAAAATATCACATCAATGTACAACATCAATTAAAAAAATAAAAATAAAACAGACTTCACTTGGTAAGTCTTAAAGAGATATATGACAAAAACTTCCTGATATGAATTACATGGACAAAAAAGAGCCTCAAAGTATTGTTCACATAAAACTAAAAACAGTTGTTTCTCAGTTTATGCATTTTCAAATTACATTTTTTAATGAATCCTTTGTTACAGAGTAAGCATACATAAGGCTTCTCTCCAGTGTGAGTTCGTAAGTGGTCCAAGAAGTGACTTTTGTTTTTTGAAGAGTAAGCACATACAACGCAGATAAATTTTTGGTATATATTTTCTCGTTGAACACCTTCTCTTGTAGTCATGATTTCTTTGCAAAATTCAACTCTGTACTTCAGATCTAAAAATTAAAACAAAATTCTATAGTTATCATAAACAGTTCACACAAACTTTAAAAAGGCAAAATAAAACTAAATAATCCCACATAAAAAATTAAAAAAATCAGGGTACTAACTTAGTTAAATTATTAATTTAGGACTGATCTTCACTTCAAAGTAATACTTGTGTGTGCATTCATTAACTGAGTCTGTTGCAAAGAGCTCAAACCTGCTGCCCAATGCTTTACATGCAAGGCCACCTGGTGGTAGATATTAATAGCTAAATTTACTAGGGGGCATGAAAGCATTTTCTTTTTTGCTGATTTTCTACATTTCTAAAAACTTGTCTTGAAAATGGTTTGTGTGTGAAACAATTCAAAAGAAGCATTACACACGAGAATTCAGTGTTATCTTTTTGTTTAATTTTTGTATACATGGCTGAAGTACAACAGGCTTCCATGGACTTTTTTATTACAATGAACAAATCTCATTCCTATTAAAGACATATGGTATCAAATTGTTTCTTGGGATATTTAACAATATTTCGCACTTTCAGGCGGGACACTATCCTTTAAACAATCTAATAATTAACAAGACAAATAATGAAATGATCCTGCTAAGGTGGTCATGATTTTATAATTTTACTATGAAACATTAATACACCACTATCTACATGGAACTTGTTTCTGAGAAGTGAAAAGCATATCAATTTATACAAAATGTAACAAATTTTACTCACACGAATCACTTTTTACTAAGGGTGCAAGTCATGATGAAAAGAAAAAATTAACCCAACTCAGTTATACACTTCTGAATTCTGCTACAGAAAATGTGCTAGTATATATTACACAACATATTAAAATATCGATACACAGTGGCTGAAATATATTTGCCAGCATAGCCCCTGCTATAAGCGCTAATTAAACAAAGGTATGGTACAGTGTTTAAGAGAGTAAAATAAATAGTAATTAATAACTGTAAGGTCATAGTGAGAAGAATTCTTTTAACTGTAAGGTACAAAATGACAGCAGAAGTGCAAACATTCTGTATGTTTAAATATTTTCATTTTTTTTATAAGATTGAATTTTGTATTTTAGCGGCGACCCAAACTGTTGTTATTCTGCCAGAAGTTGACTGAAAGTCTTTTGGTCATAAGAGCATGGAAAAGAATGTTAATCCTTTTCTTGACTGCCAAGCCAGGTTGATGAATCCACAGGTTATAACTGTGAGCAAGCATACACATTGAAACCTGCCTAGCAAAATCATCAACTGTTCTGTGAAAAAATGCAAATCATCAACTGTTCTGTGAAAAAATGAGTTTTCACAGGTGACTGCCAAATACTGTGCAGTTCAATCTGCCATATCCACTTGAAGATAAAATAAAAATAACTTCTTTTTAATGCAGCCTGCTGTGAAGTGCTTGTTCCTTTTCCCCAGCCATTTCGCTATTTAGGAATGTTGCTCACTAAGAGCCAAATGTAGACTGAGGGTAAGTTGTTTGGAACATACGTACTTTATTGCAAATCAGATGTCAATACCCCATGTTTCCCGGAGGAAACGGAAGATAAAGAGATGACAAACTCAATAGCAGCCCTACAGCATTTGAGCTGTGAAGGAACTTCCACCTGTCCCCCTCCTTTTTCTTCCTTAAAGTCAAGGATAAGTTCCTTTGCAATCTGGAGCAGACCATCAATCTGCTCAAACAATATGGCCACAATGTGAGAAGGCTGAAAATATTTACTGAAATGAAGGAGAGGAACTACTATGAGGGCTACACACAAACATTTAGAATAATTAAAAATCAAACATGCATACTAGGGTGCAGTGAAAAATAATGAAATTTCTAATTTCAAAATCCAATAGCGCTCAAAGGTTGTCTTTTATTATAACTAAGAAACCTGTAAAGTTTTAGAATTTTTTAAATATATCTTGAGGGTCCACTATTGAGTTGATGGTAGTTGAGAGCATGTTTAAGTTACGTATAATAGTTTTTAAGGCATATATATTTCAGCCAATATTTAATGGCTGAAATATATTTGCCTTAAAAACTAATAAACATAGCTTAAGTGTGCTCTCAACTACCATTAACTTAACTTGTTTTTAGTTACATGCATTGCCTACCACTCATTTTTGGTCCACTATTGCATCGAAATTTTGGAAAATGCAAAAAATAGAGTAATTTAACTTAATTTATTAGGCATCTGAGAGTTCTGTTAAAAAATGCAACAGTACGCAAAAGTTGTCACATATAGTAGCTAAGAAATGTAGAAAATATTGACATTACAGGGATATATTTTGAGGGTCCACTACTGTGTCCAAGTTCAAAGAAAAAAACTAAAAATTTGCTACATTCATATTGCTTTCATTAAACTGAGAAATTGCCGCCCCAGTGGCGCAGTGGTCTAAGGCGCTGGCTGGCCTCTGATCATTCGTCCGAAAGGGGTCCGGGTTCGAATCCCGGTCAGGCATGGATGTTATGTTTGTCTTACGGCACTGGCTCTCTCCCTTCCCTGGAACCAGTGACCCTAAATTAGGGACGGGCGACTGCTTATAGCCCATTGAGTTGCTCACGGTGGTCGTTAAACCTCCCATCAAAAAAAAAAAAAAAAAAAACTGAGTAATTGCGACTACAAATTTCAAATGTGAAAAACTAAATGAATTTAAATATTACCATTTACAAATGCAGAGATGCCAACCTGTTTCAGATATTTTCAGTAGTACTCGTACAAATTTTCAGTAGTTTTGGCCATTTTTCAGTAGTCATACCAAAAAGAATAATTTTAACTGAGGAAAACAACTCATTTAATTTAATTAGCATTTTTTACTTACTTATTCATTTATACATGAAAATCTGTATCAAAATACTCCAAATTTTTCACATGGAAAATAATTACATCATGACAGATACATTGTTTTTACACAACAAACAATTGATTAAACAGCTTTCTTTAGTGATTTCGCTGTACAGTGTTTTGTAGATTTGAGTTCCTTAGCAAAAAATCTTTTTCATAACACACTTGCCCAGAGGAGAACATATTCATTTTTGCAATAAGAAGTGCTTCTACAGTTTCTAAACCTAAATTAGGTTGGAAACAGGCTTGATTTTTTCGCACTAAACTAAAATCTCTCTTACTCACAAGCATTTGAGTGTGGAACTACAAGTATTGCAAACATTACTTTTGAGAGACTAGTATACTTAACCCCTCCATTACAGCCTCTTAATTTTGAGATTTCTGACCAAGTGACATCTATTCTATCTGTTACTGCTATGGTCTCTAATTTGTTAGCTTGATAACAAGGAATTCCGCTTCCAGTATATCAAGTTCAGTTTCAGTCATTATAAATGGAAGGTTTGACTATGTGTAATACAGAAGTAAATGATGTTATGGCTCTAAGTAAAGGATCTACTACTTCTGCATGTTTTAAAAATTCATCATAGATCAGTATCTTTTCTTGAATATAAGAACATTCTTCAATGTGAACTTTTCCGACAGATGTATAGAACTTAGAAAGTTCATTTTCATTTTAAATGATTTTGCTTTAATACATTCTTGTTTTTACTCCAATCACCAGTTGTGTCCTTTCTGATTTTTCTTTTTTGAAAAACTGTTATTTGAAAAATTAAGCTCAACATCGCCATCAGCTACGACAGTAGGCTTCACAAACCCCTTGGATGCCATGACAATTTTATCCATCATGCTGAAAGAACTTTCAGTTTGAGGACCATGAATGCATGATAGCTTTCACTATTTTAGATAAAAGGCAGTGTAATTTGAAGAATATGAATGCTTTTGAATATCATGCATCAATTCTTACAAATTTTTCAGCTTCGTCACTTTCGTTTGCGGACTCTCCCCCCTTTATCAAGCTGAAATGCAAACCTTTTTTGGGGGAATATGTAAGAACACAGGATATACGTTCGGAACATCGTTGGGGGAAAAAATTACAGTTACGGGAGAAACCTTTGCTACGTCCGATTTCCGTTTTCGGACATTTCCCATCCATATTCAAGGTGAAATGCAAATATTTACGAAATAAAATGAAATTTAACAACAATACTAGGCAGATGAAACATCGCAGGAAAAATAAAATTACGATTAAGGGAGAAATCCTCACTGTTTCCGAAAGTTTTGAAAGACGAAATTTTAATTTTCGAAAGTTTCAGGTGGAAAGCATCCTTTACACCACTACCAATTGCCCCAAAATTTCTGTTCAATTATGCATCGATCTCTAGGATAACCCAAATTACGACGAAAAAGCAGAAATTCCTCGAAGCCAAAGATTACACAGGAATTTTTTCGCCGTCGAATTTCCGTTTTCGGAAATTTCCTCCATTTTCAAAGTGAAATACAAATATTTATGGAATAAAATTATATATAACAACAATACCAGACAGAGGCAACATCGCAGGAAAACGAAATTACGATTACGGAAGAAATCTTTATTTCGTTCACTTCCGTTTTTGAAAGGTGAAATGCTGTCCCGATGCGTATTTTTATGCGTTAGTAAAATTCTTCGATGCGTAGTTTTACGCATTTCTCGATGTGTTTTTGCTTGTTGATATGTATTTTATGCGTTTCTCGATGTGTACTTTTACGTGTTGATGTGTACTTTACGTGCTTCAAGACTTGTATTTTTACGCGTTGGTAAAATTTCGATGCGTACTAGACGCGTAATTACGCATTTTGGCGAACTCTGCAACGCAAGAAAAAACTTCAAAATATTAATTACTGACATGAATGCTCGACGCACCATTAAAAAAAAAACTCCGATGCCAGGTAATGACACTCACGTTCTGCACCAAACGATTTTCAACAGCTTGCCGCTGCACTGCGAAAGAGCTTCAGGCCGAACTCCGCCCACGTCCACCACCAAAGCGAGCTACGCTCAACGTCCCCAGAATGTTGCATGCTGGGGAGGGAGGGTTTTGAGTACCGGCCGCTCGCGCTAAGATCCGAGCAGCTTCGAGAGGCAGAACTGGAAGTGAGCAGAATCGCAAGCATGACGGATCGTCAAGTGGCCGCCGTTGCATTGGGAAGGGGAACAAGCAAAATAAAAATTAATAACTTCCGTTAATTTTCCGAAGAAAAATCACGGTTTTCCATATTCCATAGTACAAGAGCTTTTTCCGTAGTTGTTGGCATCTCTGCAAATGTCAAAACTTAAATGAATTTAAAGAATACAACTTAAAATAACATTCAAACATTTACAACATATGACAGTTACATTCGAAATTCTCTTTAGTGTTGAAACACGGAACCATTCTACGTGACTCCAACTGAGCACAAATAAACCCATCTCTTGAGTGCTCTCCACAGACTGCAGCTGAAGCTTCAGTAACTGTTTTTATACATCTTTTTGTCGTCTGAGAATGGCAGGGTAGTTTGAAGACATCAGGAATTTGTACTGGCACTGCACTTCTCAGCTCCTTCAACTCATCATTGGTGACTGCGGACAAAAGTGGTGGTGAAGCAACTTCTAAATCAGGACTGTGGCAATCGATCAGGTCAATGTAGTCCAAGGCCTGGAAGTTTGTTTTGGGAACAATGAAATCCCAAAAATTTTGGCCTATATGTATTTCTTGGGCTTTCCAGATTCTACGAATGGGCAACTCTCAGATATCTTTGTGATCGTCCGATAACATGGCCAAACGGATGTTTTCAGGGTTGGTGAAGAAAGCGTTTCTCTGTATTACAGGATCAATCATAGCTCAAAGTTCTTTACTAAGGTATCTTGAAAGTTAAATGGTATGCCATAGTTTAAAATTTGCTTTATTAAATCATAAGGAAAAAGTACATGTGAATTAATAACACAAAGCATTGATGAAACAAAATGACTATGGTAAACACAATGCGACACTATAAGCAGAGTCATCCAGACAAAGCAAAAGGTACAAATAAAAAAAGTGAGCAATCAGGAAAGAAGCACGACAATGAAAGAAATGAAGTGGTACAACAAGCAAACGGTGGAGAGGTTGAAGAAGAACATCCGGGAAGGAAGGCCAATGAGCATCACGAGTAGTCATCAGCAGAGCATTGCGAGTCCAATTCCAAGGTGGAGCACGGAGTCTCATAAAATCCGGTTTGATCAATAGCAGCATTAGAGACCCAACAGCATCAGCAATGGAAGCTCTCCAATCATGGGTGAAGAGAAGGAGTGTGCTTACTTAAGGCAAGAAGAATTTCATGGCAGAGACCAAGTTGATAACACAAGTCCCAGTAAAGTGAAAGAGGAAACGTCTGAATGGTATGCCACAGATGGATAGCACCATCCTCATATGATGGATTTAACTTTACCTTAAACCAAATTGGGGCATAGACCTTGATGATGTAGTCAGCTAACGTACGAGGGTTGTACTGAAATTAATGTAAAAGTGAGCATAATTTTTTATTAACTGACAGAGGTCATTCAAATTGCACACGTTGGTAGAGTAACTCTTCCTCTATACTAACCCTTCTTCTTCATTGCAAGTAAATAATGGATTCCAAGCAGAAGCAATGTGCAGTGATCGAGTTCTTATTAATGAAGGATGGGTGCAGGCTATCGGACACCCACAGAAGGCTACAGAATGTTTACGGAGATGATACCATTGACAAGAGCAATGTGCACAGATGGATGAAGAAGTTCAAAGAAGAAGAAAGCAGCATTGAAGACAAACCACACAGTGGGAGACCATCATATGCAACCACTTACACGAATCGTCAGCGCGTGGATGAATTGATTCGCATGGAGAGACAAGTCACAATCCGTGAGCTTGTTGCACAACTGGACTGTGGTCACAATGCCATACAGAAGATGGTAGAAGATGTAGGGTATTGGAAAGTGTGTGCAAAGTGGGTACCTTGGTAGCTGACACCCAGTTTGAAGGAGAGAAGGGTAGAAGTCTGCTCTGATCTGATGAAAGCGTTTGAAGCCAAAGAAGACATGTTTTTTTCTGATCTGGTGACAGGGAATGAAACATGGGTGTATCTTTATGATCCGGAATATAGGAATAAAGAATCACTCCATGGAATGGTGTCACACCTATTCACCAAGGCCTAATAAGTTCAAGAAACATCAATTGGCACAGAAAGTCATAGTGACTGTTTTTTAGATGACAGAGGTGTCATTCTCCTTGATTTTCTGGAACGTGGCCGTACCGTGACCAGCGAGCAGTACGCTGAGACACTAAAGAAGCTTAGAGAAGCCGTAAGGATAAAGAGACCAAACAAGAATCTGAAAAGGATCCACATTCACCATGAAAATGCGAGACCACACACATCTTTGACAACAAATCAAGCGATCAGCAAATTAGGCTGGTCGGTAGTCCCCCATCCACCATACAGCCCAGATCTGGCACCTCCAACTTCTACCTGTTCGGTCCAATGAAGGACAGTCTCCAGGGACAAAGATTTGATGACACGGACAAGGTGAAAGTGGCTGTGAAGAAGTGGGACCTGAATTTTTTTTCAAAGAGGATTCGAGATTTGGTTTCAACGATGGCGCAAATGCATCACTTGTGATGGAAACTATGTTGAGCAGTAACTTTGTATAGAGAGTTACTCTATCAACAAGTGCAATTTGAACAACCTCTGTCAGTTAATAAAACAGTTATGCCCACTTTTGCATTACTTTCGGTACAACTCTCGTATAATAATAAGACCAGATAAAGGATTGAATTTGGAGACTTATAAACGCAAAAGATGATTAGCAGTTGTCAACCACCTTGCGTGAGATATCTTTCCAGGATATACTGAAGCTAAATTTTCAGGGAAGCGACACATAGAAACAGCCTGAAATATTTTAAGCAGATAATTTTGATCATTATTTAAGCCTTCAGAAGAAATTTCCGGGATCTCTGACTGGATTGGAGCGAACTGCGCAGTAGGTAGCTGTTCACAGTTTTTCAGTCTTTTTCCAATTGGACCATTAAAATCTTGTGGACCAAGGGTAGGCCCAACTAAACATTCAATCAGGTGCCTTAGCGGCAGCTCATAAACATACAAAATTAATCATTGGAGTGGCTTCCCAAGACCTCTTTCTAGCAGCTTGATTACAACACCTTTACAAACTGTGTTGACAACGGTGCCATCGCAGCCAACTGCAAATAACCTGCTGGTGTTAACATTGTTTTTGGAAAGGTGGTCTGTGATGTCATTTTTAATACCAGATACCGAACCTTGTGCAGAAGAGATGTGACCCAAGTACTTATTGCCCGGCTGGGCCAACAGGGACATGTTCCTCAATAACAGTTTGTTGGTGATACACTTCCATACCTGTCAACCTGTACGGTTTACCCGTACTTTGTACTTTATTTTACATTTTTGTTTGTGTATGGCTGAGTGTACAAATGTTTTGTATACATTTTTTATACCTCAAAATTTTTTTAATTATTTACATTAACTGACCTTATTTTAAAACTTTTTTACAGATGTAATACCAAATGTTTTACGTTTATTCCACCATAGCAGAATCGCAGCTATGGGAGACATACAATGCAGATCATAGTGAGAAGAATTGGCAGGAAAACGTCACACACAAAACATTAGAATTCTTGAAATCGTCAAATCATGCGTAAGTTACGTTGAAAATTACAAGGTAGAAGTCACTACTGAAACGTCCCACTTATAATTTTCAACGTAACTTATGTGCGATTTGATGATTTCAAGAATTCTAATATGTTGCTTTTGGTTCTGCACACAAAAACGATATCCCCAGAACCCACTTAAAGCTTCTCTTGTGGATTCCAGATCATAGATGCAAGTTTCTCGTCTTAGGACAAAATTCAGTTTTCAAAACTTCGCAGAAACGAAAGTGAGACGGAGTGAAAATTTCTCCCGCAATGTTTTTTTTTTTTTCCTCATGATTTTTCATTTTCCGATATTGCTTCAGAATGGTAAGGCTCCGGGAGTTGATGGCATAACTGCAGAAATGTTGAAATATGGTGGTGACTCTATAATTGACTGATTAACTGAAATTTGCCAGTTGTGCTGGGAGTTAGGAATGGTTCCTCGGGATTGGAAGGATGCTATCATTGTTCCCTTGTATAAGGGAAAAGGTGATCAGACTGAATGCAAGAACTATCGTGGTATTAGCCTACTGAGTGTGCCAGGGAAAGTGTTTGGTAAGGTTGTTATTGAAAAAATACAGGGTCTTACATCATTGAAAGTGTGGGATGTTCAGAGTGGTTTTATGCCTGGTAAAGGCCACACTAATCAGATTTTTGCATTACGCACGATGATTGAAAAGTATCTGGCTGTTGGGAAGAAAGTTTTTGCTACCTTCATAGATTTAGAGAAAGCTTACGACTGAGTGAATAGGACACTTTTGTGAAAGGTATTGAATGAATATGGTGTTACTAGGAATCTACTTAATAGTGCAAAAGCCATGTATGCTGGTAGTAGAGCTTGTGTACGAGTGAATGGTGTTTTATCAAAATGGTTTTCTATTGGTGTAGAAGTTAGACAAGGTTGTGTAATGTCACCATGGCTGTTTAATATATTTAGGGATGCATGCATGCGTGATGCCAAAATACATAATAGTGGTTTATATCTTGGCGATATCCGTGTGTGCAGATTGCTGTATGCTGATGACACTGTCCTGTTGGCAGAGAGCAAAAGTGAGTTGCAGAGTATGTTGACTCGGATGCACGAAGTTTGCATGAAATTCATACTGATTACAAATAAGGGAAAAACCAAAGTTATGGTGTTTGAGAGAGGAACGGGTAGCACTAAATGTAATGTAAGTACAAATGGCACTGTGATTGACCAGGTGAGTGAGTTTGTGTATTTAGGAAGCATGTTTGACAGAGAGAACAAGTTGGATGGTCAAATCAGTAGGTGAGTGAATTCTTCTTTGAAAGTCATAGCTGCTCTGGGAGGTTTTCACAGGAATGATGGGTTCTCTAGAGAGTCCCGCATGGCTGTGTATGAAACTGTTATTGTTCTTACTCTGATGTATGGCAGTGAAACCTGGGTACTGCAGAAGAAACATAGGAGTCGTTTGTGTGCTGGAGAAATGCGTTACTTACGTGGGGTTTGTGGCAAGACACTATCTGATTGTGTGAGAAATGAAGATTTATTGCAGTTGTGTGACGTGAAGCAAAATGTTGTTAGCAAGGTGGAGACCAATATGCTTCGGTGGTTTGGCCATGTTGAAAGAATGAGTGATGAAATGCTTACTAAGAAAATCTTTTCAGCCCAAGTGGCAAGAAGGAAAGGCAGAAGGCGGCCAAGGAAGACATGGATGGATCAGATTCAGGAGTGTCTGCGTGAGAAAAAGATTATGAGTATGAAGTATAAAAGATCTTGTGTACGTCGTGTAATGGATATTAGTGAAGCACGAGTTGTATGTCAAGATCGCTGTAAATGGAGAAGTTTGATACGACAACAATAAGTAAAAATATCTGGAAGTTTGTATTTCTTTTTGGAGCTAACCTCTGAATCTCAGAGAACAGCTTTGTGATATTTATGTATGTATGCTAAATATAATTTTATTCCGTTGTGTTCGAGTCTGAAAACAGAGGTAACAACTTTTTAAAACGGAAGTTAGACGCAGCCTCGTAATCTTAAATTCCTTTTCTCGCGATAACTCCTTTGCCCCATATGGTTGTTAAATATAATTTTGTTATATAAATGTTTGTATTTAGGATTGAAAATGGAGGAAAATTTTCCGAAACAAAAGTTGCACGGAACAGAAATTTTCCTCATATTCGTAAATTGGAAGCAAAAAAAAAAAAAAAAAAAGAATTGACAAAGGAAGCCAAAAGCAGCAAAGAATTCTTACAAGTTCATTATTTATTTCACGGTGTTTTCCCTGCACTGTATTGTTGTTTAAACATCATTTAATATACAAGATCAAAAATGAAGAAAAATTTCCGGAAAATGGAAGTAGGACGGAGTGAAAGATTTCCCCCTTAATTGTAATTTTGTATCCAGCGATGTTCCTTTTGTCCTGTATTTTAAAATATACTTTTATTCCATAAATCTCTTAATATAATTTTACTCCATAATCAAACAAGTGGCTGATTTGAGGCAAATCAAATTTTAAACAATTGCAATATCACACTAGCAGTAGGCCTCTTCAAACAGAACATTAATGGAAGAAATGGGATTTAATGGCACAGACAAAGAGTTATTAGAGCTATTATTACAAAGAGTTATTATTTGTGGGCGATCTTAGTGAGAGATAGGTTTGCTTCCTTGGGGTACTCCGTGGGAGCAATGGCACACAGAACAGCAACAAGGGCCTCTGTGAATCTCGGAGAGTTTTGTTCCTGAATCCTTAGGTTGAATGACCAACTGGAACCGTCAATTGTGGGATAATCTCCCACCCTGATGTACTTACTTGATTAAAAAGACACAAAGAAATGTAAAGACTGACTCAAGTGTGGGATATGGTAGACCTACCACACTTGAGAAGGATGGTCCACCACAGAATCGACCTGGACTTTCTAAACAACACACGAGAAAGAGATCTCGGCTGAGTGAGTGTAAGGTTGATGTATGGAATACTAGAGCTATAAATGGCAAGATGAACAAGGTGATTGAAGAGTTGAATAAGTACAAATTGAAAGTGCTGTGTGTAAGTGAAACCAAAAAGGAAATTGGGATAGAAGAAGTGAATGGAAGAGAGAGTGTGTGGTTTGGAGTATTGAATAATGTGAGAGGTCAGGCTGGTGTAGGTGTGATTTTAAGTGAAAAGATGAAGAACAACTTCATTCACTATAGCTGCATAAGTGAGAGAATTCTTTAGATTTGTTTGAAAGTGAAACTTCAGAGAATAGTAATTGTTGTAGTGTATGCTCCTTGTGACTCAGAACCTTCTGATAAGAAGGAAGATTTCTGGAATGAGCTAAAAGCTGTTTTGAGCCAGTTTGGTGCTAAAGAGAAAGTTATAATAGCAGGGTATTTCAATGCTAGAGTAGGTGTGCAGAATGCAAGTTTTGACAACATTCTGGGTAAGTTTAACGATCCTTGTGTGAATGATAATGGTGAAAGATTAATTGAACTCTGCATTGAGAATAGTTTGTGTGTATCTAATACGTTTTTCAACCACAAGCATATCTACACATATACTTGGGGAAATCGTACTCTTGGTCAAAAGAGTGTGATAGATTTTGTTGCCTATGATCAGCATCTGAAACACTTACCGTATATACTCGCGTATTAGTCGACCCCCTCCCCCCCCACACACACACACTTACAGAGTAAAGAAATTGTAAAAATAAAAATAAAAAACTTGCGTATAAGTCGATCCTGGAATGAGAAAAAAAAAATTTCAATGAATTTATTCAAAAACATTTGAAAACGAAAAAAAAAATTATATATAATAATAAATTTAATTTGCATACCCAAAAACTTAATCGGAACCCTTCAAAATCCGATTTAGAGTCAGACTCGCCAACAGTTCAAAAAAGTATTTCTCCGTCATCGGCGCGTCATCGTAAACATCAGTATTCCCACCTATGCCTGTGCCATAAGAATCACTGTCATCGTCACTCCATGGGTGCAAGTTCTGAGATGTGGCCACGACTGAAAATATTTTGAATACCCCCCCCCCCCACCATGCACACTCAGACATAAACACAATATACATTAATATTATATGTGATTAAAATTCATTATTAAATCAAAAGAGCATAAAACGACCGAACATTAATGCATATACATGTAAACAAAATTTGATGTCCATGCAAATTGTAATCGGAAAGTTAAATTTGATTATTTGGTAGGAACTACCAGTTGAAATTTAACAAATCTCCAAAATTCCTTATCTTGCAAAAGAAAAAAAATCTTGCATAATATACAAATCCAATCAACCTATTTGCTGCTTATATAGCATTTTAAGCCCATAATAGAAATATGTTAACCAAATTATTAAAATTGTAATAATTAATACATAACATACCATGGAAGATGTTTCAAATAATCTTTAGTAAATTCTGTTTAATCAAATAAGTGTTGCACACTTTTAAAAGTCATTTAAATTGTAAAATTACATAAGAATAAAAAAAATTATAATCAAGATTATGCATGTCCAACTGTAGTTGTGTACACAGAGCTAGTTTCATTAATTCACTTCACCATGATCACAGTTTTATAGTAACCATCACAAATTTTCATAGGTGAATTATTTCTCTGAACAGGAGCGACTCCAGGCAATGTTTGTGTATGCTGCTGTGATCGTACACACTTTTGATGATCAGCATCCTTACTGTGTCTGAACAGCACTTTTTTACCATTGCTTCCATAGTTTAACTTTCTGCTGCAGAAAACACAAAAGCAAAATCCTGGTTCCTTAATTTTCCGGCACCAAGAACCAAATTTGACGTCATGGGCAGAGATCATGCTAGGATTTTTTAAAAGAGTAAAAATACTCCTTCACAATTTTTGAAGGAGTATTTTTCTTTTCAAAGGAGTAATTTTAGAGAACGAACAATTATCGCATTAAATTTTTAGCTAAATAATATTTTATATTAAAACAATTATCTATATATAAATATGTAAACATGAATTAGCATGTAATTGATTTTCTTTTATATAAAATAAGTCATAATTTATCAAAATCTTACCTACTTGTCTTGTTTTATCCATGAGGCTGCAAAAATTTTGTTTTGCTTTCGAAAGACTGTACCAAAACTTGTGTGTGTGTTGCTTCACAGATTCAGATTCTACATACTCAAACTTCAGAAAGAGTTCTATTGTGGAGGAAGGAAATCTACAGTCTATCTCAATCACAAAAGATAAAATAAACCTTCATTGGACATTGTGATGTGCAAGTTTAGTATTGCAAAGGTCAACTAATTTATTATTTTTGAACATGTTTTCTTTTTTTTTTTTTTTTTGAGGTTTAACGACCACCGTGAGCAACTCAATGGGCTATAAGCAGTCGCCCGTCCCTAATTTAGGGTCACTGGTTCCAGGGAAGGGAGAGAGCCAGTGCCGTAAGACAAACACGACATCCATGCCTGACCGGGATTCGAACCCAGACCCCTTACGGACAAATGATCAGAGGCCAGCGCCTTAGACCACTGCGCCACCGGGGCGTCAAACATGTTTTCCTTCAGCTCTGAAAAAAAAAAAAATATATCTTGAATACTATGTATGAGATGTTTACATTTAACATAATTGAGAGTTGGTTGATTCAACCATTCTTCTGATATGAGGAATGTCTAGTTTCTCCCTTTGCAACTATTTATAGAGGGAAAATGACATTTAACAATAATTCAGGACAGTGGAAACATCGCGAAAAAAAAAAAATTATGATTACGAAAAAATCTTCGCTTCGTCGGACTTCCGTTTTCGGAAATTTTCCTTCCGTTTTCAAGCTAAAACACAATCGGTTATCAAACAAAGTTATATTTTACAAAAAAATGAGCAGAGGAAATATTGCGATGACAGAATAAATCTGCAGTTCGTCTAACTTCCGTTTTTCGAAAGTTTTGAAAGACGAAATTCCGTCCCCAGCCGGACCCCCTCCACTGCCAACACGCGCACACACACACCACCCCCAAAAACATTATCTTCAGTTTTGATGACAACAAAGAGTTACTCTTCGAATCCGCAAAAGAAACTCGTGCCTAAAGTTTACAAGGAAATTTTTGCTCCGTCGAACTTCCGTTATCAGAAACTATTGTCTACACTTTCAAGCTGAAAGGCAAACATTCATGCAATAAATTGATATTTAATAACAATACTGGACAGAGGAAACTTTGCGAGAAAAAGAAATTACGTTCGCGGGAAAAAATTTCACTCAGTTTAGCTTTCGTTAGTTCTGAAAAACGGAATACCGTTCCCCAGGCAGAAAACGAGCCCCGCCTGATTTTATATTTTCTTAAAATTTCGTAAGGCAGGAGAATCCCGCCCTGAAATGGCAATTAAACGAACTTCAAAACAAGTCGCTTTTCACTTCCTCCACACCAAGGTTTAACGGCACCACGATGCACCTATACACTAGCGTCTCAATCACGACGCGGCTGAAATGCGTATGCCCATCGGTTGAGCTGCTCTTTCCCACACTGCCTGAAGGTTCTTCCGAATGATTGCCAAAAGCCGATTCCTAGCTGAACAGCTCAGCAATGGGAACCAAATCATGATTTTTCATAAACTGTGACATTATTATTGTTAAGATAATTTCTTGATAAAAAAGTCATATGACATTATTATTGTTAAGATAATTTCTTGATAAATTATCATTGTTAAGATAATTTCTTGATAAAAAAGTAATTTTTATGCCATAATCGCGGTGTAATCAACGGTTATAAAAGGAAATTTCATATGGAAAAACAATGCGTAAAAATACGTATTTCTAAATTTTAAAGCATATTCGGCGTTTTTAAGGCGTGAAATACGCGTGTAGAGGCGTTATCGCGATCTCTGGTAACGGGAATCAGTCTCATCTAACCATTCCCATCGCCACTTATTTTTAACACTGCTATCGTTCAAAGCCGACATATTTTTTGAATCTATGAATTCGATAGCTGACTGCATGTTGAAAAAAGGAATCGCAAATTTACCAATACTTGGTTAATTTCGCATACGTAAATTAATATAGAAATGCGTATGCATACACGCGTAAATTACGGCAAGATCGACTGGTACTACTCACTCCAAAGATTAGCTGTGACCTACGACGGCAGAGCCAGTGGTCGATGGGTGAACCGGTTATAGTGCGTGACGTACCCGTAGCGAAGAGAAAGCCAGGGACGGGCGAGGTTGGGCGTTGGGTTAGGGGTTATGATGTAGGAGAGGATCGGCGTAGAACCTCCAAGGTAGCTGCTCCTCGATTCCTCTTCAACCAGAATGCATCAGGCGCCACTGCTACTCCGAGTTTACGATAAACAAGGTACTACGGTACGAGCGTGGTTGCCGATGGCGTACTTACTTTCCGGAGTAGAGCGTATGAATAGAAAGGGGAAAAAAATATATATATTTGGAAATTTTATTTTTACTGATATTTTCTTCCATCCCGCTTCCGTCTTCGGATATTTTCAAAAGACGGAATTCCGTCCTCTGGACGGAAAACTTGCACCCATGCGTCACTCATAAAAATCTCATCATCCTCTGTGCCATCAAGTTCGTTACTAATGCAACATTTCTTGAATGATTTCACGACCATTTCTGCAGGTATCGCATCCCAAGCATCCTTGACCCATCGCGCAATCAAAACAATATTCGGCCTTGGTTTCAGTCGGCAAATCGGAACTTATCCAATCTGCCCAATACCTCCGCACATTGTCCTTGAAGGGCTTAGTAAGGCAGACATCTAGTGGTTGAAGAACAGATGTCAACCCACCTGGGATGACAGCAAGAATTGTTTTTGAATTTTCTGCAGTTTTTTTCACTTCTGCACAACGGTGTGCAACAAACATATCCCATACCGAAAGGGTAGGTTTTATCACAAGTGCACCTGGCCTTTTGTTCCACACATTCTTTAACAAGTCAATTGTTCCGGATTCGTTCATCCATCCTTTTTCATGGGCAAAAAACGAGACACCAGACGGAAAGACAACGCTTTTCGGCAGAGTTTTGAGTTTGAAAATAATTTCAGGAGGTAGCTTCCTGCCGTCCGCCAAACAGGAAAGAACAACCGTGAAACTGTTTTTTTCGTGGCCAGTCATTTTAATCAATATATTTTTTTTCGCACTTTTGGTTCACCGTCTTATTTCCAGGAAGGTCAAAACACATGGTGGCAGGGCATGAAAAATCTTGGAAATTTTACCCGTCCTCGAGGACGGTTTTGTCTAAAAATGTACCCGTCCTACTTCGAAACTAACCCGTCAGACTCGCATAAATACCATAACTATGTAGAATTTAAATACAGTAATTCTTTTTCAGTTAAATCCATTCAACAGTGGTTTAACTGTTAGAACGTTTTACATGTTATAGTTCCCTAGTGTGAAATGCAATTTCTCAGTTGGAAATTATTAGTATTTACTGCGAACAAATACCTTGGTAATCAAATGTAATTAAAGGAAAAACTTTTCACATACTTCTCAGTTCTAAGTGGTCGATGTTCAAATCTTTGTATGGCTGTTCTCATCAGGCTCTTAAGTTTAGACATTTAAGAATTTAATTGGCACATTTTCTTCACGGATCCCAAAATTGGATAGACTAATTTGTTCGATGAATTTGTCTATCTAATTTCGGGACCCCTGAAGAAAATGTGCAGACTAAATTCTTAAAAGTCTAAACTCAAGAGCCTGATGAGAACAGCCATACAAAGATTCGAACATCGACCACTTAGAACTGAGAAGTACATGAAAAGTTTTTCCTTGAATTACATTTGATAACCGAGGAATTTGTTCGCAGTAAATACTAATAATTTCTAACTGAGAAATTGCATTTCACACGAAGGAACTACATGTAAAAAACTCCAACAGTTAAACCACTATTGAATGGATTTAACTGAAAGAGAAAAACGTATATAAACCATGTTTTTTAATCTCAATACGTCGAGAAATACGTGCGTATTAAATATTGTCACTTTACTGGAATTTTTTTATTTTTTTTATGTACATACAGAAAATAAAGTACATTTCTGCTTTCATAATAGCAAAAAGCTTGTTACACAGAATCCTGAATTTTCAATGGCAAAAGATGAGAGATAGAATAGTGCAGTAAGGTCACTCCAGTATTAACAAATAAAACTAAACAAGGGATGACTGGGGGGACGGATAGACGGGAGAGAAAGGAAGAAGAAAAAAAAACAACAACTGCGAAGTCGCTATCCTTACACCCCCTTTTGGGATGGATTGCCTTTTGCCTTACGGGAAGAACTTTTGGACTTACGATTTTTTTAGGCTCCGCGTATAAGTAGACCCCCTTACTTTGAAGCTCCTTTTTTGTCCCAAATTTCTTGACTTATACGCGAGTATATACGGTAGTTGTAGACACTCGTGTGACAAGAGGTGCGGATGTTGGCTCTGATCATTACTTGGTAGTGTCACGAGTGAAACTGAATGTTGGTTGGAGGAAAAGGAATAGAACGAGGCCCAGGATGGAACAAATTAAGGATGAAAGGCTCTCTGAAGATCATCAGTATTATTCTGACATACTCAGAGAACGACTGAAGGATCTGAAGTCTTGTGAGAGGGATGTAGAAAAGAAGTGGGAATGTTTTAAGAACTGTGTTGTCACTGCTCCTAAAAAGATCTGTGGCACCCCAATAGTGGGTAACAATAGAGGTGATGCTTGGTGGAATAGTGAGATTGAAGAGGCAGTAAAGAGAAAGAAGGAAGTCTATTTGGGGATGTTGCAAGGTAGAGTTTCTGTGGATGAATATTGCAGTAAGAAGCATGAAGCCGCTAAGCTGGTTCGCCAGAGTAAAGCAAAAGATAGGAAGAAGAAGATGGAAAGGCATGAATTGTTTTTGGAAAGATAGGAAGACTTTCTGGAAGTACACAAGACTCAGGAAAAATAGGAAAACAAAATTGTAAGTTGTGTGAATAGAATCAAAGCTGTAAGTTGTGTGAATAGAATCAAAGCTGTAAGTTGTGTGAATAGGACATGGGAGCCCAATGAGTTAAGTGAAAGATGGGGTGAATACTTTTGTCAGTTGTTAGATCAGGAAAGCACAGGTAATGAGGCAGAAGCAGATGTCATAGTGAAGGATGGAAGTACAGGAGGGATCACAAGAGAAGAAGTGTGTAAAGCTCTAAAATCTCTTCAGAAAGGTAAGGCTCCGGGAGTTCATGGCATAACTGCCGAGATGTTGAAATATGGTGGTGACTCTGTAATTGACTGGTTAGCTGAAATTTGCCAGTTGTGCTGGCAGTTACGAATGGTCCCTTAGGATTGGAAGGATGCTATCATTGTTCCCTTGTATAAGGGAAAAGGTGATCAGACTGACTGCAAGAACTATCATGGTATTAGCCTACTGAGTGTGCCAGGGAAACTGTTTGGTAAGGTCGTTATTGTAAAAGTATGGTCTTACATCAGAGAAAGTGTGGGACGTTTAGAGTGGTTTTGTGCCCGGTAAAGGCTGCACTAAACAAATTTTTGCATTATGTATGATAATTGAAAAGTATTTGGCTGTTGGTAAGAAAGTTTTTGCTGCATTCATGGATTTAGAAAAAGCTTACAACTGAGTAAATAGGACACTTTTGTGGAACGTATTGAATGAATATGGTATTACTGGGAATCTATTTAACAGTGTAAAAGCTATATATGCTGCCAGTAGAGCTTGTGTACGAGTGAATGGGGCAGGGGTGCAGAAATTTTTCAGGGCCCAATATTTCCCCAGAACGCAATTTTTTTCTGTCCGAAATTTCCCCCAAAACTGTAGCGGACTTTCATACAAGTTTAAGCGAGTATTAGATCTATATGTTGGTTAAGAACTAATCCTTTAACGCCTATTACTTAAAAATTTGAAAAACACAAAAACCCTAATATTTATTTTAGTTTCAAAATGTCTGAAACATTTTTGGGTTTAGATGAAACCAGTGGTGGGGCAGAGAGGCTGAAAAATACACAGCTAAAAAAATTCAATTAACTATAATTTATTTCATTCTAGCATTTCAGGCATATAATTGTGCCAGATAATTTCACTGAATGAAATTTAAATTAGACTTAAATCCTTTTAAAAATGCATGGGTCATTTGCTTTAAAATGTGCGGAACCCCTAATAATTTTTCAGATCGGCGCCTACAACACATAAGCTGCCATTAGTTTCGGAAATTTTTTTATTAGCATGACTAGTGGTTGCGCCGTACTTATTACTCGTGCCACGCTGTATACGCCTTGGCATTAATTAGTAAATTCGTTTGGGCTCAGTGAATCATATGCCAGCGGCAGTCTGCAGTATATCACTGTGCTCATAACCTCTTATATTTATAACGACATGACAATTTTCAAAATGATTACCTGATTACCGTGCAGTAAATTACTCTTACCTTTCGCGTTATCATCATCATCATTGTCAACCATTATCAATCCACTGCTGGAAGAAGGTCTCCCCAAGTTTCCTCCACAACGGTCAGTCTTGTGCCAGTCTCCTTCATGTCACTCCCGCATATTTTCGAATTTCATCCACCCATCTCCCATGTGGTCTTCTTTTGGGTCTTTTCCTGTCCCTTGGA
The DNA here is from genome assembly GCA_039090855.1 of Macrothele yani. Lineage (NCBI taxonomy): Eukaryota > Metazoa > Arthropoda > Arachnida > Araneae > Macrothelidae > Macrothele > Macrothele yani. The sequence continues at coordinate 84,438,876 of CM077017.1, forward strand.
ATCCAATCTAAAATTTCGGCTGTCCATCGATGGTCTGTCCTTCTGGCAGTATGTCCAGCCCATTGCCATTTCAGAGATTTAACTCTGATCATTATGTCTTCCACTCTCGTCATTTTTCGGATCCACGAGTTCCTCTTCTTATCTCTCCTGGTTATACCAAGCATGCACCTCTCCATGCTTCTTTGAGTTGTCTGTAGCCTTTGTATGTCTCTTTTAGTTAAGGTCCACGTCTCTGCACCATACGTAAGCACTGGAAGGATGCATTGATCAAACACTTTTCTTTTAAGACATAATGGCATATTGCTCTTGAAAATTATGCTGTTTCTTCCAAAAGCTCTCCAGGCAAGTTTTGTACGCCCATTAATTTCTTCATCAATGTGACCCTCACTTGATATCTGCTGTCCAAGATAAACGTACGTGTCTGTTATCTCCAGTTTTTCTCCATCAATCGATAAATCTTCATTTCTTGTATAAGCATTGAACATCACTTTTGTCTTCTGAAAGCTCATTTTTAATCCCACTTCTTTACTCTTGTCAGCAAGTTCCTGGATCAAACTCTGCAGCTCTGGTGGGGTAGTTGCAAAAATGACTACGTCATCAGCAAAACGAAGGTGGGTTAGATAATCTCCATTAATCTTTATCCCTTTGTTTTCCCAGTTCAGTGATTGAAAGACATTTTCCAATGTGGCATTAAAGAGCTTCGGAGATATGGTGTCACCTTGTCTCACTCCCTTTCCAATTTTTATGTGTGTTGTATTTTCAAACAGCCAAATCTTTGCACTTGCATTTTCATATATGTTATTAATAATATTAATGTATGCATCTTCAATACCGCAGGATTTCAGAGCCATTGTAACTGCTGATGGTTTCACCGAATCAAAGGCTTTTTCATAATCGATAAAAGCCATGCACAATGGAAGTTCATATTCCCTCGCTCTTTCAATTAGTTCTCTCAGTACGTGGATATTATCTATTGTGCTGTAGCCACTCCTGAATCCAGCTTGTTCTCTCGGTTGAGCCATGTCCAGTGTTACCTTCAAGCGGTGTGAAAGAACTTTAGTGAAGATTTTATAAACCACTGATAGGAGGCTGATAGGTCTGTAGTTCCCAAGATCCTCAATGTCACCTTTTTTATGTAGCAGGATCATTGTAGCGTTGTTCCAATCCTCAGGAATCTTCCCTTCATTAAGGCATCGAGTGAAAATTTGGGCGAGTACTGTTTCGATTTCTCCACTTGCTTATTGTATGATGTCTACAGTAATTCCATCTTCTCCTGGGGCTTTCCCCCGCTTCATGTTCTTGATTGAATGTGCAACTTCTTCTGGGAGGACTGGAAGAACTCTGGTACTTTTCATGATGTGTGGAGTACATGTATCATCCCTTTCATATAATTTGGAGTAGAAATCTTTCACTCTTGTCAAAATTTCGCCTCTATTTCTTGTTACAGAACCATCTTCTTTTCTCAGTGCCATAATCTGTTTTCTTCCATTACTGAGATGTCCCTTTGCTATCTTTAGGCTTTGGTTGTTTTCAATTGCTTTCCTCACTAGCTCACAGTTGAATTTCCTTACATCTTCAGTGATACTTTTTCGTACTGTCTTGCATAGCTCTATATATTCCACTTTGGAAATCACATCTTTTATAGTTGTCCTCATCTCTCTTCTTTTTGCATCAACATTTTGGTTTTTCCTGATAATTTGTTCACATGCAACTTGTTCTTAGACCCAGCTAATTTTGTTGCTGTTTCCATAAGAGCTTTGGTTACTTTTCTGTTAACTTCAGAAATATCCACTTCTTCCGATGTTAGGCCTTCTAAAGCAGAGAATCTGTTCTTCAGTTCCAACTTGAAAGTATTATGGTGTTTTTTAAGGTTGGTTATGTCAATACCTTTTGTTTGTCTTATGAGCTTGCCACGTTCGAGTTTAGTGTTGAGGTACATCTTACATCTCACCAATCTATGGTCACTACCTGTGTTGAACTTGTTCAGCACACTGCAGTCTTGGATGACGAATTTTTGGTTACACATAATAAAATCAATTTCACTTGTCGTCCCATTTGGATGTCTCCATGTCCATTTTCTGTGTGGCTTTTTCTTGAAAAAGGAGTTCAAGATAAAAAATCCTTCTACCTCTGCAAACTCAACGAGAGTATTTCCACGCTGGTTTCTGTTGCTGTGACCGAATTTACCTACTGAAGTTTCATTCTGTTGCCGTTGCCCTATTTTTGCATTGAAATCTCCCATAATTATCTTCAAGTGCTGCTTACCTTTATTATTTAGATGACAAATTTCCTCATAAAATTCTTCAATTTCTTCTTCAGGATGACTTGTGGTGGGTGCATAAGTTTGAATAATCTGAGCCTGGTATCTTCTCGAGAGTTGGATAACGAGTCGTGCAGCTCTGTCAGAGGAACTTTCAACTTCTACAACTTTATCCTTCAGTTTCTTGTTTATTATAAATCCAACACCACTAGTTCTGCCAGTATCTGTTCCACGATAGTAGAAGAGATGTCCACTTTTCAGTTCAATGTGATCTTCTCCTATTCTCCTTACCTCACTTAGCCCGACGATGTCCCACTTGATCCTTTGTAGTTCCTCTTCCAATTCAAGAAGCCTTGAATCAGAAGATAGGGAGCGTCCATTATACGTAGCCAAGGTCAGCATCAGATGGCAGCCTAGTCCGGTCCTCTGGGGATTCTTAGCACCCTCTGCCTTCATGTCGCACTGGCTGCTGCCTTGGCCAGGTACATTCCAGCTGCCGGAGACTGAGGGCCAAGATTTAAGTTGTAGAGTCATTTTGGAGGTGTTTGGTCATAACTCACCCCGCTGGCCAAGCGGGTTGGTGAGCATCATACTCGTTGTTAATAAGTCAATTTTTCATTTTATTATTATTACTACTATTATTATTATTACCTACCCACGGGCAAAAATTTCCCCAGAGCTACCTTAATTTCCCCCGAACCTCATTCGCGAGTTCGGACAAATTCTGCACCCCTGGAATGGGGTTTTATCAAAATGGTTTTCTATTGGTGCAGGAGTCAGACAAGGTTGTGAAATGTCACCATGGCTGTTTAATACACAGTAGTCACATTATTGTGATCACCTCCTACTTTTAATGTCAACAGAGTGCAGCAAATGAAAGAAGGCATGTGTTGTGAGCTGGCTCGGAGAGTATATAAGGTGTGCTGTAGGCATTCTGAAAACATATCACTCATTGCTGTCATGGATAAAAGGAGCGATTTATCAGATTTGTAAAAAGGGATGATTATCGGCTTTCGGGCCAAGGGTGGCAGCATTTCTGAAACAGCGCAGTTCGTGCGCTGCTGTGGTTAAAGTGTATCATGACCGGAGAAATGGCACCATTGTCAATAAGCAATATGGAAACTGCGGAGCACCACGTGCCATTGATGTGAGAAGTGAACGTCGGCTTCGAAGGTGTGCGAGGGCCAACCGACACGCTACAGTGGCGTAACTCACTGGCCGAATGAACCAAGGAGCTACTGGAAGTGTGTCTAAAATGACAGTTCAGTCAACTCTGCTGCATATCGGGTGCCGATGCAGATGGACGGTCACTGCACCTATGCTAACGAAGGTGCATCAGCAGAAAAGGCTTACATTTGCACGGCAGTATCGGAATTGGACCTCTGCTGATTGGCAAAGGATTGCCTTTTCCGAAGAGTCACGTTTTCTGCTTCATCGAACGGATGGACGTTGGCATATAAGGTGAGAAACATCAGAGAACAAACACACTTCAAACATTGCTGGAAGAGCACAAACTGGAGAGGGCAGCATTATGATCTGGGGAATGTTTTCATGGCATTTTCTGGGTCCACTCATACCTGTGGAAGGCACTATGGACCGAATTCGTTATGAATTCATCCTTGCAGACCACATACACCCATACATGCTGATTGGCTTCTCCCTGGGGGTGGATGGGATCTTCCAGCGCCACAATGCGACAAGTCACACAGCTAGAAATGTCAGGAGTGGTTGGAAGAGCAAGAGGAAGACTAAAATACTTCCCTGGCCCCCTAATTCCCCAGACTTAAACCCAATTGAGTATCTGTGGGACCACCTCGATCGCGTTGTTCACTCTACAGATCCTCCACCACGCACCCTCTAGCAGCTGTCAGATGCACTGCAGTCAGCATGGCTCCACATACCTGTGAACACCTTGCAGCACCTTATTGAGTCACTTCCAGCCTGTCTAGCTGGTGTCCGCACTGCGGTTACTCTGGATATTAGCTGGTGGTCATAATAATGTGACTCAACGGTGTATATTTATGGATGTGGGCATGTGTGATGCCAAAATAGATAATACTAGTTTATGTCTTGGTGATATCTGTGTGTGCAGCTTGCTGTATGCTGATGACACTGTCCTGTTGGCAGAGAGCAAAAGTGAGTTGCAGAGTATGTTGTCCCAGATGTACAAAGTTTGCATGAAATTCAAATTGAGTATAAATAAGGAAAAAACCAAAGTTATGGTTTTTGAGAGAGGAACTGGTAGTACTCACTGTAATATAAGTCTAAATGGCACAGTGATTGACCAGGTGAATGAGTTTGTGTATTTAGGAAGCATGTTTGACAGAGAGAACAAATTGAATGGTGAAATTAGTAGGTGAGTGAATTCTTCATTGAAAGTCATGGCTGCTCTGGGAGGTTTTCACAAGAATGATGAATTTTCAAGACAGTCCCACATGGCTGTGTATGAAAATGTAATTGTTCCTACTCTGATGTATTGCAGTGGGTACTGGGTACTACAGAAGAAACATAGGAGTCATTACTGTGCTGGAGAAATGCATTGCTTATGGGGGTGGGGGTGGCAAGACACGTTCCGATTGTGTGAGAAATGAAGATGTGTTGCAGTTGTGTAATGTGAAGCAAAATGCTGTTAGCAAGGTGGAGACTAATATGCTTTGGTGGTTTGGCCATGTTGAAAGAATGAGTGATAAGATACTTACTAAGAAAATCTTTTTGGCCTAAGTGGCAAGAAGGAAAGGCAGAGGAAGGCCAAGGAAGTCATGGGAGGATTAGATTCAGGAGTGTCTGCACTTGAAAAAGAGATTATGAGTATGAAGTATAGAAGATCTTGTGTACAGCATGTGGTGGATGTCAGTGAAGCCCGAGTTGTATGTCAAGATCGATGCAAATGGAGAAGTTTGATATAGCAACAGTAAGTAAAAATTATCTGGTAGTTTGTATTTCTTTGTGGAGCTAACCTCTGAATCTCAGAACAGCTTAGTGATATGTACGTGTACAAAGAGTTATTTTTCGCAAATGTGAGAAACTTTTATGTAGCAGTAATGAGAAAGATAGTGGACAAATTTCCATTTCAAAATTAGGTGCTGAAAGACCTGAACTACTGAACCTAGCACTCAAAGACAGCGCGAAGTACACACATATATGTAGATTGGCAGATTCCTTTGCTCCACACCTTGTTCAGGAAGCTCTAAAGAATGAGTTTGATGACTAGCATATGACCTCTGACGACTGTGTACTTGTACTGATGGACAATGGCCACAAAAAGAGCTTTTATAGCTACTGGCTGGATATTAAAAGCCTGAGAACAAGTACAGGTGGCATCCGCTTCCCTAATCTTAAAGTGATTATTCAGCAACTACTTACTTTGCCTCACGGTAATGCCGCTCTTTCTCTATGATGAAGAAAATCCATACAGACTGTAGGAAGTCCCTGAATGCAGACACACTAACCTCTTTTTTACATAGTAAAATAAACACTGACACTTGTTTCATAGGCTTTGAAAACCCACTGATTACATTTTGAAAAAAGCAAAACATGCATGTGTTGAATATAATACAACAAGATTAAATTGCTTCAATATGCAAAAAATTAATACACGTACACCAGTTGCTGTTATAAAACCGTTGAGCTTGTAAAATTTATGTGATAATTTTTGTGTGTAAGGGTTATTTAGTCTTTGTAAGGTTTTTACTGGTCCAGTGTACAGGTCATCACCTCAAGAGATTGACAGATATGCACTTCTCGCTTTCCCATAACAAGAGTAGAATCTTTTCTCCCATCGAAAACAAGACCCCCATACTACACCATTAGGTTCATTACCTTCGGTATTCACCTGAAGAAATTGACGAATTTTTTGTCTTTGGCGTCTAACTTTGCTTGAGTCGCATGTTTCATGCTATCTTTGGATATTACACCAACGTCATACAACACAGCTGAAGCAATCGCTGCGGCTTATCTGTCAGAAACCTCATAGCGATCACAAGTTTTGGCAAAACATGTCAAGCTAAGTCGAGGTTTCAGAAAATCAACACTGGCAGGAACAACGAAATCAGCATTGGGTGGTTCCACAAAATCCACGAACATGAACTTTGTCTTCATGGCTTCGATTCTTTGTGGATTACTTTTAATTTCTTTTCAGCATGACTACATTCCAAAGATTTTCTTTCAAGATTCCATTCCATTCTAATCGTTTCAACTCTATTAACTGTACCAATAGCCATTTTGCGCTCGTCACGCTGATTCTTCGGAAAACCCTGTTCGCTTGCCGGAATTCTCTGAGAATGTTCACAATTGCAATTACAAAAGTCACACTTGTAAGCAGCAATGTCAAAGAACCAGAACCTTTTTGATTCTTGTAAAAAAATATTAACGTTTTCTTGGACACTATCGCTCTCTGCTTCCTGTGTAGCTGAACTACTTAAGTTTTTGACATTTTTAGTGAAATTATCAAATCATCTGAAGAATTATTTCCCGAGAAACAATCAAAATTAAGGCATGACTACAGATTCCTTCTAATCTTTCTGCAATAACTATAGAAATTTCACTTACTGTGGGTTCCTTTGAACGATTACTGGGCTTTAAGTTCCTTTGAACAAACACATAAAAATCACATTCTCACTTAGATCCTTTGGAATTCTGAAAATTGGGTCTTTAACTTCGATTCTAGTGTTCTTATACTACTACTACTACTACTACTACTACTACTACTACTACTACTACTATTTTCTATGCCTACTGGCACATAAGGCTACAATACTGGATTTCCATTTGATGCAAAATTCCAACATATTCCTCTCTTTTGGTGACTGAGTTTTTCATGATCCAATCAATTAAGATTATAAATAATAGGCCAGATAGAACACATTCGTGCCTAACACCAGTTTCTATAAGAAACAAGTATAAGTTTTACATCCACTTCCACACAAGATTTACAACCATTATACATGTTTTTCATTTTGTTGAGACATTTGAGGTATTCCGTATTCTCTAGTTCTTATATACCTTTTGAAATGCACATTTGCACATAAACTAAAAGAATTGAAAACACTAATAATAGGCTACAAATACGTCACACTACAGAGTCATGAAAAACACGTTATTACATGTGGTGGGTGCCGCTGCAGAGGCCATGTCCGTCACGCATTTTTCCAGGTGACACATGTGACCTTGTACTTCCTACATGGTGAGTCAGCACTAACAACTGATATCATTCATTTAGGATTTCACATTTGAAATTTGTATGTCGCATTCACGTTTTCTCAGTTTAATGAAAGCAATTTGAATTTAGCAAATTTTTAGTTGTTTTCTTTAAATTTGGACACAACAGTGGATGTTCAAAGTATATCCCTGTAATGTCCATATTTTCTATATTTTTCAGCTACTATTGTATATGACAACTTTTGCTTACTATTGCATTTTAGAACAGAACTCTCAGTATGCCTAATAAATTATGTTAAATTATTCAACTTTTCACATTTTTCTAAAATTTCGATGCAACAATGGACCCTCAAGATATATTTAAAAAATTCTTGAACTTTGCACGTTTCTGGATCATAAAAGACAACTTTTGCACACTATTGGATTTTGAAATCAAAAATTTCATTTTTTTCACTTCACCCTAATGTGTACCCTAATTAACAGAAGAAAGTCTTACCATCTGCAAATAAATAAATAAATAAAACAAGAGTTTTCTGTAACTAAGTTTTGCATGTTGGCGACCACATCCAGTAGGTGCTCAACAAATAAAGGTCTCTTATGCATTCATTGTTTCTATTGGTGATAACACCAGTGCCACACGAAACTGTCAACTTTGGCCTTTGTTGTGGAATACAAAATACAGTCAAACCTGTGCAACATGAATACAAATACAGTGAAACCAGATAGTCAACACAGGTTTCACTGTATTTTGTATTCTACAACAAAGGGGGCCTTTTGCGTGGTGATCAAGCTCTGAGCAGGAGGTCAACCAAAATGACTGGTGTACGTTAGGCACATGACAGAGACAATAGCAGAACTTCTCAATGATCCCCAATATTATCTGTGCATAGAAACAGAGTTTGACAATGTTAATAATCAACCTTTGAAAAGTTAAAGGCACGAAAAGTCTGGTTAATTTGTAGATATGTTAGACAGTTCTTTGTTTTTGTGATGTTTACTGAAAATAGTGATAAAGTATTTTCATTATCAAAGACTATGTTGTTTATAAGAGAAAACTGTGATTATACTTTGAGTTATTTTTCATGTTAAGCTTTTATGATAAATCGCTTTTCAAATTAATGTGCATTTTTTGCTGGTTTTTTTCATTAAGCGACAAATCCTGACTACGGCTCTGTTTATACATGGTAACTGTATGCATTAAAAAACTGTTGTACTACAATAAAGCACAATTTTTATTGAACAAAATAAAAATTGCATAAATTGTGTTCAGTAGTTAGGTGGCTTGGCTTTCATAGTTGATGAAAGGTGGGGAAGAAGATGATACATCTGCATGGAGGTTTTGAAACCACGGTATGCATATTAGTTGAAATATATACATCATATACTATGACATCAGATTTGGATTTCTGCACATGCATAATAAGGCAGTTGGCTTGAGCTGCACATTTCAGGAGGTGGTAGAATTTTTTGATGATTTTTTTTAACAACAAAAAGCATACAACCATGCAAACGAATATGAACATGTATGTATCCATGGGTACCACTAAGGTGTTCAAAGCCAAGACTGAAAATTGAGTCACACTCATTGTGAGGAACTGGGCTTTTTCAGTCAATACAACAAGGAATATACAGTATATACATATAATTATTTCTACCACCAAACTTTACAGCTTTATATGCAAAACACTGACTATTAGGGAACTCGATATCTCTCTCTCTCTCACACACACACCAGCAGAAAATAAGTCTGTCATTTAAAAAAAAATTGCTAAACAACAAAATAGACACCAGTCACATACATTTCAATTCATGCATTCTAATTATTCATATCAGAGTTTAGTTAAACTTTAATATGAATTGGAAATTTCCAGAACTTCTAATTCTCGGGCCATTGACATTTACTCAGAATTGAAATCCTTATCACACATTGGGGGGAGGGGGAGAAAATGAAATGTGATGTACAAAAATATTAAAAACATACCTAGTTAAAAACACATTCTTGCGGGTGAAATTTTTTCTTTTGGTTGTTCTTGTGGTCTGAATATCAGTGGAAATATGACTTCATATTTTTTTAATACATTTTCTTCAAGAATGAACATTTTTCTTATTCCTTACTGTATAGTTTCTTCTTACTATACCAATCACAGGAGAAAGCATTTTTCAATTTTCTTTTCAAGAGCACAATTCAAATTGAAAATCGTTACTTACCATGTGCATGCTAGGAATAGTACCATTTCGGTGGCCCATTCAGTTGTTTTCACAGCGTAGTTAACTGTATTATCACATTTTAAACTTTAATTTTGCTGAAAATGAATGCTTTCCCATTTATTAGTGACTGTTTGCTATCTTGGCAAGAAGCAAAAGAACGGAACATTTTTCTTTTTGTTTGAAGAGCAATTAAAGTTCAAAATTGGAACTTTAACAGTCCATCACCATCTATTGTGACAGACAAAGTAGTTTTCTCTATACAGGAAGTCGGAAGTGGCATTTTGGAACTTTAATTTTGTTAAGAAAATGGGAAAATGCCTGTTTCATTCTTTGACATGGCATGATGTGGCTAAGGAAGAGTAAAACATGCATTTTAAGGGAAATTAATTCCAAAAATCTGTACTACTGTAGCTCACTCTGCCATGAAAATAATTTTACGAGTCACAGAAATCGCATCAATTCCATTAGGGACAAGTATTGAGTTTAAAATTTAATTTTGCTCAAAAAAAAAAAGAAAGGGGGAGTAAAATGTGAGCTACATTGATTGATTTTGAAGAAGAGACTGTTGAAATACGAAAACACGCATTTCATTCAGAAAAATTACTAAAAAAACCCAAGTCACTCTTTTGCACTATTATTAGGGGGGGGGGGGGGATATCAGAAAACACACTCAGAAAGAGGGAGAAAAGACAAAATAAAAATAAAAAAAAGGACAGAACTTTGCCAGAACAGACATTTTCACCAATTCCAAAAAAAATTTTGCTGGTGGACGGACATCTTGCAAACTTCCAGAAATGCAATGAAATCTGGTTAAAAGCTTTTAGCGACTGAAAGACAATAATGAAATCCAGAAAACTTGGCAGGTATTACAACTGCGTTGAATTTTTAAAAATATTTTGAAGACTTTTAAAACTTTTGGTGCAACATTGATTACAGAAATACAATTCTGTAAATTTTTTGGAGGGAAAAGTAAAAGAAGGAACACACAGTTTTTAAAATAATCTGACAATCATGATTTTCCAAAATTTTCAAAACATGGAAATAAAAGAGGGGAACACCACCTCAGTGGCACAGTGGTCTAAGCACTGGCTAATTTGTTTGAGATGGGTCCAGGTTCGAATCCCAGTGAAGCATGGATGTTGTGTTTGTCTTACGGTGCTGGCTCTCTCCCTTCCCTGATCCAGTGGCCCTCAATTAGAGCCAGGTGACTGCTTATAGCCCATTTAGTTGCTCACAATGATTGTTAAACTCCCAAAAGAAAAAAGAGAGAGAGAGAGAACAGAGTTTTAAAATAATCTGACAATCAAGAGAGGTTTCCAAAATCAAAAGATTAATTTTGTGATAAAACTTATCAGTTTTTAAAACTTTTTATATTGTATCAGGTTTAAAAAGTAAAAACTGAAATCCCAATGCATCTCTTTTTCAGGGAAGTAAAATAAAAGCAATCAATATGAAAAAACAATTGTTGGAGGTCATTAGAAACAAGAAAAAAATTATTAAGAGTGCACTTTTGTCCTTGACATATACAAAATAATACACATAAAACTTGTTTTGAAGTTACTTCATTTTACAAAACAAGTCTTTAATGGACAACTCTTTTGTCAAAACTTTACATTTTAAGCCAAACAAAGGCATTTCCCTGTTCAAAATGCTGTCCTGATTTCATACATAAATATTGTGCATGTAAAAGAACATTTAAGCTTTTACCAATGAAGCATGTGCTGCACAATTGTGGGTTCACATCTGTCATCTTCTTTCACTTCCTCATCACTCTTGCATCCTCTGTGATTGTCACACAACTCAACAGTGTAGACTCCTCATGTGGCAAGCTCACTGTCTACTTCAGTCACAATGACCTTAGAGAGTCTGCTTCTATGTAAGTTTACACCCATAACCACCTTGGCAAAAACAATTCACAACAGTTGATTGCGAGACTGGCTACCAAGATGCCACTGCAAAAATGATAGCATGAAAATTGTAACATTAATTTTCATGCTATCCTTCCCAGGATCCATCAGACAGACAGCTGTTTGCACAAGTCATTTTCTATACAACTGCTTGAAAGATTTGATGATGCCCAAATCAAGATTACAACATGCTCATGCAATTTTGTGGGAATGTGCACAACTTCCACATTTCTTAGAAACTTTTTGTCCTGTAGACAAGTGGCATAATTATCCACAAACAGCAGAATCCTTTTACCTTCTGCATATGTGGAGGCATTCAGAGACATCAAAAATGCTGTGAAGACATCTGTGGTCATCCCTGCCTTTTCATTGGGGTGATATTTCACAAGAACTTTTTTTATGATCTTGAAACAAAGTGGCTTCAGTGATTTTCCTGCTACAATCAGCACGGCTAGGAGTGACAAAAAAAAAAAAAATTCAGCACACCATTTTTTTTTTTTAGTTTCAGGACATACAATATAAGTCACAAATGGTCATTATCTGGAACACAGAAATTTTACAGATGTAAAATTATTTTATCTCATTATATTTTTCCATATTTCAGTGGATACAAATAGTCCAAGTAAAAAAAAAAAAAAAAAAAAAATCTTAAAAGTATATTTTTAAATTATAAATAATGAGTCAATACATATATTCAACAGAACTGCAGATAAGTTCTTAGGGAGACAATCTAAATAATGCAATTGTACTTGGAGTTATAGTGGCTTTAAAAGTGTTTTGTTTTTTCTTGAACTTTCAGACTTCAGCACAGACTTCATTGTAAAAAGTAGTGAGAAAAGTGACCTTTTCAAAGAAAAAGAGAGAAAAGTCACCAATTTTTTTTAGTGACTAAATAGTGACTGCTCAAATAATTGAAAATCAGACTAAACCATTTAAAATGATAGAACACACACACACACACACACACACACACACACACACACACACACACACATATGGATAGAACATATAATTTGCACTTTGAATGGATTTACTTTATTCTTTGCTCAACAGTAAACAATTCACTTTATATTTTGTGATAGAACATATGTTAATCAATGTGCTTATCTGTTGTAAAAAAAAAAAACAATATATTGGATGGGCAGGTGATTCCTTTCAATATTTTTTCATACACTACTGTTTGTGAAAATTGCAACACCAATAAGGAACCATGCGATTCGAATGAAATTTATACCAAACATTACTATGACTGTATACAAGCGATTTAATTTTCGGAACAATACAACAATTTTTACCTGCAAAAATCAGTATCTTGTGAAGCCTCTGCAAGCTGCAATAAGAGCTTCAAGACGAGTTGCACTGAATCGTAAAGGCGTTAGATGGTGTCCTGGGTAATTGCTTGCCAGGCAGCATGTATACGCGGCCACAGATCATTAGTACTGACCACTGGAGGATTTTGACGGGCCAGTTGCCAAGTGACCATATCCCAGACATGTTAAATAGGCGACATGTCAGGTAAACGTGCAGGCCAGGGAAGAAGCGGTATCTGCTGTGCTGCGAAGAGGGCTTGAACATTCTTGGCAACATGAGGTCAAGCATTATCCTGCTGGAATATAGCACCTGGAGTGCTATGAAGGAAGGGTGTGACTTCTGCCTGTACAACTTCCCTGATGTAGCAGTCGCTGGTGATATTGCCCTCAAGTTGTAGCAGCCGAGATCGCGAATGTTACCCAATGGCACCCTGCACCATCACACTTGGCGTTCGGCCTGTATGACGCTCGACAATGCATGCTGGAAGAAGGCGCTTACCACGATACCGTCTAATGCGTATGGGGGCCATCATGGTAGTCCAAGTTGAATCGGGACTCATCCGAAAACACGACACATTGTCAATAAGCACAGTTGCACTGAAAACCCCGTTCCAGCCTGAAGCGTCCATGGTTCAGGGTCAAAGGAATCCGCTGCAAAGGGATACGTACAACAAGTCCTATGTGCAGCAGACGCGTTGAACTATGGAGACAGACAATGCCACACCTGTTGCAGTGCTCCACTGTTGTGCTAACACTTGCAAACATGCGGAACGGTTCGTCACTGCCACGAGGATGAGGTGTCTGTCATCCCGCTGTGTCGTCACATTTCTTGGTTCACTGCTGGATTGTTGATGCACCTGGTTCTCCTCGGTCCACTACCGCCACATGCACATCCCTGTCATGGCATTTTGTCCCATCCGAACCGCAATGTCACGGTATGAAAATGCATCTTCAAATGCACCGTCCCTATTCAAACTGTCATATGGTGATATTGTGCCCTTCGTTGTCGCTAAGGCATTATTGAATCCAGGAGACACTTTCACAAATCGCTGTCCGCCATGCACTACTGGTGTGTATCCTAAACAGCCCTCTCTTTATACCCCACACTTGACTGTTCAGGCGGTACTGCCGGGCCCAGACATGCACAACGACTCTGCATTTCTAATCATTTGCATGCCCTACCCTGCTCTACATATCCTGCAAGTTTCACATGATTACCGTCATTCCTTCACGGTGTTTCAATTTTCCCAAACAGTTTTTTATTTTATCAGCATGATGGCATTTGATGATTTATATACTGCACTAGCAAAATAAGCATGCTCTAGAAATAATTACATATACAAACTACAATAGGTTTATACAGTGTAATAAAAGACTAATAATAAAGAATGAATGTTATGTTTAAAAAAAGTACAGAAACCCTTTCCATTTTTAACTCTCCACTGCCTGCATTTTCTTAAACAAATTAAATTTCCAATGATGTTTCGACAAATTTGCCTGTTTTAGTTAGATTTAAATGAATTTTTACTTGTAAACTACTCATACACACACATTTCATCAAACTTTTACTTTGTTAGCAGATGTGTTTTACAGTCTAACACTGGTTAGATACCTATTTCAAACATCAATGCAATCGAAAATGGAAGCACAGTGCAACATAGCAATAAAAAGTGCAATTCAGATTTTGGTTATAAATCAAAATGGCACCAGATAAATTCAAACTATACTGTTTAACACAAATCTGCTGTAATTTTTTAAGCTAATATTAAATTAATGATGCATTTAGTTAATATCTTCACTTACCACATCTGCAAGTAATCTGGGATGGATGCTAGTGGTTTCTCTATATTTGGTTGTTGGGTTAGCGAAATTGACATGCTTTTTAATGTCAACATTATGAAGTTTCAATCATTTTCAATTTTGCTGTCTCATAAAAGTATGATGAGTAAAATTGGGAAGTAACTTCCTTCCCTACATTATATAAAGGATCTTTAGGTACAGGGTGCTTTTAAGTGAAATCCATAATGAGTCAACAGAATCTATAACAAGAAATTTGATTTTGTAATTGCAGTTAGCAAGAAATGTAGATTTAGGAAAGCATAAAACTCCAGGGTGTCCACCAAATTTGGAAAATGCAATTTCATGATCAATTAACAATTTTCATGACTATTTTTAAAAGGTCTGTGTGTGTATGTGTGCATGTGCATGCATATGTACATATATTAAAGATACACTCTGCTCCCCTTTCTTCTAAGGAAAAAGTACACCCCTGCCCTTCTGCTAGTAATAAAAATCTTTCTTACATTTTTTGAGCTTATATTAAAATTGAGAGAGTGAGGTGAGAGATACTAAAAATAAAAAGAAATTCATGACCCCAAAGCAAAATTTGTGACTTTTTCTTGACTTCCATTACCCTTTTCAAAAGTCGTGCCTTTTTCATGACTAGTAGACATCCTGAATTCCTACAATTATGAAAATAGAAACACGAATCCACAATTTCTTTACTCATTTATTTTTGAAGTTTAAAATCCTAATAAAAAAAGGGGATTTTACTGCTATTTAGGCACTATTTTGAACATTGCAACGAAAGATGCTAAACTTAAAAACATTACCGAAAAACATGAAAGCAACAAAATTTGAAGTTTCACAAACTTAATAACCTTGGAAAAGATTTAGGTAAAAACAAAAGAGAAAAATAGCGAGCTCTTCACAATTTAGTCTAACCCCCCCCCCTCAAAAGGGAATCTCAAAACAGAAAAGAAAGTGTTAAAAAAAATATTAAAACAAAAAAGAAATGCTGAAAAAAAGACCATCAGATTTGCCCACTATTCCTGCATTTTTCAACAGAAATTTTGTTTTTTGAGCTTATATTAAAAATGCCAATTCACACGAAGAAAGCAATTTCACAACTTTGCTGACCAACCCCAGTCACGTGGTAAGCACCGTTTTGGTGGTTTATTTTTCAAGGACTAGTTTGGGGTAGGAGATGATGGGTTTGATTCCCCTTCTGACTACCCTGTCCACTGGTTTTCCAGTGTTTTCCTTTGACATCCTTACATGAACGGGGAGGGGGGATAGTTCCCATTGAAGTCTGCCCTGGACACACCCAGACCCTCCTCACCCAACACTACTGTGTGCAATAACCGTGCCCGGTTGGGTTTCAACACAAACATCAGAACTTCACTAATTATTTTATATAGGATTGCTTCCGCCAAATTTTTATTGGGGGGGTCAATTCAAATTTCTGCACTTCCGCCAAAAATAAAACAGATAATGAAAAAAAATTTAAAAAAATTCCACTAGTTCGCAGGAAAGTTAAAATAATATGAGGGTTGTGCCAAAAGTAATGCAAAAGTGGGCACAACTTTTTTACTAACTGACAGAGGTCGTTCAAATTGCACATGTTGGTAGAGTAACTGTTTCTCTATACAAAGGTACTACTCAACATATTCTCCATCACAAGCAATGCATTTGCATCATTGTTGAACCCAACTCTCGAATCCTCTTTGAAAAAATTCAGGTGTGGACTGTTGTACCCACTTCTTCACATCCACTTTCATCTCATCTGTGTCATCAAATCATTGTCCCTGGAGACTGTTCTTCGTTGGACTGAACAGGTGGAAGTTGGACGACGCCACAGCGCGGCTGTACGGTGGATGGGGGACCGTGACCAGCCTAATTTGCTGATCACCTGATTTGTTCCCAAAGATGTATGTGGTCTCGCATTGTCATAGTGAATGTGGATCCTTTTCAGATTCTTGTTCGGTCTCTTCCTCTTTACGGCTTCTCTAAGCTTCTTGAGTGTCTCAATGTACTGCTCGCTGGTCACGGTACGGACACGTTCCAGAAAATCAAGGAGAATGACACCCCTGTCATCCAAAAAAACAGTCACTATGACTTTCTGTGCTGATTGCTGTTTATTGAACTTCTTAGGCCTTGGTGAAGAGGTGCGACACCATTTAATGGATTGATTCTTCGTTTCCAGATCATGAAGATACGCCCACATTTCATCCCCTGTCACCAGATCGGAAAAAAACATGTCTTCATTGGCTTCAAATGCTTCCAGCAGATCAGAGCAGATTTCCACCCTTCTCTCCTTCAAACCGGGTGTCAACTGCCAAGGTACCCACTTTGCACACACTTTCCGATACCCTTAGTCTTCCACCATCTTCTGTATGGCATTGTGACCACAGTCCAGTTGTGCAACAAGCTCACGTATTGTGACTCATTTCTCCGCGCAAATCAATTCATCCACTCACTGACGATTCGTGTCACTGGTCACAGATGATGGTCTCCCACTGGGACGCGTGGCTTGTCATCAATGCTGGTTTCCTCTTTATCCATATGTGCACATTACTCTTGTCAATGGTGTCATCTCTGTAAACATTCTGTAGCCTTCTGTGGATGTCGGACAGCGTGCACCCTTCTTTCGTCAAGAACTCAATGACAGCATGTTGCTTTTGCTTGGAATGCATTATTTACCTGCAATGAAGAAAAGGGGTTACTATAAAGGAACAGTTACTCTACCAACATGTGCAATTGAACGGACCTCTGTCAGTTAATAAAAAAGTTATGCCCACTTTTGCATTACTTTCGGTACAACCCTCGTAATTAAAAATGTTAACTGCAAATAAAAATATGGATGGCACTGAGAAAAAATTAAGACTTCAAGATCTTCATTACTTGGCAGCATCGTTACATGCTTTTGACTGTCCATTTTTCCGCTGTAATTCAAGCCAATGTTAAACCTATAAAAAAAAAAAAAAAAAAAAAAAAAAAAAAAAATGCGCACACGCACGTCAACCACAATCTTGAAAAGAAGAAAAAAAAAAGACTGCCATCGATGGTTTGGAATTTCGGAATGATTTTCTAAATGAAAGTCATACCAATGCAGAATGACGATGAAAACAAACTGCCGTTTGGAACCGCCCTTGCATTGCCATAATACAATTACATACCTGCCAACTTCCAAAGATCAAAATACAGAAGATTTTAAAAAATTTCCCCAAAATTCAGAAATTTTTAAAGTTAAGATTAAAAAAAAGATTCCTAAATTTGAAAATCAATTTTTTTTATTTGAAAAAAAAAAAAAGATAAAAAAGGTTCTTGATGTGTACTCTGTATATTGAAGTAAACCATAGTACAGTGGTAAAGTTTACTATGATTACTACACTATTAGCTTTATTTTATTTTATTATTTTTTTTTTTTTTGTAATACAGAGAGCATTTATTTTAAACAGAAATCTAAGAAGAATCACAAAACAAGGGGATATAAAATAAAGGGTGTATCTGATATAATTTCGCTCTTCAAATATCATTTGTTTTTCAAAATAAATTTTAGCAAATATACTTTGAAAAACAAATGTGTAGAGGGTAAATTACTTTTATGCTTCTTAATGAATAACAAGAAAGATGACACCGCATTTTCAGATGTAATAAGCATGTCTTTTGAATGCATTCTGACGCAAATTAAATTTATCAAAGCTATTCAAAATCAATGGAACTGGTTTGGAAAACAATAAACCGGTTCCAACAATCAATAAAACATCCAAAAATAGAAACATCTACTTAGTTCTACCAGCGGTTAAAAAATATGTTACGAAAATTAACAAATGGTGAACAAAAAGTTTCTCATAGAACAAGGAAGATACCAGAGACAAAGAAATTTTTAAATCAAACAGTTAAAAGGAGAAATATAGAAAGAAACATGATTTAAGTCTATGTCTGCTAGCAGAAAAATTTTGCATAACGGAAAAGTTTAAAATTATTCTTTAAGGAAAAAGCTATGCTAAGGGAAAAGAACTTTTCAAATACGTCTCCCAGGAGCAGATATAGCAAAAAAAAAAAGGTTTTGACCTTTTGTGTGTGTATATGTGAAAAATGCTAAGCCATTTTCTTAGAAATTGCAAGCTTCACGAAAAAATGCTGTACTTTCCATAAATGTTGATATTTTGAGCAACAATTTTTTTCTTAATATTTATATGTACATTAATTTACATTTCAGATAACTGAATTTAAAAAAAAAAAAAACTTTGCGAAATATTTTTTTTTAAAATAGAAATTGCAAATTCAAAACAAATTTTCAAAAACCATTCTTTCCTTTGCAAGAAAAAGGATGAAATATAATGATAAGCCATTTAATTTTGAATATACCCTCACAGTTTGATGTTATTCTAAGGCAGAGTTTCATGGTTCTGGTAGTATTATGGAAGCACAGCACAGGACAACACTGAAACATACTGATGCACTACACTTATGCAATGGGAAACATTCCCTATGGAGGCCCTTTTCACACTTTGCACATATTGTGCGGGACCTCTTCTTCTTTCCTTTGTCATATTTTGACCGTTTGCTGCATACACAACAGTCTTTTTCCTTTTTTCCAGGAAGTTTTCGGAGATATTTCCTGCTTTCTTGTTCTGTTGTTTCTGTAGCGCCTGAAGTTCCTGCTTCGTTATCTTTTTCCTGGAGCCACTCATCTGCCAGAGATTCTATAATCTGAATAATAAAATCTAATCTAGACACTAGTTTCTGGCTAGATGGAATGTTTTCTTTGTACAAAATATAACTATTCAGGACCATACAGGGAAAAACATTGAAGCACACCTTTTTCCAGTATTTCACTGTACGCCTCTCATCTAGATATGAATACACCATCATATCAGAGGGGTCAATTCCACCCATGAAAGTTGTACTGTTGAACAATTGATGGCTTAGTTATACTTTTGCTCATTCCTTGACGTATACGTGTGCATGTAGTGTTTCCAACCAGTACAATGTGTCGACAAAAGCAGAACAGGAAACCTCTGATTTTTTTTCCCTTGAAGGCAGTAGCAAGAATAGGACCCATATGGAAATACTTCACTTCACCAATAGCAAATTTACTATGAAAGGGTGCTGGTACGAATTTTCTGTTTTTCCGGATGCTTCCTGTTACAAATGTCCCTGCACTATATAGTGTTTTAGCCAGAGGAACACTTGTGAAAAAGTTATCCATAAAAACATGGTACCCTTTAGACAGAAAGTTTCCCATTTTCAACAATTTCATCACAACAGAGTATGCCAGTCCATGTTCTTGAATCTCTGCTTTCGAAGTGGTGTCTTTAGCTTTTCGGTATATAAAAAAAGACAAACAGCAGCTGGATACTGAATCACAGAGCATCCAGAATTTGATACCCCAACGGTGGTGAGAATTTGATACCCCAACGGTGGTCATAGCCAGGTTCACCAGGAGCTGCTAAGTTGCTATTATCCACGAGATGAAAGAATTTCAAAATCATTTGAAAACGATCTCTTGAAAACATTTGTCGAAACCATGGCAAATTCTGTGAAGAACTTTGTACCAATAGGAAGCAATAGTTGATTGTCGTTTTACCCCCATATTTAGAAGGCACACAAGGAAACCTTTTATTTCAGCATTTGTAACATTTTTCCATTTCCTAGATTGAGATTTGGGAGAAAGATTTGGATGCTCCTGGAGAAACCTCTTTGCATACTTATTTGTTTCAGAAACAATAATTCCAAGGATGAAATTGGTAAAAAACAAGTAAAAATATGCAATAGGTGCTGCATCA
Source organism: Macrothele yani (assembly GCA_039090855.1). Taxonomy (NCBI): domain Eukaryota; kingdom Metazoa; phylum Arthropoda; class Arachnida; order Araneae; family Macrothelidae; genus Macrothele; species Macrothele yani. The sequence continues at coordinate 84,459,292 of CM077017.1, forward strand.
GTTGCAGGAGCATGTTTGGGACCCTGCATTTCATGATAATCAAAAGGATGCTGAGGTTGTTCATCACTTCCCTCTATTACATCCTCCCATTCACTTTCAGAACTTTCATGATCTGAAGATTTACTATCAAGATCTTCACTTTCAGAAGAAGATATTGTATGCGTGGCACAGTGGCTAGTTTTCTGGCTTGATGTTGCTTGGCCAATATCACTCTCAGATGATTCAAAATCATCACTATCACTTGGCAAACTTTCACTCTCACTACAAGAAGCCACTTCAAATAACCTTACAAAAAAAATGTTATGCAGTAGGAAAAAACAAGTCTGCTAGTCCGAGGAAGAAGCTGTCAATAAAGTCATCCTCAGCTAAAACTAGTTTGGAAAAAGAGGGGGATTTGTAATTCACGGAGTTTTGCAATTGTGTCTGTTTGTTTGGGAAAAAAGAAATTAATAATGTGCAGAGCTTCTAGTAATAAAACACCGCATTTCATTCCCCTGCACGGCGAAAGTCCGTAAAAAAAATAAACGGACCACGATTGTGGGACCACGCGTTGCGACGAGTTGCGCGTTATTGCACTTCAAACAGGGCTCGAAAAAGTGATTTCCGACAGTACGACATTTTATAACTCACCAACAATGCCAAGTGAACACCCCTGCCTCAATTGCAGTAGGAAAAGTTTTGGCTAAAGTAGCCTTTCTCCTGTCACACGGAGAAAGCACGTGGGAAGCCCGATAGCAAGCGCAAACTATTTCACAATACGACTCTTACGGCATATTACGATTCTTTCGATAATATCGCTGTTTGACGATATGATTCATGGAGATTCCATTTCAAAATTATATGATTGATAAATGATATGATCGACACTGATATCTGCCGTCTGATTCGGAAAATACTCGGATCAAAATCGAAGTTTTAGCATAAGATGTGCGGGCCGACAAATCGGCCGCATCGCACTAAAGGGGTTAAGCAGCTAGCGGGAAATCTTTGCGTTATTTAAAGAGGATAATGCTCCACGTCTCGTATGTGCAAACCCTTACTAAAATATACAATTGGGCCATTAAATTAAATTATTTCCCTGATGATTGGAAGACAGCAGAGGTAATATTACCCAAGCCAGGTAAAAACCCGGCAATTCCTGAAAATCACAGACCGATTCCGTTGCTCCCAACCATGGGAAAAATTTTTGAAAAAATTATACTTGTTAGGATGCAACAGTTCTGTGAAGAATACCCAGTTATTCCATTTATTCAAGGAGGTTTTCGTGACAAACACTCCACAGTGCACCAGCTCTCGAGAGTTACTGAAAAATGTGCAGAAGGAATAATGAATAAGAAGCACACAGCGGCTATATTCCTGGATGTAGCTAAGGCTTTTGATAAATGTCCACACGAGGTAATTATCTACAAACTAATAGCACATGACTTCCCACCTTGGATTATTCATATAATCAAATCTTTTCTTGAAAACAGAATATTTTGTGCAAAAATTAATGGGAAGAAATCTTCAAAAAAAATAATTGAAGCCGGTGTTTCCACAAGGCAGTGTACTTGCTCCTACGCTATACTCAATTTTTACTTCAGATTTTCCTAATTTTAACAACAAGAATCTGACTACAGCACTTTATGCTGACGACACTGCACTGGCCTATACTTCCATGAATAAAAATCAAGCGACATTTATGTTGCAATACCACGTGGGAAAACTGGAGAATTACTTCCTAGACTGGAAAATAAAAATTAATACTGACAAGACACAAGCAATTCTGTTCTCCCGTAAAACATACAATTACAATCCTGACTTTGAAATTGAATTGCATGGCAAAAAAATACCTTGGGTAAAAGATGTCAAATATTTAGGCCTCATTATGGATCATAATTTGAGCTGGAACAAGCATATTAAGGAAACCCTGGCTAAAGCACTTAAACTAAGAGGAAGTCTCCGACACATAATTAAAAACAAAAGGCTTAGCAAAAAAAATAAAACCTTATTATGGAAAGCATGCTTCAGTTCGGTGATTACTTATGGCTGTCCTATCTGGGGTAACTGCAGAAAGCAGCAAAAAAATAATATTACCTCGTTTCAAACTAAAACTCTTCGTATGATGGTAGGACTAGATGGAAAAACATCCAATAATGCTATCCGTAGTATGCTAAATATCAACTCTATACATTATACTATGTATGATCTAGCGCAAAGGTATTACAAGAAGGCCAAGAAACATCCCAATCCTCTTGTCAGGGAGGCCCTTAATTATGTTGTCAATGATACTGACAAATTTAAAAGACCGAAGGCTATTTTAAATAAAATTCCTGAAAAGAATCCAGTTCACAGTTATACTTCCAAAAAAATTAAAAATAACTGGGACTAAATTGAAGTTATTCTTCACACATGGGAAGAAAGCAAGAATTGAATATCAGGAGTTTTGGGGGGAATAAAAAGAAAAGAAAAAAGGCCCTTTTAAGGGCCGAGCAAAATGTTGCATAAATGTTGCGTAAAAGATTTATCTTTTTTGTACTGAATATTTCTCCCTAACTAACAAGGTGTTGTTGGTCTTGTCTTTTATATTAATTTTTTTTTTCTTACGCTTAGTTCTGACTAAAAAAAGAAAATAATAAATAAATAAAACAGGACTTAATTTTTTTCTGCTGTTGCACACAATTGTGGACAAACCATATTTCATAAAAAATTAGAAATTACAATCAAAACATTTCCTACCAGGACCTCTATCTGGTGCAGGAAATTTTTTTAAATCGGAGTTTTAGAAGCAGAGATATGGGGGAAAGCACAATTTACCTTTACTTTTCCTAGCAGAAAGTCAATGAATTACTTGAAAATTTTGAAATTATATGGAAAACATGCAGGAAACTCTATCCAACAAAGGAGAAATTTTTCATATCGGACCATTAGAAGTAGAGATATTGACAAAAATAAGATATACATTTACACCCCCTGGAAGAAAAAGCATGCAGTTAAGAAAAAAATATTCCGAAAAGTGATTTATCGACGCGAGTAGTATCGGTCCACGAAAGAATTTTTTCAATCAAGATTTTAGAAGCTCTGATTAGGCTGCAAATTACATCAGAAGCAGAAATTAACACTTACGCTCTCTGGTTGCCAAACCATTTTGTACCAAAAATTAGAAATTACATGCAAAATATTTCCCATTAGGAGCTGTATCCGCTGTAGAAAGAATTTTTTAAATCAGAGTTTTAGAAGCAGAGATATTGGGGAAAAAACAATTTACTTTTACATCCCCTAGCGGAGAATCTATGCGTAACTTGAAAAGTGACTACACCTAAAATAGTCTTCGACATAAATGGAATCGAAAGGTAAAAGAATTTTTTCAATCGGTCGTTTAGATGCAAATATATGGAATAAAATGTATTTGGAATCTGGCATCATTTGCATTTACGCCCTCTAGCGGCAAAATTGTGATTGGTGAAAAAAAACGAAATAAAGGATCATCATTCGCGCATTTCAAGCTTCCCAATGCAAAAAGAATTTTTGAAATCGGGTAATTAGTTGCAGAGATATGGTGTCCACAGATGGACAGACAAACCGATAACATCAGCACAAACTTTTTACAAAAGACATGGGAAAAAATGAAAGCACACACAAAATGCCTAGCTACCACTCAAAACTAGAGCATGAAAAGACTGCCGGCTTTCTTCCTTCCTTGGCTCCCAGCAACAGCAGAAGCTCCTCCTTGCTTTAGTTTTCCCCACGGCAGGACTAGATACAAAAAAAAAAAAAATAATAATAATTAAGAAAACTATTTTCCCGAATTCTTCATATAACTGGCTGAAATCTGTACATATATTATAATTGGCTAGGAGATGATGACCCTAAAACTTTTAAGTGAGGCAAAAAAAGTTCTTAAATTAGCCTTAAAATGTTTATTACAAATTCTGGGCATGCCAGCCACATGATAAAGAGTAAATAAAACAAATTATGGCTCGTCTAAAAAGTTTTTAATTTATTTACACGAAATTTGGAAGACTCATTCCTAATAGCGATTTATGGTGATCAAAATTTCAGAGATTTTCATGAAAAATCCATGGAGATAAACTTTTGTATTTTTTATTCCACTTGCAATCAGAATGTGCAATCCTTGAGAGAACCCTCTGGCTGCTGTGAGTGGGATTACAGAGAGAGGTGCAGTGTGTGCGTCACTGCCTCTTGCTGCTGCGTTGACTCGCGTTTACAACTCGTGACCCCACCCTGTGTTCAAAAGGGATGGGTGTTTAGCAAAACAATTTATTTTTGTTTCAGCATTTCTTGCTTCATCTGACAAAAAAATCTCCTAGATATAAAAAAATGCAAAACTAACTAAATTGAAAAAATTACAAGCACACTTAGAAAAAGGTGAGAATAGTGACAAAATTTTAAAAAAGATGACAAATAGTGAGAAAAGTGACTTGCGCCGAGGCCTGAACTTTGGATATTATTGTTTGGCCAAATTTCACTTAGTTTCTTTGTTATTTTGTCCAGTTCTTCGTTTCCCATAGATATTATCATCTGGGCAATTCTTAACTTCCTCCATACTATTTTAACACCACTGTCAAATTTTTTTGAAGCTTCAACCAAAGCTAAAAGTTGCATGATGTATCTTGTTCAATCAAGGACTTCTCTGCATTCAATAAATCAACTATCTGTTCCTCAAGTTATGCATAATCCCCCACCCTCTAATATTTCGATGGATTCTTCTTTTGCCCTCCGCCTTTTTTTTTTTTTTTTTTTCCTTTAGTTCCTTTTCTTCACCTTTTGCTGTTCTAAATACGATGCATATATAGTGCATGGTACTGCTTCACAAAATTTGAGAGCTCTTTGGTAATTGGAATGGAATGAACAGTTTATGTGCAATTGGACTGCATCTTTACCAGTGCTAGGAAGTAGCATGCTACTATTAGTGATGCTACACTGGTGTGCTTGTGGTTTGTAGTGTAGGGCAACTACAAAAATAAAGTAGTTTTCTTTGTAATCCACTACAAAAATCAAGTAGTTGCTGCGTAATTTCGTTCTACATTTCCCTCTACTTTTAATACAAGGAACAAATTTTACTGTGACAGCAGAAAATCATTTGCCAAATTCAGCTTGACCTTAGAACTTATGTAGTGCAGCATGATGCTTGACCTTCACAATGCTAGGTTAAATGTCACGGTCATGTGCAAGACATAAGAGGGAGACATAATGAGGCTCAGAGATCTCTGAAGGGAAGGAACAGTCATAAAACTGTGAACCCTCTACGCAATCTGAATGTTTGACCCTATTTTGTAAGGCCATTCTTGCAGAGAGTGAATAAACATTGCATTTACATCTCAGCTTTAAAGCAAAACACCAAAAGGATTTTTTTATTACTATGCACGCTTCTGACACAGGAGGCAAAAGCCTTTCGGCATCAAAATTGCCCTTATCAAACTTAAAAAATCTGATCTCCAAGTCAGTGTTTTGCAATTCGTTTAGTCTGTGTGTGTGCATAGATTACACTGAACAACAATGAAATTGCTTCTGACGGGAAAGTGTGCACTTCTGTATAGAATTAACCCACTGGACACTAATATCGCCATGAAAAACTTTCATTGGCTCTTGTTTTGGAAATACAGCTAATGGAACGTTAAAATTTTGTGATTTTTAGTAAAAAAGTAGGTATAATGAGTAATAATTTTTTTATATTAGATATTAATAAATTTATGATAAATATAATAAATGTTAGTAAATGTATATTAAAATGGTACTGAAATAAAAATATAGTAAGAACATCAGGTTCGTACGGCGTTTTCCGTACTCTTAGGCACTGTCAGACCAGGAAGTATTGCATCATTAGGTGAGAAGTCCAGAGTTCCTGCGACATCCAGTGTAGTATTACCTGATGTGATGCAATCCTTTCAGTTTTAACAGCCCAACAGTAAAGAGCTCAGTCCATTGTTTCTTTCCCTTCATTGGTGAGTGTACTCTCGTGATAGCAGCCTGTTAAAGTGATCCTTGTATTGTAACATTACATAGCTATGCCGCGTGCATATGTGAATAAGGCGGATAACTTTTGCTATATATGTGGTAAAGTGACATTTGCTGCAAAGAAAAAGTCCATCACTCCGGTTGTTAAAAAGGCTCATCATTTGTATTTCGGCTGCAGGATAGGCGACGAGGATAAAGACTGGGCTCCACATGTATGTTGCAGCACGTGTGAAACAAATCTGTCACAGTGGCTTGACGGCAAAACAAAAACGATGGGTTTTGCTGTTCCCATGATTTGGAGGGAGCCCACAAATCACATAAATGACTGTTATTTCTGTATAGTGCCACCAGTGGCTGAAGGTATCACAAAGAAGAAGAAATGGACTGTAGAATATTCAAATATACCTTCTGCTGTACAACCTGTACCTCATTCTGAAGAACTCCCCATTCCCCAGTTTCAGACAAATTTTGTTATCGATTTAGATGAGGTCCAGGAAGACGATTTGTGCAATCCGAAACCGTCAACATCACGGATTAATGAAAGCGATGACGAATATGCATCTTCTGAGTCTATGCCACATAAAATTACATCAGAGGAACTGAACAATCTTGTTCGCGATTTGAATTTAACCGAAGTTAAAGCAGAGCTACTACCGTCAAGGCTTTGTCAATGGAATCTTCTAGAACAAAATGTTTGAGTGAGTTCGTTTCGTATTCGTCACCAACAATTCGAGAAATTCTTCCAAAAAAGTGAAAGCTTTGTGTTCTGTTGCAATATTGACAGCCTAATGCAAGGACTAGGAATACAACATGTTACGCAAGAATGGCGTCTATTTATAGACTCCTCCAAGTTGAGTCTTAAGATGGTTTTACTGCATAACGGGAATCAGCCACCGTCCATTCCATTTGCACATGCGGTGCACATGAAAGAGACCTAAAACAACCTTAAACAGCTGTTGGACAGACTTAATTACAAAAATTATGGTTGGCTTATCTGTGCTGACGCGGGCGGTCGTAGTGAGCGATGGGTTTGCCTCCTCGGGGCGCTCCGTGGTAACAATGGCACACACAACAGCAACTAGGGCCTCTGTGAATCTTGGAGAGGTGCAAGCTAGTTCTGTGTGACATTGGCAAAAAGACCCCAACTCACTGGGTTTTGTTCCAGAATCCTTAGGTTGAATGACCAACTGGAACACTCAGCTGTGGGCTAATCCCCCCCCCCCACTGATGTATTTACCTGATTAAAAAGACAAAAAGAAATATTAAGAATGACTCAAGTGTGGGATATGGTGGACCTACCACACTTGAGAAGGACGGTCCACCACGGAATCGACCTGGACTTTCTAAACGGCATATGAGAAAGCGATCTCTGCTGAGGGAATGTAAGATTGGTGTATGGAATACTAGAGGTATAAATGGCAAGATGAGTGAGGTGATTGAGGAGATGAATAAGTATAGACTGGATGTGCTGTGTGTAAGTGAAACCAAAAAGAAGGAAATTGGGGTAGAAGAAGTGAATGGCACAGTGAGTATGTGGTCTGGAGTATTGGATAATATGAGAGGACAGGCTGGTGTAGGTGTGATTTTAAGTGAAAAGATGAAGAACAACTTGATTCACTATAGTTGCATAAGTGAGAGAATTCTCTGGATTCGTTTGAAAGTGAAACTTCAGAGAATTGTAATTGTTGTAGTGTATGCTCCTTGTGACTCGGAACCTTCTGATAAGAAAGAAGATTTCTGGAATGAGCTAAAAGCTGTTTTGAGCCAGTTTGGTGCTAAAGAAAAAGTTATAACAGCAGGGGATTTCAATGCTAGAGTACGTGTGCAGAATGCAATTTCTGACAATGTTCTGGGTAAGTTTAATGATCCTTGTGTGAATGATAATGGTGAAAGATTAATTGAACTCTGCATTGAGAATGGTTTGTGTGTATCTAATACATTTTTCAACCACAAGTATATCCACACATATACTTGGGAAAATCGTACTCTTGGTCAAAAGAGTGTGATAGATTTTGTTGTCTACGATCAGCGTTTGAAACACTTAGTTGTTGACACCCGTGTGATGAGAGGTGCGGATGTTGGTTCTGATCATTACTTGGTAGTGTCACAAGTGAAACTTAATGTTGGTTGGAGGATAGAAAGAATAAAGGTTGATAGGCTCCTTGAAGATCATCAGCGGTATTCTGACTTACTCAGAGAACAACTGAAGGATCTGAAATCTTGTGAGAGGGATGTAGAAAAGAAGTGGGAATGTTTTAAGAACTGTGTTGTTAGTGCTGCTAAAGAGGTATGTGGCACCACAATAGTGGGTAACAATAGAGGTGATGCTTGGTTGAATAGTATGATTGATGAGGCAGTAAAGAAAAAGAAGGAAGCCTATTTGGGGATGTTGCAAGGTCGAGTCTCTGTGGATGAATATTGCTGTAAGAAGCGTGAAGCTGCTAAGCTGGTTTGCCACAGTAAGGCAAACGATAGGAAAGAGAAAGTGGAAAGGCATGAACTGGCTTTTTGGAAAGATATAAAGTCCTTCTGGAAGTACATGAGACTCAGGAAAAATAGGGGGAACAAAGTTGTGAGTTGTGTGAAGAATGAGATTGGGGAAATGATATGGGAGCCCAATGAGTTAAGTGACAGATGGGGTGAATACTTCTGTGAGTTATTAGATCAGGAGAGCAAAAATGATTCTGAGACAGATGCAGATGATGTCACAATGAGGGAAGAAAGCACAGGAGGGATCTCAAGAGAAGAAGTGTGTAAAGCTCTAAAATATCTTCAGAATGGTAAGGCTCCAGGAGTTGATGGCATAACTGCAGAGATGTTGAAGTATGGTGGTGACTCTATAATTGACTGGTTAACTGAAATTTTCCAGTTGTGCTGGGAGTTAGGAATGGTCCCTCGGGATTGGAAGGATGCTATCATTGTTCCCTTGTATAAGGGAAAAGGTGATCAGACTGAATGCAAGAACTATCGTGGTATTAGCCTACTGAGTGTGCCAGGGAAAGTGTTTGGTAAGGTTGTTATTGAAAAAGTACGGGTCTTACATCAGAGAAAGTGTGGGATGTTCAGAGTGGTTTTATGCCTGGTAAAGGCTGCACTAACCAGATTTTTGCATTACGCACAATGATTGAAAAGTATCTGGCTGTTGGGAAGGAAGTTTTTACTGCCTTCATAGATTTAGAGAAAGCTTACGACCGAGTCAATAGGACACTTTTGTGGAAGGTATTGAATGAATATGGTGTTACTGGGAATCTACTTAATAGTGTAAAAGCCATGTATGCTGGTAGTAGAGCTTGTGTACGAGTGAATGGTGTTTTATCAAAATGGTTTTCCATTGGTGCAGGAGTTAGACAAGGTTGTGTAATGTCACCATGGCTGTTTAATATATTTATGGACGCATGCATGTGTGAGGCCAAAATAGATAATAGTGGTTTATGTCTTGGTGATATCCGTGTGTGCAGATTGCTGTATGCTGATGACACTGTCCTGTTGGCAGAGAGCAAAAGTGAGCAGCAGAGTATGTTGACTCGGATGCACGAAGTTTGCATGAAATTCAAACTGAGTATAAATAAGGGAAAAACCAAAGTTATGGTGTTTGAGAGAGGAACGGGTAGCACTGAATGTAATGTACGTATAAATGGCACTGTGATTGACCAGGTGAGTGAGTTTGTGTATTTAGAAAGCATGTTTGACAGAGAGAACAAGTTGGATGGTGAAATCAGTAGGCGAGTGAATTCTTCTTTGAAAGTCATAGCTGCTCTGGGAGGTTTTCACAGGAATGATGGGTTCTCTAGAGAGTCCCGCATGGCTGTGTATGAAACAGTAATTGTTCCTACTCTGATGTATGGCAGTGAAACCTGGGTACTGCAGAAGAAACATAGGAGTCATTTGTGTGCTGGAAAAATGCGTTACTTACGTGGGGTTTGTGGCAAGACACGATCTGATTGTGTGAGGAATGAAGATGTATTGCAGTTGTGCGATGTAAAGCAAAATGTTGTTAGCAAGGTGGAGACCAATATGCTTCGGTGGTTTGGCCATGTTGAAAGAATGAGTGATGAAATGCTTACTAAGAAAATATTTTCAGCCCAAGTGGCAGGAAGGAAAGGCAGAGGAAGGCCAAGGAAGACATGGGTGGATCACATTCAGGAGTGTCTGCATGAGAAAAAGTTTATGAGTATGAAGTATAAAAGATCTTGTGCATGGCGTGTAATGGATATCAGTGAAGCACGAGTTGTATGTCAAGATCGCTGTAAATGGCGAAGTTTGATACGACAACAATAGGTAAAAATATCTGGAAGTTTGTATTTCTTTTTGGAGCTAACCTCTGAATCTCAGAGAACAGCTTAGTGATATGTATGTATGTTATCTGTGCTGACCTGAAGGTAGTGTCTCTGTTGATGGGCCTTCAGCAGGGATACACAAAGCACTGCTGTTTTCTTTATCACTGGGATAGCCGAGCTACATGGCTGCACTACATCGATAGACTGGCCTCCTAGGACGTCTTCGACACCAGGACAAATGTATGTTCAAAACCCACCACTGACAGATCCTAAGAAAATCATACTACCCCCTCTGCACATAAAACTCGGTCTTGTAAAGCAATTGGTTAAAGCCATGGACAAAACTAAACCAGCGTTCAAGTACTTGCATGACAAATTTCCTCGACTGAGTAAAGCAAAAATAAAAGAGGGAATTTTTGTGGGTCCGCAGATCAGACAGCTCTTTCAAGATTCGCAGTTTGAGGACATGCTTCAGTGTGATGAAAAAGAAGTGTGGGATGCCTTTTGTCAAGTATCAACAAACTTCCTGAGGAATTCTAGGGCTGAAAATTACGAAGATCTCATTACCGACCTGCTTGCTCTGTATAAAAAATTTGGCTGTAATATGTCTTTAAAACTCCACTTCCTGGATTCTCACCTGGATTTCTTCCTGGATAACTGTGGCAAATTTAGTGATGAGCATGGTGAACGGTTTCATCAAGATATGGCAGTAATGGAGCAATGATACCAGGGAAAGTGGTCCACTTTGATGCTTGCAGACTACGTTTGGACACTCTTCAGAGATGCCCCTCTGGTGGAATACAACCGAAAGGCAAGGAGAAGTAAAACTTCATGAACTGGTAACTGTTTTCTATCTATGCATGAAAAACTCATGTACATATCTCAAAACTACATTTAATACAAATGCAAAAAAAAAAAAAAAAAAAAAAGAATTACACTTTCCATTTTTAATTGTACTATAAAAAATTACACTTACTGTTTCGGATGGTATTTACTTCAAAAGAAGTGTAATGTAACACCTGCAATAAATATATATATATATATATAAATAGTACATACATAAAACAAAAATTACTTTATAAATAAATTATTTTAACACAAAAAAATTAGACAAAAAAGGCTAATACCATGAGAAGCGCCGAAGACAGCTAAACCTCATGTAGTAGCTTATATAGAATGAAAATATTACAGAACAAAAAATACAAAAATTTCAAAACAAGTGAAAACTGGAACAGGTTGCCGTCATCAGGAGAGCATCAAACCTGTGGGGAGTGGCCTTTCTAGTACCAACAAAACGACAAGGCAAGCCAAAATTGCTGGCTGGTCATGCTCCCTAGGCCACAAAACCAGATTTTAATAAGCACAAAAATTCCAAGAATCAAATTTATAAAATTAAAAAAAGAATTAAAAGCCTACCGGCAGAACAAACCCGCCATGACAAAACGTCAAACAAGACTGAACAGAGCACCCACAAGAACCCAAATATATACACTGATAAAAAAGGTGGTCACGGTTAATCAACTACCTGGTAAGCCAAAAAATGTGTGAATTGACAAGATGCAAAACTGTATGTAGATAAGATCTTCAGCTATTAGGGACCCACCAAATAGCACTTTATGTTACCTATATATTTAAAATTGTTAGGTCCTAGGTTAATAAAGCATGTCAATGTGTAATTTGAAACTCGTGGACACCAAATTATAGTTCAAAATTAAATGGTTAAAATGATGTCTTAAGACATTTTTAGGAAAATTGTTAGATTGCAATTTAGAAAGAAGAGTTTTCAGATTTTTTACAAGTAAGAGCTGTGTAGAGCAAATTTTAGCTATTCTATGAAACTGAGAGATGAGTAGATTGCGATGTATAACTTTTGAAATATTGGATGACCAGTGAGTGTAATGAATCATATCAAACTCAAAAGAGTTTCTTTTATCAAATAAATTCACCACACCTCTTCCCTCCTCGTCCACCTGAACCTCTAAATCGAGGTAACAAACATAAGTAGACGATCTGTTGTTTTTTTCTAGGGTAAGGTCGTCAGGATACAAGTCAGTGGCACAACGCAAAAAGTTCGGAATGTTAATGACAATGATGTCATCAACATATCTTAGAGCAATCCCAGGTAAAGGATGATTGCCAACATATCTATCCTCAAAAAAAATGTAGATAGAGATGAGCCAAACTGCTAGAAAAGCGACTGCCCATCAGGATACCACGAGTTTGGAGGTAAAGCCCATCGCCCACGGTAACAAAATTGTTATTGATACAGAAATCCAGTAGGAAAAGCAAATACTGTTCTGTAGTCCAGGGCTCGAACTTCGTATGTATGTTTAGGGCTACCTGTCACAGACCCTTCAATGATTTTGTTATTACAATAAGTCACTTTTCTAACAGTTTGGCTAATCTCTATCTACATTTTTTTGAGGATAGATATGTTGCCAATCATCCTTTACCTCGGATTGCTTTAAGATATGTTGATGACATCATTGTCATTAACATTCTGGACTTTTGCGTTGCACCACTGACTTGTATCCTGATGACCTTACCCGAGAAAAAACCAACAGATCGTCAACTTATGTTTGTTACCGCGATTTAGAGGTTCAGGTGGACGAGGAGGGAAGAGGTGTGGTGAATTTATTTGATAAAAGAAACTCTTTTGAGTTTGATATCATTCACTACACTCACTGGTCATCCAATATTTCAAAAGTTATACATCCCAATCTACTCATCTCAGTTTCATAGAATAGCTAAAATTTGCTCTGCACAGCTCTTACTTGTAAAAAATCTGAAAGCTCTTCTTTCTAAATTGCAATCTAACAATTTTCTTAAAAATGTCTTAGGACATCATTTTACCCATTTAATTTTTAACTATATTTCGGTGTCCAAGAGTTTCAAATTACACATTGACATGCTTTATTAACCTAGGACCTAACAATTTTAAATATATAGGTAACATAAAGTGCTATTTGGTGGGTCCCTAATAGCTGAAGATCTTATCTACATACACAGTTTTGCATCTTGTCAATTCACACATTTTTTGGCTTACCAGGTAGTTGATTAATGGTGACCACCTTTTTTTATCAGTGTATATATTTGGGTTCTTGTGGGTGCTCTGTTCAGTCTTGTTTGACTTTTTGTCATGGCGGGTTTGTTCTGCCGGTAAGCTTTTAATTCTTTTTTAGTTTTATAAATTTGATTCTTGGAATTTTTGTGCTTATTAGAATTTTGTTTTGTGGCCTAGGGAGCGTGACCAACCGACAATTTTGGCTTGCCTTGTCATTTTGTTGGTACTAGAAAGGCCACTCCCACAGGTTGATGCTCTCCTGATGACGGCAACCTGTTCCAGTTTTCACTTGTTTTGAAATTTTTGTATTTTTTGTTCTGTAATATTTCCATTATATATATATATCATCATCATCATCATCATCATTGTCAACCATTATCAATCCACTGCTGGACGAAGGTCTCCCCAAGTTTCCTCCACAACGGTCTGTCTTGTGCTAGTCTCCTCCATGTCACCCCTGCATACTTTCGAATTTCATCCACCCATCTCCCATGTGGTCTTCTTCTGGGTCTTTTCCTGTCCCTTGGAATCCAATCAAAAATTTCGGCTGTCCATCGATGATCTGTCCTTCTGGCAGTATGTCCAGCCCATTGCCATTTCAGGGATTTAACTCTGATCATGATGTCTTCCACTCTTGTCATTTTTCGGATCAGATATATATATATATATATATATATATATATATATATATATACTAAAGTTGTGGAGTCATTTTGGAGGGGTTTGGCCATAACTCACCACGCTGGCCAAGCGTGTTGGTGAGTGTGGGATAGCATTTCCTCTAATCCTGATGGTATAGTTATACCGCTAGTGGCGGTCGTCAGAGCCCCTTTAGTGGGAACAGGATGTACCACGAGAAGGCGGGGTTGACATTTGTCAAGGAGAGGCTGTGATGTTACGCATCACCTGACCTTACATCCCAACTTAAATCTTGGCATTCAGTCTCCGGCAGCTGGAATGTACCTGGCCAAGGCAGCGGCCAGTGCGACATGAAGGCAGAGGGTGCTAAGAATCCCCGGAGGACCGGACTAGGCTGCCATCTGATGCTGACCTTGGCTACGTATAACGGACGCTCCCTATCTACTGATTCAAGGCTTCTTGAATTGGAAGAGGAAGTACAAAGGATCAAGTGGGACATCGTCGGGCTAAGTGAGGTAAGGAGAAAAGGAGAAGATCTCATTGAACTGAAAAGTGGACATCTCTTCTACTATCGTGGGACAGATACTGGCAGAACTAGTGGTGTTGGATTTATAATAAACAAGAAACTGAAGGATAAAGTTGTAGAAGTTGAAAGTTCCTCTGACAGAGCTGCACGACTCGTTATCCAACTCTCGAGAAGATAGATACAAGGCTCAGATTATTCAAACTTATGCACCCACCACAAGTCATGCTGAAGAAGAAATTGAAGAATTTTATGAGGAAATTCGTGATCTAAATAATAAAGGTAAGCAGCACTTGAAGATAATTATGGGAGATTTCAATGCAAAAATAGGGCAACGGCAACAGAATGAAACTTCAGTAGGTAAATTCAATCACGGCAACAGAAACCAGCGTGGAAATACTCTCGTAGAGTTTGCAGAGGCACAAGGGTTTTTCATCTTGAACTCCTTTTTCAAGAAAAAGCCACACAGGAAATGGACATGGAGACATCCAAATGGGACGACAAGTGAAATTGATTTTATTATGTGTAACAAAAAAATTCGTCATAGAAGACTGCAGTGTGCTAAACAAGTTCAACACAGGCAGTGACCATAGATTGGTGAGATGTAAGATGCACCTCAACACTAAACTCGAACGTAGCAAGCTCATAAGACAAACAAAATGTATTGAACTAACCAACCTTAAAAAACACCATAATACCTTCAAATTGGAACTGAAGAACAGATTCTCTGCTTTAGAAGGCCTAACATCGGAAGAAGTGGATATTTCTGAAGTTAACAGAAAAGTAACCAAAGCTCTTATGGAAACAGCAACAAAATTAGCTGGGTCTAAGAACAAATTGCATGTGAACAAATTATCAGGAAAAACCAAAATGTTGATGCAAAAAAGAAGAGTGATGAGGACAACTAAAGAAGATGTGACTTCCAAAGTGGAATATATAGAGCTACGCAAGACAGTACGAAAAAGTATCACTGAAGACGTAAGGAAATTCAACTGTGAACTAGTAAGGAAAGCAATTGAAAACAACCAAAGCCTAAAGACAGCAAAAGGACATCTCAGTAAGGGGAAAAAACAGATTATGGCACTGAGAAAAGAAGATGGTTCTGTAACAAGAAATAGAGGCGAAATTTTGACAAGAGTGAAAGATTTCTACTCCAAATTATATGAAAGGGATGATACATGTACTCCAGACATCATGAAAGGTACCAGTACCAGAGTTCTTCCAGTCCTTCCAGCAGAAGTTGCACATGCAATCAAAAACATGAAGCGGGGAAAAGCTCCAGGAGAAGATGGAATTACTGTAGACATCATACAAGAAGCAAGTGGAGAAATCGAAACAGTACTCGCCCAAATTTTCACTCGATGCCTTAATGAAGGGAAGATTCCTGAGGATGGGAACAACGCTACAATGATCTTGCTACATAAAAAAGGTGACATTGAGGATCTCAGGAACTACAGACCTATCATCCTCCTATCAGTGGTTTATAAAATCTTCACTAAAGTTCTTTCACACCGTTTGAAGGTGACACTGGACATGGCTCAACCGAGAGAACAAGCTGGATTCAGGAGTGGCTACAGCACAATAGACCATATCCACGTACTGAGAGAACTAATTGAAAGAGCGAGGGAATATGAACTTCCATTGTGCATGGCTTTTATCGATTACGAAAAAGCCTTTGATTCAGTGAAACCATCAGCAGATGCAATGGCTCTGAAATACTGCGGTATTGAAGATGCATACATTAATGTTATTAATAACATCTATGAAAATGCAAGTGCAAAGATTCGGCTGTTTGAAAATACAACACACATAAAAATTGGAAAAGGAGTGAGACAAGGTGACACCATATCTCCGAAGCTCCTTAATGCCACATTGGAAAATGTCTTTCAATAACTGGGAAAACAAAGGGATAAAGATTAATGGAGATTATCTAACCCACCTTCGTTTTGCTGATGACATAGTCATTTTTGCAACTACCCCATCAGAGCTACAGAGTATGACACAGGAACTTGCTGACAAGAGTAAAGAAGTGGGATTAAAAATGAACTTTCAGAAGACAAAAGTGATGTACAATGCTTTTACAAGAAATGAAGATTTATCGATTGATGGAGAAAAGCTGGAGATAACAGACACGTACGTTTATCTTGGACAGCAGATATCAAGTGAGGGTCACATTGGTGAAGAAATTAATCGGCGTACAAAACTTGCCTGGAGAGCTTTTGGAAGAAACAGCATAATTTTCAAGAGCAATATGCCATTATGTTTTAAAAGAAAAGTGTTTGATCAATGCATCCTTCCAGTGCTTACGTATGGTGCAGAGACGTGGACCTTAACTAAAACAGACAAACAAAGGCTGCAGACAACTCAAAGCAGCATGGAGAGGTGCATGCTTGGTGTAACCAGGAGAGATAAGAAGAGGAACACGTGGATCCGAAAAATGACAAGAGTGGAAGACATCATGATCAGAGTTAAATCCCTGAAATGGCAATGGGCTGGACATACTGCCAGAAGAACAGACCATCGATGGACAGCCGAAATTTTAGATTGGATTCCAAGGGACAGGAAAAGACCCAGAAGAAGACCACATGGAAGATGGGTGGATGAAATTCGAAAGTATGCGCGAGTGACATGGAGGAGACTGGCACAAGACAGACCGTTGTGGAGGAAACTTGGGGAGACCTTCGTCCAGCAGTGGATTGATAATGGTTGACAATGATGATATTTTTCATAGATGTTATTAAAATATATATATATATATATATATACACTGACAGAAAAAAATCCCAACACCAAGAAGGGGTTGTGTTAGATAAACGACAGTTGGTAGGCAGTGAGAGTACATCTGTAAGATGACGTCTATGTAAATTTCGCGCTCTGTGCATACGTGTGGCTCTAGTAGCGCCCCTCGGAACAAGCAAAACAGGTTTGCTGTAAATACGCGCTGTAACGTTCATGGGCGTTAGTTATCGTTGAGATTCGACGTAGTGTGTTGATGTTAGTCAAGAATGCCTTTAAGAAGACGAAGAAGCCATTATCAACAGCTCACGCAGTTTGAACGAGGTCGTGTAATAGGGCTACGAGAAAGTGGATTTTCGTTCCGCAATATTGCAGAACAACTTGGCAGGAATGTAGCCACTGTGCATGACTGTTGGCAGCGGTGGTCAAGGGAAGGTACTGCCTCAAGAAGACCGGGTTCCGGCCGGCCACGTGGCACTACTGAGATGGAAGACCGCCGTGTACGGCATATGGCCTTGGCGCATCGTACCGCGTCTGCGCCATATATATATATTTTTCATAGATGTTATTAAAATATACATATATTACACAACCCCTTCTTGGTGTTGGGATTCGAGCTGCAGTTGCCACCACAGTGACACAACAAACTGTTACAAATCGGTTACATGAAGGACAGCTCCGAGCCAGATGCCCTGTAGCGTGCATTCCACTGCCGTTTGCGACGTCAGTGGTGTCAAGCTAGAGCTCATTGGAGGACGGAGTGGAGATCTGTTGTGTTTTCTGATGAAAGCCGGTTCTGCCTGGGTGCCAGTGATGGCCGTGTGTTGGTTAGAAGGAGGCCAGGTGAGCGCCTGCAACCAACCTGTATGCGGCAGAGACACACTGGACCTACACCTATAGTTATGGTCTGGGGAGCAATTTCCTATGACAGCAGGAGCACTCTCGTGGTTATCCCACGCACCCTGATGGCAGAGTTGTACGTCGGTCTGGTGATTCAACCTGTTGTGCTACCTATTCATGAACAGCATTCCAGGGGGTGTTTTCCAACAGGATAACGCCCGCCCGCATACCGCTGTTGTAACCCAACATGCTCTACAGAGTGTCCACACGTTGCCGTGGCCTGCTAGATCACCAGATCTTTCACCAATCGAGCACGTATGGGACATCATCGGACGACAACTACAGCGTCACCCCCAACCAGCATTAACCGTCCCTGTATTGACCGACCAAGTGCAACAGGCATGAAACTCCATCCTACAAACTGACATCCAGAACCTGTACGACACAATGCATGAACGTTTGCGTGCTTGCATTCAACATTCTGGCGGATACACCGGTTATTAATGTACCAGCATTTCACATTTAAAATGGCTCTTCTCTCGCTTACATTAAGCTGTGATCTTGAAACCTTAATCGATTAAATATGTTACCTATAGAAATGTATTGCCGCCATTTCATTCCTCTACAACTATTTTTTCGTGGTGTTGGAATTTTTTTCCCTGTCAGTGTATATATATCATCATCATCATCGTCAACCATTATCATCAGCAATGGTTGACAATTGATTATCATCATCGTCAATGGTTGATGATTATTATATATATATTTCATAGATGTTATTAATATCATCATCATCATCATTGTCAACCATTATCAATCCACTGCTGGACGAAGGTCTCCCCAAGTTTCTTCCACAACGATCTGTCTTGTGCCAGTCTCCTCCATGTTACTCCCGCATACTTTCAAATTTCATCTACCCATCTTCCATGTGGTCTTCTTCTGGGTCTTTTCCTGTCCCTTGGAATCCAATCTAAAATTTCGGCTGTCCATCGATGGTCTGTTTTTCTGGCAGTATGCCCAGCCAAGTGTCATTTCAGGGATTTAACTCTGATCATGATGTCTTCCACTCTTGTCATTTTTCGGATCCACGTGTTCCTCTTCTTATCTCTCCTGGTTACACCAAGCATGCACCTCTCCATGCTGCTTTGAGTTGTCTGCAGCCTTTGTATGTCTCTTTTAGTTAAGGTCCACGTCTCTGCACCATACGTAAGCACTGGAAGGATGCATTGATCAAACACTTTTCTTTTAAGACATAATGGCATATTGCTCTTGAAAATTATGCTGTTTCTTCCAAAAGCTCTCCAGGCAAGTTTTGTACGCCCATTAATTTCTTCATCAATGTGACCCTCACTTGATATCTGCTGTTCAAGATAAACGTACGTGTCTGTTATCTCCAGCTTTTCTCCATCAATCGATAAATCTTCATTTCTTGAAAAGGCATTAAACATCACTTTTGTATTCTGAAAGTTCATTTTTAATCCCACTTCTTTACTCTTGTCAGCAAGTTCCTGGATCATACTCTGCAGCTCTGATGGGGTAGTTGCAAAAATGACTACGTCATCAGCAAAACAAAGGTCGGTTAGATAATCTCCATTAATCCTTATCCCTTTGTTTTCCCAGTTCAGTGATTGAAAGACATTTTCCAATGTGGCATTAAAGAGCTTCGGAGATATGGTGTCACCTTGTCTCACTCCCTTTCCAATTTTTATGTGTGTTGTATTTTCAAACAGCCGAATCTTTGCACTTACATTTTCATAGATGTTATTAGTAATATTAATGTATGCATCTTCAATACCGCAGGATTTCAGAGCCATTGTAACAGCTGATGGTTTCACAAAATCAAAGGCTTTTTCATAATCGATAAAAGCTATGCACAACGGAAGTTCCTATTCCCTCGCTCTTTCAATTAGTTCTCTCAGTACGTGGATATGATCTATTGTGCTGTAGCCACTCCTGAATCCAGCTTGTTCTCTCGGTTGAGCCATGTCTAGTGTTACCTTCAAACGGTGGGAAAGAACTTTAGTGAAGATTTTATAAACCACTGATAGGAGGCTGATAGGTCTGTAGTTCCCGAGATCCTCAATGTCACCTTTTTTATGTAGCAGGATCATTGTAGCGTTGTTCCGATCCTCGGGAATCTTCCCTTCATTAAAGCATCGAGTGAAAATTTGGGCGAGTACTGTTTCGATTTCTCCACTTGCTTCTTGTATGATGTCTACAGTAATTCCATCTTCTCCTGGAGCTTTTCCCTGCTTCATGTTCTTGATTGCATGTGCAACTTCTGCTGGGAGGACTGGAAGAACTCTGCTACTGGTACCTTTCATGATGTCTGAAGTACATGTATCATCCCTTTCATATAATTTGGAGTAGAAATCTTTCACTCTTGTCAAAATTTCACCTCTCTTTCTTGTTACAGGACCATCTTCTTTTCTCAGTGCCATAATCTGTTTTCTTCCCTTACTGCGATGTCCCCTTGCTATCTTTAGGCCTTGGTTGTTTTCAATTGCTTTCCTCACTAGTTTACAGATGAATTTCCTTAAGTCTTCAGTGATACTTTTTCGTACTGTTTTGCATAGCTCTATATATTCCACTTTGGAAGTCACAACTTCTTTAGTTGTCCTTATCTCTCTTCTTTTTTGCATCAACATTTTGGTTTTTCCAGAAAATTTGTTCACATGCAACTTGTTCTTAGACCCAGCTAATTTTGTTGCTGTTTCCATAAGAGCTTTGGTTACTTTTCTGTTAACTTCAGAAATATCCACTTCTTCTGATATTAGGCCTTCTAAAGCAGAGAATCTGTTCTTTAGTTGCAACTTGAAGGTATTATGGTGTTTTTTAAGGTTGGTTATGTCAGTACATTTTGTTTGTCTTATGAGCTTGCCACGTTCGAGTTTAGTGTTGAGGTGCATCTTACATCTCACCAATCTATGGTCACTACCTGTGTTGAACTTGTTTAGCACACTGCAGTCTTCTATGACGAATTTTTTGTTACACATAATAGAATCAATTTCACTTGTCCCATTTGGATGTCTCCATGTCCATTTCCTGCGTGGCTTTTTCTTGAAAAAGGAGTTCAAGATCAAAAACCCTTCTGCCTTTGCAAACTCAACGAGAGTATTTCCACGCTGGTTTCTGTTGCTGTGACCGAATTTACTTTACTGAAGTTTCATTCTGGTGCAGTTGCCCTATTTTTGCATTGAAATCTCCCATAATTATCTTCAAGTGATGCTTACCTTTATTATTTAGATCACGAATTTCCTCATAAAGTTCTTCAATTTCTTCTTCAGGATGACTTGTGGTGGGTGCATAAGTTTGAATAATCTGAGCCTTGTATCTTCTCGAGAGTTGGATAACGAGTCGTGCAGCTCTGTCAGAGGAACTTTCAACTTCTACAACTTTATCCTTCAGTTTCTTGTTTATTATAAATCCAACACCACTAGTTCTGCTAGTATCTGTCTCATGATAGTAGAAGAGATGTCCACTTTTCAGTTCAATGAGATCTTTTCCTTTTCTCTTTACCTCACTTAGCCTGACGATGTCCCACTTGATCCTACGAAGTTCCTCTTCCAATTCAAGAAGATTTGAATCAGAAGATAGGGAGAATCCACAGTTTAAGAATTAGCTCCACAAATTTTTAAACAGCAAGTTTTACTTACAAATTCTCAATATCATCAGTACTTTCAGAATTCACACCAATCAAACACGTTTTACTTACTTAAAATTACACAATCTGAACTTTTACACTTGTTGTTGCAAATTAATGTCAATAGAGGACCTGGATATGATGAAATTTCACCATTGGTTATTAAATATGTGGCTCATATTATTGTGGAGCCACTTTTGTTGATCTATAATTCTATATTTACTACAGGCATATTCCCAGATGCTTTAAGAATAACTAAAATCACTCCCAAATACAAGAAAGGTTCGGTAAACGAAGCAAATAATTATCGGCCAATTGCAAATTTGGCTATTTTTGCTAAATTGCTAGAAAAGTTAATTTGCATTAGATTACTTT
The DNA here is from genome assembly GCA_039090855.1 of Macrothele yani. Classification (NCBI taxonomy): domain Eukaryota; kingdom Metazoa; phylum Arthropoda; class Arachnida; order Araneae; family Macrothelidae; genus Macrothele; species Macrothele yani. Next base: position 84,481,347 of record CM077017.1, read on the forward strand.
CTTTTTACAAAAATACAACATATTTAACAAAAATCAATTTGGCTTTTTGCCAAATAAATCAACAGAGCTTGTAATTTCATTTAAACATAATCTAATCCAACAAAATGCTATAAAAAATCAATCAACAATTGCAATTTTCTTAGATTTATCTAAGGCTTTTGATACGCTAAACCATGATATTCTACTAACTTAATTATTTTCTATTGGAATTAGGGGTTCTACATATAATTTATTCAAAAGTTATTTATCAGCTAGGAAGCAATATAGTGTGATTGATATGACACAATCCACAATAGGAAATATAATTTCTGGAGTGCCGCAAGGTTCGGTCCTTGGTCCTATATTATTTAATTTGTATATTAAGGATCTCTTTACAGTGGTAAAAGATAATGATTTAATTTTATTTGCTGATGATGCAACAATTTTATTCAAGGGTAATAATACTTTAGATCTTACATCTAGAATAAATGCACAACTTGTGTTGGTGACAAATTGGTTAAATAACAATGAATTGATTATTATTAATCTAAACCAGACCAATGCTATGTTCTTTTCGAAACTACAAATACTACAATCTTTGAGTGACGTCGTGGTCTTGAATGGAGCTAAAATTGATTTTGGGTCATTCCACATGAAATAGTCAGATTTTGAATTAATTTTCCACCAACACATCTCCGATTCTTATGATTTTTTTTTTTTTAATGGGTAGCTACTCCCAACTTATAAAAACCCTGAAAGTTTCAATTTTTTATTTCCGATAGGTTAGAAGATATAATTTTGTGAATTTTGGTGCATGGCGGACATATTTTGCATAAAAACCGCAAATATCTCAGTTACTTAGAATAAAAAAAATGCATAAATCATCATTCTTTCTTAATTTTTACCAAGGAATCCATTGGTGCAATGCACGTGTTTCTATCTGCTTTAGTTTTTGAGTTATGAGCAATGAGAGAGCCTTTCTTCAATGCTTAAAAAGGCAATGTAGTACAGCACTTAGAAAGCTGCAGTTATTATTCTTTGCAAAGAAAGGTTTAATCTATCAAATGAAGAAAAAAAAACCTTGGGCTTTTGCCTGAGCGCCGAGAAAAGAATTTTTAAACATGGTGCATGGCCACGGTGACAGCGCAATCGGCGTCGTGGCCACGGCTATGCGGGGACTTGGTACCGGAAGAAGAACGGCATTCCTCCCGCACGCAAGAAGTGATCCCACTCATCACCCCCATCGTGCGGACGCATGTATTGTTGAACTCACGTTTCAAAGGAAGGAAGGAATTCTTTATTTAAAAAAAGCATGATTAGTTCATGAACGATGTTTATATTTCGATGTCTCACAACGCTGTGATCAACTCCCATGTCAGTTTTTGATTATATTTCATCAAATCAGACAAGAGGAAGATGAGCTTCCGTGGAAAGCATTTTTTTTTTTTTTTTTTACAATAACGAATTTGGCGATTATCATAAAATTTAACATCTACAGGTTTTACAGTGTTTGCGAGATTTTCCCGCGTTGTGTGTCATCATCTGAATCATTTCTTGAAATCGATGCAAAACCAAAATTATGTGTCTGTGTGGGGGAGGGGGATTGCTGCCAATGCTTTCACTCTAGACGAGAGATCGTGATGAAATTTCTTCGGCTAATTTTGGGAATGTATTTTTTTTTATTCTGGCGAGTATGTATGTATTTATATATGGATAAAAAGTTCCGTCGTGCTTAGTTTTCAGATTTATCATGCCTGCGATGAAATGAAGCCTCTCTCCTTTTTAGATGTTGTTTGTAGAGGGTTACTGCAAATGACCTCACACTCCTGGCCTTTTGTGCACTTTGTCTGATCAACATCCCGCAAATTTATTGCTCCTCGTAAAGATATCCTTAAGTATAAACTTGCCGCCCCGGTGGCGCAGTGGTCTAAGCGATGACTTATGAATATGATCATTCGTCCAAATTGGGTCCGGATTCGAATCTCGGTGAGGCATGGATGTTGTGTTTGTCTTACGGCGCTGTCTCTCTCCCTTCCCTGGAACCAGTGGCCTCAAATTAGGGACGGGCGACTGCTTATAGCCCACTGAGTTGCTCACGGTGGTTGTTAAAACACCTCCAATAAAAAAAAAAAAGTATAAACTTGCCGTTCGCCGCAGGATGAAAAATGATGTTGACAAAAATGTATGAGGAAGATTTTATATACGCACGCAAAATCTCCAATTATTTTCTGTGAAGGTAATATACTTTTTCTGTAGCATGGACTCTAAATATGACCCGCGAGAAAATTTAATGTTCGTGTCACCGATGTAAACCAATCTGAATCAGTTCTAAACTTTCGGCTTTTTGAAGTTTATGAATTGTAGATTCTTAAATAAAAAAGCAAAATGGCATTCCACATGGCTGTTAGTTTTTGTACTTATGGGAGGGAAGAGGCGAGGAGAGTCCTCTGAACGAATTTCTAAGAGAGCAGCAGAAACACGCGTTTTGCGTTTTTGAATTATAGTTGAAAACGATCAGAGAGATTCCTTGTCGGGTTACAAACTGTACTTCATAAATAGCCTTATGAAAGAAGAAGAGAGAGAAAGACCTAAGTAAGCTAAAATTGCGAATAGTAACTTGCCATAGAGATTCGTATCCATGGTTCCCATACTACGTACAGTATTCACTTGAAAACTTTTTTTGACTAGAGATAACATTATCAGCGTCGAGTAAAGTGCACATGAACGGAATTTTTGCCAAAATGTCTGCCAAACACTTCAAAGTGTGTGCCTCCTCTCCCATCACGTTTAGCCCCCTCCCTCTTCCTTAATGGCCCACCCAGTTCTGAGCAGCTAGCGTCGCCACTGCCCTGCGTTTGTTAACTTATTTGCAATTATGGTATGACGTTTTCTGTTCGCCACAGATGTAGAACTGTTTATTTTTCTTAGAGACGATTTATTCTTTTTATCCGTGCTATGGCCGACACGCTTGCTTCTAGTTTGTGTGGGGTTTTTTTCTCTGTTAAAGACAGGATAGCCCCAGACCTCGAATCCCTTAGATCCTAATTTACGACCTCTGGCAAACAGAGAACGAATTTCTAAGAGAGCACTGCAAGTGGAAAAGCTCCGTAGTGTATTTTCTCAGATCTCTTTTATTCTCTTGCGATTTGAAAGTTGCTGCCTATTTTTCAGCGTCTTTGTGCATTGTTATTCTGGCGTAATGCGTTAAACTAAAACAAAGCAAAACAAAATAATTCTTAATTCAAGAGACAGTTAAAGTAACTTGTCAATATGAGGACGATAACTGCGTTGCTACTGATAAAAAGAAACAGAAGCTCATAAAACAGAGCGGACAAATTACGATCGCTAAATAGTAACAGGAGTTCCATACTTGTTTTTCATAAATTCGTAATCAATAATTGCGATACATTGGGTATTACATTAACAAAAACGTACTCATATGTTCGAGGTCTGTTAATGTTTCTCATTATTTCTAAATTTATTGGCATGATTAATAAACAAAAATAATAATAACGGAAATAAATCCAATTGCTACCACTCTGACACCGGGATGTGATTGTAGGAGGCATAACATTTTTTGTTCAGCGTAACCGTCAAACTGTATTTTCCTATTTTTGGGCTACACCACGAACAGTTAAACTGTGTTTTTCTTATTTTAGGGTGCTGTGGTGCGTTTTGTTTCATACAAGCTTTTGAGAGTTTCGTGAGCTCCCACCTGACGCGTAATCTTTAAATAAGCAACGGAAATAAAAAATAAATAAATAAAAGACAGGCAAGATGACAACTGCGAGATATACTCGTTCATTTAAATACCAGATTTACCAGAAAATAATCTATAACATTTTTTCTAACCCGACGCTGAGCCTTGCTAACGTCATCATCTGTGATCGTCAAGTATCTGACGTTGACTAAAACGCAGTATATATATCTCCTCTACCTCGCAAGAATAGGCACCGAGCTATATATCCCCAATTACTTTATTTCTCAAGCTGTCATTCCTTGATCATTTTCTCTTACAGCAGGCGTGGACAACTAGACAATTTATTAATTCCTGAAATAGAACTATTTCATGTCTAAAAATTATGTCGGATATTGCGTGAGCTGTAGAAATCATTAATCAATATTCCAAAAACTATTTTCAACGTCAATTGCATAATTTATAAGCGTCAGTACTGTATATCGTTAAGCTATACGGGGAGAAAAAAGTTTATATTAGTTCTTCTCGTCTTTGATTGGTAAGAACACCAATATATTTCCGACGTCTGTTGCATAATTTTTATGCGTTATTTGTGTGTAACCTTTTTCACGGTATAGCTCATATTGGTAAGCTGTACGGAGTAAATAGTTTTTATTAGTTTTCCTCGTTGTCGAATGGCTAAGAATCTGACGATTTGGCGTGAAATGACCCTTAAGTAATATTTTACAGTTGTATTATTTGAAATGCCTTTAAACATAACATTAATTCACTATCCTTCCTCCTTCAAGCATCACATTAGATTATCGTGCGATCTGACCAACGCGTGCAATAGTAACTTTATCTCCATCCCGTCCGAAGGCAAACATCCACTCCCGCTGCCGTTGGCTGGCTGCCAACGCTATTCGCTGCGCGCTGTTTCACAGTGGCAAAATACAAGCCGTGCACCATATTTAAAAATTCTTTTGTCAGCGCGCACGCGAAATCCAAGGGTTTTTTTCCTTCATTTGTTAGACTAAACTTTTCTTTAAAAGCGAAAAACAATTGCGATCTTCTAAGTGCTGTACTACATTGCTTTTTTACGTTTTGAAAAAAGGCTCTCCCATTGCACGTAACTCAAAAACTAAAGACGATAGAAATCCGTGCAATGCACCAATCGATTCCTTGGGGGAAATTACGAAGGAGTGGTGATTTTGGTACTTTTTTTTTTATCCAAACAATGGAGATATTTTTGCGCTTTTACGCGCTTAAGGCCCGCCATGCACCAGAATTCGAAAATTAATATCTTCTATGGGAAATAAAAAAAATGAAACTTTCAGGATTTTCATACCTTGGGGTGATCTATTCATGAAAAAATCGTAAGAATCGGAGATGGTGTGGTGGATAGCATCTCACGATTTGGCGTGGAATGACCCTTTTGTGAATAGTCACATTCTTACTTGGGAGTAATGATTCGAAGTGATTTGAAATGGAATATGCATATTGACAACCTGACTAATATATTATCTAGAAACATTGGGGTAGTTAGCACGATTATGATAAATGTGTCCCCTAAAATAATGATACTGTTATACCACACAGTACACACTAATACAAATACATATAAAAATTACTGTATATACTCGCGTATAAGTCGAGAAATTTGGGACAAAATGAGAGCTTCAAAGTAATGGGGTAGACTTATACGCGGGGTCTAAAAAATCGTAAGTCCAAAAGTTCTTCCCGTGAGGCAAAAGGCAATCCATCCCAAAAGAAATAAAAATGCCGATGTGGTATTAATTACGAAATCGCAACCCTCCGAAAGAAAAAAATAAATAAAGAAAGAAAAAACACTGATGTGGTAGAATTACGAAATCGCGACCCTCCGAATTTCTCCGCGCTTTGAAAAGTCTCCTCTCTCCTGGCTTTGCGTATCCACAGCCGCGCATAGAAAGCTCTGCCCTTCCGACTACCAGTTGATTGCGCTGACCTTCGATGTAACGGAGCCATGCAACAGCCAGTATTAGGTGTTGCTTGTTCTTAATCGCACGTGTCTCGCTTCTCCTATTATGGGTGACACGGATTATGTAAAGAAACGGATATCCTATGACGCAGGATTCAAGTTGAAAGTGGTTTCTTTTGTAGAAAATACTAACAACTGTGCTGCTTCACGTCAATTTGGCATTAACGAAAAACTGATTCAAGATTGGCGTAAAAAAATGGACGGTGAAAATCCCAAAAGGCGCTGCGCCGTGGAACGACATCTTTCCCAGAGCTGGAAAGTGTCTTGAATGATTGGATTGTGGGCTGCAGACAAAATGGTTACATTGTAACGCGAACTGGTATACGTTTGCGAGCAATGAAGCTCGCAAAAGATGAAAAGTTTGCAGCCGCAAATAACACTTTTCGTGCCTCAGCAGGTTGGTGCACAAGGTTCATGAACCGCTATGGGTTGTGTCTACGCCAGCGCACCAAAATTGCACAAAAGTTACCTCGTGACCTCGAAGGAAAGATAATGGAATTTCAAAAGTAGGTAATTCAAAAGAGAAAAGAGACTGCTTTTGAACTTTCCCAAATAGGGAACATGGATATAACCGCCATGTGTTTCGACCTTCCTGGAAATAAGACGGTGAACCAAAAGGGCGAAAAAAATATCTTGATCAAAACGACTGGCCACGAAAAATCCAGTTTCGCGGTTGTTCTTTCCTGTTTGGCCGACGGCAGTAAGCTACCTCCGGTAATTATTTTCAAACGCAAAACTCTGCCGAAAAGCGTTGTCTTTCCGCCTGGTGTGCTCGTTCGTGCCGATGAAAAAGGATGGATGAACGAATCCGGAACAATTGACTGGTTAAAGAATGTGTGGAACAAAAGACCAGGTGCACTTTTGAGGAAACCTTCTCTTTTGGTGTGGGATATGTTTGTTGCACACCGTTGTGCAGAAGTGAAAAACACTGCAGAAAATTCAAAAACAATTCTTGCTGTCATCCCAGGTGGGTTGACATCTGTTCTTCAACCACTAGATGTCTGCCTTAATAAGCCCTTCAAGGACAATGTGCGGAGGTATTGGGCAGATTGGATAAGTTCCGATTAGCCGACTGAAACCAAGGGCGGAAATCTAAAGAAGGAAATCAAAACTCTGCCGAAAAGCGTTGTCTTTCCGCCTGGTGTGCTCGTTCGTGCCGATGAAAAAGGATGGATGAACGAATCTGGAACAATTGACTGGTTAAAGAATGTGTGGAACAAAAGACCAGGTGCCCTTTTGAGGAAACCTTCTCTTTTGGTGTGGGATATGTTTGTTGCACACCGTTGTGCAGAAGTGAAAAACACTGCAGAAAATTCAAAAACAATTCTTGCTGTCATCCCAGGTGGGTTGACATCTGTTCTTCAACCACTAGATGTCTGCCTTAATAAGCCCTTCAAGGACAATGTGCGGAGGTATTGGGCAGATTGGATAAGTTCCGATTAGCCGACTGAAACCAAGGGCGTAAATCTAAAGAAGCCGGATATCGTTTTGATTGCGCGATGGGTCAAGGATGCTTGGGATGCGATACCTTCGGAAATGGTCGTGAAATCATTCAAGAAATGTTGCATTAGTAACAAACTTGATGGCACAGAGGATGATGAGATTTTTATAAGTGATGATGACAGTGATTCTGATGACACAGGCATAGATGGGAATACCGATGCTTATGATGACGCGCCGATGACGGAGAAAGACTTTTTTGAACTGTTTGGCGAGTCTGACTCTGAATCAGATTTTGAAGGGTTCCGATGAAGTTTTTGGGTATGCAAATTAAATTTAGTATTATATATATAATTTTTTTCGTTTTCAAATGTTTTTGAATAAATTAATTGAATTTTTTTTTCTCCTTCCGGGATCGACTTATACGCGCGTTTTTCAGATTTCTTACGATTTTTTTCCTCTGAAAGTGGGGGGGGGGGGTCGACTTATACGCGAGTATATACGGTACTGTATACTGACATGGGGGCAAACGACACAATATAACTTAAAAAAAAAAATACAGGTTTTACAGAATAGATACACAAGATTAATAGACCTAAAAACGTAAATCACAATAAATATAATATACTTACAATAAAACAATTATTTGACTATGATCTTTGTAAAATAATGTTCAGAAGAATTAGAAATGATTTATACCATGACTTAATATCATTAAATATTCGCACTCATACTTATGAAACCAGGAATCGATCAACACTCATACCTAATTTCCCTCGGACAGAAACAATTAAAATGAATATTAATTATTCGGGGCCAAAACTTTGGAACTCCTTGCCTTGTGACATAAAAATCTATTAACAATTTTGACCTATTTAAAAAAAAAATTCAAGCACCACCCCATTAACAAGTCTCTCAATTAGTGCTGAGTTGACCTGATCTGGTCGCTTGATTGATTTCACGGCTTATGGATAGACCTTGCATCTATATACACTTAATCAGTGATGTGATGGCAGAAAACTGATTTGGCTCAGTTTTTGGAGCAGCTTTTTTTGAGAAATTGGGGCAATTTGGAGCAGCTATTTTTAGAAATTGGAGCGATTTGGAGCAATTTTAAAACAGATGAAGAATTTCAAAGTGTGATTTTCAAAAATAATTTTTGTTTTTTACTTCTAAAACTTTGAAATTTTTATTTAAATAGTATTAATGCGCCTTATTCAAAAAACTACTAATACTTTATAAATATTTTGGAGCTTACAGTAAATAATTCTTTGAAAACTGCATTTTGCGGTGTAACTTGCATGTGAAACGAGTTTTCTTAAATGATCAAATTAAATGATAGGAATGGATTAAATATAAACGTCATAGAATAAAAAAATACTTGTTGTAAATTTACCTTACAGATTCAGAATATTATCAAGAATATGCTATTTTGATAAAAATAAAAAAAAACTTGAATGATAAAAGAAAAATAATATTTTTGAAACGTAACACTCACATGTGGATGACAAAAAATAATCAAAATATAGCCTGAACATATTTTATTTAAGATTTTTTCCATAATTTTACATTTTTCTTTTTTTACTTTTACAGTTTCAATCTTTTCCTTGACCTTTTTTAACTCTTTCATATACTGTTCAAGTTTTTCTTTGCTGTCCTGTAGAACAGCTTGGCCACTTTGTAATTTGGAAAAATCCTTACGTGCAATACCCTCTGCAATAAGTTTTTCAGCATTATCTAACATTTTTTTAGCTGTTTCTAAACTAAGTTTAATTCTTTCTTCTTCCTTTTTCAGATTATCTAATTCTGACACAGTACTTTTACTTTGTTCTTTCCTTTTAAGACTTCCAGCAATCCTATTTCTGTAATTTTGTGATGCCTGTCTTACTGACTTTATCATTCCACAATTTATGTTGAGATTACGGCAGTCATTGTCATATCTTTTCATAAAGGAAGTAACATGTCGAAGCCCATTAATACTTTCAATGTTCATTTTACTACGAGAAGTTAAAAGATGTTTATTTTGGCTGAAACCTCTTTCAACTTCTGCATTACCATGAGGTATGGTTATCAACGCTTTCACAAGCTTTGTCAGTAATGGATATTTCGCATTCCCTAACCTATCTTTTAGATTGAAAACATACGTCCAGAAGACATCTAAGCGAACAAAATTTGATTCGTGTAAATATTCATCACTTTCATAATCTGACATTTCCGTTTCTTCAGACAGCTGCTTCAGAAAAATGAAAAGATCAATATATTCTGACTGAAATGTGATCCACTCGTCTGCTAGAAATGAAACCATAGAGGGAGGTACAACATTAGGTACTTGTAAAGCTAAGTATTTTACATCTTGTAAAGAAAAATCTTCTGTTCAGCATATAGGGTGGAGACATCTTAGGGACATGAGAATTTTATTGCTCAGAGGCATGGTTTTTAATAATTTCTGATTGCATTTTTTATAAAATAATCTGGCATTTGCATAAAATTCCCTTTTTTCAGCTTCCGACACTTTTAATGCACATTCTGTGTCTAAACCTATTTCCGCTTTATTCAGCAGATTTTCAATATCTAAATTCTTGAGCCCAAGACCACTTAAATTTTTTAAAGTTTGTTGTTGAAGGAATCTACCTAAAACTTTCTTTATGAGCTCACATATTTCATCATACAAAATATGAAGTAGAGGACCATCTTTTTGAAACAACTTTAAGAATCCACTAAAAAGTTCTGCAGAATTCTTTAAGAAAAGCAATTTAGCATAGAATACCTTACTTTTTAAACACCTCTGAATGAAACGATCTGTACTCATATTTCGCATATTTTTATCATACTGAGAACTTAGAAAGAAAGATTCAAGAGACTGATATTGCTCTACAATTCTTTCAATGGCTAAATAAAGTGTTAGCCATCTATTTTGTACATGGCGTAAAAATATATGTTCTGGTAAGCCCAGACTAAATTGTATTTCCTTCAAATCTTCACTCCTCACTGCAGCTTGCTTGAAACAGTAGTAGATATCAAGACAAAATTCTTCAACTTCATTGAAGACACTTAAACCACTAATGAATGCATTGTGCACTTTATGGAGAGAGCAAGTTCCAACATTTAAAATATTTTGTAAGATTTCAACAATTTTGTATGTAAAGATTTCATAACATTCGGACCATCTGAAAAAAAGCACAGTAATTTATCTTGGGGCAGTAATGCCAATGTATCAGTCACATGCTGTAGCAGGATATCTGATGTTGCAGAACCTAAGAAAATTGAATTTAAATGTTCACAGACTAGAAGTTTCTTCTCTTCAGAAAAATAATGAATCATAATGTCCATCTGCTGTGCTCTTTTCTCTGGTACTGGAGTCTCATCAACTTGAACTGAGAAGAAACAGAGTTTTAAAAATTTCATTAATAACCTGTTCTTTGAAGTATGGAATTAAACCATCTGAAATCACATACGATAATTTACTACGACTGCAAGTAAAATCACGAGCAATGGAAGAGTCACTAAATATATGTGGAAAAAGATCTGCTACAGCACCCCCTGAACTATACGACATTATTTATAGCTAATGTAATGGCATATTTTGCTTCGGAGATTGTCACTTTATCTTGATGAGAAATATTGCAAGTATTCCATAACTGTGAATTTTTAGATGGAATAAGGAATTTTTGACATTTTGTTTGATTCTTTAATTTCCCTGAAGGATCTCTCAAAACTTTGCACTTATCTTGGTGCTTTTTTGAAAGAGCATGTCTCTTTACTGCAGAGCTGCCATGGTGGGTGCAATAGATGACAGTGTTGCATACAGCACAAAGAGCTTCTTCTTTAAAACCTGCTGTACACCAAGCATTAATTAAGTCCCCATTTCCATCAATTTCCTTCAAAATGTCTTGATTAAATCTGCTCTTCCTTTTACAGGCCATAACTGGAAATAAAAATTATTGAGTTAATCTATCAATATGTTCGCATTAATATTGTAATTTATGCATCTATATATTTAAAAAAAGTTAATATTTTTGCATTAACTTTGATTTTATTTTTTTAATTATGTTGAAACATCACATAGAAAAAATAAATTGACATTTAAATGCGTATAAACCGCGTATTACTTTCCCGAAATTATCGTACTCCGGAAAAATAAATACCAAATTTATTTGTAGGTACATTGGGGATTTAAAAGAAATCTAGATTGTTATAAAATAATAATTCGCGAAAGCGATGTAAAAGGATTGGATACGGCGGTGTGCCCCAGCTTCAAATTTTGTAATGAACATGCAGCTAGAAGAATTTAATAAATTGTGTATTTATCAGCGTATAACATGCACCCTAATTTTAAGAAGGAAGTTTGGGTAAAAAACAACAACTCAAATTTAAAAGAAATGACTTTGGAGCTCTGAACTTTAAGATAACTCAATACACATGTTTATTAATATTTATACAATACAAAGTCAAACTCCGGACATTTTTCTGTGGCGGAAAGAAAAGCTAACAAACGAAAGAGCAAACAAACGGCAACCAAAAAAGAAAAAAAATGTTGGCATCTCCGCACCTCACCCACTATACCCAATTTGGGCTGGCGCATTCCGGGCGATCACTAACTCCTAGTAACGGAAGATTGTGTACCTCCTCTATTGGGAATTAAAATGCGAATACCTATTTTCCCGAAAAGTTAAGCAACTTATGAAACTGTTTTGCAGATATTGTGATTTGCTGAAAAAGAAGATACCCCAAATTTCACCAAAATGCATTGATAACTTTCAGAATTAAGTCTGAATTTTTTTATTAGGGTAGAAGGATACAGATATCTTAATAAAAAAAAAATTAGGTGTAACTTTAAAAGTTATCGGTGGATTTTGGCGAAATTTGGGGAATCTATTTTTCTTAGAAAATCATAGTGTCTGTAAAAAATTTGCATAGTTTTCTTAAATTTTCGAGAAAATAACATTTTCACAGTTTTATTCCTACTGAACCTGCAGATGCGATTCTGGCAGGGCGGGTAGACAGGGTCGAAAGCGGGGGAGAATTAATGCTTTTAGAGCACGGAAATGTTTTACTTCCAGAAAAAGGAAGTAAAACGTTTGCCACCTTTTAGATAAATTTAAAAGGAGGCAAATGCGAGCATAGGGCCTTATTTGTTACGGTTTACCGTGGGGGTTCTAGATAGAAGAAGTGATGAACATTGACAGCGATGCATGCACCTGTAAATCAATAAACCCAGTGATAGCAAAATTGGCGATATGATTTTGAAACAAGTCATGGATGAAACTGAAACAAGTAGCGAATGCAGGCAGTTAAAGTAAAGGCATCTAGTTAAACTCTTACATCTTCGTTTCTTTCCACGACGGAAGGTGTCCATGTAATATGTGCGGAAACGTTCACGCAGCTTTTATTATTGAGCACAGCATCAGGATAAGTCTCACTCTGTAGCAGTATTCATTTTACTCAAGTTTAAATAAATTAAAAAAAAAAAAAAAAAAAAGTGGTGTACGCGTATAACACGCAGTAGAACTTCAGCCCTAAATTTTAGAAAAAAAAAAAGTGCGTGTTATACGCCGATAAATTCGGTAATAATAATGCTAACGAGTAGGCAGTAATGCCGATGAGTAAAGTTTCCGTTGTTTCTCTGCCATTTTTATTGATTCATAAAATAACACGAAAAGTTCTAAATGTGAGAAAATTTTACGATTTTCATCGTTTTTATGTTTTCCCGGTAGCGCAACAACCCTGTTAAATAGTATTCTCAAATCGATATCTTCATAAACACAGCAGTTTAAATAATAAATATATAGAAACAAAAATAAATATATTTACCTGTATTTCTTAACGATGCCGAAACGTCTACTGTTGAAAGAACATCGGCAATCCAAACACGTGCAATTACTGCATACAATAATGATAGGCACCTGCGTCTTGCCTAGAGCTCGAGCTCAATATGCTCTATGGGAGTAGATTCCATTGTTCTCAGCCGATAAGGGCTCTCAGCTGTTATTGGCTCACTTTTACCCCACCACCCGCAGTGATAGGCTGAAAAATTCCAACAATCTCCAGTGATTCGATGACGAAGTTCCGGCCAAGGCTAACTAGAAAGACAGGCTCCGGTGCAGAGAAATCACGTGATCATGGTAGTGGTGTCTGTCGCGAGGCTGAGTCAGTGGCTGACGCTATTATCTGTGTGCTGTCATTTGACATAGCATTGTGGCTGGTGGTGTTTGTTCTCTTCATTTGAAGTGTGTGCAATATATAAATGCTTAAAAGTGAATGTTCACTCATAAGGATTACACAAAATAATTTTGGTAAGTAGAAAAGTGATTTTTTTTTCTGTAAATGGGTTTAGAGTTGTAGCACATTTAGGCCTAAACGTTACTTCACTGTCTGTGCTTGTCAGTTATTTGATAAGAAACTGTTGGTTACAAAGAATAGAAGGAACTTTTTTTTTCCGTGTATTGGACTCCTGTGGTGTTCTTATTTTATTCTAATTGCAGCTAATAAACTATTTTTATTTACCCCAGCGACGTGCCTCAGTCAGGCAGTCGAACACTACATTGTTGCATATTGTTTTAAAGTTTTCAAAGTGTAATACGTTTTAGTATTGCTTTGACTCAATGGATTTATGGAATAGTTAAATTTTAATTAAATTCACAATATTTCGAACCAAAGCGATAATTTTTATACCTTGTGCAGGTTTTTTTTTTTTTTTTTCAGAAAATGCTGACTTTTTAGACATACCGTAAGCAACATACATATAACTGAATAGGGTTCAACGATTGCCTTCCGTTTGAACAAATGTTTTATACCATTAACTGTGGTTATACAAATTTGACATTCATTTAGCTTAGAAAAGACTCTATTCATGATTAATTTTTACTATTTTCCTTAGCTTGGAAGACAGTTAACAAGTAGTACTCTAGTGATTTTCCTGCTATATTATCTGCACTTAAAATTTTGGTTTCATTTTTGGAAATCTTTTCTTCGGCAGAAACACCAGTATTGCCTGTTTGTTACTTTGATTTTCCATTTTGTGTGACAAACATGAAATAAGGCAACAGAGTGTGTTCTCACATCAGAGAATTTAAAAACATTTGGTTCTGGTTATAGTGAAAAAATAAACCCTAATTTCTTTACAGACTGTATTTAATGTGAACAGAGATAAAGTAATATTTGGCCTCCTGGGGTTCATGTTTCTCCTAAGGCCTCTAACAAGTTAAAACAACATTCCTGAATGCTCTTTTTTTTTTTTTTTTAAACAACAGATTGATAAATTGAAGCCCAAATACAAGAACAGATCATGCCCAGAACTTGTAGTGTATTTGGTTGCAAATCAAACTATAGAAGCCAAAATGAAAAGGTCTCTACGTCTCAGTTGCCAAATAAAGAACCCCTAAGGAGTCAGTGGCTTAGAAAGATTCCCACAGATCTTACAGGTAAGAAAAATCCAGTTGTTTGTATCAAGCATTTTCATGAATCGTGTGTAATTCGTGTCGACAAACTGGTTGTCAATGGAGAGTTAAAAGAATTCGAGCGACAGGTGCCCGCACTGCGGGATGGGTCTGTGCCCACAATATTCCCTAATGCACTGCATTATTTAACTGCTACACCTACCTAGTACAACTCGAAGGCTTGCAGATGTGGAAGAATCTTACTTTGAGAATGCTATAAAGCAAAGCCTTTTAAGATCACAAGTATTTGGAGAAAAGAAAAATTAATTGCTCTCAGGATCTGATTACGCATTATCTTGAAAACAAAGACAAATTCAAAAGGGAATGGACAGTTGTAAGTAATGATTGTAAAACTATTTTTTGTTATGTTGATTTTACATGTTCTTTACCTTGTCTTGCAGGATCCATTGTTGTATTTAATGATCTTGAATTTGAAATTTATGCAGGTAAGATTAAAATTAGTAAAAACAGGTTGCCTAAGAGTTGGAAGGTTTTGAATTATCTAAATGATTTTGATGAATTGGTAGCATTTGTTGAAAAACAAACAGTTACGCAGGATGAAGTAAATGTTGTAGATTCAGCTATTGTCGCATTGCAGTCTTCTGATTCACCTGAATTACAGTTTTTTTGTGAGCAGTTAAAAATTCACCAAATGCCAAAAAAAACGAAGAAATTATAGCAATAATACCATGGTTCTAGCATCTTCAATATATGTCCACTCTTCTTCAACGTACTCTGCCCGCTACAAAAGTAAATGTTTGTACCTTCCACATCCCCGTAACTTGCAAAAACTAATTAACAAATTTTCCATTTCAGGCAGTACTCTTCAAGGCAGTGTTACATATTTGAAAAGTAAAATTCAACACTTAAAACAACACGAGCTTGTTGTGAACTTGTTATTAGATGAAATATACATTGAACCACAAATGAGTTTCAAAGGTGGATCAATATTTGGTAGTAGCCAGTTTGATGTCAGCAAAACTGCAAAAACTGCACAAGTCTTTATGATTTCAGCTTTGTTTTCAAAATATAAAGATGTGGTAAGTATTACACCTGTTCACAGTTTAACATCTGAACAGTTAAAATTGATGATTTTGAATGTAATTGTTGAAATTGAAAAGGTTGGCTTTCAAGCTCTTTCTTTGATTTCTGATAATAATGCAATTAATAGGAAACTTTGAACTTTTAACCCCTAACAAAATTCTGCAACCAAGTATTATTCACCCTGTTGACAGTTCCAGGTTATTGTTTTTTATATTTGATTCTGTTCATATAATTAAGCGTATTAGGAATAACTGGATAACAAAAAAAGGTGAGAATCGTTGCATCATATTTCCGGATATGGTCAATAATGATTTGCTTTTAAAAGCTCAATATAAACATCTAGAATTATTATATGAATTAGAAAAAAATTCTCTTGCTAAATATGGTCATCTTTTGTCTGCTAAAGTTTTGTATCCTTCAAGTGTACAAAAGCAAAATGTGAAATTTGCTCTGCGAATAATAAATGAAAAAAATATTGCTGCTCTAAAGTGCATTGCAACAAGTAAGCATGCCATGTTCCCTGGTTATGAGGCAACTTGTCAGTTTATAGAGATTTTTTCTACATGGTGGAAAATAGCAAATGTGCAGAGTGCATTTGAAGGTAAGTGATTTAATGATAAATATAGGGAACCAATTAGAGAGAATGAAGATTTTCAATTAAATTTATTTTAATCCATGTCTTTGTGGTTAAAAAATGGAGGACCACGGTCCCCATTGCCGATGCTTTAACTGCACAAACATTTCAGTCATTCATTACAACTACTGATACTTTTTTAGAACTTGTACTCTATCTTTTTAAAATGTATAAAGTTGATTATCTGTTACTTGGGAAGTTCCAGAATGACGATTTGGAAGGTAGGTTTGGAAACTACAGGCAGCTGAGTGGAGCAAATTATTATATAAGCTTTGTGCAGCTTCTTGAAAGTGAGCGGAAACTAAGGTTCAAAAGTATGGTACTTTTAAGTTCCCTCAATGGTAATGTACACTTGAAAACTCTACTTCCTTGTAAAGAAGACTGCACTTACAATGTTGAGGTATCTCCCTTTCTTAACGTGTTGGATGAAGATTTCACATTAGAGAGTGTGCCCAATGATATTTTAATAAATTTAACATACATTTGTGGATTTACAGTTAGAAAACAGTTACAATTAGGTAAATGCATTGAGTGCACATTTTGGTTACAGTCTGATAAAGAAATTGATATTGAAGTTTCCTCAGTGCCTTGTGAATTGATTAAAGAATTAGACAGAGGTAAGTTAATTGTTCCTACTGAGTGTGCTTTATATGCTACTGCTGTAGTCTGGCATGTTTAAAAAAATTGAGTCCTTTGCTGAAAAATTTTACAGTATTCAAAATCAACTCTCCCTGTTGTACAAACTGAGTGCTATTAAACTTTCACAGCATGATATTTTTTATGCCGATTAAAAGAACAATGCATCTGTAAAAAAAACCCTTTGTAGTGTATTAGAAGGCATATGTTTGCGTTCGAGCAAAATTATGATTAATAATTTAATTAAAGTTAGGAATGATTTTAGAGATGGTGATAAATGTACTTCTAGAAAAATTAAAAAATTGTAAAGTTAATATATGTTTTTATTGTAAATGAAATTGCATGTTAGTAATTGTTTTTACTGTTTTTAAAGTGTTAGCTAGTGGTAAAATTGTAATTTTAATAATGCTGGAGTGTTTGGGAATGCATTGTCAGATGTCTTTGTTACCAACTTTGGTTTTTCACATGGTTAGTGTTTTATAAAAAAAATTAATTAAAAGCTTACCAGCAGAACAAAACCACCATGACAAGACATCAAACGAAACTGAACAGAACACCCACAAGAACCCAAATACAGTATATACACTGATATAAAAGGTGGTCACGGTTAATCAACTACCTGGTAAGCCAAAAAATGTGTGAATTGACAAGATGCAAAACTGTGTATGTAGATAAGATCTTCAGCTATTAGGGACCCACCAAATAGCACTTTATGTTGCCTATATATATATATATATACATACACACTATCTACCAACAAGTAATTAGACACCTGTGATAGCAAAGGAAAACTAAGTTTATTCACCTTCAATAGTTGGAGCCTCCACGAGCAGCGATTACAGCTGCGACCCTCCGGGGCATACTCTCAACCAGGCGTTGTATGACAGCTAGCGGTATTTTCTTCCACTCGGCTTGGAGAAGACAGGTCAGTTCCTTCATTGATTTCGGATGGTGGGGGCACCCCTTAAATCGACGCTCCAATCGTCCCAGAGGTGCTCTATAGGGTTAAGGTCCGGGCTCTGCGCAGGCCAGTCCATTCGATTAACCCCATTGTCACCATACCAAGCAAAGGTGGACCTCGCAACACGAAAGGTGACATTGTCATCCTGAAAGTAACATGGGTCCACCCCGTAAAACTGTCACAACGTAGGAAGCGCATGGTCATCCAAAATGGTGCAGTAGGTCTCGGCGTCGAGTCTACCAGGAATTGCGACCAAGGGTCCCGTGCCATACCAGGAGAAACGCCCCCATAGCATAATTCCACCGCCACCGAACTTCACAGTTGGCACAATACATTCTGGCAGGAGGCGTTCTCCAGGCAGACGCCAAACCCAGACCCTGCCATCCGAACAGTAGAGAGTGAACCTTGATTCGTCGCTCCAGAGAACCTGTTTCCACTGTTCAACGGTCCATTGTCGACGTTCTGTGCACCACGTTAGCCGAGCAGCGCTATAGGACTTGGCGATCAAAGGCTTGTGGGCGGCAGCACGTCCATGATAACCGAGCAGATGGGCTTCTTTACGGATGGTATTCATCGAAAGAACACTCCCGGATGCCTGTTGAAACTCCTCGTGGATGTGGCCCATCGATTTGGTGTGGTTCTTCCGAATTTCTCTGGGCAGCACCCGTCGGTCTCTAACTCCCAGTTTTGTGGGTCTGCCGGGTTGGGGCACATTCCGACAGTCACCTATCATCTTCCACCTGCCAATCACGTAGGCCACTGCCGATTTTGGGTACTTCAACTTGCTGGATAGGTCACGTATGGATCGGCCATTTCTGTGATACCCAACGATTACACTTTTCTCGAAATCGGAGAGCTCCGAACTGCGTGGCATCTTGCATGCGACTGGTTGCGTTGTTGTTTCCCACAAGATATTTAACGGTGGCGGCCATGACCGGTATCAGGACCGCAGATATTGTCGATTGCAGGGGTGTCCAATTACTTGTTGGTAGATAGTGTATATATACAGGGTGCCCAGTAAAGTCCTTTCTCGGCCCCGTAACTTTCGAACGCCGACAGCTATAGCCATAAAAATAGTGTCTAGGTATAGTAAAGTGGCTATGCGCTATTCGATGAGACCTCTTACAGCGCCTCCTAGCGGCAAAGTCAGGAGTTAGCGTGCCGATCTCAAAAACTATATGAGATACGGGGAAAATAGTCAATTACAAAGTTGTAGAGCAGCATCGATTTAGTATGAAAAGACACCTTGCGCACATGAATGCTAAGAATAGAACGCATACAACGTTCGTTTGTTTGTTTGCGATGTCAAACACTGTTACGTCATGAAACGCATCAGAAAGGAGCAATTAGTTGTCACTAGGCACATTTACCGTTGGTGCTCAATGTGCTCTCCGTCAGCCATAATACACATTTGGACTCTAGATTGAATCTCATGCTGCACATTTTGCAGCATGTCAGGTGACACACTGGAACAAGCATCAGTTATACAACGTCGAAGGTCCTGCAACATTGTCGGAGGGGTCCGATACACTTTCTCATTGAGGTAACCCCACAGGAAGAAGTACAATGGGGTGAGGTCCGGTGAGCGTGCAGGCCACTCTACGCAACCACCATAGCCGATGATTTGTTGCTCGAATGTCTCGACCAGGTACCTTCTTACGTTTCCTGGCTGGTGCGGAGGGGCACTGTCATGCTGGAACCAAACATTCCGCAGTTAAGGCAACTGCAGGTTGTCCAAAAGATCGGGTAATACATACTGTAGACGCTCCAAGTATCGGGCTCCTATTAACGTACCCTTGTAAAACACAGGTCCAATGAGGCTGTCCTTGAAAATGGTGCACCAAACATTAATGGACCACTGCACTTGATGACGAACTGGTAGACCAAGTGCAGGATTTTCCAGTGCTCAGTAATGGGTGTTCTGCCTATTGCAGGGAGTGTAGCCATCATTCAGAAAAAAGTAGGAACAAAAGTAGGAATTCTACAAAAAAAAAAAAAAGTAGGTAAAAAGTAGGGATTTTCAAAACGTACCGCAAAGAGCAAATTAATGCATACTAGTGCAAAGCAACTATCAGAAAGTATATTTCTCACTATGTAGTATGCTATGCATAAATATTAGCCAATTCCCTTTGAGAAATGTCCACTCTAGAATTTTTGAACAGTAAAAATATTTGAAATCCTTCTTTTCTGAAGTATCTCCCTCTGAAAAGTAATATCGATGATTCATCAATAATAAGCGGTTGCACTTTTATTAAAAAGTTTAGCAGTCTCAATCTGCTGCAGTTATGCTATGTAAAACAAACATCTTAACATGCTATCAATATCCAAAAATGTAACATATTGTAGCTGATATTTGAAAACAGAAACTTATACATATATATATATAACACTTAATTAAGATTTTATTAAAAAAAATGTCCTACCTTTCATTTTGCCCCGATTTGCTGATGTCTTGGTTGAACATGAAGTTCCTTTTGTTTACCAAAGATGGATGCTTTACCATCCATCTTTGGTAAACAAAATGAACTTCACAGGTTTTGATCAGTACAAATCGTACTGATCAAAACCTGTTCGAACATCATTTCTGCTGGCAGATAGCAGTGCATGCGAATTTGCCAATTTATGTCATCATCGACACGTGGCGGCCCGATAAGAACCGGTTTAAACATTGTTTGCTTCATGATGGATTCTCATCATTCGTGAGAAAGCTCCGATGTGCGCGACGCCATCGTGTGATTTCATCAACATTGTACTTCACGATACATCACCTCGCGTTATCGCGAAGGACGATGCATCATAGTACTGTTAGCTAAAAAAAAATTGGAGCCTCGATGTAAAACTTCCCTAAGTTTTTCGCGATATACCGGTACATATCCCAGCTGGAATGACCCGCGACGAATTTTTCTGCGAAGCAAACAAGCAGGTTATTGGTTACTTTCGACAAAAAGATCTTGCTGTCGGCCCAAAGTTGAGAGAACCGCGGTTGGCAAAGTGCCAAGTGGAGTCAATGAACGCTGAAGGGGAGAACAGTATCACGGTTTATCCCTTCAGAACTTGTCTGAAGGAAGGAAATGGCGTCATCGTCATAGGCAAAGACTTCTCCTTTTTAGCTCAAAGCTGAAATTTGATTTTTACAGGGTAAGGTACAAAAAGGAAAAAAAAAATTGACCGTGACCTACGACCTTAAGTCCGTGACCTTTTCTTGACTTCCGTGACCGTTTTCTCATTTCGTGACCTGATAGACACCCTGTGACAGGTGATAGAAACCTCGACGATTAGCCATGGTCAAGTAGGTCGCATACCGTGGATTCGGAGGCTGTGCGCCAAGTGGTACAGGCAAATCAGACAACCAGCACTCAGATATTATCAGGCGAGCTCAGCATATCACAGACCACCATGGTTCGTCACCTTCAGGACCTCAGCAAGGTCTACAGGAGCTGCCGTCGCATTGTCCCTCATGAACTGACGCCAGCTGAATCAAATCACCGAGGGTAAGTCTGCACGAAACTCCTAAAAAACCTGCGCGATGTATGTTTCATCAAGAGAATTGTTATGTGCGGTGAAAAGTGGGTCTATTTTCGCAATCCTAACATGCGACGACAGTGGTTGATCCCGAGCCAGCTTCCTGAACCTGTTGCCAAACGTGGGCGCTTCGAGCACAAGGTGATGCTCCGCATCTGGTGGAATTTTGAATTTGTTCCAGATGGGCAGACTATCAACGCCAACCTTTACTCTGAACAGTTGGAGTGGATGTATGCTGTTTTGGAGGAGAATTACCCTGCGCTGTTGAACAGAAAGTGCGCTCTCCTACAGCAGGACAACGCTCGGCCTCATACTGCGCAAACAACCCGGGCAAAACTCCAGGAACTTGAGGGCATCGAACTGATGCCACACCAAGCATATAGTTCGGACCTTGCCCCGTTGGATTATTACTTGTTCCGGTCCATGGCCCACTTTCTTCACGGGTGGCACTTCAACAACCAGGAGGAGGTGGCAGCTGGGGTGAAGGAGTTCTTCGCCTCGAAGGAGAAGAACTGGTACTGCCGCAGAATTGAAGAACTGGCAGACAGATGGCTAAAGACGGTGCAACACAATGGCCTATACCTTGAATGCTAGTAGCTTTCGTCGTAAAGGTACGTAAGAAGACAAAGTGATCCAAATATTGCAAAGCTTTCGACTCGCCATCTGTATTTTGCATGCTCTTACTCCTGCTGAGTTGTCAACTGCCACTGGAAAAACATGGAACATTGAACTAGGGTTGAGCAATGAACTTACTGAACTGTTATATCACAAGACCATGAAATCAAGCTCAAGAAAAAAAAATGCTAAGAAATTATCATTATGGTAAAAGAAAAACCTCTTGAAATTTGCCGACCAGATGTGTCACTTTCAAATGGTTTATTATTCATAACTGTAAAATCTGTGTAAATTAGTTTTAAAAATTTTAAATCTAGGCTAATTAATTTTGTTTTCATTAATTGTGTGCAGAATAATAAGCAACAAGTCATAACTAATCATCTAGTTTTTGTTATTAAATCTTTTCTTGCAATTGTAATGTAATTGAAACCAACATTTAACACCCTCCCTCTTCCCCTTAAACTCCTACACTAATCTTTACTTTTGCACTATATTTTCTCCCGTATATATTTTTCTTACACGACTCTATTTACACATTTTTCTTAGACTTCTTCCTTTTAATTAGATATTGAAAGATAGTTAAAATTGACCTTCAAAACAAATGGAAAAACATGGATTTTTTTCACAACTTTAAGCTCCAATATTTTCATTAGTAGGCAAAACAAAGAGATCAAATTTCGGTATGATGTTGTTACTAAACAGAAGTCTCTATGCTATAAAATTCAGATTTTGACTGTGTACCCCACTGGAGATATAGCTACTGGAAAAAAACTAAAAATTTCAAAATTTCCCATTTTCATCATTGAAAAAGTCTTGGAAGGGCTCAAAACACTCCAGTTTTCTCACCCTAGGTACAATCTACAGTTACCACGTTCTTGCAAAATAAAATTGGTTTGGGTGTTTTGTCCCCTTCCCTGTGAAAATTTAGCTCGGAAATTGAAAAACTGCAAATTTTAATAGTCAACTTTGACCACCAATAAAATTTCCAAAACACCTTACATAAGGAAAAAAAAAAAAAAAAAAAGATAAACCAAAATAATCAGCATTTTATTTTGAGTAAAGTGATTTTTGAATTAGCTAAATTAGGGAAAAACTTATAGCATTTTGCGTAAATGCTTGCAACTCCAAAACTGGAGGTTGTTCCAATTGCCATCTAGGGACCTGACCGCCAAACAGTCAGGATTTTTTTTTTTTATAAAATTGGTTTTGAACTATCTAAATATGTACAAACAACTGTGCAAAAAAAAAAAAAAGTGCAGCAACCACCCTTTGTTGAAATGGCATGGAATGACCCTACACATAGCTATTGTATCTTACACATTGTGATGTGCAACATTTCTGTTTCAGGAACTGCATCTGCTGTGGTGTGGTGTGGTGTGGTGTATGAGTGTTGTGGGAAGAGGGGTATGAAAGGGAGATAGTAAGGCTGCCTGCTTTCTGCTGTTGAACTGGGGAATGAAAAAAAAAATAGCTCCTGAGGCTAGATGTTAATAGGTGTTATTGGGATGGCAGAAATTGAGTTCATAGTTATATAGGGAACATATAACAAGTTTCAAGAAAAGAAACTTAGCATGTGAGGGGAAATTTAAGTTCTCAGTTACCTTGACTGGAGAATTCCTTGCAGCAAAACAAAGTCAGAAAACTGCTGCTAGAGTAGACTTTTGGCCAGAGGAGGACTGCACGTTTTTCCCCTCTCCACACAGCACAATAAAGTGATCAGATGATGATCCACATGCCTAACCCCCCCCTCCCCCACATACAAACCTGTTTCTATTTAAAAATGCCAGATAACAGCCCAGTGCTTTAACAATGTTCTTTCAAAGAAATAACTCTTCCTCCCATGATGAAAGAGGCAAAGTAGAATCAAGTAATTCATACAACACCAGAGGAAGAAATACTCTGCTGTCTAAAATTTAAGGGAGAGGTACATTTTGACCAGTCAAAATCAGAAAAAGCAGTTTTATAGCAGTAAGTGGTAACAGTTCTCAGTTACCTTGAAAGCAACAACAAAATGAAACTCCCACAGCACAATCGAACAGATGAATACAACAAAGAATCACATTACTGCAGTACCACTACCCAATGATTGTCCCTCAATCCATCACCTGCAGTTCGGTATGTCCAATGACCATGATACCAGTCCACACCATGATGCTGCAACTGCCACCTCTGTCCCATTCAATGATGATCCTAGAATGATACACAATTCCACATTCCCTTCAGATCAACTGCTGCTTGGAATCCGACAAAAGAAGCTTTCATTTGTGAACAGTACCTTGGCCCATTGATCTGAAGACCAGTCAACATGAGACATACATCACTGATGGCGGGCTATACACTGAGTGGCCACTTTATTATGACCTCAGTACTTCGTTGGGCCACCTTTTGCCTTTAATACTGCGTCGATTCTTCGTGGCATGGACTCCACGAGATGTTGATAGGTGGTTTGTGGAATCTGAGACCATGCTTGATGAATAGCACTTTCCAGGAGTGTGAGATTGCAGGGTTGTGGATCCAGCTGTCTGATGGCTCGTCCAACTTCATCCCACAAATTCTCAATGGGGATGAGATCTGGAGATTGTGGGGGCCACCTAAGCAAAGTAAACTCACTGGCATGTTCCTGAAACCAATCCTGTACAATACGAGCACTATGGCAGGACATATTATCTTGTTGAAAGTAGCCATTGCCGTTGGGATAAACCATCTACATGACAGGATGCACTTGGTCCGCAACGACGTTTAGATATGATGTGTCAGTCAGACGTTGATCAACACGAATCAAAGGGCCCAAAGCATTCCAGGAAAACATTCCCCAAACCATAACGTTGCCTCCACCAGCTTGAAGGTTGTAGCAATGCATTTGGGATCCATGCTTTCGTGCTGTTTCTGCCAAATTCTCACTCGGCCATCGGCATGGTGCAACTGAAAACTTGATTCATCGGACCACATAATTTGTTTCCGATTATCGACTGTCCAATCCTTGTGTTCCTGTGCAAACTCGAGATGTTTTCTCTTGTTAACTGCAGACAGCAAAGGTGTTCGAACAGGCCTTCGGCTGCCATATCCCACCCGATGCAGTGTATGGTGAACAGTGCATGCAGAGATCATTTGAGGGGATCCTTGATTAAGATGGTCTGTAATTTGCTGCAGTGTTGCCCTTCCGTTGTCTGTTACCAGTCTGGACACTCTCCGTTCCACCCGAGCAGTCACTAGTCGATGATAACCACATGTTGCACGTAGCGACCTAGTTTTTTGGCTGACAGACCAGCCTTTAAACACTTTAATAACAGCTGCTCTGGAACATTTCACGAATGCGGCGGTTTCGGTGATACTTGCTCCATGGCTCCGAGCTCCTACAATCATGCCACGTTGAAAGTCTGTCAAATCGCATTTTTTACCCATCTCGTCACCCAAAATTCACTTCTACTACTGTCGCAAGCACTAAGCTTTCCCTTTTACACTAGCCTCGCCCTCTGGCGGCAACAACGCGCAGCCATAGCTCATTTGCTTAAAACTTTCAAGGTGGTCATAATAAAGTGGCCACTCAGTGTATATGCTGCACCCTAGATAATGGTAGAGAGCATATGTTTCTAGGCTTATATAGTCCTGCTGCATTTAGATGTTTTGACATGGTTTGGTGCAAAATTCACACACTTGTGCTTACTTAAAGTAGATTAGCCAACTAGCCAGCAGTACTTTTCTGACTTCACTTTTCCATTATGGCCAGATGAGGTTATCCCGTCGGCTTGTACAGCTGAGACGACCTCCAGCAAAAGCAGCAATTGTCTCCCCTGAATACTTACTAAAATTGTGACACTATGCTGTGTACTACTCCAAACTACCTGATGACATAGGCCACTGGCTGACCTTTTTTACCTTGTTGATAACTCAGCCTAGCATAAAGGGATCCATATGGTTCTGCTGGACATCCTTTTGGGGTCATTCCACAGAATTTCAACAAGTGATGGTTGCTCCACCATTTTTGATTTTTTTCATACTTTATATATTGAAACCTATATACATTAGAAGTTAAAAACCATTTAAAAAAAAATTTATTTTGAAAAGTTTCTTTACTACAGGGTGTAAAAAAACATGATTTTGCGAAATGCAAGTGATTACAAAATATCTTTTATTTCATTAGCCAATAAAGATATTTTAAAAATTCAAAAAGATTTGAAATCTGCACATCTTATATAGCCATTAGATAAAGATCAATAGCTTTTAGTCAGAAAAAATTTTCAGCAGAGTGATGTGAAAATAACCAAAGTATTGCTAAAAATGCCAGTTTGGGAAATTTTTACTCCTTAAAAGGGAAACAGAGAACATTTTTTTCTTCTTTTTTCTATGTGCTATTACTGTTCCAAGGTGCTACCAAAAAATATTTCAAGTTGTTATTTCTTTCCCTTCTTAATATATATGAATTTAAATTTTAAAAATGTTCAAAAACCAGCATTTTTGAAAGCTTTAACTAAAAAGGGGACAGAGGTAGGTGAACCAAATCTGGTAGGGCAACACCTCTCTGCAAGTTATTGAAAACCTGAAAATTTCATTCTGTTATTGTAACCCCTAGGTGAGGTACAGCACCTTGAATCTGGAAAATCACCAATTGTTTTACTACAGCTGATAGGCCTAATAGTGAGTGATAAATATGTTCTATTTTCCAACAGGGGGATTTTTAATCCAAATCTATTGATATAATCTTAATTTTTTTATATAATTTATAATTCACTGCAATTTATATAATTGTTTATAATTTTATAAAGTATATTAAAGAAATAGTAAAGGAGGGGGGGGGGTGAGTTCTTGGTCTGCTGGTTGTTAATCCTTTAGGTGCAGATAGAACCACACATTTTCCCCTGTTCCTACATGTTCAAACTTGCTATTAAAGCAAAGCAAGTTTGCTTGTGGTGTGCAGGCTACAACAACATAGCATGTCCTGACCTGCTATGACTGGTTTTGAGGCTCACAAGATTTCCTAATACTTCATCTCAGTCATATATCGTTGTTCAATTTTCGCTAAGTTGCGATGAACATACTTTTTACGTGGCTACGATATTTTAATTCGGTTGACATTAAATGTCTGTAAATACTGTTTCCCACGTTATGCAAGTTCAGCTATCGGGAGATTGCAAAAGGACGTTAACATAGTATTGGCAATTGAAGTCAAGTATAATAATAATAAGTATCTGTACTTACAATATTCATAGTGGCTGTCGGGGCTTCATATGTGCGTCATCTAAGAATGTGAATTCTTTCAATTGAAAGAATTCACGAAAGAATTCACATTCTTAGATGATCTTTCAATTGAAAGAATTCACGAAAGAATTCACATTCTTAGATGATCTTTCAATTGAAAGAATTCACGAAAGAATTCACATTCTTAGATGACGCACATATGAAGCCCCGACAGCCACTATGAATATTGTAAGTACAGATACTTATTATTATTATACTTGACTTCAATTGCCAATACTATGTTAACGTCCTTTAGCAATCTCCCGATAGCTGAACTTGCATAACGTGTGAAACAGTATTTACAGACATTTAATGTCAACCGAATTAAAAAACTTCATCTCAGTGTTTGACCTGTGAAGTTCAGTTCTGAAATTTGTCACTGTGCTTATTATTTTGTGTTGTCCCATAAATGTGGAGGTGGTGAGTTCTTAATGTACAGTAGTTGAATAACTTTTTTTTCATTAGGTAAAGTGTGATATTTCCAGATTTTCAAATAAAACAAGAAAGTAAAACATGCAATGTTCTATTGGAGTGATTACTAAGGAAGACTGTTAGAAGACTTCATACAGTGCTACTTCAGAGATCAAAAACATTACTGACTTAAGCCAAAATGTTAAAGAGATACTTAGTTTACGGATTACTGGAGAATTGGATACTATTTGCAGCTATCATGAAAAAAAATATTTGCTCAATCATAATAATCTTTTTGGCCATAGTTGTTGTCCTTCACATTATGCCGGATTTTGAATAACTTCTTTGCAGGACTTCTTTTTCTCTATTTAGTTTCTGGATTTTGAAAGGAGAGACTCCAATAACTTCACACACCTGGTTTATGTCACTTATGGCTATCTGTTTATGTCACTTATGGCTGAATCAGCTGGTTCATAATCTGAATCACATTGCATGACATGATCATCAGATTTTGAAGACTGCTTATTTTTCCAAGACTGGATTTTGACAAAGCATGGGTGCATGCACTGCATAAAGATTTCCCATGAATCAGTGATATATTTATTAGAGACATTCTTAGATGATTCAATACTTATTTCATCAAGAGATGTTTTAATGCTTTTTTGGTGCATCGACATAGGGTCACAACAACTATGGCCAAAAAGATTATTATACTTGAGCATATATATATATTTTTTCATGATAGCTGCAAATATTAGGTGCTTGAATTAATTCCCGCTGTTGCCCAATAGAGTGCAGCAGTGGTGCGCTGTGACCCAGGGTACATGTGACCTTCCTTGTGCACGCACGTACGTACCGTCCATAGTCTGGGCGAAGCAGTGTGTGACACACGATCGGAGGGCACAGAACACGAGTTTGTATCGCACTCATGATGTCGAGTTTCGTACCAAAAAAGGAGCATTTGCAGGAAGCATTACTCTTCTGCTTTCATCTCAAGAAATCCGCAGCGGAAAGTTATTGTTTGCTAGTGCAGGCCTATTATGGGGAACATGCCCTATCGGAAACAACATGCAGAGAGTGGTTCCGACGCTTCAAAGCCAAAGAATATGATGTGAAGGACAAAGAGCGCCCTGGGCAGCCGAAAAGTTCGAAGATGGCACACTGGAGGCCTTATTGGATGAGGATTCATGTCAGATGCTCCACGAGTTGTCTGAAACACTACAGGTCGATGAGTTAACGGTTAGCAAATGTTTAAAGCAATGGGAATGATCCAGAAGCTCGGAAACTGGATCCCACATGCATTGTGGGAAAGCGACATCACCAAACATGAAACCATGTGTGAACTGCTGCTGCAACAACACAAACGGAAGTTGTTTTTGCATCGAATAGTGACTGGCGATGAAAAATGGTTTTGTTACGACAATCCCAAGCGCAAAAAATTGTGGGTTCATCCTGACGAACCATCAACCTCCACGCCTAAACCGGACATCCATGAAAGGAAGGTGATGCTGTGCATTTGGTAGGATCAAGTCGGTGTTGTGTATTCTGAGCTGCTGCAACCCTGTGAAACCATCAATGCTGAATGGTACCGACGTCAATTACTCAATGTGAAACGTGCACTCACGGAGAAACGGCTGCAATACGCCAAAAGACATGACAAGGTTATTCTTCTCCACGACAACGCTAAACCTCATGTCGCCAAATCCATGAAGGAACTCTTGGAGGCACTTGGCTGGGACGTCTTACCCCACCCGCCTTATTCCCAGGACATTGCTCCCTTGGACTTCCATTTGTTCCGGTCGCTACAACATGGCCTGTCCGAGCAGCACTTCCTTTCTGTCATGGATATCCAAAAATGGCTCGATGAATGGTTTGCCTCGAAAGAACCTGCATTTTTTTTTACCGCAGAATCCATTTTTTACCCCAACGGTGGGAAAGGGTCATAGCTGCCAACGGACACTACTTTGAATATACTATCCTGTACCGTTCTGTGGCAACACACAGGTGTTTGTGTGGCGAAAAAACAGCGGGAATTAATTCAAGCACCTAATAGTATCCAATTCTCCAGTAATCCATAAACTAAGTATCTCTTTAACATTTTGGCTTAACTTCACAGACGTGCAAACCTTCAAAATCTAAAAATCAGGAGATTTTTTACAGCTCATAAAATCACAGGAGTGCTATTTTCTTTATCGACATTTTTCAGATGCAGGAGCAATTTTCCAGAACTAGTATTATTGGTACATAGCATTTTTAATGTTTAAAAAGTTATTCTACATGCAGACTATGTTTATCAAACTGAATCAAACTGAAATGCAAATCTTGGGGGGGGGGATATTTAAGAATGCAGGATACATGTTCTGATCATCGTTGGGGGTAAAAAATTACAGTTTCAGGGGATATCTTTGCTACGTCCAATTTCCGTTTTCGGACATTTTCCCTCCATTTTCAATATTTATGAAATAAAATTATATTTAACAACAATACTAGGCAGACGAAACATCACATGAAAAATAAAATTACGATTGTGGGAGAATCTTCACTGCGTCTAACTTACGTTTCCGAAAGTTTTTAAAGACGAAACTTCCTCTTTCGAAAGTTTAGAAGAAAGTTTCTGGTGGAGAACATCCTTCACCACTACTAATTGCCCCAAAATTTCTATTCAGTTATGCGTCGATCTCGTGGATAACCCAAATTATGACGGAAAAGGAGAAATTCCTCGAAGCCATCACCCTCTCATGCCTAAAGATTACAGTGAAATTTTGTCGCCCTGGAATTTCCGTTTTCGGAAATTTTTCCTCCATTTTTAAACTGAAATACAAATATTTACAGAATAAAATGATATATAACAACAATACTGGAAAGAGGCAACAACATAGGAAAAAGAGCAATTACGGAAAAAATCTTTATTTCATTTACTTCCGTCTCTGAAAGACGAAATACCCATCCCGATGCGTATTTTTACGAATTGGTAAAATTCTTCAATGAGTGTGTAACGCGCCGAGAAAAATTCACAATGCGTATTTTTACACGTCAAGAAAAATTCTCGATGCATATTTTTATGCCCCGAGAAAATTTCCTGACGCGTACTTTTACGTGTCGAGAAAAATTCCAGCTACATATTTTTACGCTTTGATAAAATTTTTATGTGTACTACACGCGTAATTAGATTACGCGTTTTGGAGAACTCTGGTCGGCACGTCACTTGAGCACTCCAGTGGAGAGAGAGAGCTACCCAAGGAGACGCCAAGAAGCGGAGCCATCGTTATACTTGATAGCTCCGCACGAAGCCGGCGAGTCAAAGATGACATCATCGCGAAACACTGCGCTCGTAAGGTCCGGTAGAAAATCTAAATGGATGGTTGCAGGGGATTGAAATATTTCGATTGAGCAATCGAAATATTATAAATCCGTAAAAAAAGACTTCTATCTGTAAATCAGTAAAATTAAACAGAAATCCGTAAAAGTTAGCAAGTATGCAGCAAACCATGCCTCACTGCGATTCGAACCCGGACCCATCTCGGACAATTTGTCGAAAGCCGGCGCTCAGTTTCACAACTTTATTATGCAGCAAAGACAATAACAGCTAATATGTAAAGAAGAAACAAATTGCCAAAGATATGACATAAAATAAAACATTAAAAACCGCGAAAGTGGCGTAATGCAAAAGGAAAAATCTCCCGCAAAAAAGTAAACGAAAGAAACGAGAAAAAAAATTCACAAAATAAGTGTACACAAATGCTACAATAGAAGGTAAAACAAAGCTGACAATAACAGACTCACAATTAGAGATGAACAAAGGAGCATATTAATCTTCTACAAAATGTGACAAAGAAGGGAAAAGAGACAAACATGATGCAAAACAAGAAATAAAAATCTCCACAGTAAAGCAAAACTGAAAAGCACTCCACAAAACTCTGAAGAAACCATAAACAGAGCTTGCAGCTAAGAGCGGGGAGACGTGAAACGATATGTAGGTCACAGCTGGCGCGCGAGTGTGTTTGTAACCAACATAAAATAGACCACCGCGCCACTGGGGGTGGCTTTCTTTTTGAATATATGAGGAAAGGAGAAGTACGATACTGATGACTGTAAATGCCATCTTGCATTGATGCAGAAAGAAAAAGATTTCAAACAGCTTGTGAAATCTTTCTTTCTGCGTTGATCCAAGGCGGTGGTCGATGGAATTTCGACCATCGTAACGGCTAATTATTGGCGAAAATCGGGAGAATTTGACATTTAACTTGAGGGCAGGAGGAATGGCTGAAAATCTGGAGCCTCCCGCCTAAATCCGGAGAGTTGGCACGTCTGAAGTGGGTAATGTTTTTGATCTCTGAAGTAGCACTGTATGAAGTCTTCTAACAGTCTTCCTTAGTAATCACTCCAACAGAACATTGCATTTTTTTCTTTCTTACTTGTTTTATTTAAAAATCTGGAAATATCACACTTTACGTAGTGAAAAAAAAAGTTATTCAATTACTGTACATTAAGAACTCACAACTTCCACATTTATGGGACAACACAAAATAATAAGCACAGTGACAAATTACAAAACTGGACTTCACATGTCAAAACACTGAGATGAAGTAGTAGGAAATCTAGTGAGCCTCAAAACCAGTCATAACATGTCAGGACATGCTATGTTGCTGTAGCCTCACACCACAAGCAAACTTGCTTTGCTCAATAGCAAATTTGAACATGTAAAACAGGAAAAAATTTGTGATTCTATCTGCACCTTAAAGGATTAACAACCAGCAGACCAAGACCCCTCCTCCCCCTCCTTTATTATTCTTTAAAGACTTTATAAAATTATAAATAATTACAAATTGCAATGTAATAATAAATTATATAGAAAATTAGGATTGTGTCAATAGATTTTTAGGTTTGGATTGAAAAATACCTCTATTGGAAAATAGAACATATTTAGCACTCACTATTAGGCCTATCAGCTGTAGTAAAATAATTAGCAATTTTCCAGATTCAAGGTGTTGTACCTCACCAATTGGTTACAATAACAGAACAGAATGTTCAGGTTATCAATAACTTGCAGAAAAGTGTTTCCCTGCCAGATCTGGTTCACCTACCTTTGTCCCCTTTTCAGTTATAAGCTTCCAAAAATGCTGGTTTTTGAACATTTTTAAAATTGAAATTCTCATATATTAAAGAAGGGAAGGAAATAACAGGATTTTTTTTTTTTTTTTGGTAGCACCTTGGATACAGCAATAACATAAAAAAAAGAAAAAAATTATCTTTACCTTCAAAGAGAAAAAAATTCCCCATTTTTAGCGATACTTTGTTTATTTTCACATCACTCTACTGAAATTTTTTTCTGACCAAAAACTATTAATCTTACTTTATCTAATGCTATAAGATGTGCAGATTTCATTATTTTTGAATTTTTCAAATATCTTTATTGGTTAATGAAATAAAATATCTTGTAATCACTTGCGTTTCACAAAATCATGTTTTTTTTACGCCATGTAGTAAAAAACTTTTCAAAATATTTTTTTTTTAAAAGTGGTTTTTAACTTCTCATGTATAAGGTTTCAATATACACTATATTAACAAGTCATCGGACAACCCTTCAAAAGCAAATGAACGGATCCGCTGCATTGGTAAGACTAGCGGTACAGCTGCAAACAATATAAAAACATGCCTGCAGGTGACTGCAATCGTATCAAACTAAGAGGTTGAGCGAAAATGTCGCAGCGGGAGAGAACTGACTTTGAGAAAAAAATATTGTTTGGTGGGAAAGGTGATCAGACTGAATGCAAGAACTATCGTGGTATTAGCCTACTGAGTGTGCCAGGGAAAGTGTTTGGTAAGGTTGTTATTGAAAAAGTACGGGGTCTTACATCATTGAATGTGTGGGATGTTCAGAGTGGTTTTATGCCTGGTAAAGGCTGCACTAACCAGATTTTTGCATTATACATGATGATTGAAAAGTATCTGGCTGTTGGGAAGAAAGTTTTGACTGCCTTCATAGATTTAGAGAAAGCTTACGACCAAGTGAATAGGACACTTTTGTA
This sequence comes from Macrothele yani, assembly GCA_039090855.1. NCBI lineage: Eukaryota > Metazoa > Arthropoda > Arachnida > Araneae > Macrothelidae > Macrothele > Macrothele yani. The sequence continues at coordinate 84,514,985 of CM077017.1, forward strand.
GAAGGTATTGAAGGAATATGGTGTTGTTGGGAATCTACCTAATAGTGTAAAAGCCATGTATGCCGGTAGTAGACCTTGTGTACGAGTGAATGGTGTTTTATCAAAATGGTTTTCCATTGGTGTAGGAGTTAGACAAGGTTGTGTAATGTCACCATGGCTGTTTAATATATTTATGGACGAATGCATGCGTGATGCCAAAATAGATAATAGTGGTTTATGTCTTGGTGATATCCGTGTGTGCAGATTGCTGTATGCTGATGACACTGTCCTGTTGGCAGAGAGCAAAAGTGAGTTGCAGAGTATGTTGACTCGGATGCACGAAGTTTGCATGAAATTCAAACTGAGTATAAATAAGGGAAAAACCAAAGTTATGGTGTTTGAGAGAGGAACGGGTAGCACTGAATGTAATGTACGTATAAATGGCACTGTGATTGACCAGGTGAGTGAGTTTGTGTATTTAGGAAGCATGTTTGACAGAGAGAACAAATTAGATGGTGAAATTAGTAGGCGTGTGAATTCTTCATTGAAAGTCATAGCTGGTTGGTTGGTTGGTTGATAGATTTTAATGGCGCAAGGGCCATGGTTGGCCAAAGAGCGCCAAACAAAGGACATCAAAACAAAACAAAATCAATAAAAAATGTACACAAGGTTAAAAACAGGCTGATGTGGTAAAAATGAAACATGAGAGTGAACAAGTTAAAATCTATATGAGTTTAAAAAAGTCAATTTCTTGTAAAAACGAAAACGCTGCTTTCATGTCACAGGCTTTGCGAATAATAGTTTGCAGCGTAGTTGCTCCTTCGTCCAACAAATGAGAGTGAAAATGACGAAAACGATGATCACAAAACCAAACACAAGTACACAAAACACGATGGACAGTGAGACGACAGTTGCACGCCTCACACACCGGGACACCCTCGCCACACAGCAAAAAGCGGTGAGTAAATCGACAGTGCCCAATGTGGAGACGTGCAAGAACAACTTCCTCACGACGGTTCTTCCGCAAACTAGACTTCCATAGTCCGATCTGTGGTTTGATAGAATGCAGCTTATTGCTGCCCTGCTGAGACCACAGGGACTGCCACTCGTCCAGGAGAAATGTCCGGATCAAAGGTCTAAAATCGCGGAAAGACAGTGGCAGCCGAGCTGGCGACATGGACGAAACAGACCTGGCAGAGAGATCTGCCAGCTCGTTACCCCGGATCCCAACATGGCCAGGAACCCAACAGAATCGGGCCAGGAAGCCATCACCCTCCAAAGTTCCAAGAAGACGACGGACATCACGGATGACAGGTGAGTCCGTGTCCTCCGGAGAAGATAAAACTTGGATGACGGACTGGGAATCAGAGCAAACCATAGCGTGACGATGTGATCGAGACTGTATGTGGCACAAAGCAAGGTGTACCGCACGCATCTCTGCCGAAAAGACTGTGGATTCAGGGGGAAGCCTCTCAGCATGTGAGGCATCGCCACACACAAAAGCGGATCCAACGACATCCCCGGACTTCGAGCCATCGGTGAACAGAGGCACGAAATCCGGGTAGACAGACAGTTTTTCAGCAAAGAGCTGCTGGTACAACAGAGCAGGAGTGGACGACTTTGGCCACACACAAAGAGAAAGGTCAGCCGTTGCTTGAACGGGCTGCCAAGGAGGATGGTCGAAAAAGGTGGTGAAACCAATCCTAGACAAGTTGAGACCAGCATCGCGCACTATGGCAGACATCCGAATCCCGAACGTCGGAACACAGGAGGGGCGGTGGGAAAACAAGCGGACACAGTCCGGTTGGAAGATGGAACCATGCAGGTGATGATCAGGAAGAGATTTCAGTTTTGTATAAAACTGAAGAGACAGCTGCTTACGACGGATGCATAACGGCGGCTCATGAGCCTCCGCATACAGGCTATATACGGGAAAGGTACGGAAAGCACCAGTACATAGCCGCAATGCCTGGTGATGGACGGGGTCCAAAGGAATTAAAACCGATGGACGTGCTGAACCGTACGTAATGCATCTGAAGTCTAACTTTGACCGAATGAGAGAGTGGTAAATGCGAAGCATTGAGCACCTGTCAGCCCCCAAGATGTTCGAGAGAGGACCTTCAGGATACTCAATGACTTCGTGCACTTCACCTTCAAAGAATGAATGTGAGGCAGGAAGGTGAGCGCTCAGTCAAAGGTTAGCCCAAGAAACTTTGCTTCTGACAGCACAGGGATGGTAGAACACCCCAGACGGAGGCTGGGGTCTGGGTGAAGACCCCATTTGCGGCAAAAATGCACGCAAACTGTCTTCTGCGTCGAGAAGCCAAATCCATTTTGGGAAGCGCAGCGAGAGATCTTGGTAATGGCAGACTGGAGCTGTCTTTCGATGGTGCGCATGTTGACAGAGGCGCAAGAGATCTGCAGATCATCCACGTACATGGTTCCACGAACCGTCGGAGGAAGCAGTTTGAATATGTGATTCACACGAAGGATGAACAGAGTGACTGATAAAATGGAGCCTTGAGGTACACCCTGTTCTTGCGGGTACATCGCAGAGAGGGTCGACCCGACGCGCACGCGGAAAATCCGGTCCTGGAGAAATCCGGCAATGAAAGATGGTAAGTTTCCCCGCAATCTTGCAGATCACGGAGAATGCCGTATCTCCAGGTGTGGTCGTAAGCTTTCTCCATATCGAAGAACACGGAGACCATGTGCTGACGCCGGACAAACGCCTCCCTGACAGATGTCTCAAGGCGAAGATGATCGGTGGTGGATCGAGATTTGTGAAATCCACTCTGATGAGGTGAAAAAATGTAATGAAACTCCAAATAAAAAATGAGACGAAAATTAATGATACGCTTAAGTACTTTGCAAAGGCAGCTCGTCATAGCAATTGGCCGGTAGTGCAACGGGTTGGTGGGATCTTTACCAGGTTTGGGAACAGGAATGACAATGGCAGTGTGCCAAGATTCGGGAAAGACATGCTCATGCCAAATCCTGTTAAACAGGATTAGCAGACATTCAAGAGAGGACAGAGAAAGGTGCTTCAGCATCTCGTAATGGATGTTATCTGGTCCGACAGATGTCCGGCCGGACCTATTCAGAGCGATCTTCAGCTCCACGGCAGTCAGCGGGCTATTATAATCTGCGGAAGAAAACGGTCCAAAAGAAATCTTGGACCGTTCAAGTCGCGGCTGTAACTGCCGGAACGAAGCAGGGTAATTGCTGCTGCTGGACACCGAAGAAAAAGCGGCGCCCAGACAGTCAGCAATACCCTGAGCGTCAGCAACCGTTCCTCCATCACTCTCAAGAATGGAGATTTCCCCAGATGGGTACTGTCCCCGAATCTTACGGATCCTGTCCCAAACGACCTTAGGGCTGGCATTGGTGTTAATCGCGGATACATATTGTATCCAGGACTCCCGTTGACTACGCTTAAGAACCAATCGTGCGTAGGACTTGGCTTTCTTGAAAGCAAGTAGGTTCGCGTCGGTGGGGTACCGACGAAACCTACCCCAAGCCCGATGTTGGGCCTGACGAGCTGCCATGCAAGTGGAATTTCACCAAGGTCTCGGGCAACGTGGAAGTTTGGTCGACGTCCTGGGGATGGTAAGTTCTGCCGCTTGCACAGTACAATCCGTTACCACCACAACAGCGTCATTGACCGTTCCTGAGGTCACCATAGCTGGAGTAATAAATGCCGAAGCCGTGAATGTGTCCCACTTGGCTCGATCAATATTCCATCTAGCAGGGCGAATAGGGTAACGGTACCCGCCACTCGCTAGACGGAGGAAGATGGGAAAGTGATCGCTGCCAAGGGGATCACCAGACACGTTCCAGGACCAGGCAGGATATAATGATGGTGAACTCTCGGAGACAAACCAATGGCCGAGTACGAGCGGGTGGGTTCATGGAAATAAGTGACTGCCCCGGTGTTGTGGAGACAGAGGGATGTGTCGGAGAGAAGGGACTCAACAACACGCCCCCTGGAGTCTCGAGTGGTAGAACCCCACAATGGATTGTGCGCGTTGAAATCCCCTAAGATGAAGAAAGGAGGCGGCAGTTGGTCGACCAAATCTTCCAGATCCGAAAGGCTCACAGCTTCATCTGGTGGTATGTAGACAGAACACACCGTGAACAGAGTGTTCACAGATAATCTCACTGCCACTGCCTGCAAAGTCGTCCGAAGGGCAACTGCAGTGACAGGAACACCATGAGGAACAACGACGGCCACTCCTCCGCAGGCGATGATGCCATCCTGGTGATCATTGCGGAAAAGGGAATGTCTCCGCAGCGAAGGAGCGTCCGTCGTGCGAAGCTTTGTCTCCTGGAGACAAACGCACACAGGTGTGTGCGAAGACAGTAAGCCTTTAAAATCATCAATGTGTGATCGCAGACCTCGGCAATTCCACTGAATGAGTGTCGCCATAATGAAAAATCAAATGAAAGAATGAAGACAGACGACTAGAAAGTCTCTATGTCGTCCGTCACCTCCAATCCATCCGCAGTGTCTGGAGGTAACACAGGGCTGTGTTTACCCCTGTGTTGAGAGGTGGTTTTTGCCTGCTCTGTTTCGGGGAGGATGATCCTGGTTTCAACTTCTCCGGCTTCTTCTTTGCAGTGCCCTGGGTCCCTGTGCTGGCAGAAGATGTTTTCGGCAAAGAGGAAGGTTTAGGCGACGATGTTGATATCGCCTTGGATGCAATGCGGGGAGACTTCAGCGCCTCCAATCCAGCAGCAACGATGTCCTCAAAATCATAAGGACAGCGCGCTGTGATGGTCACCTCAGTCTGGACCGTCACTGAAGCCTTCTGCACCACAACTGAAGCATAGGACCGCCGGCCTGGTTGTAAAGGGGCGATCCGCCGTCTAGCCTCCGGATAGGTTGGTTGGTTGGTTAGTAGATTTTAATGGCGCAAGGGCCATGGGTGGCCAAAGAGCGCCAAACAAAAGACATCAAAATAGAACAAAATCAGTAAAACACGTACACAAGGGTAAAAACAGGATGAAACGGTAAAAGTGAAAGATGGAAATGAAAGCGGTAAAACTAGATAAGATTAAAAAAGTCAATTTCTGTAAAAAATGTGAACACTGCCGTCAGATCGCAGTTCTCACCAAGGAGAGTCTGCAGCGTAGCTGCTCCTTCGTCCAACAAATGGGAATGAAAATAACGAAAACGATGATCCCCAAAGTGAACACAAGTACACAGAACATGAAGGACGGTGAGACGACATTGGCACGCCTCACACATCGGGGCACCGTCGCCACACAGCAAAAAGTGGTGAGTAAAACGACAGTGCCCAATGCGGAGACGCGCAAGAACAACCTCCTCACGACGGTTCTTCCGCAAACTAGACTTCCATAGTCCGATCTGTGGTTTGATAGAATGCAGCTTATTGCTGCCCTGCTGAGACCACAGGGACTGCCACTCGTCCAGGAGAAATGTCCGGATCAAAGGTGTAAAATCACGGAAAGACAGTGGCAGCCGAGCCGGTGACATGGAGGAAACAGACCTGGCAGAGAGATCTGCCAGCTCGTTACCCCGGATCCCAACATGGCCAGGAACCCAACAGAATCGGACCAGGAAGCCATCACCCTCCAAAGTTCCAAGAAGACGACGGACATCACGGATGACAGGTGAGTCCGTGTCCTCCGGAGAAGATAAAACATGGATGACGGACTGGGAATCAGAGCAAACCATAGCGCGACGAAGTGATCGAGACTGTATGTGGCACAAAGCGAGGTGTACCGCACGCATCTCTGCCGAAAAGACGGTGGATTCAGGCGGAAGCCTCTCAGCATGTGAGGCTTCGCCACACACAAAAGCGGATCCAACGACATCCCCGGACTTCGAGCCATCGGTGAAAACAGGCACGAAATCCGGGTAGACAGACTGTATTTCAGCAAAGAGCTGCTGGTACACCAGAGCAGGAGTGGAAGACTTTGGCCACACACAAAGAGAAAGGTCAGCCGTTGCTTGAACGGACTGCCAAGGAGGACGGTTGAAAAAGGTGGTCAAACCAATCCTTGACAAGTTTAGACCAGCATCGCGCACTATGGCAGACATCCGAATCCCGAACGTCGAAACACGGGAGGGGCGGTTGGAAAACAAGCGGACACAGTCCGGTTGGAAGATGGAACCATGCAGGGGATGATCAGGAAGAGATTTCAGTTTTGTGTAAAACTGAAGAGACAGCTGCTTACGACGGATGCATAACGGCGGCTCATGAGCCTCCGCATACAGGCTATGCACGGGAGAGGTGCGGAAAGCACCAGTACATAGCCGCAATGCCTGGTGATGGACGGGGTCCAAAGGCTTGAAAACCGATGGACGTGCTGAACCGTACGTAATGCATCCAAAGTCTAACTTAGACCGAATAAGAGAATGGTAAATGCGAAGCATTGAGCACCTGTCGGACCCCAAGATGTTCGAGAGAGGACCTTCAGGATACTCAATGACTTCGTGCACTTCACCTTAAAAGACTGGATGTGAGGCCGGAAGGTGAGCGCTCGGTCAAAAGTTAACCCAAGGAACTTGACTTCTGACACCACGGGGATGGTAGAACACCCCAGACGGAGGCTGGGGTCTGGGTGAAGACCCTGTTTGCGGCAAAAATGCACGCAAACGGTCTTCTGTGTCGAGAAGCTAAATCCATTTTGGGAAGCCCAGTGAGAGATCTTGGTAATGGCAGACTGGAGCTGTCTCTCAATGGTGCGCATGTTAACAGAGGCGCAAGAGATCTGCAGATCATCCACGTACATGGTTCCACGAACTGTCAGAGGAAGCAGTTTGAATATGTGATTCACACGAAGGATGAACAGAGTGACTGATAAAATGGAGCCTTGAGGTACACCCTGTTCTTGCGGGTACATCGCAGAGAGGGTCGACCCGAAGCGCACACGGAAACTCCGGTCCTGGAGAAATCCGGCGATGAAAGATGGTAAGTTTCCCCGCAATCCGCACTCGTGCAGATCACGGAGAATGCCGTATCTCCAGGTACGGTCATAGGCTTTCTCCATGTCGAAGAATACGGAGACCATGTGCTGATCGTCGGACAAACGCCTCCCTGACAGATGTCTCAAGGCGTAGATGATGATCTGAAGTGGAACGGAATTTCCGAAATCCACTCTGATGAGGTGAAAAAATGTGATGAAACTCCAGATAAAAAATGAGACGAAAATTAATGATACGCTCGAGTACTTTGCAAAGGCAGCTCGTCATAGCAATTGGCCGGTAGTTCAACGGGTTAGTGGGATCTTTACCAGGTTTGGGAACAGGAACGACAATGGCAGTGACCCAAGATTCGGGAAAGACATGCTCTTGCCAAATCCTGTTAAACAGGATTAGCAGACATTCAAGAGAGGACGGAGAAAGGTGCTTCAGCATTTCGTAATGGATGTTATCCGGTCCGACAGATGTCCGGCCGGACTGATTCAGAGCGGTCTTCAGCTCCACGGCGGTCAGCGGGCTGTTGTAATCTGTGGCAGAAAACGGTCCAAAAGAAATCTTGGACCGTTCAAGCCGCGGCTGTAACTGCCGGAACGAAGCAGGGTAATTGCTGCTGCTGGACACCGAAGAAAAAGCGGCGCCCAGACATTCAGCAATACCCTGAGCGTCAGCAACCGTTCCTCCATCACTCTCAAGAATGGAGATTTCCCCAGATGGGTACTGTCCCCGAATCTTACGGATCCTGTCCCAAACGATCTTAGGGCTGGTATTGGTGTTAATCCCGGATACATATTGTATCCCGGACTCCCGTTGACTATGCCTACGAACCAATCGCGCGTAGGACTTGGCTTTCTTGAAAGCAAGTAGGTTCGCGTCGGTGGGGTACCGACGAAACCTACCCCAAGCCCGATGTTGGGCCCGACGAGCTGCCATACAAGTGGAATTCCACCAAGGTCTCGGGCAACGTGGAAGTTTAGTCTACGTCCTGGGGATGGTAAGTTCTGCCGCTTGCACAATACAATCCGTTACCGCCGCAACAGCGTCATTGACTGTTGCTGAGGTCACCATTGCCGGAGTAATAACGGCCGAAGCCGTGAACGTGTCCCACTTGGCACGATCAATATTCCCTCTAGCAGGGCGAGAAGGGTAACGGTACCCGCCACTCGCTAGACGGAGGAAGATGGGAAAGTGATCGCTGCCAAGGGGATCACCAGACACGCTCCAGGACCAGGCAGGATATAAGGACGGTGAACTCAGAGACAAATCAATGGCTGAGTACGAGCGGGTGGGTTCATGAAAATACGTCACTGCCCCTGTGTTATGGAGACAGAGGGACGTGTTGGAGAGAAGGAACTCAACAACACGGCCCCTGGAGTCACGAGTGGGAGAACCCCACAACGGATTGTGTGCATTGAAATCTCCTAAGATGAAGAAAGGAGGCGGCAGCTAGTCAACTAAATCTTCCAGATCCGAAAGGCTTACAGCTTCATTTGGTGGTATGTACATGGAACACACCGTGAACAGAGTGTTTACAGAGAACCTCACTGCCACTGCCTGCAAAGTCGTCCGGAGGGCAACTGCAGTGACAGGAACACCATGAGGAAGAACAACCGCCACTCCTCCGCAGGCGATAACGCCGTCCTGGTGATCCTTGCGGAAAAGGGAATGTCTCCGCAGCGAAGGAGTGTCCGTCGTGCGAAGCTTTGTCTCCTGGAGACAAACGCACACAGTTGTGTTCGAAGACAGTAAACCTTTCAAATCATCAATGTGGGATCGCAGACCTCGGCAATTCCACTGAATGAGCGTGACCATAATGAAAAATGAAATGACAGAATGAAGACAGACGACTAGAAGGTCTCAGTGTCGTCCATCACCTCCAAGCCATCCGCAGTGTCTGGAGGCAACACAGGGCTGTGTTTGCCCCCTGTGTTAGGAGGTGGTTTTTGCCTGCTCTGTTTCGGGGAGGATGAACCTGGTTTCATCTTCTCTGGCTTCTTCTTAGCAGTGCCCTGGGTCCCTGTGCTGACAGATGTTTTCGGCACAGAGGAAGGTTTCGGCGACGATGTTGATGTCGCCTTGGATGCAATGCGGCGAGACTGCAGTGCCTCCAATCCAGCAGCAACGATGTCCCCAAAATCATAAGGACATCGCGCTGGGATGGTCACCTCAGTCTGGACCGCCACTGAAGCCTTTTGCACCACAACTGAAGCATAGGACCGCCGGCCTGGTTGTAAAGGGGCGATCCGCCGTCTAGCCTCGGGATATGAGAGATGCTCAGTTGTCTTTAGGCGTTGGATTGCCTGCTCCTCTATCCACTTTGGACACTGCTTAGAAGATGCAGGATGAGTCCTTTCGCAGTTGACACAATGATCAGACTCTGCTGAGCAATCTGCCAAAGAGTGTTCTGTGGAACCACAGCGACCACACTTAGCAACATTACGGCAAGACTGCTGGGAGTGACCGTAATGCTGGCACCTGAAACAACGCTAGGGGTTCGGGATATACGGCCGAACATCAAGCCGTAAATAACCTGCCTTGATGGAAGTAGGCAGGGTTGGGGAGTCAAAAGTCAGGATGATGTTACGGGAGGGAATAGATTTCCCATCCCGCCTGAAAAGAATCCGTCAAACCCCAATGACATGCTGTTCACCAAGTTCCTCCAGCAATTCCTCATTGCTGCACTCAAGCAGGTCGCGGGAGTTGACAACACCGCGAGAGGAATTGAGGTAACCATGTGGAGAAACCTGGACAGGAATGCCAAGCAAAACGGTAGTCTTCAGCAAGGTGGCACTGTGGCGTGGGTTAGATGTTTCCACAAGAAGATCCCCTGAAGGGAGCTTCTTCACACTCTTTGGAGAGCCAGCAACGGCTTGCAGAGCCTTGTTGATCCAGAAGGGACTCTTCGAACTGAGTGACTGTGAAGAGTCACCAGATTTGATCAAAAGAAACAGAGCATTGCAATTTGATGTGACAAGTTTCTTTGTGGAGGAAGGTGTACTTTCCTCCACAGGGCGCTTTAAATTGGTAGCATGGGAAACACTTGGGTTTTCCATGAAGGAGTGAAAAGATTCGTCCGACGACCTCCCCACCCACTACCGAGCCTAACAAGGGAGAGCCGGAGGTCCGCAAGCCCAAGAGGACGCAGGACACGGCTCTAGGGATAGTCAGCGGATATAGCAAGTTGGTAGGGCAGACACACGCTCAGCGTGCACCCAGACTTTCCCGTGCCCGGAGAACACCCCTTTGGCATGCCCACCCTACCCCCAAACTCACCCAGCCGAACAGAACGACAAGCCGCTAGAAGTCTGGACACCACGCGGCCACAGACTTCCTGACCAGGAGTGGGTTAGCTCCCAGCCTCCCGTTTAGGGTGAAGCAGAGGGCAAAGAGGAGTATTGGCATCAGGAGACAACTACAACCCGGCCCCCAGATACCTCAGCCTCCAGCATCCCCTTTTCCACCTGTACGGGTCACCGCACACGGCAAACATGCAGGTAGGTCTAAGCTAACCAGCTCCGGAAAAACAGAAAATGTAACATAAAAGAGAAAAGACAGGGAAGAGAACGAGGAACAAAACCCGGAACTGGCGCCTCATCACAACCTCAGCAGCCTACAACTGAGGCGGGTACATGTCAAGATATGAACAAAAGACGAAAAAAGCAAAACAATAAGAGAAAATCGGCTCGGGCCGTGGGGACGCCATCCCCCATCAGCTGGATGAACAGCTGTCCCTTCGGTGATGTAATCGTCAAAGCCGCAGAGGCAATAGAAACCGTCACAAGGTTAGCTCGGGCCGTGGGGGCGCCGCTCCCCAAATAACTGGAAAACCAGTTATCCCCGTGCGGGGACCTCCGGATAGGAGAGATGCTCAGTTGTCTTCAGGCGTTGGATTGCCTGTTCCTCTATCCACTTAGGACACTGCTTAGAAGAAGCAGGATGAGACCCTTCACAGTTGACACAATGATCAGACTCTGCAGAGCATTCCACCAAAGAGTGTTCTGTGGAACCACAGCGACCACACTTTGCAACATTACGGCATGACTGCTGGGAGTGACCGTAATGCTGGCACCTGAAACAACGCAAGGGGTTCGGGATATACGGCCGAACATCAAGCCATAAATAACCCGCCTTGATGGAAGTAGGCAGGGTTGGGGAGTCAAATGTTAGGATGATGTTACGGGAGGGAATAGATTTTCCATCCCGCCTAAAAAGAATCCGCCGAACCCCAATGACACGCTGTTCACCAAGTTCCTCCAGCAATTCCTCATCGCTGCATTCAAGCAGGTCACGGGAGTTGAAGACACCGCGAGAGGAATTGACGTAACCATGGGAAGAAACCTGAACAGGAACGCCAAGCAAAACGGTCGTTTCCAGCAAGGTGGCACTGTGGCGTGGAGTAGAAGTTTCCACGAGAAGATCCCCGGAAGGGAGCTTCTTGACACTCTTTGGAGAGCCAGCAACGGCTTGCAGAGCCTTGTTGATCCAGAAAGGACTCTTGCTACTGAGTGACTGTGAAGAGTCACCAGATTTGATCAAAAGAAACAGAGCATTGCAATTAGATGTGACAAGTTTCTTGGTGGAGGAAGGTGTACTTTCCTCCACAGGGCGCTTTAAATTATTAGCATGGGAAACACTTTGGTTTTCCATGAAGAAGTGAAAAGATTCGTCCGCCGACCTCCCCACCCACTACCGAGCCCAACGAGGGAGAGCCGGAGGTCCGCAAGCCCAAGAGGACGCAGGACACGGCTCTAGGGATAGTCAGCGGATATAGCAAGTTGGTAGGGCAGACACACGCTCGGCGTGCACCCAGACTTTCGCCCTGGAGAACACCCCTTTGGCATGCCCACCCTACCCCCAAACTCACCGAGCCGAACAGAACGACAAGCCGCTAGAAGTCTGGACACCACTCGGCCACAGACTTCCTGACTAGGAGTGGGTTAGCTCCCAGCCTCCCGTTTAGGGTGAAGCAGAGGGCAAAGAGGAGTGTTGGCATCTGGAGACACTACAAACCGGCCCCCAAATACCTCAGCCTCCAGCATCCTCATTGCCACCAGTATGGGTCACCGCACACGGCAAACATGCAGGTAGGTCTAAGTTAACCAGCTCCGAAAAAACAGAAAATGTAACATAAAAGAGAAAAGACAGGGAAGGGAACGAGGAACAAAACCCGGAGCTGGGGCCTCAGCACAACCTCAGCAGCCTACAACTGAGGCGGGTACATGTCAAGATATGAACTAAAGACGAAAAAGCAAAATTACAAGAGAAAATCGGCTCGGCCTGTGGGGACGCCATCCCCCATCAGCTGGATGAACAGCTGTCCCTTCGGTGATGTTATCGTTCAAGAGTAAACGAGATGTATTCCATCACAAGGTGAACTCGGGCCGTGGGGGCGCCGCTCCCCAAATAACTGGAAAGCCAGTTATCCCCGTGCAGGGAAAAGTCATAGCTGCTCTGGGAGGTTTTCACAAGAATGATGGGTTCTCTAGAGAGTCCTGCATGGCTGTGTATGAAACTGCAATTGTTCCTACTCTGATGTATGGCAGTGAAACCTGGGTACTACAGAAGAAACATAGGAGTCGTTTGTGTGCTGGAGAAATGTGTTACTTACGTGGGGTTTGTGGCAAGACACGATCTGATTGTGTGAGGAATGAAGATGTATTGCAGTTGTGCGATGTGAAGCAAAATATTGTTAGCAAGGTGGAGACCAATATGCTTTCGGTGGTTTGGCCATGTTGAAAGAATGAGTGATGAGATGCTTACTAAGAAAATCTTTTCAGCCCAAGTGGCAGGAAGGAAAGGCAGAGGAAGGCCAAGGAAGACATGGGTGGATCAGATTCAGGAGTGTCTGCATAAGAAAAAGATTATGAGTATGAAGTATAAAAGATCTTGTGTACGGCGTGTAATGGATATCAGTGAAGCACGAGTTGTATGTCAAGATCGCTGTAAATGGAGAAGTTTGATGCGACAACAATAAATAAAAATATCTGGAAGTTTGTATTTCTTTTTGGAGCTAACCTCTGAATCTCAGAGAACAGCTTAGTGATATGTATATGTAATATGTTATATTAGTGGGTTGTAAAAGAGTGGTAGGCAATGCACGTAACTAACAAACAAATTAAGAAGATGGTAGTATAGAACACGCTAAGTTACGTACAAAAGTTTTAAGACAAATGTATTTTAGCCATTACTATGGCCTTCATCAGTGCGATTACGATTTGTTTCGTTGCCAGATTGGAAAGGTAAGTTTTGTAACTGTAACTCTGGGTGACGTGATGCAATGAGCGATTTCCAGAGGTATGGAACGAAAATGGGGAGCTCAGAGTTTCAATTTTTGGAAAATAAAATTTCCAAACTTTCTCTAAACCTCAGAGCAAACCAATTTTGGAAGGAAGCCAACTTTTTTGTGTCGGACCAAAGTGGAATAGCAGAAGTGTCAGCCATGGTAAATTGAGACAAGGAAGAGGAAGGTTTTCCAAATTTCGCGTCAGATTTGTGTTCCTGAAGTCTTGAGGGAATTTCCCAGAATGAACTTCCAATGTACACAGTTAATCCAATGTTGTTAGTCTTGATCGGAATTTTATACACCCCAGGCATAGAAAGTGGAGGACTTGGGTCTCTGTTATTACGGAGGATAACAGAAATTGAAGGAGGAGAGCGAATGTCAAGTCTATATCCTTCACTTTTGAAGATACTGATGAGCTTGTAGGAAGAAAGCTTGTGGTAAGGGATTGGGTAAAGGATTGAGCCAGCAAACATTAGTTCCTCTTTTGGTGAAACAGGTTGAAGAGCAACAACTGGTTTTTCCTTAGCATTTTGAATTAATTTAGAAACCAGGAGAGGGCGAAAGCCATGTTGGGTAGCGATCAAGCGGATGTTGGCTAATTCCTTTTTTAGATTAACTTCAGTGTTACAAACCACCCAATCGAGACTAACGTTGGATTAACCGCGTACATTGGAAGTTTATTTCGGAGAATTCTCTCAAGACTTCAGGAACACAAATCTGATGTGAAATTTGGAAAACCTTCTTCTTCCTTGTCTCAACTTACCATGACTGGCACTTCTGCTATTCCACTTTGGTCCAATACAAAAAACTTGGCTTCCTTCCAAAATCGGTTTGCTCTGAGGTTTAGAGAAAGTTTGGAAATTTCATTTTCCAAAAATTGCAACTCTGGGCTCCCCATTTTCGTTCCATACATCTGGAAATCCCTCATTGCATCACGTCACCCAAAGTTACAAGTTACAAAACTTACCTTTCCAATCTGGAAATTAAATAAATCGTAGTCGCATTGATGAAGGCCATAGTAATGTCTGAAATATATCTGCCTTAAAACTTTTATACATAACTTAGCGTGTTCTATACTACCATCTTCTTAATTAGTGGGTTGTCCATAAGAGAAACCGAGATGCGTTTAAACGTACCCAAGTCAACTGTTTTGGATGTACTGAATAAGTGGAAGGCACATGGCATGCCTGAAGCAGCAAAACATACAGACAGACCAAAGAAAATCAGTGATAGAGGACGTTGAAGCCTCAGGAGAGTCGTTACAGCTCGATGGAGTACTACTGCACAAGACCTCAGTGTACAGGCAAGTACAAATGCTGGAACCTTGGTATGTACATGTACCATTCGTAGATAACTTTATTCCATGGGTTACCATGGTCGTGCGGCTGCTCATAAGCCTTTCACTCCACTAGGAATGATACTCGTCATTTAGCATGGTGTAAAGAACATTTATCGTGGTCCGCAGATCAATTGAAACGGGTCCTATGGACTGATGAATCCAGATACACGATCCATCAGTATGATGGTCGTGTGTGGGTATGGCGGCAGCTGGGGAACACTATTTACCACGGTGTACTGTTCCTACGGTCAAGTTTGGAGCTGGCAGTGTTCTCGTGTGGGGGTGTTTTTTGCGATACGGTCCCAACCGACCATTTGGTTATTGTGGACAAACCTGTTAACCAGCACGTCTACCTCGATATTCTGGACAATCATGCCCTACCAACTTTGTGGCAATACTATGGAACCAAGCCTTGTTGGTACCAGCAGGATAATGCACCGAGCCATAAAGCAAGGCCTGTTATGGCGTGGTTTGACGATAATTTCGTATTGTGTGTGGACTGGTCAGCACAGAGCCCTGATCTTAATCCTATACAGCACCTATGGGATGAATTAGAGAGCCGCATAAGAAGTTTGGAACCAAGGCCTACTACTAAGCAACAATTAGCGGCAGCATTATGTACTGAATGGAAGTGCATACCTATCGCCAGAGTCACATAATATAGACGTACACGCATAGTTTCAAAATTATTAGCTGATAGTTTTTGCTTGTAGATTAAAAAATAAAAATGTTATTTACAGCAATTAAAACACTTACTCAATGCTTTACTCAGATTAATATATCTAATTCTATCTTAACATGAGCATGTTCAACTATTTTTCACATCTTTTGATAGTGAGTTCTTTTGTTTTTACAGATGTTTCTGGCCTCCTGATTTTATCTCATATATAGGAACTGTAACAAAAGTTTCATTTACACAGAAATAATTAAAATTTTATTACCAGGTTCCTGTTGCCAGTTATTAAATTAAAATCTTTTTCTTTATGTATTTTATAAATCTATTTTTGAATTAAGTTGTTGCTATTTATAATTTTTGAAAGTTCATTAACAGAACTGCTTTTCTAGATATAAAAACTTTCTTTAATTAGTATCTTGTTTTTATGAAGTCCATAGTCCAATATTTTAAAGTTTTGGCCTTAAGGTTCATTTTACACACATTTCTACGCATTCAGTTGTAATATATTTTTGTCCTTTCTGGAATCTGTAATTTTCTAATAATTATTTATTGTTTTATTAATTTTTCTTTAAATTATCTTATTCTATTGTTATCGTGATTCGCAGGTTTGCAGCAAGTTTTCTGTTTCAATGGTTGTGTACGCAGATACATTTAATTTTTATACAACTCTGTTTATCGCTGTGTTCCAAAACCTTGTTGAAATCATGTCTCAAAGGATCAGTACATGCATTAAGGCCAAAGGTAGACCGACACCGTACTAATGTATGTCAATAAATGATATGCTGTGTTTCTCTTCTAGGTGTCTGGTGACTTTTGTCAATATAGTGTATAATGTATGAAAATAATCAAAAATGGTCGAGCAACTAAAAAAATCAAAATTTGTTGAAATTCTACGGAATGACTCTTTGTTACCTCACACATTGTCTCTTGCTCTGTCCCTGAAACACATAAAAAACAGAATAAACTCATATGAAACACGACTCTGCCCCACCTGCCTATACACAACCTAGGCAGCTGCCACATACAGTAAATTTGCATACATGCTGCGGATCATAGAGTACCTTCATCAGGGTTGGCATGTTTTTGGTGAAGTGAAAAGAACCATGGTAAAAACCGCCCTCACAAAAATAAGTTTTTGCCGATTTTTGCCACGTTGGCAAAGGCCAAAATACATTTTCAATAATTGTTGTTACTTTGGTTTGTAAAAGGCTCGTCTAAACAAAACTAATAAAATCTACAGCTGTGTGTTTTGTATATTACATTTTTTTTTTTTTTTTTTGTCAAAAACTACCACAAAATCCTTATATGTTACTATGGCTTGCCCTTTTCAACTTTCCAAAAATTCTATCAAAATATTCATATATTTTATATCAGGCTTTTTTTTTTTACTGCTAAACTAGGGATACCCCACAGATTTTCTACTCCGTAGATTTACTGAAACTTGTTCTGCCTGCTACCTGCTTCCTAATCCCAACTGACACTGAAAGATACATACATGAGACCGACAAAAAAAAAAAAAAAAAGCTGAACTTTTTAAAGGGGTGAAAAATCGGAATGTGCTACAAGAAAGTGTGAATATAATGCAGAATGAGCAAGATGGAATTGTTCACTGTAATTTATTTGTGTAAATATTAAACTGGAGCACATCACAGTATTCATAAAATAAAAAATTACTAAATTCAAAACAAAATAAAGTGGCTTTAAAAAAACTGCTTCAAACAAGTTTTTTTTTTCTTGTTTTGTTGTTGTACTTGGTAGAACATCAGCTCAAGTTCTCTTGCAAACATGTCTTGCTTTCTTTCCAGCAAGTTCCACATCCATATTTGTCTTTTGTTAACTGTGCAGCTGCACAGCAATGATTAATTATTTTTTTCTTCAGCTGATATGGGCTTGTATCTTTTCTCCTTCCCATTTCTTCATCGTCACTTCTTTCTTTTTTTTTTTTTTCTTTTATTCCCTCAGATGACAATTTCATCCATTATGCTGGTTGGTTGGTTGGTTAATCGATGTTAATGGCGCAAGGGCCATGGTTGGCCAAAGAGCGCCAAACAAAAGACATCAAAACAAAACAAAATCAATAAAAAACGTACACAAGGTTAAAAACAGGCTGATGTGGTAAAAATGAAATATGAAAGTGAACAAGGTAAAAACTAGATAAGTTTAAAAAAGTCAATATCTTGTAAAAACGAAAACACTGCATTCATGTCGCAGGCTTCGCCAATAATGGTTTGCAGCGTAGCTGCTCCTTCGTCCAACAGATGAGAGTGAAAATGACGAAAACGATGATCACAAAACCGAACACAAGTACACAAAACATGAAGGACAGTGAGACGACAGTTGCACGCCTCACACCACACAGCAAAAAGCGGTGAGTAAAACGACAGCGCCCAATGCGGAGACGTGCAAGAACAACTTCCTCACGACGGTTCTTCCGCAAACTAGACTTCCATAGTCCGATCTGTGGTTTGATAGAATGCAGCTTATTGCCGCCCTGCTGAGACCACAGGGACTGCCACTCGTCCAGGAGAAACGTCCGGATCAAAGGTGTAAAATCGCGGAAAGACAGTGGCAGCCGAGCTAGCGACATGGAGGAAACAGACCTGGCAGAGAGATCTGCCAGCTCGTTACCCCGGATCCCAACATGGCCAGGAACCCAACAGAATCGGACCAGGAAGCCATCACCCTCCAAAGTAACAAGAAGACGACGGACATCACGGATGACAGGTGAGTCCGTGTCCTCCGGAGAAGATAAAACATGGATGACGGACTGGGAATCAGAGCAAACCATAGCGCGACGAAGTGATCGAGACTGTATGTGGCACAGCGAGGTGTACCGCACGCATCTCTGCCGAAAAGACGGTGGATTCAGGCGGAAGCCTCTCAGCATGTGAGGCTTCGCCACACACAAAAGCGGATCCAACGACATCCCCGGACTTCGAGCCATCGGTGAACACAGGCACGAAATCCGGGTAGACAGACTGTATTTCAGCAAAGAGCTGCTGGTACACCAGAGCAGGAGTGGAAGACTTTGGCCACACACAAAGAGAAAGGTCAGCCGTTGCTTGAACGGACTGCCAAGGAGGACGGTTGAAAAAGGTGGTCAAACCAATCCTTGACAAGTTTAGACCAGCATCGCGCACTATGGCAGACATCCGAATCCCGAACGTCGGAACACAGGAGGGGCGGTTGGAAAACAAGCGGACACAGTCCGGTTGGAAGATGGAACCATGCAGGGGATGATCAGGAAGAGATTTCAGTTTTGTGTAAAACTGAAGAGACAGCTGCTTACGACGGATGCATAACGGCGGCTCATGAGCCTCCGCATACAGGCTATGCACGGGAGAGGTGCGGAAAGCACCAGTACACAGCCGCAATGCCTGGTGATGGACGGGGTCCAAAGGCGTTAAAACCGATGGAAGCGCTGAACCGTACGTAATGCATCCGAAGTCTAACTTTGACCGAATGAGAGAGTGGTAAATGCGAAGCATTGAGCATCTGTCAGCTCCCCAAGATGTTCGGGAGAGGACCTTCAGGATACTCAATGACTTCGTGCACTTCACCTTCAAAGACTGAATGTGAGGCCGGAAGGTGAGCGCTCGGTCAAAAGTTAGCCCAAGGAACCTGGCTTCTGACACCACAGGGATGGTAGAACACCCCAGACGGAGGCTGGGGTCTGGGTGAAGACCCCGTTTGCGGCAAAAATGCACGCAAACGGTCTTCCGCGTCGAGAAGCCAAATTCATTTTGGGAAGCCCAGTGAGAGATCTTGGTAATGGCAGACTGGAGCTGTCTCTCGATGGTACGCATGTTTACAGAGGCGCAAGAGATCTGCAGATCATCCACGTACATGGTTCCACGAACCGTGGGAGGAAGTAGTTGGAAAATATGGTTGACACGAAGGATGAACAACGTAACGGAAAGAATGGAGCCCTGAGGTACACCCTGTTCTTGCGGGTACACCGCAGAGAGGGTCGACCTGACGCGCACACGGAAACTCCGGTCCTGGAGAAATCCGGCGATGAAAGATGGTAAGTTTCCCCGCAATCGTGCAGATCACGGAGAATGCCGTATCTCCAGGTACGATCATAGGCTTTCTCCATGTCGAAGAAGACGGAGACCATGTGCTGACGCCGGACAAACGCCTCCCTGACAGATGTCTCAAGGCGAAGATGATGATCGGTGGTGGATCGAGATTTGCGAAATCCACTCTGATGAGGCGAAAAAATGTGATGAAATTCTAAATAAAAAATGAGACGAAGGTTAATGATGCGCTCGAGTACTTTGCAAAGGCAGCTCGTCATAGCAATTGGCCGGTAGGATCTTTAGCAGGTTTGGGAACAGGAACGACAATGGCCGTACGCCAAGACTCGGGAAAGGCATTCTCTTGCCAAATCCTGTTAAACAGGATTAGCAGACATTCAAGAGAGGACGGAGAAAGGTGCTTCAGCATTTCGTAATGGATGTTATCTGGTCTGACAGATGTCCGGCCGGACCGATTCAGAGCGGTCTTTAGCTCAACGGCAGTCAGCGGGCTGTTATAATCTGCGGAAGAAAACGGTCCAAAAGAAATCTTGGACCGTTCAAGCGGCGGCTGTAACTGCCGGAACGAAGCAGGGTAATTGCTGCTGCTGGACACCGAAGAAAAGTGGCGCCCAGACAGTCAGCAATACCCTGAGCGTCAGCAACCGGTCCTCCATCCCTCTCAAGAATGGAGATTTTCCCAGATGGGTACTGTCCCCGAATCTTACGGATCCTGTCCCAAACGATCTTAGGGCTGGTATTGGTGTTAATCCTGGATACATATTGTATCCAGGACTCCCGTTGACTACGCCTACGAACCAATCGCGCGTAGGACTTGGCTTTCTTGAAAGCAAGTAGGTTTGCGTCGGTGGGGTACCGACGAAACCTACCCCAAGCCCGATGTTGGGCCCGACGAGCTGCCATACAAGTGGAATTCCACCAAGGTCTCGGGCAACGTGGAAGTTTAGTCGACGTCCTGGGGATGGTAAGTTCTGCCGCTTGCACAATACGATCCGTTACCGCCGCAACAGCGTCATTGACTGTTCCTGAGGTCACCATTGCCGGAGTAATAAAGGCCGAAGCCGTGAATGTGTCCCACTTGGCACGATCAATATTCCATCTAGCAGGGCGAGAAGAGTAACGGTACCCACCACTCGCTAGACGGAGGAAGATGGGAAAGTGATCGCTGCCAAGGGGATCACCAGACACACTCCAGGACCAGGCAGGATATAAAGATGGGGAACTCAGAGACAGATCAATGGCTGAGTACGAGCGGGTGGGTTCGTGAAAATAAGTGACTGCCCCGGTGTTGTGGAGACAGAGGGACGTGTTGGAGAGAAGGAACTCAACAACACGGCCCCTGCAGTCTCGAGTGGTAGAACCCCACAACGGATTGTGTGCATTAAAATCTCCTAAGATGAAGAAAGGAGGCGGCAGTTGGTCGACCAAATCTTCCAGATCCGAAAGGCTCACAGCTTCATCTGGTGGTATGTAGATAGAACACACCGTGAACAGAGTGTTTACAGATAATCTCACTGCCACTGCCTGCAAAGTCGTCCGGAGGGCAACTGCAGTGACAGGAACACCATGAGGAACAACAACCGCCACTCCTCCGCAGGCGATAACGCCGTCCTGGTGATCCTTGCGGAAAAGGGAATGTCTCCGCAGCGAAGGAGTGTCCGTCGTGCGAAGCTTTGTCTCCTGGAGACAAACGCACACAGGTGTGTTCGAAGACAGTAAACCTTTCAAATAATCAATGTGGGATCGCAGACCTCGGCAATTCCACTGAATGAGCGTGACCATAATGAAAAATGAAATGACAGAATGAAGACACGACGACTAGAAGGTCTCAGTGTCGCCCATCACCTCCAAGCCATCCGCAGTGTCTGGAGGCAACACAGGGCTGTGTTTGCCCCCTGTGTTAGGAGGTGGTTTTTGCCTGCTCTGTTTCGGGGAGGATGAACCTGGTTTCATCTTCTCTGGCTTCTTCTTAGCAGTGCCCTGGGTCCCTGTGCTGACAGATGTTTTCGGCACAGAGGAAGGTTTCGGCGACGATGTTGATGTCGCCTTGGATGCAATGCGGCGAGACTGCAGTGCCTCCAATCCAGCAGCAACGATGTCCCCAAAATCATAAGGACATCGCGCTGGGATGGTCACCTCAGTCTGGACCGCCACTGAAGCATAGGACCGCCACTGAAGCATAGGACCGCCGGCCTGGTTGTAAAGGGGCGATCCGCCGTCTAGCCTCGGGATATGAGAGATGCTCAGTTGCATCCATTATGCTGAAAGAACTTTTAGCCTGAAGACCATAAGTGCATGATATCAAAGCTTTCACTATTTCGGAAAAATTATCATAACTCTGAGAATATGAATACCTTTGAACACCATGCATCAATTCTTAAAAAATTTCCTATTAGTCACTTCCGCTTTCAAAAAATTTCCGGTGCCTTATCAGGCTTAAACGCAAACATTTATGGGGAGAAGTAACATTTAACAACACAGGATATTGGGAACATCAAGGGGGTGGGGGAAGGATTGTGATTATGGAAAACATCTTTGCTCCATCCAACTTCCATTTTCGGAAATTCCCCCTCATTTTTAAGTTGAAATACAAATATTTACGGAACAAAAGGCTATTGAACAATAATACTGGGCAGATAGAACATCACGAAAAAAAAAAAAAAAGTACCACTTATGGGGAAAATCTTCACTCAGTTATTCTATTTTTTGGTTTCGAAAGATGGAATTGTCTTCAAACGGAAAACGAAATGCCAAATACCACAAAAATCCCTGCAAAATTTCTGTTCAGTTGCACATCGATCTCGAGAATAACCCAAACGATAATGGGAAACGCAGAATTCCTCAAATCCACAGAAGAATCTCATTCCTGAAGATTACGGAGAAATCTTCGCACCATCTCAAATTTCGTTTTTGGAAATTGTTGCCTACAGTTTCATGCTTCAATCCAAACATTTATGCAATAAAATTATATTTAACAACAATACTGGACAGAGGCAACATCGTGGGGAAAAAAGAAATTCTTGGAGGGAAAAACAACCTTCACTCCACTTAACTTTCATTTTCAACAGTTTGGAAAGAAGCAATACTGGCCCCAGGTGGAAAACGGCTACACCTAAGAAAGCAAAGATTTTGCAAGACAACTTAAATGAATTTGTAATGAATACACCAAGTGATGAAAAGGCTAAAATTGATATTTTGATCGCAAAACTAATTTATGGGTGCAACATACCTTTTGCTGTCACTGAAAAAGAAGTATTCATAAACTTAATCCATGGATTAGGACCTGAGTGCAAAGCTTCCACTCAGAAAGCTCTTTCAAATAAACTGCTAAATGATGTTTACACTAAAATGCAACAACGAAAGAAAATGTAAAAGATAAGCATGGTACTTTGGTAATTGATGGTCGAAGAAACATTCACAACGAGCCTATCACAGCTGCGCGTGTTCAAGTTTGAAAATCTTCACATGTTGTGGATGTTGAAAATTCAGGGGCAACTAAAAAGACTGTCGAATATTTAGTTGAAAAGGTGAATGAAATCATTGTTAGAGTGGAAAATGAGTGCCAGTGTAAAATAAAAAAAAAGTATTGTTGCAGACAGTGCCAAAAATATGGAAAAAAATTAGAACAGAAATGGCACAAAAAAGTGCCCCGATTGGATGTGGCTATTCAGCTCATCTGCTAAATCTTTCAGGGTAAGATACATAGGTGAATCAAAAAGTAAGTTACACTTAGCACCATCTGGAGTGGAATTGCAGTCCGACCGTGTGTGCTTGGGAGCGAAAGTAGACAGTACGTCAGAGCTGCTGACGGGAGGTCTTTTAGTTCAGTAACTGTGTAAGGCTTGTGCAGGAGGCAGTTCATAATGGCACATCAACTGGATTCTTACTTCAAATTGGAAGTGTGAGGAACTATTCAACTTTGTGGATTAAGTGCCTAAATTGCACTGACATCCATCGTGAAATCTGTGCTGTATACGGAGGAAATGCCTTGTCTCGCCCGGCCATTATAAAGTCGTGCCAACAATTTGAAAACAGTTGCACAAATTTGACGAACGAATACTGCAAAGGCAGACCAACAATATCTAGCACTCCAGAGCATGTTGCCGCTGTTGAAGACATGATACAGGATAATAGGCGTACCAAAATCAAGGAAATTGCCAGTGCATTACACATTTCGTACGGGATTGTGCATTCCATCATTCACAAGCGGCTAGGATCTCGGAAATTATGTGCGAGATGGGTGCCACGTTTACTCACCGACCAACACATAAACCAACGTTTCCTATCGTCTTTGGTTCTTCTGCAACGGTATTCTGCTGAGGGTCACAAATGTTTGTGTTAAATCACCACAAGTGACAAAACATGATTTCACCCCTGAAACCAAACGATCATCCATGGAATGGAAGAATGTCACGTCGCTAACAAGGAAAAAGTGCAGTCAAACCATCTGCAGGAAAGGTTATGGTGACTGTTCTTTTTCTTTTACTGTGAAGGTGTTGTTTACACAGAATTTCTGCCAAAAGGGATGACTATCAATGCTGACTCATATTGCCAAAAGCTACAAAATTTGTGAAACGCAATTAAGGGCAGACACCAGGATAAGTTGAGCAAAGGTGCCATTCTGCTGCAAAGACAATGCCCCATACAGAATGGAAAACAAAGGAACTGCTGCAGTCATTCAAGTGGGAAATGTGGCAACATCCACCGTACAGCCCCAACTTACCCCCGTGCAACTACCATTTGTTCGGTAAAATGAAACAGGACCTTAGTGGACAATGATTCCAAACCGATGAGGCTGTGAAAACAGCGGTCCTTAACTGGTTGCACCAAACTGGAGGGGACTCTTTCTATACAGGTATGGAAAAGTTAATCACACGTCCTGACAAATGTTTCCAGTCCTTAGGCAACTATGTCGAAAAATTAATAAATGTTGTATCTTTAAACCAACATACATCCACTGAGTATATATCTTCATTTTATTTTATTTTATTTATTCAACAGTGTAGCCCAACTTTTTGATCCGCCCTTGGATAACTCCTTCAAATGTGTTGAAACACGTTGAAACCAAGAAATATTTTTCGAAACCATCGTGCTCCAGGAGCTTGGCTTAATGAGTGTACTGATTCTGTAAAATCTCAGTTAACATGTAACACTCAATGGAATAGTCAGGTTAGATGTCTAGACTCATTTCCCTAAGGCACTATATGGTACACAACCATAGTGCATTAGGGAAATCTGTCTATTTCTGATCATGACTATGACATAGTGGACCAAAACATTGTATAAAAAGATACAATGTTTTGTATTTTTTATAATATAAGAGATTTTAATCTTTATCATCAAGTCAAAGTTCTGCTTCTGCAATTGGAACTTGTAGCAGATGCTTTAAATATTTTGCAAAGTGATTCTGCTACATTAGCTGACACTTGTAATCTATGGTGCTCCCGGCCAAGAAATTATGTCCTCACTATTCTATAGTTGAGAAAGGCTTAAGGAAGCTATTCATCCATGCCACTTGGCTTCATACTTACTACATCCAAAATATAGAGACAAATATCTCAGCAATAAGCAGAAGGAAACTACAAGAAAATGGCTGAAAGATATAAATGCTGAGTTTATGCTTTAAAATTTGGTTTAAAAGATAGGCCTTTCCCTGCAATGCACTTCTTACAAAATGTGATAATTTGACTGCTGAGAAATAGTGGGACAGTGTATCAGGAGCCTGTGACATATCAAAGGAGTTTTGTGATTTTGTATCTCATTTTTAGATTTGTACTGTGAGTTCAGCTGCAATTGAAAAGACTTTTTTCAAACTTTGCATTTATTCATTCAAAAATTTGAAACAGACTTGGTGTGGAAACAACAACATAACTGTTGTTCTTCTGTTTTGGCATTCTTCAAAAACAAGTACAACATTTTTTGTACATCTCAGTCAGGTAAAAATTATTAGAACAGATAAATATATAAAATAATAGAGAAGGAATTCATGTTTTCATCTACTTTTATTTAAAGATGTTTTTTTCCAATTTTGCCAGTTTTTTTACCAGTTTTTGCCATTGTCCTGGTGAAAAGGCATTTTTGCCGGTAAAAACCCAACCCAGATGTTCACATGTCACACCGCACTCGTAGGCATATGTTTGCGAGCTCTTTTGGCCCCATGACATTCTTTAACTATCAGATTTTATGTTCATCCTTAAGTTTTGGATAGTAGTGTACATATGTTACTGTAGAACTTAATGCCAAAATGTTTCATGTTTAATGTCAAGATTTATTTTATTTTAATAACTAAATAAAAAGCAAGAAAAATAATAAATTCATAACAATAAAAATTATCTACTTGCCTGGAGACTGCCATTATGACTTCATAAGCACATTTATTTAAAACTATAAGAAACAAATAGTTAAAAATTTGGGCTTCATGACAAAACTTCGCCAGGCTGGTGGTATAATGTCGGATCAAGTCCAAAACTTCACACCCTAACTTGCAGATCTCTTGCTTAAGCACCGAGTTGTAAATTATGGCTACAATACCCAAAAAGACTGAAAATTTATCAGTTTCCAGTGAATTCTGGTAAAAATTTCAGGGGAATTTTATTAATATGATCAAGTTATGGCACCTGTAGAAAACAGCTTTTTTAATTAAAAATCCAGAAAATTGATTTTTTTTTTTTTTTTTTTTTTTTTTCCATTTTTGTACTTAGTTTGGTATATCCACAGCAGCAAGTGGCTTGTCTGTCTGGGCTCCAAAGGTGAAGGGAGTGGGTGGGTGAAAGCTGAGCAGGAGGTTTATGTCTGCGACCTTGCAAAGCTTTTCCTCTTCAGATTTTATTGTTCTAACAATCTGTTTCCAGTAATTTATTTTATTAGCTTAGCGTCAGTGTGTATCAAGCAAGGTTAATAGGCTACTAGGTTTGCTCATACGGGAGTATGGGAAGAGTTTTCCTGCACAGCATTCCCTCTGATGCCCCCTGTCTTACAAGACAGGCGGCATCAGAGGGAAACACGGGAGTCATCTGCTGTCTATTGACACACAGGTAAGTGTGTTGTTAGAAACAATGTGTTTGCGTAATCACTTAGTAAATTTAGTTCTGTAATAAATGAATTTCTAATTATTATTTGCCTCCAAATTTAATTATCACCAAGTAGTATCAACATGGTCTCAGAGAAAAATAAAAATATTTCTTACAAAAAATACTGTAAATAAATGTCAAAATAACATATCTGAAAAAAAATCCTTTCTTCATGTAGTTATCTTCAGAAGCTTGCATTTATTTATTTTTTTCCCTTTCTGCTGTAAATTGATGAGCCCCCTTCAAAATCATGGTATGTGTTTTGACGAAAAGATAAATGCCTCAGCAGAATTTTACAGGAAATCTTTTTTCTATTGCTTCGGAGTTTCTCGTAATATATATATATTTTTTATTTCACATTCTCCATGGATTTGGAGGAACATTCACTCAGTGCTGTCAACAATGGTCATCCATAGTCCTCCCCAGCTGATGGTACAGTCCTCCCCAGCTGATGGTTTAGAAATTTAAGGTCTGATTCTGTCCTAAGACTGGGCAGAAATCTTTCCATTTAAAAGCTACGTATCCAGCAACATACCCGAGGGCTCCGTGGGGTACATCAGATGTACTTACAGTGATATCACAATCACTAAATAGTAACTGCAAAATTTCATTGAGCTTATTTTCTGAGTCATCTGCACCCAGAGATGCTGAAGAAAAAAGCAGCACTTCTGCACTTCTAATGAATTTTTCTTCTTCCAAAAACAGTACATTTGTTTTTGTAGTAATATCTCCAATTGATTTACCAATTAGCTGCAATTTCATTCGATGCTTAATTTCTAACACAATTGGTTGGTAGTAGTTGCAGCCTAATGAACTAACCTGGGAGAAAAAACTCTCCAGAACATCTTGATTTAGCCTGGGGGTTAACAAATAGTGTATATCATATTTGCTCTTCAATTCGTTAAATAAGGCACGCACAGATTTGATACTTACTAAAAAAAATTTTGAAAGGGGAGAAGTGTTTTCATGCTAACGATATGCGTTCCAGAAAAAAATGAATATGCTTCTTTTAAGAGATCAAATTGTAGTCTAAAATTTCCAAGCCCTGATCTATATGGTTTATTATCAAATAGTAAACAAGAATTCATGACATCAAAACATTTATTGCGGGCGATCTAAGTGAGAGATGGGTTTTCCTCCTCGGGCGCTCCATGGTAACAACAATGGCACACACAACAAACAGCAACTAGGGCCTCTGTGAATCTTAGAGAGGTGCCAGCTAGTTCTGTGGGATATTGGCAAAAATACCAACTCACTGGGTTTTGTTCCAGAATCCTTAGGTTGAATGACCAACTGGAACAGTCAGCTGTGGGCTAATCCCCCACACTGAAGTACTTACCCCTGATTAAAAAGACAAAAAGAAATACAAAACCTGACTCAAGTGTAGGATATGGTGGACCTACCACACTTGAGTAGGATGGTCCACCACGGTATCGACTTGGAACTGGAAAAAGGAAATTCAGAAAGAGATCTCGGCTGAGTGAAAGATTGGTGTATGGAATACTAGAGGTATAAATGGCACGATGAATGAGGTGATTGAGGAGATGAATAAATAGCCTATAGATTGGGTGTGCTGTGTGTAAGTGAAACCAAAGGGTCATTCCATGTCAAATCAACAAGGCTCACAACCCGACATTTTTTTTATTTTTATGAAACTTCCACTTAGTAGTTCTAATTCTGACTATTATATAGCTCTAATTATTGTACTATTCTCTTTTACGTGCGATATTTCAAAGTAACTTGTACAGAAAACTAGCGGGTAATGCTTACCTTGGCATTCCTTTCTAGCGACGGGGACATTTCATGCACGTGTTTTCCGGTCTTTGTTGAGGTTATTGTCCTAAAGTCCGTTGTATGCGATGACTGGCTTTACTTCTCACACTTTTCGCTGGGTATACTCATTGGATCTTTGCTTTAGGATTCAAACATCAATTTTTACCGTTCTTTATACTCGAAATTTTCGCCCATACTCTGGGCATCTTCAGGAGCGTGGCGACTTTACCACCGATGTTCGTGGTTAACTTCGCGCTAATGGAGTCCGATACTCCTTGTTGCCATTCGTCGGAAAAACTTTCCTGGATATATTTCATTATCAAGCCCGGCTGGCGCCATCTATGTTTCGTTAAGAACACTTTTTTTCCCCGTTTTTTTTTTTTTTTTGTTTTTTAATTTTTTTAATTTCTTCTCCTATCCTGGTTTTCTTGTCTTTTTTTGCCTGTTTTTCTTTTGTTGTTGTTTTTCTTGTCTTATTAGTTCTTTCCACAGGCCCGATAATGTGCTAGGGTCGTTCTGGTTACATACCCTTGCTTTATTTCTGTAGATTAATATTGCTTCTTCCCTCCTCATTTGCCTTTCCGATTTTTTATTCTTTTTAGCATTTTAATTTCATCGAACTTTGGGAATGTCCGGTTTTCCAAGCAGAATTGCACTAAAGCCGTTTTGGCTTCTCTTTTTTTGCCAGTTAGATATGTGTTGTTTAAGTCTTTTTTAATCTGTTTTTCGTACTTCCAATGTACGATATTGGGGGTATGTGTGCTATTGGAATTTCGTAGGTTCCTGAGTACGAAAAACAGATTAAAAAAAAGACTTAAACAACACATATCTAACTGGCAAAAAAAAAGAAGCCAAACGGCTTTAGTGCAATTCTGCTTGGAAAACCGGACATTCCCAAAGTTCGATGAAATTAAAATGCTAAAAAAGAATAAAAAATTGGAAAGGCAAATGAGGAGGGAAGAAGCAATATTAATCTACAAAAATAAAGCAAGGGTATGTAACCAGAACGACCCTAGCACATTATCGGGCCTGTGGAAAGAACTAATAAGACAAGAAAAACAACAACAAAAGAAAAACAGGCAAAAAAAGACAAGAAAACCAGGATAGGAGAAGAAATTAAAAAAATTAAAAAAAAAAAAATACGGGAAAAAAAAAGTGTTCTTAACGAAACATAGATGGCGCCAGCCGGGCTTGATAACGAAATATATCCAGGAAAGTTTTTCCGACGAATGGCAACAAGGAGTATCGGACTCCATTAGCGCGAAGTTAACCACGAACATCGGTGGTAAAGTCGCCACGCTCCTGAAGATGCCCAGAGTATGGGCGAAAATTTCGAGTATAAAGAACGGTAAAAATTGATGTTTGAATCCTAAAGCAAAGATCCAATGAGTATACCCAGCGAAAAGTGTGAGAAGTAAAGCCAGTCATCGCATACAACGGACTTTAGGACAATAACCTCAACAAAGACCGGAAAACACGTGCGTGAAATGTCCCCGTCGCTAGAAAGGAATGCCAAGGTAAGCATTACCCGCTAGTTTTCTGTACAAGTTACTTTGAAATATCGCACGTAAAAGAGAATAGTACAATAATTAGAGCTATATAATAGTCAGAATTAGAACTACTAAGTGGAATTGATTCGTTATACATGCATTAGAATCGGCCACGGGCGGAACAACGATACGTGAACGGATAATGAAGTATAGAAGCCTGCTGACGCCTAAAGAACTAAACATCATAAGGAAGTTTAAAAAAAAGAAAATTAAACTGGTAAAAGAAGATATCCAAATAAAGTTCTTAACGAACTGTAGAGACTTTAATATTATACCAAAATACTTACGAATTTCCAACAAACCTATGCATGGAAAAGACAAAAGGCTGCTACTGACATGTCAAGAGAAAAGACTAAGTGCAGAAATCATTTATAAAAGAAAACAACTATACCAAAACCACATTCAGTGCTATAATATGTGGAACCAGATACTGAATACTGAATATATGAATTTTAACGGGACATGGAAAACCCTTATTATAGACGATGTTCTCACTGAAATTAATGAAATAGTCGAAAGCCAACAAAAGGCGGCAGAAAGCTCAACTGCCAAGAAATTTAATACCCTTTTAGATGGAATCAAAATGAGGGGTGATGAAAGCACAGAATACCCAGTGTTTGTGAACCAATCATCGAGAGCGCTAACTTTTAGTGAAAAGGCAGTGCTACAACGTGGGAAAAAATACGCATTTCCACCTAAAACCCCAAGAACAGAAGAGTACATTCCTATCTTAGAAGATATTGTGCAGCGAGTGCATCCAGAACATGCTACCGATCTAAGGTTTAAGCTATTCAGAATCATGCTTAAAGAGTATAATGCTAAGCACAAAAAACTGTAAGATTAATAAATTAAAGTACGACAGAAAACAACTAGTAAATCTTTGCAAAGACCCCATGATCAAATTCTGCGAAGCGGACAAAACAGGGCAAATTGTTATTATGGACACTTTGGAATATAATGATAAAATGCGGACGGCCATCTCAGAGCTACAGTGCGATAGCATCAACAAAGATCCCACCGACAAACAACTTACCTTCCTGGCTAATATAAGGAACCACAGCACGTTACCAACAGAAATAAAAAATGCAAACCCTCCAATGGGAGCAGGGATGCCAAAAATATTCTCGAAAATTAAAACTCATAAAGAAAACACACCTTTAAGACTGATTCTATCGAAAAAATCTCACCACTTATCAACCTAGAAAAAAAGATATACAACTATCTATCCCCAATATTCATGAGGAATCAATATACATTAAAGAATAGCTATGAGTTTATAGAAAAATCAAATTAATTAATCAAGACCTAGAGCAAATAACTATGGCCTCCATGGATGTTAAGGCGTTATACCCAAACACTCCTGTCGAGCTAGCCATCGAATTGATTATGCAACAACTAAGCATCAACAAAGAACTAAACTTGTCACAATTGAAAGAGCTAAAGAATACCTTATATTTCATCAAGGAAAACAACATCTTCCATTTTGAAGGAAATATATATAAACAAACACAAGGTGGCCCTATGGGATCCCCATTATCGGCATTATACGCAGAAGTGATTATGGCATACCTCGAAAAAAGAAATTATTCAAAATTTACCTGAAAAACCAATACTTTATGCTCGATATGTAGACGACATTATTATAATGTCTAAACTTAAAGCCGAGCTACAAGATCTAGCACAGCAGTTTAGCAAAATCTGTAACACCATAGAGCTAACTATTGAGTTTGAAGAGGATAATTGCCTATCCTTCCTGGACATTCAACTAAAGAAAAACAAAAATAGTTTTGAATACTCTGTGTTCAGAAAAGCAACTTACATACCTGTACTGATACCATACTCGTCGCACCATCCAGTGATACATAAAAAAAACAGCATAGTAAACTTGATACGGCGAGCGTACACACACACATCTAACAACAGGCTAAAAAATCAAGAGCTAGAGTTTATCTCGAAAATATCACAAGAGTATGGGTACCCGAGCAAGCTAATTAATAAATGGATACATGAGAGTAAAAAGCATATGACTCAGAGTAAAGGAGGCCAAGAAGTGCACAACCAAAGGAAGATGAGAAATAAAAAATTTAAATACATTGGAGCTTTCCCATACCTGGAAGGAGTGAGTAAAGAAATCAATAGGCACTGTGCTAAATATGACTTACAACTAGGAAGCTCAGTGCACACCGTGAAAAGTATGACTGTCAACAAAAAACAGAGGAAAAAATGCTAGAAGAATCAGGAACCTACAAAATTCCAATAGCACACATACCCCCAATATCGTACATTGGAAGTACGAAAAACAGATTAAAAAAAAGACTTAAACAACACATATCTAACTGGCAAAAAAAAGAAGCCAAAACGGCTTTAGTGCAATTCTGCTTGGAAAACCGGACATTCCCAAAGTTCGATGAAATTAAAATGCTAAAAAAGAATAAAAAATCGGAAAGGCAAATGAGGAGGGAAGAAGCAATATTAATCTACAAAAATAAAGCAAGGGTATGTAACCAGAACGACCCTAGCACATTATCGGGCCTGTGGAAAGAACTAATAAGACAAGAAAAACAACAACAAAAGAAAAACAGGCAAAAAAAGACAAGAAAACCAGGATAGGAGAAGAAATTAAAAAAATTAAAAAAAAAAAAAAAAAAATACGGGAAAAAAAAGTGTTCTTAACGAAACATAGGTGGCGCCAGCCGGGCTTGATAACGAAATATATCCAGGAAAGTTTTTCCGACGAATGGCAACAAGGAGTATCGGACTCCATTAGCGCGAAGTTAACCACGAACATCGGTGGTAAAGTCGCCACGCTCCTGAAGATGCCCAGAGTATGGGCGAAAATTTCGAGTATAAAGAACGGTAAAAATTGATGTTTGAATCCTAAAGCAAAGATCCAATGAGTATACCCAGCGAAAAGTGTGAGAAGTAAAGCCAGTCATCGCATACAACGGACTTTAGGACAATAACCTCAACAAAGACCGGAAAACACGTGCGTGAAATGTCCCCGTCGCTAGAAAGGAATGCCAAGGTAAGCATTACCCGCTAGTTTTCTGTACAAGTTACTTTATGAAACTTGGTATAATTGTAGTATTCATCAATATAAACAAACATGATTTTTTTCCGAATTTTTAATGCATCCGTTTTTGAGTTATTGATTTTTGAAATTTCAAAAAACCCTGAAATTTCATCATCTGAGCGAACTTAAACTGCCAATTACTCAGGTTCTAGTAGAGCTAGGGTCGTGAATTATGGCTCATTTTAAAGATCTTGAATTGGGCTTTCATTTGATATGCCCCATGACACTATTAAAAAATGTAATGTCAATTTTAAAATTTTAAATTTTAAAATTGAAATATTAAAAAACATGTTTTTTAAAAATCAGAAAAAATATGTTTAACAAACATTATTTTTCTACATATCCTGAAAGTTTCATAATGGGATCGCTATGGGATCACTATAAAAAATAATAACGTAGAACAATGCAACTGAAATGTGCCAGATGTACTTACCGGTTCCACCCATGACTGGAAGGGTATTCTTTATGTGGTTTGTGTAAAATGTCATACTTGTTCTTTTAAACATTGTGAATGTTAAAGAATGAAAATAAACACCTAAGTAATTTGAAACTGTGTCCCAAAGTAATTAATTTCATAATTCAGTATAAGGTTCTGTGTGCATATTTACACTTACAAAATTATTTTATCTTCTATATGTATCCTGCTTTTTTTCTTTCTTTTAAATTTTGCCGCACTTGTACGCCAGTGCTTGATTTGCCTTCTTTGTCTCAGTCATTGTTAAATTGCATACTCTTCCATCCAGTAGCTGTTGTCGGGTCAACTTTTAACAAAACATCAGATTTATGAACCAACAGTATATCCTGTGATTGAGGATACTTGTATGATGGAGATGGATCATGCGGCTCCAGGAAGCTCACTTTTACCTCTTCTGTGTCCTCATTCACACCAAGTACACAACCCAACCACCAGTGCTCTGAGTACTTACTAATCACAAAACCTACCGTATTTTCAAAACTAATGTTCTCTTCCCCTTCATCTGTTGCACATATCACTTCTTTAAAATGCTCAGAAAGTGAGTAAGTTTTGACTAGTAATTTGTGTTTTCCTGCAGGAATGAAACAATGGAGTTTCTGAGTACCACTTATTGTCTTAGCAGAAGCTATTCTACTTTTAAGAATAATTTCCTCCTATTTGTAATTTTCTGTTGTTGCAAACCGAAAGTGAATGGAAGCAATATTAGCAGTGGCCCATTCAAAGAGTTGGCATGGGGTCATAATTTGATTATTATAAACAAGTTGTAAACTTGCCTTTGCAGCTAATCGCTTCACAGTACCCCCTATCCCATCACATGCATTTCTGCCATGTGCTGTTGCAAAAAAATTCCATTCTGCTTTTATATTAAAGTCAGTCTCGTGGTAGCACAAGCTGAGGAAGTTTGATTTGTTTTTGTATTGTGAAGCTGCTCCATCCGAAAAATAAAATACCTTTTCAGGTTTTTGAGAAAAATGTGACTGCATGAAATTAATTAGGTAACGCTGAAACAAATGGACAGCTATACTGTCGTGAATTAGGCAGTCGGATATGATCACAAAACTTACATGTCCTAGTTGAAAGAATTTAGGGAGTAATTTTTAAAAGTCTGGAGTATTTTAGAAAAATTAAGAGATGAAATAAAAAAAACTTACAAAAATGCTGGGCACTTATGAAAAATGAATCCAGATTTTATTTTTCATATTAAAAAATACTTTACTACAACTCAATGTATTTAGAATTGGGATCCATCATTTTGCTTCTTGTTTTAGTAATAAATATAATATTCATATTTTAAAACAATAACATTGAATTTATCATGTTTTGTAATGACCACATGCAACAGCAGTGTGTTCAAGAAGTGAATACATTGCACTTTTGACGTTCTTATAGACATTTAAAAATATCTAATAAACTTCTCAGCACGTTCCACAGCCACATTTGTCTTATGTTGACTCTGCAGCTGCACAGCATCCAGTGCTTAAATTTTCATTTAGCTGATATCTTTGTTTCCCTTTCTTTTTTTTTATTGTTGCAGTTTTTAATTTTTTTCTTTTATGCCCTTGGATAACAATTTTATCCATCACACTGAAAGAACTTCAAGTCCGAGGACCATGAACACATGTACATGAAAGCTTTCACTATTTTAGAAAAAACACTCGCAAATAATGTAACTTTGAGAATATGAATACTTTTACACCATGAATCAATTCTTACAAATTTTTCAGCTTCGTCATTTCGTTTTTGGACACCCATGAATACATGTTTGGAACATCGTTGGGGGGAAAAATTACACTTATGGGAGAAATCTTTGCTACATCCGATTTCGGACATTTTCCCTTCATTTTCAAGAAGGAAAATTTATGAAATAAAATGATATTAAACAACAATTTATGAAATAAAATGATATTTAACAACAATGCTAGGCAGAGGAAACATCACGTGAAAAATAAAATTACGATTACGGGAGAAATCTTCACTGCATCTAACTTCTGTTTTCGAAAGTTTAGAAAGTTTCAAACGGAAAACATCCTTCACCACTACCAATTGCTCCAAAATTTCTGTTCAGTTATACATCGATATTGAAGATAACCCAAATTATGACAGAAAAGGAGATAATTCTCAAAGCCATTGCACTCTCATGCCTGAAGATTACAGGGGAATTTTTGTGCCGTCGAATTTCCGTTTTCAGAAATTTTCCCTCCATTTTCAAACTGGAATACAAATATTTATGGAATAAAATGATACATATAACAACAATACTGGACAGAGGCAACATCACAGGAAAACGAAATTATGATTACGGAAAAAAATCTTTATTTAGTTTACTTCTGTTTTTGAAAAACGGAATACCGTCCCGATGCATATTTTTATGCGCTGATATGTATTTTACGTGTTTCATGACGCGTATGTGTAAAGAAAAATTCCTGAAGCGCATTTTTATGCGTTGCTAAAATTTTGATGCGTACTAGACTCGTAATTACGCATTTTGGCAAACTCTGCATGAGACTCAGGAAAAATAGGGAAAACAAAGTTGTAAGTTGTGTGAAGAATAGGGTTGGGAAAATGATATGGGAGCCCAATGAGTTAAGTGAAAGATGGGATGAATACTTCTGTGAGTTATTACATCAGAAAACAAAGGTGATTCTGAGGCAGAAGCAGATAATGTTACAGTGAAGGATGGAAGCACAGGAGGGATCTCAAGAGAAGAGGTGTGTAAAGCTCTAAAATCTCTTCAGAAAGATAAGGCTCCGGGAGTTGACGGCATAACTGCAGAGATGTTGAAATATGGGTGTCAGGACTGAATTACACAGGAAACCATTACATGAAATGAAATTACACAGCAAAAATTACACAAGGAAGAAATTACACGAAGAAAAAATTACACAAGTCAGAAATTACACATAGAAAAAATTACAAAAGTCGGAAATTACACATAGAATGAATTTTACAACAGATTACACAAAATTTGTAGCCATGATTATACAAAATCACGAAACCCTAACGACTGTAGACGGTTTTTGGAAGGGGTTGGAGCCCGGAGGGTCAGGGCCTCCCATACAAAATTTTTGTAAAATCTACAGTCTTAAATTTAGAACCACCAAATTTGGTATACTACTGTATCACATAAAACTCTAACTTAGACTGTAGACGGTTTTTGGAAGGGGTCAGAGAACCATAAAATTTGGTAACAGTTTACCAAATTTGGTGGTTCTAAATTGAAGACTGGATTTGTTTAACGAACATACGAGCGAACAAACAAACATTCAATTTTATATACATAGATTTTGGCAAATTAGGAAAAATTGTTGGAATCGCATAATCTGCCAAAACTGGACGATTGTGTGATATGAATACATCTTCACCATTTACCTTATGAACGAAATTCCGAATAATATGATCGTCAACGAAATGTTTTTCACAAACTGCACTAAATGTATCAAGTGCTTTTTCAGCTCTTGGTATTAATTTTTCCCACTGTTTAAAAAGCGCTTCATTTTTGGGTAGCCCAAACAGTGACAAACCATTAGCGTAATATTACACCCTGGCACAAAACACTGATTACTTTTTTTTTTTTTTTTTTTTTTTGTCATAGTAATCACAACAAAAATTGTTTACATTTGGAATCATAGTAGAAGAACAGCCCACTTCTATTGATGATAACGCAGTTACTGTAACACAATTTTTTGAGACAAAGATAAGGGAAACGACCGTCGGTGACACGTACACATGGGGTTAATTTACTGACCATTTCCTCTGGTGAAGCATTACGGCGCTTTCCACACTGCCCCTTACAGCCGCTATAGTTACGCGTAATACAACCAGTATACAATAAGTGTTTGCTTTTGTATTTATAGCGTCACTTCATAAATTTCGGTATTTAAAATTAATTTTTATTTTTCCCCATGGATAATTTTGAGTATGGCATTAATAATAAAGGTGGTCAAACTATCATTTACATAGGATTTGAGTTTGTTCGCCATCGTGAATAGTTCTCAACTGCTAGAGGAACTATTCATTGGCGTTGTGCGAAGTTCAGAACTTTACACTGTCGATCGCTGTGCTCCATACCAGAAACAAGATCATCCGTGAGCCTTCCGAACACGTCACGCTAATAGAATTTTTCAAACTGCAACTCATAAACTTGCAAATCAAATGAAAATTGAAATGTCGCATTCCAGGTGCAACGGGTCGTTCAGTTATAGCTGACAATTTAGTAACCGTATCAGATGGGATAAAAATGTGTCTACCAAAGAAAAGTTCCTTGACGAGGCGATTAAATGGATCCAAAGCCAAAACACTCGGGAACGTTCCGGCAAATCCAAATAACAGAAATTTTGAAATACCAGCGAAGTACACATAATTGGATTATTCACGATTCCAGCGTAGATGACCCAGAACGCATAATACTTATTTGGTCACAAGACACTTCTAGATCTCCTTGTGGTTAACAATTTTTGGCTAGCAGATGGTATATTTAAAGTTGTTCCAGAAATATATTACCAGTTATACAGTATCCATGTCCAATGTGATTCAGGCATCACTTTTCCTTGTGTACTGGCTCTTCTACCAGGGAAAGAATATATGTGAAGATGTTAAATATGTTGCTGGATAAAATTTCCCAAGCCCGGCCATGAAAAATGTTGACTGATTTTGAAACTGCAGCAATGAAAGCTTTCCTTACCATATTTGAAAATATTGAAATTTGAGGCTTTTTTTTTCATTTATCGCAATCTATTCTGCGCAAAGTAAATGAATTTGGATTGAAATCTTCATATCAATCTAATCAGTCATTTGTGATACACATTAAAATGTTATTATCACTTGCCCTGTTACTAGAAGAAGTGTTGGAAGCATTTTTAGAAGTTGCTGACCTTGTTCTCTGATTTAAACGACTATACTGAACAAATCGAGCAAATCCTCCTTTATTTCGAACATACATATGTTCGAAGTAGACAGCTGAGGAACGGCACTTACAAACAACCTCTATTTAATATTTCTATTTGGAACCATAGGCAATCTGCAGCAAACTGTATAGCAAGAGCTACAATTGTATCGAAGGATGACATTACAGACT
Source organism: Macrothele yani (assembly GCA_039090855.1). NCBI lineage: Eukaryota > Metazoa > Arthropoda > Arachnida > Araneae > Macrothelidae > Macrothele > Macrothele yani. The sequence goes on from CM077017.1 coordinate 84,553,266, forward strand.
TCAGTCACATTTTCAGTGTTCCCATCCAACTGTTTGGAAATTTCTGGACAACATCGTCAAAGAATTATCCTTACAACATACAAACTATTTGCAGCATTTAACTGGTCAATGAAACCCCGGACGTGGTAGGTGAATTTCTTTAAAACAACATATTTCAAATATTGTACAGAATTAAGACTCTAATAAGAGATTAGATTTCTTGCGTTGTGTAGCTCATATGACTTACGTGTTTTTTATTTGATGTTTTATATTTAAATTTAATTTTATCTATGTAACCGTTATAAGAAAGTTTAAGTATTTGATATGACAACCAAAGAATTTATTAAATTTAAAAAAAAAATGAATAGTGTAATTTTTTCTTGTGTATTTGCCCAAAACATGGTAAGAAATTCTTTTAAAAGCACAATGAAGATAAAAATTAAGTGAAGTATAAATGTTTTCAGAACTTAATGCATGTGTCAAAACTGAAATAAAAATATTTCAAATTTCATTGTTACTTTAGATATTTTGACCTGTCGACATTTCGTAAATTGCACTCTGTCAAAACATATTACTTACAAGAACTCTTTAGTAACTTTTAATCGCTGTGCTCATATTTATAAGATTAGCTGATTTGCATAATAAATCAAGTTAATAATGTTGCGCCTTCACTTAGGCACCAAATATCAATTATTGGCAGCTAGGCCTAGGCCTTTTAAAGAATTTTTAATAAGCGTAATGCTTTTAAATTGATTTGTCATGCAAACCTCATATGTTCGCGGCATTATAAAAATTACTAAAAATGCATATGCCTAGGCCTCAGGCGTATCTGTTAATGTTTTGTGCTCGAGTAAAATTTCAATAAAATTAATTTGATTTTCTACGAAAACTAAATAAATATCAGCTCGGAGGACAGAAAACTACCAAAAAGCCCTAAGCCTAGGGTCTGCTTAACAGTTTCAACCTCAGTAAAGCGCATTGCTAAAATCTTGGCCTTCTATGCAAACCTTATGAAAATTAGCACGGCGGACTGAAAATTGCTAAAAAGGCCCAGGCCTAGGGCTTTATAATTATTGTTTTGTACCTGACTAAAAGTGTAACATTATCTTTAGTTCCTACTAGCAGGGGTACCCGGTATTTCCAGGGTAAACTTTACTATTTGTAGAATCACCAAATTCAGCTGGTAAAAGTTAATGAATGACAAAGGTATTTCTGTAAATTTCCAGTAAACTTATTTTAAATTTTTTTGATTTAGTTAATTTAATTATACGAAACAAAAAAGAATTTGCATTATTTACATTACATTGTATTGTATTTCTGCCTGATAAGGCAGAAATACAATGTAATGTAAATACAATTTCTGCCTGTAAGGCAGAAATACAAAGTAATACAATGTAATGGCAGAAATTATTAATTTGTGTTTTTAATACACCATTAACCGGTTATTTTTGCACTTTATTGTTATCAACAGCCTCTAACTTAGACTGCAGGTGGGGTATTGGGAGTGCTGTATTATGCTACAGTTCTTAGAGTACAAAATGTAATTTTTATGAAAATTTTGTATGGGGGCTCTGACCCAGTATACCAAATTTGGTGGTTCTAAATTGAAAACTGTACATTTTACAAAAATTTTGTATGGGAAGCCCCGATTCCCCGGGCTCCAACCCCTTCCAAAAACCGTCTACAGTCTAAGTTAGATTATCGTGATTTTGTATAATCTGTTGTAAAATTAATTCTATGTGTAATTTCCGACTTGTGTAATTTTTTCTATGTGTAATTTCCGACTTGTGTAATTTTTTCTACGTGTAATTTCCGACTTGTGTAATTTTTTTCTATGTGTAATTTTTGCTGTGTAATTTCATTCCGTGTAATTTTTTCCTGTGTAATTTTATCATGTAACCTGAAATATGGTGGTGACAATTGACTGGTTAACTGAAATTTGCCAGTTGTGCTGGGAGTTAGGAATGGTCCCTCGGGATTGGAAGGATGCTATCATTGTTCCTTTATATAAGGGAAAAGGTGATCAGACTGACTGCAAGAACTGTCGTGGTATTGGCCTACTAAGTGTGCCAGAGAAAGTGTTTAGTAAGGTCGTTATTGAAAAGTACAGGGTCTTACCTCAGAGAAAGTGTGGGATGCTCAGAGTGGTTTTATGCCTGGTAAAGACTGCACTAACCAAATTTTTGCATTACGCATGATGATTGAAAAGTATCTGGCTGTTGATAAAAAGTTTTTACTGCCTTCAGATTTAGAGAAAACTTACAACCGAGTAAATAGGACACTTTTGAGGAAGGTATTGAATGAATATGGTGTTACTGGGAATCTACTTAATAGTGCAAAAGCCACGTATGCTGGCAGTAGAGCTTGTGTATGAGTGAATGGTGTTTTGTCAAAATGGTTCTCTACTGGTGCAGGAGTCAGAGAAGGTTGTGTAATGTCACCATGGCTGTTTAATATATTTATGAATGTGTGCATGCATGATGCCAAAATAGATAACACTGGTTTATGTCTTGGTGATATCCGTATCATCAAGACATAAACCACTATGATAGTGTCATCAGCATTGCTGTATGCTGATGACACTGTCCTGTTGGCAGAGAGCAAAAGTGAGTTGCAGAGTATGTTGTCCCGGATGTACGAAGTTTGCATGAAATTAAAACTGAGTATAAATAAGGGACAAACCAAAGTTATGGTTTTTGAGAGAGGAACTGGTAGCACTGAATGCAGGGTTTAAACTGTGATCGTATTTTTCGCATTTTGCGAAAATAAATGCAATTTTGCTAAAATATTTGTGTTCCTTTTTGCATAAATGTGAAAACGTTTAAATGGTGCTGTTTCTTAGTGAGCGCCATTAAAATTCTGCGATTCCATCGTACGCATATGAAATATCGTCGTGGTGGAATTTCTCTTCTTTCATCATGTGATGTCAAATGATACATAGAAACTAGTAGCCAATCCAGTTTCCATGATGTCGTAAACCGAGCCTTTCCTTACGTTCTCCTTGCTTTAGGTTTTTGAAAATTGGCAACACCTAGTAGTCGCCAACCGTGGTCATCTCTCTCTCTCATGTGTTCGCTTGCGCTGTAGTTTTTTCAAGTGGCCTTATTCATGTGTGTTGAACGTTTTTTCGTAGTCTAAATATGGATAAATGGTTAGGAATAAGTTCCAAACGAAAAAATGATATTGAAAGTGTAACTACTACACAAAAGCCAGCTAAAAAAACCTAAGGTATCCAAATCTTTAGTGGAGATGGGATGGCTTTCACTTTATAAAGTGGGCCAAAGTAAGATGGCATGACGGTCAACCTTACATTTCATGTGAGCTATGCCAGAAATCCAAGAAGAAAAACATCCTTGCAACTGCTGAAGGTAAGTTTTTTTTCCTCTTCACTTACTTTTTCTTCTTTTGGTTAAATTAAATTTTTTCTTTGTCACGCTTGATCGGCGTTCAAAAACAGCGTGTCCAAGATAAGCAATCGCATTTGGCAATCAATCGCGCAAGTAATCAATCTATGAAGACGAATTTCGAAACATTGCCATGTTTACAAATTTCGGAATGAATTTCACAAATTTAGTTTCAAATCTGAATTATTATTTTAAGTTTTTGTTTACATAGGATAAATGTGTAGTTTAGTGTCTTAAATTATTTCACCGCAAATGTTAAAGGATTTCAAAAAAGTGAGACGTACAAATTTTAAAGTATGTAACATACTTGCCAACTTTTACGGATTATCCGTAAAATTTACGGATTTCTAATTAATTTTACTGATTGAGGTTTTTTATTTACGGAATTTTTAATATTTTGATTGTTCAATCAAAATATTTCAATCTCCTACAACCATCCACTTAGTTCTACCGGACCTTACGAGCGCTATGTGCACTTATTTTCCCCGCTGACTTAACTAAATGTTTGTCGAGAAAACACCTGTGGGTATTCTCATGGCTATATATATATATTATATGTCTTCTTTTCTTTCAGTTAAAGCACAGAGTAGTGATTTCCTTTCTTTTTTATACTGTTTTGTTTGCAAATATTGGCGAAGAACACCTGCGTGTGTCCCCACGTTTTCCTCCTGCTTGTCATTACTGCGCTTGCGCGCCAGCTGTAATGATACATTTTCTCATGCTCCATAGCACAAACAAACACACTCTAGCAAAGCTCGGATTATGTTTATGTTACAAGTGTGTTGTTTATGTTACTTCGAAAGATTCACTAAGTACTTTTTCACTTTTTTTTTTTTTTTTTTTGCTGCTCATCGAATTCGGAGTAAAGTTATATTTTTCTTCACAGTTGTACAAGTATCTCTCTTCCTTCCTCGCTTTTTAAGATGTGTTTTTACTTTTTGTATTTCGAAACATTTAATGCATAATAATTTACTTTTGTTTCTTTTTCATTTTTGTGTGCGAAGATGAGATTTTATGTTTGACATTTACAGAATGGATCAAGCTTTTGGTTTTCGTTGTTTGCATGCAATGTGATTTTATTTTTATTTTGTTTTGTCTTTACATTTCCACTGTTTTTCGTATGGAATTTTCTTATTATAAATCGTTTTATCAACAGAAAATGTAAAACACATTTAACCATTAACATAGAAGGGCCAGGTTATAAGGAATTCGTTTTTAGAATTGCATATGAAAAATGGTTAAATGAAAAACATTGTCGCATTGTAAATTAATGAAAAAATTTTAATATTTTTTTTAAACTCGAGTGTTTTTATTGGTGTCTAAATAAATGCTAAAAGAAATTAGAAAATGCTAAAATGTTTCTGGAGATTTTAGCTGAAATGCTAAAGGTTTTAAAAAGCCAGTTCATACCCTGAGTCTGAATGTAATATAAGTCTAAATAGCACAGTGATAGACCAGGTGAATGAGTTTGTATATTTAGGAGGCATGTTTGACAGAGAGAACAAATTGGATGGTGAAATTAGTAGGAGAGTGAATTCTTCATTGGAAGTCATGGCTTGCTCTGGGAGGTTTTCACAGGAATGGTGAGTTCTCAAGAGAGTCCCGCATGGCTGTGAATGAAAGTGTAATTGTTCCTACTCTAATGTATGGCCAGTGGCAGATCACCGCACAGGTGCAGGAAGCGTGCTTGGAGCCTCAGAATCGCAGGGGCCTCAAAAACCAAATAGAAAACTAAATTTTATTATTATGTATTTTATTTCCAATGTTCTGTTGATTGATAAAAATATAAAATAATAATAAGGCAAATTCTGCCGTGTTCTGTGATGCTATTTTTCATGCTCCTTTCACGCTATGAAAGGAACTGCATGCAGCGTCTCATTACTCCTGGCCGTGGCTGTCACTACAAGGGCCCGTGCTTAGTAAGTGAAGTATCAGTTACAAGGAGTGTTCAAATGAAAAGGTACGAAACGACACTGTGGGTATAAATGAAGACTTTATTCAAAGTATACACCATAGGCCGTAGCACAACGATCCCATTGATTAACGAGCCGAAGGATTCCTTGTTCCCAGAATTCCTGTGGCAGTGACGAGACCCAGTCCTGCACAGCGTCCTTGAATTCGTCGTCTGAGTAGAAGCGCTTCCCTTTCAGATGTTTTTTCAGGGGACCAAACACATGGAAATCGCAGGGCGACATGTCCGGGCTGTAGGGCGGATGGTCAAGCTGCTCCCACTGGAACTTGGCCAGTTCCGCGTGTGTGACCCTGGAGACGTGTGGACGGGCGTTATCATGGAGCAGAACCACACCCTCCGTGAGCAGCCCCGGTCTTTTGTTCTTGATGGACCTGCGTAGGCTTCGGAGTGTCTCACAGTACACATCAGAGTTAATGGTTCATCTGTGCTGGAGGAATTCAACAAGTGGTGGACCTTGGACGTCGAAAAAGACGGTGAGCAACACCTTGCCTGCTGACGCCACGGCTTTGAACTTTTTAGAGGGAGGTGACGACGCATGCTTCCACTGCATGCTGTCCCGCTTTGTCTCTGGCTCGTAGTGATGGCACCAGCTCTCATCACCTGTGACGATCCGCTCCAGGAAAGCGGGGTCTTCACGATACCGAAACAGATGTTGAAGTGCTAGCCCCATACGCAGTTCCTTTTGCTGGTCGGTGAGCTGCTTCGGAACCCACTGCGCGCACACCTTCCGATAACGCAACCTGTCGTGAACAATTGTCCACACTGTTCCAACGCTGACATCCACCTCCACTGCCAACATTCGCAATGTGACACGCCGATCACCTCTCACTAGGTCGTCCACCTTGTCGATGAGATTGGCCGTGATGACTGTGTTTGCCTGGCCTGGTCTCGAGTCATCAACCAAACTCTCACGGCCTGCACGAAAACGGGCACTCCATTTTCTCACTGACTTGTCGGACACACAGTCTTCCCCATATACGGTCACCATCCGGCGATAAATAGCGGCCGGTTTAACACCTTCCGCTGTCAGAAATCGGATAACGTCTCGCTGCTCCTCAATCATCGAATTTTGCAATGTGAACGCCATCCTGTCATCACACGCACTGCCGCGTCAATTGGACGGCGCTCTTTATAAGAGCCTCTGCTCTCTTCCGCGCATCGCCCGCGCATGCTCTGATCCACGCCGGCGACTCCAATCGCATCCCTAGATGTGTCGCTACGTTCTCCCATAGCGGCATAGGCAAATATGTTAACGGTTACGTTCTTATGACGTTTCGTACCTTTTCATTTGAACACCCCTAGTAGTAGAGTCCAAGAACATTCAGAACATCGAGAAGCCAAAACTCGAATGTCCGCTATTCCCAGGAGCAATGTTTCAAGGTAGCACAGGATGTCCCCCGTGTATAAACAATTGTACCCCCCCCCATAGTTTTAGCCATAAAGTTACGAAATATTCCTTCAAAATCAATAATAAACGGGTAGAACACACCTAAATCAATAACAGTAAATCGCAGAAATCCGTTTTAATGGTGTACGATATAAACACAATATAAAAGCAAGCTCTTGTCACTCACGGGTGGCTTCGCCAGGCAGCAAAAACTAAATGTAAACACTAAATTGGAAATACAAACAGCTCCGAATCTTTCGGAACTGTTTGTATTTCCAATTTAGTGTTTATATTTAGTTTCTGCTGCCTGACAAACCACCCGTGTGTGGCGAAAAGCTTGCTTTACACTGTAGTTTGTATCATACACCATTAAAACGGATTTCCACGATTTACTGTTATTGAAATATTCCTTACTTTTTAGTTTTAGCTTTAAGGAAAAGGAATGGGGTTGGCCAACAATGAATCCTGAATTGTTCCTGTCTGCTCTAACCAGTCCTACAACAAAGCCCTAAATTTGATCCACAGTACAAAGGGAAGAGGTCGTGTTTACAATATCATCATCATCATCATCATTGTCAACCATTATCAATCCACTGCTGGACGAAGGTCTCCCCAAGTTTCCTCCACAACGGTCTGTCTTGTGCCAGTCTCCTCCATGTCACTCCCGCATATTTACGAATTTCATCCACCCATCTCCCATGTGGTCTTTTTCTGGGTCTTTTCCTGTCCCTTGGAATCCAATCTAAAATTTCGGCTGTCCATCTATGGTCTGTCCTTCTGGCAGTATGTCCAGCCCATTGCCATTTCAGGGATTTAACTCTGATCATGATGTCTTCCACTCTCGTCATTTTTCGGATCCACAAGTTCCTCTTCTTATCTCTCCTGGTTATACCAAGCATGCACCTCTCCATGCTTCTTTGAGTTGTCTGCAGTCTTTGTATGTCTCTTTTAGTTAAGGTCCACGTCTCTGCACCATACGTAAGCACTGGAAGGATGCATTGATCAAACACTTTTCTTTTAAGACATAACGGCATATTGCTCTTGAAAATTATGCTGTTTCTTCCAAAAGCTCTCCAGGCAAGTTTTGTACGCCGATTAATTTCTTCATCAATGTGACCCTCACTTGATATCTGCTGTCCAAGATAAACATACGTATCTGTTATCTCCAGTTTTTCTCCATCAATCGATAAATCTTCATTTCTTGTAAAAGCATTGAACATCACTTTTGTCTTCTGAAAGTTCATTTTTAATCCCACTTCTTTACTCTTGTCAGCAAGTTCCTGGATCATACTCTGCAGCTCTGATGGGGTAGTTGCAAAAATGACTACGTCATCAGCAAAACGAAGGTGGGTTAGATAATCTCCATTAATCTTTATCCCTTTGTTTTCCCAGTTCAGTGATTGAAAGACATTTTCCAATGTGGCATTAAAGAGCTTCGGAGATATGGTGTCACCTTGTCTCACTCCCTTTCCAATTTTTATGTGTGTTGTATTTTCAAACAGCCGAATCTTTGCACTTGCATTTTCATAGATGTTATTAATAATATTAATGTATGCATCTTCAATACCGCAGGATTTCAGAGCCGTGGTAACTGCTGATGGTTTCACCGAATCAAAGGCTTTTTCATAATCGATAAAAGCCATGCACAATGGAAGTTCATATTCCCTCGCTCTTTCAATTAGTTCTCTCAGTACGTGGATATGATCTATTGTGCTGTAGCCACTCCTGAATCCAGCTTGTTCTCTCGGTTGAGCCATGTCCAGTGTTACCTTCAAGCGGTGTGAAAGAACTTTAGTGAAGATTTTATAAACCACTGATAGGAGGCTGATAGGTCTGTAGTTCCTGAGATCCTCAATGTCACCTTTTTTATGTAGCAGGATCATTGTAGCATTGTTCCAATCCTCAGGAATCTTCCCTTCATTAAGGCATCGAGTGAAAATTTGGGCGAGTACTGTTTCAATTTCTCCACTTGCTTCTTGTATGATGTCTATAGTAATTCCATCTTCTCCTGGAGCTTTCCCCCGCTTCATGTTCTTGATTGCATGAGCAACTTCTGCTGGGAGGACTGGAAGAACTCCGGTACCTTTCATGATGTCTGGAGTACATGTATCATCCCTTTCATATAGTTTGGAGTAGAAATCTTTCACTTTTGTCAAAATTTCGCCTCTATTTCTTGTTATAGAACCATCTTCTTTTCTCAGAGCCATAATCTGTTTTCTTCCCTTACTGAGATGTCCCTTTGCTATCTTTAGGCTTTGGTTGTTTTCAATTGCTTTCCTTACTAGTTCACAGTTGAATTTTCTTACGTCTTCAGTGATACTTTTTCTTACTGTCTTGCATAGCTCTATATATTCCACTTTGGAAGTCACATCTTCTTTAGTTGTCCTCATCTCTCTTCTTTTTTGCATCAACATTTTGGTTTTTCCTGATAATTTGTTTACATGCAACTTGTTCTTAGACCCAGCTAATTTTGTTGCTGTTTCCATAAGAGCTTTGGTTACTTTTCTGTTAACTTCAGAAATATCCACTTCTTCCGATGTTAGGCCTTCTAAAGCAGAGAATCTGTTCTTCAGTTCCAACTTGAAAGTATTATGGTGTTTTTTAAGGTTGGTTATGTCAATACATTTTGTTTGTCTTATGAGCTTGCCACGTTCCAGTTTAGTGTTGAGGTGCATCTTACATCTCACCAATCTATGGTCACTACCTGTGTTGAACTTGTTTAGCACACTGCAGTCTTCGATGACGAATTTTTTGTTACACATAATAAAATCAATTTCACTTGTCGTCCCAATTGGATGTCTCCATGTCCATTTCCTGTGTGGCTTTTTCTTGAAAAAGGAATTCAAGATGAAAATCCTTCTGCCTCTGCAAACTCAACGAGAGTATTTCCACGCTGGTTTCTGTTGCCGTGACCGAATTTACCTACTGAAGTTTCATTCTGTTGCCGGTGCCCTATTTTTGCATTGAAATCTCCCATAATTATCTTCAAGTGCTGCTTACCTTTATTATTTAGATGACGAATTTCCTCATAAAATTCTTCAATTTCTTCTTCAGGATGACTTGTGGTGGGTGCATAAGTTTGAATAATCTGAACCTGGTATCTTCTCGATAGTTGGATAACGAGTCGTGCAGCTCTGTCAGAGGAACTTTCAACTTCTACCACTTTATCCTTCAGTTTCTTGTTTATTATAAATCCAACACCACTAGTTCTGCCAGTATCTGTCCCACGATAATAGAAGAGATGTCCACTTTTCAGTTCAATGAGATCTTCTCCTTTTCTCCTTACCTCACTCAGCCCGACGATGTCCCACTTGATCCTTTGTAGTTCCTCTTCCAATTCAAGAAGCCTTGAATCAGAAGATAGGGAGCGTCCGTTGTAGGTAGCCAAGGTCAGCATCAAATGGCAGCCTAGTCCTGTCCTCCGGGGATTCTTAGCACCCTCTGCCTTCATGTCGCACTGGCCGCTGCCTTGGCCAGGTACATTCCAGCTGCCGGAGACTGAGGGCCAAGATTTAAGTTGTAGAGTCATTTTGGAGGTGTTTGGCCATAACTCACCACGCTGGCCAAGCGGGTTGGTGAGTGTGGGATAGCATTTCCTCTGATCCCGATGGTATAGTTATACCGCTATTTGCGGTCGTCAGAGCCCCTTTAGTGGGAACAGGATGCACCACGAGAAGGCGGGGTTGACATTTGTCAAGGAGAGGCTGTGATGTTACGCATCACCTGACCTTACATCCCGTTTACAATATATTTCTTACAATATATTTCTTTAAATATCTATATATTTCTTTACAATATATTTCTTTTAATATCGGATCAAATATGGGATCTATTGCAGCTAGAATCAAATATTGATTATACTCTTACTTGTTACCAGCAAAGTAGGTCAGGTTTTCTTGAATAGAATTTTATGTTTTAACAAACTTGATATAAAATTTCTCTATCAATCACAGTGGGCCTTGTAAACGCTTTGTTCCGACATATAAAAGTACCTACGTGGGTCAATCACATTATACCAAGAGCTCAGTGGCCAATTCCAGATTTCTTTATGGGGTGGCCCAAAATATTGAAGATGCAAATAAAAATACCCCAAAGAAAATATCTTCCAAACTAATGGGAGCCGATAAAAATATCTTCGACTTATAGCGACATCCTGATCCCAGTATTCAGTCCACTTCCAATTATTGTAAAATACATATTTAAAAACTTAAACAAATACAGTTACAGTACATTAAAAAATAAGCAGCCAATAAAGTTATACCTTATGTGGGTGGGGCTGGATTTCTGGGACACACCTCTTAGTGCGCCATTGCAAGAGCTTACCCCAGGGTTCGTACACTTTTAAAGAAAATAAATTCCAGGAGTTTTTCAGGAGTCCGTAAAAAATTCCAGGAGGCCAAACTCTTGCTAGGTACACAGTGCGTTGTTGCCTATATTGCAAATTACGGAGAAGTTTACTACTTATTTTCTTTTTTCTTGTGTTTCAAGGTTTATTGACCATCATGTGAAACTCTGAATGCTATAAGCAGCCGCACATCTCTAATTTAGGGCCACTTGTTGCAGAGAAGGGACAGAGCCAATGCCATCAGATAAATACACCACCCATACCTCATATGGGACTCAAAACCACACCCACCTCGTGCGAAGAATGGTCAGACCATTTGGCCGCCGGGGCAGCAATACACATTTACAATACATCGACTGAAAGCAGAAAAGATATATACACATCAGTAAAGATGGGAAATTCTGATTCATTAAAACCTTAAACATGTTTCCTTGCATTTCTGAAACAAACAAAATGGAATACATGCATGATAATGATAATTTTCTTCTCTGTAACACTATTTTTTTTACAGTGCCTACATATCAGAAAGCAGGCACTGAGCTAAAGTAAAAGACCCCAAATCATTCACAGAACATGAATCATGTAAACCTCAATAATGACAATGTGCATCACCAAGCTTCACAGGATTTAATTTTTTTAAACCACTTTGATACGAACCTAAAAGGCAGGATATCCCATGCTCTAGAATTCAAGAAACTAGATAGAAACAAGAACCTGAAAAGCTGGAATGCCAACCCTTTGGAGAACCAGGAACAAAAAAAAAAAAAAAGAAAAAGAAAAAAAGAACAGATTCTGTTTTTACTTGTATAAAAATACTCCGAACTTCTGAACTTTCTATTTACAATATGTAACATGCCTTCATTGGATGGCAGACAGTGAAATACTGATGTTTCTGTATGCCTACTTAGTATGAGGGAAACATTTAAATGCATATTTTTGCAACGTGTACTTTACCTTCTCTACCTGGATTTATTGTTTCTTTTTTATATTTTTGAAAAATGGCTACTGGTTAAAATTTTTAGGTAATTTAATACATGAAAATGTTTGACCAACTTTTTGAACACACCCTGTATATGTCTAACTATTTTTAAAGCTGAGAAAAAGCAATGCTCGGAGTGCCTAAAAATGTTTTTTGATTACGTGCTTTTCCTGGAAATTTGTCATTTTATTCTGGAAATTTTCATCTAGTTTCAGTATGTTCATCGAAACTTAATGCATGATAATACACATACAAAAGCCTTCAATGCCGTCGAAATTTTAGTTTGTTCTTAGGGACCCCGAGGAGGGGATCTTTTACTTAAAAACTAGATGGGGAAAAAAGGTGTATATCAAAGGAATGTGTTGAAAATGACTGAAATCTGATTAATATGCAGTGTGCATGAGCTTGATCAATTCTTTCACAGATTTGCATGCCGCTAACTGCTATGAAAGAAACCAGGTGAATTCCTTTTAAAAGGTATACATCTCTTTTCTAGCAGGTAAAGTTTCCCCGTTTTATGGACGCAATATAAAGCCGTATGGGAATAAAGTTTGATTGGGAATCGCTGTTGACTTACATTTCCTCTCCCCACTTCACAGCCACCAATGACCACAATATAAACGAAAGGGGAAATAAAGCAGAATGGGAAGACACAGAGTTTTGTTATCTAAAAAGTTCATTAAGAAAAAAGTACATTCAGGTAGACATATAACTTCAAGAGATAGGATGTTCCCTACCCCTTTACAATTCTTATGTTGCACGAGTTTTTCATGAAGTTAATCAGCAACAGTGTTTTTTTCTTTTTCTTTGACACTGTGTCGCAGGGCATTTGATTTTGCAAGCAATGTTAGTGAACTTTTTATTTTACCTGATCAGCATACAATTCAGAGGATTTTTTAAATTCAGAAATGTCTGTTTAAAGTCTTTCCTTCTTCGATTTAAGACATAATATGTCTTCCATTAGCAGCATTCTTTTTTCATACATTTCTTTTGCTGGGTTTTCTTCTGTTCATCCAGATAAGCTACATACTTTTGACGAGCACAGGCAACACTCAGTAATAGCTCTTTTGACAATTCAACATCTTCTATTTTCCCAACTGTATTTACATGGTCAACAATAATTCTTCTTGCTACAACAGATTCTTCTCTTAAGTTCTCCACCATGATTTGTTTATTTGTAGAAAATCCTCTTTCAACAGTGGCCTGCCCATGGGATAGAAGCAGAAGTATCTTCATGACTTCCCAAAAGTGTCTATACTTATTAGCAACAGCAGCATGGTAAAACTCATCTAGTCTGTGTTCTTGGATCAAAATTTGTGAGCTCAGCCTTCCTTTCATTGACAAGTTCCTGTACTAAATCACTATACTCCTTTAAGATATTATCACAATTTGCTTCTAAAACTTTCTTTGCATCGACAAGGATGAGTAATGTCCTGCTCAACTTTTGAACCATATCTTCTGAATTTCCCAAAACTTTCTTGGGTCTAAACATGTCATTGACCTAACCAACGGATACTGTAAAGGGGATTTTTCGAGTAACTTCTTAGTAACTTGGATCAAAAAATGCCTACATTGTAACCTGAATTACGTAATCTGTTTGTCACTGACATTTTGGCTTTTCTTTAGTTCCGTTATTAATTTGCTTGCAAAGTTGCAACAAAACCAATCATGATTTTACTCGTATCTTTGTAATTTGTTTCATTTATTTCAATTTTCAGCAGTTTAAAAGGACTATTTACACTGTTCATTATGTTATCCTTTATGAATCTTTGCATCACTTCTTTTAACATACTATATAAGTCATGAGCCAAAAAGGGAAGCATTGGTTGGTCAGTCTGATAAACAGTCAAAAAATATTCAACACTTTTAGCCACACTAACAAAAAATTACATTTGACAAGAAAAAGTGGGTCTTTAACATGTTTCTTCCCCACATCAAATGACTTGTTTTGAGGGTCAGGTAATATCTTTTGCTGAAACTTGCTGACATATAATGAAATACTTGGCAAAATTTCAATAGCTCTTTCAACAACACTCACATTTTCAAGCCAACGGTGTTTGCAAAACTTTAGCGGAAAGACGTTGCAGTTTGTCACTTTTGAAAAGTCTTCACGTCTAGCTGGCGAGTCCTTGAATATATAATACAATACTTGAATAGTCTCACCAAGTTCTGGCATTATTTTGCAGCCACTGTTGAAAGCATTATGAACAATATGCAATCCACAACTGCCAACATTCAACAAAGAGGCTCTAGTTTTAATGCATTCAGCATCATATCATAAACTTTCTAATTGACATGGGGTCCATCCATGGACAGCTGATGCAAGTTACCAGAACCTAAGCCGGAACACTTTTCTTGAATTTTACTACACAATACATCAGCAGTAGCAAGTCCTAAAAAGTCAGAGCCTAAGCATCTTGAACAAACTTGCCCGCCATCGCAAAACCTAACGTGAGAATCCAACTGTTTTTTGCTAGTTTTCTTGTTAAGGGTCTCGTCAAACAGTAACAAATATCCATCTTGAGAATTGACTCTTCCCTTTAAAAGTGACATAAAAAATGGTGCAATACCAAAAACAGAATAATATGCACTTTTTTATCCACCACAAGTAAACGTTTTTGCAATGCTTGTATTTCATTATATGTCAGGAAACATTAAGGTCAGTACAGATTAGATGTTTTCATATGACTTATATGAATAATGTGAAGTAATGACTTTCAACGTCCATAGAATTTCTGCTTTTAGCACATTGTTTTGGGAAAACAAATTTTCAAGACTTATGTCAGATACTGCAGGCTTTTTAATAGGAACAGCACCATGTGACTTCTGGTAAAAGTTTTGGATATCTACTGTTTGCTTTTGTTTAGCTGCCAATAAAGAAATATGCTTTTTACTAGCCACATGACTAGTAATGGCAGACTCACCCATATTTGAAATATCGAAGCAACGATCACATACTTTGCTTTAAACTTATAAGTATCTTTCTGTTTCAGCAAAAAAACCTTATACTTAAGCCAAGCTGGATTAAATATACACTTACCACCTGGCATAACTACACAACAATAACTTATTCTGACTAATAAAACAGAACAATGTTCTTGTTAACAATTTACAAGGAAGACAGCCAAATGCCTCTGCAATCAGCATTATTGTATAGGTCACTATACTCGAGTTAATGTAAGACTGTAACACTGTTTAAAATAGAACAGCCTGATTAAAAAGTCTGGGGAACACACAAGAGCGGTATCAGTCCATCTGCATCTCACTTCCACGATTACCCCTCACCACATTTATAGCTTTATAACCTAACATTTATGTAACCATAAGAATACTGTAAACTAAAATCAAGGTTTCGGGGATCTTCTCCATCTCATCTAATCCAGCCCCTCCCACCTGCTACTCTTATAATTGCCAACTAAATTTAAAGAACATGCAGAAGATTTTTTTGAAAAACTTAGAAGATTGTATAAAAATTAAGATTTTTTATACGTCAATTTGTCACACGAAAAAGTGATTTAGAACTCTTACTGCTTAAACAAAAAAGGAATAAAGGACACTTACCTTTATTTTTTTGTGTGTTTTTATTGAAGGGAACTTTTATTTATAGTAATTTAACAGTTAGCTAAACTTTTTACAGAGGCCTTTTTGGCTTTGTTTAAGAATTCTTTGGAGTACCCTTTTTAAAAACAAAGTAAATTTTCTATGCATTTAATTAACAGAAGACCCTCAAGTGATTCACCTGACATTAATGATCGAAACATTGTGCGATTTTTTTAAACAAAGAAAAAATTATTTTGCATTAGTAATTAAATAGCAAATACACCCTATAATTATTATTTCACTTTGGTGTTCTTTCAAATGACGAGCCACACCATTTTTTTCTCTTCTATCATTACTGGATCATTGTCTGCTCCAAAAGCAATGCAATTTTTGAAAGGTATGCTGCGCTTACTAAAAACATCAACTGTATATATAGCCCAGTAAATAAAGGACTTGACCCGGAACAAATTAGGTAAAAGCTGAATTTTTGCAGGCTGGTAGAACTCATCAGGCTTAGCATTTTCACAAAAGTCCCCGCCCCTCCCCCGCTTGCTTCCCCCCGAAATACTTGGCATACAGCGATAATTTTTTTTAATTTATTCCTCTTGATATGGTCTATAAATTTTGTTCTATTCATTTTTACAATATCTCCTATAGTTTTGCTGCAATTTTTGAAAACCCGCAAAATAGCACCTTTTTTCTCGACATTTTACCCAATAATTGCAATTACCGCTTCACAGAGCCAAAAATTCCGAAAAAGGTTCCAAATAAAAGTTGTAGAAAACTTCATAACCTTTACAACGATATATTATTTGTCTTAATACGCTTTATTGTTTACCTTCTGTGGTACCGAAACTGCGAATGCATTGTAGCCACAAAATGACAAAAAATCGGGCAAAACATGCAATAATTTTGCGGGGAGTATAATTTTCAACGATTGGTAAAAAATAAAAAAAGGAAAGAAAACTCAGCTTGGCACCTGCAAAAAAGTCACCAACTCTTGCCTGTTTGCTTCACCCCCCCCCCCGAGGGGTGGGACTAATAATTATTATGTGCAAATGAATTGTTGAATTGAAATATGACAATGTCATTTTTTCTTCTTTATACAATGCTTATAAAGTAAGAATTTAGTTCCATGCACTGGTGCTGTTTCTACAATTTCAAAATAATTAAAAAAAAAAATTTCATTTGCAAATTTCCTAAATGAACTAAGATTAAAATTTCGTAAAACTATAATTAAAAAAGAAAAGGCTACAAACAAAAATGGTGATGATTAAATTTATAACTTTTAAAATGATATATATTTTGTCTTACATTGCTTCTGTGGTTCTTTTGAATATCGCACAGTTGTGGCAGAATTCTCAAATCAATATCAATTAATAATCTAAAGTAACTTATGGGATTTTACTAGGAAATTTTTTCTTTAATAGCAAATTTTCGGAGAAAACTCTTCTCCTTCTTCAGGCTGACTTGTTGTTGTCACTTTTTCCTTGTCACTATCACGGTTACGGTTTACCTTGACGGTTACGGTTAACCATGACGGTTTAGGTTATTTTTCAACAAATCCTGCCAGATGTTAGGCAGGGAAAATCCTTTGCAGTCATTGATGATGGAATTTTGATTTTTCTCAATCTCTATTCCTTCTTTCAGCTTTCTTTTTGGAAATTGCTTTGGAAACTGATTACTTTAAGGGAATTCCAATCCATGCTGTGCCCAGTTTCTCTAACATGCCTATCTAATCCACTCTTGTTGGAGCAATTTTTTATAGCTGCTTTATGCTCAGCTATACGAGTTTCTAGTCTGCGACCTGTTTCACCTATGTAAGATAGTCCACAACTACAATTTACTTCATAAACTACTCCTTGCATTTTTAAAATATCTTCTTCTCTTTGAACTATTTTAGGGAAAAATTTTTTAACTTTGTTCTCTAAACTTGGAGCTAGCCTAATATTGTATTTTTTACTAATTCTCTTTAAAGCCTCAAATAAACCTTTTTGATAAGAAATTTTTCTAGTGAATTTTACTTGTTGCTTTTGTGGGTTCTTCGTACCATTAAAATTCAGAAGCTTCTCAATTTCTTCTTTAGGATAGTTATTCTCTGCAAGTATGACTTTAAGCTCTTCTTTTTGGGCTTCTTTTTTACTGCTGTAGAAACTACTTTATTAATTTTTTTCTAAAAACTGACTTGCTACATTCTTCTTAATAGAAACTGGGTGATACGAATTGAAATCCAGTAGTCTTTTAGTATTCATTGGTTTTTTATACCAACTAGTGAGGAATTTTTCATCTTCATAATAGATAGTAATAAATATCAATGTCGTCACTCATATCAGGCTTGTTTGTGCTTGACAGTCCACTGCAACGTCCACACATAGCAGAACATGAGAATCCGGCTTTTCGGCAGCTGAAGGAAATCATACATTCTTTCTTACAGTTGCATGAAATTAAACACAAAAGTTCATCTGGTGTCCCTGGTAAAGTAGTCGCAATTGGCTTTAGTCTTCCTCCCTCTAACTTCCATCCCCAGTTGGTGGGGTCAAGTTTGTTCCCTGACCACATTTGAACTTGAAGGTATACCCGCAATAAATGCTGTCGAGCTGCTGCTACTAGTAGTAGTAGGTGGAAGTTTTCCCAATTCAAAGTTTGATCTCAGTGATAGTTTAGCAATTGATTTTTTTTTAATAAAAGTATCTGGCATCATCTAAATTACCGTGTTTGCTCAAACCATATAAATCCAAAAGGAAGCTTTCTCCATTTTGAAAGTTTCCTCTTTTGAAGCCTTAATGCGGTTGAAAACCGTTGCTTGTGACAGAGTCTCCTGAGAATTTTTTATCACGTTAACTGCTTTTTGTTTCCCCAAGTCCGTAAATTGCAGACGTTGTATCACACCCTGTAATGGCATGCGTGAATAACAGACATTTGCGTACATGGCTGTAAATAGATATCAGTTTCTCAATGCAGTAAAATATTGGAGGTATTGCAGCAGTGCCCGGTTTGAGAAAGTACAAAGATTTTGTTTCTTCTGGCGCCAGTGCAATTAATAAGACGATAAGGTCTGTATCCGTACCTATGGTGGCTACAGTAGGGTTTAGTTTCATCATTTCTATAGAGGTTTGAACTATATCTACATCAGCATCGTTATTAGCCGTGAGAACCATGATATTAGTGGCAGAGAGGAATTTTTCTTTTAATGCTGCAATCATTCTTTTCTTATTGTGGGGATTGGACAGAAAATCAGTCTGTGCTGTGGTGCATTCCATGTTATTTGTAAATAATGTTTGCTGAAGTCCTTTTAGCAGATCTTCTTGTTTGTTCTTCCTGCTTTGTTGTTGGCGTTTCAGGGTATCCATCAAAGACAACGTAGCAATTTGTACCATAATGGGAAAGTACATGAGATATATAATTTTGCAGAATTTGATCAAATGTTGTGCGCTTAGGCCAAGTTACTGAATGAAGGAGATAACCACCATCTATT
Source organism: Macrothele yani (assembly GCA_039090855.1). Taxonomy (NCBI): domain Eukaryota; kingdom Metazoa; phylum Arthropoda; class Arachnida; order Araneae; family Macrothelidae; genus Macrothele; species Macrothele yani. The sequence goes on from CM077017.1 coordinate 84,572,347, forward strand.
ATAACAGCTGCACCAGTAGGTATATCCTCCTGTTGAACAATACCACCAACGAAAGATTTAGTTATGGAGGATTTTGTACCTTTTCGCAGTGACACTTCGTCAAATAAAGATGGTGGACCAGATGCTAGTTCATATCTGAAGTATGATTTCAATTTCAAAGGACTGTTACAAACACAAATAATTCTGTTGAACAATTGTTGTGTACTTATTGAAACTGCTTCAGATCTAACTTTCAATCCCATTCTGCCAACAGCTTGAGTTACAACCATGTCTTTTCTATGTAATTAATTCCCTGAAGTTTCCTCCAACTAGTTTTTTCATAATTGCTGATCCTATCTCATAAGCTGTATCACAAGTGACAGTTACATCAGATACCAAGCCAGAAGATAGACACACAAGGTCTCCAGATTGTTTCGTGAAAGGATTGTGTTCTCTCAACCAGTGTGCAAATTTGGAAATATCATGTGCATCTCTAGCTGCCAGACTTTCTCTTAATTCAACATGCTGCTCAGTGAGTGATAAAGATGGACTACCAATGAAGTCTTGTACTGCTTCACTGATTTCTAAAAATGGTGGGGCACCTAAGACCCATTTTGATAGCACGTTATCAGTTATACTTCTTCCATGGGTTAAACCACCAACTGACTTTATAGAACGCATAAGCGATTGCTCAATGCACATATTAGTCCATATTCCAGAAAAGAATTTGATTCTCCCTCACAGAGATGGTTATCGCAAATCATGCATTTGTCCATTTTTTATTCCGTTAGGTAAACAATACGGGAATGCATTAAGAATTTGGTTAACTTTTTAGAGGCTAAAAAACGATTAACTTACATTTCGTTCTTTGTCTCAGCGAACTTCCCATGCGGACATCTTGCCTATCCGATTACCTAATTCTATTTGCTTTTGTGGCATATGTGCGGACAGTGGGGGAGTTTTACAAATGCATTTTATTCTCCCCATGTGTCAAATAAATAAACAAATTGCATGAATCAATGCCTCTTATCTCTCTATCAGCACTATGTTCTTCCAGCGACAAATTCTTCGTAACAGAAGTGCTTAAAGTGGTTCCAACTAAAATTTCTGTTTTATGTTTCCAATGGTAAAACTTCTTTACACATTATCTTCACAATTTATGTATTCCCAAGGATGAAAATTTGCACATCGATAAAACTTACTTTAAGTTATAGCCTGGGATAGTAAATTCTTGCTAAAACATAACCATAATTATATTAAAATCAATCATTCTTTTTAGTAATGTTCAGACCTGTTAATAAACGGTGTGACCTGTACATTAATGACGTCAGTAGACAAACAAATGTTGGATTTCTAAATTATCGTTATGTTTTGGCAAGTATTAGGTATCTCATACTATAACTTAAAGTTAGTTTTATCGATGTGCAAATTTTCATCCTTGGGAATACATTAATTGAGAAGAAAATATGTTAAGAAGTTTTACCATTGGAAACATAAAGCAGAAATTTTAGGTAGAACCACCTTAAGGCTGACATGGTTTAGATACAGTGTAAGCGAAACTCTATATTGCTGAAAGACAAATAATATATTGTTGTAAAGGTTATAAAATTTGCTACAACTTTTATTCGGAGACTTTTTCGGAAATTTTGGCTCTGTGAAGCGGTAATTGGAATTAATCGGAAAAGTGTCGAGAGAAAAATGTGCTATTTTGCGGGTTTTTGCAAATTGCTGCAAAACTATAGGAGATATAGTAAAAATAAAAAGAACAAAATTTTTAGACCATATCAAGAGGAATAAATTTTTAAAAAAATTATCGCGGTACGCCAATTATTTCGGGAGTTACCAGTGGATTAGTATTAGACCTCATTTCCTCCTCCCCTTTATGGGGCGTAGGGGGAAGCACGCGGGGAGGGCGGGGACTTTTGTGAAAATGCTAAGCCCAATGAGTTCTACCAGTCTGCAAAAATTCAGCTTTTACCTAATTTGTTCCGTGTTTGACCCAATTTTGGCCTTTATTTACTGGACTAGTAGCTGAGAACCATGAATTCTGATATCAGAGCTTTCACTATTTTAGATAAATGGTATAATTTTCAGAGAATGAATACCCTTTTTTTTTTTTTTTTTTTTTTTTTTTTTTTTTAACACCATGCATCAATTCTTACAAATTTCCAAACTTCGTCACTTCCGTTTTTGGAAATTTCCTCCACCCTTATCAAGCTAAAATGCACACACATTTGTGAGGGTGATGACATTTAACAACTACATAGGAGTGGAGATCACATCGCGGGGGGGAATACAATTACTGAAGAAATCTTTGCTCCGTCTGACTTCCGTTTTCGGAAATTTATCCAACATTTCCAAGCTGAAATACAAATATTTATGGAATAAAATGATATCTAACAATACTCGGTAGAGGAAACATCGCGAGAAAAAAAAAATTATGATTACGAAAGAAATCTTACCTCTGTCTACTTTCCGTTTCCGAAGGATGAAATTCCGTTCTCTGACAGAAAAAACTATACCCTCTCCCCCTCCCCACCACCAATCCTCTCAAAATTTCAGTTCAGTTGTGCATCGATCTCGTAAATGGTCCAAATGATAACAAAAAGACGGAATTTCTCGAATCAGCGCAAGAATCTCGTGGCCGAAGATTACGGGAAATTTTCGGGCGGCCTAACTTCCGTTTTCGGAAATCGTTGCCTACAATTTCGAGCTGAAATTATGCAATGAAATTATATTTATCAACAATACTGAACAGAAGCAACATCGCGAAAGAAAAAAATATGATTACGGGAAAAATCTGCACTCTGTTTAGCTTCCATTTCCGAACGTTTAAAAAGACAAAACAACGTCCCCAGACGGAATACGACCCACCCCCACTAATACCCCGAAAATTTCTTCACTTTTGCATCGATCTCGAAAATGACAAAAAAAAAAAAAGGGTGGGGGAGGGGGACCCGCGAACCCACGGAAGAATCTCACGTACGAATTAACCGTTGAATCGATTTCGAATCTCGTAAGATTACGCTAAAATATTGATGACCGGTAAATTTTAACTTTTGGCGCAAAATTTGCGCAGATTTAGTCGTCAAAATCGCAATTTTTTTTTTTTTTTTGCAGAATTGTGCAAGAACAACGTTTTGGCGCAGGCTGGAGCAATTGGCGCAGGTCTGGCAGCCCTGAGATTAAGACTAGTAAGTTACTACTGCGCTTCTCAACTTTTTTTTTTTTTGACTTACAAATATTAATAAAACAGGTTATTTTTTGCAAAAAACACAGAAATTTTTCGAACGGCAGAAGAACGCGAGTTTGGTCGGTAGAATGTATATAAAAATCGGGACTTCTGCCAAAATCGGAAGTGTTGGCAGGTATGTACTCTCCTTTCCTACCTAAGGAAAAATGTGCCGAAAAATTTATTTTCTGAATTTTCAATTAAAAGATCTGAATTATTCACAGATGTTGTAACTGGGTCATATAAGGTTACACTGCAAATTTCACTACAATCAAATGAAAACTTTTGGAATTGTGCAAATTTTTTTTGTTATGACGTTAGAGCGGGAAAACTGCCGTCGTACGTGATTAAATATTTTATTGGCTAGTTTTCACAGTTTTTATCTGATTCACACGCAATTTGGTGGGTTTGTTTCTCTTGGCAATTTATTAAGTGCATTAAATTTTCAGTCAGTTTTGTAGAAATTCCGCTAAGATAGAAAATCATATTTTTTATCCCAGTAGTGTGCTGGAGCAGTCGACAGCTGTGCTGGCCCCGCCCACCCGATCAGGCAAGGAAGTTTCTGCAATCCCCTTTTACACACACACACACTCTCCAGAATTCCTTAAGCTGCCCCCATATTGTCTTCAATGGCTCAGGTATCAACTTTTTTGCTTGCAGGAATAAGGTAAAATGTTGAATCATTTGCCTAATTTCATTTTTAACCAAATCTTTCAAGGGAAGCGCGATCTTTTGGCCATAATGCCACATCTAAAACCTTCAGACATTTCACTGTATGATTTGTCATGTCTGGAAATCTATGACTGACTGTCTCCTGTGGGTCTTTGAGGTTCACCTATTAACAGAACAACTTATCATAGAACAACCTCTGTCTGCCGCAACCCTTTAGAAAGAAGAGGAAATCATCTTTCGGGGGAAAAAAGTGATATTGGCATAAGGGCCACAGCAACCACCATAAAAGTTCGAAAAGTTCACTGTAAGTCAGCGTAACGGGAGTTCAAAATGAAATGTATCGCAACGATGCTAAGCAAAATCATGTCTTTGGAGCGATTCAGGTCAATGTGATTCTCAGTTTGCAATGTGATACAGCTTAAATCGAGCCCTGGTTGAAATGCTTCAAAAATTCCATGAAATTTTGATTTAAAATTAACTAGCTCCAAAACCTGCTCAGTTTTACGTCACACCGTATGCACTGACGTCACGACCCTGTTCTAAATCATGAAACAGTTACGGATCTCAAATTACTTTATTTTCCCTTAATTACTGTCCTCTTTCTTTAATTTTATGTTCAAAAATGATTTTTTAGATTCACCGTTCGGAGAACGGGCATGACTAGTAGTATGTGAAGGTTGTTTAAAAGTAACGAGATTGATTTTACAATGGGACAGAAGTGTAATGCAGCAAATTTACTTACACCTACACACTTTCGAAATATTCTCCCTCTACCTGAATGCACCGGTCTCACCTTTCTATCCACTTCCGCAAGATGTGTTCGAAGCCCTTCCTCAACATGTAGTTAAAGATACCCATTACAGCATTGTTCAGTTCAGTATTTGATGCAAACCGACCCCAACGAAGTTGTTTCTTTACTTCAGGGAATAAGTGGAAGTCACACGGCGCCAAGTCCAGTGAATGCAGAGGGTGCGCTGTCATTTTGACGCTCAGATGTTGAATAATCCGCTGGATAAGCAAAGCACGATGTGCAGGCCCCATAGCAGAAAGTTCCTGGTCAGTCTGCGACAGATATGATTGTGCCACAAAACAATCTGCGGGTGGTGGTCACTGCGCAAGATAACTACTAAATGTGAAAAACAATAAAAATTGCGCAGACATATTTGATTTTTCTACCTAAAAAAATGTCTAACCTAGGTACTACAGCAATTGAAATGTTAATTACAATCAAGAACATTCTGGCCCTCCATATATGGAATTTTGTCACCGTTTTCAAGCCGAGGCACAAACATTTATAGAAGAAAATGATATTTAACAACAATAAAGCGCAGAGGTATCACTAGGAAAAAATTGTAATAAGAGGAAAAATCTTCGCTCTATTCTACTTCCGTTTTCGGAACACTTTTCTCCATTTCCCATCTCTCAAGTGCAAACATTTATGTAATTAAATGATGATTAAACAATAATACAAAAGCACAGCAGGTGGAGGGTTATTAGAGGGAGAAATTTTTACTCCGTACAACTTTGGTTATCAGAAAATTTTCCTCCATTTTCTATTATTAGAGGGAGAAATTTTTGCTGTGTACAGCTTTGGTTTTCAGAAATTTTTGCTCTGTACAACTTTGGTTTTCAGAAATTTTTTCTACATTTTCAATCTTAAATACAAACATTTATCTAATAAAATGATATTTAATGACCATAGAGGGCTGAGGGAATATCGCAAGAAAAAAATTCAAGATTACTGGGTTTCGTCAAACTTTTGTTTTCGGAAATTGTTGACCTCCATTTTCAAACTAAACCACAAATATTTATGCAATAAAATGATATTTAACAACAATCTCGGATAATTCCCTCTTCAAGCATTGAGGGAACGTCGGGGGGGGGGGGGGTATTACGATTACTGGAAAAATCCTCACTTCGCCTAAATTCAGTTTTCGGAAATTTTGAAAGGCAGAAAAACTTGCATCTGTGATAGTCTGCAAGATGGTTTGATAGGGTTCTGGGGATATAGTTTCTTGTCTGCAGAGCCAAAATCTGTGATATGCGTCTGCCGTAACCGCGATTCTGCCACGAGGATTAGTAGAAAATGAATTTATGATGTACATCGGCCGTAGCCGCGATTCTGCCACGAGGATTAGTAGAAAATGAATGTATGATGTACATCGGCCGTAGCCGCGATTCTGCTATGGAAACGAGCACAAAATAAACCTGTGATGTACGTCGGCCATCGCTGCGATTCTTCTACAGGGACGAGTACAAAATAAATCTGCGATGTACGTCGCCGCGATTCTTCTACAGGAACGAGTACAAAATAAATCTGCGATGTACGTCGACGCAATCCTTCTACGGGGATGAGTACAAAATAAATCTGCGATGTACGTCGCCGCAATTCTTCTACGGGGATGAGTACAAAATAAATCTGCGATATCCGTTGGCCGTGATTTTTCTACGGGGACGAGTAAAAAATAGACCTGCGATTTACGTCGCCGCGATTCTGCTACGGGGAAGAGTACAAAATAAATCTGCGCTGTACGTCACCGCGATTCTTCTATGGGGACGAGCACAAAATCTGCAATGCATGCCGGCAGTCGCCGTGATTCTGCTACGGGGACGAGTACAAAATAAACCTGTGATGTACATTGTCCGTCTCCGCGATTCTTCTACGGAGATGAGTACAAAATAAATCTATGATTGTAAGTCGGCCGTCGCCGCGATTCTGCTACGGGGATGAATACAAAATAATTCTGCGACCTACGTCGTCCTTCGCGAGAAAAAAAAAAAAAAATTACGATTACGGGAGAAATCCTCACCATGCCTAACTTCCGTTTTCGAAAATTTTGGAAAATAAAAAACTTGCATCTATGATAGGAGTCTGCAAGATGGTTTTAATAGGGTTCTGGGGATATCGTTTTTGTCTGCAGGACCAAAATAAATCTGTGACGTACGTCGTGATTCTGCTACGGGGTGTGCAGGGACATTAGGTGGATGCAAAATCCAACTAGTTTGTGCATATCTGGGGCATTTTGGGGATTTTTTTTTTTTTTTAAGGACCTTTGAGAACTTCAAAATAATAGGCACCGGTAAGTTTTCCCTTGTGGAACAACATTGTCATACAAGATTCCCTTTTTATCGAAGCAAAACAGGTGATGACTTACCCTGCACTAGCTTGAACCTTTGCTTTCTTTGATCCAGGACTCTGTGGGTGTTTCAATTGGGTGCTCTGTTGTTTGGTTTCTGGATCGAAGTGGTGAAAAAACGCCTCATCACATGTGACGACTCGATCCAAAAAGTGTGGCCCACGTGTTAGCCCATGTTTTCATTGGTTTTATGGGAATCGAAGTGAAGAATTTTTTAATTTCTGAAGTTCAAGAAGCTTGTATTATTCAATAATTGTAGATTATACTCCTGATATCCCCCACACGGTCCAATTCACTTTAATCTTAAAGATTTGTTAACAAAGAGATATAAAAGAAATGTTTTTTTTGGTTTTCTTCAAATCGAGAATCATGCTTCCTCATATTTAGAAAAGATTGTATTGGAATCGTTAAAGGATCTATCTATCAGTGGCAGCTTTTGGGAGGAGGCAAGGGAGGCAGTGCCTCCTCAGAATTTTAAGACTGTTAGTTTGAATTATTTGTTTTGTTCATTCAGTACTTTTGCATATAGGAGAGCAAACGTTTATGCTAGATAACTCTTTTGAATTAAATGTCTATGCATTCATTCAGTTTTTTAAATTGACGCTTTTCGAAAACAATCGGTAGCGCGTAGTTGTGAATTGTTCTCAGCTTGCGATATTCGTCCTTGAGGCAGGAAGAAAACTGCCTCTCGTACATTTTGCGCCAAACCTGTTTACTCCCACTGAATCAGTAGATACGAAGGTAGGCGGTGGAACTGCCAACACAAAGAGCGCACGCGCACCATGGACTTCCTGTGAGGCAGATGTTATTTTGCCTCATGGGAACAGCTGTTTCGTAGGCAGCAGCTCTGCTGTGTTAACTCCTCATTCTGACAGCTTCGAGCGTCATTACATAGCGCCTTCTTCCTAGTTGCTTTTCTTTCACACTAATGTTTGTGTAACTAATTTTATTTATGTTTTATGAAGAGTTGTTTATCAGACCATGGCCTCTGTTTCAAACATTTTTAATATGGTGGATAGCTTACTGGAAAAGCCTTTCAGTAGAAGAGATTTTGAAGAAAAGAATCAAATTAAAAATGATGGTAAGCCTACACCTGAAATGAAAAAGATGACTTCAAAGGGCAAAACTTCAAACAGAGGTTTTAATATTGACTGGTACAGAAAAGAACAATGGCTAACTGGTAGTGAATCAACGAACAAACTATATTGCTGGCCATGTTTGCTGTTTCCTGTGAGTGGCAATGAAGTCTGGCAAGAGAAAGGCTTCAATGATTTGAAAAATTTACCACGTGCTTTGGACAGGCACAAAAAGTGTAAAGATCACATTCTGGCAGTTGTTAAATTAGAGTTGCTAGGCAAAACAAGGATAGACTACTCTCTCAACGAAGCGAAGAGAACAAGTGACTTACGTCATAATGAAAAAGTAAAAAAGAATCGTGATGTAATGAAGAAGTTGATTGATATTACAACACTACTGGCGCTGCAAGAGCTCCCATTTCGTGGACACGATAAGAGCGAAGTCTTTGAAAATAAGGGAAATTACCTCGAGATGATTGATTTACTCTCCAAGAGTGACAAAACATTGAGAGTGTTTATGGAGAACAGTACAACATTTTCAGGAACTTCAAAAACAATACAGAATGATTTAATCGAATCAGTTGCTCATATAATTAGGAATGAAATCAATGCAGATATTGAAAATGCCCAGTTTTTTTCTTGGCAGATTGATGAAGTGACAGACATTAGCTCCCATGCACAAGTATCAATTATAGTTCGATTTGTGAAAGATGGAGTACCAGTAGAAAGATTTTTGGGATTTTTTAAAGTAAGTTCTGATCGGTGTGCTACTTCGCTTAAAGAATTACTGGATCGTGAGTTGGAAAGATTTAGCTACAAAGAAAAACTAGTTGCACAGATATATGATGGCGCAGCAGTGATGGCATCAGAGCTGAATGGATTGCAAGCAAAAGTGAAGTGTGATGCCCCTCAAGCATTATTTGTTCACTGCTACGCACACAGGCTGAACTTAGTTTTGAGCAGAGCAGCGTCAGTGTTGAAGGAATCACATTTTTTTTTGCAAATTTAAATGCAATTTGTGCATTCTTTTCCAAATCGACAAAGCGTGTTCATTTACTAGAATCTGTTGGTGGACCCAGACCACCTTGCGTATCTCAGACCAGGTGGAACTTCAAATCTCGTTCAGTGTCTACCATAGCTGACCACAGGTGCCTGCTAATTGAAGTATTTGAAAAATATTGAGGATGATTCCAACTATGATGATGAGACAATTCACGAAGCAGCAGGACTAAAACGGTGGCTCCAAGATTTTAATTTCATTTTTCTTCTCTTCTCATATAAAAAAATATTTGATTTAACTGAGGTTACTTTCTCTGTACTGCAATCAAATAGTTCCGATGTTACATTTTGTAACAAACGAATTACTGGCTTATGTGAAAAATTGCTGTACTTTCGAGATCAGAGACAGTTTGATGATCCTCTATCATAACGTGTGCAGTAAGGTTGGTTCTCCAAATAAGATTTAAAGGAAGCAATGATATTCCACCCACCGTGTAATACAGAAGACTGTATTATGAGGTAATAGACAATGTTACAACTCAGTTAAAATGCTGGATTTCTGACATTGAGAAATTAAAATTTCTTCAGCTGGTCGATGTACACTGCTTTGAAGCTCATTCTAGAATTTTTCCTGAACACTGTTTTAAAGCTCTGCTTCAAACTTATGAAAAATACTTTGACAGCACCAAACTGCATAGTGAGCTGCAGGTTCTGTATTCAGACAGAGATCTGTGGAGCAATGCCAAAAGTACAACAGAACTTCTATCAGCCATATACAATAATAATCTAGCACAGGCACTGCCAAAGCTATTTAGACTTCTTTCCCTCATAGTAACAATTCCTGCAACATCGGCCTCTGTAGAACGCAGTTTCTCGTGCCTGAAGAGGATAAAAAACTACAAGAGAAACTCCATTAAGCAAGAAAGGTTGTCAAGTTTATCAGTTCTGTCCATCGAGAAGGCGCTTGTGAAGAGGATGGAAGCAGAACAGACATGGTATGACCATATAATAAATCACTTCGCCAAACAGAAAGAACGAAAGATAGACCTCATATACAAGACAATATAAGTGTAAGGTAAGCTTTCTCTCTTGCTGTATAGGTAAACGCTGTGTGCAGAAGTCTTCAAGACTTTTTTTTTCTTTTGGCGTCAGTGAAGGTAGAGGTGTACATAGAATTTCATTTGAGATGAAAAAAATGTATAGTTCAGTCTTGCTTTTTATCTTCTGTTGATCTCTTTAATAAAAATCTATTTTGATGCAATATATTTCATATTCAAACTGGCTTAACAGTTCCCAAATAGTCCGAGAGGGCAATTCAGACTGAAAAAAAAAATATTTAGGCAAAGTGTTGGTTAAGTCATGTAAAACGTGCGTTTACGGTAAAATTTTATAAATCTTTTCACGGCTCACGTTACTTATTTCATACTTCGCACATGAGAAAGTAAATAAAACAAATATATTGCAAAAAAAATGGCATTAAATTGAATAAATTTATCATGAAAGAAATACGAGATTACACCATATAATACAAATTTTGAAGATGACAATCCGATTTTTGGCGTAAATGTGACAAGGATGGTAAGTCTGATAATATCCGAAAACTTGAAAATGTCCATCGTCCTGGATCGGGACTCGAACCCGTGTCTCCCAGATAAAGCCCGGGTATGCTAACCACTACACCACCCAAAACCACCAAGTTTCAAGTTTCCGATTAATTTGAATATAACGATCACAGGATTCGCTAGTCGAAGCAACCAGCATTCATGTTTAGCGAATCTGGAGGTTAATAATCCTATTCCGTGATTGCCCAGAATAGCAGATAAATCAAGAAAGAAATATGGGATTACACCATATAATACAAATTTTGAAGATGACAATCCGATTTTTGGCGTAAATGTGACAAGGATGGTAAGTCAGATAATATCCAAAAGCTTGAAAATTTTCATCGGCCTGGAGCGGGACATGAACCCGCGTCTCCCAGATAGCGCCCGGCTATGCTAACCACTACACCACCCAGGACGATGAAAATTTTAAAGTTTTCGGATAATATCTGACTTACCATCCTTGTCACATTTGCGTCAAAAATCAGATTGTCATCTTCAAAATTTGAATAAATTTATTTGAATCCAGGCTGAAAAGTAGTTTGCCTTACCAGCAATTTTGGTCACGGGCCGCCACTGCAATCTATTGACATCGAAAACTGTAGAGACCAAAAATATGATAATGCAGCAAACTTGTAGGATATATACAGTGGGTTGCAAACAACATTTTAAAAAAACCTATTGAAAGACTGGCCTATGTACAATGCGCTAGTTTTTTGGGGTTTTTCTTTTTTTTTTAAGAAGCATTGCATTATTTTAACTTTATTCAGAACTTATACGTATATTTCTCTTTGTCCACTCGGCGATGGAATATTCTCATAAATAGTTTGCCACACTCAATTTAAATATTAGGCGACACCAGATGGGCAGCAAAAGAGCTGACAGCAGTTTCAGCTTTAAGAAGGAATTACAAGAACATCAAAGAAGCATTCATTCAAATTAGTACAAATGACAATTAAAAACAATGGGTAAATCAGGGGCAGAAACATTATCAGAATATTTTAATGAATATGAAATAGCTTTATTAACAGTTTTATAGGACAAACTGTTACAACGAATAAACAGTACAAGAAAATGGTAAGAAGATGTACAGTCCAATTTAATGCAAGAAACAACTCTTCTCAAATCTCCTGAACTCATTATGGATGTCAGAAGCAACTTCTAAGACATTGAGAACGATGCAAATTTACTTACAGAAAATCGGAACTGCAAGGACAGCAGAATGAAAACAACAAAACAAGGGGGAAAAAAAAATTAACAATACCTTTTTGTAATGATAGCGATGAACGCTCGTTTTTGTGCTTAAACGGGTTAATTCTTATTTACGTAATTCAATAAATCAGTTCGATTTATGCCATTCGGAACTTACGAGTATGTTTATCGAAAACGATGTTGTTCAATCATTAGATTATGAATCAATTATTGACAAATTCACAAAAGTAAAGAAAAATTCGACTTTAATATGACTTATGAATAAAGGCAGGGTATATATATATATATAATTTGGAGTAGAAAATTATATATATATATACCCTGCCTTTATTCATAAGTCATATTAAAGTCGAATTTTTCTTTACTTTTGTGAATTTGTCAATAATTGATTCATAATCTAATGATTGAACAACATCGTATATGAAAGGGATGATACATGTACTCCAGACATCATGAAAGGTACCAGTACCAGAGTTCTTTCAGTCCTTCCAGCAGAAGTTGCACATGCAATCAAGAACATGAAGCGAGGAAAAGCTCCAGGAGAAGATGGAATTACTGTAGACATCATACAAGAAGCAAGTGGAGAAATCGAAACAGTACTCGCCCAAATTTTCACTCTATGCCTTAATGAAGGGAAAATTCCTGAGGATTGGAACAACGCTACAATGATCTTGCTACATAAAAAAGGTGACATTGAGGATCTCAGGAACTACAGACCTATCAGCCTCCTATCAGTGGTTTATAAAATCTTCACTAAAGTTCTTTCACACCGCTTGAAGGTGACACTGGACATGGCTCAACCGAGAGAACAAGCTGGAATCAGGAGTGGCTACAGCACAATAGATCATATCCACGTACTGAGAGAACTAATTGAAAGAGCGAGGGAATATGAACTTCCATTGTGCATGGCTTTTATCGATTATGAAAAGCCTTTGATTCGGTGAAACCATCAGCAGTTGCAATGGCTCTGAAATCCTGCGGTATTGAAGATGCATACATTAATATTATTAATAACATCTATGAAAATGCAAGTGCAAAGATTTGGCTGTTTGAAAATACAACACACATAAAAATTGGAAAAGGAGTGAGACAAGGTGACACCATATCTCCGAAGCTCTTTAATGCCACATTGGAAAATGTCTTTCAATCACTGAACTGGGAAAACAAAGGGATAAAGATTAATGGAGATTATCTAACCCACCTTTGTTTTGCTGATGACATAGTCATTTTTGCAACTACCCCATCAGAGCTACAGAGTATGATCCAGGAACTTGCTGACAAGAGTAAAGAAGTGGGATTAAAAATGAACTTTCAGAAGACAAAAGTGATGTTCAATGCTTTTACAAGAAATGAAGATTTATCGATTGATGGAGAAAAGCTGGAGATAACAGACACATACGTTTATCTTGGACAGCAGATATCAAGTGAGGGTCACATTGGCGAAGAAATTAATCGGCGTACAAAACTTGCCTGGAGAGCTTTTGGAAGAAACAGCATAATTTTCAAGAGCAATATGCCATTATGTCTTAAAAGAAAAGTGTTTGATCAATGCATCCTTCCAGTGCTTACGTATGGTGCAGAGACGTGGACCTTAGCTAAAAGAGACATACAAAGGCTGCAGACAACTCAAAGCAGCATGGAGAGGTGCATGCTTGGTATAACCAGGAGAGATAAGAAGAGGAACAAGTGGATCCGAAAAATGACAAGAGTGGAAGACATCATGATCAGAGTTAAATCCCTGAAATGGCAATGGGCTGGACATACTGCCAGAAGAACAGACCATCGATGGACAGCCGAAATTTTAGATTGGATTCCAAGGGACAGGAAAAGACCCAGAAGAAGACCACATGGAAGATGGGTGGATGAAATTCGAAAGTATGCAGGAGTGACATGGAGGAGACTGGCACAAGACAGACCGTTGTGGAGGAAACTTGGGGAGACCTTCGTCCAGCAGTGGATTGATAATGGTTGACAATGATGATATATATATATATATATGACTTATGAATAAAAACCAGGCAAAAATGGAAAATATGTTAGCCTAAACACAATAATTCGACTTTAATATGACTTATGAATAAAGGCGGACTTTAATATGACTTATGAATAAAAACCAGGCAAAAATGGAAAATATGTTAGCCTAAACACAATAATGCACTTTACATAGCAATGATTTATAGTCATATCAACAGTGAAATATTTTTTTATATATCACTCACAGTATCATTTATTAATTTTGTTAATTAAAATCAATTTAAAATACAATGTAAAACAATTTCAATGTTGAAAAAAAATTAAAGTGTTCCAAGAATCTGTTTCATCAGTGGATGAAACTGATTCTTAGAAATTAATAAGATACTATATAAGTAGTTGACTAAAATAAATTTTGGAAATTAATTATAATTTATGCTGGGGTTTCCATTTCATTAAAATATTTTTTTAAAATGCAAATTTTTGCCAGTCAATTTTTTAAGAGATACAAGGGTTTATAATATGAATAATGAACTGAGACTTCTACATTGATTAATTTAATGTCATAAGTTTTTTCAAATCTTAGTTTAGTAGACTTTAGTTTTGATATGCTTTTATACTATTTTTTTTTTTTTTTTTTTTTTTTTTTTTTTGCAGAAAGAAAGAAAGATTTTAGCCTAAGTAACATAGTCAAAACTTGAAATTCATGATTTTGTATGGAACGGAGTAGCGCTGGGCAATACATTGAAAAAACTGATGTACTTCTAACATAGATGCATCAATGTTAAGCTCCGAGATCATCGCAACCACGATGTTCCGTGAAGAATCGTACAAACACTGGGAATCGCCAATTTTGCCAGCGATGTGAGGGACGCACGTGACAATTTGTAGCTTTGATCTCACATCGGCCAATCTGGTCTGCGCATAGCCGCATATGGCGGCAATATATCGGATGATCTCGTGATGTTTCATTCAAGACGTTACATCACAAGGTTTCTGGGAGCTATGTTGAACAGATTGCCAAAACGGCAGAGCATCGGATGATCTCGTGATTTCTCGCTCAAACGAAGCGAGAATTAGTCCGAATTATCAATCACTTCAGCACTGTATGGCATACAAGGGAGGGCAACATCGGGGATCTCGCGATTTGTGCTTTACGAAGCGTGCGTGAATCACTGATGTCACATGTTAGCGATTTACAGCCAGTTTCGCAGGCATCATTGCAGGAAGAGAATGGTATTATTGCTAAAATATTGAGACAGCATTATTAATTATTTTGGCAACATTACCTCTAATTATTGTAAAAGTTACCATCACAAACGTAAGTACCAATTCTGCATTTTATTATAAAAAAATGCCTGTAATATTTATAAATTAATCATCATAAGCAACCTGGAAAGCAACTTCTGCAATTTTATTTTACCAAGGGCTTCTCAACTTACAAATTGAAAATAAAATAAAAATAAAAACATTTTAAAGCAAATAATGTACAAAGGAGGCAGGAGAAAAGACCCTATTTGGGAATCTTTTGATGAAGTATCTATCAAAGGAAAAACTGCTGCAAAGTGCAAAAGATGTGGACATGTACAGAGTAATAAAGTAGCCAGGATGAAAATACATGTTTCTAAGAACTGTGTGAAAAAGGCTTCAAGTGAATGTGTGAAAGTACTTCCTTTATCCATGCCAACAGATGTGACCAAGAACAAGGGTTACCTTAGTAATTCAGAGACAGGGTGAGGGGAAGAATTTGATGAGCCACCTCCAAAGATAGTGTGTTTAGGAGGCAGTATCAACAAGTTTGTCTCAAAAACATCAGTTCGTGATAAAGTAAAAATTGATTTGATGGTTGCTAAACTATTCTATGCCTGCAATATTCCATTTGCTGTTGTGAAAAGTGAAGCATTTAAAAACTTCATTCACATCTTGAGGCCAGGCTATAAATTACCTTCACATAAAGAACTGGCAGATGGCCTTCAAGATGCTGTTTATAGTGAAATGGAACAATCACTTAAAGAAAATTTGAAAGGAAAAGATGGAACTCTTGTGATTGATGGATGGAGTAACATTCATAATGAACCGATAACAGCTTCATGTATTCAAGTTTGTGGAACACCATACACTGGCGGAAAGTGAAAAAAGAACACCAAGAAGGAGACGTCCGATACCAACGAAATTTATACAGCATAATAACGGAATACAGAGGATAACGCGATCAAAACATTATGGCAAAATACAGCTGTATTTGCTGGTAAACTGAAAAATAACATTTCCATGTAACATGGTTAGTACGAGGTTGAACCGCCATGAACTGCATCACACTGTGCAATTCTGGCATGGAGTCTGCCGTACAGATGTTGGATGTAAGTTTGGGGTATTGAGTTCCAAGCATCCTCAACCTGGACGCGTAAATTGGGGATGGTCGTAGCTGGCTGTGGAGACCGGATAAATCGTTGTCCCATAAAATCCCACACGTCCTCAATGGGGGGCAAATCTGGTGAACGTCTAGCACCCTGAAGTGCATGTTGCGTTGCACGTGCCGTGTGTGGGCGTGCGTTATCTTGCTGGAAAACACCATGATGGACCGACCTTTCAAATGGCACAACAACGGGCTGAATGATGATGTTGATGTAGGAGGTGCTGTTTAACGTACCCGGTACAAACACTAGTTGTGTACGGGAGTGATAGCTGATCTCTCCCCACACCAGGAGACCAGGTGTAGGCCCTGTGTGTCGCTGGCGGATGCAAGAAGGGTGGAGACGCTGCCCTGTGCGTCTGCGAACACACATAAGGCCATCGGAGGCTCCCAAGCAGAATCTGCTTTTATCGCTGAGCAAGACAGATCGCCATTGCGTTCTCCAGTGCAGACGTTGGCGACACCACAGCGGCCGTTCCTGATGGTGGGCTGGAGTCAGAGGTACACATGCCAGAGGCACACGTGCACGTAGTCCTGCATCCAGTAGACGGTTGCGGATTGTTCGCACAGTCACCTCAGGTGCAACGGCAGCTCGGATTTGCGTTCCAGTGGATGTTCTGCTTGACAACGCCGCTCTTCTTATGTGTCGATCGGTCCGCTCATCAGTCCGTCTGTGACTCCCAGTTCCCAGTCTTCTCGTGTGTGAATGTTTCTCGGACCATCTACGCCACCATCGTACTACCATCGTACTACCACCGATACTTCCCGTCCAATTTGCTCCGCAATACGACGATAGGACCACGCGGCCTCGCGGAGTCCGACTAGACGACCTCGCTCAAAGTCCGATAACTGCTGAAATCGTACACATCTTCAATGTCCAGGCATTGCAGCTTCTTCAGGGTCTTCGCACGTGTCCATACGCCGACAACTGATTACATTCACTTCAAGTACTCCTTAAATACCACCGACGATAATTTGCATATTATGCCGTGCTGTGGCGTAAGCACTCACCCGTTGGTCCCGAAATTAACATCACACCTACGTAAACTCGACCCCATTAACATATGTAAATTTCATGATTGTCCGCCAATTCCTTCTTGGTGTTCTTTTTTCACTTTCCGCCAGTGTATATTGTGGAAGTAGAAGCTACAGGCACAACTAAAAAGACAAATGAATTCTTGATTGAGAAATGCAATAAGGTCATTTTGACTGTTAAAACCAAGTAGGACTGTGAAATTAAAAGCATTGTTACCGATAATGCTAAGAACATGGAAAAAATTAGATCTGAACTTGAAAAACAAGATGAAAATTCTACATTGATATCATATGGCTGCAGAGCTCACTGGTTGAACCTTCTAGGTGAAGATATAACACCTAGTAGTGTGCTAAAGTATGTAGTGGAGGTACATAAATATTTCCGAAATCATCATGCTCAGGGCACGATTTTGACCGGTAGTTAGTAGCAAATTACTAGCAAGCAAATGCATTTTGCTAGTGATAAGAAGTGGTTCTAGCAAAAGTTGCTAGTGGAAACATTTTGAATGTTTTAGTGTAAAATGTAAAGTGCCAACTGCATTGAGCATGTGGAACAAAGATCTGCGCCGTGGAAAAAAATTTAGCGGCGGCAGTGGCGTGCTGGAAAAAAAGAAATCAACGGTTGTGTGTTCCTTCCCCTAAACTTCACTGCTCATATAGAGCAGCGAGTTTCTTTCCTTTCCCCAAAACTTGGAGCCGCGGGTGGCCTAGTGGGCAACATTCGTGACTGCCACGGAAAGGACTTCAGGTTCAATCGCTCGATCCACTAAATATCCGCCGTGCATCAGATGGGCACGTTAAGCCTTTGGACCCCGGGTACTGCCCCCCCGTAATAAATAAGGGTGTCTTCCTCCCCCTTTCTACTTCGCTTCCGTGTCATTTTCCTATTGGGCACTCTAGCCCAAATCTCCTAGATTCCTATTTCTAAGGGTTGTTTAAGACCTGGGGTCAGATACTTCCTAAAATCCTCTACATATGATCATTTGATCCCCAAAACTTGCTGCTCTATATTTGGAAACTGTTGTCACCCCTCAGTGACTTGATGGAACACAGTGGATTCCTCATCATTTCCGTGCTTGTAAAGGCCTTACTAGAAACTGGAAAGCAATTGTGGTTTATTTAGACAACACTGCATGATCTTCTGAGTCTTCTTCAGACAAAAAAAATTGCTAAGAATATTGTGTTCTTGCGTAACCTACACTTTTCTTCTGAATTTATGTTTTTTCACCGATGTTTTAGGAGAATTGTCTCAGCTTTTTTTATGTCTACGGGAACATGATGTTAACTTGCAAACTGTGAAAATCTTATCAATAGTGTGAAAAAAATGTTAGTAGGCATGAAATGTAATGATGGCTCAAACCTGGAGGATTTCACAAACAAGGTTCAACTAGACAGTGGAATTGGGCAATCTAAATATCAAGATATAAATTTGAAAGCTAGAGATGCAGTGTGTTCATTTGATAAGTCAAATGTAGATTCACTTATCAGCAATATTGACTTGCGTTTTGAAACACTAATTAATGACCCCATTGCGAAATGTGCAGCAATATTTGAAGTCACGAATTGGCCACTCAACACTGATGCAGACAAGTTTCAAAATCACGGGATTCAAGATGTGAAATCCTTGATAGAGAATTTTCAAATGCCTTTAACATGGGCCAAGTTTGAACTGGAAAATGTGCTTGGAGAATTCATTGAATTGAAAAGTGATGCTAAAGATAATCACCAATCTGACATACAAAAAGGAACAACTGCTTTCTGGAAGTGAATGTTTCTTGAAAAGTACAAACATTATAAAAACATTTTGGCACTAGTAGAAATATCCAGTATATTTCCCTCATCTAAATCTGCATAAGAGGTTGAGTTCAGTTTCATTAAGAGAATCCAGGTTCCAGGGTGATTGGAGGGGCAGTTTAAACTTACAAACATGGAATGCTCTCAGGAGTATTGAGGTTTAAGGTTCATCCAAAGACAAGCTTGACCCCAGGCTTGCTGTTTTAAAGTGGTATGATGAAAAGACCCAAAACCCAGATCGTAAACCATATGGAAAATAACTTTTAAGATTTTAAATAGTGTTCTTGAATTTTGTGAATAAAGTTAAATGCTAGAAACTCGTATAGCTGAGCATAAAGCAGCTATAAAAAATTGCTCCAACAAGACTGGATTAGATAGGCATGTTAGAGAAACTGGGCACAGCATGGATTGGAATTCCCTTAAAGTAATCAGTTTCCAAAGCAATTTCCAAAAAAGAAAACTGAAAGAAGGAATAGAGATTGAGAAAAATCAAAATTCCGTCAATGACTGCAAAGGATTTTCCCTGCCTAACATCTGGCAGGATTTGTTGAAAAATAACCTAAACCGTCAAGGTTAACCGTAACCGTCAAGGTAAACCGTAACCGTGATAGTGACAAGTAAAAAGTGACAACAACAAGACAGCCTGAAGGAGAAGAGTTTTCTCCGAAAATTTGCTATTAATGAAAAAATTTCCTAGTAAAATTCCCATAAAAGTTGCTTTAGATTATTAATTCAATTAAACTAGGAAGCCATTTCTCAACATGAGCTTTATTCAAAGAATAAAAAAAAGTGTTTTTTAAAATATTTGCATTTGAATTAAATTGTTAGAATTAATATCAGGTCATGAAAAAGTGAGTTACATCTAAATATTTGTAATCTTTTCAGCAGCATTACAATGGGACAGTTACATGGGTGAAATCAAAATTTGCCATGTGATTAACTAATGGAGGAGTACATGTTAAAATTTATTTTGCATAATGTTAATAAACTTTTGCTAGTAGATAATGCAATTTGCTAGTATAAAATAAGGCCACTAGCAAATGTTGCTACTGCTATAAAAAATGAAATCATGGCCTGAATTCATGCTCCTGGATCATGGCTTCGAGAATGTAGTGGTCATGTTTCTCCTCAGTTACCGGGAAAAACTAGGTGGAACAGCCAATTGACTTGTCTAGAAACTTTTGTGCAAAACTACAGCTCATACATAAAAATAGCAAATGAACATTTTGAAGAGATAGATCAAAACATTGTAACTCGTATACGTAATTTTAATCTTTATCAGCAAGTCAAGGATCTTATTAAATAATTGAAACCTGTATCAAATGCCTTCGATATTCTTCAGTGTGATTCAACAACATTAGCAGATACTTGCCATACATGGTGCAATCTATTGAAAAATAATTTGAAGCCACATTTTTCTACAGTAAAAAAATGATACATACATACATACATACATTCATACATACATATACATACATACATACATATACATACATACATACATACATACAAACATACATACATCACTAAGCTGTTCTCTGAGATTCAGAGGTGAGCTACAAAAAGAAATACAAACTTCCAGATATTTTTACTTCTTGTTGTATCAAACTTCTCCATTTACAGCGATCTTGACATACAACTCGTGCTTCACTGATATCCATTACGCGCCGTACACAAGATCTTTTATACTTCATACTCATAATCTTTTTCCCATGCAGACCCTCCTGAATCTGATCCACCTATGTCTTCCTTGGCCTTCCTCTGCCTTTCCTTCCTGCCACTTAGGCTGAAAAGATTTTCTTAGTAAGCATTTCATCACTCATTTTTTCAACATGGCCAAACCACCGAAGCATATTGTTCTCCACCTTGCTAACAACATTTTGCTTCACATCACACGGCTGCAATACATCTTCATTCCTCACACAATCAGATCGTATCTTGCCACAAACCCCACGTAAGTAACACATTTCTTCAGCACACAAACAACTCCTATGTTTCTTCTGCAGTACCCAGGTTTCACTGCCATACATCAGAGTAGGAATAATTACTGTTTCATACACAGCCATGCGGGACTCTCTAGAGAACCCATCATTCCTGTGAAAACCTCCCAGAGCAGCTATGACTTTCAAAGAAGAATTCACTCGCCTACTGATTTCACCATCCAACTTGTTCTCTCTGTCAAACATGCTTCCTAAATACACAAACTCACTCACCTGGTCAATCACAGTGCCATTTATACTTACATTACATTCAGTGCTACCAGTTCCTCTCTCAAACACCATAACTTTGGTTTTTCCCTTATTTAAACTCAGTTTGAATTGCATGCAAACTTCGTGCATCCGAGTCAACATACTCTGCAACTCACTTTTGCTCTCTGCCAACAAGACAGTGCCATACATCAGCATACAGCAATCTGCACACACGGATATCACCAAGACATAAACCACTATTATCTATTTTGGCATCACGCATGCATGCGTCAATAAATATATTAAACAGCCATGGTGACATTACGCAACCTTGTCTAACTCCTGCACCAATGGAAAACCATTTTGATAAAACACCATTCACTCGTACACAAGCTCTACTACCAGCATACATGGCTTTTACACTATTAAGTAGATTCCCAGTAACACCATATTCATTCAATACCTTCCACAGAAGTGACCTATTCACTCGGTTGTAAGCTTTCTCTAAATCTATGAAGGCAGTAAAAACTTTCTTCCCAACAGCCAGATACTTTTCAATCATCATGCGTAATGCAAAAATCTGGTTAGTGCAGCCTTTACCAGGCATAAACCACTCTGAACATCCCACACTTTCAATGATGTGAGACCCTGTACTTTTTCAATAACAACCTTACCAAACACTTTCCCTGGCACACTCAGTAGGCTAATACCATGATAGTTCTTGCATTCAGTCTGATCACCTTTTCCCTTATACACTGCCGGACAATTGCTAAGGACGGATGACAATAGCAACGATAGCAACCATAAAATGGAAGGCAGGAAAATGTGGAAATTAGCATAAGTGCGGGATACAGTAAGACGTGTTGTGAGTATGCAAATTTTGGATTGCCGAACTTGTTCGTGACGTCATGGCGCTGATAAGAGATATAAAGGATTTGACGCGTATTGACCGTTGTTGTTCAAACGCAAAGTTGAAAGGGAAAGAATCAATTGACGAACTTGCAATTTTCAGTATGTCTTCCCGACATCATCTAGATGATTTTACGCGTGGCCGTATTATTGGCACGATTGAAGAAGGGCGAAAAATAACAGATGTTGCCAGGGAGTTCGACGTCAGCCACAGTGTTGTTTCAAGGCTTTGGAAATCATTTTAAACAAATGGAGAGTGTAGCAAACGTCACGGGGGAGGTCGTGTTCGCAGTACAACACCTGCAAAAGATCAGTACATAGTGCTATTAACAAAAAGACACCGTCGCAGCACAGCTAGTGAGGTAGCAAATCAGTTTATGGCTGCTACTGGCAAGTGGATCTCCCGAAAAACTGTCGCCAGACGTTTGCATGAAGGAGGACTATACGCCCACCGTCCTGTTGTGTGCATCCCATTGTCCAGACGTCACCGTACCGCCCGTTTGCAATGGTGCCATCAACATCGCAATTGGACTGATAACGACTGGTCTGCTGTCCTCTTCTCAGATGAGAGTAGATACAGTCTATCGTCTGATTGTCGACGACAACTGATCTGGCATGATAGTGGTACTGCATATTGTCCAGCAAACATACAGGAAAGGGACCGATATCCGACATGTAGTGTCATGGTATGGGCTGGCATCATGATCAATGGCCGTACGTCCCTCTATGTGCTTCCAACTGGGACTATGACTGGCCAACGATACATTAATGATGTTCTGCTACCTCATGTTTGCATGTTCCGTGGTGCTGTCGGTGATAGATTCATTTTCATGGACGACAACGCAACATGTCATCGAACAGTCGCTGTCCAGGAGTGTCTTGAGAGCGAGGATATTCAACGCCTCGTATGGCCAGCACGTTCTCCAGATCTGAATACCATTGAAAATGTGTGGGATGCTTTGGGGAGGAGTCTTGCTGGTCGCCAATGCCTTCCAATAAACAAGGACACCCTCATCCGTGCACTGACAGAGGAATGGGATAAATTACCCCAACAGCTGCTTGATAATGTTGTGCAAAGCATGACACGACGTGTGGAATCTTGCATCGCCCTACATGGTGGCCATATCCCGTATTGACATCTTACGCCGGAACACCTGCGGACGGTAATTGCATTTTTTTCACGTTTACATATTCTGCACAAAATGGACTGTTTGTCCCTTGAACACGTTCCAAAGCCTTCTGGATTTCAGAGCACAATAAATTGTCTTTCTTGTAATGTCCTGGCATTCTGACATTATTTTATTTCACTTGGCATTCAACCACACTTACTTTTTTATGCGCTATATAGCCGTTTATGATCCGTCCTTAGCAATTGTCCAGCAGTGTACAAGGGAACAATAATAGCATCTTTCCAATCCCGAGGGACCATTCCTAACTCCCAGCACAACTGGCAAATTTCAGTTAACCAGTCAATTATAGAGTCACCACCATATTTCAACATCTCTGCAGTTATGCCATCAACCACTGGGGCCTTACCATTCTGAAGAGATTTTAGAGCTTTACACACTTCTTCTCTTGAGATCCCTCCTGTGCTTTCATCCCTCATTGTGACATCATCTGCGTCTGTCTCAGAATCATTTTTGCTTTCCTGATCTAATAACTCACAGAAGTATTCACTCCATCTGTAACTTAACTCATTGGGTTCCCATATCATTTCCCCAATCTCATTCTTCACACAACTTACAACTTTGTTTCCCCTATTTTCCCTGAATCTCATGTACTTCCAGAAGGACTTTCTATCTTTCCAAAAAGCCAGTTCATGCCTTTCCACTTTCTCCTTCCTATCTTTTGCCTTACTGTGGCGAACCAGCTTAGCAGCTTCACGCTTCTTACAGCGATATTCATCCACAGAGACTCTACCTTGCAACATCCCCAAATAGGCTTCCTTCTTTCTCTTTACTGCCTCTTTAATCTCACTATTCCACCAAGCATCACCTCTATTGCTATCCACTATTGTGGTGCCACAGACCTCTTTAGCAGCAGTGACAACACAGTTCTTAAAACATTCCCACTTCTTTTCTACATCCCTCTCACCAGACTTCAGATCCTTCAGTCGTTCTCTGAGTAAGTCAGAATACCGCTGATGTTCTTCAAGGAGCCTATCAACCTTTATTCTTTCTATCCTGGGTCTCTTCCTATTCCTCCAACCAACATTAAGTTTCACTCGTGATACTACCAAGTAATGATCAGAACCAACATCCGCACCTCTCATCACACGGGTGTCAACAACTAAGTGTTTCAAACGCTGATCGTAGACAACAAAATCTATCACACTCTTTTGACCAAGAGTACGATTTTCCCAAGTATATGTGTGGATATACTTGTGGTTGAAAAATGTATTAGATACACACAAATCATTCTCAATGCAGAGTTCAATTAATCTTTCACCATTATCATTCCCACAAGGATCATTAAACTTACCCAGAACATTGTCAGAAATTGCATTCTGCACACCTACTCTAGCATTGAAATCCCCTGCTATTATAACTTTTTTCTTTAGCACCAAACTGGCTCAAAACAGCTTTTAGCTCATTCCAGAAATCTTCTTTCTTATCAGAAGGTTCTGAGTCACAAGGAGCATACACTACAACAATTACAATTATCTGAAGTTTCACTTTCAAACGAATCCAGAGAATTCTCTCACTTATGCAACTATAGTGAATCAAGTTGTTCTTCATCTTTTCACTTAAAATCATACCTACACCAGCCTGTCCTCTCATATTATCCAATACTCCAGACCACACACTCACCGTGCCATTCACTTCTTCTACCCCAATTTCCTTCTTTTTGGTTTCACTTACACACAGCACATCCAGTCTATACTTATTCATCTTCTCAATCACCTCACTCATCTTGCCATTTATACATCTAGTATTCCATACACTAATCTTACATTCACTCAGCCGAGATCTCTTTCTCATACGCCGTTTAGAAAGTCCAGGTCGATTCTGTGGTGGACTGTCTTTCTAAAGTGTGGTAGGTCCACCATATCCCACACTTGAGTCATTCTTAATATTTCTTTTTGTCTTTTTAATCAGGTAAGTACATCAGTGTGGGGGATTAGCCCACAGCTGAGGGTTCCAGTTGGTCATTCAACCTAAGGATTCTGGAACAAAACCCAGTGAGTTGGGGTCTTTTCGCCAATGTCACACAGAACTAGCTTGCACCTCTCCAAGATTCACAGAGGCCCTAGTTGCAACGAAATGACATGGCAATTCTGCCATGTCATTTCGTTGCATATTTGCTGCACCCTAAATATAAAGGTGAACACCTAAATTTTGCACAAAAGGAAGATGCAAAAGCATGGTTGGGAAAAATTAATCCTGACTATGTATCACACACCATTAACTTTGAGCTTAAGGAAAACCCTTTTACTAGTACATATTTTACAGAACATGTGACAACAACAATCAATGCTCATAAGTGGTGGAAAAGCATGGCAAGATCATGCAAAATTTCTAAAGACTTTTGTATGTTAATTACACTCACCTTCAAACATGTCCATTAAGTAGTGTTGCAGTAGAAAGAATATTTTCAAATTTTTCATTTGTGCACTCTAAAATCCGGAATAGGCTTTCAACAGAAAATGTTTTAAAACTTGTTTTTTGTTATGCAATGCTGAGACAACAAAAATTTGGCTTTGGTGTAGGAGATATTGCTGAATTAGATGATGAAACTGATTACTGAAGTATGAAATGTGCCTTTGTATCCTTAAAATGAAATTTGAAACTAAAAAGTAGAATCAGTTTCATTTATTTCAATTTTATATATATTTTTTTATTTATGTTTCTTATTTGTGCATGGGCTGTAAGATTTGTTAGGTCATCAAATTAGGTGTAATTTTTTGGGGTTTTGAAATATTGTTAATAATTAATTTCTCAGTATAAACATGAGCAGTTTGTTAATAGCTTTTGATTTTGATTAATGTTTTGAATGAGGGAATGATTTTCATCCCTATGAATTGGGTAAACAAAATTATACCTTTATAAACACATAATTTGTATTTTGTACTCATATTTCCTTAAATCAGTTTCAAAGTGATAAAAATGTATTTTATGTCAAAAAATAATACTTAAACCCTTAAATCAAGGTTTAAAAATTCAAAATTATTTCGTTTTCCTTTAAAATCATTTGTAGAAAACAAAAATAATAACTTGATTATATGCCCCATAAGTAAACACAGTAAATCCCTATTTTTGCCACTTTGGCAAATACCTATTTTTGCCGGGACGGTTTTTTCCACCCCTGAATAAAGGTGTACAAAATAACTAAGATATTTCATTTATTTTTTTTCAAAACACGGACCGATTTTGATGCTCATTACTTACTATTTAATAATATCGAATGGAATGCTCAGTGTGATTTTTTCTATTGCACGAATATGCGATTTTACATTAATGCGTTTTTGTTTAATGGAAAACATTAAATGCTGAATTTTTCAATTCATACATTTTGGTATAACATCCTTAAAAAAAACATTTTTTGAAAGGGTCTCAAAATCAGGTTGCGCTTGGGGCCTCCAAAACTCTTAATCCACCACTGTATATGGCAGTGAAACTTGGGTACTACAGAAGAAACACATAAGTTGTTTGTGTGCTGGAGAAATGAGTTACTTACAGGAGGGGGGGGGGGGGGTTACAAGACACGTTGTAATTGTGTGAAGAATGAAGACTCGTTGCAGTTGTGTGATGTGAAGAAAAATGTTAGCAAGGTGGAGACTAATGTGCTTCGGTGGTTTGGCCATGTTGAAAGAATGAGTTATGAGATGCTTACTAAGAAAATCTTTTTAAAAGCCCAAGTGGCAGGAAGGAAAGGCAGAGAGGAAGGCTGAGGAAGTCATGGGAGGATCAGATTCAGGAGTATCTGCATGAGAAAAAGATTATGAGTATGAAGTACAGAAGATCTTGTGTACAGCGTGTGATGAATGTCAGTGAAGCCAGAGTTGTATGTCAAGATCGCTGTTTGATATGGCAACAGTAAGTAAAAATTATCAGGTAGTTTGTATTTCTGTTTGGAACTAAACTCTGAATCTCAGAGAACAGCTTAGTGATATGTACAGTAGTGGCCAAAACAAAATTGCGGAAACCTTTTGGAAATAGTGTATTTTTGAGGTTTGATGGCTCATAACACCACGTTTGTTTGTTTTTGGGGGGTTTTTTGTTTGTTTTTTTGGAGTAATACCATAATATTATATATCAATGAAAAGATAATTTCATCAAGAATGTAATGCAATAATTTTTATGAAGGATTTTGCTTTAGAACAGCAGTTATAAAGAAGAAAAGTGAAAAACAAAAAGAAATTAGATATACAAAATTTCTCACCATGTCAGTTAATACTTAGTTGGGTAACCTTTAGCGTTAATTACGGCCTTACAACGCCTTCCCATGGAGTGAACCAAGTTTTTTAGTTTTGCAGCTGTTATAATGTGAAACCAAGATTGAATTATTGCTTCTATTAATTGGGTTTTATTGCTGGGTTGCTTCTGACTAACAAGTTTCTCTAGTCGGCTCCATAGATTTTCGATGGGGTTAAGGTCTGGGCTATTCCAGCAGTGGAATATGATTATCCTGAAACCACTTTTTGCACACAGCAGCAACATGACATGGAGCTGAATCCTGTTGAAATATAAATGCTTCATTGTCTTGGAAAAGAACATGTGTGGAAGGCTTCAGTTTGGGCTCAAGTATTTCATTAATGTATTTTTGGCCATTTATATTCCCATTAATCACGCAAATTCTGCCCACACCTTTTGATGTCATACAACCCCAAATCATAACACTAACTGGGTGTTTCACGGTACATGTAATGCAATCAGGATGCAAATCTTCTCCGATTCTTCTGCTTACGTATTTCATGCCATCACTACCAAACAGGGAGATTTTGGTCTCATCACTCGAAATAACACTGTCCCATTGTTCTGCTGTCCAGTTAACATGGGTAGCCCAGTTTAATCTTTTTAGCTTTTGTTTGAGAGATAAAAATGTTTTTTTTTTCGTGGAATTCTAGCTTTTAGACCAAATTCCTGCAGTCTGCGCCGAACAGTCCTTGCACTCAACTTCACATTGCATTGCGCCATTTCATCTTGTATACACCCAGATGATTTTCTTCTGTCACCTAGGCACAGTCTTTTAATTCTTCTTTCATCACTTGCTGTTGTGCACCTTTTCCTGCCTTTACCAGTCTGGTTTTGTAGTGAGTCTCCTTATGCCTCTTCAAAAATTTAGAAATGCCACCTTTGGTTAAGTTTCCACCAATTTTTCTTCTAATTTCTTCATAACTGAAGCCTTGTTCACTTAATAGTACTATTTTACATCGCTTTATGGGTGACCAGTTAACTCTTTGCGCCATTTCTTTAATTTTAGTGCGTTTTACAAGCTCACTAAATGAAAGAACACAAAAATAAAAATAAAACAATGAACTTGATAGCAATCACATAACACACTGACAAATATCCTCTTCTCAGCTCCAATACATGACATCAATAGCTGAATCCTACTCCAACCTGATTGGCTCATTGCCAAAACAAGATGCACATGATTGCCTCTCTAAACACTCATGCTCATTGGCTACATTCAAATGAAGGAAAGCTACTTCATATCAACCTAAGCAAGTTGTGCTTCCTTTTTCTGGTTATTTGGCTATAGTGTTTCATAGAATCATACATGAGACCGGCTGATGACAAAAAAAGCTGAACTTTTTAACTGGGTGGAAAATTGGGACACGCGAACGCGCGGTGAGCAAATTCAAATACAGCATATATACAATATTTAGGAGTACGCTAGCCATATGGAATTATTTTCTATAAATTATGTAAGTAAATATTAAAATGAAGCACATTATTATATTCACAATAGAAAAGTAGGGATTTAAGAACAAAATAAAATGAAATATTTTTAAAAATCAGATTTAAAACTTACATGTGAATCTTTACTAGCTAAATCCTGAGGTGAAAAGTATTTGTCTAGGAAAGTTTGTGAATTTAGTCAAGCAATTAGAAACTTGCAAGAATTAGAAACATATATCCACAGATTAGTTTTTAGTCATTGAAGAAGTCAATAAAGTATTTCTCAATGTAACCTTATAAAATGGCTTGCAAAATTTTTTGCTTGCATTGTGAATATGGTGACATGAATCTCCATCAATGTCGAGCAAGTGAGGAGATTTTCTCTACCGAATTCTTGTTTTTTTACCCTGTTTTTCAGCCTCTCATGACACATTCTTTCCACTTAGCTTTCAAACAAGCAAAACAAATTCCTTCTTAGAAAGAAAGAATGAAAAAAAAAAAACCGGAAAGCAAAGCTGCGTCACGAACTTTTTAGAGGTTTCGGCCCGACGTAATACTGGCCCGAAGCCGTGCCCCCACTTAGCTTTCAAACATGCAAAACACATTCTTCCTCAGAAAAAAAAGGAAGGAAAGAAACAGTTGCGTCACGAACTTTGTTCAGCGGCTTTGGGCCGACGTTATCCTAGCCGGGCGCCGTGCTTTCTTTCCACTAAGTTTTCAAACAAGCAGAACACATTCCTGCTCCTTAGAAAACAAACAAACAGGTTCCTCACGAACATGGTTCAGAGGCATCGGGCAACAGCGAAAGCACGTCCGAACCAACGTAATTCCGGATCACGGCAAAAGAAGCCCGCCAGGCCTACATAATCCCGGCGCGGCGCCGTGCTTCCTTTCCACTTAGCTTTCAAACAAGCAAAACAAATTCCTTCTCTTCGGGGGGAGGGGGTTAGAACGAATTTAAGAAAATAAAGCTGCGTCACGAACTTTATTTAGATGCTTCAGGTCGACGCAATCCCGGGCCACGGCGAAAGAAGCACGATGGGCATTATTTTTTTTTCACACTTTGAAACAAGAAAAACAAATTCCACCACCTGAGAAAAAAAGAAAAGACAAAGGGCTGTGTTACGAACTTTGTTCAAAGGCTTTTACGTCGATTATTTACAAAATCTGTAAAACTTTCTTAATAACAGCGAAAATCTGAATATCCATAATTTTTTTGTTAGTCACCCGTAATCCCGGGGAAATCCGTAATAATTATGGAGATTCCGTATTTTTGGCATCCTCCGTAGGAAGAGGATTCACGAGAGCTTCGATTCTCGAACGATCTCAGAAAAGCAGGAACACATTCGGGTACATTTGCAAATTACAAGAGAGAGTTTCTGGCGATGACGTCACGGATAGAATCAAGCGGATAGTTTGGCCCTGATAGAATGCAGAGTGGCGATTTCCCGCAAGACACGGAAAGGGCTGCGGGAGTTTCCCTAACGCACGAAGTAGGCGGAGCTTCCACCCTTTGCGCTGCGCTGCTCAAGTGACTGACATCCCATCCATTGTTGACAGCAGTAAACGAATTGAGCTCCTGACTCCACCCTCCAACATTTCTTCTTGCCCCCCGTGTCTGCTCCAAAAACAACGCTTTCAGCTAGAAATCGCTTAGTTCTTTTACTCCACAAAAAAGCGGAATCGCGGAATTCCACTTATTTTTTATTTTTCTATAGAACGACGACCCCCCCTCCCTAAAAAATCCTGAAAAATTTCTCTTCATTTTTGCAATGACCTCGAGAATGACCAAAATGATGCCGAAAAAGCGAATTCCGCGAATTCACGGAAGAATCTCATGTATGTAGAATACAGATAATTGAAAACTTTGTTGCATTACATTCTTGATGAAATTATCTTTCCATTGATATATAATTTTATGGTATTACTCTGAACAAAAGTGGTGTTATGAGCCATCAAGCCTCAAAAATACACTTTTCCCAAAAGGTTTCCACAATTTTGGCCACTACTGTATGTATGTAAAACATTTATCAATAAGAATTGTAAAATTGGCAGCAGCACATTTGTTATGAAATAAATATTTCAAAGTGTTTCCCACTTTTCAGACAATAATTGTGTAGCATATTTTACGATCTGTCTTTCAGATCCCTTTACATTTTAAGTGCACTGATGTGACTTTGAATGCCAATTTTAATTCACTGCTATCCTTTCCAAAATGCACTTGAAGAGTTGGCCCTTAATGACTGATGTGTTAATTACAATAACACTATCCAAAATGTGGTTTCTGAGTAGTTTTATCAAGTGAGGTACATCTGCAAAAACACACACCTTTCTCTTGCGATTATCACAATTTTCTAATTTTTTTAGAAAATTATCACAATTTTCTAAAAAATTATCAGGCAAAATGTTTAAATCTTTCCACAGTCTCTGATTAATTGGTTCCAAGTCGGACACCAAGGCTGCAGCAACTCTGAAAGCAATTTTTCTAATGGCCCTATTATTTTTAGCATGACATTTGCTACTTCAGTGTGTTTGATATCAAACTCATAAAAGAGTCATTCCATCTTAATTCAGGCAGACAGTACCAAAATGTGTCAGGTGACCATTTTAGATTTGTTCCAAAAAATTACAGTAGTTACAACTATTGGAAACATAAAATATCCTGAAAGGATTTTCCTAAAAAAGAAAAAAAAATTTTCTCCAGCTACAGCGTTTTGAAGTTTGGCTAAAATCTAGCGATCCTTGAAAAATGGGGAAAATGCTGTATTTTAAAACGAGCGCTGCTTCAAAACAATTTAATCTAGTCACTTATTTTTTATTATTTTGTAGCTATTTAATTAAATTTTAACTTGGCATAGTTTGAATAAGCCTGACTGACATTATTAATAAGGAAATAAAAACATCGCAAAAAAAAAAATTTTTTTTTTTTTTTTGCATTTTCGAAAAAAAAATTTCCCAGTAAATAATTATTTTTCATGTAAGTAAGGACGGCAATCTGAAGTCCCTCAATGGTAGTTTTACATCAAATTTTATTTTAAACCTGGGATGCATGCAGTCCATAAAATTTAATTTTAAGTTATGCGAAAGTTCAAAAAAGCAAAATTTTTGAATGACATTAACTCAAAAACCCCATTTTTTTAAAATCTGAAAATCTGTCCATTTGATGTCCTCTTAGTTGTTAATAAATTGCTCATTGCAGAATAGTGTATTTTTGCCTGGTTAATTTTATATATATATTTTTTTTTAAAGATTGCACATTTTCAGCCTTTCAGCGTTGCTGCGTAATACAGCACAAAATGCAATAGATTGTCCATATTTCACTGAAAACATCGTTTAATCAGGTTTCAAAGTTAAAACATAGGTTACTGGTATTTCATTAGTACTTGTAATTACATTATATTTTGAAGTTCAGCACAAAAACATGTTGCAGAACATGGCAGTATGTTCTTGCTGGTTTCATTTCTTTTCTAGGGGAATTATTTGCAAGCTTATACTCTCTCCCTCTCTTTATATATACTTTAAATTATTTATTTTGTTAAACTTGTTAATTTTGTAACCATCCACTGTTCTACTGATACTCCTCATAAATTTATAGCATTTTGTAATGAAATTGCACAAGCCACAATGCTGAAACAACAGGTTATGACAGGCTTTCGCAAGTACAAACATGTCCATTGATTGCTCACTGAACAGCCAATCAGCAGCTGTTGTGTCCTTCATTTACTAATTCCCCACCTTTCTCCCATTCCAGTTTGCTCTTGTCTGTTGATGAGTGATGTTCCGTATTGTTCAGTGAATAATTTATAATGTCTGATCATCATAGTTCTGAGAGAGTTAGATGTGTGGACTACATTAAAAGAGTTGTGTACAAAACTAAGCTTGTTAGGTTCTGGGGTGTTGGTGATTTAGGTGATGAAATTCAAAGGATTGTAGGCCCATCTGTCTCTGTAAATATACTGCTGGCCACCCAAAATGCAACACCAAGAAGGACATGAGATAGCAAAGCCAGATTTACTGGACACATAACAACAGATACAAAGATGAAACGATTGAGCTTACAGGCCCGTGCGACTTGCAGAACACGCAGACATCAATAGTTCGTGTGGCCCCAATGGCTGGAAATACTGACCGCTACATCAAACGAAAGAGGCTTTGGATGTGGGCTTGGGGTATGTTGGTCCAGGCTGCTTCCACATGTTGCCACAGTTCATCAGGCATAGCCGCGGGTGGTGCTTACCGGGCCACACGGTGGCCGATCAGTAACCAGACGTGTTGAGAGCACAGGCAGGCCACGGAAGCAGTGACACCTGGTGGGCCATGAAGAATTATTGCACGATGCGTGCCACATGCAGGCGCGCATTGTCCTGTTGAAACGTGGCCGCTGGTAGGTCCTGCAGGTAAGGGAGGACTACAGGCTCCAAAACGTCGGAGATGTAGCGGTGGCTGTTGAGTGTACCGCCGATGCGTACTAGAGGGGTGCGGGTGTCATACCCAATTGCGCCCCAAACCATAACGCCAGGCGACGGACCGGTATGGCGATGCATAATGCAGGCGTCATACAATCTCTCGCTGTGGTGCCGCCACACGCAGATCCGACCATCGTGGTGTTGCAGGCAGAAGCAGGATTCGTCAGAGAAGACAATGTCGTGTCATTACGTAGTCCAGGTGCGGTGTTCAACAGCCCACTGCCGCCGCACTCGCCGGTGGTGTAACGTCAATGGTAATCGGAACAATGGCCGCCGTGCGACAAGTCCCTGCTCCTGCAGACGACGTCGAACGGTACGTGCTGACACAGGTTGTTGCGCAACACACCCTAATTCCTGCGCTAACGTTCGTGATGTGGCGGTGCGAGCGTCAATGCCCGCCGCACAACATGCCCGTCCTCTCGTTCGGTGGTGTGCCACTGCAATCGCTCACGTCGGTCAGTCCGTCCCTCCTGCACCCACCGAATCCATACTCGCCTCACTGTGGCTGGATGTCTCGGTACGATAAACTGCTGTCGCGATAAGCCACCATTCGTCCTCTGTCGAACTCCGAAACGTGCTGGAATGACTGCTGTATCCTGCTACGAGGCATCAGGAAGCTTCCCACGCACAGGGCCAGCAGCACAACACACTTCCACTACTTACACCCCGCCTTCTGTGCACCCTTCTTATATTGCTTCTCAGTGGCGTGCCGGGCACACATGATTTGCATATGCCCTGCAATGCTAATCGTTTGCATGTCCTCTTGCAGGCCACGCATGCTGCAAATTTCAGGCCCGTCGGATGCTTCCTTCTTGGTGTTTGCATTTTGGGTGGCCAGCAGTGCAGAAATTATTTGTGTTACAATTGTGTGGCTTTTTACAAAAGAAAAATTTTAGAATGTGCAAATGAAACTGAAGAAGAAATTCCCACATCACAGAGAGAGGTTTTTTTCATTCCCAGTCATGAGATTGTGGATGTTTTAAATAGCAGTATTACAATGCTTGATGTTAATGTGCCACCATTTAAAGCCCCTTCAGAAGTTAGGGAGGATAGGAGAGAAGCTTATGTGAAGAGGAAAAAGTTGACATTAGAGAAAACACTAACTTCTTCAGCTGTGCAGAAATTAGAAGACATATATAGAGTTGGTGTTTCAAGTCAGTTGTCTCTTGAGAAGACTGACTGTTCTACTTGTAATCAGTGGTTTTCTAATATTAATACAGCACTTCATACTTCTAACTACACTGAAAAAGTGCAATTACTGACATTGCTACCACAGACTGTTAGTAAAACTAATTTGAAGGGAGAGTTACCTACAGAATCAAAGTACCTCAAAGATAAATCACACAAGGTTAGAAGAGAAAAGGGAATCTATGCTCAACCTGGCCCTTACAGTGGGCATCCATTGTCTACAGCAGCTGCAACTCTGGCATTGTCATACTACTTAGATGATAGTACAGACTGTACTAGGGATAGTCCAAACAAAAATTATGTTTGTGTTAGAGATAATGGTGAGAAAATTAAAAAGGTAAAAAGATTTATGACAAGATCAATCAAAGAGGCATACAGGCTAATGAAAAAAGACAACCCAAATATAAAAATTGGTCTTTCAAAGTTTTACACTCTACGTCCAAAGTGGGTCAAAATTCAGCCAATACAAGCAGTATGCACTTGTATTTATTGCAGTAATCTGAAACTTATATGTACAGCTCTCCAAAATATAACAAACACACAAATTGAGGAAGAAGTTCTTTTACAGAAGTGTTTATGTGACAGAATAAGCAATGAAGATTGTTGGCTCCAAGAGTGTAGTGACTGCCCCGGCACAGAAGCACTGACAGTTGAAACTCTTTGCTTGAATGAAGAAGAAGTTACATTTGCTATTTGGGAAGGTGGTGACCTCATAAGAAAATCTGTATCTGTCCAAAAGTTTCTGTAAGATGTAAGACATTGGGTTAAGAAAGCAATTTCTCATAGCAAAATCAGGAAAATCCAAAGAGAAGGAATAGCTGAAGCAAAAATCTCTGTGAAAGAAAGTTCTGACATTCTAGTTTTACATTTTGATTTTGCTGAAAATTGGACAGTGATACTGCCCGATAAAATACAAAGTTACCACTGGCAAAATGTTCACATTTCACTATTCACATGTGTTGCATATCTTGAAAAAAAGAGATAAAAGGTTTTGTTGTAGTGTCTGATGATACGGCTCATGACACAGCTCATGCTCTCTGTGCTATAGATTATAAAAAAGAAGTTTCTAAGTTGTGCCAATTAGAAAATATTAGATCACTTGTTTATATTTCCGATGGGGCTGCTGGACATTTCAAAAATAAATACCAAATTTATGAACTTTCTAAAAATAATCAAATTGAGGAGAAAAAAAGGATTTTTTCAGCGACTGGGCATGGTAAAAGTTCATGTGATGCTATAGGTGGGCTATGTAAGCATTATGCAACAAAGTTTAATCTCCAAAGAGGGTATGTGCAAGCCATAAGAGATGCAGCTTCATTTGTTGCTGAACTTTCTCATCTTTTACAAAATATAACACTACTGATTCTTGAAGGTAAAACTGTTCAAGCCTACAGGTCTTGTAAGGAAGAATTGAGGGGGGGGGGGCTAATGTAAAACCTGTTGTAGGAATACAATCAAAACATTACTGGTTGGTTAAAAATAACGATTCTTATATGGGACGTACAATTAAAACATCAAGTTGAAAAAGTTGAAACATCCAGCCAGGTGAAAAAACATTACTGAGTAAGTGATTTCCAGGTAAATGAGTTTGTAGGGTGTGTTTATGACAATAATTGGTGGATGGGGCAGATTACAGGTACAGAGATGCCAACCTGGTTCAGATATTTCCAGTAGTGCTCGTACAAATTTTCAGTAGTTTTGGCCATTTTTCAGTAGTCATACCAAAAAGAATAATTTTAACCGAAGAAAACAACTCATTTAATTTAATTAGCATTTGTTTTACTTACTTGTTCATTTATATACATGAAAATCTGTATCAAAATATTCCAAATTTTTCACATGGAAAATAATATACACCATGACTGATACATTTTTTTTACACAACAAACAATTGATTAAACAGCTTTCTTTAGTGATTTCGCTGTACAGTGTTTTGCAGATTTGAGTTCCTCAGCAGAAAATCTTTTTTCATAACACACTTGCCCAGAGGAGAACATATTCATTTTTGCAATAAGAAATGCTTCTACAGTTTCTAAACCTAAATTAGGTTGGAAACGGGCTTGATTTTTTCGCACTAAACAAAAATCTCTCTTACTCACAAGCATTCGAGTGTGGAACTACAAGTATTGCAAACATTACTTTTGAAAGACTTAACCGCTCCATTACAGCCTCTTAATTTTGAGATTTCTGACCAAGTGACATCTATTCTATCTGTTACTGCTATGGTCTCTAATTTGTCAGCTTGATAACAAGGAATTCTGCTTCCAGTGTATCAAGTTCATTTTCAGTTATTATAAATGAAAGGCGTTTGACTATGTGTAATACAGAAGTAAATGATGTTATGGCTTTAAGTGAAGGATCTACTACTTCTGCATGTTTTAAAAATTCATCATAGATCAGTATCTTTTCTTGAATATAAGAACATTCTTCAATGTGAACTTTTCCGACAGATGTATAGAACTTAGAAAGTTCATTTTCATTTTAAATGATTTCGCTTTAATACATTCTTGTTTTTACTCCAATTACCAGTTGTATCCTTTCTGATTTTTCTTTTTTGAAAAACTTATTTGAAAAATTAAGCTCAACATCACCATCAGCTACGACAGTAGGTTTCACAAACCCCTTGGATGGCATGACAATTTTATCCATCATGCTGAAAGAACTTTCAGTTTGAGGACCATGAATGCACGATAGCTTTCACTATTTTAGATAAAAGGCAGTGTAACTTGAAGAATATGAATGCTTTTGAATATCATGCATCAATTCTTACAAATTTTTCAGCTTAGTCACTTTCGTTTTCGGACTCTCCCCCCTTTATCAAGCTGAAATGGAAACCTTTTTTGGGGGAATATGTAAGAACACAGGATACACGTTCGGAACATCGTTGAGGAAAAAAATTACAGTTACGGGAGAAACCGTTGCTACATCAGATTTCTGTTTTTGGACATTTCCCTTCCATATTCAAGGTGAAATACAAATATTTATGAAATAAAATGAAATTTAACAACAATACTAGGCAGAGGAAACATCGGGTGAAAAATAAAATTACGATTACGAGAGAAATCCTCACTGTTTCCGAAAGTTTTGAAAGACGAAATTTCCGTTTCCGAAAGTTTCAGGCGGAAAGCATCCTTCACCACTACCAATTGCACCAAAATTTCTGTTTAATTATGCATCGATCTCGAGGATAACCCAAATTACGACGAAAAAGCAGAAATTCCTCGAAGCCAAAGATTACACAGGAATTTTTGCGCCGTCGAATTTCCGTTTCCGGAAATTTCCCCTCCATTTTCAAAGTGACATACAAAGATTTATGGAATAAAATTATGTATAACAACAATACTAGACAGAGGCAACATCGCAGGAAGACGAAATTACGATTACGGAAGAAATCTTTATTTCGTTCACTTCCGTTTTTGAAAGGCGAAATGCTGTCCTGATGCGTATTATTAGGCGTTGGTAAAATTTTTAGATGCGTATTTTTAAGTGTTGATGCGTACTTTACGCATCGCGAAAAATTCCTGATCCATATTTTTACGCGTTGGTAAAATTTCGATGCGTACTAGACGCGTAATTACGCATTTTGGCGAACTCTGCAACGAAATCCAAGCATACTTTTCTGCAACACAAGAAAAAAACTTCAAAATATTAATTACTGACATGAATGGTCGACGCACCATTTAAAAATAAAAACTCCGATGCCAGGCAATGGCACTCACGTTCTGCACCAAACGATTTTCAACAGCTTGCCACTCCCCTGCGATAGAGCTACAGGCCGAACTCCGCCCACGTCCACCACCAAAGCGAGCTACGCTTAACGTCCCCAGAATGTTGCATGCTGGGGAGGGAGGGTTTCAAGTACTGGCTGCTCGCGCTAAGATCCGAGCAGCTTCGAGAGGCAGAACTGGAAGTGAGCAGCATCGCAAGCATGACGGATTGTCAAGTGGCCGCCGTTGTGTTGAGAAGGGGAACAAGCAAAATAAAAATTAATAACTTCCGTTAATTTTCCGTAGAAAAATCACTGTTTTCCGTATTCCGTAGTACAAGAGCTTTTTCCGTAAGAACTACGGAGAATCTGTAGTTGTTGGCATCTCTGCAGGTATATCTCGAGAGCTCAATGACATTACTGTGTCATTTATGCATCACCACGGTCCAGCTAAAGGGTTCCAGTGGCCAGAGGAATCTGGAAAGAAGAAAGATGAATGTCCAATGCCATTAGAAAATGTGCTGCTTAAGTAAGGAATCCTACTCCACTTGGACTATCTGCACGACTCCATACTTTTGACCAACAGGAGCTGAGAAATATAAACCACATCTACTCTGCCTAATCCTTCTATATAAACCTTTTACAGGTAACTTTATTAATATACTGCTAAGAAATTGTTTATCATCTAAAAGGCTATTTGTGAAAATTATTTTTTATGAAAGTAAAATTAAAAAAACTGCAATAAATACCAAGTGTCAAAAAAATTGCATGATTGAATTACAGTGATGCTATAGTATAATAATGTTATGTTCTGCACATTTTTTAGTATGTTTTTGTGCTGAACTTCAAAATATAATGTAATTGTACTAATCAAACACCAGTAACCTATGTTTTAACTTTGAAAACTGATTAAACGATGTTTTCAGTGAAATATGGACAATCTATTGCATTTTGTGCTGTATTACGCAACAACACTGAAAACGTGCAATCCTTAAAACAATATATAAAATTAACCAGGCAAAAATACACTATTCTGCAATGAGCAATTTATTAACAACTAAGAAGACATCAAATAGACAGATTTTCAGATTTTTAAAAGATGGGGGTTTTTGAGTTAATGTCATTCAAAAATTTAGCTTTTTTGAACTTCCGCATAACTTAAAATTAAATTTTATGGACTGCATGCATGCATCCCAGGTTTGAAATAAAATTTGATGTAAAACTACTATTGAGGGACTTCAGATTGCCATACTTACTTACATGAAAAATAATTATTTAGTAGGGGAAAAAAATTCTGAAAATGCCAAAAAAAAATTTTTTTTTGCAATAATGTTTTTTTTTCTTATTAATAATGTCAGTCAGGCTTATTCAAACTATGCCAAGTTAAAATTTAATTCAATAGCTACAAATTAAAAAAAAATAAGTGAATAGATTAAATAGTTTTGAAGCAGCGCTCGTTTTAAAATACAGCATTTACCCATTTTTCAAAGATTGCTAGATTTTAGCCAAACTTCAAAACGCTGTAGCTGGAGAAAAAATTTTTTTTAGAAAAATCCTTTCATATTTTGTCTCCAGTAGTTGTAACTACTGTAATTTTTTGGAACAAATCTAAAATGGTCACCTGGCATGCCCTGCCTAAGCTGAGATGGAATGACTTCAAAACATGATGTTTCCAAAGTTTTATCAGGCCTCGTGGTGTGCAAACTGTGACAGACTTATGTGGACCCATAATACTATCTGTTTTGATGTAATAGCACATTCTTTCTGAAACTTTCATTTTGTCGATGGAAATAACACGTTCTTTCGGCTTTGGTCATCTTATTACCTTCCGTTCCAAGAGTTTCAACGACGATTTTGGAAAACCAGAGGAACAACTGATTTTACTAATCCATGGGCATACAGTGGAAAGTTCTGGTAAGGGTATTTTCACTTGTTTGCGTAAATAAGTATACGCTTTTCTGGAAACTGCTTGCAAGGAATTTGCAGCACTCATATCGTCGGCATTCCGTTTAACTTTTTTCCTGCCCAACGACATTTTTATTTGTCCTTCACTGAAAATCGTCGATAAAATTGTTTTAATTTTTTCAAAATTGCATCCTCTTGTTAGTGGCTGACTACGCCCCAAGTTCCTTCTTTTATGTTGGAAAAAACTCTTTTGGCATCGCAAAATGACAATTTGGTTGTTTAGCTGGCAAATAAAAATGTTCAAGTCCTTTATTTCTGCACTTTTTCAAGAATTTTCTTCTGTCAGGGATTCAATTTTCTGCCTTAAAACTTTTGTTTCTGCCTCACTCAAATCATCACAGTTGGGCAGCAGAATATCACTTTCTTGTTCCACCATGCAACATTTTCCCGTTCTGTTAGTTCATGCCACAAATTTCTACTGATGTTATGACATTTTTATTTCCAGGAAGATTTAAAATTAGAATAGCCTCTTTGGACAGTTTCTTTTTCTGCAGCAACCCCAATAGTTCACTTTGCATATCTCTTTCATAGTAGTTTTCCACAAAATCTTTGGAGCAAGCATTATGGATAAAAAGCGCATCACCTCATTTGTTTTTTTGATTGAAGGTTTAAAGACCACCGTGAGCAACTCATTGGGCTATAAGCAGTCACCCATCCTTAATTTAGGGTCACTGGTTCCAGGGAAGGGAGAGAGCCAGTGCCGTAAGACAAACACAACATCCATGCCTCACCGGGATTTGAACCCGGACCCTTTTCGGACGAACGATCAGAAGCCATCGCTTAGCCCACTGCGCCACCGGGCGGCCTCGTTTTTATGATTTCTGTAACTCGCAGAACTCAGTCACTTTGGGAAATCTATAGCAATATAATCGGTGATCCTTTGATATTTCGACAGTTATTCTTGCAATATGCAACAGTGCACTTGAAGGCATCTCAAAAAAATAAATAATTTGCAAACAAACTTAGCTATTCTGCTTACTATATATACACTAAAATTATTCAAGAAGTAGGAAAAACCACAGCACTTTGAACAAGAGTCAAATAACATTTGAGAGTACTTTGACCTACGGTGCACCAAACCAATTTGTAAGACAGCTGACATCATCAGACCTCCCCCTCCTCCGCACTCGCACGAAGGGGAAGCTTTACAGGCACAACCTTGTGTATTAAAGAACTTTGGGTGTGTATCTGCCCTTTAAGACAGTTTTTACTTTGCATTTCTGTTTCTACTCTTGAGCAAATTAGATGTTCCTTCTGTGCTGTGCATGTTTTATTAAATATCTTTTACCTAATTTAATTTTTCCTTCAATTTATTTTTTGACAGTAAAGCAAAAGAAGTACACTTGCACTGAAATGTTTGACCCAAAACACCACTGCCAACTCTTTACCTCAAAGTTTTTTGTTTGTTTTTTTTTAAGTTTTTAAAATGAACCTGGAGAAATTCGGATTTATTTCCATGTCTTGTTCGAAAAGAAAATCAAGCGAGAATGAGAAAGAAATGGAGGCAAAAGATAAGTGAATGAGGGTACAAAAACATAAAAATTTCAGCCAAATTTGAAAAGAATAAACAACTCCCCTCTTTTTAGACATTTTATTAAAAAACAATATTTCTACCCTAGAATAAGAAGTTTACAAAAAACCTTCCTTTGTGCTAGCTATCATACCTAAAGAATCATAACACTGCTGGAAATACAAAATATCAGCATTCAGGTACTATATACAGAGAGCAATAACTCATTCCTTGAATTAAAAAGGGGAACCCAAAGAATTAGATTGGAAAAAGCATTGCTGTTGATTTTAGTTATGATGTGAAACTCATAAATACATTACAGAAAGATTGTAAACAAAGGGTACACAATGTTAGAACTAATAATAAAAATGAAGAATTGTGATACTGTGGAAAAATACCCTATAATTCGAATATAACAGGAATCTTAAAAACTGAATGGCAACGTGCAAACCTTTAAATTGCAGAAACTGTTAAAGATACTGCAAGTATATTAACTCAAGGTAGGGATCTAATATCAATTCTGGATAAAGCTAGTGTTTACAAGATACCAATTGTACCATCAAATGAAGATAATAATAGTAATAAACTGTACATTGGAAGTACTAAAAGAAGTTTAAATATCAGATTAAAAGCGCACTTGGACAATTGGAATAAAAGACAGGCTAAAACATCTTTATAATTCAGCATTGTACTGAAAATATTTTTTTTTTTTTTTTTTTTTTTTTGATTGGAGGTTTAACGACCACCGTGAGCAACTCAATGGGCTATAAGCAGTCGCCCGTCCCTAATTTAGGGTCACTGGTTCCAGGGAAGGGAGAGAGCCAGCACCGTAAGACAAACACAACATCCATGCCTGACCGGGATTCGAACCCGGACCCCTTACTGAAGAATGACCAGAGGCCAGCGCCTTAGACCACTGCGCCACCGGGGCGGCCCTGAAAATAATACTGAGCCTGATTGGACAAATATAAAACTTCTTACATCGCATAATACTCACAAGCAAATCCTCACTTCCAAGGCCATAATGATCGAAAAAATGAAGAATTTCAATTGCAATAATAAATACTCCATACGACCTGTCATAAGCATGGAAATACCTGATTAACCAAGAGGGGGAAAAAATGAAAAAACTAAGAATAAAAAGATAATTAAGAAGATTTTATACTCACTGGCAGATGGCGTGCAGCATGACATGTGCAATGAAGATCCTGACGTTGAGCATGACTAGGCAGAGTTCAACGGGCATTGATGACTTGGCAGTTTAGGCAAATACATCACCCACCACTGATGAAGGTGGTGCCTTATGCAGCTGTAACACATTTGGAGTGACAGAGGAGGTTTCAAATGCGAATAATGACAGCCTTTCAGGTGCCTTAATTATTTGTTTTGTCCTTTTATTTAATTTTACTCCAGTTTTAAAGATTTTTACTTCATTCTGTTTTATCAATAGTTTTTTTATAAGTTCATTAGATGAAGTGCTACATATTCCATGTGTTTAACTCGAGCAGCTGCCAGTGGAGCATGCAACTAAAGAAATGGCAAGTGGGCATTGTAAACTGTATAATACCACTTCCTAGACATAATAGATCACACACACACACACTGCCTTCTTTGGTCACAACATTAGAATTATAACATGTTAAGCGGAAGATTTAGAAGAATGTTTATTCTTCAAAAATAAAATTAAGGGTACAAATTTACTGTGCAATTTAGAGTTCTTATTTAGTCCTATGGGTTCTGCTCTTACAGAGTGATCTTTAGTGTGTTACATCTTCAATGAAGTGCCAAAATTTTGCTGTATAAAAACAGCTGTGTATAGAACTTATACGAAGCAATCTGGAATTTAGCACAATGATAATAATGCAAAACAATTTTGTTGTGGCACTTAAGACTAATCCATAGTCATTTATTCTCACGCACAACAGCAGCAGGGAGGCAAGATATCAATCTCCTTCAGAGAGCAGCAAAGTTAGGAGAAAGTGCCATCTTGGAAAATTTCCGCATGCTGTTGTGACATCAACTGCACGTGCTGTACCACAAACCAAAGTCGCTGGAAATATGGCACTCAAACATCTTGCACTGCAACATCACGAGATGACACCACGTCTCTACAGTCCATGAAAGGAAGCAATGTAAATGTAATTGCGAACAAATACTACAGGGTTCTAGAACAAAGTGACATAATCAATCGGAACATTTCAATCAATTTTCTTCTTTCCTTTTTATTTTTCATTGCAAAAGAAAATTCCAGGACCATTCACAAAAATATGAAAAATCAAAGACTTTCCAAGACTGCAAACGAGGAAATCAA
Source organism: Macrothele yani (assembly GCA_039090855.1). Classification (NCBI taxonomy): domain Eukaryota; kingdom Metazoa; phylum Arthropoda; class Arachnida; order Araneae; family Macrothelidae; genus Macrothele; species Macrothele yani. The sequence goes on from CM077017.1 coordinate 84,616,557, forward strand.
ATTCAAAGACTTTCCGGGGATTGCAGAAGCCCTACGAACCCTGGAGGTCCTGAACGTTTCCTCTTGTACAAAAAGTTCATGAATGCCTATAAATGATTTAAAAATATTCGTTGGAAAAAACTTATTGATTAATATGTTTGTATAATCATTCAGGCTAAGCAAAGAAAATAATTTGTATGAAGATATCCACGTGTCCGAACGTGTAGATGTAAAAGACAATCTGTAAAAGATATGTTATTGTATAGAAGAAACACATTTTTTTATATTTTAAGCTTTACCAATTGAAGATTCATACCAAAACTTTTGTTTTTATAAAGCTAATGGCATCCATTATTTGAAGTGATTTAATTCAAAGGTGAAATAAGGAATATTTAACATCTCGCTGCTTTCATTACAACATAAAGATGTGTTCATTGGCTGAAAACATGTCTATACCCTCCAATACAAATCTCAACAGAAAGCACATGTCCAGTGATCTGACAGACTCTCCGAATTTGTATTTCCAATAAATTTTCTCACAAAAATAATTTCTTCGACTTAAACATAACAATTTCATCAGTTTAACATTTTACCCAACCAAACCAAAATCTATTAAACACAGTAAACCTAGAACTTGATGACAGCAATAAAACAATTCATAATACGATAGTAATAAAATTATTTTAAATGCCTGGTGCCAAATAAGCCCTTCACTAAAAGTGATTTCACATTGTATTTCAATACACCTCTAGTATCTTCTTTAGACCAGTGGTGAATTGCTGAACATTCAGCAATTTACTACCGGCCCGAAGAAACTAGGTGTTAAAGAAGATATAATCAGTGCTGGGAAGTAACGCACTACTATTAGCGAAGTTACAGTAGTGCGCTACTTTTATAGTAGTTTGTAGAGTAGCATAACTACAGAAAATAAAAAAGTAGTGTTGTTTTGTAACGCGCTACAAAAATAAAGTAGTTGTAACAAAATTTTGCACATTTTTTCACTACTTTACGAAGAACAAATTTTACTCACAGAAGGAATCGTTGGACGAATTCAGCTTGACCTTCGGAACAAATGTTGTCCAACAGGATGCATGACCTTTACAATGCCAGGTCATTGGTCACTATTGTAGGTGGAACATAAAAGGGGATGACCTAACAAGGCTAAGAGACATCTCCGAGGAGGTAGGAACAGTCATAAAACAGGGAACCCTCAGCTATCAACGTGAATATTCGACCCTGTTGTAAGGCCATTCTTTCAGAGAATGCATAAATGTTCCATTTGCATCTCAGTTTTAAAAGTTGGTGCAATCTTTTGGGCTTACCATCTTTGAGCTTACCTCCTAGTTATATATTTCATGATGCTTTAGCTAAGAATGAATGCTGAAACAGAACTTCTTTGGGCAGTTTCCTATAATTGTTGTAAATTAAAAAGTGAAACAACAAGAGGATAGTGTATTACTGTGCATGCTTTTGGTAAAGGAGGCAAAAAGCCTTTCAGCTTCAAAATCACGACATCAAACTTTAAAACTTCATCTCTAAGCCATTGCTTTACAGTTTTTCTTTCTAGTAGTATGAGCTGTGTTTATGTATGCACCAATTATTTATTTATTTATTTTCATGCATGCATGAGCTTTTCTTTTTAATTTGTTTGTTCAGTAATTTACTCGGAGTCCTTAAAAACATGTCTCAGCATTCATTATTCACTACTAATGGAACCTATGTGTTCCTACTTTTACTACATATTACAGCGTCCACTACACATTGACACATCACTTACTACAATTGATATTATTAATTTCATAACACGATTCTTCATATCTACTAGAAACATGAAACTATTTATATTAGCGCTTTTCAATATAGCTATCATTCAATAGACTTAGAACTCATACTGAAATGTAGTGTTATCCAAATAATTCTGCTCCTCATGTTTCCTTCATGAACACTTTAACCGGTATAAAGCCCAACTTTAGACTTAAAAAATTCATTTAATTCAAAGTACAGTTTTAAGTAACATTCTGAAAAAAAAAAAAAGAGGTTAATGTAATAAAAGTATGCATTATACAGTATATATGTAATCAACATCAACCATTTTCAGTCCATTGCTGGGTAAAGGTCTTCCAAAGTCCCCTGCAGAACTGAGACATTTTCTTTTATGTCACTCCGGCATTCTTTCGAATTTCATCCACCCATTTCCCACGTGGATAGATGACGTAAAAATATGATTTTTTCCTCTCGCCTATCCATTTGTTCGGGTACAGGCACAATACCAATGCATCAGCCCCAAATCTTTCTTTCCTTTTTTTCACTTTCTTTTGAACTGGCAGATAAGAGTGATGATCCATGCTATTTTTCAAGTTTCCTTGCTTGCTAGGTTAATGTGCATCTCTATTTACCATGATATTTCCACTTTTTAAAGAACAACTGAAAAAAATGAATTTTCATTGGGCAGCTAACAATGCACAAAATATTTTTCAGTTTTTTAACTTTTCTTAACTCTTCCGGTTAAGCAGCCTAAAGAAAAAAAAAAAAAAAGACGTATTCAATTTGTATCCATTTCTAGTACCAAATTCAAAAATATTTTTTTTGTTTTTATTTGGTACCAGTCTCGAAGATTTTTCAAGTTCCATCTATCAGATTTTTCTCTAACGACTTTTTTTCTTTTCTTTTTAATGCAAATAACATGCTAATTTTTCTTACGCCCAAAACTGAATCCACCAATAACACAAATGTTGCCCCAAATTTGGGTTCAACAAAGCTATTTATTTCTTTTATTTCACAAATTCCGTTAAGAAGAAATATTGTAATTTATGATCAAATGCGTTTTAAAAAGCAATCGTTACAGAAATTAAATGAACTCTGTATATTGTAGTATATCTTCTCATTTAGCTCATCTTCCTTTGCATACGTCACGTGTAAGTACTACACATCGTACAAATTTTTACCAGCATATCTTGGCAATGATAAACTGAACCGCAGTTATTAAGACTGCTGAATATGAGCATCGGAATTTTTATTATATTACTTTGGACTGGAACAGGTACGCCTCAGAACACACTGAAGATACGACTGATACGTTATGATTATTTGTCTTAATTTAAATGAAAGTGCAAATTTTAATTTCATAAATTTTAATAAAAATTTACGTATTTTATCCAAATACGTTTAATCACACTGGATAGCTCTACTTATTTACTACGACCAGCATCTCAAAACTCCGATTCACAAATATGTGCGTTTTTATTCACAAAGTTTTTAAACTACTTTTTAGGTAAAGTAGTTTTATTTGTAGCAAACTACTTTTTTGAAATTGTTACTGCAGTTGCAGCTAACTTCTTTTCAAAAGTGGTTTCCCCAGCACTGGATATAATCATACTTCAGCTTTTCTTAGATAAATAAAACAAAACGTATATTCGACACTAACAAATAATTTCAAAATCATACAGCCTCAAAAATATGCTAAAATTAGACCATTAACTACAAATAAATGAGAATAATGAACTAACGGCAACCAACCAGTTAAGTTGTCAACTGCTCAATTTTCCATCCAATACAAATCTCACCAGAAACCACACGTCCGGAGCCGTGATCTTCCATACAGTGATGTTCCTGGTTGATGGATGTTCCATTAATCCATTCCATGCCAGGAACAAAAATCCCCCCCCCGAAATCCCCTGCCAATATTTTTTTTTTTTTTAATATAAGACGATCAGGCCTATAGATTGAGGGTTGTGCCTCACAGCAACTAGTTGGCCATGCGGTAATAGCGAGAATGTCTCCTGATCACTAAGAATCTCGAAGATGCACGACCAGCCAAGGAGGTTTACCTGCTTGTGCCGCCCCGGTGGCGCAGTGGTCTAAGCGATGGCCTCTGATCATTCGTCCGTAAGGGCTCCGGGTTCGAATCCCGGTGAGGCATAAATATTGTGTTTGTCTTACGGTACTGGCTCCCTCCCTTCCCTGGAACCAGTGACACAAAATTAGGGACGGGCGACTGCTTATAGCCCATTGAGTTGCTCACGGTGGTCTTTAAACCTCCAATCAAAAAAAAAAAAAAAAAAAAAAAGAACCTCCTTGCGACCACGGCAGCATCACAAAAGTCCATCATAGGACACGCTCATGAGAAGGAAGGTTAGAAATGCAGCGTTCCCTAGGAGAAGCGTCTTGAGAGAGTAATAAATTTCTCCAAGGCCCGAACGCCGCCCCGGTGGCGCAGTGGTCTAAGCGATGGCCTCTGATCATTCGTCCGAAAGGGGTCCGGGTTCGAATCCCGGTGAGGCATGGATGTTGTGTTTGTCTTACAGCACTGGTTCTCTCCCTTCCCTGGAACCAGTGACCCTAAATTAGGGACCGGCGACTGCTTATAGCCCATTGAATTGAGTTGCTCACGGTGGTCGTTAAACCTCCAATAAAAAAAAAAAAAAAAAAGGCCCGAACTTTACGTTTTGCCACGGAAGCGTCCCGGAAGTCCAACAAGGAATACGTTTCAGCAGAGACGGAAGTTGTGGAAGGAAGGGTTGTCACTCCAAAACAAACCCTCCGATATGCGCTGTACGCAGGGCAAGAGAGGAGGAAATGAGGAACAGTCTCAGGCCCAGACCTACAGAAGCACATTGGGGAAGAACGTTTCCGAATTAGAAAGAGGTAGCTGTTTAAAGGTGCCATGTCAGTGCGTAATTTCTGAATATGAACGCTGAGGAACTTCGATAACAATGTTCGCTAGACCATCTGTGACGGAAGCTGATGAACGGATATCGCTCTGCCCACCCGGACGAAAGCCAGGCTGAATCAGAAGCGGAGATGAGCACGTTACCACTGTGCCGAGCAGCGTCGGAGGCTGTAACTGGGGGGACAGGGCCAGGCCCTCAGCATGGCCCCGTCGGGTGGCAGCGTCAGCGGCCTCATTCGCTGGAAGCCCAACATGAGCCGGGCACCAAACGAGCACAGTGTCCTCGTAGTGATAGTGGAGGCGTTGAAGAGAATCATGCAGAAGAACGATAATGTCTTGAGATTTGCGATTTAATGCTAACAAAGCCCGTAGAACAGAACGACTATCAGTAAGCAGCAAGAGGCCAGCGCACGGGCCGGGAGCAAATTCAAGCGCTGTTATTAGGGCCCACGCTTCAGCCGAGAACACTGAGGAAATAGTCGAGAAGGAGAACGAACGGCTGGAATTGTTCCGTGGAAAAAAATGCCCGATCGCCACCTAGGAGTTAATCTTCGAAGCGTCAGTTGCAATGATGTGGTGCGACGCTGAGTACTGGGCCAAGAACACCCCAAAGCAATGTCTGAGAAGCATCGGATGCAGATATCGGTGCTGAAAAGGGAGACCCGAGCAGATAATCGAGTAGCAGGGTGCAGACGAAACAGGAGGGGCTGGCAGAGCCTGAAGAAGATCGCTGTTGATGAAAAGCGGCTCCTGTCGGAAGCGACTGAGCACGATTCCAAGGGGAAAGCCATGGGATCTCCAAGCTTAGAATGACAAGGCGTCCTCTTCCAGAAGAAGATTAGCGATAGGCGAACGCTGACCCATCGACAGGTGGCGGTACAACAAACGGACTGTCAGGAGAGTGAGAACGAACGCTAGCGATTCCACATGCAGCACGCAAGACCGCAACAGGCGTCGAACGAGTGAGGTGAATGGCTGCATGGTTGAGCAGAACTTCTAGAGCGTCGTAGAGATAGGTGGCGGATGTGAACAGGACCGGAGCCGCATATTCCAGAATAGGCCAAATCACTGCAACGACAAAGGCAAGAGCGTTGGGGTAGCCAAGACCCCACCGGCGATGACAAACAACTTTAACAGCAGACAAGGCTCGGAAGACTGACTTCTTGACGTGCGTGAGGTGGGAAGACCAGGTCAGGGAGGAGTTAAACCAGACCCCTAAAATCTTGATGGAGGACTGCCAGATCACTGAGTCGGAGCCCAGCCGGAAAGGAGGGGCCGGCGACCGGCGCTTACGAGAGAAGTCAACCGCGAAGCTTTTAGAAGGAGAGAGACGTAAATCCCAGGAAGATGCCCACTGAACAATGGAATCCAAAGTGGATTTCATATAGCTAAGTGCCGCCGCCCGGTTGGGACTATAGGAAACAATAAAAATGTCGTCTGCAAATAAGAACATATGCGCATTCGGATGATAGCAATCTACCACATCATCAATGTATAAGTTAAAAAGGATAGGCGAAATGGAGCTACCCTGAGGAACACCTCGACACTGCGGAAAGGAGGATGACACCGTTCCCCGCCAACGAACGCGAAATCTGCGCCGAGCAAGGTAGTCAGCCAGCCAACGGAGAAGACGTCCACGAACACCCAGAGACGCCAATTTACCCAGGAGAGCAGGATGACAGACCGAATCATATGCCGCCTGAAGGTCCAAAGACACCAGAAAAACATAATTATGGCTAGCTCGAGCCACCAGAAGATGACGTTGGATCGACAGAAGGCACGCTGATGTGGAACGTCCTGGCAAAAATGCGAACTGCAGCTTGCTGATCCGTTGATGAGAGAGAATGAAGTCTGTGAGGCGAGAGACCAGGACTTTCTCCAAGATCTTCGAAAAAACCGATGTGAGAGTGATCATTCGGTACGATGATAAGTCGAGAGCAGATTTGTTAGTCTTTTTCATTGGGATCACCCAGGACTCCTTCCAGCATGAAGGGTGAACGCCGGCAGACCAAAGAGGTTAGCCGCCCCGGTGGCGCAGTGGTCTAAGCGATGGCCTCTGATCATTCGTCCGAACGGGGTCCGGGTTCGAATCCCGGTTAGGCATGGATGTTGTGTTTGTTTTACGGCACTGGCTCTCTCCCTTCCCTGGAACCAGTGACCCTGAATTCGGGACGGGCGACTGCTTATAGCCCACTGAGTTGCTCATGGTGGTCGTTAAACATTCAATCAAAAAAAAAGAGGCTAAGGAGGTCAACCAGCCATGACGAATTCCACCTCCATATACGTCTCACCAGTTCGTAAGTACATCCATCAGGACCGGGAGCACAGCGTCGGGGCGATCCATTAATAGCTCTAGAAACTTCACCGGCTGTAAGTAACGCATCCATCACTAGGGAACAGTCATCATGGTCAATAGAAAAGGAGTGCACCGAACAGCCAGAGGCTGAGGAAAAGAGAACTCCCAACGCCGAAGCCTGCTCCACCGGATCAGCAACAAGGGAATCGTCAATCCGAAGAAGCAGGTGATCCGGGCTCGATCCAACAAGAGATTTTAGACGGCGCAAGAGGGAGAAAACGAAGCCTGGCCTCGACGTGTCGTTGTATTGTGCCTTCCAGTAGGCACGTCTCTTAAGTGTGAAGAGGCGGCGAAGATTCCGTTCTTCCTGCCGATATAACGTCCAAGCAAAGAGGCAGCCGGACGACTTGGCATAGCGACAGGGGCGGCGTGTCTTGCGAAGCCTCTGAGCACAATCAAAGTCCCACCAGGAGACCAACGTCGACGCTGACCGCTGGGCCGACGAGAAGCATGGAGAATCTGGGAAATCCGGTCCAGGATCAGAGCGGCACCGTCAGGAGTGGAAGGAAGTTCACATCGGATAATCTTCTGGATGGAAGGCCAAGCCACTGACCAAGCAACTGGCTACAGACCCAGTGAAGGAGGGGAGGTGAGCCAAACATCCCTGCCGCCAATGTTTTAATGACAGGATGATGGGTGCTACCGTAGAGGTCACTATCCACTGACCAGGAGCAGTACGGAACCAGCTGAGGAGAGCACATGGTGAGGTCCAAGACAGAGCAACTTGACCACCTGCAAAAGGTAGAGGCCCCCGAGTTTAGGAGACAAAGATCCTGTGAGCAAAGCCAGTCCACGAACTCAGTACCTCCTCGGCTCGGAGAAGCAGAACCCCAGCTAGGGGATGAATATTGAAATCCCCAACCACCATACAACAATCAGTGAGCAGTTGTTCGATACGTCCAAGCAAGAGCGCCGAGAGGGGAGGAGAGGGAATGTATAAATTAATAATCCTGATCGTGGTGTCGCCAGAGAAGATATCCGTAGCAAAACTGGCAAAAGGGCCTAGGCCTAGGGCCTGTGAATAAATATTTCGTGCCTAAATGAAAGCGTAATATTATTAACTTAATTTGATGTGTAAACGTTGTGAATATGGCATTGGTAGAATAAAAACTGTCAAAAAGGCCTAGGCCTAGGGCCTATGAATTAATATTTCCTGCCTAAGTAAAAGCGCAATATTATTACATTTATTTGTTGTGTAAATGTTGTGAATATGGCAGTAATAAAGTAAAAACTATTTAAAAGGCCTAGGCCTAGGGCCTATGAATTAATATTTCGTGCCTAAGTAAATGCCCAATATTATTAACTTGATTTTCTGTTAAGCGTTGTGAATGTGTCATTTGTTGAATAAAAACTGGTAAAAGGGCCTAGGCCTGGAGCCTGTGAATAAATATTTCGTGCCTAAATAAAAGCGCAATATTATTATTATTTTTTTTTGATTGGAGGTTTAACGACCACCGTGAGCAACTCAATGGGCTATAAGCAGTCGCCCGTCCCTAATTTAGGGTAACTGGTTCCAGGGAAGGGAGAGAGCCAGTGCCGTAAGACAAACACAACATCCATGCCTCACCGGGATTCGAACCCGGACCCCTCACGGACGAATGATTAGAGGCCAGCGCCTTAGACCACTGCGCCACCGGGGCGGCCAATATTATTAACTTGATTTGATGTGTAAACGTTGTGAATATGACACTGGTAGAATAAAACCTGTTAAAAAGGCCCTATGCCTGTGGCTTATTATGACTATTTAGTGCCTAAGTAAAGGAGCAATGCTATTGACTTGATTTGATACGTAAGCGTTATGAATATAAAGACGGCGATTAAAAAGCTGTTTAAAAGGCCGAGGTGTAGGGCCTATGAATTAATTAGGTAAAAGAAAAATACTACAAATTTGACATGTTATGTAAATATTTAGTGCCTAAGTAAAAGTGCAGCGTTATTAAAAATTCCCACCTCATTGGTCTTTCCTGAACAAAACAATTTTTGCTTGGCTTACATAGAACGTTATCTCGAAATTTGTTTGGAGTTCCCAATTCAATTCTCAATATAGGCCAAGAAACGGCAATCTTTATACCCCCCACCCCACCCCCCACACACACCCTCAAACTTCTGTAGCCAGTTGCCCTAAGTATGAACCGACATTAAAAATTCAGACAAACAAAAGAGCTTCTTCCCATCGTTGGGCACCTTGGGAAACTGCCACACATAATTCGGAAACTTGGAAAACTGCCACACATTCAAAGTGTTCCTCGGAGGAATAGCAATTTGTGCACGGCCCCTTAATGAAAATCGTGTGGCAGTTTTCCTGTGTGGCAGTTTTCCTGTGTGGTGGTTTTCCGATGTGTGGCAGTTTTCTAAGTTGCTAAAAAATGTGTGGCAGTTTTCTAAGTTGCTAAAAAATGTGTGGCAGTTTTCCTGTGTGGCAGTCTTCCTGTGTGGCGGCCTTCCTCCAACCGTGGTTATATGGTCCGTCGAACTAAAAGAGAACTACGGCCGTCAGCGACATGTGACTTACTGCGGAGGTAAAGCACGCGTCAAGACAAATCTGCAGCGATACATTCCGCCGGTGTAGTTTAGTTGGTTCGAACGGCACACTCCGGAGACCACCGGCAGATGTGTGAATTTCACTTTGGCACCCGAACGTAAAAATGGATCTACTGGCCGGTGGGTTCTTCGAAAAGTGTGTGATGTTCGTTACACACATCGTCTGGAATTAATGAAAACTTCTTCGCTTCCAAAAATTTAGAGGGAGATGATGTGACTCATTCCGGAGTGAGGAGACGCGACTTCGATCTGGTAACCATCAAATTTGTGAATTTCACAAACAATGGGGCCCTCTGTTTTTCTTTAGTCGGATGGACCATACATACGAGGCAAAAAAGAATGTTGTTCACATTGTTGAAGATTCTCTGGGGGTTATTTGATCATTTCTGTGGATGTGAGCCACTACTACGAACTGAATTCGGTCCATTTGATGTGGTAGAGTAGGTCCAAATTCCCAAGCAATTGCGAAAAACTACACGAACAGTCACAGTTAAATTGTATCTACCGCGTAGAGATAACTTTGGGGTATGACGTTAATTTTGTTTTGTCGAGAAGAGTATTATACTGCCCGACATTATTACTAATGTACATGTTTAGTAATTTCATAGTTATATATATATATATATATATATATATGTACACAACTATTAAATTTGTAATGCCTTGAAAGTCAGATGGGGGCGCAGTATTTTGCGGTTTTCCCCGGGCGCAGAAATACCTGTTACGCCTCTAACACGGTGCATGTACAATTTCTGAAATTGAAGTATCGCTCAAAAGGAATTTGTTTCTTCTTGAATTAGAGATTTGATTATTGTAATGTTCACGAATTAATTGTGTTTATAAAGTTCTTGAACACAACACAAATTTTAATGTTCGAACCAGACACGATAGAAGGAAATGGCTTTGTTTATGGGACACAACTCATGAGCCATACAATTAAGTAAAAGAAAAATAATTAAGTAAATTAATCATGAATTAATTAAGTAAAAGAAAAATATTACAGACTTAACATGTTATGTAAATATTTAGTGACTAAGTAAAAGTGCAGCGTTACTAAGAAGTCCCACCTTGTTGCCCTTTTTTGAACACAGAAAAGGACGATAAAGTGGGATTTCTTAAACTACAGTGTTTCGTCGAACACTGTAGTTTAAAGAAATGTACTAAGTCACGGCAATTTATTTCTTCAAATTAAAATAGAGTTCTCGCTTGGCTTACATAGAACGTTTTCTCGAAATCTGTTTGGAGTTCCCAATTCAGTTCTCAATATAGGCCAAAAAAAACGACAATCTTTATACCTCCCCCCTTCCTGAACTTTTGTGGCCAGTTGCCCTAAACTCTTATGTACTGGCATGAAAATTCAGACAAACAAAAGAGCTCCTTTTCCTTTCCGTGGTTAGGCACCTTGGAAAACTGTCACACATATTTCGGAAACTTGGGAAACTGCCACACATTCAAAGTGTTCCTCGAAGGAACAGCACTTTGTACCCGGTTCCATAATGAAAAACATGCGATAGTTTCCCTGTGTGGCGGTTTACCGGCAACCGACGCTAAAACTCTGGCTAAAACCAGACTACAAACAATAACCAAAGCCGATGTCTTTCGCCACAGGCATTTGAAGTCTAGTAGATGTTCGACCTCTCCAAGATCAAGGTATGTTATCAGCAAAGCGCCTTCAAACAAACATAAAAAAATTTAAAGCTTCGAGCAAACATAGTGTCTCTCAAAAGCCAGCCGCAGTTGAGTGGCAGAAACGTTGCAGCCCAAAGGGGATTTAATCCCTTTGTGTTACTTGAGGGTTGACATGGTAAGATAAGGAAAAAGCCTTTCCGCCAGGGCTGTTAGCTGCTTTCCACAGTCCAACATCAAAAAAGCCGTAATTGCTTCCCCAACCACCGTCAATCTCCTGCTGAATTCAGAAGGTGTAAAAAAGCTTCTTGTTAAACGAGCGGTTTGGTGTGTGTATTTGTGATGGGGTAAACCTATCTGTCTTGCTGTTCAACAAGACATCCCAAACGCGCATTACAAAAGCTACTGCACAAGTGCTGACTGGGCCGCCAAGATACCGAAAGAATTCCCAGTGGGCCACCAAGATACCGAAAGAATTCCCAGTGGGCCACCATGTTCTGACTTCTGGGCTTCTACGCCTTATGCTAACTCAAGAAAAAAAGTATATACATACTTGTACCTCAGTATTCTTGTAGAAGAAAACCAAGTTATGCTAAAGCGACAAAAAAAAATTTACCACTCTGACGGCATCAGGGAAAAAGAAAAAAACATACGTAGCAAATGTTCTGTTGAGCCAAACACTGTTTTTGATACATCTTTTTAAATTTAAGACGGAGCTTAAATTTAAAATACACTAACGGAAAAAAATCCCAACACCACGAAAAAATAGTTGTAGAGGAATGAAATGGCGGCAATGCATTTGTATAGGTAACATATTTAATCGATTAAGGTTTCAAGATCACAGCTTAATGTAAGCGCGAGAAGAGCCATTTTAAATGTGAAGTGCTGGTACATTAATAACCGGTGTAACCGCCAGAATGTTGAATGCAAGCACGCAAACGTTCATGCATTGTGTCGTACAGGTGCTGGATGTCAGTTTGTGGGATGGACTTCCATGCCTGTTGCACTTGATCGGTCAATAAAGGGACGGTTAATGCTGGTTGGGGGTGACGCTGGAGTTGTCGTCCAATGATGTCCCATACGTGCTCGATTGGTGAAAGATCTGGTGATCTAGCAGGCCACGGTAACATGTCGACACTCTGTAGAGCATGTTGGGTTACAACAGCGGTATGCGGGCGAGCGTTATCCTGTTGGAAAACACCCCCTGGAATGCTGTTCATGAATGGCAGCACAACAGGTTGAATCACCAGACCGACGTACAACTGTGCCGTCAGGGTGCGTGGGATAACCACGAGAGTGCTCCTGCTGTCATAGGAAATTGCTCCCCAGACCTTAACTCCAGGTGTAGTTCCAGTGTGTCTCGGCTGCTGACAGGTTGGTTGCAGGCGCTCACCTGGCCTCCTTCTAACCAACACACGGCCATCACTGGCACCCAGGCAGAACCGGCTTTCATCAGAAAACACAACAGATCTCCACTCCGTCCTCCAATGAGCTCTAGCTTGACACCACTGACGTCGCAAACGGCAGTGGTTTGGAGTAAGTGGAATGTACGCTACAGGGCGTCTGGCTCGGAGCTGTCCTTCATGTAACCGATTTGTAACAATTCGTTGTGTCACTGTGGTGGCAACTACAGATCGAATTGCTGCCGCAGACGCGGTACGATGCGCCACGGCCATACGCCGTACGCGGCGGTCTTCCCTCTCAGTAGTGCCACGTGGCCGGCCAGAACCCGGTCTTCTTGAGGCAGTGCCTTCCCTTGACCACCGCTGCCAACAATCATGCACAGTGGCTACATTCCTGCCAAGTCGTTCTGCAATATTGCGGAACGAAAATCCACCTTCTCGTAGATCTATTACACGACCTCGTTCAAACTCCGTGAGCTGTTGATAATGGCTTCTTCGTCTTCTTAAAGGCATTCTTGACTAACATCAACACACTACGTCGAATCTCAACGATAACTGACGCTCACGAACGTTACTGCGCGTATTTACAGCAAACCTGCTTTGCATGTTCCGAGGGGCGCTACTAGCGCCACACGTATGCGACGAGCGCGAAATTTGCATAGACGTCATCTTACAGATGTACTCTCACCGCCTACCAACTGTCGTTTATCTAACACAACCCCTTCTTGGTGTAGGGATTTTTTTTTTCCGTCAGTGTACATTGATTACACATTTTAAATTTGAGCTCCGACCCTTTCGGTTGATAATCTCTACATCCATTCGCTTTTGCCGGTTGCCGGTAAACTGCCACGTGTTTTACATTAAGGGGTCGGGCACAAATTGCCTTTCCTCCGAGGAATATTTTGAATGTGTGGCAGTTTTCCAATGGGGTAGTTTTTCAAGTTTCCGAAATATGTGTGGCTGGTTTCCAAGGTGCCTAACGCCGAGTTCTTTTGTTTGTCGGAATTTCCAGGCCTGTTTAGCTTAGGGCAACTGGCCAGAAATAGAAACGGCAAGTTTAAGCAGGCGGAGGAGGGGTGATGATTGCCGTATCTTGGCCTATATTGAGAATTGAATTGGGAACTCCAAACAAATTTCGAGAAAAAGTTATATGTAAGCCAAGCGAGAATTGTACTTTACTTTGAAGAAATAAATTGCCGTGACTTAGTAAATTTTTAAAACCACAGTGTTCGATGAAACAACGGATTATAGCATGACTCATGCTGTGTTCAGAAAAAGATGGTGGGATTTTTTAATAACGCTGCGCTTTTATTTATTGAAGCACTAAATATTTACATAGCATGTCAAGTTATTAATAAATATTTCTTTTTCACTTGATTCATAGGCCCTAGACCTAGTTCAGTTCTACTTTAATACCCCCCCCCCTTCAGGGTTTAGCTTGTTGAAATTATATCGAAGTGGTAGCGGACAAAATAATATGATCCAAACATCATGATTCAAACGAATTCTTAATGTATGAAAATTCCCTCAATTACAGATGTGTACAAAAATACATTTGAAATCCTTTCGAAAGATTTGAGGATGGACTGGGGGTGATTATACCTTTTGCGGATTCCTCTTGAAAAAGGGGAAAGAAATTTAAAAAAAATCACAAGGTAGTTTATTATTGTTTTCGCTGCGCTATCTGAATTTTTTTTGTAGAATATCAATTCTTCAAGCATGCTGCATAATTATGGGCCCCTTCAGAATGCGAGGCCGGGGGCTTCAGCCCCCACCCCCACCCCATAGCCCCCTTCGTAAATGGGCTCTGATGTACACCGATGAGCCATTACATTGTGACCACCTACCTAATAAGCTGTAGAACCCCCTATAGCCCGCAAAACAGCGTCCACCCGGCGAGGCATCGATTCAATGAGGTGGCAATTAGGGACGTGCCAACAGGGGGAAGGGGCGACTGCCGCTCCTCCCGAAATCTAAGTGGAATGGCGGACTGTATGTTTTGCCCCTCCAGTTTTAGCACTCAAAATATAAATTCATTTAACTTAACAGAAAAAAACAACAACTTTCAAATTGTTTATAAACAAAAACAAAATGCTGGTTATTTTTGTAGCGTTTTAGCAGATTTTAATTTAGCATTTTTACCTTTATGGTAAGGGAAAGAAAAAGAAAGCAAAATAGTACTGGGAAAAGAACCTCCCCTGTGCTCCTGATTTTTCTCTGCCCTGTTCTACGACTGGTAAATGGGTGGAGGTGGGAAGAGTGAGTGAGAATGATCCTACACAAATACAACAACAAATAGTTGTGTGAATGTGTATAGAGGGGGCAGGGAGTCGGGGACAGTCCACTCCATTTTTCCTTTTGCATTCAAGTGATTTTGAAATCCGTTCTATGCGAATATTCCCAATGGGGTAGGGGGGGTCGTGTTTATCTCGCGTAGTTTATAAACAAAAATCCGTTTCCCCTAATTCTAGTTTGCCCTAATCACGTTTACCCCAATCGCGTTTCCCCGAACTCGCTTTTACCCGCGTTCCCATTCACCCTAATTTCGTTTGCCCTAATCTCGTTTCCCCTAAATCTCGTTTCTCCAAATCACGTTTGCCCTAAACACGTTTGCCCGTATCAATATTTCCCTAATTCACGTTTGCCTAATTTTTTTTGTTAACCGAAATAAAAAGGTGGGTCTTGATATCTCAAGATAATTATTCTTTCCCTTCCTGTTGATGATGTCGACCACCATGCCAGCAAAAGTTTGAAGAAGTGCACGTGGTTATCTATATATTAATTATATAAGGTTTTTTTACTGTAAGGGCAGTTGTGAGAGAACGGCTGAACGTAAACATATCGTTGAGGTATCAAAATAAAGGTCTTACCATGTAGATGTGCCAGTCGAAGATAAAAATGAGAATGGGGCAACTGTTCAGGCCTTGTGGGGCGGCAAAGTTCCCATGTAAAGTCTATGGGAGAAGCGTGCGGTTGACATACCATCGGCTGCGGTTGACTCACGCGCTGTTGAAAGCGAAAGTATGGAGGGACTCAGATAGTTCAAAGTCCGAAGTATCTTTTCTCAGCGAACCGTTGTGCAAAACAACGCTAGCAGGAATTTGTTTGAAAGTTCTTATCGGAACAGCGAACACTCGAAGACCTGATTGCGTTGTGCCATTGGACTGTGTGATGTATATATACAATTTAACATTCATTCGATACAGTTTATTCACGTACGTAAGACGTTTCCCATTTTCATTTTGTAAAGATGTAAACAAACTTCTCATATGAGTATATACTTTACAAAAAAAAAAAAAAACTATTCGTCGATTCCGACGGGTTTCGTCTACCGGGTTCGAATCCCGAAGAGGCATTGATGTTGTGTTTGTCTTACGGAACTAACTCTTTCCCTTCCCTGGAACCAGTGACCCTAAATTAGAAACGGGCGACTGCTTATAGCCCATTGAGTTGCTCACGGCGGTCGTTAAGCCACCAAACAAGCAAAAAAAAAAAAGAAAAAAAAAGAGAAAATTATATTGCTAAAGGTATTTATTTCATGTAAAAATGAATAAAAATTGAAAAATATTCAATTTTCTCATACAAGGGGCGGCAAATGCCCTTGGCGCGCCTTTGTTTGGATGGTGAACTTTTGGAAAAGACAATACAATTTTCAAGAGCAACATGCCATTATGTCTCAAAAAGAAAAGTGTTTAATCAGTTCATTTTTCCAGTGATTACGTACGGAGCAGAGACGTAGACCTTAACTAAAATAGACATACAAAGACTGCAGTTAACTGAAGGAGCTTGGAGAGATGCATGCTTGGTGTAACCAGGAGAGGTGAGAAGAGAAACTCATGGATAAAGAAAATGACAAGAGTGGAGGATATCATGATCAGAGTGAAATCCCTAAAAAGGCAATCGGATGGACATGTTGCCAGAGGAACTGACCGCCGATGGACAACCGAAATTCTAGACTGGATTCCAAGGGACAGAAAGAGACCCAGAAGACCACAAGGGAGATGAGTAGATGCAATTCGAAAGCATGCGGGACTCACATGGAAGAGACTGGGTCAAGACACACCGTTGTGGAAGAAACTTGGTGAGATCTTCATCCAGCAGTGGATTGATAATGGTTGATGATGATTTAATATATAATACATTTGTTTTCCTGATTTTGACGATAAAAGAAACGTTTTATTTCGCTTAACGGGAATCAGGACAAACATGAATTAGGGAAAACATAAATTTAGGAAAACGCGAATCAAGGCAAAGGAGAATTAGAGCAAACCTGATACAGGAAACGTTTCTAGAGGGAACTTTGATACGGATAAACATGTTTAGGGTAAACTTGAATTAGGGGAAACAAGATTTAGCGCAAACGAAATTAGGGGAAATGGGAATTCGGGTAAAAGCGATTTCGGGGAAATGCGATTGGGGTAAACGTGATTAGGGCAAACGTGAATTAGGGGAAACGAGATTAGGGCAAACGAAATTAGGGGAAATGGGAATTCGGGTAAAAGCGATTTCGGGTAAACGCAATTGGGGTAAACGTGTTTATGGCAAACGGGAATTAGGGGAAACGGGTGTTCACCGTTTATCTAGTTCTTGAACAATTAGTGTTGTATTATCGCCTATCAAACATTCCGCTTTTCTTAGCTCAATCCATCAATCGGCAAGATCAGACGGCAAGTGCGTTTCTGCCGAAAGCAATAGTCTGAAGTGTGGCATCACTGGAGACACTTTCTGGGACTCTGGGTGGGGCCTTCAGCTGTTTTTCCCAGTGTAAAGATCTTTCATCACTGCCGCGCCCGCTTCCTACCCCATCTGGGTTTCGTATTATCTGGACTGGAAATAATGAAGGAAACAATCTTCATTGTATTTTGTGGGTGGCCGGGGGAGGGAAAATGCTTTCCCCAATCTTCACTTCCATGTCCAATTGTCCATCGTCGTATTCGTACTGTGACTGTGTAGCCGGTGTTCAGATACTTCACAAGTTTTACTTCCGTGCTTTATGTGTGCTTACAAAAGTGCAATTTTTTTTTAGGGTTTTCGAGATCGTTTTCGTGATCAGAGAAGAATTTTGATCTTTGAATGCTGAATGGAGAAACTTACAAGTAAAAGGGAACGTGAGGCGGGTGCAGAATCAATAAATATAAGTCCATTTTAAAAATCCTTTTGAACAGATATTTGATATTTTGGGCGGAATGCGCCATTGGCTTGTTTCACATAAAAGTATTTTGAATTCAGTTGTAAGATCATGGCGAATTGGTGATATTGATTGTGGGTTGTGTGAGGAATTCGCCGTGGCATGGTGCAAATTCCAACAGGCGCTTGGCGCTTCTTCAGACTTTTTTAAGGGTGGGTCTGTGTGACAATATTTTGCTTCTGTTGAAAATCCGAGGGCAAGTTTAAAACTTTTGGTGAAAAGTCTAATAAAGACTTTTCACCAAAAGTTTTAACATATTGACGGGATTAAAATACTCCTAATTTATAATTTGGAGTAAGTTAAAACACTCCTAATTTATAATTTGGAGTAAGTTAAAATAATCATAATTTATAATTAGGAGTAAGTTAAAATACTACTAATTATAAATTTAGTAGGAGTACAGCAATTATTCCTAATTAATTTATAAAACTTAAACTTTATTTTCTTTTTATCTCGAATCTCGAGTAGGCAATTTGTTTTGCCTATTGCCTCTTATAGTTTTATGTCTATTATATGCAAATTTGGGTCTGCTAATTTCAAGTATTTAGCTGGAAATTAAAAACTGTTTTTAATCCACTACATTAAAACAAGATATTTTTCCACACAATATTTACATATCCCAAAAAAAAAAAAACAAAAAAAAAAACTGAAACATAACACATCATTACCCTCTCAGATTACTGATTAGTTCCAAACCATTAAATTAGGAAAACTATGAAAAAATTGCTAATATTAACTCTTTGTCTTCTTTCATTTGGAAAACTATGAAAAAATTGCTAATATTAACTCTTTGTCTTCTTTCATCTGGAAAACTATGAAAAAAATTGCTAATATTAACACTTTGTCGTCCTACCGCATAATTTGATTTTAAAGACATTTGATTATCTGCATTTTTCTAAGGAAATGATTTCCGCAGTGCAGTTTTTGCCCTTATTTTCAGTCCATAGAAACCTACATACTGACGGGATGTAGGTAAAAATACCCCAGGTGAAAATACCCCCGAAAACTTAAAAGCGGTAAAAATATCCCCGGAGGAAATGCCCCCGAAAACTTAAAAGCGGTAAAAATATCCCCGGAGGAAATGCCACCGAAAACTTAAAAGCGGTAAAAATATCCCCGGAGGAAATACCCCCAGAACAAACGGTTCACTGTAAACTGCCACACAGGAACACTAATGTGTGGCAGTGTTCCGGTGTGGCAATTTACCGGCAACCTTGCCACACATATTTCAGCAAGTTGTCCACAAAAGTTAAAGGGGAAAGGGAGCTATAAAGATTGCCGTTTCTGGGTCTATATTGAGAACTGAATTGGGAACTCCAAACGAATTTCGAGAAAACGTTCCATGTAAGCCAAACGATAATTGTACTTTAATTTGAAGAAATAAATTGCCGAGGATCCGAGGTACACTTTGCTTGGGGGAGTCCCCCAAACAAAGTGTACCCCCAACTTCCGTAATATTATATTCTAATATTACGTAATATTATATTCTATATTTTGGGGGTAAACAAAGTGTACCCCCAACTTCCGTAATATTATATTCTGGGCCGTCAGTCTATCCAATATGTTCCCCTTGAAACGTCCGCGAAGTCCGTTAGCTTGGGGGGTGGGGGTGGCTTTCCCCCAAAATGTTAAAATGGACGAAGAGTTCGACCCCATAGAAAATACATTAGGTAAGTGGTCAGAATAATGTGACTCGACCCTGTATATATACGTATAAATATGCTCGAGCGCGACGTTCTGATATAGTTTTAGAGCTTTATTTAGAAAATAGGAAAATACTTTGCCCCCCCCAATTTCTGAAACGTTGGCACGTCACTGGTGGCAATAGGCATCCATGTTCGATTAGGTTCATGTCAGGAGAATTTGGAGGCCATGGCATAAACAGAGTCACCACAGCATGTTCCTCGAACCCTCTCCTTGACGATTCTGACAGTTGCCATGAATAGGTGAACTTGGGCCGCACCGATGTTCAGATAATTGACAGCTGTCAAGGATTGTGCTATTAGGATAATGGTGCCTAAAGTGTGCAAGAACACCCCCCCCCCCGACGGCCTGTTTCCTCACAACAGTGCTGCAGGTGCCATAGCCTCCGTTGGCAATCGACGTATCCGCGCTCGGCCGTCTACGTGATGCACCAGGAATCTTGATTCGTCAGACCAGGCCACTTTCTTCCAATCATCCACAGTCCAATCTCGATGATCTTTGGCCCATTTCATGCGTTGTTGGCGATGACGTGTAGTGAGCATGGGGACCCGTCTGGGTCTTCGGCTACGCAGGCTCATGAGCAGAAGGCTGCGATGAACTGTGTATTGTGACACATTGCCCTGATCACCACTGTTGTAGCTGCGGGGGATTTGTCGCACTGTGGACTTGTGGTCTCTTTGAACAATGTGCGGCAGTCTCCGCTCCTTTCTGGCATCAGTGAGCTGCGGACGGCACACGGCTGGACGACGGTTCATCGTTTGGCCATCTGTGCACCACTTTTGATACGTACTCACTACAGCGGCACGTGAACAACCCACAAGCCCCGCCGTTTCTGAGATCGTAGTTCCGAGGTGCCGAGCCATCACAATTTGTCCTTTATCAAACTCCGATAAATCTGCAGCTTTTCCCATTCTGACTCCGAACACTCTACTAGCCGAAAACCAGTCCTCGAGTTGTGTGTATTGCTCCGTGTACTTCACCTGTGCCACCGTTCGGTCTCCAGCCGCGCTCATTTATCTAGGCTAGGGGTGGTCATAATTTAATGGCTCATCGGTGTATATTAACAACAAAAGGTGGAAGAAATAACAGTTCAATTAGTGGGATTTTTATACCGATGCGTATAAGGTGTCATGTATTACAAATGTTTGCTCATAATTAGGCATCCTTCAGAATACAATGAACTTTTTAAAAGGGGTTGTTCGCGGGAACGAAGAAGCACAGACGAGCTGTGTCGTGTTTTTTTTTTTGTTTTTTTTTTGTTTATCAGACAGTCAAGAGAAAAATTTTGTACAATGTGCAAAACTTGTGACATTATTTTAAGTGTGTTTTTCATATTCGAGAGTAAATAATTTAAGTAGTTCTACGTGTTTTGTCCCACAATTCTTAATTGTTACTTATTTACTTGCTTACTTACGTTCTGTATTCTCATATAAACAGAAAAAAGACACTGTGTGTGTGTGTGTGTGTGTGTGTGTGTGTTATCGTGAGTCATTTCAAAGAGGCTGGCCTTGGTTCTCTAAAAGAATAAAATTTGCATGATATCATTAAGTTTGACGTAAGTGTTTTGGAGCACTTTGCATCGGCATGAAACCAGGGCAATCATTTTAGGTACCATGAGCGCATTTGTGTTTCACGCAATAAAGTGTAGTAATTTTGGTTTTACGAAAAATACTTGTAGGTTCCAAAAAATTTTATTTATTGAAACGCCCATTAAGCCTAGTAAATAATGTGAATGTAAAAATTTTTAGTAATTGAAAGCTAATAGATTTTTGCAAAAGGGCCTAGAATTTTTTTTTTTTTTTTGCAGGGGAGCCCCGAGTGTTTCTGGTGCGGCTCTGACCCACAGCGTTGGGTCAAAACGCTATGAGGAAGCCAGGATGCTTCGACTAGCGAAAATCTGAGGATGTTCAGATTCCAAAGCTCACTGTAAAAAAAATCTGTGGTACGTTACACAAAAAAGGGGCAGCTTAGCTGCCTCAACATTTTTGAAAACGTTATGCAAGAAATCCTGATAAACGTTCCACACATTTTGGAAGAAGTCTGAAACATTGTCCCGGGAGGATTTTGTGGAACGTTCCACAATAAGGAGAGGAACCTTTTCAACAAAAGTGATCAACCTTCCACACATTATTGAAACATTCCGTTCCAGGGTTTCTGCATCATTATGAGGAACGTTCCACAATAAACTTGAAAACATTTCGCAAAAGCGGAAAGCCTCCTGTGGAACCTTTTCAACAACTTTGAGGAACTTTACACATGCTACTGAAAAATCTTGAAACAGGCTGGCAACCTGATTTTGAGGAACGTTCCGCAGTAAACAAAGAAAAGTTCCAGAAACATTTGAAGCCTTCAGGGAACAGAACTATGAAACATTTCTAACAAATATGAACAAGTTTTTGCATAATATATCTGACAAATAATTCTCTATAAAACTGTTCCTGAAAATTTCGTTTGCACCAGGATAGATAATTTTTTACCATTTCCAGAAATTACTTTTAGCATTTCAAAAATGAACTCCAATAAGGACAATTCATGGTGTATTAGTTAATTCTTGATAAACATGGGTAATGTAGTAACAGCCCGTATTGAAACTTATGCTTACTGAATGAAGAAAGATAAGGACAATTTACTCACGAGTTTTCTCAGATTTCAAAAGAGAAGTTATAAGAATGAAATATTCATGAAGAAACACTGTTCTTAACAAATGTTAATTGTGTGTTACACATAGATACTACATCTTTTGTAGCGAATGTACCTGTACAAACAAATGCGTTCGAGGATATTCTACCTATGGCACATACAAAACCAATTTTCAGTTTGCCCAAGCTTGACTGAAAAATCAATGATTTTTACATTCGAGACACTTTAAATTTATATAGTATGGTGCCTTCTCAAGACGTTAATTACTCACTGAACAAACGATACAATATAGAACTTGTCCTGTATCATGGGTTACACCCAGTTAGAACTTATATAACTTATCCTGTATCCTTTCACACCCAGCTAGAACGTATTTACCTGCAGTGATCATCAGAAGTGATGACTTAGTCATTTTTAACAAATGCCCAGTAATCCGCTTAATTGTTGGATGATGGCTTCCTTTGCTTGTTTCTTTTATTTTCGTCGAACACCTGCTGCAAGTTTGCATTTGTGAGTTTCGGTTCGTGCTTGCGTGGATGATGACAGCCAGCAGCTCGTTACAGAGAATTATGGGATCACGAACCTGGATTAGTTGGAATGACGTCGCAGTGATGTGCGGGAACTCGCTGTTTGTTGTTCTTACAAAAAGTGCTCGAAAAGAGTACATGCATTACGATCACCAAAAAGGATTTTCACTGGAATATAAACTGTTTTGTGTTAAGTACCAAATGGATAGCAATTCAGGGTAAGACTGTTTAAAATAGATTAAATAGAAAGTGCGGAGTCGTTGTTTAATAACTCATTCATTCTATGTTTGTATTATCAGTGAACTTACATTAGTATTTTAGTTGTGTTATTATTCAAGAATAAATAACGATAAATTATTTCAGGAGTCTGTCGATTATGAGCATAGTTACCGTTGGAAATCATTTCTTAGTTTTAACTTACACCACCATTAATTTCATTTGCAATGTTTATACTCGAGGAGGGGGGAGGCACAACTTAATTTTGAAATATAATTGTGGGAATCACGTATCTAAACTCAGTACACGTTAATCAAACTTAAATGACATGGAAGCGAGACACCAAATATTTGCAGGGGAGGAAAAAATGAAGTAATGAATGTATAGATGTGTTCCGACAATTCAAAAGCAAATAAGCAATATATCAATTTAAAAAAATAGTGCTAGAGATAAACGTCCTAGGTGTAGCCAGTAGTAGTGACACCACAGTTTGTAGAGGAAGTTGGCCATCATTTGTTGCGATCTTCCCGTAAGTAATTGGAAAATTTGGCACCAGTAAGAGCATCTTATTCAACCATTCACAGGGCTTCCAGAGGTTAGAAATTACAGTCATACAAAGTCAGGATACTTCAAGAGGTGTGCCCGTTGGATATAGACATACATGATCACTATTGCCATTGGTTCATGAGGTTCACATGAAAACAGCGTCATAGTGATGTATACACATTTCTTATAGAAAAGGCCTGATTTCATTTAAATGGGAGCATAACTTCTCAAAAAAAAAAAATCATCGGCTTTTGAAAAAATCGTCAAGAAGCACACCAGGCTGTTTCCAAAGAGAGAACTGTGGAACCACATTTTTTTGAAGAGTCTACTTTGACCTTAGCTATCAATGCAAATATTATTACACAGTTTGTGGCTTTGCTGCATGAGGATGAACGCTACTGTCTGTGCCAGCTAATGAAGCAATTAGGCACACATCAAATGAATCCATGGAGATACTACTGTACATATTCCAGAATTCACTCGTTTTCTCCTTCAGATTTCTTCCTGTGAGTAGAATCTAAAGGAGACAGTGTACAAACATGACCTTCATACGCTGGCGCCTCAACCATAAATTTAACTATGCCTTTGCAAAGGAAAGAGCTGCACTAATGGGAACACATTAGGTTACAAAGAAAGTCTTGTCTTTTAGCAATAATATCAATCATTAGAAAAACAGAAATGCAGTTAATACAAAATACCTGATTCTTTTCAGTTTCTGAAAGGTACAAACTAAAACTGATGTCTTAATTTTGACATACGCGTAGTACACTGAAAATGAAAAGACTGTCAAGCTTTGAACTGATGGACCGCAAAGACTATCAGCAAACTCGAAAAATGACTTTTGAATCTGGCAGATTAGAGCTAAAATTCGCCTTAGCATATTTGATTACAATTCACATTAGTTGAGAAATAATTACAACATTCGTCTGATAAAACATAAAATTCTCAAAATAACTAGAAAAATATAGAATGCTAGAAAACGGATATGGCCATTACATTGGAATTCACCATGTGCCTTTCACCAAACCATCATAAATTTCTTTAAACACTAACATCAATCATTAAAAAAAGCAGAGATACATTTAATACAAATACCTCTCATTTGTTTTCAGTTTTAGCATGTTCACACTAACATTGACATCTTAATTGCTGATTTCTTTTCTTACATTGTACACTGAAAATGAAAACACTGTAAAGTTCTGAACTGATGATCTGCAAAGACTTTCAGCAAGCTCCAAAAAAAAAAAATTAAAAAAAGAATAAACATTTGAAACTGGCAAATTAGAACTAATCTTTGCCTCAGCATATTTGCTTACAATTCACATTAGTTGAGAAATAGTCACAACGTCGTTCATCTTACAAAGCATGAAATTCTCAAAATAACTAGAAAATTATAGAATACTAAAACACGGATATGGCCATTTCATAGGAATTCACCAGGTGACTTTTATCAAAACATCACAAATTTCTAAGATCCCTTTCTCCAAGAAGATATCCCAATAAAAGACAATATAAGACATTCAAAATTTGTTCATTTTTTAAACTTAGAGCAAGCACAAGAAAATGATAGCGTGACTAATTTAGCAGCACGAAAACTGATCTTTAAAATTTTATAATTTTATCCTCAATCGGGCTTCATTTGTTTTTAATTTTAGCTTATTTCTGAAAATATGAAAGCAAAGCTATCTGCATATATCCACTTGTGCATCCCCCACCTATTGTTTTGAACTTGTATATTGAGGAACAGATAAAAAAAATGTAGTAAAAACTTGGAGAGAAAAAATTAGAGAGCATTAGAAGTTTTTGAGAAGAGAATTTTTTATGGATGCATGGTACTTCAACCAAATAGGGCTATGTATATCTGACTAGCTAAGTTTCAATATAATCAATTTTATGTAGTTATTATGTTGCGACTCATGAATTGTTTGAATTTTGCTCCATTGATGATTGATTGCAACTGAGATAATCTAAAATAACTAGTAAAATTCCCAGCAGCACATCAGTACTTGAAAAAGTTTCACTTGATTTTAAACACGTAAGCGCTAAGAAAGAGAGAGAGAGAGAAAATAAAAAAGGCAAAAAAATTATAAGGGCATTTTAAAACTGGGCATAGCAACACAACAGTGCAAGGATCTTGTGCAATAAATGTTCCATTGAACATCTACCAGCCACCGCGGTGGCGCAGGGGTCTAAGCGATGGCTTCTGATCATTAGTCTGAGATGGGTGCGGGTTCAAATCCCAGTGAGGCAAGGATATTTTGTTTGTCTTACGGCACTGGCTCTCTCCTTTCTCTGGGGTCAGTGGCCCTAAATTAGGGACAGGCGACTGCTTATAGCCCATTGAGCTGCTAACGGTGGTCGTTAAACCCCCAATCAAAAGAAAATCTACTATACATCAAAATTTATAATATTACGTAACCATGGTTCCCCACCTGATCAATATGTTTTAAACATGCACATAAAAATGCATTAGCTGTTCAATACGAGTACGCACTGAAAAAAAATTGCTGTAACAGCAAAAAACTTGCTACTGCAGCAAATTTCGCCAGTGAATATAGGCTCAGCAAAAAGGTTTGCTAAAAATACTAATGAATTCTGCTTTGCTGCAGCAAGATATCGTTTCCTGTGGCAAGTTTTTATTGCCCGTCTAGCAAACCAACTTTGCTACTTCAGCAAATATTTCTGCTACATAAGCCGATCTCCAGCAATGTCAATTTGCTAGTCTAGCAAATCAACTTTGCTACTTTAGCAAATATTTTTGCTACAGAAGTCGATCTCCAGAACGTCACTTTGCTCGTCCAGCAAACCAATTTTGCTACTTCGGCAAATATTTCTGCTAGAGACGTCGATCTCCAGCAATGTCAATTTGCTGGTTTATCAAACGAACTTAGCTACTTCAGCAAATATTTGTGTTACAGATGCCGATCTCCAGCAATGTCAGTTTGCTGATCCAGCAAACAAACTCTGTTACTGTAGCAAATATTTTCTGCTACAAAGCAAAATTATTTGCAATGTTGAATTTCTACTTCACCCAAGATGTAATGCTACAAACACAAATCTATAGTAATTTTGATTTCCTTGTTGGAATTTACTAAATTCCATTTATTCCTTGATTTCCTATCCTGGCAAATCAACATTTCCGTTGATTTATCTATGCATATAGCAGATATTCTTTGTTAAAGTAGCATAAAAATAATCATTCCAAAATTATGGGTCCTCAAACAATCACCATTTTTTACAAAAATGTCCTTATATTTCAGTGGATTCACGAGTAATGCAACAGTTCCAGCAATCGCTACAAGGACTTCGTTACCAATAAAATTTATAAAAGTAAAGCAATTAGTGAAAACGTTGAGAATCCACCAGCCATGGAATTAATACACTATCGGTTCTATATATATATATGATCGATCCCTTCCCCTCCATATGTATACACATCCTTCACTCTATCAAATTGTTTGCAAAAAAAAATAAATAAAAAAAAAATTAAAAAAAAAATTAAAAATAAGTTTTTTAGGATCTTTTTAACAAACAAAATGTTTTAGGATCCCACAATAATTAAATTTTTCCTACACACAAACAAAACATTTCCCTAGCAAATGAACTGCTTTCAGCAGCTGTATGAAAAATCTTGCAGTCACCCCAAAAAATTTATAGAACTCTACAATGCCAGCTGTTTGTCAAATTCCATGAGCAGTGCAACAAAATCAGAGAATGGAGTGGGCACATCACTGTACTAAAAGTATCTATGAATTTGGAATTTGACTACACAGTCTGCCTTCTAAGGAAAGTGGCCAAGGTGCATTACATATAGTTCAACAGTTTCCATACAGACAATTTCTACAAACTTTATGATATTGCTGGATACGCCATCTGCCAATTATTGTCTGGACACCTATAAGCTGTTTCGATGAGTAGGAATATTCAGTAGAAGAATTCTAAAAAAAAAAAAATTATTAATTGTGATACTCATGGACATTGCATGAGTGGGAAGTCATTTTTGGTTTACTTTTTTCCCCCAACATTCAAGCCAGAAAACAGGAAGCACCTTCTTGTGATAGTGATGCTTTTGTCAACACTGAAGACTTTAAAATGTGATGCATAAACACTTTAGAATGTGATCCCAAATTTGAATGCACACAAATTTAGGATCAGGTACTTGTTAAACTTAGAGAAAATGGAGGCTCAAAGACACAAGATCTATTCTCGGTTCTAGTTTGTTTAATTAAAATCAGTTAAGACAGAAAAAAATAACACCACACTTATTTTGTACTATTCATACATATACAACCTGTACATAGCTGATATCTAGTGTAATAAAAGAAAAAAAAATATCCGCTTTAGAAAACAGTTCCATGCTTCAGTCTACTTCATTGTATTTCAGCAAGCAAGATACTACATCTGGGGTTCATTACATTTTTTCATTAGAATCTTTCTTTTTTTTCAGGTTATTAGATACTGAACATTTCTTCTCGTACAGATATCCTGATAATTTTAGGGGAGCATTTCATTTATGTGGTAGCATGCTCACTTCATATAGTCACTGTTCAGAACCTTCTGGCATCAAACTGCACACACCGTACTTCAGAATGACTGAAATCCCAATACCCAAGGAATTGTTTTCAAAAGGAAGCTGTATGCTTCATTTTTCATTCAATGAGTGTACTGCTGCTATTACTGATTGTTAGAGGACACCACAAATCAGGCTCACATACAGGGCCGGATTAAACTTTTGCGGGGCCCAGGGCGAAATTTCATATAGAGGGCCCTATGAAATGAATCTCATAGTTTAATGAAATCATTGTATGAAAAATGAAAATAGACAAAAATTATCATAAAGGAAAATGATTATCTCAAATTATTATAAACTTAAGAAAAAGACCATCATATGGACTGAAAACTCAGAGAGAGAGAGATAGATAGAGAGAGAGAGAGTAAACTGTTTCTTTATGATAAAATTCGTGTATTTTCATTTTTTAGAGACAGACAGACAGACAATTAGAGTGTGAGAGAGAAAGACAGGCCGACAAACAGAGAGAGAGAGGGAGAAAGACAGGCCGACAAACAGAGAGAGAGAGAGGGAGACAGACAGACATTGAGTGGGAGAGAGACAGACAGACAGAGTGAGAGAGAGACAGACAGAGAGTGAGAGAGACAGACAGACAGAGTGAGAGAGATACAGACAGACAGATAAACAGACATTAAGTGAGAGAGAGACGAAGAGACGGGCGGACAGACAGACAGGCAGACAGACAAAGGGAGAGGAAGAGAATAAACAGTGCTGAAATCTACGACTTTCTTTCTGGAGAGGAGGAAGTTTAGGTTTCTTTATTACCTTAATAAAAACTTTCCTGCAAAATGATAAAAAAGATAGCTTTAACTAATCTGCGTAGCGAAAATTTTTCCATAGCAAACATTTTTGCGTATTGAATAATAACGATCCCTCTTAAATAAATTGGTATATATATATTTTATTTCCTGGTACATGTTTTAGTGCTTGATTTTTGATGAAAAGGGGAATAACTGGTAAATTAATTACTTTATTCACCTCTTATACACGCTCATGTATAAAAATTGCCTTATATTTTTTTTTAATTTCCAACACTGTTTTTAAAGTCACTGAACGATTGGCCTCCATATATAGCCCAGATACAACTTTGATATTGTTCTTTTTATTTATTTTTAATTTCAGTACCAGGTTTACACACAAATGGTTGAGTATATAATAGGGAGTCACAAAATGTGATGAAATATAATTTCTTATTTCATAAATATGGAAAAGTTTAAGGATTAAATAAGTTGGGGGGAGGGGTATAAACTGAAAAAAAATTATAACAGGTTAGTAAAATCATGCAATGCATTGATTATGATACGCTTTCCAACATAGCAGAAGTCGCGCGCAGACTAACTCTCCTCCCAACCCTGACTATTGATTTGTTCAGTATACCTCCGGAACAACATACTAAAGTTTTGTCGCAATAGAAGCATTTTTACTCTCAAGTTATGAGGATAATGGCTGTGAAATAAATCTCGCTCATGTGCCATGACCTTCTATCCGATTTCGATGATATTAAAAATAATTGGTTCAGTATACCTCTGGACCAACATACTAAAGTTTTGTCGCGATAGAAGCATTTTTACTCAAGTTATGAGGATAATGGTTGTGGAATAAATCTGGCTCCTGTGCCTTGACTTTTGATCCTATTTCGATTACATTCAGCATAACCTGTTCAGTTTACTTCCGAAACAACATGACAAAGTTTTGTCGTAAACGAAGCATTTTTACGTAAGTTGTGACGCATAAGAGCGATAAAATGGATCCCGCTCCTATGTCCTGACCTTTGACCCCATTTCGCTTATATTCAATAGGGTTCGTCCCCAGGTTGTCCCCTACCACGTACTAAAATTTAATTGAAATTGAATAATTTTTACGCGAGTTATCGGGTGGACAGGCAGACGGACAAAGCTGGAGTATATACGCTTCTTCAAAATACGGTTGGAAAACGTAAACATAAATTTTTGAGGGTCTTGCGCCCCAAAACTTAAAAAAATAACAATAAATATAGAGAATTCTAGCAAAACAATTTTGTTTTTGTTTTGTAAAGTGCGGGGCCCCGGTTGCCCCTATGGTCCAGCCGGCCTTGCTCACATATATCATAACACATTCATAATAGCAGTGTGTGTGTGTGTGTGTGTGTGTGTGTGTGTGTGTGTGAAGGAATTTGTATTTGAGTCATCTGGGGTGCATGTAGTTGGATGGCATGAACTTATGTTCCTTCTTCACACACATATCACACAGTGTATGAAGGAAATTTCGATTCGAATAATCTGTGAAGCAATTGGGTGGCATCAACACTACTTTAAACAAGATGGTGGTAGAGCCCACCTCATTTTCAATTGAACTGGTGGGCAGTGGCGGCTCGTGGTAGGAAAAATAGGTGAAGAGCTACAAGAGCAATATGAAAAGATATCTACTGTCTTCAATGAAAATCAGTTAATGAGATCTTACCAATTTTTTAATACATTAGATCAATTCTTCTTCCCTTTAAAGCTGGAAATTTGTCGATTATGTCGTCAGAAAATGGTTGTTTCTTCGGGACATCAAGAAAATGTCTTTCTGAATAGAAATATTTGCCAAAGAAGCAAGTTTATCTGGAGAAATAGTGTTTCTTGAGTAAGTTTGTATTCTTTTAAGGCAAGAAAAACTTTCTTCCACTGAAACACTTGCAGATGCAGTTGTTAAAATCAGGGAAACCAATTTATAAGCTTCTGTAAAAATGCCTTTATCTCCATGAAGCACTCGAAGAAGTTCATGAGTCGATATATTCCTTAATTTTTTATCAGCATATACAAGACTCAGTACATCTTTAAGGCGCTGGTGTTTAGTAAAAATTTTTCCATAAAAATGTTCTAGATTTTCAAACGCGTGAGAGGGAAAGCATGAATTAAATTGGTCAAATTTGGTTGTGTCAGCAAGGCAGGCAAATTGAAGTTTAAGTTTCTCACAGTCTTGAAATCTTATATCCATTTCCATAAGAATGTGGTACAAAATTTCAAAATACAATTGTTTATAATTTTGAAAAATTGTTTCTGGTGTAAGGGCAGCATATTCCCGTTTAGATCTGCTTATTTCTGTGATTTTCCTAGATTTTCCAAAAAGTGTTCCAAATACCGCATCGTTCCTTTTATGGCTCAAAATTTCATAAGTTGTTTTTAAATTTTTTTTTGTTTTTTTTGTTTGGAGGTTTAACGACCACCGTGAGCAACTCAATGGGCTATAAGCAGTCGCCCGTCCCTAATTTAGGGTCACTGGTTCCAGGGAAGGGGAGAGCCAGTGCCGTAAGACAAACACAACATCCATGCCTGACCGGGATTCGAACCCGGACCCCTTACGGACGAATGATCAGAGGCCAGCGCCTTAGACCACTGCGCCACCGGGGCGGCAGTTTTTAATTTGAGTAACAGTTTCTGTCTAGTGATTTTTTCTGCAAAATTTCAAATAATAGATCGGTGAAGTCAAATATTTCATTAAATACTATTCCCAAAAATGTAAATTCAAAAGTGTTCATATCATTTAAAAACCCTTGGGCAAGTTGAATTGATATTTTTTCTAATTGGTCACTATTTGTGAGAAATTCGAATACTTCCTTTAATTTATCCCAATCTTCAACTATTACACATACTAACTTCGAAGTGGAGGACCATCGAGTTTCTGTTATGGTTGGCATGCATCTTGCGGTTGTTGATGTGAGTGTATTGTTTTTTCACCACTCAGCGAAGCGATCGCTTCGCTAAGTGGTGAAAAAACAAAGGAATCAAACTGAGGCTTGCAAAAAATATTCGACACTTAGAAATTTTAGAAAAACTCTGCTGTAATACAAGGTTCATTTTTTTTGGAGGTTTAACGACCACAGTGAGCAACTCAATGGGCTATAAGCAGTCGCCCGTCCCTAATTTAGGGTTACTGGTTCCAGGGAAGGGAAAGAGCCAGTGCCGTAAGACAAACACAACATCCATGCGTCACCGGGATTCGAACCCGGACCCCGTTCGGACGAATGATCGGAGGCCATCGCTTAGACCACTGCGCCACCGGGGCGGCCTAATACAAGGTTCAAACGATGTACTAAGCAATAACAAAAACAGCTTGAGAAGCTTTATGCTTCATTTTTTTCTGGTACCCAGTCAAGTGTCCAGACATTACGTTTGCCCCATCGTAACATTGTTCTATTGACTTGTGTTGATAATCAAGCTGTTCCAAAATTTTGTCTTGCATTTTGTATAAAGCTTCTGACGTTCTATCTTCACTCACACCATGGAAACCCAAAAATCGCTCAACCGATACACCTTCCGAATCAACAGATCTTATTATTAAAGAGCACTCGGAAGTCTGGTTATGTCTTCCTATCTACTTGAATATAAAAGCACTGAACTTCATTTATTTCATTTTTGACGTGATCGTTTATATATTCAGAAATGCATTCAATTAATTCGTTTTGAATAGTTTTTGAGTCACCTGTGAAGACATTTTTTATCGTTTCGTATTGATTTAGAATTTTTAAAGGAGTTCTTGATATCAACAGTGAAAGCAATTCCTTGAATTTCTACGATTTATCGAGTCAATGCCTTCGTCATGGTCACGGAATGCTAGTTCTTGTTTACTCAAATACAGTACTGCATCAATCATTGTCTGCAGGAAAAGTCTATTTAAGCGAACGCTTTCGCTGAAATGCATTTTCAAAAGCCTAGCATTCTCCCACAGGGCATCGGCAATGGTATTCTGATTCTTTTCAAAATTATTTAGCATTAATTCGCATTTCAGGTGTTCGCTAGAATCACCACGTTTGTGAAGTGACCGTTTTATATTTAAGAAATCTGAAAATTGTCTTTATTCCACGCCGAATTTTATTACTAAAAAATAAGCAGGGCCAACAAAATAATTTTTGTAACACAGAAGGGCTACAAAGCCATTTATATTCAGTAAACCAACAATTTTTAAAATTATTATTGTAATATTTGCCGCTCTTCTTGATTTTTTTCTTGGTGACAATTGTCAGTGAATCCGTCGGTCGTCCTTGAAGTAAAATGTCTCTTTTATTTTCATCTTTCCACCGATTGAACGGAGTTTGCAATAAATTACAGACAATGTTGTTCATAGGATACATACTGAAAACTAAAACTATCCCTATCAGTTAAACTGTACACGAAACTAAAGTAACTAATGAAGTTTTTAACAAACAACAAAACACACAAAAAAAAAATCTCTTTCGGAAAGTATGTACCGAAACACCGCAAAGCCCTAGTGGATTGCCAAGGATTCCCGTTCCACTGCGATCTCTTCGGAAGGTCACGACTTCAGGTGCAGAGGCTTGGCGTCTCAAGCTAAAACACTTCACTTGCCCGGCAAATAGGGGAGGGTGACGTCACTGTTTCCATGGCAACTCCAACGAAAACTGCAGGCTTCCAAGCATTCTCATTTCAGCTCTTCACTTGAACTGTTTTGCGTATAAGGACTTGTTTTCCGTATTGGACGCGCATTGTGAATTGATATCTAATCAAAATTTTGGGTATTTTAGCACGCAATAAAGGCAAAAAAAGAATATATCATACGAAGTTATTAAATAAAACCTTATTTTAAATAAAATAGGTGAAGAGGCACTTCACCTACTTCACCTGAAAAGCCGCCACTGCTGGTGGGATCAGTGTTTGACGATACGGTGACTTCTAACTGGCGGTAGCCACCATACCTACTTTTGTTAGAAATTCTAAAAGGTTCGCGCGTTGATCTCAAATGACGGATTCAACAAACGAAAGAGAATTCTTGAACTCACAGAACGAATGGTTGAAAGCATAAAGAGTACTTACCACCTTTAAATACAGTAGATAATCCTTTATTCTTTAATCAAATGAGTATATTCACATCACATCACACTGAACATCTAAGAACAATGTAAGTTGAAAACACAAGCTATCCAATTTTATATTGGTGTTTGGAACAACATCACATACGCAGTACGTTCACACATAACTACATCTTTTTATTTTCGGTTCTCACGGGAACAGTTTTTCTTTTCTCATGTCGAAGGTCAGCACTTCACGACTTCTTGCGCTTTAGTGAGAATGAGATTTTTCTTTACTTTTTCAAATAGGTTCGCTTAACGCAGCAACTGTTCTTTTGTGTGGAACTTGTACGGACACTTCGCACTCTTTCCAACAACTTTTACTTCGGACTTACCTTCAAATCGTACTATAACGTCGTTCCCGAAACCACAGTTGTTCAGTCAATCTCGTATATCAGACATTTCCATTCACATATGAAGTCGTTGGTTTCTTCCAAATTATTCTTTCAAATTTCTTTAGGGAGCACGACATACACACCACTCTACAACCAGTTAGATATTATTTGCCACAACAACAGACCAGACCGCCCATGAGACTGCCATCATGCTGGAATTCATGAACGGTTATTAGTACATTTAGCCAAACTTTCTTCGCGGTACTAGCGTTTTCAGCTGTTACCATCATCTTGAATTTTGCTGAATATTACAGACACGTTTGCTGCAGTTACTCATTTTTTTATGGCAGCTGGTGTGGCTGACATAGCAAAAGCATTTGGTTGTTTCAGCAAAGTGATTCGTACGGCCAACGACATTTCTGCTGTAGTAAGTAAATTTCTGTCAGCAAAAAAAGATTGCTCAAGTACCTAAATAGGCTAGCAAAATACAGCAAAATTGGTTTTGCTGCTCCAGCTTAGTTTTTTTTTTTAATGCAAGCTTACGAAACAACTTTAGTTGTAAATTTTTTTGCTTTCGTTAGGGAAGGGGGAACTACAGTTGACACGGTTTTAATCTTAAAGTGTATACTTAACGGACGTTCATTCCGTAACACTCAAACGTTTCAGGAGTCCTAATTTTTAGAAAACGAAAAGGACACGAGTAAACAGTCTCTTAGCGAGATCGTTTATACATTAGGCCTAACGATCAGCAATTTTGTTCGAACACGAAACGCAATTAATCTAAAGCTAGGGTGAGATATTTCACATTTGTATGTAACATGAATTCATTTGTCTTTTGTTAACCGAAAGAAAAAGTATTAACCATGATTTGAACATCCAACGTAGTTCAGAATCCACGTCGCCACAATTCGGAATCCACGTCGCCACAAACCACAACATGCTGCAATGACCAGCAAAGCAAACACAGCTTTAGAATTTCACGGCGCATGCTCTAATTCTGAGACAGATGTCACGCAGCAAGCGAACAGCGAGAAAATTCCGATACATTACACCGATATTGAAAACATTACACAATTCTTAGAAAAATACGCATGTACATTTAATCAAATTCCGAAACGTTACACGGAACTCTGAAACGTTACACAACCTCAGAAAAATTTGCGCATGCGCATTGAATAAATTGTAGGTATTGTGGAATGTTACATACACCAAACTCCGAAACATATTACACAAAGGCTAGAGTTTTTCCATGTTCCACAGAACTTTTCAAAAAAAATGTGTGAACTTATTCAAATAATCTCAAAAACGTTACACAGATTTATAACAGTGCTATGTTTGCTTAGTCTCCATTGCTTGGGGCTTAACTGTCCTGGGTGGTGTAATGGCTAGCATA
This sequence comes from Macrothele yani, assembly GCA_039090855.1. Taxonomy (NCBI): domain Eukaryota; kingdom Metazoa; phylum Arthropoda; class Arachnida; order Araneae; family Macrothelidae; genus Macrothele; species Macrothele yani. The sequence continues at coordinate 84,652,077 of CM077017.1, forward strand.
CTCGAGCGGAAATCGGGAGATGCGGGTTCGATTCGCGCTACAGGGCGGTGAAATTTTTAAGTTTTCTGAGAGGTGTTACATGGGTGACCAATAAGTCGTACAAGCAAACTGATAATTTATATTCTGTTTGCTTCGAGTATTCTACTAGCGAATACTTTTTACACGCCAGAAAGTAAAAACAATAAAATAAAATAGAATAAAATACAAAATATGAAAAACGAGGGTCTGAAAGAAAACTGAACTCCCTTGAAATGTTAAAAAAAAAATATTGCATTCTCTGAATTTATTTAATTGTGGTTCAGTCGCAGGTTCCATTGTTGGATAAACTACACTGCTCAAAATGATTAGGGCAGGAATGCTTTAAGAATCTCTGAGGCCCCGGCGCGTCGTGAAAGGAGGCTCTCCCCTGCCGTCCCGCGCTCCTGCACCTATATACAGGGTGTTTCAAAACTAATGGAACAAACTTTAAGGGGTGATAAAACACACCGAAACAAGCACTTTTTGTCATAGAATGCATGGTCGCAAGTTACGCGGTTAGGCGCTGGAGGGCGCTTTCCGTTTCCCCACACACGCCGTCTGCGACTGCGTTTATTCGACACTGCATTTGCAGTGCCGGATCTAGAAAATTTTTGAAGGGAGGCAAAAGGAAGAAATGCCGCCCCCATATATATATATCATCATCATCATCATTGTCAACCATTATCAATCCACTGCAGGACGAAGGTCTCCCCAAGTTTCCTCCACAACGGTCTGTCTTGTGCCAGTCTCCTCCATGTCACCCCTGCATACTTTCGAATTTCATCCACCCATCTCCCATGTGGTCTTCTTCTGGGTCTTTTCCTGTCCCTTGGAATCCAATCTAAAATTTCGGCTGTCCATCGATGATCTGTCCTTCTGGCAGTATGTCCAGCCCATTGCCATTTCAGGGATTTAACTCTGATCATGATGTCTTCCACTCTTGTCATTTTTCGGATCCACGAGTTCCTCTTCTTATCTCTCCTGGTTACACCAAGCATGCACCTCTCCATGCTGCTTTGAGTTGTCTGCAGCCTTTGTATGTCTCTTTTAGTTAAGGTCCACGTCTCTGCACCATACGTAAGCACTGGAAGGATGCATTGATCAAACACTTTTCTTTTAAGACATAATGGCATATTGCTCTTGAAAATTAGGCTGTTTCTTCCAAAAGCTCTCCAGGCAAGTTTTGTACGCCGATTAATTTCTTCATCAATGTGACCCTCACTTGATATCTGCTGTCCAAGATAAACGTACGTGTCTGTTATCTCCAGCTTTTCTCCATCAATCGATAAATCTTCATTTCTTGTAAAAGCATTGAACATCACTTTTGTCTTCTGAAAGTTCATTTTTAATCCCACTTCTTTACTCTTGTCAGCAAGTTCCTGGATCATACTCTGCAGCTCTGATGGGGTAGTTGCAAAAATGACTACGTCATCAGCAAAACGAAGGTGGGTTAGATAATCTCCATTAATCTTTATCCCCTTGTTTTCCCAGCTCAGCGACTGAAAAACACCCTCCAATGTGGCATTAAAGAGCTTCGGAGATATGGTGTCACCTTGTCTCACTCCCTTTCCAATTTTTACGTGTGTTGTATTTTCAAACAGCCTAATCTTTGCACTTGCATTTTCATAGATGTTATTAATAATATTAATGTATGCATCTTCAATACCGCAGGTTTTCAGAGCCATTGTAACTGCTGCTGGTTTCACCGAATCAAAGGCTTTTTCATAATCGATAAAAGCCATGCACAATGGAAGTTCATATTCCCTCGCTCTTTCAATTAGTTCTCTCAGCACGTGGATATGATCTATTGTGCTGTAGCCACTCCTGAATCCAGCTTGTTCTCTCGGTTGAGCCATGTCCAGTGTTACCTTCAAGCGGTGTGAAAGAACTTTAGTGAAGATTTTATAAACTACTGATAGGAGGCTGATAGGTCTGTAGTTTCCGAGATCCTCAATGTCACCTTTCTTATGTAGCAGGATCATTGTAGCGGTGTTCCAATCCTCAGGAATCTTTCCTTCATTAAGGCATCGAGTGAAAATTTGGGCGAGTACTGTTTCGATTTCTCCACTTGCTTCTCGTATGATGTCTACAGTAATTCCATCTTCTCCTGGAGCTTTTCCTCGCTTCATGTGCTTGATTGCATGTGCAACTTCTGCTGGAAGGACTGGAGGAACTCTGGGACTGGTATCTTTCATGATGTCTGGAGTGCATATATCATCCCTTTCATATAATTTGGAGTAGAAATCTTTCACTCTTGTCAAAATTTCGCCTCTATTTCTTGTTACAGAACCATCTTCTTTTCTCAGTGCCATAATCTGTTTTCTTCCCTTACTGAGATGTCCCTTTGCTATCTTTAGGCTTTGGTTGTTTTCAATTGCTTTCCTCACTAGTTCACAGTTGAATTTCCTTACGTCTTCAGTGATACTTTTTCTTACTGTCTTGCATAGCTCTATATATTCCACTTTGGAAGTCACATCTTCTTTAGTTGTCCTCATCTCTCTTCTTTTTTGCATCAACATTTTGGTTTTTCCTGATAATTTGTTCACATGCAACTTGTTCTTAGACCCAGCTAATTTTGTTGCTGTTTCCATAAGAGCTTTGGTTACTTTTCTGTTAACTTCAGAGATGTCCACTTCTTCCGATGTTAGGCCTTCTAAAGCAGAGAACCTGTTCTTCAGTTCTAACTTGAAGGTATTATGGTGTTTTTTAAGGTTGGTTATGTCAATAGATTTTGTTTGTCTTATGAGCTTGCCACGTTCAAGTTTAGTGTTGAGGTGCATCTTACATCTCACCAATCTATGGTCACTACCTGTGTTGAACTTGTTTAGCACACTGCAGTCTTCTATGACGAATTTTTTGTTACACATAATAAAATCAATTTCACTTGTCGTCCCATTTGGATGTCTCCATGTCCATTTCCTGTGTGGCTTTTTCTTGAAGAAGGAGTTCAAGATGAAAAACCCTTCTGCCTCTGCAAACTCAACGAGAGTATTTCCACGCTGGTTTCTGTTGCCATGACCGAATTTACCAACTGAAGTTTCATTCTGTTGCCGTTGCCCTATTTTTGCATTGAAATCTCCCATAATTATTTTCAAGTGCTGCTTACCTTTATTATTTAGACGACAAATTTCCTCATAAAATTCTTCAATTTCTTCTTCAGGATGACTTGTGGTGGGTGCATAAGTTTGAATAATCTGAGCCTGGTATCTTTTCGAGAGTTGGATAACAAGTCGTGCAGCTCTGTCAGAGGAACTTTCAACTTCTACAACTTTATCCTTCAGTTTCTTGTTTATTATAAATCCAACACCACTAGTTCTGCCAGTATCTGTCCCACGATAGTAGAAGAGATGTCCACTTTTCAGTTCGATGAGATCTTCTCCTTTTCTCCTTACCTCACTTAGCCCCACGATGTCCCACTTGATCCTTTGTAGTTCCTCTTCCAATTCAAGAAGCCTTGAATCAGAAGATAGGGAGCGTCCATTGTAAGTAGCCAAGGTCAGCATCAGATGGCAGCCTAGTCCGGTCCTCCGGGGATTCTTAGCACCCTCTGCCTTCATGTCGCACTGGCCGCTGCCTTGGCCAGGTACATTCCAGCTGCCGGAGACTGAGGGCCAAGATTTAAGTTGTGGAATCATTTTGGAGGGGTTTGGCCATAACTCACCACGCTGGCCAAGCGGGTTGGTGAGTGTGGGATAGAATTTCCTCTAATCCCGATGGTATAGTTATACCGCTATGGGCGGTCGTCAGAGCCCCTTTAGTGGGAACAGGATGCACCACGAGAAGGCGGGGTTGACATTTGTCAAGGAGAGGCTGTGATGTTACGCATCACCTGACCTTACATCCCCATATATATATATATATATATATATATATATATATATATATATATATATATATATATATATATATTCTATTAAGAAGATACCTAATCAAAAAAATACATAAATAATTTTGACTCACACCAAGTACGACATAGAAAAGGTTATGTATCTACCTGTGTGAGTAAAAGGAGAAAAGATAAAAAAAATAATAAAATAAAACAACTGAATGTAGAAGGTGTCGAGAATACTGAGCCTTGGCTTTATCAAGGACCAGCAAAAACTCTGCATTTTCTCACTTCCACAAAGACCTAGTTGGAAATGGGTTTCTGCAAGGCCAAGGATGCAAGTAACATTCCCACCTAAAATTGTTTTAAAAAATATATATATGTCATGTCCTCCGCAGAGTTGTATGACCTAGCACTAGTTAACAATTTCGCTTGCATCCATTGACCTTCCTGGCCCGACCCATGCTCTTCATCTGTTACTATTAAACAGAGAGAAGAAGATTAAAGAGAACTCAAGCTGTGAGAGTGACATAATAATTAGAAATAATTTTCAGCTATAACGCAATGCCAAGTTCGTTTGAGAGAGAATTTAAACCTGAAAAACAATGCAAAAGAAATCCGTATATTTACATTGCAATTAAAAAAGGAAATATTAATTTTTAAAAAACAGATTTTTGAAAGAACACTTGAGTCTAAAACCCCCTACTCTACACCTTATGACAGCACGAAAACGAGAATAATTTAAAGACAATAATTAACTAAAGAAAACTTTGTGAAAGTTATATGACTTAAACAGTTAGTTGCAATATGTACAAAGTTTTTCAGCAGTGCTTTAAGTGCATAATTATTATAGTTATTAAGAACTTAACTACTTTGAAAATACAGCGCAAAGAAAAGGAACACGCTTAGCCGTCTGCTGTTCCTAGGTACCCCAAAAGACGCGCAAAGTTACCAAGAAAAGAAAGAGTTAAAACCCGCAAAAATGTTAACAGACAAGCCAGTGCCTAAAAGCTGAAAAGCAGAAAATCATCAGAGAAAAAGTACATGAATTACAAACGTTGAACTTTTAAAACCTAAAACCCAAAACACAAGGAAGAGAGCTTACCTCTTGTGCGACTAAACAATCATCTCACAAGAGTAAAACATGGCTGACCTCTTCCCTAACGCTTCTGCCACTCCCTAGACGCTGGGGGGCAGCGTGGGTGGGGCTGATGGCCTCCTCTTACAGAAAGAAACTAACACGCGGAGATTTTAGCCAGAGAAAAAAATATATAAACTTAAGACTGTGGACCTGTATGATCAGAAAGAGCAGAATTAACTCTCCAGAATACATGAGAAATATTATAAAATACACGAGTAGTGTATTTAATAATCTTTGCATGTATTAAATCACCTTAGTGAGCTTCTATAGATTAATCAGAATCTTATTAATTTTAATGTTGGTTTTACTATTTTTAGTATAGCTATCCTAGTGATGAATAACTAGTTTTCTTTTTTATTTGTTTTTATTTTCTTTTATAAACAGATTTTTAAGCTTTTTTTGTGATTTTGTTTATATTATTTAATTTTTTGTTTTAATAGGACCTTCATATCCATAGCACTAAGGTTCCTTTTAGTAGTTAATAGGCATCCTCTAGCCAACTTCCTTACGGCTTTGATTGGTCAGAATCATATTATTAACTGTGTAGAAAATTAAAGCAGATCTGCCAACCTTACTCTATTATTCAGAATAATTTTTCTTAAAGTTCTTTTGATGAAGGAAGAAGGAATTTCGTTCTCTAGAAAACTATCTAATAGTATATTAATGTGGTAATTGAAGTCCAAATTGTTGCTGCAAATTCTTGAAATTCTTAGGACCTGAGAAATTAGTACATTCTCAATTACTTTGGTTGATATGTTATTATTCCAGTGTAGATATTTAATTGTTTTGAAAGGAAAATTAACTCTTTTATCAAAGAGGCTAATAGATGGGTTACCTCTGTTGAGCTTAATGCTTAAGTCTAGGAACTCAAGTTCCTGATTACTGTGGTTGGTTTTACATAAGTTAAGAGAGCTAGGATAGATATTATCAAAATCACTCTCTATAACTTCTGAATTATTGATACACAGCAGATCATCAATATATCTAAAAGTGTAAAGGTAGTTATCTGAGCAGGTGGGGAGATTTTTAATGAATTTATATTCCTTAAAGAACAGGAATAGATTAGCGATATTCGTGGACGTTGATGTTCCCATGGGAATACCGTTCACCTGCTTATAGAGAGTATTATTATATAAGATATGGTTATTTTTTATGCAGCAATTGAGATAAGAGTTCCAAGTTCCTACGTTAACAAATTGGTTAAGTTTAAATTCTGCATACAGCTCTTTAAAGGTAGTGATTATATCAGATAGAGGCAGATTAGTATATAGGTTTTCAAAATCATAACTATTAATATCTAGGGGACAAACTTTGAGTATAGTAGAAATTACTTCTGCATTATTATTAATTATCCAAAAATCTCTGTACATCAAGTTAGTACAGTTTCTAATGTGTTTCAAAACCTTCTTTAAGACATCTTCAAAAGCAAGATCTATTTTCTTTTTATGACTCCTTACTCCACTAGCTATGAACCTGAACTTCACAGGATCCTTATGAAACTTAACCGTTGCAAAAAGAAATGGAAATTCAGGCTCATATCTTCTAGTTTGTGGAATTTTGAGTTTCTTGAAGAATGCCTTAAACCGATTTTCTAACTGCTTGGTAGAATAACTTACTGGCTCGTATGTTACTCTATTATTGAGTTCCATAGATAACAATTCAAAATAGAACTTCTTACAGATAATTGCAAAATTATTGCTAGCTTTATCCGTAGTGGTAAAAATAAATAGGTCTTGTAGTTTGGAGAGTGACCTTTTAGCTTCTCCAGAGAAAAAGAGATTTCTGTCGAAACAAAAGTCCAGACCTGCCAACTCACCGGTGAAGCTATTGATTATATTATATTTCCATTCTGCGAAGGCCTCAATAGGCTGATTGTACGCTAAACTGGTTTTTACGATGTACCTATTAACATCTTGAGTGAAGCTCTCAAGAATCCTTTCTTTGGAAATTGTGAAGGAAGGTCTGAATTTAGAGCCATACTCTAATAAATTCCTAAGCTTTTCATTTTCAACAAAACTCAAGTTTCCGGTGATAATATGGTTGTAATTCTTATTATAGTGAACTGTTTCTTTATGTTCATCACAAGAACATGTAGTGATTACAGGAATGTAGCTCGAAGAGTTAAGTTTGTAGTTTTTAACTATTGACCCTAAGGTCTTAACGTATTTAAAACTTACAATAGACTGGTGCCTGTGGATGGGAAAAAAATTGCATTATTGTAGAACAGCTTCCTTACATTGAGCTTATCGTAGGCTTTATTCAGAAACCTGATGGTTACAAAATTACTAGAAAATTCTTTAAGAGAAATTTTAAACTGGTTTTTACGATGTACCTATTAACATCTTGAGTGAAGCTCTCAAGAATCCTTTCTTTGGAAATTGTGAAGGAAGGTCTGAATTTAGAGCCATACTCTAATAAATTCCTAAGCTTTTCATTTTCAACAAAACTCAAGTTTCCGGTGATAATATGGTTGTAATTCTTATTATAGTGAACTGTTTCTTTATGTTCATCACAAGAACATGTAGTGATTACAGGAATGTAGCTCGAAGAGTTAAGTTTGTAGTTTTTAACTATTGACCCTAAGGTCTTAACGTATTTAAAACTTACAATAGACTGGTGCCTGTGGATGGGAAAAAATTGCATTATTGTAGAACAGCTTCCTTACATTGAGCTTATCGTAGGCTTTATTTAGAAACCTGATGGTTACAAAATTACTAGAAAATTCTTTAAGAGAAATTTTATCTTTAAGAATATGTTTAAGAATGTCCAGAACCAAAGCAAAAACATGCTTATCAACATGGTCAGCAGTTTCATTCCAGAATTTGAAAAAACTTTTAAGGACAGAGTGCTTGAAGGACTTGAGAATTTTGTAAGTATTTTTAACAAAATTAGTGCCAGTTTTAAAGCTTTCCAGAGTTATTAGCAAGTTAGCAAAATCAACTTTGCCTGATGTGCGAAATAACCTCTGTCCTCTATTACCTCTAGTGCAGCTCTTATTATTAACAAGAAAGAAGAGTTCACGAATTGAAAATTTATGCTGATTATGCTTATTGTCAGATAGAGTGGAATTAAGACCATAGGGATAAAGAGACTGATGCTGCAAAATTTCAAGGGATTCAGTTTCTAGCCGAGCATAGAGGTCAGGGATAATATGTAGTACCTCTATTTTCACTTTGTCAAAACCATGAGTATGGAAATGCTCTAATTCAAAGGTAGAGTACTGGTTGGCGTTTGTGGAGGGGTTCACTCCTGAATTAGAGAACTTGTTAACTAGAGACCTGTGACCATTAATCCTAAGATGAAGAGGATTTTTACTTTGGCCAATATAGCTAAGGTTGCAGACAGTACAGGTGAGCTTATAAATGGTATTGTAGGCTTTGCAAAACTTGTTGGAGCAATTATTTAAACTTATTAAAATTATAAACATTTAAAGGCAAAAAAGTAACGACATTTGGTGGTTATATGGTGGTCGGTAAATAAAGCAAATAGAACTTACCATTAAAATAAATAATCCGAATATACACTGCTGGCCACCCAAAATGCAACACCAAGAAGGAAGCATCCGATTGGCCTGAAATTCGCAGCATGCGTCGCCCGCGAGAGGACATGCAAACGATTAGCATTGCAGGGCATATGCAAATCATGTGCGCCCGGACTGGCGAGGTGAGAGATTTCAAAATTTAACTTTCTTAACCATTTTTTCCGCAAAAGTTTTTACGACATCCTCATAACTGATTGTATTTGTTATGTCACTCTCTATAGATAATATTGCTAGGCTTGATAGGTGATCTTGGTGCATTGTTGATCTGAGATATGATTTTATAATCTTCATTTTGCTAAACGTCCTTTCACATGTCGCTGACGTTGTTAGCAGAGTAGTATATATTCTTAATGAAAAAAGTTAGGGAATGCATTTTGTAACCCATTCGTATGAATCACAGATAGTAAATCAGTGCAACTCAACTGATCTAGATTTTTACAAAAATACTGTGCTTGATCTTTAAGTGATTCAAGTTCCAAAGAAAATTCCAGGCCATTTAAATCTTTGGAATAGTTGTTTGCCAGATGTATATTGCGCACATTTTTATGTCTCCACTGGCCGCCCCGGTGGCGCAGTGGCCTTAGACCGCTCGGCCATGCAACCGGACAGTCGCATTTTTTCGAGCTCCTGACAGGGTCAGAAATTTTTTGTGAAGTACGTATTTGTTGCTTCTGTATTTGAATATTTGAGTTCTGTTTTTGCCTGAGTTCGTTCCTCATAAGGAGTGAGGCTGTGTACCAGCCGTACACGCATATTTTTTTCGTTTTTTTTTTTTTGAGTGTTGCAAGTCGCAACGCTCAAGCCGTGAGGCTTAGTAGCCGAGTTGGCTACTACCTCCGCCAGCATGAGTGCATTATATCCTTCCTTGACCTCTTCAGCGGCTTCTTCATCGTCTTCTGTGTCTTCAGTGTCAACCATGAGTGGTGTTTCGTCGACTGGTGTTGTTTTTTCGTCTGCAAAGATACCACTGGCTACCAATGTGTCGGAAGCTGGGTCTGGGGCACCCAGTTCTTCAGTTCCTGTGTCTCGGTCGTTTGCAGAGGCCGTGGGTGCTACGAAATCTTTACCAAGTGCTTCTGTGTCTGCTATACCTGTGTTTACTCGTGTTGCTTCCGCACTGCGGATTACGTTGCCGTCTGAATCACCTCAAGGTAAGGAGCTTTCCTCTGGTCTCCTATTAAGTGTTTTTATTCCTGCTTTGCGCGACACCCCTCTCCCCCAGTATTTAAGTGCTGTTTCTGCTGTTGTCTCCGGTGAAAGCATTGTGTCGATTATACGCCTGGGAGGGGTGTTGTCGTGCACTTCACCCACCAGCTGGCTGTGGATAAAATCCTGGCTTATGGCCTGGATATTGGATCTGTCCATCTTCAACCGGTAGCAGCTGCTCAACGTCCTGTCACTGTCACTCTGTCGCCAGTTCCTACCGCAGTTCCTGATTCAGTGTTGGTAGACGCCCTTAACACCTTAGGGCGTGTAGTTGGCGCCACAAAATACCTTCCAGCTGCCGCACGCGACTCCCCCTGAAACATGTTCAAGGCGGACGTCGCCAATACAGAGTTATTTTTCCGACCTCAGAAGCAATAGTAAACCGACCATCCACCCTGGAACTTATTACTGAAGCTCGGACCTATATTTTCAACTTGTTTTCTGGTGTGCAGTGTTTTCGCTGTAAGGGTGAGGGGCACTTGGCGTCTGCTTGCCCCCATGCTTCACAGAGTGCTGGGCCGACCTCTACATCTGCTGCTTCTTCCGACGCTGTGGCTGGCGCCCAGGTGGTCGTCGAGCCTGTAGCCCCAGCTTCTGCCCCTGCTCCATCGGTCTCTGCTGATCAGCCAGTGGTCGTTCGTCTGACTTCAGCTCCGACTCCTTCCGTTCCAGCGCCTGATGACCTGTGTAGCTCTTCTTCCTTGCCGTCTGCCGTTCAGCCTCCGGTGTTGAAACCCAAGGGGAATAAGCGACCAAATTCTCTTATTGTCTCATCGCACTTACCTCGTACCTCTGACCGCCTGCGCACCAAGAATTCTGCTGCATCTGTTCCCCCTGGATCGCGGGCTTCCCTGCTACCATTAAGTGTTTCCAACCGGTATGCTGTTCTGTCTACTGATGATCTAATGGATGTCTCTGCTCCAGCTGCTGAAGATTCTCTCCTGGCGGAATCCGATGATGACTCCCCTCCCCTACCTTGCCTGAAATCATGTCTGTGTTTGCTGAAATTGACGTTCCGATGACACCACTCTCTTTTACTGATTTTTTGGCTCTGACTACCCGTCCTCGACGGGATAAATTGGTAACTATCCCATGTATTCAAAGTAAAATGTCACACTTGCCGGAGATGATTTGCCAACTGCATCAAATTCACGAAGTGCTTTTGAATATCCATTTGCCAGCTGGTAGTGAACAGTGTTCACGCCGGCTGTCTTATCTTATCAAGATTTTGTAGAATGAGCTGGAGGGTTGGCTGCAACCTCCCCGTGATGTCTGCGTTACGGATCATTAGTTTCAACTGCCGAGGGCTTGCGTCTTCGGCAGCGAACGCTTTGGTCTTCGAGGACGTTCGTTTCCTGAGGGCTAACATCCTCCTACTCCAGGAGACGAACTGTTCCTCGGAGACTAGGTTTTCTCGCTGGAGACGCTGGCCCTATACATTTTTTCATAACTACCGGTCCAGCATTGGGTCCGGGACCGCGTTTGCGTTTCATAACCAGTTTTACTCCCAAATTTCTAATGTTGTTGAGTCACAGAGCTTACTGGGTTCGTTTCAAGGTATTGCTTTTACTTATTTATCCCATAGACTTCATCGTTTCAATCTTCACATTCCCCAATCCTCTGATGATGCCGATGCCCTTCTACAGCATTTAACTTCTCTTCTTCTTTTGGTTCCGTCCTCTGATATTATCCTTGTTGGGGGTGACTTCAACTGCACTCTCCAGCCGGGCTTTGACCATGATGGTTCCGCTGAGAGTCGCCTTGCCCTTTCTTCTCAGCTTTCACAACTGGTTTACAATTTTGATTTTGTTGATGCTTTTCGTTCTCTTCACCCTCAGTCCCGTGAATTTTCTTGGTTTCCTCCTGCCGCTTCCCGCTGTGTGGCGGCTAGACTCGATCGTTTCTATGTTTCCGGTTTCCTTTGCTCCTCCCTTGTTGAAGTCACCCATCACCCCTCAGTTTCCTCTGATCATCGTCCTGTTTTGTTGCGTTTCTTTTTTACTACTTCTGCTGAACCCCCTCCCCAGTTTGGACCTTAGATGATTTTTTTCTATCTGATCCGGTTTTTATTGCTGAAATTCATTTGATTCTTTCTTCCTCAGTTAGCCAGCTTTTCTCTTCAGTTGACCCAGTAGCTCTGTGGCTGTCCACCAAGCTTTCCATTCTCTCTTTTGCTCGTCAGTATTCTTTTTCTTTTCGTACACAACGTCATTCTGAACTTACATCTCTCCATAGCAAATTGCAGTTTCTCTCTCCTTCCGACCCTTCTTATGCCGTTCTCGATTTTCAACTTCGTAGCATTCTCACTTCTTTTGCCTCCTCCGCCTTGATCCGTTTAAAATTTTCTCAGCTCCGGTTTCATGATGATCCTTTCCAACACCTTCGTTCTCTTAAGACTTCCCGAGTTAAGGGAAACACTCTCGCTTTTCTTTCTTTGCCGGACGATTCTGTTGTTACGGACCACTTTCGTATTTATGACCTGACCTTCGAGCACTACACTGAACGTTTCCGCGCTCAGGTTTTGCCGCCTGCAGCTGATTCCGGTCTTCTACAAGTTCTTCCTCTAGTTCCACCTTGTTTTTTTGATTCCTTGGATTCTCCGATCTCTCCTTTTGAAGTCCGTACTGCAATTTTCTCCCTTAATGATCGGTCTGCCCCCGGTGCTGATGGTCTCTCCCTTTCATTTTATAAGATCTTTCTTTCTGCCCTTCACCCCCTTCTAGTTGCCTGTTTTAACTCCATTCTTTCCTCCTCTGATTCTATCCCTTCTGACTTTTCGTTCGCCTTTCTCCGTCTCATCCCGAAAACCGGCAATCTTGGTCTCTTTTCCAACTGGCGCCCCATCTCCATTCTTAACACTGACTACAAGATCTTTGCTAAACTTCTTGCTCTACGCCTTAATCCTGTCTTACAGTACATAATTCATTCTGACCAGACTTACACTGTTCCCTCCCGTTCCATTGCTACTAACATTACTACTATCCGTGATTTATACGCTCTTGCCTCTCGTCTTTCCGAACCTCTTGCTATATTTAACATTGACCAAAAACAAGTCTTTGACTCAATTAACCACTCTTATCTTTTCACTGTTCTTCGCCGCTTTGGATCCCCCCCCCCTTTTCCGTCAAGCACTTTTTCATCTTTATTCAAATTCTTCTTCCCGGATCCGAACCTCCACCTTTATGGCTGCCGTTATTTCTTTTGCGAACGGGATCCGGTAGGGTTGCCCCCTGTCGGGTCAGCTGTTCGCTATTGCTTTTGAGCCGTTTTTGATTTCGCTTCGCTCTCAACTGCTCCAGTCGATTCCTAGAGGGGTTGCCTCTTCTCGTCATCATAGTGTGGTGTTGTCCGCCTTTGCGGATGACCTCACACTTTTCCTGCGCACTGAGCGGGCGTTCGGTGTGGTGCTCTCCCTTTACCGTGAATATGCTGTTTTTTTTGGATCTGAATTAAATCTCGCAAAATCTGTTGGGTTATGGGCCGGATCGTGGTCGGCTCGCGGGGACCGCCCTTGGGGGTCCCGCTGGTCGAACACGCTCATTAAGCTCCTTGGGGTCCACTTTGGCAGTCCTGTGGCTGTTGCGGCTGCCACCTGGTCTCCCTTGGTTTCGGCCTTGAATCGTCGTCTGGCTCCGTTTCGTCATCTTAAACCTTTTCTTTCTTTTTTTAGTCGTGCTCATCTTGTTTCCACCTTCCTTTTACCTGTCCTTCTGCATTCCTGGATCGCCCACATTCCCCCTCCAATTTTTCTCCGTCATGTTCAACGCACGTTAACCGACTTCGTTTGGGACGTGATTCATTGGGTGCACCGCTCCACACTCGTCCTTCCTGTCTCTTTTGGCGGCCTATCTCTTCCTGACCTTTCTCGTAAGTCCGATGCATTTCGCCTTCAGCATTTTCCTCATGGTTTCTCTCTCTCTTTTACTTCTTATACCTCTGTTGTCGATACTTTGCTTTTTCCTCGCAGTCCGTTTCTCACTCTCGCTACCTTTATCCGCATGGACCTTTTCCCCCTCATCCCTGACCACTTCCCTGACACTTATCGTTCCGTTTTCTCCCTTTGGCAATCCTTATGTCCTGTCCGCACCCCACCCCCCTTCCTCAGCCCTCCGTTCTCCCACCTCTGAGTACTTGCACTTCTCCACCTGGTTCGCCAGTGGCGTGGTGCAGGTTTCTCAGCTGGTGGATTCTTCTCTCCGTTGGAAATATTTTTCTCAGATCTCGCCTCCTCTTGCAGATACCCCTTGCCATCGCGCTCAACTCCGTCTAATTCATTCTTGTCTTCAACGCCTGTACCCTTCTCGTGTGAGATCTTCTGGTCTTATTTCTTCTTCGTTGCCGTCCCTCTGTCTTCCGTTTATTGTTTTTCTCAATGATTTACCCTTCTTCGTTCATCAGGTTACTGCTAAACTTCTTTATACTCACTTTCTGACTGTTTTTCATGTTCCGCGTGCCATTCCACCCATTCCTTCTGCTGAGCTTTGCCGTACCTGGTCTGATCCACTCTCTCATTTGGCGTCCCCTAAGGCTAAGGATATTCATTGGCTTCATCTTCACCGCCGGCTTCTCACTCCCCGTACATTGCATCGTTTTCGCCATTTGTCCTCCCCTCTCTGTTATTTTTGTTCCACTCCCGGGGACGTCGCTCATGCTTTTGATTCTTGTTTAGTTCTTCAACCCTTGTTCTCTCTTATGTTCTCGTTTCTTTCAAAAGTCTGTCCACTCTCCCATTCCATGTTTCACTATTACTTTTTACGTCGTCATCATCCTTCTGCTTCATCTCATAATCCCGTCTGCGCTTTTTTGGTTTTACACGCCAAATTGACAATCTATTATTTTTATCATTCTAGCGTGGATCGTCCTTCCCTTAGGCGGTATCATTCGGCCAGGGTTTTCCTGTGCCGTCGATACCGCTCCTCTATCCATTCTGTCATCCAGCTTGAGTATGACATTGCACAGTCCCGGCGGGGTGTTCCCGCTTTTTTCTCGATCTGGTCCCCTCATTTGCCTTGGTTTTCCATTGCGAATGGGGCTGTTGTTTTGCTGCCCTAGGGCTTTTTCTTCTTCCTCTCCTTTTGCTGGGGTTTGGTGTGCCCTGGATTCCTAGTTTGGTGCCCGGGGTCTTGCGGTGCACTTTTTCTTTGGTTGGTTGTTTGCTCTTTTTGTTGATTCTGTGCGTGTCTTCCCTTCGGGTATTCGTTTTTCAGTGCTGTTTTGTTTCTCGGTTTTTGATGGTTCTGTCCGTATCTTTTTGTCTTTTTTTCTCTTTGGTCTGTGTTTGGCGTTTATTTGGTTTTCAGTTGTCTATTGTCTTTCTTTCCCCGTTTTGCTTCTGGTATCTTAGCCTTGTGTGTTTTGCGCCTTTTCCTTATGTCCTTACGTTTTTTGTCATCTCGTCTCTCCTGATTTTTTTTTTCCGTTCGCCTCTTCCGGGCTTGGTTCTTGGTTGTGGCTTGTATTCTTGTTGTTCTTTTTTTCTTCTTTGTGTCTTTGTGTTTCGTTTTGTGTTTCTTTCTTTCCGTTCTCGTTTTTACTTGGGGGGGCTGTCTCCGTGAGGTATTGTCCTCTGCGGAGCCAGGAGTGTGTGGGGGGAGGGCTTTTAGTGGCAGTTGAAACTGTTAATCCTTTATTTTTTTTCTCAGTGTTTTCCTGCTGTTTTCAAGTGGTAACTTTGCCATTTTTTTTGTGATTTGGTAGTGTTTTTGTTGGTAATTTCATCGTCTTGGCTTTAGGAGTGTGTTTCCAGTGTACATTCATGTACCTTTCACGCTAGAGTTGTACTGTGCCTGTGCCGTGTTTTTTTTTTTTGGGGGGGGGTTCTTTTCGTTTTTTGCCACTTTTGTGTATAACCTAAATTTGTTGTTTGTTTTGCCTTAAATCGGTTATTGCCGTTTTGTCAATGATCTTCTTTTTACCCCACAGTGTGGGTGTTTCGATTGAGCGTGCTTTTTAGCGTTGACCTTGCGTTGTGTTATGTTATTGTGTTTTTTCATTGCTTTTGTGTCTAATCTTACGTGATTTTTTGTTATTTTGCCTAAAATCGGTTACAGTCGTTGGTCAACGATCTTCTTTTTACCTCACAGTGTGGGTGTTTCGATTGAGCGTGCTTTTTTAGAGGTGACCTTGCGTTGTGTTATGTTATTGTTTTCTTGCAATGCTTTTGTGTATAATCTTACGTGATTTTTTTGTTGCTTTGCTTAAAATTGGTTACAGTGTTTGGTCAACGATCTCCTTTTTACCTCACAGTGTGGGTGTTTCGATTGAGCGTGTTTTTTAGAGTTGACCGTGCATTGTGTTATGTTATTGTTTTCTTGCATTGCTTTTGTGTATAATCTTATGTGCTTTTTTTGTTGTTTTGCCTAAGTTCGGTTACAGTCGTTGGTCAACGATCTTCTTTTTACCTCACAGTGTGGGTGATTGATTTAATACTACTTTTGTCTCAGTTCTTCGGTAGTGCTGTTTGGGATTCTTATGTGTAATGGGTGGGTTGTCGGGTGTGCCTTTTTTCTTTCGAGTTTAAAATTGTGTTAGTGTACTTTAATATGCACCCTTCCTGTTATTTTAAACGTTGCCCGTTGGCATTTTGTTGACTCGTCCGCCCACATGTGTCGGTGTTATTTTGCGTTTCCGCAGTGTTGTATTGATTGTTCATTTGTGTTTTTTGTTGTTGCACCGGTTAGTTACCGTTATGCTTTTTTTTCCTCTCTGTAAACTTTGCCTGAGGGCGGAAGGCTTTATTACTGTATATTGCATTTTGCTGTGTGTTTTCGCTTTTCTTCGCGGCCTTCTGGCTTTGCGGTGGGTAGCCTTTCCCTTGTCTTGTTTTTTTACGGTCCTTTTCATAAGTTGTACTGTGCGTAACTATCTTTTGTGTATTCTTGTGTCCTTTCTACGCTATTCGGTGTACCATGCCTGTGCTGGGTTTTTTTCTTTTGGGGGCTTTTTTTTTTCCTATTTTGCAACCTTGACCTTTCAATTTTTTTTTTTTTGTATCAAGCCTGCTTTTTAGAGTTGACCCCACGTTGTGTTGTCATTGTTGATTGCATTGCATTTGTGCTTAAAACTATTTTTTTGTTGTTTCGTCTAAACTCGCTTATAGCCGTTGGTCAACGATCTTCTGTTTTTACCCACAGTGTGGGTGTTTCGATTGAGCGTGCTTTTAGAGTTGACCTTGCGTTGTGTTATGTTATTTGTTTTCTTGCATTGCTTTGTGTATAATCTTACGGGATTTTTGTTTTGCTTTGCCAAACATTCGGTTATAGTCGTTGGTCAACGATCTTCTTTTTACCTCACAGCGTGAGTGATTGATTCAATTCTACTTCTGTCTCAGTTTTTTTATTTTAGTAGTACCGTTTTGGATCCCTATGTGTAATGGGTAGGTTTTGGGGATGTCTTTTTCTTTCGATTTTAAAATTATGTTTAGTGTACTTTAATATGCATCCCTCCCGATATTTTAATTGTTGCCCGTTGGCACTTTGCTGACTAGTCCGTCCACATGTGTCGGCGTTTTATTTTGCGTTCCCGCAGTGTTTGATTGATTGTTAATTTGTGCTTTTTGTTGTTGCACCGGCTAGTTGCCGTTTTGCTTTTTTTCTCCTTTTTTCCCTATGTCAACTTTGGCTGAGGGCGGAAGGCTTTATTACTGTATATTCATTTTGTTGTGTGTTCTCGCTTTTCTTCGCGGCCTTCGGGCTTTGCGGTGGGCAGCCTTTCCCTTGTGTTGATTTTTTACAGTATTTTCATAGGTTGTACTGTTTGTAATTATCTTTGTGTATCTTGTGTACTTTCTACGTTATTTGTTGTACCGTGCCTGTGCTGTGTTTTTTTTTCTTTAGGGTTTTTTTCTATTTTGCTACCTTAATCTTTTAATTTTTTTGTATCAAGTGTGCTTTTTAGAGTTGACCTCGCGTTGTGTTGCATTGTTGATTGCATTGCATATGTGCTTAATCTTACCTTTTTTTTTGTTGTTGTTTTACCTAAACTCGCTTATAGCCGTTGGTCAACGATCTTCTTTTTACCCCACAGTGTGAGTGTTTGATTTATTACTAGTTTTGCCTCAGTTGTAAGGCAGTGTTTTTGGGTTTCCTATTGAAAAAGTGATATCTCATGTGTGTACCTTACTATGCATCATTTTCTCATCAACTTAAATTTCGCCCGTTGTTGGCGCATTACTGACTTGTTTTTTTTTCTCTAAACGTATTGGCGTTCTTTTGCGTTCCAGTAGTGCTGCCTGATTTATAAAGTGTGCTATTTTGTGGTGTTGTCTCGGCTCTCAGCCGTTATGCGTTTGGTTATTTTGTCTCACAGTAAATTTTCCTGGTCAATGATATCTTTTTTTCTCACCTCACAGAAGGTTTTTTTGTATTGTTGTTGTCTTACTCTTGCCTGAGCTATTTAGTTTTGTGTTTTTGCAGTTAACGCTTGTGTTTCTGTTACTGGTTGCTTTGCAACGTGATTTGGACCGGTGAGCCTAAAGGTTTTTGTTATATTCCCGGTGACTGTATTATATGTAACATTCCTTTAGCTTTTATTAAAGATTATTTGTAAGCAGTGGTCTAAGCAATGGCCTCTGATCATTCGTCCGAAAGGGGTCCGGGTTCGAATCCCGGTGAGGCATGGATGTTGTGTTTGTCTTACGGCACTGGCTCTTTCCCTTCCCTGGAACCAATGACCCTAAATTAGGGACGGGCGACTGCTTATAGCCCATTGAGTTGCTCACGGTGGTCGTTAAACCTCCACTAAAAAAAAAAGAAAAAAAGTCTCCACTGTTCATTTTCATTATTTTCTCCCCGCAAAGAAAAGAGAAACCTGTGTTTAGGGTTTTGGTGCTTTCAGTTCTAGCTTTCACTTCGATTAGCATTCGGTCGAAAATAAAATTTATGTCTTGCTTGAACAGTTCTTCTGACGAAAACAAGCAGTATTCATCATTTCCAATTTCGCCGGCCGTCTTCTTCCTCTTAGATTTCCTTTTTTCTTGTAACGCTGCCTCAACAGATATTATACAGCAGCAATATGTGTTGCTTTGTCAAGCCAACCTTCAAAGCTACAATTTCGTATTCTGTGCAAAGCAGCGATCAAACCTTCCATTAAACAAATTGATCTGCTCAATATTATATCACTTTTTTGAATTTCAATATTTATACGATTAACTTCTCTCTATATAGAATTCCATATAACAAGATTCAGGATGAACTTAAAATCTGTTATAGCGTGAAAAAGACACCCTGCATCAGATTTAACTTCTGGAGGGAAATTTCCGCTTTTTATTTCTTTAAGTCCTTGAGCCACTTTAGTCAAATTCCTTTACAGAGCATCCACAGATTCCCGTTTGGCAGACCATCTTGTATGGCTGGTTCCTTTTAAGTTACTTCCGGTGTATTTCTTCATAATTTCCCATCGTGCAGTCGATGATGCAAAAAAGCAGAATATACCCTTTGCACAATACCGAAAAGGTACGACGCTTTTCGGCAGCTAGAAGCAGCATGCGCACCCACCAGATTTTTCTTGTATCCTCGCCTGGATTCCTTTGTAAATACCAGCCATGTTTAATCCGTTGTCATAAGATTCTCCTCGACAATCGGCTATCTTAAGGCGATCTCTCTCTAATTTACTTAGAATTGTATGAGATATATATTCTCCAGTTTTATCGTGTAAGTCTATGAAGTCAATAAAACTTTCTTTTATTTCGCATTTTCCACTTTCGTCAATTTTTACGTACCGAATGACCTCACTCATCTGCTCATAGTGAGATACATCACGTGTGGCATCAAACATAATAGTGAAGTATTTCGCAGATAATATCTCTTTTATTATTACTTCACATACCTTTTCGGCCATGAGTTCTAGGATTTCAATTTGAATGGTACTGGACAAGTAACTCACTTGCCCCTTTTTCAAATTTTCCCATGTATTTTGTAACGCAGAGTTGTGCTTTGATAAAAGTAATATCAGGTTTACGAAACTCCGTTGTGTTTTTGAAGGACAAGCTGTAGTTAATGTGCGCCCTTCTCGTTCCCCGAAGGTAACAGCTCGTTTCTTGAAGTCCTGAAGTCCCTGCTGTTTAATTCTATAATCCCAGAGCTAATTATTATCGACCTTGGTAGTTTTTGTACGAGAATTTAGATGTAGAAGCTAATTTTTTCATGATGATGATGACGAATTTCGGCTTTTTTTTATTCTACTCCGCGATTTAACATTGCTAAAACGTTTCCTGGTTAAAGTTGTGATCGGCTCGAATTGCCGTGCCGCCCCCTCCAGACTGCTGCCCGGGGCAGCTGCCCACCTTCGCTCCCCCTAGATCCGGCTCTGTGCATTCGTTGCGAATTTCACCTAGGAAAAAGTGCTGCAAAGGCGTGTGCATCGATATGTTTGGTTCTGGGGGAGAATACTGTATCGAAAAGCACGTATGAGTTTTGGTTCAGATCGTTTAAAGCAGGTGATTTTGATGTTAGCAATCGAGAACGTAGCGGCACCCCGCAGAAGGCTGCACATGAGGAATTGCAAGCATTGCTGGATGAAGATTCGTCTGAAACGCAAAAAGAACTAGCTGAACAACTGGGGGTAACTCAACAAATCATTTCCAATCGTTTATGCGCAATAGGAAAGATTCAGAAGGAAGGAAAATGGGTGCTACATGACCTGAGCCAGAGGAACAAGGATGAGCGTGCCATGAAGTGGTTGAATCTGTTGAATGAACAACACAGAAAGTATTTCCTGTGGAAAATCGTTACGGGTGATGAAAAGTGGATATGGTACAACAATCCCAAACGCAAAAAAAAACAAACTGGATAGACCCCAGTGAAGCATGCAACGACTTCAACACCGACACGCAGTATTCACTCCAAGAAAGTTCTGCTCTGCATCTGGTGGATATGAAGGGTGTGCTCTATTATGAACTATTGGAACAGGGTCAAACTATTGCTGATCGCTATAAGCAACAATTGCGGCGATTGAACCAGGAAATCTGTCGGAAACGTCCATTCACAGGCAAAGGATTGTGTCCTGTGAAATTACTGCATGGCAACGCTAGGCCGCATGTCGCGAAATCGGTCAAGGAAGCATTATTGACGCTTGGCTGGGAAGTTTTGGAGCACCCTGCGTCTAGTCCCGACATAGCCCCTTCAGACTATCATTTGTTCCGATCGACGCAACATGGTTTGTCTGCTGTACGGTTCCGGACATGTGACGATGTGCAAAAATGGGTTGACGACTTCATGGCTGGAATCCGTCGGCTGCCCGACCGATGGCGGAAGGTGATCGATAATGACGGCGCATATTTTGATTTTTAAAGATATTAATGTTTTCTCTCAAATTACATGTTGCTTTGTCTTAAAACGCTTTAAAACTTATTTGTACATCTAAGTACCGTAACGTTTATGTAAAAAGTTCGTCATATAACTAAGGCGGGAAGATAGAAAATAATTATGCGACATTAATGCCGGACTGTGAAACAGTGGAGGTTAAGTAGAAGCACGTAGCTGATCAAAGTCGAGTGAAATTCAAGGTATTGGTGCATTTTTCTGATTTTCAGTAGATCCACAATAAAATATTCAAAATAAGTACATATTTATTACAAATAAATCAAAGAAATAAATGAATTTCGAAAAATATATTGAAAAAAATTGCTCTCGCAACAAAAGCATGTGAATGTCTTCAAGATACGGCACATCAGTGGTATGATTAGTCTGGTGACCCAGCCAGGATTGGCCAAAGAGTGTCAACTGCCAAGTATAGTCCAAAAACAGTTGCATGGTTAGCTAGGGCCGTGGGGACGCCATCCGTCAGCTGGAGCGCCATCTGACCCCATGCCGGTTTGCTCAGTTTCCACAATCATTGCGTTGCATCTTTTTTTTTTTTTTTTTTACGAGAATGAGATTCCCAGTAGGCCTACAAAAATAACCCAGCACTGTGTTTAAATTTGCTTTAAACTACAAGTCTTTTTATTTCCTTTCCGCATTTCCCAGTTTCCCTTCTCTCCTTCTCTTTTAGGTTCGGCAAATCTTAAAAAGGAAATAGAAAATACGCTCTCTGCAGTGTGAGTCGGGGTAGAAAAATGGGGTAACGCAGATATCTTGGGCGACTCAGTTAAAACGGTGTTTTATGGAGGTCCCCCAGACTGAGCCTGAGGTCCCCGGCTAACGACGGTACGCCCATGCGATAAAACATCTCTGGATTCGGGGAACATGTGACTTTCGGGACATTATGCAAGCCAATCGTGTGATACGCAAGCCAAACGTGGAAAACGCAAGTCGTGTGTGACATAGAAAACCGAATCATACATATCCTTATGCAAATTAGCGCCTGTAAAATCAGAATACATATTAAATCACAGATTGAGATAAAAACGAAGGTTTTCCAGGGCTCCCTTACTCTTCCGCATTTATCGTGACATTTCGCTTCTTGAAGTCTTCGGTTCGAATGATGTCTCAGCTGCATGATGTACCGGAACCAACGGCTTGGAGACATATTGGCAGGCTGGAAGAAGGTGAGACACAGCGGACAGTAGAAGAAGCCATTGAAGCATGGACGCCTCAATCAAATTTTACGGCTGATAAATTAATATCAGTGATGTGGGAGAAGTTAGGAAAACGTTTTACAGTGAGAAATCGTAATGCTATACGTGGCAAATTTATTTTTTTAGTAAAAATAATTCATTATATAATTCAATAGAAAACGACTTGAAGTCAGAGAATATTTTTTGTTGTTCTGTTCAGTAACGGATACCGCGGGCAAAAGACTAACAACATTTTTTTTTAATCTTGAAATTTCAGCATTTATGCTATGACAATGGAGTCACTATGAAGGATAAAACACAATGGACTTCAAAAAACATAATTTTTCGACCTAAAACCCTTATGCACTTTATGTATACTTTGAGCGGCTCATACTTTAAATATTGTCATAAAAAATGACGAAATAATTTCTTTACAAATTGGGAGCATTTTCAGCAGTGTTCAAGAAATATATGCTTTTTTGACGCTTTCCAACCGTAGGTTGAAGAAGCGTATATGCTCCAGCTTTTTCCGTTCGCCCGTCTGTCCATCTGTCCGCACCATAACTCGCGTAAAAATGGTTCGATTTCAATGAAATTTTAGTATGTGTTAGGGGACCACCTGGGGACGAACCCTATCGAAAATGGGACAAATGGGGTCAAATGTCACGACGTAGGAGCGAGATCCATTCCATTGCCATTATGCGCCATAACTTGCGTAAATAAGGTTCGATTTCAATGAAATTTTAGTATGTGGTAGGAGACCGCCTGGGGACGAACCCTATTGAAAATGGGTGAAGTGTCAAAGGTCAGGACATAGGAGCGGGATGCATTCCATTGCCCTTAAACGTCATAACGTGCGTAAAAATTGCTCGATTTCGATGAAATTTTAGTATGTGGTAGGGGACCACCTGGGGACGGAACCCTATTGAAAATGGGCAAAATGGGGTCAAAGGTCAGGACATAGGATTGGGATCCATTCCATTGCCCTTATCCATCACCCCCTAATAGCTTAGCAGGCCCGCGCACCGAACGCCGGAAGCTGCGTGACGTAGGGGAGAGTAGGCTGATGTCCGTGGTGAGTGGTCGAGCATGCATGAGCTTGCTCACTCTGTGTAAGCGTGACTACGGATGTGCGAGGTTGTTGTTATCAAATTGTCAACTAAATTTATTTTCATAGGGGAATATTAAAAGTATTCAAATTCCTTACTAATGGGGAGGTTCTCAGAAAACGGATTACAGCAATAAAGCGTGAAAATTTTCAACTCTAAGGTACGTGGAAACCTTTTGTTAACCTTATTTTAAACTACTCGTAAAATAAAAATTTTGAACTAGAAAATTTAAATTTGTCTAATTTTATAATCTAATGCATCTCACAGCGGGAAGTCAAAGCACTGAAAAGATTTTTGAAAAATGAAATTTATGTTTGTAATGGAAAGAATAGATTACTTGTGTTGTTATAGTAACCCATAACATGTTTTTGCCAATGTATCAAATAAGTTCAAAGTAAAATATGTATATTTAGGAAGGGGTTTTAAACTTTATTATGGACACAGAATAATAAGGGTTGCATGTTTTTGATCCCAAGAGTAATATGTTGATACATTCGTACATAGTTATTTAAGTGTTTAGGCAGCGCCAGATTAACTTTTTTGGGGTCTCTATTTCTGGGCACAAGTGCTTGTAAAATACCTATATCCTATACGAAATATATGTATGTCATGTACACATCTAACATGCCTATGTCCTTTATATAAATGCTAAGGCCTTGTTGCCATGTGAAATACATCTTTTGTGTTTGCAGACATGGAGAGTTGCATTGAATTATCATTTTTAATATTTATTACTAAAGGAACACAAACACTGAATCAAGTATAGACAGCAAAAATTAGACATGAATGCACAAAAACAGAAGTTCACATATAGTTCAGGAGTAAGTTTGCCTTTAAAATGTCCGTTTAAAGATTTTGAAGCATTTTTCTACAAACCAACACATTGAAGAACTCTCGTGTGAGCAGTGTGTATGCTCTATCAGTGGTAGGATGGGAATTTATCAGAACCATTCAATTTCTTAAAAATTAGGTGAAATATATCAGTACTACCTGGGCAAGAAATTATTTACTTGCATATGTAGTAAAAGCTGGATGCGCAGGAAAATGTATCTTTTAAGATAACAAACCAGAACCCTATTTTTTTTTAAGTTAAAAATATGAACTGTTTTAACATGTTTGCACTTCCATTTTAAGGGTCTGTATTACAAATGTTCAATGCACAAACGTGTGTATATCAATTTTTAAGATGCTGATGCTAAAATTGGTATGAAATGGTACGATGATGAAACTGGTGTTTCGGAAATTTAGTGATTATGCCATGTTCCTTTTGTTAAAGTTTTCTTCCTTTGTCACTAAACATGAGAGGCCAGTTACATCAGAGGCATGCATACTGTTGTTGATTATAAACAACATTTGGAGCAAAACTAGGTTTCCGATTTCTGGGCGTAGAGCATAACATAATTAAAGATGTGATATTACTCTTTCTTTGGTACTTCGTAACAATAATACAACTTCCATTAATTAACAATGACATGAAACACGACATGTGATGACTGTCTTTTTTTCTTGTGTAGTAGGAAATTTTATTACAAACTTTTTTATTTTAAAATTTAGTTACCATGCACAGGAAATTAGATGTTTTATTTACCTGCCCAGACGAATGATTTACATGCTCTGGGCATCTCGGGCGTGGTATTTTTAAGCCTTGGATATTGTTATTTTTAAGAGAAAAAAAGTACGTGGATCGACATGAATCCACATAATGTGGAAACTATGTTCTAAACAAACAAGATTTTTAAAATACAAGTAGAAATATATACTCACTTTTTTTTTGAAAACATTTGCTTAAAATGAGAGATCAACTTTTTATTCATTTATCTAGATTTATCTGTTTCCAGAATTCCTGCATTGTGTCTTCACAAGCTACAGCAATAATAACTGGAACTAATATATCTCATATTATCCGATAACTACTGGAAAGTGTGCTTCCAAACGTGAGGGTGGGGGTCAATTTTGGTATGGGGAAAAACTTCTTCAATCCTTCATAGAATTTATTTTGAAACCAAAATCATAAAAAAAGGAAAAAACAATATTTTTCAATAGCTTTAGCAATGATAAAACATTTGTGCAAAATTTTATGCCATTGCTTTTTATAGTTTCTGAGAAAATGGTACATCAAGTTAGTCAATTTATAATGAAACATGTACATCTTTTAAAATACATCCTATAGTACCAAAACAATCGCTTAGATTTATTCAGTACAATAACTGCATGTGCATTTGTCAGGTTCTCAAAAAATATAATAATTATCTGAAAAAATACTTTAAGAAATTAGTGGAACAAATTTCAGATTTTCTTAGAAACGTTTCTTTGAAATTCTTCAAGGAACAGCTAACGGACACTTAATCAAATTGTGCTTGTGATACACAAAGAACTACACAACCATAATTATATGTACATTGGCAGTTTTCCTGAATACTTCTTGAAAATCATATTTTAGGAAATTTCTGCCAATAAGTTACTTGTATTTTTCCAGATAAAAAGAAATGCTTATATTGTGGATCCAAATAGTTTTGCTTAATGCTACTAATATACTTAATACATTGACAAGGTAACTTTTTTGAAATAGTGCTCTGGAAGACAAAAATTATAAACTTTATATTTGCTTATCAAAATGAAGTTGTCCAAACACGTAACTAGATGGTACTAAAATTAGGAAAACTTGTTATGTCATTATTGTACGTTTATTAATGTAGCAATTGCATAATTTTCTTGAAATCTTAATTTATTTGATGCAATCAGTGGATCAAGCAGCAATTCACTGTATGTATGTTAAAACGTGTTTTATTGAGCCTTTGGTAATAATTAAAGAAACACAGAAAAAAATTCAGTTTTTCTTGACCTTTTTTCATATATTAGTGATCACGGATTGCATATAAAATACATTTTCACTAAAGGAATTATTTCATTACTGAAATTTTCATAGTCATAAGTTTGCAATGAATGAAAAATCTGATTCCTTAAATATGTCAATCGACATCTTTTGAAACGACGGCGATACTTCGTAATGTACCCTCAAACTAATCTTTTCAAGTACAAGAACGATTTGTTCACAAGTACAGGAATCGTTCGGCTAACTATAAAGACACTATAACTTCAAGTGAAACTACGACAACAGTTTATAATTTCGATTATAGGAATGGTTTATCACTTCCAGTGAAATGACAGGGATGCTTTCATTAAGTTGACGAATCTGTGTTGCTTACCCTTTCAAGTCGAAATTATTGCTACGCTAAATTTTACGCTGTAATTTCTTTTTCTTCTGTATTTTAAAAGATTATTAAACAAACTTGTTAACTCTGCAGTTATTTGAAAACTAACACACAAGTTCTTATTTAAATGCAGTGAAACTCTAAAAGAACGCACGGCCTGGTTAGTTAAGCTATTAGGGGGTGATGCCTTATCCCATACTATTGAGGTGGACGTCAAGTAATTTTGCTTCCTATGCTTCCAATGGAAAAACTTTTGTACACGTTTCCTTCACAATTAGTGTGTTCCCAAGGATGAAAATTTTAACATCGATTAAAATAACTTCATATTATTATAACTTGGAATACTTAATATTTTCTAAAACATAACCATAATTATATTAAACTTTTCCTTTGGTGGTGTTGAAACCAGAAAAAAGATGGCGCGACCTGTACTTTGATGACGTCAGTAGACAAACAAATGTTGGATTGCATAATTATGGTTATGTTTTAGAAAATATTAAGTATTCCATGTTATAAAATGAAGCTATTTTAATCGATGTTCAAATTTTCATCCTTGGGAACGCATTAATTGTGAAGAAAATGTGTACAGAAGTTTTTCCATTGGAAGTACAGGAAGCAAAATTACTTGACGTGCACCTTAAAGGAGCAATTCTTGTATCTATGTAAATTTTATTTTGGGAACGGCTCTAAGGATTTTGATGAAAGTCGTTAACCTACCGTTTTCTGGTACTAGAAATCGATTTAGCTTGATCTGGACTTTGGGAAAATTCGTTTAGTGGATTAAATAACCACCTCGAGTTACCACGTTTTTAGTGTCATGGCGTCGTCCTATTAATGGTTCTCATGCTTAGAAATCTTATGACGTCACACTCTCGCGATTGAGATGTTGGCGCGCGGTCACGCCATCTGCCTCATTACGTCACGCGTTTTATGACGTCACACTCTCGCGACCATCTGCCTTATTACGTCACGCGTTGTGTGCGTGTTACACTTTACCTCTATTTTCTTCTAGAACAAAAAGTGAGTTGTGCCAGCCGCTTGGAGTTGATGCGTAGTACAGTATAAGCAGCGGAACGCTGATGTGTTTTTCCCTTCAAAAGGTAAACTGTTAATACAACATTTTTTTTGTTAGGTTTTTGAATAGTCACTTGATGACGAGCGTATCTGCTGTGCTAAAATATGATTAGTTCATTTTTATTAATTACTGTTAACAGAGTGTCACGTGGATGGTAAAACAACATGAACAAAATATGGCTGATCGACCCCCTACGAAACGTGGACGTTTCAACTTCAATAAGAAGAATAAGTAGAATACGGTAGTGTTGGAACAAGAACAAGCGGAAGAAGTAAATATGGAACAGCTTGCACATTTAAGAGCCGATGGTTTTCGATCACTTCCATTGGAAGAAGATCAGCCTACAAAAAGACCATTCCGAACAGCTAAGGCGAGGAGCATGGAAATAATGTCCCACGTTATTATAACCCTCAATGAATCTATATCGGAAGAAAACCTCGATCGAATGCGGCGAATAAATAGACTGCGAATCGCAGCTGAATCATCCGAAGAACGTAACCAGCGCTTGGAAGAACTACGAAGTCGTTCATCACAGCGAATCGCAGCTGAATCATCCGAAGAACGTAACCAGCGCTTGGAAGAACTGTAAAGTACGACTTCCACGCACAAAAGTGCGGAAGGATACATTGACATTTAATGACTTGAGCGTGTGGTGAGTGATGAGGAGAGTTGCGAGGGAGATATCGAAGGATTAGGACATGGCGAGCTTTGGCTAAGACAACAAGTTCAGTTTATACCGCGGAGTGTATTCCAGTTGATGTTTTTGTGTAAAGTAATAAATGTTTTGTGTTGTGATCGAGTGTCTGTGATGTTACAGACGAAAGATAGAATTGGAGGCACCTGTGAGATTCGAACTACGAAAGACAGGAAGTGGAGGCACCTGTGAGATTCGAACTACGAAAGACACGAATGGAAGGCGCCGGTGAGACGGAATCGATGAGTTGAAAGTTCTTCAAGCGTGCGAAAGAACCAACGCGATAGGGATATTTTTTTCCCTCTTTGTGTTGGGAAGAACAAAGGATGGTGCCTGTAGTTTGTTTTTTCGAAATTATTTGTTCCGTATCGGATTTACACCACATTAGATGTTTATGTAAGTACTGTTTTGTTGTTGTTCTTAGAGAATTATCCAAAGGAATGAAATATCAAAGCAAGTTTTTTAGAAGTTTCCGGGCACGGAATTAAATAGAAGGAAATAATTTCTGTCAAGAAATAGTACATTCAGATCAACTGTTTGAGGCTAGAGTATAGGTAAATGTAGAATATTGTTGTAAACAATTTCTGTGAACATATACACATATACGAAAATAGAAGGAAATAATTTCTGTCAAGAAATAGTACATTCAGATCAACTGTTTGAGCCTAGATTATAGGTAAATGTAGAATTTTGTTGTAAACAATTTCTGTGAACGTATACACATATACGAAAATAGAAGGAAATAATTTCTGTCAAGAAATAGTACATTCAGATCAACTGTTTGAGCCTAGATTATAGGTAAATGTAGAATATTGTTGTAAACAATTTCTGTGAGCGTATACACATATACGATAATAAATAAACATTGGGTACACGTAGAGCTTGTTGAAATGGCTTTCTTAGGAAGAGCTCGAAAAGAAGAACTTCTGCAGTTGGCGGAAGAATTTGGTATAGAAGTTATGCCAAATCTCAAAATTCTGGAATTAAAAAATAAAATTGTCAACTTTGAAGGTTATGAAGAGGATTTCGTGAAAGAACTTTTGGCAGGTATAAAAGAGCGTAGAGAAACAGAAAGACAAATGGACTTGAAAAACTCAAAATAGAAGCTGGACGTCAGCCGCTGGGAGGTAGTTTGGAGCAAAATGGAAATTCTCAAAAACCGAGATTAGAACTTCGTCATTTGATGAAAACATTTGACCCAAAAGACAGTGATATAAGTATTTACTTAGTTTTATTTGAAAGGCAAGCACAACAAGCAGAAATAAAAAGGGAAGATTGGGTTGCGAATTTGATAGGACTTTTGCCCTACGAAATATCACAATTGATTGCCAGAGAAAATGTGGAAGATGCTAAAAACTATGAATATGTTAAAAGGTTACTTCTTAAAAGATATAAGTTAAGTCCAGAGAAATTTAGATTGAAATTTGTACAACACACGCGCACATCAGAGAAGACCTGGAGAGATTTCGCCTTCGAGTTAGAAAATTATTTTAATGAATGGATTTCAGGACTTAAAATAGGCGATTTTGAAGCGCTAAAAAAATTAATGATCACAGATCAAATGAAGCGGAGAGTGCCTATAGAAATAAGGGAGCATTTTATTGATAAATGGTCAAATATTGTTTCACCTTCAGATTTGGCTGATATGGTGGACAATTATGAAAGTGTAAGAGGAGGAATCAAGAAAAATTCGTCGAATGAATTTTGTGCTTCAAAGAAAATGCAAGGCAGTGAGAAAAAAACTAGAGATAACTATGATCGCAGAAATTTTATGAAAAATGGATTTTATAACAAAAATTATGTTAAGTCAGATGTAGGACAAGGGTGGTCAAAACGGAATGTATCTCAGAATGAAGAAAAGTATGATCGCAGACGGAAGATTCAATGTTACGAGTGTGCATCTTATGATCACATTCGACCTCAGTGTCCTAAGCTAAAATCACAGAACTCAGGAAGCGTAAATAGAATCAGAGAGGCAACTGAAGGGGATCTCTTGGCACCCTATACCTTTGAAGGAAAAATAAATGGAGTTACCATGCCTATTCTCCGGGATACAGGTTCATCAGTTGATATCATTTGTCAAGAGTATGTGTCGCCAGGTGAGTTTACTGGAGAACATGTGTGGGTACAGCATCTTCTGGATGAACAAAAGGTTTGTTTACCATTGGCAGAAGTTGAACTAGAATGTGAATTAGGTCATATTGTAACTAAGGCTGCGGTGATTAGAAAGTCGCTAGATCAAGGTAGATATTTACTTGGAAATAAGACTGCCGCTTTGTTAAAAAAAATTGATATGGAGTGGCCACTTAATTCAGAACAGGTAAATGTTGTGATTACTCGGTATCAAGAAAAACAGAAACGAAACAACGAAGAGAGAAATTCAGTAAAGAATGATTCAGGGAAGAAAGAAAAACAAGCCCTTGAAGGCAAGGCTGTGGATTCCGAAGAATCAGATGAATTAGAAGAAGAAATTCTGCCATTGAGGCATGATGAAGATAAAGCCATGTTAGAGTTGGTAAAAATGGATTCAAAAAGTTTCATGGAAGATCAACGGCAAAGTTTGGAATTGAAAAAAATTCTCAAAGAAATAGAGAAAACAGATTGTAATAAGGCAAATGGTTATGCTGTACTAAGAAATGGGATGTTGGTGAAGAAGAAGATCAACAAGATTGGCGAAGAGGAAGATCTTACTGTTGTTCCAGAAAAATATAGAGAACAAATAAAAAACATGTGTCATGAGGGAACTTCGGGGCATTTAGGAGTGACAAAAACCAAAGACAGACTAGCGAAGTATTTTTATTGGCCTAACTGTTATAAAGACATTGAAGAATTTGTAAAATCTTGTGATTCATGCCAACGTGCTGGAAAAGCTGGGGACAAAAAGAAAGCACCTTTAAAAATAGTTCCAATTATTCCTGAAATTTTTACAAAAATCAACGTTGATGCCTGTGGGCCTTTGCCCGAGACTTCAAGCGGAAATAGATACATAATTACAGCTATGTGTTTGTCGTCCAAATATCCAGATGCAGTACCAGTACCAGACATAGGATCCAAGTCGGTAGTTGACGCTTTGTTACACATTTTTAGCCGCATGGGATTTCCGAAAGAAATTCAAACTGATCAAGGAGCCAGTTTTGTAAGCATTTTGACACTAGAATTTCTGGAGCGGTTTGGAATAAAAGTTACTCATAGTTCTGTATATCATCCCCAAAGTAATCCGGTAGAACGATTCCATCGAACTATTAAAAGGATGTTGAGAGTTTTATGTCTTGAGTCTGCTCCGGATTGGGAGAAACAGTTACCGGCGGCGCTGTTTGCTTTGAGAACTGTGACACATGAAAGCACACGGTTTACGCCTGCTAAATTGGTGCATGGAAAAAATTTGAGGACGCCAATGACACTATTGTATGAAAAATGGATGGGTCATCCTGAAGAAGAAAACTATGTCACTGAATATGTATTTGAGTTAATAAATAGGATGAAAAGATGTCAAGAACTTGCCATTAAAAACATGGAAGTGGCTCAATTGAAAAGAAAATATTGGTATGACAGAAATGCGGTAAAACGTGAATTTCAAGAAGGAGATTTAGTATTGGTTTTTGTTACCTGCAGGCCAAATAAGTTAGCGGAACAGTGGAAAGGACCAGGGAAAATTGAGAAAAAAAAATTCTGAGACTAATTATGTAGTAAGCTTTGAAGGTAAAAATGTAAAGCATCAAGTATATCACATTAGCATGCTGAAACCATACCATAAACGACCAGAATTTGTGAACTTATTGCCCGGTTGTGAAAATGGTGAAATGGATTTAGAGATTAAATTTCCGCAAATTGAAAAAAATCCCAATATATTTAACTTCTCTGATATCGAGGAGAACAGTAAACTTCGAGAGCGCCTAAGTGGCCAACAAATTCAGGATCTGAAAAAACTATTATGTCATTACTTGAAAATGTTTTCTAATATTCCAGGGAAGACTCATTTGGTCGAACATGATATCGAGCTAGCTAGTAATGCTATTGTAAGAGTTAAGCCTTATAGAATGTCGCCCAGGCAGATAAATATTCTTAAAGCCGAGATAGATAAAATGCTGCAGTACAAGATTATAGAAGTTGGTGAATCAGACTATACATCACCCATGATTTTGGTAGAAGTACCCGGAAGAGATCCACGCCCATGTATTGACTACAGGCGATTGAATGAAGTGACAAGGACCCAGTTCTATCCATTGCCTAATATAGAAGAAAGAGTCGAAAAGGTTTCTGGAGCGAAGTATATTACAGTATTAGATTTAACAAAAGGGTACTGGCAAATTCCATTAAGTGCTAGAGCTCAACGATTGGCAGCGTTTGTGACTACTTTTGGAACGTATCGGCCCTTAAAGATGCCATTTGGCCTTAAGAACGCACCTTATTTCTTTAGCAAAATGATGTTGGAACTTTTGAGAGGCTGCGAAGAGTTTGCCGTACCATATCTAGATGATGTTGCCATTTTTTCTGAAAACTGGGGGGATCATTTGATACACCTTGAAGAAGTGCTACAGCAATTATCCGCAATAGAAGAATACAGGTTAGGATCCGCAGATTTACATGTCAAACAACGTTTGTCATTTCATAACTTTAGATTACCTTTGCCAGCGAGTTCATACACTATGGGAAAGGGTGCTAGCCTAACCGAGCGGGAGGACTTAAATTATCTGAGTTGACCTCCAATCCTTTCCTCGTCCTTAGAACTCCACTTGGGCCAAACATACAAACTTGCGAGCAAACCAACTAGGAAAAAACTTTTTGGAAATAAGCAGTCCAAGAAATTACCAAAACTCGAGTATTAACTGCACTCCAAAAAGACATCAGCCAAAAGACGCTAAAATAAAAATTAAAATTAATAGTTAAATGAAAAAAAATAAAAAATGAAAAAAAATAAATAATAATAAAACATTAATAATAATAATAGTAATAAAACATTACAACTAGAATTTGCGCATAAGCTGCTAAATAGTAAGTTGAAATTAGTTACTAAAGAGCAAAGCCGAAAACATAAGAAAAACTTTAGAATTTAAAACGAAAGTTGCTAAATAACCTGAAGATCAAAACGCGCAACGCAGCAGTTATGAAAATTCAGAATTCACATTCTATTAAGAAGAGACTGAAGCAAAAAAATTTTTTGACTCATACCAAGTACAACATAGAAAATGTTATGTATTGACCGGTGTGAGTAAAAAGAGAAAAAAAGAACAACTGAATGTAGAAAGTGTCGAGAATACTGAGCCTTGGCTTTATCAAGGACCAGCAAAAACTCTGCATTTTCTCACTTCCACAAAGACCTATTTGGAAATGGGTTTCTGCAAAGTGCAAAGTCATAGATGCAAGTAATAAGCCCAACAAAAAAAATATATATATTTAAAATATATATATATATGTCATGACCTCCGCAGAGTAGTATGACCAAGCTTTAATTAACAATTTTGCTTGCATCCATAACTCTCCTGGCCCGACCCATGCTCTTCATCTGTTACTATTAAACAGAAAGACGATGATTATAGAAAACTCAAGTTGTAAGAGTGACATAATGAATCAGAAATAATGTTCAGCAATAACAAATTGCCAAGTTCGCCTGAGAGAGAATTTAAACCTGAATAGCAATACAAAAGTATTACAAATTCTTAACATTGCAATAAAAAAGGAAATACTAATTTTTTTCTAAAGCACAGATTCTTGAAAGTAAACTGGATTATAAAAACCCCCTACTCCACAACTTCTGACAACACAAAAACGAGAATAAAATAAAGACAATAATAAACTAAAGAAATGCTTTGTGAAGGTTATGTGACATAAACAATTAGTTGCAATATGTACAAAGTATTTCAGAATTGCTTTAAGTGCATAATTAAGTAGTTATTAAGACCTTAACTACATTGAAAACACAGCGCATACTACGAGAACAATGAAACGGCCGGCTGCTTGGCCTTAGTTCCCTAAAAAACGCGCAAAGATACCAAGAAAAGAAAGAGTTAAAATCCGCAAAAAAGTTAATAGACTTGCTAGTGCCTAAATGCTTAAAGCAAAACAAAAAAGAAAAATGTTCAAGAAGTTCAAATATTGAACCTGGAAAACCTAAAACCCAAAGACAATGAAGAGAGCTTACCTCTTATGCAACTTAACTTCTTCCACTCTTGAGGAAACATGGCCGACCTTTCAACCCAAACTTCCAAACACCCCTGCCACTCGCTAGTCGCTGGGAGCAGTGTGGGTGGGGCTGAAGGCCTCCACACACTGAAAAATGCTACTCGCGGAGATTTTAACTAGAGAAGAAAATAATTAAGATCGTGGACCTGTATGATCAGAAAGAGCAGAATTAACTCTCCAGAATACATGAGAAATATTATGAAATACACAAGTAGTGTATTTAATAATCTTTGCATGTATTTAATCACCTTAGTGAGCTTCTCTAGACTATTCAGAATCCTATTAATTTTAATGTTAGTTTTACTATTTTTAGTATAGCTATTCTAGTGAGTGAATAACTAGTTTTCTTTTATATTTATTTTTATTTTATTTTATAAACAGATTTTTAAGTTTTTTTTTGTGATTTTGTCTATATTATATAATTTTTTATTTTTAATAGGACCTTCTAATCCATAGCACTAAGGTTCCTTTTTGTAGTTAATATCATCCTCTAGCCAACTTCCAAAAGGCTTTCATTGGTCAGAATCATATTATTAACTGTGTAGAAAATTAAAGCAGATCTGCCAACCTTACTCTATTATTCAGAATAATTTTTCTTAAAGTTCTTTTGATGAAAGAAGTAGGAATTTTGTTCTCTAGAAAACTGTCTAATAGTATATTAATGTGGTAATTTAAGTCCAAATTGTTGCTGCAAATTCTTGAAATTCTAAGCACCTGAGAAATTAGTACATTCTCAATTACTTTGGTGGATATGTTATTATTCCAGTGTAGATATTTAATTACTTTGAAAGGAAACTTAACTCTTTTATCAAAGAGGCTAATAGATGGGTTACCTCTGTTAAGTTTAATGCTTAAGTCTAGGAACTCAAGTTCCTGATTACTGTGGTTGGTTTTACATAAGTTAAGAGAGCTAGGATAGATATTATCAAAATCACTCTCTGTAACTTCTGAATTATTTATACACAGCAGATCGTCAATATATCTAAATGTGTAAAGGTAGTTATCGGAGCAAGTGGAGTGATTTTTAATGAATTTATATTCCTTAAAGAACAGGAATAGATTTGCAATACTCGTGGATGTTGACGTTCCCATAGGAATACCGTTTACTTGCTTATAGAGAGTATTATTATATAAGATATGGTTATTTTTTATGCAGCAATTGAGATAAGAGTCCCAGGCTCCTACATTAACAAATTGGTTAAGTTTAAATTCTGCATACAGCTCTTTAAATGTAACTCTTATCTCAATTGGTGCATAAAAAATAACCATATCTTATTAAATAATACTCTCTATAAGCAAGTAAACGGTATCCCTATGGGAACGTCAGCATCCACGAGTATGCCAATCTATCCCTATTCTTTAAGGAATATAAATTCATTAAAAATCACTCTACTTGCTCCAATAACAACCTTTACACATTTAGATATATTGACGATCTGCCGTGTATAAATATTTCAGAAGTTATAGAGAGTGATTTTGATAATATCTATCCTAGCTCTCTTAACTTATGTAAAACCAACCACAGTAATCACCAACTAGAGTTCCTAGACTTAAGCATTAAACTTAACAGAGGTAACGCATCTATTAGCCTCTTTGATAAAAGAGTTTATTTTCCTTTCAAAGTAATTAAATATCTACACTAGAATAATAACATATCAACCAAAGTAACTGAGAATGTACTAATTTCTCAGGTGCTTAGAATTTCAAGAATTTGCAGCAACAATTTGGACTTAAATTACCACATTAATATACTATTAGACAGTTTTCTAGAGAACAAAATTCCTACTTCTTTCATCAAAAGAACTTTAACAAAAATTATTCTGAATAATAGAGTAAGGTTTGGTAGATCTGTTTTAATTTTCTACACAGTTAATAATATGATTCTGACCAATGAAAGCCTTTTGGAAGTTGGCTAGAGGATGATATTAACTACAAAAAGGAACCTTAGTGCTATGGTTAAGAAGGTCCTATTAAAAATAAAAAATTAATAATATAGGCAAAATCACACAAAAAAAACTTAAAAATCTGTTTATAAAAGAAAATAAAAATAAATATAAAAGAAAACTAGTTATTCACTCACTAGAATTGCTATGCTAAAAATAGTAAAACTAACATTGAAATTAATAGGATTCTGAATAGTCTAGAGAAGCTCACTAAGGTGATTAAATACATGCAAAGATTATTAAATGCACTACTTGTGTATTTGATGATATTTCTCATGTATTCTGGAGAGTTAATTCTGCTCTTTCTGATCATACAGGTCCACAATCTTAATTATATTTTTTCTCTAGTTAAAATCTCTGCGAGTAGGATTTTTTCAGTGTGTGGAGGCCTTCAGCCCCACCCACACTGCCCCCCAGCGACTAGGGAGTGGCAGGGGTGTTTGGAAGTTTGGGTTAAAAGGTCGGCCATGTTTCCTCAAGAGTGGAAGAAGTTAAGTTGCATAAGAGGTAAGCTCTCTTCATTGTCTTTGGGTTTTAGGTTTTCCAAGTTCAATGTTTGAACTTCTTGAACATTTTTCTTTTTTTTTTTTTTTGCTTTAAGCATTTAGGCGCTAGCAAGTCTATTAACTTTTTTGCGGATTTTAACTCTTTCTTTTCTTGGTAACTTTGCGCGTTTTTTAGGGAACTAAGGCCAAGCAGCCGGCCGTTGCATTGTTCTTGTAGTCTGCGCTGTGTTTTCAATATAGTTAAGGTCTTGATAACTACTTAATTATGCACTTATAGCACTTCTGAAATACTTTGTACATATTGCAACTAATTGTTTATGTCACATAACCTTCACAAAGCATTTCTTTAGTTTATTATTGTCTTTATTTTATTCTCGTTTTTGTGTTGTCAGAAGTTGTGGAGTAGGGGGTTTTTATAATCCAGTTTTCTTTCAAGAATCCGTGCTTTAGAAAAAATTACTATTTCCTTTTTTATTGCAATTTTAAGAATTTGTAATACTTTTGTATCGCTATTCAGGTTTAAATTCTCTCTCAGGCGAACTTGGCAATTTGTTATTGCTGAACATTATTTCTGATTCATTATGTCACTCTTACAACTTGAGTTTTCTATAATCATCTTCTTTCTGTTTAATAGTAACAGATGAAGAGCATGGGTCGGGCCAGGAAAGATATGGATGCAAGCTAAATTGTTAACTAAAGCTTGGTCATACAACTCTGCGGAGGTCATGACATATATATATTTAAAAAAAAAATTTTTGGTGGGCTTATTACTTGCATCTATGACTTTGCAGAAACCCATTTCCAAATAGGTCTTTGTGGAAGTGAGAAACTGCAGAGTTTTTGCTGGTCCTTGATAAAGCCAAGGCTCAGTATTCTCGACACTTTCTACATTTAGTTGTTCTTTTTTTCTCTTTTTACTCACACCGGTCAATACATAACCTTTTCTATGTTGTACTTGGTATGAGTCAAAAAATTTTTTGCTTCAGTCTCTTCTTAATAGAATATATATATATATATAAAGATTAATGAAGATTATCTAACTCACCTTCGTTTGTTGATGACGTAGTGATGTTTGCAACTACCCCGTCAGAGCTGCAGAGTATGATCCAGGAACTTGCTGACAAGAGTAAAAAAGTGGGATTAAAAATGAACTTTCAGAAGACAAAAGTGATGTACAATGCTTTTACAAGAAGTGGAAGATTTATCGATTGATGGAGAAAAGCTGGAGATAACAGATACGTACGTTTATCTTGGACAGCAGATATCAAGTGAGGGTCACATTGATGAAGAAATTAATCGGCGAATAAAATTTGCCTGGAGAGCTTTTGAAAGAAACAGCATAATTTTCAAGAGCAATATGCCATTATGTCTTAAAAGGAAAGTGTTTGATCAATGCATCATTCCAGTGCTTACTTATGGTGCAGAGACGTGGACCTTAACTAAAAGAGAAATACAAAGGCTACAGACAACTCAAAGCAGCATGAAAAGGTGCATGCTTGGTGTAACCAGGAGAGATAAGAAGAGGAACTCGTGGATCCGAAAAATGACAAGAGTGGAAGACATCATGATCAGGGTTAAATTCCTGAAATGGCAATGGGCTGGACATACTGCCAGAAGAACAGACCATCGATGGACAGCCGAAATGTTAGATTGTATTCCAAGGGACAGGAAAAGACCCAGAAGAGGACCACATGGGAAATGGGTGGATGAAATTCGAAAGTATGCGGGAGTAACATGGAGGAGACTGGCATAAGACAGATCGCTGTGGAAGAAACTTGGGGAGACCTTTGTCCAGCAGTGGATTGATAATGGTTGACAATGATGATATATATATAAAGGTGGCTGTATATATATATTGAAGCATTTAGCTGTATATATATACAGCCACCTCCAACAAAAATTCTTGTTATACAAACTATATATACAGCCCCCACCAACAAAAATTCCTGGGTGCGCCACTGCAAGGGATTATTCATTATGGGAATACTATAAAAAGTTCTCATTTTCTTAGTCTTCGGATGTGAAATGTTTTATTTTTTGTTAAATTGCTTTGGCACTTCATGTTTGGAAATTTCAATAGCCACTGACTGTATAATTTGTTGAAATAAGTTTCTAAGCTATCATTTTTGTTGAAAGGATATACTCTGAAATTATTAAAACTTTAGTGTACTTTTAGTTTCTTTTCTAGGAGGAAAGCAAATAGGTTTTTTTTTTCGCAGTAGGTGTTTTGAATAGCCTTTTAATTTCATGACTAAACTTAACAAATTGATACGGATATATACGTATTTTTTAATGGCAGGAGATAATTCCTTGAATTTTAAAATGAGATCTTAATGTACTCGAGATCACACACAATTATTGAGTTCGTCAATGTGTAAACTTATTTATTGTTGGTTTTTAAAACTTATTAAATAAAAGACTTTAATGTTTCTTATCGATATTGCTGCTCATTATGAATTAACAAAAATGTGAATATTTCTTCAGGAGATATTTTTCAAAGAAGCTAAATGCTTCAAATCCTAATTTTTCTGCATCAGATTTTTTTGCGTCGGTAAGCTCTGATACTGGAAGTATCGAGCAATTGTGGTGCTCAGAAACATTATGCATGGCAAATATTACGAAAAAATTGGATAGAAAAAAATTGAAGAGCTTTACAAATTCTGTGGAAAGCAATTAAATTTATTGTCATTTTTAAACAAATTACGTGAATATGCAAAATAGTGATGAATAGCGTACTATCGTTCACCAGTTTGTCTTTGTCGCCTAATAAAAACAGTACCGACCGCCGATCGTATTATGTATATGTTTAATTCAAATGGTCTTCCTCATTCAATTTTTTCCATTCCAGTTTTTTCGTAGAACTGTTGCTTCAAAAATTCAGATTTACCTTCTCAATTATATACACAAAAATATTCAGTTCAAATTAATTAACAAATAACATCGCTCGCGAAAGTATAAGCAAGTCTATAAGTGAACTACGACCGTTTGTTTTTGGGCGAGAAACAGGCTCAGTGCGCCATCTAACGACGTGAATTTTAACAAAAAATTTGGAAATGTCAGAATTAAAGCGGGACCGCCCAGACCCCGCCTACGAGATCACAGTGACCAATCACAAAAGGAGCGTGAACCTTCTAATTTTTTCTCCCGATGTTGCGTTTGTGTTCAATATTCTTGTTAAATGTCATTTTAAATCGGTGTAAAACTGAAGAGAATTTGGGGATAGGGATCGTTTTCCGTCAGCTGACGGTATGTCGTGTTTCAAAACTTCCGAAAACGGTAGGTAAACGGAGTGAAAATTTTTGCCGTAATCGTAATTTTTTTCTCTCCCGATGTTGTCTTTATGTCCGGTAGTCTTGTTAAATATCATTTTATTGCATAAATGTTTGTATTTCATCTTGAAACTGTAAGCAACAATTTGCGGAAACGGGAGTTAGACGCCGCGAAAATTTCCTCGTTATCTTATTTCGCGAATTTGAGGAATTTCACCTTTTTCGTAATTATTTTGGTCATTTGCGAGATCGATGTACAAGTGAACAGAAATTTTTGGGGAGTTGGTGGCGACGGGGGAGGGGGTGTTCGTCGGAGGGACGGAATTCATTTTTACAAAACTACTTTCGGAAACTGAAGGTCGACGGAGTTCAGATTTTTTCGTAATCGTAATTTTTTTTTTCTCACGATGTTGCCTCTGTCCAGTATTATTGATAAATAACATTTTATTTCATAAATATTTATATTTCAGCTTGAAAATAGGGGGAAATTTTCAAAACCGGAAGTCGGACAGAGCAAAGATTTCTTCCGTAACCCCCCCCGCGATGCGATGTTCCCGCTCTCCTGCGTTGTTAAATATCCCCCGTCCCATAAGTTTTTGCATTCAAGCTTGATAAGGAGGTGGAAATTCCCCAAAACGAAAGTGACAAAGTTGGAATATTTGTAAAAATTGATGCATGGTGTTCAAAAGTATTAATATTCTCAAAGTTACACCATTTATCTAAAATATTGGGTTGTCGGAAAAGTCACGACGTATTTTAGCCATGTTTTGCAAAGGTCATTTATTGATAGAGAGAACAAAGATCAATCAATGATATAATGCCCGTTTTGTTTCGATAACCTTTTGCCATCTTTCAGTGAGCTGCAGAATGCTTCGTTCATAGAAGGACCTGTCTTTCGTGGCGAAAAACTGTTCAAGGTGCTGATTTACAGCCTCATCTGAATTGAGCGTTATACCACGCACGGACTGTTGAAGAGAGCGAAACAAGTGGAAGTCTGACGGCGTAAGGTCAGGCGAGTATGCTGGGTGTGGCAACACATCCCGCCCAAGCTCCAATAATTTTTCGCGGGTGATCAAACTTGTGTGTGGTCTCGCGTTGTCGTGATGGAACACAACACCTTTACGATGAACGAGGTCTGGACGTTTCTGGATGATGGATTCGTTCAAACTGTCCAATTGCCGACAGTACACATTGGAATTGATTGTTTGGTTCCGTGGTAGGAGCTCGAAAAACACGACATTTTTAAAATCCTACCACACTGGGACCAGAACCTTCCGCTGATGAATGTCTGCTTCGGATGTCGTTTGAGGCCAAGCAGTACGTCGGTACCAAGACCGTTTGCGCAGCACATTGTTGTACACAATCCAGTTTTTGTCACCAGTTATCAGTCGCTTCAAAGAAGGATCGTTTTTCTCACGTTTGATGAGCATATCGCAGATGTTTATACGCGCCGTCAATTGAGCTTCTTTGAGATCATGAGGAACCCACACATCGAGCTTGCTTACGTATCCCAGCTTCTTCAGGTGGTCGTGAACGCTTTAATGATGGATGTGCAATGTGTCTGCAATCTCTCGTGTCGTGTAACGTGGGTTTGACTTGATCAATGCCTTGATTTGGTTGTCATCAACCTCGGTTGGCCTCCCGGACCGAGAAGCATCTTTCAGGTCAAAATCACCTGCACGGGATTTTGTGAAGCACCGCTGGCACTGACGTTCTTGTAGAGCATTCTCACCGTACACTTTAGGCAACTTTTCACAAGCTTGACGCGCGTTCTTCCCTTTACGGAAGTAAAACAGTAAAATATGGCGAAAATGCACAGTTTGGTCTTCCATCTTCAACTTGATGTCAAATCAACCAAATCGCTCACTATTACTTTTAGACTGCAGCTAGAATGCCATAGCGATGCCTGTCGAATGCCATAGCGATAACAGAGCTGCGCATGCCTCTAGTACTTCCAAAACCGCCCAACCGCCATCGGGGGCCAAAATACGTCATGACTTTTACGACAACCCAATAGTTAAATTAAAGCTTTGATATCATGCACTCATTCATGGTCCTCAGGCTGAAAGTTCTTTCAGCCTGGTGGATGAAATTATTATTATCGGAGGGCATAAAAAAAGGGGGGGGGAGAAAGAAAAGCCACAATGGAGAAATAGGGAGAGAAAGATAGCAGAAAGAAAAATTAAGCAATGGATGCTGTGCCGCTACAGAGTCAACAAAAGACAAACTGACAGTAGTCTTCATTCTACTACTGTCAGTTTGTCTTTTGTTGACTTTGATTTTTCACCCTGTTAAAATGTTCAGCTTTTTTTTCCTTCTTTGGTCTCATCTTGTCATAAACTGCAATGTCAGAGGCAGTATGATTATATGGTAAGTGGAGGCTTGCGCACTGCGTGTTCACTTGCTTGGATTTCCCATCTGTCAAGTGTGAAATTCTGAACGCATCTGACTGATTTTTACTGGTGGTAGTTTTGAAATTGAATCTCACAATGTTACCCATCATGCCCTCACCAGGGGAAGAGGGGAATCAACTTTGTGCTTCCCACATGTTAAGTTTGTTTCATTGCTGTCCTTGTTTGTTGTAATGTTTTGTTGTGGTGTGTATTTATTTTTCACAAAGAGATGGATCGTTTCGTAAAAAAGCGTCTATGTATGCCGCGCGATATTGCTACTTACTACTGACAAGGCTGCACCCAATGTTGGCAGGTATGTAGAGGTCTATCACTGCTTGAGTGCCATCCCGCTTTAGTTTAAATACAAGAAATGTTATATATTTATCTGCGTGGTTGCTGCGATGAAAGCCGATCGAAAAATCTTCAGTTAAGAAATTTATTCGACGTCACGTGTAGTAACGCTTAAAAAAATTAAACAATTTAATAGTACTTCTAGCTAGATACACGTTGTTTTGTTATGGAAAAGTTTTGAGATTTTCCGCTATATATTAAGAAACCAAGGCTAGCTAATATTAGTCTGAATGAGATTTTTTGTGTTTATAGATATATATTTAGATTCATTTGACTTTATGCTGGGATTGCATGCACTTTTAATACATATATATTTCGGGAATTTCTGCGAAAGTTCGTTTGACATTATTAAACTTGTTGAAAAGAAATGTAAAATACTTAAATGTTATCAAATCCCGTTCTAGCATCCTGATTGGGGGGGGGGTAGTAAACAAAATTTTCCCCCTGCAAACGTTCGTTTTACGCAATTAACTTGGTGTAATGAAATATAAGTTATATTAAAGTTTATATACTTTAATTTGGGCAAATCAATTTCAGCATGCTGATAGTTTTTTTT
Organism: Macrothele yani; assembly: GCA_039090855.1. Taxonomy (NCBI): domain Eukaryota; kingdom Metazoa; phylum Arthropoda; class Arachnida; order Araneae; family Macrothelidae; genus Macrothele; species Macrothele yani. The sequence continues at coordinate 84,695,590 of CM077017.1, forward strand.
TACGTAGTTAATAATAATAAATTATACTGAAGAGCTTATGAGCAAAATTCAGGAGAGCATTTTCATATTTCAAATAATTATTTGCTCCTGAATACATAGATTATTAATACTCATGGATACATGTCTATGCATCTGATTAGTATCTTATTTTAAATAATACACGATCTAAGAAACACCAAGTTAGACCCTTGTTCAAGCACATGTTAAAATTGAACCTGTGATGTGGACTGGTTTTAAGTATACTCAAAAACGGACAAAATCAGGTCCAATTTTCCACATGTGCTTTAACAAGTGTTTCATTCGATGTTTCTTAGATCATGTATTATATATATCTTGACTACTACTCGGCATTCTACATCTTTAACTATTTATTATTTTGTATGAAGAAGTGTGTTTATTTATCGTGCTCACACATTTTTCTTGCTTCAGAGTATTGAACTGTTAACTAATTATTTTGACCAGGATGCTTTTTTATGGCTAGTTTGCAAAATAACACAAATATCCAGTACATTGCTACAGATCTGTTAGCCCTTTAAGCGGCTCGAACGAAATAACTCGGGGTACGTTTCTGTGGCCCATAACGGCTGGCACGAAATAACTCGGGGTACGTTTCAGTGGCCCATAGCGGCTGGCACGAAATAACTCGGGGTACGCAATCTGTCCACTGCCCAGCTCACCCGAGTGACCTCGAACTCCGGTTAACAGTGAACATTGCATTCCCCCTTTGCTTTGTTATTCAAACTGCTCGTTTACGGGGACTTTTGACACTAATCCTTTCTGATTGAATACCTGCTAAAAGGGTTCGGACAATGGCACTGAATCTAAAAGGAGAGACGTTTGGATGTCATTGCAGTTTCTACATTTGTCTTGGAAAGATAAATTCACGAAGCTTGAACTGTAGTTATGCGACAATCAAAACTGAAGGAAAACTTTAGAGTATTTCAGTAATTCTCTGTAATCAACTTGGCAAGAAAAAATTTTACTTTCGGGAACACAATCTTTTAATTTTAAAATACTTAATTAACGCAATTTTATTTAAAGAAATAGGAAATCCACTGTGAAACTGATTTTTCGGTTTGCAACAGCAACCTAAAAATAATTGAAATAATATGACATGATTTTTTTTTTACGTGAAATTTCTGATTAGGTGGTAATGAAAACAAAATTTAAATTTCAAAAATTACTTTATTTTAGGATTTTTCAAAAGTGCTTTGCTATTTTAAATGAAAACAGCAACGATTTGAACTATTAGTGAGAACAGATAGTTAGATATAAGTGTGAGCAATAAAAAGTACATAAAACACACAAGACACAAAAGCGATTTTCATTAATTTAACAGGAGGAAATAGTTGGTCGGTTGTCAATCAGCATGTTTTGTACGAAGACAGTTGATCTAATTCTTTTGAACACATATGATTTCAGACTCACAGAGATGGAAAATGGTTTGCTAGAAAAAAATCGCGCTATCCTTGCAGAAGTCCAGTCAGACTATCATTCATTGTATGTTATTTAGAATTCAATAATATTACAAGCTATGCTTATCAGAAAGCTTAATATCGAGTTGCCCATAGTTGGATTTTTTGAACCTACATATTTTGAGGAGCGAGATCAGACGGGTGTAGGAGAAGTGGCCACCGGAGAACTGGCCACCGGAGAACTGGCAACAAAATTTTTAAGGGGTCATATAAAAATTGCGTTTTTGACCGCTTTATTCCCACGACCCCCAGAGGTTGGTTATCTGAGTCATATAAAGTTTCCGTAATTTCGTCTTTTCTTAATTGCGATAATTAATGTAATTTTTTTATAAAAAATGTTTATGATCTACATTTCAACAGAAGATTTCAGGGTTTTCAAACTACAAGTCTGCAAATTATCTGAGCGCATGTGCTGACTCAGGAAACTTGTCGGGGGGGGGGTCCAAAAGTGTAAAATATAAAGCATTTCTCGACCCATCCGAAGATTTTCAGCATTTACAAGCTACAACTCGACACATTATCTGAGAGTATGTGCCTACTCTGGAAACATGTCCGGGGGGGGGGGTTAATACCAAAAGTGCAACATATGAAAAATTTCTCGTCCGATCGGAAGATTTTTAGCATTTATAAGCTACAACTCGGCAAATTTTCTGACGGCATGTGCCTACTCAGCATACTGTCGTGGGAGGGTGGGGGGGGGGGGTAATACCAAAACTGTAAAATATGAAAACTTTCTCGTCCTATCTGGAGATTTTCAGCATTTACAAGCTACGTACAACTCGACACATTATCTGAGGACATGTGCCTACTCTTCAAACCCTTCGGGGGGGGGGGGGGGTTGATACCAAAAGTGTAAGATATGACGAATTTTTCGTCCGATCGGGAGATTTTCAGCATTTACACGTTACAACTCGACGTATTATCTTATCTAAGAGTATGTGCCTACTCTGGAAACCTGTCGGGGGGGATACAAAAACTGTAAAATATGAAGAATTTCTCGTGTGATCCGAAGATTTTCAGCATTTACAAGCTACCCCCCCCCCCCGACAGGTCTACTGAGTAGGCACATACCTTCAGATAATGTCTCGAGTTGTAGCTGCTAAATGCTGAAAATCTCCGATCGGACGAGAAATTCTTCATATTTTACACTTTTGGTACCCCCCACACACAGGTTTGCTGAGTAGGCACATACCCTCAAATAATGTGTCGAGTTGTAAATTGCCAAAAATCTGCCGATCGGACGAGAAATGCTTCATATTTTACACTTTTGAAATCCCCCCGACGGGTTTGCTGCGTAGGCACATGCGCTCAGAACAGAAAATTAGTCGAGTTGAAGCTTGTAAATAGTTAATATCTGCCGATCGGACGAGAAATTCTTCATATTCTACACTTTCGGTTTCTACCCCCCTCCCCCTCCACATACACAGGAGTAGGCACATGCCTTCAAATAATGTGTCGAGTTGTAGCTTGTAAATGCCAAAAATCTCCTGATCGGACGAGGGATTTTTCATAATTTACACGTTCGGTATTAACCCCATCTCGCCGACAGGTTTCCAGAGAGTGCACATGCGCTGAGAAAATTTGTAGTGTTGCAGCTTGTAAATGCTGAAGATCTCCCGATCGGAAAAGAAATGAGAAATTCTTGATATTTTACGCTTTTGGTATTGCCCCCCCCCCTCCCCACTAGTTTCCTGAGGCAGCAGATGCCCTCAGACAATTCGATTACTTTGTAGCTTGTAATGGCTGGAAATCTCCCGATCGAAACAGAAATTCTTCATATTTCATATTTTAGGTTTTAAGTCCCCCCACCCCCACCCGACAAGTTTCCTGGGTTTGGTTTGCTCATACGCGCAGAGAATTTGTTTAGTAGTAGTTTATAGAAAAATATCGTGAATAAGAAAATACGAAATTACGGACATTTTATGTGTGTCAGATAACCAATCTCGGGGAGACGTGGCAACGGAAAAATTTTGTGGCCAGTTCTCCGGTGGTCAGTTCTCCGGTGGCCAGTTCTCAGTACCCGAGATCAGACAGGATTAATTTTTCATAAATACAGTCATGTAAACACTTGCATTTATTTTAAAAACAGCCTACGCCTCCTAATGCACAATCTCGTGTCTGTTATGTTTAATCCGATGTGAATAACGAATGCGCACAGAAATATTGCTCACAGAAAAAATCGCACTAATCGAAAATAAGAAAAAATGCCCACGTCTTGAAAACAAGATAATACTCAGATGTGTGTTGTTTTCTTACGTCTGTTAGAAACAAGTGGTCATTTTTAATTTCACTAAGAAATATCTTGATTTTAACTAAGCAATCGACAAAACTAGTCAGATCATTTCCTCTGCTGAGCGGCAGAACTTTACCTAGCGTTACAAGGAAATTGAACAGTTCTGAAAATTTCACAACAGTCTTGTTCGAAGAAACTCAGCAATTTTAATATCTCGTAAGTGTGAACTTGCAGTCAAATGTTATTAAGAAGCAAGAACGGACTGAACCTAAAACGCTTACAAAATTCCTATGCCTTGGACTTTTCAACAAAATTTAGCTTTTACATTGGAGTTTTAAGGTGAGGTGTATTCAAATATACATTCTAAAATTGGGATAGGAGAAGTAGTACATCAATCCTTAGATGCCTGCATGAACAAAAAGTTCTAAGCTGTTTTTACGATGTTTTCCGTTAAATGCTTGATATTTCATTTTTGTATACGAATGACAATTACCAATAAAAAAAATTGTGCTACACATGAAACTCGTGCAAAGCTCCCTAGGCTTTTTCAGCAGAATTTTTGTTACAATCATAATGTTTGATATGTTTAAATAAATAAGAAAAAGTGGTAAATGGATATCAACATATCAGTCATCGGATGTTTGAAACAATATATCAGTCATCAGGTGTTTGTATCTCCCAAACTCTTTAATGTCACATTGCAAATGTCATGCAGTCACTGAACTGGGAAAACAAAGAGATAAAGATCAATGGAGATTATTTAATTCACCTTCGTTTTGCTGAAGACGTTGTCATTTTTGGAACTGGCACTTCAAAACTGCAGAGTATGTTCCAATAACTTGCTGACAAGAGTGAAGAAGTGGAATTAAAAATGAACTTGCAGAAGAAAAAACTGATGTACAAAGCAAACTTTGAAGATATGAATCTTTTTTCTTTTTTTTTTGGTGTAAATACGAAGTGGGTGGTAAGTCAGATAATATCCGAAAACTTGAAAAATTCGTCGTCCTGCTGCGGGAATCGAACCCGCGTTTCCTGATGAATCGAACCCGCGTCACCCTAATAGCGCCCTAGTCTATCCGGGAGACGCGGATTTGATTCCCGCTCCAGGACGACGAGATTTTCAAGTTTTCGGATACTATCTGACTTATCATCCATGCCATATTTACACTAAAAAACGGATTCACATTTTCCCGATTTGTATTGTATGGTGTAATCCTGTATTCCATTCATGATGTACAATGATTTTACAAGAAATAAAGAATTACTGATTGATAGGGAGAAGCTGGAGATAACGGATACCTACATTCACCTTCGATAGTAGATATCAAGCGATGGTCCCTTTGATGAATAAATTAATCTGCGTATAAAACTTGATCGGCGTGCTTTTGGAAGAAACAGTGAATTTTTAAAGAGCAATATGCTATTATGTTTTAAAAGAAAAGTACCTAATTAATGCATCCTTCCAGTGCTTACATATGGAGTGGAGACGTGAACCTTAACGAATAAAGGCTTAAAAAAATACGGACAACTGAAAAGAAGCTTAATATAACCAGGAAAGAAAAGAAGAGGATCTCGAGAATGAAGAAAATGACATGAGTGGAAGACAGCTGGATCAGTGCAAAATCCCTGAAATGGCAATGGGCTGGATACATTGCCAGAGGAACGGACCACCGTAGCTGAACTGAAATTTTAGACTGGACTCCGCAGGACTAGAAAAGACCCAGAAGGAGACCGCATGGGAGATGGATAGATGAAATTCGAAAGCATGCGGGAGGGACATGGAGAAGACTGACTTGAGGCAGATCGTTATGGAGGAAAGTTAGGGAGACCTTCTTCCAACAGTGGATGATAACAGTCGACAATGATGATATAGGTGCAAGAGAAGTGGCCACCCAGAGAACTGAACACAAATATATAAAGGGACCGTATAATAATCGTCCATTTGACTGCTCCATGTAAACATTCCCAGTTGTGACTCATAACGACCCTCATAATTTTGTGTTCCTTTTAATTGAGATATTTAGTGTATTATAGAGATGTGAGACTCTTCCTCAGTTCTTTTTCCTGTGTTATTACTATGCCGTTTGTCCTAAAAGTGTAAATTACAACGAAAACAAAAGAACGATAATTCTGATCTTTCTTTTCTTTCTTTCTTTGATTGAAGGTTTAACGACCACCGTGAGCAACTCGATGGGCTACAAGCTGTCTCCCGTTCCAAATTTAAGGCCACTGATTCCAGGGAAGGGAACAGTGGCATGAAATCAGAATCATCTCATGCCAGTGTTGAATAGATAAGAAATCAGAATGTGGCCCAGTGCCGTAAGACAAACGCAACGTTCATGCCTCACCGGGCGGGATTTAAACCCGAGCCCTTCACGGACGCGTCAATGTGCACGTTAAGCCATCAGACTCCGGGTACTGGACCCCCGGTAATAAATAAGGGTGTCTTCCTCCCCCTTTCTACCTCGCTTCCGTGTAACTTTTCTATCGGGCACTCTAGCCCAAATCTCCTAGCTTCCTATTTCTAACGGTTGTTTAAGAACTGGGGTCAGGCACTCCTTTCCTAAAAACCTCTGCATATAATATGATAGGATGTGGGTAAAAATACCCCCTGGAAAAAATATTCCCTGGGAAAATACCCCTCAAAACTTAAAAGCGGTAAAAGTTACCCCGAAGGAAATACCCCAGAACAAACTGTTCACTGTAAACTGCCACACAGGAACACTGATGTGTGGCAGTGTTTCGGTGTGGCAATTTACCGGCAACCCTGCCACACATCTTTCAGCAACTTGGAAAATTGCCCTGTTTTTCATTAAGGGGCCGGGCACAAATAGTTGTTCCTCCGAAGAGCACTTTGAATGTGTGACAATTTTTCTAATGGGGTAGTTTTCCAAATTCCAAATATATTCCGATTTATACGTGACAGTAAAAAAATCCGAATTATATGTGGCAGATTTCCAAGGTGCCTAACGAGGGGAAGAAGCTCTTTTATTTGTCTGAATTTCCATGCAGGTTCTTACGAGTTTAAGGCAACTGGCTACAAAAGTTCAAGGGGGGGGGGGCGCGGCTATAAAGATTGCCGTTTCTGGGCCTATTTTGAGAACTGAATTGGGAACTCCAAACGAATTTCGAGAATACGTTCCATGCCAGCCAAGCGAGAATTGTACTTTAATTTGAAGAAATAAATTTCCGAGGATCCGAGGTACACTTAGTTTGGGAGGGGGGTCCCCAACTTCCGTAATATTATATTCTGGGCCGTTTAGAGTGCAAACAGGTGTTCAAGGTAAGGGATTTGCTCGCAATTTCTATACTTCATGTTGTGTTTAGTGGCAGACTATGTATGCCTTTCCCCGCTGCCCCGGTCAGTTGGTGAAGTCTGTAAAAGGGATACGAGGTGCTTGGTTTAGAGGGCTCTACCCCCAACTTCCGTAATTTTATATTCTGGACCTCTAGAGTCAGTCAGTGTATCCTCGATGTTATCCATGAAGAGCTCTTAGACACATGAGGGGGGGGGGCTGAATTCACCCCACCCTCCTGAAAATTCGTGGTCGTGTACAGAATCATTATATAAAACATGGTACTGATGTTTACAGCTCTACGTCCATTCTAACATTTTGTGGTAACCCCCCCCCCCCCAGCCCACGGACCTTGCGGACGCTTCAAGAGGAACATCCTGGATACACTGACAAACTCCAGCGGCCAAGAATATAATATTACGGAAGTTGGGGGTAGAGCCCTCCCAAACCAAGTGTACCTCGAATCCTCGGCAATTTATTTCTTCAAATTAAAGTACAATTCTCGCTCGGCTTACATGGAACGTTTTCTCGAAATTCGTTTGGAGTTCCCAATTAAGTTCTCAATATAGGTTCAGAAACGGCAATCTTTATACCCCCCCCCCCCTTGAACTCTTGTGGCCAGTTGCCCTAAACACGTATGAACCCGCATAAAAATTCAGACAAACAAAAGAGTTCCTTCCCCTCTTTAGGTACCTTGGAAAACTGCCACACATAACTCGGGAATTTAGAAAACTACCCCACTGGAAAAATTGTCACACATTCAAAGTGTTCTTCGGAGGAACAGCAATTTGTACCCGACCCTTTAATGAAAAACGTGGCAATTTTCTTCTGTGGAAATTTTCCAAGTTGCTGAAAGAGGTGTGGCAGGGTTGCCGGTAAATCGCCTCACCGGAACATTGCCTTTACCGCTTTTAAATTTTCATGGGTATTTTCAGGGGGCTATTTTCCCCGGGGGTATTTTTACCGTTTACCGATATGATATGGTGCGATCGTTTCCCGAAAAAGAGCATAGGTAATGCGTGGTAGGGAATCCTGGGTACCCCGCACACTTCGGAGTCCCACTAGAGATTAATCCCCCCTACAAGAAAAAAGAAAAAAAAAGTTTCCCTGAAATGTATACTGTGGTTTCGTAAGAAGGGTTGGAACTGTTTCTTTTTCATTAAGGTACAATAACATCATTCCTTCACTAAAGAAAAAAATTAAAGGGGAAGGTGACGAAGGGAATGAGATATTTTTACACGTACATCGTTTGCATAATCTAAGAGCTACGGCTCTTGCGGAATTTACTACAGCAGACATGTCCAAATCAATACCGTTTGTCACTGTTTAATTTACAAATGCGAAATATCTAGGTTGCAACTTAAAATCTATTCAAAAGGCCCGCGGACTAGGGGGCTTGTAAATAGGTGAGAAATAATCCTTTGTGTGTCTTTCATTAGGTTCAATAAAATGTTTACAAATACGAAATTTCTAGGTTGTAACTTAAAATCTTCTAAAAGGGCCCGCGGCCTAGGTGGCTTGTGATCCATTGAGTGCCTTTTATTAGGTTTTATAAATTGTTTAGAAATACGGAATATCAAGGTTGTAATTTAAAATCTTCTAAAAGGATCAGCACCTGAATATCGATTCGTTGAGCCCCTGTTAATTAGCCTTTATTGCTTGTTATCACATGGGAGATATTAAAATCATAACTCAAGATTAAAGGAGTCAGAAACGTTCTACATAAACCTTGAACCATTTTGATCTTACATACCCATTGATATCCCTAGGAAAACTGGTACATTCCGTTTTGTTCAGCTAGGAAAACTCGTACACTTTGTCAAAATCTCGGACCGAAACGCAATTTGTGCATATCCCCTTACTTGAAAGGGTGTACGAGTTTTCAGCCGTTTGCACTTTTCTCAGCGGCATGAGAAAGTGTACGAGTTTTCCTGGATCCGTTGGAATAAGGTAATTTTTGTTCCTTCATCTGAGCAATGGACAAGAATTTTTGGAAGGGTGGGGAAAGGGGACGGACCTTATGGGTTTTGCCCGGGTATGCGCCACTGATAACACACAGTGGTATGAAAACAAATGTAACTTCATATCGATATATTTGGTTTTAGAAAAATATAGAACACAATTATTTTGAATTAATATTGCAATTTTGTACATACAAAGTTTTGAAATTAAAATAATTAGGAAAGAGTAATATGTTATGTGAAAAACTTTATTCAAAAATTCAGGGGGTGTTCTCGATAACGGAAGTTGAGGGGAACGTGTGTTCCCGTCTACATACGATTCAACCAGTATGGTTAAATCCAATGTATGCGGATGTAAAACTGTTTTCTTTTTTTTTTTTTTCAATGTAGTGGGCATCACTGTCTTTACATGTTAATTCTTTCCTTTAATTTTCCTTCTTCTGACCGACACAGCAAGAATTGTGTTGGAGGAGACTGGCCTTCCTGTTCTCGCCTTGGGTCATAGAACGGAGCATAAAGGACACTTGATGGCATCGTTAATCCCTGTCACAGGGTTGAGTTCCACCCGCTGAGGTGAGAAGGGGGACAGCAATCGCTATGTTGGAGAAGCTGAAATCCCGCCGAAATGGGACCAGTTTTTTCGAAAGAGGAAGGGCATTTGGAGACAATACGCGTTCAAGCTTCGGGTGATTTTGGCGACAATTTGTTCCCGCAGACCGGCCGGTTAAAGGGTTAGTGTAGGTCGATAGTAGTATAAAAAGGCGGGTTCTGCGTCAAGGATGCATCCTTCTAGGAGAAGGATGTGAGTGTGGTACGGGCAGAAGAAGCAGGGGGCGTGGCTTGTGACAGGTGGCGCTAGTGTGTGGGGTTTGATGCTGATGTGCTGCCCCTAGCGGTGCTTCTTGGAACTTTATTATTACGTTGGACCTTTGTTTTTGAGGGATGGCAACGACCGAGTGGGGGAAAGGGCGTGGCAGATGGCGCTAGTGTGTATGGTTGATGCTGATGTGCTGCCCCCTATAGCGGTGCTTTTTGGATTTTTATGTTTTTCTCGGGAGATTTATTGGACTTTGACAAATATTTGGAAAGTCTTTCCAATCGAAGCATTTCCTCGAATTTTTTTTTATTAAACTTATGTTTTTTTAGGAATTCCCTGAAGTGTTAGGAATTTTTATAGACGGTGTATTATTTTTTTTAATTCTTATATTTTTCTTCCTTCCAATTTTAATTTAGACGAGGAAAGGCTTTGTTTGAAAAGATTTCGTTCCTGTTGATTCATGTTCCGCATCAGGTTTCCCCCTTTCAAAGGAATGGCTCTCTTCCCCGGTCACATGATCGTTATGGTCCATTCATGACAAGGTGGTTGATTGACGTAGGGGTTAAAGATTCTCTCAGTGTGGAAATCGCTTTGAAGGGTGTTGAATGGCTTGAACTTCTAGAGAGCTTTGTCTTTCTGCGTGATGTTCAAAGTCGCGAGCCTGCGAAATATGATTACGTTTCCAGTGGAAATATTACAGTGGCTCATCGTTTAGAACCGTTGACTCCTTTCATGAGAATGAATCCCCACTCTGTGGAATGCATAAGTCTAGATTTTCACCATGTATTGGATTTCACTCAGGAAAAAGTGGGTGAGGATGGTGAAATTTTGAAAACTGAAATTTCTATGTGCGTAGAACATTGAACTAAAGTGGTTGATAAGAAATCTACTATGTTAAGAGTCATACAACAGACGTTTCTTCGTTCCATTTCGTTTTCCGCTTTAATTAAGAAAGCATTGGAAAAAAATAATTTGACTTTGGAAGCATTACAAACCCCAAAAGAAGGATTTCGGCTGTATGATGATGGCTCTTTTCTGCTTGAAGAAACTCTCGTGAACACAATGTATGACACAGCGGACATGAACGGAATGGAATTCTCCTACGACAACGACAATCAAATAAACATGACCAAAATTATTTTACAACTGGAATTTGAGAAAATAGCTGAACAGTATCTGAAAGAACTCCATCGGAATAAAAATACTAAAGTAGACCAAGCATTTCTGGACTCAGTTGATCTAAGCCATTACGTTGGAGAAATTTTACGAGATTTAGATGAATTTTATTATTGGTAAAAAAATAAATCTTAACGGTCCTTTTCAGGACCACACAGTTTTTTCAGAAAGGAATTATTGAAATCGTACACTATGTTTTCTTTATGTGAAGAACAAGTATTTCATAGTTCATTCGTTTTTCAAAAAACCTAGCATTAATTCCAAGTTGAATTCGTTGAAGGTGTCTGATTAAATTCTATCACTTTCGGTATACCTTTCTCGTTTTAGGGGAAAATTCAACCTTGAATAATTTATTTACGTTTATTCTCTCAAGATATGAAAATTAATTATAACGAAATCCTTTCATTTTTCTATCACTAAGAATTTACCTTAAAATAAGTCCTGAGCTACAGTTCGCTTTGTCTGGTTAGAGCCCTATAGTGATTCAACAACAGCATGTTCTTGACCAGATAAGGTCTCCGTGCAGTTACTGTTTAAAGCGATGACGCATGATGACACAGCAACACGTGGCGTTGTTTCCTTGTGAACTGACGTCATCACAATTTCGAAAACTGATTAAACGTTGAAGGCACGAGATGGTTAGATAAGGAAATAGTTTCCGTCAGTTACTGTTTGAAGCGATGACGCAGCAACACGTGGCGTTGTTTCTTTGTGAACTGATGTCATCATACTGCTTGAAGCGATGACGCAGGGTGACGGGTACGTCGTGATGTCATCCTTGTGAATAGATACCAGAAGAATTTCAGAAACTGTTTCAACTTCGAACCAATGACGTTTCTTCCAATGTCTGGGGGTCAAAAGGGCATCCTCTTTGCCATAAAACTAGCGTTATTCATTCCTCCCTCTCAGTTTTTCTGCTGCTTTCGTTTAGTACGTGCGTTTTGTCGATTGTCTGAATATTGTGTCATGTTTTGGAGAATGTCATGGCATCTGAAAGTGATTTTTCTTCAGTTTCTGCAATGGAAGAGGTAAGCGTTCGTTTATTAGCATGCAATGTTTTTATTTATTGTTAGGTCCCCAAAGTTGTTTGAATTAGGATGTTGTTAGAATTTCATGAGAGGATTCCCTTAAGAAAAAAATATGTTAGCGAATTAGGAACAGTATGTGAGTTCTTTTGCATACGATTAAAGTTAGATTTTCAGGAAGGAAACTTCATGTTAGTGGAATCGTTTATTCCTTTAAATCATAGTTCTTTTTTTTTAAATATTTTAGGAATTCATATTTTTACGATGGCTCTCATAAAAATTTATTCTCAACGTAGGAATTTCCTTTTTAAATGTTTATTTCATGAAAAATGCTTTGATAGGGGAGAGGGTTAATTTTTTTATTATTATTCTTTCACAGAAAGAATGGTGGCTGGAAAGATAAACAGCTATTTTTGGCAAAATTCAGAAGTGTTTCAGGCATTAGAAGAAATTCCAATGTCGCAAGACCTACCTTCCTCATTTGTACCTGACGTACCCCCTACCCCTTTCACTTGTAAGATCTGTCAGAAGGTCTTCACTTTGAAACAGAATTTGCAGAGACATGTCAAAATTCATTCTGGGGCACTTTTTCCGTGTATGTTTTGTAGGAAGAGTTTTTCCAGAAATGCGTACTTGCAGAAGCATATTCTTAAATGTCATTCGAGAATGCAGGTGGGGGAGGACTCGTTGAATGCGTCTTCGGCAGGCCCCTCCAATGCTGCAGGCTCTTCATATGCAGCTGGCCTCTCCTATGCTGTAGATCCTTCAAATGCAGCAGGCCCTTCAAATACAGCAAGCCCCAGCCATGAAGTTGTTGCAGGCCCCAGTCATGAAATTGTTGCTGGCCCCAGCCATGATGTCACGGGCCCCAGTTCCGAAGCTCCCATTGTTCCTCCATTGAATATGGGGGCTTACATCCAAGTGCAGTCGGTGGCTCAGAGCCGTCTACAAACATTTAAGATTGTTCCGGAAGGAGAAACAGCGGTCTGTCTCTCCACATTTTTGAATGATATCCAAAATTCTTCTGTAAGCATTCTAGAACATGCACTGGCAGCCCACCCATCCATTAAAGTAAATGCATTTATGCAGGCAGCTTTTAAATAGCCTAAACCCGATGACCCGGAGGAATTTGATATATGTTCTCGAAATTTAAAAACAACTAATAAGTCAGTGTATCGGTCGACAAATCTCGGGGAATTTTTCGATATCATGTCCAGGAAACTACTCACTGAATGTTCTGAATGTGAACTGAAAGGATCAGGCTGGATGTTTTCTCACGTGGAGTGGTTCGAACTCCGGGTTAATCGGTTTAGGCCATTGAGAGGAGGTTCCTTTATTATGCTTCCTAACCATATTCAGACGAAAAAAGCTGTCGTGAACGTTACAAATTCAGACGCCTTCTGTTTCAAATATGCCGTGTGGACCCCACGTCTTAAAGACGAAAATAATAATCGACATAGGGTATCATCCTATTCTATAACGATCCTTATTTTGAAGGCGGCTACAAGTGGGATTGCGTTGACTATCCCGTCAAGATTTCCGACATTCCAAAATTTGAGAAGTCCAACAACATCAGCATCAACATTTACGGGATAGATGAAGCTGGTAAAATATTTCCCATTAAAGAATGTGAAGAAGAGCTGGCGGACCACAGAGATTTGTTGTATTTAGAAAACGGAGGTTGCAACCACTTTGCTTACATTACAAATTTTGAGTGGCTTATTTCCAGTCAATTGTCAGTCCATAAAAGTAAAGTACACATCTGCAAAAAATGTTTTAAAACTTATGGTACGAGGTACAATGGAGAGCAAAAATTAAATGAGCACAAGAAATTATGCAATAAAAACAAGACTGTCCTGATCAAGATGCCAGAAGACAAGGAATTAACCTTTAAAGATTTCAAATTCAGTCAGCGGGTTCCTTTTGTTGTGTACGCTGATTTTGAGAGCGTCTTAAAACCCATTCAAGGTCCGATCCCGAATCCAAGCTAGTCCTTCACCACGCCAACCCAATCTCATGAAGTTATATCATATGCTTATTTCGTAAAAGATGTGGAAGGTCGTTATGATGTTTTCCGAACTTATAGAGCAGAGCAGGGAGTTGTGAATCATTTCCTTCACACTCTCAAAGAAGATGTAGAAGTAATTGAAAAAAATTATAAAATAAATATCCCTATGATTGCATTGACGGAGGCTGAAAAAGATTTCTATCGGAAAACAAGCATATGTCATATTTGTGGTGAAGGTGGATTTAATTCCTGCAGCAAATAAAAAAAAATGTGGCGGACCACGATCATCGTACTGGGAAATTCAGAGGACCCGAACATGCTTCCTGCAATATCAGTTTCAAAAATCCTTCCTTTGTTCCACTTCTGATGCATAACCTTTCGGGATACGACTCGCATTTCATCATCAAGGAATTAGATTGCCTTCCAGGAGAAATTAGCGTGATCCCCGAGTCGACCGAGAAATTTATTTCTTTTTCTAAAAAGATGGGTGTTCTTGAAGTTCGTTTCCTGGACAGTTTTCGATTAATGCCAAGCAGTTTATCGAAATTAGCAAATAATCTTCTGAGAACGCATTTTAAAATTACACGACAGCTTATTCCTAATGATGAAGAATTCAATCTTCTCACGCAGAAAGGCATCTTTTCCTATGACTACATTTCGTCGTATAACAAGTTAGAAGAAACTTCTTTACCTCCCCAAAAGGATTTCTTCAATAAATTAACGAATTGCCATATAACAGATGAAGAATATGAGCATGCCAAAAAAGTATGGGCGGTAATGAAGATTCAGAATTTAGGCCAGTATGCAGATGTGTACTTAAAAACAGATGTGCTCATTTTGGCCTACGTGTTTGAAAATTTCCGAAATATTTGCCAGGACTTAGATCTTTATACTTTAGATCCTGCCTGGTTTTTCAGTTTTCCTGGCTTAAGTTGGTCCCCCATGCTCAAATGTACTAAAGTTTCTCTCCAGCTTTTAAGTGACTATGATATGCTACTTTTTCTGGAGAGCGGAAAGCGGGGTGGCTTGTGTATGTGTGTAGTGCATCGAGGTTAAGCTTTGATCAAAGCAAGTGGTTGCAACCTTATATTCGGCTTAATACTGAAATGAGAAAGAGGGCTAAAAATGAGTTTGAGAAAGATTTTTTCAAATTGATGAACAATTCCGTTTTTGGCAAAACAATGGAAAATATTCGTAACCGAACCAAAGTTGAGCTGGTGTGCGAAGACAATCAACTGGAAAAGCTGCTCAGTAAGCGCAATTTTAAAGACCGCTCCATACTGAAAGATGAAGCTGATGGAAATTTTTTGTCTCTATGCATTTTAATGTCACTCACCTCCAACAAACCCATTTATTTGGGAGTCGCCATTTTAGACATCTCTAAAACTGGAATGTACGACTTCCATTTGAAGTGATGAGGCCTTTATATCGTGACAACATTTCCATTCTTTATGTGGATACTGATAGTTTCTTCTATCAAATCAAGACAGAAGATCTATATAAAGATATGGAAAACGTTAAAGATGAATTAGACACGAGCGATTTCTGCACAAGCCAACGCTCTATTGTCTGAAAAATAAAAAAGCAATTGGGAAATTTAAAGATGAGACCCAAGGAAGAGCCATAAAAGAATTTGTTGGTCTTAGACCGAAGATGTATGCTTTTGCTACAGAAGAAGAAGTAAAAAAAAAGCTAAAGGCGTGAGCAAAACAGTAGTTTACAAACAGCTTCGTTTGAATGATTTCAAGTCTTCACTCATTCATATGCAAGAAAAGAAGAACATGAGTTATTGCATTCGAAGCATGAAACATTCGGTTTTCACTGTTGTCATAAACAAAACATCTCTTAGCCCATATGATAACAAGCGAGTCGTATCCCAGAACAATATTCATTCTCTTCCTTATGGGCATTATTCATTAGAATCTGAAGAGCCTCCCCGGAAAAAATTAAAAACAAAATAGCTGCCTGTATTCGAACCACTCCATGTCGATAAACTGCTTGGCATGGGGGTCCACACGGTACACTTTGCTCAGGAAGAGAATGAATAGTTGTTCGAAAAGATTTCCCTCAAGAAAAAAATTCTCTGCATTATGAAATGCCTCCGTCATTTTTGCTGCTGCTCGCTTGGATTCATAGAAAAAAATAATTTTGTCTCAAAATGTTTGTTTTGCTCACGTGAAGATATTTCGTCTCAATTTGCTTATACGAAGATATTTCGTCTCAAAATTTTTTACTCTGCTCATGCGAAGATATTTCGTCTCAAAATTTTTTTACTCTGCTCATGCGAAGATATTTCGTCTCAATTTTCTCATGCAAAGATATTTCGTCTCAATTTGCTCATGCAAAGATTTTTCGTCTCAATTTGCTCATGCAAAGATATTTCGTCTCAATTTGTTCATGCAAAGATATTTCGTCTCAAAATTTTTGTTTTGCTCACGCGAAGACTCAAAACTTTTACTCGGCTAGCATACATTCTTTTCCTGTTGGAAGAAATTTGTCATGAAAAACCTCCTCTCAAATGACGTCATTTTAAAAATGTGTGGAGACAGTACATTGTTTTTTTTTGTTTTTTTTATCATAGTTTTAACTGTCTGTACAGAAATAACGAGTGATAACGTTGCTTTGAATCTGCATTCCCCAGGGAGTGAACCCCTTTCGGAACAAATCATTTTGAAAAGAACAGAAGTTCAGCTTTCGGTTTTGTCAAAGATGCATTTGGCGAGAAAAAAAATTACAAGAGAAGGAACTTTAAAATCAGTAGAGGTTGTTGTTTTGTTAATATAAATTGAGGAATGTTGTTACTTTAACATTGTGTATTCATGTACGCATTTCTAGAAAATTTCTTTGTCAACGTAAATGGGGGAAGGGGGTGTAATTTTCTTCAAAATTTCAAAAGGGTAGGTCCTTCTGACAGAACAAGCAGGTGGGGAAGGAGGGTAAAGCTGCTTGCTCTTCTCAGAAACCTGACGTCATACGCCTTATCGCAAGCCTGCCTGCCTACCTGCCTACCTGCCTGACTCATTATCGCTTCGGTGCTTGGTGTGAGTGTGTTGACCTGAAAAAAAGAAAGAAGTGTTGTCTCTTCGTCATAACAAGGAAAATCTCCATTTTCGTTACTCTCAGCTCTTCTCTCCTGCTCAAACGATTCAGTACTATTCTCGTTTGGAAGATGAAGTGGAATATTTGAGTGGTGAATTCTCAAAAATAAAAATTTTCGAAAAGTTATATAACATTCCTAGACAGCATGTCGCATTCGGGGACCCCAATCGGAAATACACTTTTAGCGGTTTGACCTTAGAACCTCGCTTTTTTTTTAATTTTAACGACCACCGTGAGCAACTCAATGGGCTATAAGCAGTAAATCAAGCTCGCTGTTGAGAAAGAATGCGAGGAGACTTTCAACTTTGTTTTAATAAACAAATACCGAACTGGAAAAGATAGCATCGGATTTCACATGGACAATGAATCAGATTTAGAATCTGTGTCGTGCATTGCCTCTATATCTCTCGGGCAAGAAAGAGACTTTGTTTTTAAGCGAAACGGGTTTAAACCAGTTTCATTAACTCTGAGATCAGGATCTCTACTCCAGATGCTTCCGCCAACAAATTCTTATTGGAGTCATGGTGTACCGCGTCAAAAGAACGCTCCAAATATTGGACTAAATTTAACCTTCAGAAAGATGATAACACAGACGCCATTGTCTCGTGACTCTTCACGCTCTCACGAGTAAACAGGATGACTGCCAACCTCTGTTATCAGTTCCAAGGTCCACCGTTTGTTTGTCTGCTGATAACAAACCAGATAAAGACAGTTTGTTTGTCTGCTGATAACAAACCAGATAAAGACAGTTTGTTTGTCTGCTGATAACAAACCAGATCTTTCACCGTCAGTTCGTCTTGTGCATTAGTCCGAGTCACTTGTGCCTTCTTCCTCCTTGTTGTGTGCTAACGATTCAATTTCCCGAATCATGATGAAACGTTCGTCGACCACTTCCTCGTCTGTTGCCAAGAAAGTTTGCGTAGCTGAGCCGAGCATTATGAATCGTTCTCCAACTACAAATGATCCCCCCTCCATCATTTTCCTTTGGGAGGAAAAGTTGTGGTGAAAGTTACTGATTTCACAAACTCAGTCAGAGTCCATCTCCGGAATTATCGTTATGACGGACAAACTTTCCAGCCCACCAAAAATGGAATTATTATGTCAGCTCTAACTTTCCGAAAGCTTATGGAACGTTCATATAGTTTCCGAGCTAGGATTGACGAAGTGATTGTCAACAGTGAACTGATTGTTTCTTTCTCTCCTGCCGGAAAAGTAGGGGACAGTTGTGTGTATTCCTTTGAACAGATCTCCCCTAGAGTTCATGGTTCCCGTCGTTTAAACCCCATTTCCGTCACACTAAAGTGGGTAGAATTTGATGAACTGTTGGAGAAATGCGACGACATATGGAAAAGCATTACTCAGCTGCAATTTGGATCCATTTTCAGAAAAGCTGTGTTAGAGCTGCAGAGTACCAATCGTCCAGGAACGAACATTTCTTATGAAGAGTTGATTTTCATCTTGACCGAGGTGCTCACGACACAAATAGAAGAAAAGGTAAACCTACTGTTTCGATGTCCGGAATGTCTCTTGCCTTATCGTGAATTGCCTAACAACATCATGGAGCATGCCTGCTCTGATTCCATAAATATTAAGCTCACTTTGCCTGCGCCGTTACTATGCTGCAGCCTGTGGTTGTAGCAGAATCTTTCGTTGCTGCTTCGAAGGGACTCATCTCCAAAGCATTTTTAGAACCTCTGGACATTACGAACTTGTTGAAAACGGTTCACGACATGCACGTAGCCTAATACGACTTGTATTGAGTTGGAGGAAACAGCAGCTGTTGAAAAAAAGTCCTTTCTAGGGCTCCTAAAAATTTGGGTAAGGGAAGGGGGAGGGAAGGCGGTAAATTACTGAAAAAAATGCAATTTTTTTTCGTAAATGTTTAAAGCAATTTTTTTCTAATTCTAGAGCCTAAATTTAAGTGTAATTATTTTTTTCATTCTAAGACATAAATTTTGTGAAATTATTTTTTTTATTTACCTAAATTTAGAGAAATTATTTTTTTTATTGAAATGTGTCAAAATACACTGACGGAAAGTGAAAAAAGAACACCAAGAAGGAATTGGCGGACGATCATGAAATTTACATATGTTAATGGGGTCGACTTTACGTAGGTGTGATGTTAATTTCGGGACCAACCGGTGAGCGCTTACGCCACAGTACGGCATAATATGCAAATTATCGTCGGTGGTATTTAAGGAGTACTCGAAGTGAATGTAATCAGTTGTCGGCGTACGGACACGTGCGAAGACCCTGAAGAAGCTGCAATGCCTGGACATGGAAGACGTGTAAGATTTCAGCAGTTATCGGACTTTGAGCGAGGTCGTCTAGTCGGACTCCGCGGGTCCGGGTGGTCGTATCGTCGTATTGCGAAGCGAATTGGACGGGAAGTATCGGTGTTGGTACGATGGTGGCGTAAATGGTCCGAGGAACATTCCCACACGAGAAGACGTGAAACGGGGGGTCACAGACGGCCTGATGAGTGGACCGATCGACGCATAAGAAGAGCGGCGTTGTCAAGCAGAACATCCACTGCGACGCAAATCCGAGCTGCCGTTGCACCTGAGGTGACTGTGCGAACAATCCGCAACCGTCTACTGGATGCAGGACTACGTGCACATGTGCCTGTGGTATGTGTACCTCTGACTCCAGCCCACCGTCAGGAACGGCTGTAGTGGTGTCGCCAACGTCTGCACTGGAGAACGCAATGGCGCACTGTCGTGTTCAGCGATGAAAGCAGATTCTGCTTGGGAGCCTCCGATGGCCGTATGCGTGTTCGCAGACGCACAGGGGAGCGTCTCCACCCTTCTTGCATTCGCCAGCGACACACAGGGCCTACACCTGGTCTCCTGGTGTGGGGAGCGATCAGCTATCACTCCCGTACGCAACTAGTGTTTGTACCGGGTACGTTAAACTGCACCTCCTACATCAACAACATCATTCAGCCCGTTGCTGTGCCATTTGTAAGGTCGGTCCATCATGGTGTTTTCCAACAAGATAACGCACGCCCACACACGGCACGTGCAACGCAACATGCACTTCAGGGTGTGAGACAACTTCCATGGCCTGCACGTTCACCGGATTTGTCCCCCATTGAGCACGTGTGGGATTTTATGGGACAACGACTTATCCGGTCTCCACGGCCAGCCACGACCATCCCCGATTTACGCGTCCAGGTTTAGGATGCTTGGAACTCAATACCCCAAACTTGCATCCAACATCTGTACGACAGACTCCATGCCAGAATTGCACAGTGTGACGCAGTTCATGGCGGTTCAACCTCGTACTAACCATGTTACATGGAAATGTTATTTTTCAGTTTACCAGAAAATACAGCTGTATTTTGCCATAATGTTTTGATCACGTTATCCTCTGTATTCCGTTATCATGCTGTATAAATTTCGTTGGTATCAGACGTCTCCTTCTTGGTGTGTTTTTTTCATTTTCCGCCAGTTTATTAAGCTTTCAAGAATTTTAAAAGTAAAAGAAATTTCTTTTTTGAAATGTTTAAAATAGTAACAGAATGAATTGTTTTAATGGGGAAATAGTGTTTTTTTGCTAACGATTTTTCTTAAGGACATTTGGGTATTTATTAAGGGAAATGGGCCAGATGTTTTCCATCAGCCGGCATATCGGGGGGGGGGGGGATTTTCCGACTGGTCTGAGAGCAATACTTTAGAGTATTGAGCCGAAACCAGAGTACACGGCTTGTTTTCGGGGAGTTTGAAATGCTTCAACCTGACTCGCTTCATTCTTTGTGTTGAAAAGAAGAAGCGCTCTCACTGAAAAACCCTCTAGCCTGGGAAAACTAAAACAGTCTGTGTTTTATAAAAATTTCTTTCCTTAGACATTTTTAGTACATCCAATTTTCAACTTTCAGGAACTTGCTTTGACTGTTTTTACTTCATTCCATTTCCAACTTTTTCGAAAACAAACTTCAACAGATTTTTACTCGTTTCGAAACAGTCTTTTTATGCATACTAGTTTTCCCATGTTATTCTATGGGATTTTCACCTGTTTTTAATTAAACGTGTTTTCTAAAAGTCCACTAAGGAAAATGAAGTGCCGCCCCGGTGGCGCAGTGGTCTAAGCGATGGCCTCTGATCATTCGTCTGAACGGGGTCCGGGTTCGAATCCCGGTGAGGCATGGATGTTGTGTTTATCTTACGGCACTGGCTCTTTACCTTCCCTGGATCCAGTGACCCTAAATTTGGGACGGGCGACTGCTTATAGCTCATTGAGTTGCTCACGGAGGTCGTTAAGCCTCCAATAAAAAAAAATGAAGTGTTCCATTTTTAACCCTAGGAAAGAATGAACTTTTCCGAAAATGAATACATTTAAAAAAAGAGAAAAAAAGAATGATACTTTTCTTCAACTATTTTTTTTAATATGGAATCCAACGAACATTTTTACATATTTTCTTAGAATTTGCCTTTTTTCGTTTAGAAGTTACAACAGAATTTCTTTCTTGTACAGGAACTTTCAACATTTGTTTATTTTTAATGTACTTTTTGGGCAAATTAATGTCTTTTAATGTTTTTACAAATTCAGGAGGTATGTGCAGCTCAGATTCCTTGCTTCCAAACATAGAGTCTATGATGTCTACTATATTCGTGTTTTTCACAATGCTTCCATTATACACTGACGGAAAAAAAAATCACATCACCAAGAAGGGATTGGGTTAGATAAACGACAGTTGGTAGGTGGTGAGAGTACATCTGTAAGATGACGTCTGTGCAAATTTCGCGCTCAGCGCATATGTGTGGCGCTAGTAGCGCCCCTCGGAACATACAAAGCAGGTTTGCTGTAAATACGCACTGTAACGTTCGTGAGCGTTAGTTATCGTCGAGATTCGACGTAGTGTGTTGATGTTAGTCAAGAATGCCTTTAATAAGACGAAGAAGCCATTATCAACAGCTCACGGAGTTTGAACGAGGTCGTGTAATAGGGCTACGAGAAGGTGAATTTTCTTTCCGCAATATTGCAGAACGACTATGGCAGGAATGTAGCCACTGTGCATGATTGTTGGCAGCGGTGGTCAAGGGAAGGCACTGCCTCAAGAAGACCGGGTTCCGGCTGGCCATGTGGCACTACTGAGAGGGAAGACCGCCGTATACGGCGTATGGCCATGGCGCATCGTACCGCGTCTGCGGCAGCAATTCGAGCTGCAGTTGCCACCACAGTGACACAACGAACTGTTGCAAATCAGTTACTTGAAGGACAGCTCCGAGCCAGACGCCCTGTAGCGTGCATTCCACTTACTCCAAACCACTACCGTTTGCGACGTCAGTGGTGTCAAGCTAGAGATCATTGGAGAACGGAGTGGAGATCTGTTGTGTTTTCTGATGAAAGCCGGTTCTGCCTGGGTGTCAGTGATTGCCGCGTGTTGGTTAGAAGGAGGCCAGGTGAGCGCCTGCAACCAACCTGTCTGCGGCCGAGGCACACTGAACCTACACCTGGAGTTATGGTCTGGTGAGCAATTTCCTATGACAGCAGGAGCACTCTCGTGGTTATCCCACGCACCCTGACAGCACAGTTGTACGTCGGTCTGGTGATTCAATCTGTTGTGCTACCATTCATGAACAGCATTCCAGGGGGTGTTTACAACAGGATAACGCTCGCCCGCATACCGCTGTTGTAACCCAACATGCTCTACAGAGTGTCGACATGTTGCCGTGGCCTGCTAGATCACCAGATCTTTCACCAATCGAGCACGTATGGGACATCATTGGACGAAAACTCCAGCGTCAACCCCAACCAGCATTAACCGTCCCTCTATTGACCGACCAAGTGCAACAGGCATGGAACTCCATCCCACAAACTGACATCCAGCACCTCTACGACACAATGCGTGAACGTTTGCGTGCTTGCATTCAACATTCTGGCGGTTACACCGGTTATTAATGTACCAGCATTTCACATTTAAAATGGCTCTTCTCGCGCTTACAATAAGCTGTGATCTTGAAACCTTAATCGATTAAATATGTTACCTATACAAATGTATTGCCGCCATTTCATTCCTCTACAACTATTTTTTCGTGGTGTTGGGATTTTTTTCCGTCAGTGTATTTAAATTCGGCCTTGGGACTCTAGTCAATAATATCAGAATTCGTTTTAAAGACGTTCAGCACATTTCTTGCATTTCGTTTCAAGTTAGAAGGAACGGACTGAACGATAAGGTCTTCCACAACATCTTTTGCTTTCTCGTCTTTGACATGTTCTTCTTTCACTGGTTCTTCAGTTCTCGATGGGGTTTCGTGAGATGTAACTGTGGGATTAAAACTGGACACATGAATGCGCTTATTCAAGACTTGATTATATAATTTCACTTTTACTTCGTCAGACTCTTTGCTTAGGAGAATTTTTTTCATTTCTTTGTCCAAGTCCGTTAGCGTTTCGTCTGTTGGCATATGACGGGAAATCCGTTCTTCGGAAATCAGAACCATTTTCTTGGCAAATTCCATTATTTCGTAAGCAGATTCGTTAATACACTGAGAGCAGCGGGAATCAACACACCTAAAAATCCCCCTTTTTGAATAAGGAGTTTCCTCTTTTTATACAGAGGTGTCTTTTTACGAGAGAGAGCTCGCAAGGTGTGCTTAAGCCGTTGCGATGAATGTTTCTGGGTGGGAGTAAGCGGAACATTTCCTTTTAACGTATTCATACAAACTTCGCATAGTTTATAATTCCATTTTTTCTACACTGCGATATTAGGTCTTTTAATACTTTCTTTGGACAGTGTTGAATCATGCATAAAAGTTGGACCTGTTGCTTAGACAACGTCATGATGAAAACTGAGACTTATTTCATTTCACCGAGGTTGATATATTACTTGAATGTCACCCGGAAGTACCTGGGAGCGTAATCTTAATTCTTCCTTTGTTTCAAGTTTTAGATCAATCAATAAATAGCTGTAAGGGGATTTTGTGGCCTCCATATACACTTCTTGAAAAAATTTAAGTTTGCTAGGGTACAACTGCCTCCCTAAATGAGTGATTCGATTCACATCTCTTCGTGATTTAAACAGAAACAAGTAATGAGCATTCAGGGAAAATTCTCGCATTTCTTTACCTTTATGAAAAATATTTTGAGTAATGAATATCACGGACACATTGAAATGATGACTCCCTCTAGTGAACAAGTGAGTTAATTTTTTATCACTTCCGCATTCAGTCATGAGATCGTCAATGACAAACAGCGTTCTTCCTTTCACATAGTCACGGAAATTAGAGGGGATGCCTTCCACAAATGTCACGTTTTCTATTTCATCGTACAATGTTTGGTGAACCCCATAGAACCACACCACGTGTTTGGGAGGAGAGATGACTTCCCCTTGATGCTGAAGTAAGCGTTTTACAAACTGGATCTTTCCACTTCCCGTAGGACCCGCTATCAGAGCTGTGAAAGGATGTTGTAGTCTGGGCACTTCCATGTTGACAACTGAGGTCATTCAAGAACTTACAAAATAATTTAAAGACACATAAAATAGAGTTGAAATCAATTTTTATTTTAAATTCTAAATTTTGTTACAATTCCAAATTTATTTCGAACAAAATAATAGACACGCACGTCGTTTGTTTCAGATTTCCATCGAAAATTTCTTACAATGGAGTACAAGCTTTTTCCGCGACATCTAGAATAAAAGAAGAAAATACAAAATTGACCACATACGGTCGTAAACGAACTTTGAAGAGGTACATCATTAAAATTCATAGTTTCAAACTTGGAGACAAATTGAGCAATAGGTCCTTGAAAATATTCTGGAGAATGTCCGAAAGAATAAAAAAATTACATTGTGTTTGGGTTTGCCATATACATAGCCAACATGTGTTTTCCAGGATTTCCATGTCGGTCCGTATTCACAACAAGGCATGCTGGGAACTTGACAATTCTCTTGGGAAGGCGGTCACAAGCAAACACTCCGAGGAAGGAACGTCGGGTCACGTGATCTTGTTTTAAGGACTTGGTTATTTGTATACTGTTCATTTCTTCAATTGGAGAAATCACAAAGAATATTTCTGGACTTGGAAATTTCAATAATGTTCTGGAACTCTGCGTAGATTAGCACAGAAATGGTTTTTACCAAAGCTTTTCCAAATTTGATTTTCATTTCCTTGATGGATCAGGTTCAAATGTCCTCCATCGCATAGGTCCGGACTGAGATCGAATGCATAAAGAGTGTATCCCTTGGAAAATTCCGCACGATTGATAAATATTCCACGGTCCTGACCCAGTTTCTCGGTGCCTTGAAATAGACTGTGGAAGGAACGAATTGCGCTTCCCTTTTCAAAATTGGGTTCTAGAGGATTATGAGGAACTGGCTGGCTGTCAACGTACACGGCGATAAAGTTGACATCATAATGCTTGAATTCAAATGGGTTGGATTTATATGTACCATTGAAAGCGTCGTTGTCTACACATCCAATAACCAGTCTTTTGGGCATTTGTCCGAGGAATACGTTGTCTTGCACGAAGGACATACTTCCTTGAGAGACGGAATACACTTTGCATAAAATTCGATCAATGGGATACTTGGCAGGAGATTTTTCTAAAGCTTTTGCATGACCGATAGGAACTCCAGGGTTGACTTTCGCTTTTCTCACAAAAATGGATGCGTGTTCAATGAGAACTCTGTAATTGGGGGTCCCGGAGGAGGAAACAAGCAGAAATCAGATTTACTTCGAACCAGTTTGATTTTCATATCCACTAAATTGAGCAGCAGTCTGTTTTGATAAAATAAATCGCAGTGCAAGGTTCCAATCATATCCAGCGTCTTGCTTTCTATTGTGAGTTCGTAGCGTTGATGTAATCCCTTGTTTGTTGCATCATTAGTGGGATTAATTTCGTGTAGGTGTCCGGCTGTATCCTTGTAAAACCCTTCACATGCTAAATAGGATATCTTTGCTTCTTCTCCGTAATTCAGTAGAGTTTTGGTATAAGCTCTGTAGGAATACGTGTTGCTTGATGAGGAAATCACTCTTTCATTTAAACTGATGTCGACTTGAGAAAACAGAGAACGAAGAAAATAGTTAATGGGACCCACGGGCTCTTTGTCAGTTAGGGAAGAATTGTCAGCTTTCACAATTTTAATTTTCACATACAGTTGGCTGGAAGACAAATCCATGTATTCATCTCCACTCCCAGAAATATTAAATTCCAGAGGTCCTCCATCTCGAATGTTGGCCAAGGGGTGATATTCGATCCATTGTCCTTTTTCTATGCTCGTTTGGGTAGGCGGTAAAGCAAATAAATCCAATTCCGACTTGAGACATACGGAAGAATGACTGTGAATCATAGCCATGGTTTACGGATCAAAAATATCGCGTGCGGTCTTCTTGGCTTTCTTTGAACGAATGACACGTTTTTTCGTTTTTCTCTTTCTTTTAACGCTTCCCCCAAACATTTTCTTCCTTTTAGAAGCTGTTTTTTCAGTGAGAATTTGTCCTGCTTCTTTAGCTCGTTGTTTGGCTGCCGTTTTCACATCTTTACCGAGAATGACGTCATTGGCGAGATCCATACCCGTTCGTGAGACTTGTTTTCCGAGCGTTTTAGCACTTTGTTTAAATAATGGTACCGCCGCTCTAAATAATGAACGAAAAAGTCCTCCAAGTCCATAACTTTTTGTAGTGACAATCCTTGACAGTAAACTATTCCTTTTCCAGTTTGACTGACGTAATAATCCTCGAAGGATTTCGTACAGCAGCGGTATGGTTCGTACATGATTAGATATGCTTGAGACGAAAATGAAGTTTCACGATCGCTGTTCCACGATCTCTGTTCCACGTTCAAATGGCACTAATTGGCCTATGTGATTCTTTTAAACGATTTCAATGGTTTGGAAATTTTTTCTTGCAAGAGACAAATAATGAGGTCGATCGAACAAAGCGCTCACCATCTCTCCATCCACACCACTCACTTTAACGATGCGAAGGAGAGGAGCAACCATGTCTCCTACCGGTTGCGGTTCCACAATATCACTGTACACATACAACAGAGAAAACCGACCGTTTAGATCTGCGATAAATTCACCATTTACCGAGACAGCTCTACTCACGGCTGAAAGTTGCAGGTTGGTATCCTAAGATTTCCGCAATCCCTATGTGGAAACCAAGCGCGTACCTTTAAGAAGAGTTGACTTGGTCTTTTGAGTCGCTTTATTATAATTCAAAAAGATTTTATTAGCAAAGTGATTGCTCATGGATTTAACAATGTCCGCTATAGACTCGTAATGACCTGGAGAGATTCTTCCCGTCTTAAACTGACCGGTTCCCAAATGGTGTTCGAAATGGTTGTAATTTTCCGTGATATTATACCACGAATGAGGGTAGATGAGTTCGACGAGTCCCACTTCCCAGTCACCATTCAGTTCGATTGGGGAAGGAAGACGCTTTATAAAATGGGATATTTTGTTGTCCGAAAAGTATCCGATAGAGCTGTCGCTCGGTAGTGTCAGATAGAAACTCATCTTGACGAATGACGTTTCATTTAAAAATAAGGTCGGTTTTATAGCGAGGTCAAGTCTTCCGCGGGGATCCATGCGTTGAATTTATCGGAGTAGCCTTTAAACTTAACAAAGTATTCCATTTTCCTTTTCTTTTGCGTTTCTTTAGAACACGCTCCACAGAAAATGTCTCGGAAAGTATCACTTTTTGAAGCTCTTCGGCGTAAAATGTCTCTTCCGGCTGTTCTTTCAATAAATCTTTTACTTTGTACACGGGAGGGGATCTTGGAATGAGGTCACTCACCACAAACACTTCTTCTGTCCAATTTGATTCGTATCCTTTTTCAAACGTTAATTTGGTTTTAGAAATCCTTACGTGATCGCCGCTTGGAATTTATAGGAGGGGTTTTCCCTCTTGAGACCACTATATAGATTGTCAAACACTTGCTTTTCATTGTTTTCGTTCACTTCCACAGGCTTCAGTTTTATACTTCGATGAGGAGAATGATTGTAACTGTAGACTAAATCGTTGAGCACGTCGATGAATCTGAAAGTGTTTTGCCTTGTAAAGAATCGCCACATTCTAGTTTTCAACGTGCGATTGAATCTTTCCACAACACTTGCTTTCGTCTCGTTGTTCGTCGTAAAGAAATGCACTTCTTGTTGTTTGAAAAACTTTTGAAACTCTTTGTTCTTAAATTCAGTTCTTTTATCAGTTTGTAGTTTTAATGGTTTTCTCTGTTCGAAAATCTTGGAAAACGCTTGAACGATATGGAACCCCGACTTTTGTTTTAGGGGAATCACCCACGCATACTTGGAAAATATATCAATACACGTCAACAAGTAACGAAATCCATCATTATGTCGACTCAAACTGGGAAGGTCAACCAAGTCTGCTTGTAACTGTTGATCTATTTTATTCACCAACACTCTGTTTCTCGGAAAATGACGTCTCGTCGGTTTGTGGAGGGTGTGCGTTTTCTCCCCCTTCAGCCATTTTCCACGTCTTTTTTCTTGACGCCTTCTTTCTTGACAACACGGAATAAAGCATTCACCCCACCGAAACTTCCTTCTTTTACGGCTGTAAGATACGCCTGTTGCATTACATCCTCCATTACAGCAATTCAACGAGAGATGTTCCACCGTAACAGAAAAACTCATGTTCACACCAACTCGTTCACAACTCAAATAACGTCACTCCCCCTTCACACTCCATTTTTAAATGAAATTCCAAGAAAAGTTCCCCCAAAACATTTTGATTCCGTGAACAAGCATCTTCCCCTTTCAAACATATTTTCCCAATTGTCTCGCTGGGCGCATTAGAGCATTTTTTATGAACCTGAAGAGAAAAAAATAATGCAACGTGTATAAAAATTCCTACCACCTCACGGAAGCTCTAAAAAATTAAAAAATATAAGTTTAATAAAACAAATTCGAGGAAACAAAACATATTGGAAAGACTTCCCAAAAATGTGTCAAAGTCCATTAAATCTCCCGAGAAAAACATAAAGTTCCAAAAAGCATCGCTAGGGGGCAGCACATCGCGTACACATCTCCTTTCCCCACTCGGTTGTTGCCATTTCTCAAAGATTCATCGAAAGTTCCAAGAAGCACCGCTAGGGGCAGCACATCAGCATCGACCCTGCACACTAGCGCCACTTGTCACGCCCCCCACTCAGTCGTTGCCATCCCTCTAAAACAAAGGTCCAACGTAATAATAAAGTTCCAAGAAGCACCGCTAGGGGCAGCACATCAGCATCGACCCTGCACACTAGCGCCACTTGTCATGCCCCTAACTCGGTCGTTGCCATCCCTCTAAAACAAAGGTCCAACGTAATAATAAAGTTCCAAGAAGCAACGCTAGGGGCAGCACATCAGCATCGACCCTGCACACTAGCACCACTTGCCACGCCCCCACATCCTCCTGTCACAAGCCACGCCCCCTGCTCCTTCTGCACGTTCCACACCCCCATCCTTCTGCGTCAGGCCACGCCCCCCATCATTATCCTAGAAGGATGCATCCTTGACGCAGAACCCGCCTTTTTATACTACTGTCGATCAGGGCTTGAAATTTTGGTTTGGGTGCATACAGTGTACCTAAGCTTATAAATTTAAGTGCAGCACCTTATTAAGATGTACATCATCTGTAATCTTCATGAGTCTTTATATAGGATATTTTCAGCTGTCAAGAGCACTATGTTTGAAGTAGCATTTTATTAATTACATGAACTCTAGACAATTATCGCAAACGCAAACTTGAAGTGTAAAAAATGCCACACAGCCTCAGATACTTTACAGTTAAAGAAAAGATAAATAAATGGAGTGAACAGATACCTGATTCCAAACTCATTTCAGTATATGTACAATTGCAGTGTTTGAATGCAGATGTGGTTTGCTGGACAGAGATCACTAAATTTTACACTGGTCAACTGATCCCTGTAGTAGTGGTCCAATGCACCAGTTACATATTCCTGTTAAATAAAAAAGAAAGAAAATGCACTCGAGCAACTGAAACTTTTGATTAATACTGGGTCAAAAGAATTTTAATTTCATCTGTTATCCTCATATGAGGGTAACAGATGGGTAAATAAGTTTGTGCTTGCGAAAGCATCGTGAAATCTATAGTATAATGCATACGCTGAATTGGGACTCAAATTTAAAATTGAAGTTAATCTGTTCTGTATAATATACCCCACTTTCAAGTGAGCTTAAATGAATATTAATTGTGTGTATTATATACGTACAAGATTGTACGAGTAGTGTTTTAGATTATTTGCTTATCGGGAGAAAAAGAATTCTGAATGATTTAAATTAAAAGTTTCTTGACTTTAATATGGGTTACTTATTGCCTATCAGCATTTTTTGCTTCAAATTCTGTTTTTTCACGATCAGATTCAGTAAACTCGCTTTTCCCCTTGTTATCATGTTAGGCAATGTAGTTTAAAAACATAGTTGAAGAATCTTCACAGTCATGAAAAACATAGTTAAGTCTCCTACGTACGTTTCTGCCCAGAACGAACCATAGTCGTGGATTGAATTTTTAATGACTGTAAAGATTCTTCAACTACACTGACGGAAAAAAATCCCAACACCACGAAAAAATAGTTGTAGAGGAATGAAATGGCGGCAATACATTTGTATAGGTAACATATTTAATCGACTAAGGTTTCAAGATCACAGCTTATTGTACGCACAAGAAGAGCCATTTTAAAAATGTGAAATGCTGGTACATTAATAACCGGTGTAACCGCCAGAATGTTGAATGCAAGCACACAAACGTTCATGCATTGTGTCGTACAGGTGCTGGATGTCAGTTTGTGGGATGGAGTTCCATCCCTGTTGCCCTTGGTCGGTCAGTACAGGGACCGTTAATGCTGGTTGGGGGTGACGCTGGAGTTGTCTTCCAATGATGTCCCATACCTGCTCGATTGGTAAAAGATCTGGTGAACGCTAGTTCACCAGGCCACGGCAACATGTCGACACTCTGTAGAGCATGTTGGGTTACAACAGCGGTATGCGGGCGAGCGTTATACTGTTGGAAAACACTCCCTGGAATGCTGTTCATGAATGGCAGCACAACAGGTTGAATCACCAAACCGACGTACAACTGTTCCGTCAGAGTGCGTGGGATAACCACGAGAGTGCTCCTGATGTCATAGGAAATTGCTCCCCAGACCATAACTCCAGGTGTAGGTCCAGTGTGCCTCGGCCGCAGACAGGTTGGTTGCAGGCGCTCACCTGGCCTCCTTCTAACCAACACACGGCCATCACTGGCACCCAGGCAGAACCGGCTTTCATCAGAAAACACAACAGATCTCCACTCCGTCCTCCAATGAGCTCTAGCTTGATACCACTGACGTCGCAAACGTCAGTGGTTTGGAATAACTGGAATGCACGCTACAGGGAGTCTGGCTCGGAGCTCTCCTTCAAGTAACCGATTTGTAACAGTTCGTTGTGTCACTGTGGTGGCAACTGCAGATCGAATTGCTGCCGCAGACGCGGTACGATGCGCCACGGCCATACGCCGTACACGGCGGTCTTCCCTCTCAGTAGTGCTACGTGGCCGGCCGGAACCCGGTCTTCTTGAGGCAGTGCCTTCCCTTGACCACCGCTGCCAACAATCATGCACAGTGGCTACATTCCTGCCAAGTCGTTCTGCAATATTGCGGAACGAAAATCCACCTTCTCGTAGCTCTATTACACGACCTCGTTCAAACTCCGTGAGCTGTTGATAATGGCTTCTTTGTCTTCTTAAAGGCATTCTTGATTAACATCAACACACTGCGTTGAATCTCAACGATAACTAACGCTCACGAACGTTACAGCGCGTATTTACAGCAAACCTGCTTTGCATGTTCCGAGGGGCGCTACTAGCGCCACACGTATGCGCGGAGCGCGAAATTTGCATGGACGTCATCATACAGATGTACTCTCACAGCCTACCAACTGTGTTTTATCTAACACAACCCCTTCTTGGTGTTGGGATTTTTTTCCGTCAGTGTATTTTTTTAAACACATTGCCTAATGTGATGACAAGGGAAAAAGCGAATTTACTGAATCTGATCTTAAAAAAACTGACTTTGACGCAGAATTGCTTGTACTAAAGGTAAGAAAGTTTTAGTTCAAATCAATCAAAATACATAAGTCATAACTGCGTATGCGATCCTATTGAAAATAATGGCTATGAGTGAAAACAGAATTCATTTGAAAATAATGATAATACTTTTGTTTTCTGTGGTTCTCCAGATTACTCAGTTGTAAGACTTGCATGTTATAGTTATTACCAGCAACAAAAAATATAAGCAAAGTTTTGAGGTGAATTTTAGATCAGCGTAAGGTCATGCACCCATTAATTTTGAACCCTGGCATGGGCTAAACTGGGATTTTGTTTTCCTAAGGCAAAAATTTATAAATTTGTATATATCAAATCTTATATTGTAGTGATACTTTTTTTAAAGACTGCATGTGGCAAGTGTATATAACATGGATAAGGAAATTGCCTGTGTTTTTAACTGTCCTCTCATCTACACTGACGAAAAAAAATCCCAACACTAAGAAGGGGTTGTGTTAGATAAACGACAATTGGTAGGCGGTGAGAGTACATCTGTAAGATGACGTCTATGCAAATTTCGCGCTCGGCGCATACGTGTGCCGCTAGTAGCGCCCCTCGGAACATGCGAAGCCGGTTTGCTGTAAATACGCACTGCAACGTTCGTGAGCGTTAGTTATCGTTGAGATTCGACGTAGTGTGTTAATGTTAGTCAATAATGCCTTTAAGAAGACGAAGAAGCCATTATCAACAGCTCACGGAGTTTGAATGAGGTCGTGTAATAGGGCTAGGAGAAGGTGGATTTTCTTTCCGCAATATTGCAGAACGACTTGGCAGGAATGTAGCTACTGTGCATGATTGTTGGCAGCGGTGGTCAAGGGAAGGTACTGCCTCAAGAAGACCGGGTTCCGGCCGGCCACGTGGCACTACTGGCCGTGGCGCATCGTACCGCGTCTGCGGCAGCAATTCGAGCTGCCGTTGCCACTACAGTGACACAACGAACTGTTACAAATCGGTTACTTGAAGCACAGCTCCGAGCCAGACGCCCTGTAGCGTGCATTCCACTTACTCCAAACCACTGCCGTTTGCGACGTCAGTGGTGTCAAGCTAGAGCTCATTGGAGGACGGAGTGGAGATCTGTTGTGTTTTCTGATGAAAGCCGGTTCTGCCTGGGTGCCAGTGATGGCCGTGTGTTGGTTAAAAAGAGGCCAGGTGAGCGCCTGCAACCAACCTGTCTGCGGCCGAGGCACACTGGACCTACACCTGGAGTTATGGTCTGGGGAGCAATTTCCTATGACATCAGGAGCACTCTTGTGGTTATCCCATGCACCCTGACGGCACAGATGTACGTCGGTCTGGTGATTCAACCTGTTGTGCTGCCATTCATGAACAGCATTCCAGGGGTGTTTTCCAGCAGGATAACATTCGCCCGCATACCGCTGTTGTAACCCAACATGCTCTACAGAGTGTCGACATGTTGCCGTGGTCTGCTAGATCACCAGATCTTTCACCAATCGAGCACGTATGGGACATCATTGGACGAACACTCCAGAATCACCCCCAACCAGCATTAACCGTCCCTCTATTGACCGACCAAGTGCAACAGGGATGGAACTCCATCCCACAAACTGGCATCCAGCACTTGTACGACACAATGCATGAACGTTTGCGTGCTTGCATTCAACATTCTGGCGGTTACACCGGTTATTAATGTACCAGCATTTCACATTTTAAATGGCTCTTCTCGCGCTTACATTAAGCTGTGATCTTGAAACCTTAATCGATTAAATATGTTACCTATACAAATGTATTGCCGCCATTTCATTTCTCTACAACTATTTTTTCGTGGTGTTGGGATTTTTTCCGTCAGTGTATTTCATCTATCCTCAGACACTGTACATAAAAGTCTGCAAGTATGGATTCACTGCAATTAAAAATGAATGTAAAAAGCACTAGGCAAATTGTAAGTGCTAGGTCCATACGGACAGCATGCTTTAACAAAAATGCACTCAGCCTGAACAGTGTACATCCTGGATTGCAGTGGTCTACAGTTGTTCCCATGTAGGATTATGATTCCAGTAATGTCTGATGCATTAAGTACACTGGTGTCCATAAACTAAGGAAAACAAGTGCAGTACAGTAAATATCTGTGGCGCTTATGTCTTGGATTTTTTTATCGTATCACCGGCATATGGGTGCTGAAGGTTATGAAATGAACTTTAGAAAATGGATACTTTCCTTTGTATGAATAGCACTTCATTGTTTAGTTTCCCTGCTTTGAAATCGGCCAACGTAAAATAATAATATATACTGTGAAATATTATTACAGTAACATTAGTTTTGGCTGTATAAAATGGCACCCATATTACAATGATACCATCAAAATGTCCAGGCAAAATTTCGTACTGTAGATACTTAATGTCACATATTTACCTCTGTGCTGCACTTTCATAAAATCGTTATTTCTTCATCTACAGCACTTATAAGACTATCTCTCATAGATTTAACACAGGGCTGTGTTGTCCGTAATTTATAGAAATGTGTAATTTAGCACCCCCCCCCCTACACTGCCAATTTCCTTGTCCCTGGTGCTGAAGCTGTTTAGTTCAATTCTGCATGCAATATTCTGGTCTTTAATTTTAGATGGATCGTGCCAATTCAGTTGATGGTCCACCAAGCAAAAGAAAACGAGATAGACTGCTTTCTAAGGCTGTAAAAAGACACTGCAACGAAATTGCTTTGGATAATGCAATGCGCTACAGTAGCGATGCTACGTTTCTTCATTCTCTAAATTCAGAATCATTACCTAAGCCACCAGCCATCTGCCAGCTGGATGATCCACCAGTGGTGGAACAAATAAATGTTGGTAATGCATCCAACTCTAGAGATTCTGTAGATTTTAATGTGTTAAGTGGTTCTAGTAGTTCTGACAGTGATGTGTTGAGAGGATCTAGTAATTCTGACAGTGATGTCATTAGTGATAATTCATTGCAAAACTGGTGTATAAAACACCAAATTACACATACAGCAATGAACACCCTGTTACAGATACTGTCAGCTTCTCACCCTGAGCTCCCAAAAGATTCTCGAACGCTTCTTCACACACATCGTGTGACTAAGTTGAAAATGTTTGGTCAATATTACCACTTGGGAATTATTGATGGACTAAATAAATTGTTCAATTTGGAAACACCACAGGGTATTGATTCAATTTTCATTGACATAAATATTGATGGGTTGCCTTTATTCAGAAGTTCTAACAAAACCTTTTGGCCGATGGTGGGCAGGCTACATGAGGCTCATAACAAAGCCCCATTTTTAATTGCCGTGTTTTGTGGAACGAGAAAGCCTACACAACTAGAAGAGTACCTAGAACATTTACTGTCTGATTTAGATAATCTTCTCATGAATGGCTACCAGCACTGTAATAAGCATTACAAATTTAAGTTGAGGGCATTCATTTGTGATGCACCTGCACACTCTTTTTGAAGCGAATCAAAGCTCACACTGGCTATCATAGCTATGAGAAATGTGTTGTTCATGGTGAGTGGGTTTCTGGAAGATTGGTATTCCTAAACTGTAACAAAGAATGTCGCACAGATGAATCATTTAGAAACATGACTGATCCAGAGTACCATATGGGTGTTTCACCTCTGTTACAATTGCCCATTGGTTTCGTAACCCAATTCCCAATAGATTACATGCATTTGGTGTGCCTGGGTGTAACCAGGAAATTACTCATGGCATAGGTAAATGTATTCAGTTAGACTGCATTGGAGACAAAGTGAAGAAATTTCTACTCATCTGATATCTTTTGTCCCTTTTATTCCCCGTGAGTTCAGTCGAAAGCCAAAATCTTTAACAGAATTGAGCCATTGGAAAGCAACGGAATTCAGGCACTTTTTATTATATACTGGTCCTGTTGTTCTAAAAGAAAAAATCCCTTCTGCCATGTATGAGAATTTCTTGCTTTTGCACTTGGCAATTTTTATTTTGATTCAACCATATGATGATGCATTTCCATTTTACGACTATGCAACAATTTTACTTAAAACCTTCGTAGAACACTCCATTGAACTGTATGGAAGGGAGTTTGGATCATATAATGCTCATTCCCTTATTCATCTTGTGCATGACACAAAAAAATTTGGTCCTTTGGACAGCTTTAGTTCCTTTCTGTTTCTAAATTTCTTGGGGGTACTGAAGAGGCTGCTTCGTTCATCCCCAAGACCATTGAAACAACTTGCAAGGCAATATTCTGAGATGCAGCATGTCCCTTCTGGTCTGGTATCAGATCGGGACAATTGTTGTTTGATGGCGGGTGGATCAGTGGTGCTGATACAAATTTTGTTGATTCTTCAAATGAAAAACTGATAATTTTCCGCAAACTCTTAAAAACTGAAGATTTTTACAGCTACCCCTGCCCTTCAACAAAATTTGGTGTAACATTTGTTTCTAATGCCTCATCAAATCTGTATAGTGCTAGTTTCAGAAACATTAGATGCAAATGTGTACTTTTGCCTTATGGTGAAGGATTTGTATGCTTTCCTTTGCATAACATGCTATGAAATGTCATGCCTTTTTTTTATCTGCCTTTTATGCTGCTGTAAAGTGAAAAAATATCATCCAGAAGGAATTCTTTTAGGAACATCATATTATAATATGTTAACAGTTACAGCCAGCAGAAACAGTGATCCAAGTTTTAAAGTCATTGGCTGAAATAATGACATCACTGAGCATTTTTAACGTTTATATGGCCAGAAAAGTAAAGCCGGACTTTAAACCAAACTGAGTATCTAAGAAAAAAAACCCCCAGACTTCTGAATCACAGCATTATATTTGGTCTATTATCTATTACGACCACGGAACTGTTGTAGATTTATTTTGAATTTACGTGTGCACTCCGATTTTTGATTTCATATTTAATCTGAAATATTTGAAGCTAATCCTGCTTGTTCTTTGTTAAGATGATGCAAAATTTCGGAAATTTCAACTTTATGGGCACTTCTGACAGAACTGTAATTGTATGCTAGAACCTTATGTAAAGTGTTGCTTGTTTCCTTGCACTACAGGAAGTAATATGTACAAACTAGTTCATTTTTTGAAGAAAAACGAAGTCGATGTCATAAGCGATGTCTGGCTTATTGATAACGATTGATGCAAGTGGCCACCTGCTATGACTGCATTACCTTCCTTTTTTTAAATGGAGAAATACATCTTGTTCCCTTTTTCTCAGGAGAAATATACCTTGTCTTTTCTGTGGAGCTATGTACTCTGCCCTACCCTATTCTTTCAGGTGCAAATATTTGCCTCCCACTTTTTCTTCTCAACTGGATTCTTCCTAAATTGAGAAGTCATCCCACCAGAATAATGCTACTTTATTACGCTGAGGTTCTCAAGGTATTTCTACCGAGCCAGCACTTCAAAAACAAAATTACTAGTTGGTTATAACTCAGTAGCATCTGCACCGGTGGGACAATTAACAGCATTTAACTTGTTCTTCATGTAAGCAAGATTCTGACACACAAAAATCAAATATTTCTTTTTGTGTCTGAGTGTTACAATTTGAAAGTACTGCAATTCAAATGTTTGACAGATGAGTAACTTTGATTAATACTTTAAATTCCGTTACTGTTAATATATTTCATTAAATCTTGTAGAAGAAACTTTTCCAAGTTATGGTAAATATTTCACCCCACTAAAATTTAGTGGCAGTCACAATAACAACTGCTTATTCACTGATATTGCTTCAGGTTTAATGTTAATAAAACAAAACAAACAACATTTCAGATCCTTGTTTCAACTTCTTCATGCAAAATCTTGCACAATCTGTTTTTTGTACACAGTGTAATAAAAAAATCAATTGTGGTTGTGTAACGTACCAGGAGATGTGACGTACCTGCCAGAAGGACGCACACGACATAAAGGCAGATAGGAATCAGAATAAAATGTCCGCGTAGCTCAATTGGTAGAGCAACTTATTCCGGAATGAGTGGACCCGGGTTCGAATCCAGGCGCGGATAAAAATGACGGAGAAATTCACTTCGTTGTAGTTGTTACAGACTTTCGAACTTTAATATTTTCCTTGTGTTCTTTTTTATTCAATATTTTTCTTGTGTTCAACTTTTTATTCAATGGGAAAGCTAAAACCCACAGGAAATCAGTGTACATGTAACCAGAACTATGTTACAGTCTTAATTAATGGTGGAGATACTTGTACCTAGATTTTAAGATCTGCACTGTGCAATATGTTTTCTGTAGAACCCGCCTTACCACAGATTTCGATTATTGCACATTAATAATCACTTCCCTTTCCTTTAAGTTTCAGTTTTAGACAATTTAGGCGTTGTGATTCGTTTTTCACCGATTCATTTTTTCTTGTTGCCATACTTTGAGATATGTATTTCTTCGTTTATTGGATGGCAAAGCCACCCATTTTGATGCTATATGATTTATTTATTTTCAAAATCTGTACGATGCAGTACGTATAGATTTTGACAACAATGAAAAAATATTGGCATTTCCCAAAAAACTGCTGGATTTGCTTCACATTTTGAAAATATATAGAGCTGTTGTTTATGTGTTAGAGAGCTGTCGTTCATGTGCAAGGAGCTACGTGTTATTTTAGTAGCTGTGTGTGAAGTGTGTGTGATGATACCAGTAGAAGTTCATAATAAAAGGTTTTAGGTAAGTACGTTTTTCTCAGTTCATAGTACTGTCAGACCTCTGTCTGGCTGTTAGGCTTATTTCATTTAGTGTCATTAGTAACAACCAGCATAAGACTTTATTCATCTTAATTACTACTACAACATTACTACCAGTTATAAGCTTGTTCATTATTATTACTACACTACTACCAGGAAAGTTTATTCATGATATAATTAACAAAACAACAACCATTTGAACAAGCATTAGAAGAAGCTGAATTCATTACATTATAATTGAAGGAAGCTATATTCACCATAGTTAGCTTAGTAGCAGAAGAATTATATTCATTATAATTGGCGCCCGAACTTTTCTCGGACACGAGGTCTTGACAATTATTACCCATGTCTTCACTACCTGAGACAACTTCAATTTTTCACCCTAAGGCAAGTTTCGTAGGTGATGGTGTTTTTTTTTTGACAATTTGCAAGAATCCTGTGGATCTCACTTTGATATGAATGATCTACACGTACCCAGGCATTCTTCACAATTTCGTAATGCACCAGCTTCCTATTACTCTGAGTCGCGGGTCGTACCTGAGGGAGTTCAATCCTCTCAGCGAAGCAGAATGCTTGCCCATTTCGTACCGCATGCAGGAACAATTCATTTCAATGGGTTGGAGGGATCCTTAAAGTTCCTCGAAGATTTGGAAGATCATTTTGATCTATACAATATTCCTGAAGACTGCAAAGTACAAATCGCAGGCACTTGCTTGAAAGATACCGCTAAGACCTGGTATCGGCAGTGGAGAGTGTCGAACCCGGATTCTCATTATGAGAATTTCCGAGCAGAATTTTTGGAGGTCTTTCCTTTCGGCCTCAGTCGAGCTAGCCTTGCACAACAACTTTTTTCTCTTCAGCAAGGACCCAACGATAGCCCTGTTGAATTTGCGTTGGAAACAACACGCTTATATAACTTATGGGATCCACATGCCAGTCATGTCGACATGTTGGATACCCTATTGCAGCAGCTCGACCCATTTTTACAAGATTTTCTTGAGGTTCGACACCCTGCTACAATTCATGAATGCCTTCGCCTCATACGAACGTATGAAGAGCGACATGGCAAACATGGTTCAACTCACCATGCTCGGGCACCTCGCGAGGCTTATTACGAAAACCCTCAGCGGCATAATAGGCATAATAACTTTCAACGCGAGCATACACAAGTGCACACCCAAGCTTCATACGTTCCACCACACAGAAGAGTGGCAAACCAACCGCGAATTTCTGAACAATCTTCGGGATATCGTACAAATGCACAGTATGCTCGACCCCGTTCCAATCCGCAGCATTCGGAACGTTTTCATGCTCAGGACAATGATGATTTTTCTGCCCGTGCTGAGGGAAGAAATAATAGATATGACAATGTCAACAGACACGCGAGTTCCAGACGCAGGTTTCACGCAGTTTTCCTCATCGTGAAAATTTTCCCGATACCCGGCAGGGTCGAGGTTTCAGACCGCGTGATAATCCAACCAGGAATCCTTTAAACTTCCTAAGGAAGTAGACCAAGGGTCGGTCCTGCTTCCTGATACCAAGCATTCTGACCCTAAAACAGTATTAGTGACTGTCCAAACTCCTCAGTTGCCTGATGTATTCTTGACAATTGAAGATATTATTGTCGAGACAAAGTTCGACACTGGTTCTGAAATATCAGACCTAAATACGAAGTTTTGCACTGACAATTTTCCTGCAATACTCGTTCAGCCTGCGACGCAGTATTTGCGAGGTGCAAATAACGAAATCTTCAGTATCACAGGAACTGTCACATTATCTCTAGGGCTGGGAAAGGCTCGGTTTAGGCATTCTTTCCTGCTTATAGACGAACTACCTGTTAAATGTCTAATGGGAATGGACTTTATCAATACGTTTCAAATAACTCTGAATTTCGTACAACATGTGATTTCCTTTCCGGAACCTGTCGAAATGATTCCTACGGTTCATATGGATATAACGAGTTTGTTATTGAGTAACCAATTGAATGAGAGGCAACGAAACCAGCTTTCTCTACTTTTGCAGGAAAGCCCTGGTTTATTTTCTGATCAACCTGGTTTCACACAGGTGGTTTATCATGTCATTGACACTGATGGTTCAAAACCGATAGCGACGAAACCTTACCCTTGTGCCCCACATAAGAAACAGGAAATGCAACGTCAAATTCCTACTAAAGGGGCTCTGACGACCGCAAATAGCGGTATAACTATACCATCGGGATTAGAGGAAATTCTATCCCACACTCACCAACCCGCTTGGCCAGCGTGGTGAGTTATGGCCAAACCCCTCCAAAATGACTCCACAACTTAAATCTTGGCCCTCAGTCTCCGGCAGCTGGAATGTACCTGGCCAAGGCAGCGGCCAGTGCGACATGAAGGCAGAGGGTGCTAAGAATCCCCGGAGGACCGGACTAGGCTGCCATCTGATGCTGACCTTGGCAACGTACAATGGACGCTCCCTATCTTCTTATTCAAGGCTTCTTGAATTGGAAGAGGAACTACAAAGGATCAAGTGGGACATCGTGGGGCTAAGTGAGGTAAGGAGAAAAGGAGAAGATCTCATCGAACTGAAAAGTGGACATCTCTTCTACTATCGTGGGACAGATACTGGCAGAACTAGTGGTGTTGGATTTATAATAAACAAGAAACTGAAGGATAAAGTTGTAGAAGTTGAAAGTTCCTCTGACAGAGCTGCACGGCTTGTTATCCAACTCTCGAAAAGATACCAAGCTCAGATTATTCAAACTTATGCACCCACCACAAGTCATCCTGAAGAAGAAATTGAAGAATTTTATGAGGAAATTTGTCATCTAAATAATAAAGGTAAGCAGCACTTGAAAATAATTATGGGAGATTTCAATGCAAAAATAGGGCAACGGCAACAGAATGAAACTTCAGTAGGTAAATTCGGTCACGGCAACAGAAACCAGCGTGGAAATACTCTCGTTGAGTTTGCAGAGGCAGAAGGGTTTTTCATCATGAACTCCTTCTTCAACAAAAAGCCACACAGGAAATGGACATGGAGACATCCAAATGGGACGACAAGTGAAATTGATTTTATTATGTGTAACAAAAAATTCGTCATAGAAGACTGCAGTGTGCTAAACAAGTTCAACACTGGTAGTGACCATAGATTGGTGAGATGTAAGATGCACCTCAACACTAAACTTGAACGTGGCAAGCTCATAAGACAAACAAAATCTATTGACATAACCAACCTTAAAAAACACCATAATACCTTCAAGTTGGAACTGAAGAACAGGTTCTCTGCTTTAGAAGGCCTAACATCGGAAGAAGTGGACATCTCTGAAGTTAACAGAAAAGTAACCAAAGCTCTTATGGAAACAGCAACAAAATTAGCTGGGTCTAAGAACAAGTTGCATGTAAATAAATTATCAGGAAAAACGAAAATGTTGATGCAAAAAAGAAGAGAGATGAGGACAACTAAAGAAGATGTGACTTCCAAAGTGGAATATATAGAGCTATGCAAGACAGTACGAAAAAGTATCACTGAAGACGTAAGAAAATTCAACTGTGAACTAGTGAGGAAAGCAATTGAAAACAACCAAAGCCTAAAGATAGCAAAGGGACATCTCAGTAAGGGAAGAAAACAGATTATGGCACTGAGAAAAGAAGATGGTTCTGTAACAAGAAATAGAGGCGAAATTTTGACAAGAGTGAAAGATTTCTACTCCAAATTATATGAAAGGGATGATACATGCACTCCAGACATCATGAAAGATACCAGTACTAGAGTTCCTCCAGTCCTTCCAGCAGAAGTTGCACATGCAATCAAGAACATGAAGCGGGGAAAAGCTCCAGGAGAAGATGGAATTACTGTAGACATCATACAAGAAGCAAGTGGAGAAATCGAAACAGTACTCGCCCAAATTTTCACTCGATGCCTTAATGAAGGAAAGATTCCTGAGGATTGGAACACCGCTACAATGATCCTGCTACATAAGAAAGGTGACATTGAGGATCTCGGAAACTACAGACCTATCAGCCTCCTATCAGTAGTTTATAAAATCTTCACTAAAGTTCTTTCACACCGCTTGAAGGTAACACTGGACATGGCTCAACCGAGAGAACAAGCTGGATTCAGGAGTGGCTACAGCACAATAGATCATATCCATGTGCTGAGAGAACTAATTGGAAGAGCGAGGGAATATGAACTTCCATTGTGCATGGCTTTTATCGATTATGAAAAAGCCTTTGATTCGGTGAAACCATCAGCAGTTACAATGGCTCTGAAAACCTGCGGTATTGAAGATGCATACATTAATATTATTAATAACATCTATGAAAATGCAAGTGCAAAGATTAGGCTGTTTGAAAATACAACACACATAAAAATTGGAAAGGGAGTGAGACAAGGTGACACCATATCTCCGAAGCTCTTTAATGCCACATTGGAGGGTGTTTTTCAGTCACTGAGCTGGGAAAACAAGGGGATAAAGATTAATGGAGATTATCTAACCCACCTTCGTTTTGCTGATGACGTAGTCATTTTTGCAACTAGCCCATCAGAGCTGCAGAGTATGATCCAGGAACTTGCTGACAAGAGTAAAGAAGTGGGATTAAAAATGAACTTTCAGAAGACAAAAGTGATGTTCAATGCTTTTACAAGAAATGAAGATTTATCGATTGATGGAGAAAAGCTGGAGATAACAGACACGTACGTTTATCTTGGACAGCAGATATCAAGTGAGGGTCACATTGATGAAGAAATTAATCGGCGTACAAAACTTGCCTGGAGAGCTTTTGGAAGAAACAGCATAATTTTCAAGAGCAATATGCCATTATGTCTTAAAAGAAAAGTGTTTGATCAATGCATCCTTCCAGTGCTTACGTATGGTGCAGAGACGTGGACCTTAACTAAAAGAGACATACAAAGGCTGCAGACAACTCAAAGCAGCATGGAGAGGTGCATGCTTGGTGTAACCAGGAGAGATAAGAAGAGGAACTCGTGGATCCGAAAAATGACAAGAGTGGAAGACATCATGATCAGAGTTAAATCCCTGAAATGGCAATGGGCTGGACATACTGCCAGAAGGACAGATCATCGATGGACAGCCGAAATTTTAGATTGGATTCCAAGGGACAGGAAAAGACCCAGAAGAAGGCCACATGGGAGATGGGTGGATGAAATTCGAAAGTATGCAGGGGTGACATGGAGGAGACTGGCACAAGACAGACCGTTGTGGAGGAAACTTGGGGAGACCTTCGTCCAGCAGTGGATTGATAATGGTTGACAATGATGATGATGATGAATAAGGGAATCAACAAGCGCCTGGGCTGCTCCTGCCTTTTTGGTTCCAAAGCAACAACCCAATGAATTTCGTTTCGTGACAGATTTCCGCAAGCTCAACCAAGTCACAAAAACCATCAATTATCCACTACCTGTCATGTCGCATATTTTGCATGACCTGTCATCAACTAAATGGATGTCAACCTTGGATTTGGCGAGTGGATATTGGCAGGTGGCGGTACATCCAGACTCTGTGGATAAAACAGGCTTTGTGACTCCTTTTGGGGCTTATGAATACCTGCGTATGCCCTTTGGACTAGCTTCTGCACCTGCTACTTTCCAAAAGCTTATGGATACGGTTCTCAGACCTGTTCTGGGTCCCCATGTGCATGTATATTTGGATGACATTATTATTACATCCGAGACTTTTGACGGGCACCTTTCTCTGCTCAAACAGGTGTTCCAACTCATATACAATGCTGGCTTGACGTTAAAACCTAGTAAATGCCAGATAGCGAGGGACGAGATTGTATATCTGGGGTTGAAAATCACTCCCCACGGCTTATTTACGGATAATGAAAAGATTAAGCCTATTGTGGACTTTCCTCGGCCTAAAACAGCAAAAGAACTATCACGCTTTCTGGGAATGACCGAATGGTATCAGCAGTTGGTCCCCGCTTATGCTACAATCTGTGAGCCATTGTATGCTTTGAAACGTAAATACAAGAACTTTGTTTGGACGCCTGAGGCTAACGCTGCTTTTGAAACACTGAAGTCTGCGTTGACTCAGCCTCC
This sequence comes from Macrothele yani, assembly GCA_039090855.1. Lineage (NCBI taxonomy): Eukaryota > Metazoa > Arthropoda > Arachnida > Araneae > Macrothelidae > Macrothele > Macrothele yani. The sequence goes on from CM077017.1 coordinate 84,740,416, forward strand.
TGTGTTGGCTTTCCCGGATCATACTAAGGAATTTGATATTTATACTGACGCATCCGGAGTTGGTCTTGGTTGCGTTTTGTCACAAGCTGCGCATCCAGTAGCTTTTGCGTCTCGTACTTTAGCCAAAGCTGAACGCAATTATTCAGCTACGGAACGTGAACGTCTTGCTGTTGTGTATGCTCTTAACAAATTTCAATGCTATCTTAACGAATTGACAGTTAACATAATTACGGATCATTCTGCCCTTCAGTATTTGAATTCTGCTAAGCACCTATCTCAAAGACTTATGAAGTGGGCTCTGAAGTTACAAGAGAGCAATATCAAAATTTCGTATCAGCCAGGTCATAAGAATCAATTACCGGACGCATTGTCTCGCGTTCCGATTAGTGGGGTTCCCACAGAAACTACTCCTGGATGTCAGCCTTTACTTCTAATAGCTGATATAACATCCAGAGAGCAGATAATGGCAGAATTAATAAATGATCCAGATTTTGGGGATATCTATAATTTTTTGCTTACGGGTTCGCCCCTACAAAGTGATCTTTCTCTGGCTGGAAGGTCACAGCATTTTGAAGTCATAGAGGGTCTTCTTTACTATACGAAATCTAGGACTACTAGGGCAGAGCTTCGCCCATGTATTCCGCGAACCCTTAGAATGGCCCTTTTAAACGAATTTCATGACAAACCTCTTGCAGGCCATTTAGGTATTCGCAAGACCCGTTGTAAATTGCGAGATGTTGCCTATTGGCCTGGCATGTACCAAAGTGGGCTCGCATACGTTCAATCATGTCACTTGTGTCAGATTAATAATTACCGTAATGTAAGACCGGCCGGTCACTTGAAATCTAGTTCAAGTTCTCATGTGTTTGACATTATTTCAATAGATTTATTGGGACCTTATCCTTTATCTGTTAAAAACAAAGCTCGTTACGTTTTAGTACTAACTGATAATTTTTCTAAATGGGTTGAAGTTTTTCCCATTAAAGCCGCTACGGCAGAAGTTATTTGTAATGTATTAATTAATGAAGTATTCTCTAGATATGGTGCACCTAATAAAGTAGTTTCGGATAATGGTCCCCAATTTATTTCTGACATTTTTGAAAGAATGTGTGCGAGACTACACATTAAGCATAAATTCATTTCCCCATATCATCCCCAGAGTAATCCTGCGGAACGAGTAAACCGCACGTTAGTGAAAATGATTGCTACATTTGTCATGGATCATCATGAACGATGGGATGACCATCTTGAGTTTTTTTCGTTCGCCCTCCGCTCGTCTGTTCACGAATCTACTAAAATTACTCCTGCAGAACTTTTTCTGGGTCGCAAAATTAAAACCCCTTTTGAAAATTTAACGGGGATTATCGACGAACTAAACCAGCGACCAACTCCGCAATCAGTACGAATCATGGCAGAAAAAGCTCGTGTTGCAATGCTAGGAGCACAAGCGGCTCAAGCAAGATATTATAATACTAGGCGTAGGGAACCAGATCTTGTCGTTGGAGATCTCACTCTCGTGGAAACGCACTTCCAGTCTTCTGTTTCTCATACTTTAGTGAAGAAATTTGCACCCAGCTACGAAGGTCCATATCGGGTGGCAAATGTGTTTGAAAATAACATTGTTCTTGAAAAACCTGACAATCAATTTCAATACGTACACGTTGCTCAGTGTCGCAAGTATCATGAACGAAATATCGATTTTATAATCATCCCTACTCAACCTTCTGTTCCACAGACTCAAGAGTCTATATCTCACGATCAACCTCCAGAAATTTTGGACGAACCAACAAACATTTTTGAAGAATCTCCAGTGATTTCTTCTTCACCCTCCCCTCTTCAAGACGGGTTTCCAAACACGCAACCTGATTCTCCCATGAGACGAAGGCTTGAATCAAGTTCTTCAAATACTAGTATCGTTCCTTTCCCTCCAACCATTGCCAAGACTATTGCTGCACCATTTCCTGATAACTCTGCACCAACACAAGCTCCTACTTCCTTGAATACCTCATCAGAGAGTATTCCTATAGGCAGAAATAAACATCGCCCTGCACGACCACTAAATTACAGCAGCGACTCAGAGGCTTCGGATATTTCTGATTTATCAGTTATGGACAATAATTTGACTATTACAAACCATCCAGCACCACCAAAAGCTGGTCAAAAACGTAACTTGTCTCCCCAATCTGCTTCGCCGCAACAGCGACGAAGGCAGAGATCCTTGCATACGCCCGGGTTTCGCCCCTGGAACCTACGCTCAGGGCAAACAGGGCCGATGCCTGCTGCTACTCTCATGCCACGAGGGCGAAAGCGAAAGCAAACGATGTGGCCGGAGCCACGTCCGTCCAAAAGACTGCTGGAAGAACACCACGGGCCCCAGCACAAAGGGACTACATATCAAAAGCCTGGGGAGCCCGTTCCTGTCAGCCGCAGGGATTTCCGGACCGCCAGACTTCGGCCGTTCCGGACCGACGGACTTCAGCCGTTCCTGACCGTTCCTATCAGCCGCAGGGATTTCTTGACCGACAAAATACAGATGTTCCAGATCCAATCAAATCCTTGAAACGCTCTACGCCACCTGAATTTACAAGTCCGATTAGGCCTGGAAAACGTTATCGTACTAGAGTTTTTTATGCGTCCTCGAGATAAGTAAGTTCTCGTGGACAGGTTCTTTTCTCCGTTTGTTGTTTTTCCTGCACGACCAGTTGGCGTGTCAGAATTTCTTTTTTCGTGTGGGCCTATTCATTCTTTTTTGTGTATATATGTGGTTTTTTTTATATATTTCTTCTATGTCCATCTACTAATCCAAATTTTTTTATATATCTATGTGCTTAGGGGTAAAATAATAAAATTGTTACTGTTAGGCAGCTACAGGCAATCTTCGCTGCTGATACAGTTGGTGTGTATTCAACGAATAATGAGAACGTAATTTGAAATTAAAAAAGTGATTCCTGCTAGGCAGAATAAAAGGAAGGTATGCCGATGCAGGTTTGTTTTGTTCAAGTATACAAAGTGTTTCACAGACGAATACAGATTTCTTGATTTTGTCATGCCAAGTTTGATATTGTACATACTGCTGCCACCAAACAACAAAACAAAAATGAGGTCGATAAACGTCAATCAACGAAGTGTAAGACTTATAATGAATATGGCTTTTAACTAAGCCAATTATAGTGAATATAGCTTCCTTCAATTATAATGTAATGAATTCAGCTTCTTCTAAGCTAACGCTTCTTCTAATGGTTGTTGTGTTATTAATTATGAATAAACCTTCCTGCTAGTAGTGTAGTAATAGTATTGAACAAGCTTATAACTGGTAGTAATGTTGTAGTAGTAATTAAGATGAATAAAGTCTTATGCTGGTTGTTACTAATAACACTAAATGAAATAAACCTAACAGCCAGACAGAGGTCTGACAGTACTATGAACTGAGAAAGACGTACTTACGACAACAATCTTTTATTTGGTCAACTTCTCGCTCTCACATAAACGAACTCTCTTTATACAGCACCAGCTTTCTGACACATAAACCACAGCTCACTTCGTACAACAACAAAACGCTCTCTCTATACAACAACAAACGCTCTCTTTCACATAAACCAACGCTCTCCTTATGTATCGTTGAACGCGCCTATTTATACTGACTACCACCACGTCATGACTTACACTCATTGCCAGATCTCATTCAGCGGGTGAAATAACATCTCGTTCAGTAAGAAGATAATTTACATAGTAAAATAAAATAACCAGATATAGTGAAAATCAAAAAGGAAAGTGAATATAGAGTATACGTTGCATCATCTCCCCCTTAATTTTTTTTTTTCTTTTTTCTTTTTTTTTCCGAAAAACCTATCAATTTTGGAGTGTAAGTCTTACACTTCGTTGATTGACGTTTATCGACCTCTTTTTTGTTGTTGTTTTGGTGGCAGCAGTATGTACAATATCAAACTTGGCATGACAAAATCAAGAAATCTGTATTCGTCTGTGAAACACTTTGTATACTTGAACAAAACAAACCTGCATCGGCATACCTTCCTTTTATTCTGCCTAGCAGGAATCACTTTTTTAATTTCAAATTACGTTCTCATTATTCGTTGAATACACACCAACTGTATCAGCAGCGAAGATTGCCTGTAGCTGCCTAACAGTAACAATTTTATTATTTTACCCCTAAGCACATAGATATATAAAAAAATTTGGATTAGTAGATGGACATAGAAGAAATATATAAAAAAAACCACATATATACACAAAAAAGAATGAATAGGCCCACACGAAAAAAAGAAATTCTGACACGCCAACTGGTCGTGCAGGAAAAACAACAAACGGAGAAAAGAACCTGTCCACGAGAACTTACTTATCTCGAGGACGCATAAAAAACTCTAGTACGATAACGTTTTCCAGGCCTAATCGGACTTGTAAATTCAGGTGGCGTAGAGCGTTTCAAGGATTTGATTGGATCTGGAACATCTGTATTTTGTCGGTCAAGAAATCCCTGCGGCTGATAGGAACGGTCAGGAACGGCTGAAGTCCGTCGGTCCGGAACGGCCGAAGTCTGGCGGTCCGGAAATCCCTGCGGCTGACAGGAACGGGCTCCCCCAGGCTTTTGATATGTAGTCCCTTTGTGCTGGGGCCCGTGGTGTTCTTCCAGCAGTCTTTTGGACGGACGTGGCTCCGGCCACATCGTTTGCTTTCGCTTTCGCCCTCGTGGCATGAGAGTAGCAGCAGGCATCGGCCCTGTTTGCCCTGAGCGTAGGTTCCAGGGGCGAAACCCGGGCGTATGCAAGGATCTCTGCCTTCGTCGCTGTTGCGGCGAAGCAGATTGGGGAGACAAGTTACGTTTTTGACCAGCTTTTGGTGGTGCTGGATGGTTTGTAATAGTCAAATTATTGTCCATAACTGATAAATCAGAAATATCCGAAGCCTCTGAGTCGCTGCTGTAATTTAGTGGTCGTGCAGGGCGATGTTTATTTCTGCCTATAGGAATACTCTCTGATGAGGTATTCAAGGAAGTAGGAGCTTGTGTTGGTGCAGAGTTATCAGGAAATGGTGCAGCAATAGTCTTGGCAATGGTTGGAGGGAAAGGAACGATACTAGTATTTGAAGAACTTGATTCAAGCCTTCGTCTCATGGGAGAATCAGGTTGCGTGTTTGGAAACCCGTCTTGAAGAGGGGAGGGTGTAGAAAAAATCACTGGAGATTCTTCAAAAATGTTTGTTGGTTCGTCCAAAATTTCTGGAGGTTGATCGTGAGATATAGACTCTTGAGTCTGTGGAACAGAAGGTTGAGTAGGGATGATTATAAAATCGATATTTCGTTCATGATACTTGCGACACTGAGCAACGTGTACGTATTGAAATTGATTGTCAGGTTTTTCAAGAACAATGTTATTTTCAAACACATTTGCCACCCGATATGGACCTTCGTAGCTGGGTGCAAATTTCTTCACTAAAGTATGAGAAACAGAAGACTGGAAGTGCGTTTCCACGAGAGTGAGATCTCCAACGACAAGATCTGGTTCCCTACGCCTAGTATTATAATATCTTGCTTGAGCCGCTTGTGCTCCTAGCATTGCAACACGAGCTTTTTCTGCCATGATTCGTACTGATTGCGGAGTTGGTCGCTGGTTTAGTTCGTCGATAATCTCCGTTAAATTTTCAAAAGGGGTTTTAATTTTGCGACCCAGAAAAAGTTCTGCAGGAGTAATTTTAGTAGATTCGTGAACAGACGAGCGGAGGGCGAACGAAAAAACTCAAGATGGTCATCCCATCGTTCATGATGATCCATGACAAATGTAGCAATCATTTTCACTAGCGTCCGGTTTACTCGTTCCGCAGGATTACTCTGGGGATGATATGGGGAAATGAATTTATGCTTAATGTGTAGTCTCGCACACATTCTTTCAAAAATGTCAGAAATAAATTGAGAACCATTATCCGAAACTACTTTATTAGGTGCACCATATCTAGAGAATACTTCATTAATTAATACATCACAAATAACTTCTGCCGTAGCGGCTTTAATGGGAAAAACTTCAACCCATTTAGAAAAATTATCAGTTAGTACTAAAACGTAACGAGCTTTGTTTTTAACAGATAAAGGATAAGGTCCCAATAAATCTATTGAAATAATGTCAAACACATGAGAACTTGAACTAGATTTCAAGTGACCGGCCGGTCTTACATTACGGTAATTATTAATCTGACGCAAGTGACATGATTGAACGTATGCGAGCACACTTTGGTACATGCCAGGCCAATAGGCAACATCCCGTAATTTACAACGGGTCTTGCGAATACCTAAATGGCCTGCAAGAGGTTTGTCATGAAATTCGTTTAAAAGAGCCATTCTAAGGGTTCGCGGAATACATGGGCGAAACTCTGCCCTAGTAGTCCTAGATTTCGTATAGTAAAGAAGACCCTCTATGACTTCAAAATGCTGTGATCTTCCAGCCAGAGAAAGATCACTTTGTAGGGGCGAACCCGTAAGCAAAAAATTATAGATATCCCCAAAATCTGGATCATTTATTAATTCTGCCATTATCTGCTCTCTGGATGTTATATCAGCTATTAGAAGTAAAGGCTGACATCCAGGAGTAGTTTCTGTGGGGACCCCACTAATCGGAACGCGAGACAATGCGTCCGGTAATTGATTCTTATGACCTGGCTGATACGAAATTTTGATATTGCTCTCTTGTAACTTCAGAGCCCACTTCATAAGTCTTTGAGATAGGTGCTTAGCAGAATTCAAATACTGAAGGGCAGAATGATCCGTAATTATGTTAACTGTCAATTCGTTAAGATAACATTGAAATTTATCAAGAGCATACACAACAGCAAGACATTCACGTTCCGTAGCTGAATAATTGCGTTCAGCTTTGGCTAAAGTACGAGACGCAAAAGCTATTGGATGCCCAGTTTGTGACAAAACGCAACCAAGACCAACTCCGGATGCGTCAGTATAAATATCAAATTCCTTAGTATGATCCGGGAAAGCCAACACAGGAGGCTGAGTCAACGCAGACTTCAGTGTTTCGAATGCAGCGTTAGCCTCAGGTGTCCAAACAAAGTTCTTGTATTTACGTTTCAAAGCATACAATGGCTCACAGATTGTAGCATAAGCGGGAACGAACTGCTGATACCATCCGGTCATTCCCAGAAAGCGTGATAGTTCTTTTGCTGTTTTAGGCCGAGGAAAGTCAACAACAGGCCTAATTTTTTCATTATCCGTAAATAAGCCGTGGGGAGTGATTTTCAACCCCAGATATACAATCTCGTCCCTCGCTATCTGGCATTTACTAGGTTTTAACGTCAAGCCAGCATTGTATATGAGTTGGAACACCTGTTTGAGCAGAGAAAGGTGCTCGTCAAAAGTCTCGGATGTAATAATAATGTCATCCAAATACACATGCACATGGGGACCCAGAACAGGTCTGAGAACCGTATCCATAAGCTTTTGGAAAGTAGCAGGTGCAGAAGCTAATCCAAAGGGCATACGTAGGTATTCATAAGCCCCAAAAGGAGTCACAAAGCCTGTTTTATCGACAGAGTCCGGATGTACCGCCACCTGCCAATATCCACTCGCCAAATCCAAGGTTGACATCCATTTAGGTGACGACAGGTCATGTAAAATATTCGACATGACAGGTAGTGGATAATTGATCGTTTTTGTGACTTGGTTGAGCTTGCGGAAATCTGTCACGAAACGAAATTCATTGGGATGTTTCTTTGGAACCAAAAAGGCAGGAGCAGCCCAGGCGCTTGTTGATTCCCTTATTATGCCCTGTTTAATCATTTCAGAAATTTGACGTTGCATTTCCTGTTTCTTATGTGGAGCACAAGGGTAAGGTTTCGTCGCTATCGGTTTCGAACCATCAGTGTCAATGACATGATAAACCACCTGTGTTGAACCAGGTTGATCAGAAAATAAACCAGGGCTTTCCTGCAAAAGAAGAGAAAGCTGGTTTCGTTGCCTCTCATTCAATTGGTTACTCAATAACAAACGCGCTGTATCCATAGGGACCGTAGGAATCATTTCGACAGGTTCCGGAAAGGAAATCACATGTTGTACGAAATTCAGAGTTATTTGAAACGTATTGATAAAGTCCATTCCCATTAGACATTTAACAGGTAGTTCGTCTATAAGCAGGAAAGAATGCGTAAACCGAGCCTTTCCCAGCCCTAGAGATAATGTGACAGTTCCTGTGATACTGAAGATTTCGTTATTTGCACCTCGCAAATACTGCGTCGCAGGCTGAACGTGTATTGCAGGAAAATTGTCAGTGCAAAACTTCGTATTTAGGGCTGATATTTCAGAACCAGTGTCGAACTTTGTCTCGACAATAATATCTTCAATTGTCAAGAATACATCAGCCAACTGAGGAGTTTGGACAGTCACTAATACTGTTTTAGGGTCAGAATGCTTGGTATCAGGAAGCAGGACCGACCCTTGGTCTACTTCCTTTGGAAGTTTAAAGGATTCCTGGTTGGATTATCATGCGGTCTGAAACCTCGACCCTGCCGGGTATCGGGAAAATTTTCACGATGAGGAAAACTGCGTGAAACCTGCGTCGGGAACTCCGCGTGTCTGTTGACATTGTCATATCTATTACTTCTTCCCTCAGCACGGGCAGAAAAATCATCATTGCCCTGAGCATGAAAACGTTCCGAATGCTGCGGATTGGAACGGGGTCGAGCATACTGTGCATTTGTACGATATCCCGAAGATTGTTCAGAAACTCGCGGTTGGTTTGCCACTCTTCTGTGTGGTGGAACGTATGAAGCTTGGGCGTGCACTTGTGTATGCTCGCGCTGAAAGTTATTATGCCTATTATGCCGCTGAGGGTTTTCGAAATAAGCCTCGCGAGGTGCCCGAGCATGGTGAGTTGAACCATGTTTGCCATGTCGCTCTTCATACGTTCGTATGAGGCGAAGGCATTCATGAATTGTAGCAGGGTGTCGAACCTCAAGAAAATCTTGTAGAAATGGTTCGAGCTGCTGCAATAGGGTATCCAACATGTCGACATGACTGGCATGTGGATCCCATAAGTTATATAAGCGTGTTGTTTCCAACGCAAATGCAACAGGGCTATCGTTGGGTCCTTGCTGACGAGAAAAAAGTTGTTGTGCAAGGCTAGCTCGACTGAGGCCGAAAGGAAAGACCTCCAAAAATTCTGCTCGGAAATTCTCATAATGAGAATCCGGGTTCGACACTCTCCACTGCCGATACCAGGTCTTAGCGGTATCCTTCAAGCAAGTGCCTGCGATTTGTACTTTGCAGTCTTCAGGAATATTGTATAGATCAAAATGATCTTCCAGATCTTCGAGGAACTTTAAGGACCCCTCCAAACCATTAAAAAGAATTGTTCCTGCATGCGGCACGAAATGGGCAAGCATTCTGTTTCGCTCAGAGGATTGAACTCCCTCAGGTACGACCCGCGACTCAGAGTAATAGGAAGCTGGTGAATTACGAAATTGTGAAGAATGCCTGGGTACGTGTAGATCATTCATATCAAAGTGAGACCCACAGGCTTCTTGCAGATATTCGAGATTAATCCCATCACCACCGAAACTTGTCTTAGGGTGAAATATTGAAGTTGTCTCAGGTAGTGAAGACATGGGTAATAATTGTCAAGATCTCGTGTTCGAGAAAAGTTCGGGCGCCAATTATAATGAATTTGGCTTTTAACTAAGCCTATTATAGTGAATATAGCTTCCTTCAATTATAATGTAATGAATTCAGCTTCTTCTAAGCTAACGCTTCTTCTAATGGTTGTTGTGTTATTAATTATGAATAAACCTTCCTGCTAGTAGTGTAGTAATAGTATTGAACAAGCTTATAACTGGTAGTAATGTTGTAGTAGTAATTAAGATGAATAAAGTTTTATGCTAGTTGTTACTAATAACACTAAATGAAATAAACCTAACAGCCAGACAGAGGTCTGACAGTACTATGAACTGAGAAAGACGTACTTACGACAACAATCTTTTATTTGGTCAACTTCTCGCTCTCACATAAACGAACTCTCTTTATACAGCACCAGCTTTCTGACACATAAACCACAGCTTACTTCGTACAACAACAAAACGCTCTCTCTATACAACAACAAACGCTCTCTTTCACATAAACCAACGCTCTCCTTATGTATCGTTGAACGCGCCTATTTATACTGACTACCACCACGTCATAACTTACACTCATTGCCAGATCTCATTCAGCGGGTGAAATAACATCTCGTTCAGTAAAAAGATAATTTACATAGTAAAATAAAATAACCAGAGGTAGTGAAAATCAAAAGGAAAGTGAATATAGAGTATACGTTACAGACTTACACTCCAAAATTGATAGGTTTTTCGGAAAAAAGTAAAAAAATTAAGGGGGAGATGATGTAACGTATACTCTAGATTCACTTTCCTTTTGATTTTTACTATCTCTGGTTATTTTATTTTCCTATGTAAATTATCTTCTTACTGAACGAGATGTTATTTCACCCGCTGAATGAGATCTGGCAATGAGTGTAAGTCATGACGTGGTGGTAGCCAGTATAAATAGGCGCGTTCAACGATACGTAAGGAGAGCGTTTGTTGTTGTATAGAGAGAGTTTTTTGTTGATGTGCGTAGGGTGAGCTGTTGTTTATGTGTTAGAGAGCTGTCGTTCATGTGCAAGGAGCTACGTGTTATTTTAGTAGCTGAGTGTGAAGTGTGTGTGATGATACCAGTAGAAGTTCATAATAAAATGTTTTAGGTAAGTACGTTTTTCTCAGTTCATAGTACTGTCAGACCTCTGTCTGGCTGTTAGGTTTATTTCATTTAGTGTTATTAGTAACAACCAGCATAAGACTTTATTCATCTTAATTATTACTACAACATTACTACCAGTTATAAGCTTGTTCATTATTATTACTACACTACTAGCAGGAAAGTTTATTCATGATATAATTAACAAAACAACAACCATTTGAACAAGCATTAGAAGAAGCTGAATTCATTACATTATAATTGTAGGAAGCTATATTCACTATAGTTAGCTTAGTAGCAGAAGAATTATATTCATTATAATTGGCGCCCGAACTTTTCTCGGACACGAGGTCTGCAATCATTTTGGGATTATCCTCCAAAGTTTAATGTCGAAAATGAAATATTATAGAAAAAATGTAGAACAGAAAATTTAAACGTTTTTTACACTCCTGTAAAAACCGTTAGAGTTCAATTCGTCAGAGCTGTTTTCTAATTGCCATTGTGATGCAACGATACAATCTTTTTCATCTGAATCCTTAAATGCCACGTGTTGCATGGGCTTGGGTTGCTGGCACCGGCGAACCGGGCCCATTTTCGAACTCAGTTTAGGTCGACTCTGGTGACTCGTATTTTCCGGGAGCCTCTGGTTTTGTCATTTTGGAATGCAGATTTGGTCGATCCAGATGCATGGAAAATGGGGTTACTGTAACGGGTAATTTCAAATGAAATGGTCATTCTATGGATTGAAATAAAACGTGGTTCCTATAGAGAGACAAATTGGGACTTAGAGTAACGATCGTTAAATCGAGAGGTTGCTATAAGGCGAGTCTATACTGTATATTATTGTATTTACATTATAATTTACTCTATTTGTAACATGTCATAATATATGATCTGTGTTAAATACATGTGAATACTATTTTGATGAGTAATAGTGCTTAATTCTCCTAAAGTCTTATGACACAGCCAAGGGGAAACTGGCGAAGGCCGAAGAAATGTCAAATTTAGAGACCGAAGACTCTGAAACAGAAAAGCGTAAGATACGGCAGAAGCGACAAAAGGTAGTGACTCAGTCTGATTCATCAGATGTAGAGGAACCTCATGTCCAGAAGAAACTGATATCCCACATGAGGCATAGGAATTTGCCACGTCTACCAAAAGTTTCTGTACCTGGCAGTGTCCTCGATAATTATACAGAAAATATAAGTCATTCTAGCAGCCCGGTGGACAGTTATACACAAAGGCCAGAGAGCATTGCAAATTCTAGCAGCCTGCTGGATGGCGGCTATTCACGAAGGACAGACACCGTTACAAATTCTAGAAGCCTGCTGGATGGCTGTTCACGAAGACCTGAGTATGTAACAAATCCTCCTATAAGTGAACCCACAGGTAAATGTCTTAAATTAAAAATAATTCTAGATGAAAATTATGATTACTATGCTTTTAAAACTTATATCATTGACAACAAATAGCACAAAAATAACATACTCCTTTAAAATATTCCCAAAAATAAAACAGTGGCACAAACACTAGAACAAAGGTTTGAAATTTAAAATCAAATAACATAAAAATTAAATAAACCACAAAAGGGGTCACACAATATATACCAATTTTAGACAAGTTTAATGGTTTGAGCCAAAATTAAATTAGGTCACTCACTCTCCAACTAACCAACTGACCCACCCTAAAATCCGTACCAGCCACAGGGTTGGTTTTTTGCCAACAAATGTGAAAAAAACTTACCAGACGCGATGCAGTATAGCAGAACTTGCAAAAAAACAAGGGGGGGCTCTTTCTTACAAATTCACTACATGATTGGGGGGGGAGAGCAGTGTACATTCCTTATTTACATTGACTGCTGAGTTTACCCTATTACAGTATAAAATGTATTGATGATAGATTGCCTTTTTTGCCAGAATCACAGTATAGAAACTATGTGAGGACCCTTCATAAATTAAAAGAGATGCAGACAATTTTTTATATTCAGCATAAATAGTAGTATGTAAGTGCTACTTTGCTTGTTCTTCCAGCTTTGTAGTACTGATTGCTGTAAACTTATTTTGGTTTGCATTTTAGGAAATTTTTGCTTACCTGGCGTTACCATAGAAGTTTCTGATAAAACTTGAAAGGAAAAAATATGAAAAAACAAACTTGCCTTATCTAGAACTAATACCAACCTTGCAAACTCTTGACATCATTTCTGAAGAGTAATGCACCACTGTTTGTCATGTTTTGTGACCAATTACCCACCCATATGGGTGGAATCCTGAATCCTGATGCTTTGTATAAAACTTGGGGCTCTTAGAGGCACAAATACATTTTCTGTTAGAAAAGTAGTCTGTGTGGCTCTTAAAAGGCGGTATCAATTAGTGGAAAGAAATAAGGCCAACACTCACAGGGCTCCCTGTAACACTGCAAGCTGGTGACTTTTATAATGCATTTTCTTTTTTAAAACTGGCGAAGATGTGTATTTTGTGTTGTGCTTGGAGAGTATTCACATTTAGTGAAAGCATGTAAACAAGCTCTTCGACAATAATAATGAAATAATTTTAAGTATTATCCATTTATAACTGCAGCAAAATTCATCTTGGGGAAGCAGCTAACTTTAACTTTCTTGTGTGTTTTCTGGGGTGGCGGTCATAATGTCGACACCATAATGTCGACAGGGTCATAATGTCGACAGTTCAAAATGTCGACATGATCATAATGTCGATAGTCAAAATGCCGACAGGGTCATAATGTCGACAGTCAAAATGTCGACAGTTCAAAATGTCGACAGTCAAAATGTAGACAGTTCAAAATGTCGACATGGTCCTAATGTCGACAGCCAAAATGTCGGCACTATAATGTCGACATGGTCCAGAAAATGTCCTCGTGGTACTCCCATTTAGACCGTAGACGGTTTTTGGAAGGAGTCGGAGCTCGGGGATAAGTGCCCCCCCCCCCCAACATTTTCTTAAAATCTAAAGTTTTCAATTTAGAGCCACCAAATTTGGTATACTGTTTCATGAAACTCCAACTTAGACAGTAGACGGTTTTTGGAAGGGGTCGGAGCATGGGGGGGGGGGGGGTCAGAGCCCTCTAATACAAATTTTTCGTAAAATCTACATTTCAAAACTGTCTTTATTCTTCAGTAAAAATAACATTTCTATGTGCATGACAGTGGAATTCTGCCAACAAATACAGTGGTATATACATCAACTGGAAAGTTCCAGTGAAACGTAAAACAAAATATTGTTAAAACCATAAAATTATTTCGCCACGTAGTGCGAAGGAGAGGCAGACAATAAAGCACGAGCGATACAAATGAAAATGTATACCTACAGTATTGTAGACAGGGAAAGACATGATTCTATACTATGCATAAATTCCAACCAAACATTACTACCATTCTCAAGATTAAACATGCACAAGGTACTAATTCACATAAAAGACCATGGGTGACAAGGAACTAACAGGTGCAAAAGTATTTAGAAATATGACAGTAATGGTAGAAACAAATAAGCACAAATGCTTATCATATGGACATAATTATGCAGTGACAAGAAAGAAATACGCTAAACGGACCCAGGAGCGTAACTTTACAAAAAAACAGAAATCAAACAGTAATGCAATGCATAAGTGTCATATCATATGTACAAAACAATACAGTGACAAGGAAGAAAGCCGCTAAACATACCCAGAAGGGCAGCTTCTCATGAAACAGAAATGTAACAGTGATGCTACATTCAAAATTTACATCATACGTACAGAAGTATTCAGTGACAAGGGGGAGAATCGCTAAATGTACTCAGAAGGGCATCTTCTTACGTTAAATTATACACACAGGGACAAATATGTCAAAATATATTCAACAAAATGAAGGGGATATTGCGTGTGCAGTAAACTGTGCAGAAGGAAGAATTATATACAACATCATAAAACCCAACATTATCGAAGAGAAGATGGGAAACATGGTGAGCTATCTTCACTAGCACATTAAACAGAATAATCACAATTATCGAACCATATGGGTAAAAAGGAGACACCATCTAGGAGCCTCATACCACCAAAATTAATACCTAAAATCATGATTTGTGACAGTGAACGTGGGAGACAACAAAAAAAAAAACACCTATAAGTTGAGATGTAGCTGCAAATTGTGGATATGGAACCACCCAGCTGATTGGGCCCAGGTGGATTGAAAAACGCTATCGGTGTTTGTTGAGGCAGCACGAGAGTGCTCCATTTGGAGACGAGTGGTTAACCGTGCTAGGAATAGTCTACGAATGACAGCACTTACCTCCTGAGGAGGTGGAGTAAGAGCAGGGAGGCGTTGTTGAAGATGGAAAGCATATACAGTGAACTTCACAAGAAGAAAAATATAACGGCACACAGGAGGCAAGTGAGTAGGTGGTTGCTTAGTTTGGAGTAGCCAAGCATACGCAAGAAAGGGTAACTATCCAGCACAAATTCGATCAGCAAGACGAAATGCTGTGTTTAGGACTGGCAGAAGTACGGGGCAGAATAGGTATTGATGTTGGACGACGCTGACTTGAGGGCAAAATGAGCAATGTGGAGAGGTGAGAATGGTCATGCGAAATAGTACTAATGGGGCGGGGAGACGAAGGTGAAGAAATTGCCAATGGACATTGAGTTCAAGAGGGTAGGAAAAGGAAGAGGTAGATGCTGTCCAGATGGCGGGGAGAAGAGAAGGAGAAGCAGAATGAACAGAAAGTGGAAGTGCGGGAGGGGAAAGAAGCCAATAAAGAGAAGAGGAGGAGATAGAAGTAACTAGAACAGGGGAGCTACGAATGAGGAGAAAGAACGGTAGAGAAAGAGGGGCGGAGGGGACAGAGAAGAGACCATCAGGGGAAGCGAGGAGTGGAAAGAGGCTCCAAAGCGCTGTGCGAAGGAGAAGATATTCGTTAGCAAGAGTAATGGTTGGAGATAGAAACAGGGAAGAAAGAGGTCTCCCGGTTAGATCAGAAGTTACGAGAGAACGGACAGTTATCACAACAGAGCGGATCCAATGAGGAAAGTAAAAGAAAGGGAGGTTAGGAGGGTGAGTAAGAGAAGAGAAGAAGAGAGGTTCATCTAGGAGATCAAGAGTTGAAGAAAGAAATGAACGGAAAAGAGGAAGCGAACGAAAGAGGGAAAGGCCCTCTCGCAGGACAGGAGGGAGGTCGGACGGGAGAAGAGAGTTTGCATCCATCATCAGAAACAGTAAGAAGGCGAAAGATGGGTCACGGGAAGAAGCTAGAACATTCAAGGTAGTGGTAAGGGACGGAAAAGTTGAAGTGGCAAAGCGAACGAAATGAATAATGCGATGTGTTTTATAAAGAACAGCTGGATCAGGAAGCCGGATGCCACCTAATGAGGCTGGCAAATGAAGCGTGGCAGGTTTAACCCAGTGATGTGAAGACCAGATGACGGAAGTTGAGAGGCGAGTGATGGTCATCAATTGTGACACCGGCACAACCGTCGTCATCCAAGAGTATTCGCATAGGGAGATAAGTTGTTGAAGAACAACGGCTGCTCGTTGACGGAACGATGTGAAAGGACGGGCCTTACTCCAGTAGGCAGGGCAATCCGACATACGCACCGAGGATCTTCTGCGTAGTGGCTGTCCACTGCGCACCCCAAGGAGCATCGGTGCGGGCAGCCCATGCCCTGCACCATAAGCCAGTATTCTTAGTGGCATTCAGCGCAGCTCCAGATACTGCAACATACTGTTGATATACAGAATACAGACGATCAAATTGAGATTCATCCCGGACGCAAAAGGTAACATCATCAGCATAGGCGGTGAAAATAATCCGATGATGACGAGTACCAGCCACTGTCGGCGGTAGGACATCCAGTAGAGATCTTCGGGCTGCTAACAGGAAAGGCTAGAAAGCGAGAGTGAATAGCTGGGCGCAGAGCGGACATACTTGCCGGATTCCTCGCTTAAACGGAATTGGAGCGGTTAGAAATGTGGTCGCTCGAACATGGAAACTGGCCCCCTGATAAAGGGCCAAGAGAGCGGAAGAAAAGGCAGGAGGAAAGCCAAATTGTGAAAGGACAGCAGAGAGATAAAAGTGAGAAACGTTATCAAAAGCGGACTTTTAATCCAGATTGAGAAAGGCAAGAGGTTCAGAAAAAAGTGAGCGAGGAAGTGAAGATGAAGGAGAAAAGAAACGTTAGTGGAAATAGTCCGACCAGGCACAGTGTGTCTTTTTGGGAGAAATAACGAAAGAGAGAACAGAATTAAGGCGACGGGATAAGAGTTTTGTATAGAACTTACAATCGGTGTTTAGGATAGAGATAGGGCGCCGTTTCCAAGATCCAAGAGGTCACCCTTCTTATGAAGGAGGATGATGTGTGCCAGAGTAAATGCGAGCGGTAACACAGGAGAGGAAAAAGCAGACGAGAAACACGCAGACAGAAAAGGCAGAAGGCACGGTAGAAAAGCACGATAAAAGGACAGAGGAAGGCCGTCAGGTCCATTAGCGGCATGAGGATTGAGAGTAGCGAACACCTCGCGGAGCCCGCGCAGAGAGAAAGGGGAGAGTAAAAGAGTAGATAAAGTAGAGGGGACCTGAGGAAAAGAGGAGAGAAGAGGAGAAGCTATTGAGGAAGAAGACTGCGTTACCGCACCGTACTTGGCGGTGAAATACACTGTCTGGTGAAAGTGCATAGCTTCGATGGGTTCGAAGTGATGGAACCATCCTGGAGGCGAAGATGACGCAAAGATGTAGCAGAACGATGTTGAGATTCCAAGGCGGTTAAGTAATCGTGAGAATCAGCTGTAGGGGAGAGATGCAAGAAATGCATCCTGCAGGCTGCATCGAACGCGCGGGGAAGAAGCAAAGCGTGGAGATCTGCCAGACAGCCGGGGTATTGCGGATCACAAGAGAGAGCATCGACAATAGAGCACGTAGATTCGTAATTTTCATATCGCTCTCATTCCGAGAGGCATGGGAGTAGCGCCGTGCAAAAAGGACCAAGTCATGTTTGACACTGAGCCACAGTTGCCTCGCGTCTGACGTAGTATCAAGAAGGGGCTGACGACTTCAGAGGAACTCACGCACAGCAACACAAAATTGTTAATCATCCAGGAGCAAGTCTGGAAAAGTCCATACTCGTTGAGTCCTTGAAGGTGAAGGAGAAACACACACCGACAAACTGAAAATACTGTGGTCTGAAGCGGTGGAAGGATGATGGGCAGCAGCTGCGATCGACGGGAGAAGAGCAGTCGAAACATAAAATTTATCCAGCCGTGCTGCCGTAGTGCTGCCATGGATGGAAGAGCGCCAGGTAAAAGAGATTTCTGACGGGTGTAGATGCCGGAACGCATCAAGCAATTGAAAAACCCCTACTAGCTGAGAAATATGTAATAAGCTGGGCCTGCGGTGTTCGCCAATGGCTGAATTGCGGTCAAGGGCCGGCAACAACGTATAATTGAAATCTCCGCCGATGAGAATATATTTAGACGGTGGGATGCATGACAGCTCTGTATGGAGTGTGGAGAGAAGATCGGGTGACAGACGCTCATCACAGGGAACATAAAAGTTAAAAACATGATAGGTCACGTTTTCAGTGCAAAAGACAACGACCTGGAGGTTGTCCACATGTAATGCACGAATCACTGGCGTCGAAATCAGAGGGAGTAGGCGGTGATGGATTCCAAGTGCAAGGCTACCATTCCGTCCAACTCGATAAGCATGGTGAAAATCGTAGGGCCAAGCCCGCCAACGAGAGAACAAAGTGGTAGCAGGGCAATTGGTCTCTTGGAGCAAGAGAAGATCTGCGTGTAGAGGCGCCAAGTCCTCATACACTAGGGCATTTCTAGGAGAAGCAGAGAACCCTCTGCAGTTAAGTGTGACCACCTTGAATCGGTAGTTCCTTAACAGGTCGACACACACGTGCGCTGGAATCTGTTATTTTCTTCGCTTGCTTCTTCATTCTGTCAACACTAAATTTGAGATCGGGATAGGAAAGCACAAGATTCCGAAACACAGATGTCACACTAGAAACTTGGGTTAGAACAGTAGAAATATCAAGCATATGACGTGCAACAAACTGATTAAAGAATCTAGGATGTTTATGAGAGCATAATACTTCATATATTTTATGAAGAGAAAGCGGACCTACCTGTATATCCGCCTTCGCTTCAGCTAGGTATCGGAGAAAAGAATCTAGGGAAAGCACTGGGGGTGGAGTCTTAGAACGTGGAATCACAGCAGGATGTCGACTTGTTCGTGGCGAAGTACGTCGTTGAGAGGAGGAGCGGGAAGATGAGTCAACAGAACGACCTCTTGCAGCACCGGTGTGAGGAGAGAGCGAAGTCTGCGGAGCACACCAGGACTCCCATCCAGCAGGCTTGCTGGTAGTTGTAGGGTCACAGTTAGTGCCAGAAGAGTCACTAGAAGTAGGGCAGTCCATGTCAGTAACTGTACTTGGAGTGTCTTCATCCGACGGAGGATGAAATTCAGCAGTCAGGTCAGCTGGAGCTGCAAGGAACGTGGGCGGAGCAGTCGGCACCAGACGAGGAAAGTCCACTGTCAACAATTGTGGGACAGGACCCCGTGGAGGAGGGCCCGATGGTAGAGCGGGTTGATGAAGTTCTGAAGACACCTCCTTAGAAGCGGTAGGGGTGAACAACACAAGGCTATCACGAGTGACTTTTGGTCCCGAAGACTGAGGTACAGCAGGGCGGCGGAAGCACTCACTTTGTTGATGGCCATATGCCTTACAAGTCTGACAATGAAAGGAGGTTAAAACGTCCATGCGTCGGATCTGGTCTCCGCATTTTACAGTGAAGAGAGTAGGAAAAGTCTTGATATGATCATCCGAAGAGAATACTACTCGTGCAACTCGTCGGGCACTTTCAATCGAACGATCATCCTTGGTCCTTTGAAGCAGCGGAGGGTGTGGTAATGTTACCCACAACACGACCGGATTGCATTAGGAAAGCACAAAGCATAGCATCTGTGACTTCAGGATGTACATCGAGGCCGTTACTGGTCTTTAGGCGACAGGCTCAGGAAATAATTGGTGATCACAAACAACCAGCCCAGTCTGTAAGACAGAGGTAGCATCTGCCACATGAAAGAAATAAACAATGATACTCAGCCCTCTGCGTGACATATGACGTATCGCTGACGGAGAGAACTTTTGTTTCAGGGCAGTAGAGTACATTTTGAGTGGTGTGTCCGGCTGCGCCTCAAAGCACACACCAAACTCAGTAGCCGTGGTGAAAGAAGTACCTGCTGGAGAATCCACTGGAATTTCGAGCACAACCTCATTACCAGAGCGACGGACATAAGGTTTTAAAGCTGCGGCTTCCGCTCGCATGGGATTAGACTTGGGTTGAAGCCTTTGGGAAGTTACCGCTGAAGAATAGGAGCGAGGAGCCGTAGAAGTGGAGGTTGAAGGCAGAGGAGCACCGTCATCCTCTGTCACTATATGAGAAGCAGCTGGGGAAAGAGCTGTAATAGTGAGGTCAGGGGAGGAAAACGATACGCCGCGAACGGTTGACGCCGAGCCGGAGGGCAACGTGACAACGCCACCGCTCGGCAAAGTGCTATGATCACCGGAAGTGATGTCAGGGTTACCAACACCACTGGATGACGCCATGTTTAACGGCGCCGAGATAACTAGGCTTCGACCAGCTCGGTAGGAATTGTAAACACGACGATAAGAAGCGAAAAAGGCACTCACCACTTCGGGAGATGTCCGAAACGAAACACCAAACCTTTATAGTGGAGGTAAACACAAACTCAGTTATCCTAGTAACCGAAATACTTGTGATTCAAACAAAACTCACGGAGCACAATTTCCGTAAACCCACAGTTTTCAATTTAGAACAACCAAATGTGGTATACTTTCTCATGAAACTCTAACTTAAACTGTAGACGGTTTTTGGAAGGGTTCGGAGCACGAAAAGTCAGAGCCCCCCCCCCCCCGCTACTGACACAATTTTTTTGTAAAATCTAGTTTTCAATTTAGAATCACTAAATTTGGTATACTACCTCACGAAACTCTAACTTAGACTGTAGATGGTTTTTTAGGAAGGAGTCGGAGCACGGGGGTCAGCCCCCACCCTAATACAAAATTTTCATAAATTCTATAGTTTTCAATTTAGAACCACCAAATTTGATACACTATCCCATGAAACTGTAACTTAGACTGCAGACGGTTTCTAGAATAGCTCGGAGCCGGGGGTCAGTGCCCCCTAATACAATTTTTCGTAAAATCTACAGTTTTCAATTTAGAACCACCAAATTTGGTATACTACCTCATGAAACTCTAACTTAAACTGTAGACGGTTTTTGGAAGGGGATGGTGCACGGGGGATCAGGCCCCCCTAATACAAAATTTTCGTAAAATCTACTGTTTTCAATTTAGACCACCAAATTTGGTATAATATCTCATGAAACTCTAACTTAGAGTGTACACGGTTTCTGGAATAGGTCGGAGCCGGTGGGGGTCAGAGCCCCCACAGACCCAAATTTAGTAAAATCTACAATTTTCAATTTAAAACCACCAAATTTGGTACACTATCTCATGAAACTCTAACTTAGACTGCAGACGGTTTCTGGAATAGCTCGGAGCCCGGGGAGTCAGGGCCCCCCAAATACAAATTTTTCGTAAAATCTACATTTCAAAATTGCCTTTATTCTTCAGTAAAATAACATTTCTATGTACATTACAGTGGAATTCTGCCAATAAATATTGTGGTATATACATCAGCTGGAAAGTTCCAGTGAAACGTAAAACAAAATATTGTTAAAATCATAAAATTATTTCGCCACGTAGGGCGAAGGAGAGGCAGACAATGAAGCACGAGCGATACAAATGAAAATGTATACCTACAGTATTGTAGACAGGGAAAGACATGCTTCTATACTATGCACAAATTCCAATCAAGCATTACTACCTTACTAAAGATTAAACATGCACAAGGTACTAATGCTCATAAAAGACCATGGGTGAGAAGGAACTAACAGGTGCAACAGTATTTAGAAATATGACAGTAATGGTAGAAACAAATAAGCACAAATACTTATCATATGTACAGAATTATGCAGTGACAAGAGAAAAATACGCTAAACGAAAAAAACAGAAATCGAACAGTAATGCAATGCACAAGTTTCATATCATATGTACAAAACAATACAGTGATAAAGAAGAAAGCCGCTAAACATACCCAGAAAGGCAGCTTCTCATGAAACAGAAATGTAACAGTGATGCTACATTCAAAATTTACAACATATGTACAGAAGTATTCAGTGACAAGGGGAAATAACGCTAAATGTACTCGGAAGGACATCTTGTTACATTAAATTATACACACAGTGAACAATATTTTAAAAATATATTCAACATAATGAAGGGGACATTGCGCGTGCAGTAAACTGTGCAGAAGGAAGAATTATATACAACATCACAAAATCCAACATTATCGAAGAGAACATGGGAAACATGGTGAGCTATCTTCACTAGCACATTAAACAGAATAATCACAAATAGCGAAACACCATAATTTTTACGTAAAATCATGATTTGTTACAGTGAACGTGGGCGACAACAAAAATCCCACTTATAGGTTGAGATGTAACTGCAAATTGTGGATATGGAACCACCCAGCTGATTGGGCCCAGGTGGATTGAAAAACGCTATCAGTGTTCGTTGAAGCAGCACGAGAGTGCTCCATTTGGAGGCGAGTGGTTAACCGTGCTAGGAAGCGTCTCCGAATGATAGCACTTGCCTCCTGTGGAGGTGGAGTAAGAGCAGGGAAGCATTGTTGAAGATGGAAAGCATAGACAGCTAACTTTACAAGAAGAAAAATATAACGGCACACAGGAGGCAAGTGAGTAGGTGGATGCTTTGTTTGGAGTAACCAAGCATATGCAAGAAATGGTAACGATCGTGCACAAATTCGATCAGCAAGACGAAATGCTGTGTTTAGGACTGGCAGGAGTACGGGGCTGAATAGGTATTGATGTTGGACGTCGCTGACTTCAGGGGAAAAGGAGCACTGTGGAGAGCTGAGAAGGGTCATGCAAAAAAGTACTGATGGGGCGGGGAGACGAAGGTGAAGAAATTGCTAATGGACATTGAGTTCAAGAGGAGAGGAAAGGGGAGACAAAGGTGAAGAAATTGCTAATGGACATTGAGTTCAAGAGGGGAGGAAAGGGGAGAGGTAGAGGCTGTCCAGATGACGGGGAGAAGAGAAGGAGGAGCAGAATGAACAGAAAGTGGAAGTGCGGGAGGGGAAAGAAGAAGCCAATAAAGAGAAGAGGAGGAGATAGAAGTAACTAGAACCGGGGAGCTACGAATGAGGAGAAAGAACGGTAGAGAAAGAGGAGCGGAGGAGACAGAGAAGAGACCATCGGGGGAAGCGAGGAGTGGAAAGAGGCTCAAAAGCGCTGTGCGAAGGAGAAGATATTCGTTAACAAGAGTAATGGTTGGAGATAGAAACAGGGAAGAAAGAGGTCTCCAGGTTAGATCAGAAGTTACGAGAGAAGGGACAGTTATCACAACAGAGCGGATCCAATGAGGAAAGTAAAAGTAAAGGAGGTTAGCAGGGTGAATAAGAGAAGAAAAGAAGAGAGGTTCATCTAGGAGATCAAGAGTTGAAGAAAGAAATGAACGGAAAAGAGGAAGCGAACGAAAGAGAGAAAGGCCCTCTCGCAGGACATGAGGGAGGTGGGACGGGAGAAGAGAGAATGCATCAATCTTCAGAAACAGTAGGAAGGTGAAAGATGGGTCACGGGAAGAAGCTAGAACATTCAAGGTAGTGGTAAGGGACGGAAAAGTTGAAGTGGCAAAGGCGAATGAAATGAATAATGCGATGTGTTTTATATAGGACAGCTGGATCACGAAGCTGGATGCCACCTAATGAGGCTGGTAGATGAAGCGTGGCAGGTTTAACCCAGTGATGTGAAGACCAGATGACGGAAGTTGAGAGGCGAGTGATGGTCATCATTTGTGACACGGGCACAACCGTCGACATCCAAGAGTATTCGCATAGGGAGATAAGTTGTCGACGAACAACGGCTGCTCGTTGACGGAACGATGTGAAAGGGCGGGCTTTACTCCAGTAATCAGCAACCCGTTGGCGAATGCAGAAGCCAAGGGCAATCCGACATACGCACCGAGGATCTTCTGTGTCATTACCATCCACTGCGCACCCCAAGGAGCATCGGTGCGGGCAGCTCATGCCCCACACCATAAGCCAGTACTTTTAGTGGCATTCAGCGCAGCTCCAGAGATAGCGACATACTGATGATATACAGAATACAGGCAATCAAATTGAGATTCATCCCGGACGCAAAAGGTAACATCATCAGCATAGGCGGTGAAAATTATCCGATCATGACAAGTACTAGCCACTGTCGGCGGTAGGACATCCAGGAGAGATCTTCGGGCTGCTAACAGGAAAGGCTTGAAAGCGAGAGCGAATAGCTGGCCGAAGAGCGGACATCCTTGCCGGATGCCTCGCTAAAACGGAATTAGAGCAGTAAGAAAAGTGGTAGCTCGAACATGGAAACTGGCGCCCTGATAAAGGGCCAAGAGAGCGGAAGAAAAGGCAGGAGGAAAGCCAAATTGTGAAAGGACAGCAGAGAGATAAAAGTGAGAGACGTTATCAAAAGCGGACTTTTGATCCAGATGGAGAAAGGCAAGAGGTTCAGAAAAAAAGCGAGCGAGGAAGTGAAGATGAAGGAGAAGAGAAACGTCAGTGGAAATAGTCCGACCAGGCACAGTGTATGTCTGGTCGGGACAGATAACGAAAGAGAAAACAGAATTAAGGCGACGGGATAAGAGTTTTGTATAGAACTTACAGTCGGTGTTTAGGATAGAGATAGGGCGCTGTTTCCAAGATCCAAGAGGTCACCCTTCCAATGAAGGAGGATGATGTGTGCCAGAGTAAATGCGAGCGGTAACACAGGAGAGGAAAAAGCAGACGAGAAACACGCAGACAGAAAAGGCAGAAGGCACGGTAGAAAAGCACGATGAAAGAACAGAGGAAGGCCGTCAGGTCCAGGAGCGGCATGAGGATTGAGAGTAGCGAACGCTTCGCGGAGCTCGCGAAGAGAGAAAGGGGAGAGTAAAAAAGTAGATAAAGTAGAGGGGACCTGAGGAAAAGAGGAGAGAAGAGGAGAAGCTATTGAGGAAGAAGTCTGCGGTACCGCACTGTACTTGGCGGTTAAATACTGTCTGGTGAAAGTGCATAGCTTCGATGGGTTCGAAGTGATGGAACCATCCTGGAGGCGAAGATGACGCAAAGATGTAGCAGAACGATGTTGAGATTCCAAGGCGGTTAAGTAATCGTGAGAATCAGCTGTAGGGGAGAGATGCAAGAAATGCATCCTGCAAGCTGCATTGAATGCGCGGGGAAGAAGCAAATCGTGGAGATCTGCCAGATAGCCGGGGTATTGCGGATCACAAGAGAGAGCATCGACAATAGAGCACGTAGATTCGTAATTTTCATATCGCTCTCATTCCGAGAGGCATGGGAGTAGCGCCGTGCAAAAAGGACCAAGTCATGTTTGACACTGAGCCACAGTTGCCTCGCGTCTGACGTAGTATCAAGAAGGGGCTGACGACTTCAGAGGAACTCACGCACAGCAACACAAAATTGTTAATCATCCAGGAGCAAGTCTGGAAAAGTCCATACTCGTTGAGTCCTTGAAGGTGAAGGAGAAACACACACCGACAAACTGACAATACTGGGGTCTGAAGCGGCGGAAGGATGATGGGCAGCAGCTGCGATCGACGGGAGAAGAGCAGTCGAAACATAAAATTTATCCAGCCGTGCTGCCGTAGTGCTGCCATGGATGGAAGAGCGCCAGGTAAAAGAGATTTCTGACGGGTGTAGATGCCGGAACGCATCAAGCAATTGAAAAACACCTACTAGCTGAGAAATATGTAATACGCTGGGCCTGCGGTGTTCGCCAATGGCTGAATTGCGGTCAAGGGCCGGCAACAACGTATAATTGAAATCTCCGCCGATGAGAATATATTTAGACGGTATGATGCATGACAGCTCTGTATGGAGTGTGGAGAGAAGATCGGGTGACAGACGCTCATCACAGGGAACATAAAAGTTAAAAACATGATAGGTCACGTTTTCAGTGCAAAAGACAACGACCTGGAGGTTGTCCACATGTAATTCACGAATCACTGGCGTCGAAATCAGAGGGAGTAGGCGGTGATGGATTCCAAGTGCAAGGCTACCATTCCGTCCAACTCGATAAGCATGGTGAAAATCGTAGGGCCAAGCCCGCCAACGAGAGAACAAAGTGGTAGCAGGGCAATTGGTCTCTTGGAGCAAGAGAAGATCTGCGTGTAGAGGCGCCAAGTCCTCATACACTAGGGCATTTCTAGGAGAAGCAGAGAACCCTCTGCAGTTAAGTGTGACCACCTTGAATCGGTAGGTCCTTAACAGGTCGACACACACGTGCGCTGGAATCTGTTGTTTTCTTCGCTTGCTTCTTCATTCTGTCAACACTAAATTTGAGATCGGGATAGGAAAGCACAAGATTCCGAAACACAGATGTCACACTAGAAACTTGGGTTAGAACAGTAGAAATATCAAGCATATGACGTGCAACAAACTGATTAAAGAATCTAGGATGTTTATGAGAGCATAATACTTCATATATTTTATGAAGAGAAAGCGGACCTACCTGTATATCCGCCTTCGCTTCAGCTAGGTATCGGAGAAAAGAATCTAGGGAAAGCACTGGGGGTGGAGTCCTAGAATGTGGAATCACAGCAGGATGTCGACTTGTTCGTGGCGAAGTGCCAGAAGAGTCACTAGAAGTAGGGCAGTCCATGTCAGTAACTGTACTTGGAGTGTCTTCATCCGACGGAGGATGAAGGTCAGCAGTCAGGTCAGCTGGAGCTGCAAGGAACGTGGGCGGAGCAGTCGGCACCAGACGAGGAAAGTCCACTGTCAACAATTGTGGGACAGGACCCCGTGGAGGAGGGCCCGATGGTAGAGCGGGTTGATGAAGTTCTGAAGACACCTCCTTAGAAGCGGTAGGGGTGGACAACACAAGGCTATCACGAGTGACTTTTGGTCCCGAAGACTGAGGTACAGCAGGGCGGCGGAAGCACTCACTTTGTTGATGGCCATATGCCTTACAAGTCTGACAATGAAAGGAGATTAAAACGTCCATGCGTCGGATCTGGTCTCCGCATTTTATAGTGAAGAGAGTAGGAAAAGTCTTGATATGATCATCCGAAGAGAATACTACTCGTGCAACTCGTCGGGCACTTTCAATCGAACGAACATCCTTGGTCCTTTGAAGCAGCGGAGTGTTTGGTAATGTTACCTACAACACGACCGGGTTGCATTAGGAAAGCACAAAGTATGGCATCTGTGACTTCAGGATGTACATCGAGGCCGTTACTGATCTTTAGGCCACAGGCTCAGGAAATAATTGGTGATCACAAACAACCAGCCCAGTCTGTAAGACAGAGGTAGCATCTGCCACATGAAAGAAATAAACAATGACACTCAGCCCACTGCGTGACATATGATGTCTCACTGACGGTGAGAACTTTTGTTTCAGGGCAGTAGAGTACATTTTGAGTGGTGTGTCTGGCAGCGCCTCAAAGCACACACCCAACTCAGTAGCCGTGGTGAAAGAAGTACCTGCTGGAGAATCCACTTGGCCGCCCTGGTGGCGCAGTGGTCTAAGGCGCTGGCCTCTGATCATTCGTCCGTAAGGGGTCCGGGTTCGAATCCCGGTCTGGCATGGATGTTGTGTTTGTCTTACGGCACTGGCTCTTTCCCTTCCCTGGAACCAGTGACCCTAAATTAGGGACGGGCGACTGCTTATAGCCCATTGAGTTACTCACGGTGGTCGTTAAACCTCCAATCAAAAAAGAAAAAAAAATCCACTGGAATTTCGAGCACAACCTCATTACCAGAGCAACGGACATAAGGTTTTAAAGCTGCGGCTTCTGCTCGCATGGAATTAGACTTAGGTTGAAGCCTTTGGGAAGTTACCGCTGAAGAATAGGACCCAGGAGCAGTAGAAGTGGATGTTGAAGGCAGAGGAGCACCGCCATCCATTGAAGGCAGAGGAGCACCGTCATCCATTGTGTCCATGGCGTCATCTGTTACTATATGAGAAGCAGCTGGGGCAAGAGCTGTAATAGTGACGGCAGGGGAGGAAAACGATACGCCGCGAACGGTTGACGCCGACCCGGAGGGCAACGTGACAACACCACCGCTGGGCAAAGTGCTATGATCACCGGAAGTGATGTCAGGCTTGACAACACCACCGGATGACGCCATGTTTAAATGCGCCGAGATAACTAGGCTTCGACCAGCTCGGTAGTAATTGTAAACACTACGATAAGAAACGAAAAAATGCAGTCACAACTTCGGGAGATGTCCGAAACGAAACACCAAACCTTTATAGTGGAGGTAAACACAAACTCAGTTATCCTAGTAACCGAAATACTTGTTATTCAAACAAAACTCACGGAGGACAATTTCCGTAAACCCACAGTTTTCAATTTAGAACAACCAAATGTGGTATACTATCTCATGAAACTCTAACTTAAACTGTAGACGGTTTTTGGAAGGGGTCGGAGCACGGGGGTCAGAGCCCCCCCCCCCTACACACACACACACACAAATTTTTTGTAAATTCTAGTTTTCAATTTAGAACCACTAAATTTGGTATACTACCTCACGAAACTCTAACTTAGACTGTAGATAATTTTTAGGAAGGAGTCGGAGCACGGGGGTCAGGGCCCCCTAATACAAATTTTTCGTAAAATCTACAGTTTTCAATTTAGAACCACCAAATTTGATACACTATCCCATGAAACTGTAACTTAGACTGCAGACGGTTTCTAGAATAGCTCGGAACCGGGGGTCAGCGCCCCCTAATACAATTTTTTCGTAAAATCTGCAGTTTTCAATTTAGAACCACCAAATTTGGTATACTACCTCATGAAACTCTAACTTAAACTGTAGACGGTTTTTGGAAGGGGATGGTGCACGGGCGATCAGGGCCCCCTAATACAAAATTTTCGTAAAATCTACTGTTTTCAATTTAGACCACCAAATTTGGTATAATATCTCATGAAACTCTAACTTAGAGTGTACACGGTTTCTGGAATAGGTCGGAACCGGTGGGGGTCAGAGCCCACGCAGACCCAAATTTAGTAAAATCTACAGTTTTCAATTTAGAACCACCAAATTTGGTACACTATCTCATGAAACTCTAACTTAGACTGCAGACGGTTTCTGGAATAGCTCGGAGCCCTGGGGGTCAGGGCCCCCAAATACAATTTTTTGGTAAAATCTACATTTCAAAATTGCCTTTATTCTTCAGTAAAATAACATTTCTATGTACATGACAGTATAATTCTCCCAATAAATACAGTGGTATATATATCAGCTGGAAAATTCCAGTGAAACGTAAAACAAAATATTGTTAAAATCATAAAATTATTTCGCCACGTAGGGCGAAGGAGAGGCAGACAATGAAGCACGAGCGATACAAATGAAAATGTATACCTACAGTATTGTAGACAGGGAAAGACATGATTCTATACTATGCACAAATTCCAATCAAGCATTACTACCTTACTAAAGATTAAACATGCACAAGGTACTAATGCTCATAAAAGACCATGGGTGAGAAGGAACTAACAGGTGCAAAAGTATTTAGAAATATGACAGTAATGGTAGAAACAAATAAGCACAAATACTTATCATATGTACAGAATTATCCAGTGACAAGATAAAAATACGCTAAACGGGCCCAGGAGGGCAACTTTACAAAAAACAGAAATCGAACAGTAATGCAATGCACAAGTTTCATATCATATGTATAAAACAATGCAGTGATGAGGAAGAAAGCCGCTAAACATACCCAGAAAGGCAGCTTCTCATGAAACAGAAATGTAACAGTGATGCTACATTCAAAATTTACAACATATGTACAGAAGTATTCAGTGACAAGGGGAAATAACGCTAAATGTACTCAGAAGGACATCTTGTTACATTAAATTATACACACAGTGAACAATATTTTAAAAATATATTCAACATAATGAAGGGGACATTGCGCGTGCAGTAAACTGTGCAGAAGGAAGAATTATATACAACATCACAAAATCCAACATTATCGAAGAGAACATGGGAAACATGGTGAGCTATCTTCACTAGCACATTAAACAGAATAATCACAAATAGCGAAACACCATAATTTTTACGTAAAATCATGATTTGTTACAGTGAACGTGGGCGACAACAAAAATCCCACTTATAGGTTGAGATTTAACTGCAAATTGTGGATATGGAACCACCCAGCTGATTGGGCCCAGGTGGATTGAAAAACGCTATCAGTGTTCGTTGAAGCAGCACGAGAGTGCTCCATTTGGAGGCGAGTGGTTAACCGTGCTAGGAAGCGTCTCCGAATGATAGCACTTGCTTCCTGTGGAGGTGGAGTAAGAGCAGGGAAGCGTTGTTGAAGATGGAAAGCATAGACAGCGAACTTCACAAGAAGAAAAATATAACGGCACACAGGAGGCAAGTGAGTAGGTGGATGCTTTGTTTGGAGTAACCAAGCATATGCAAAAAATGGTAACGATCGTGCACAAATTCGATCAGCAAGACGAAATGCTGTGTTTAGGACTGGCAGGAGTACGGGGCTGAATAGGTATTGATGTTGGACGTCGCTGACTTCAGGGGAAAAGGAGCACTGTGGAGAGCTGAGAAGGGTCATGCAAAAAAGTACTGATGGGGCGGGGAGACGAAGGTGAAGAAATTGCTAATGGACAAGAGGAGAGGAAAGGGGAGACAAAGGTGAAGAAATTGCTAATGGACATTTAGTTCAAGAGGGGAGGAAAGGGGAGAGGTAGAGGCTGTCCAGATGACGGGGAGAAGAGAAGGAGGAGCAGAATGAACAGAAAGTGGAAGTGCGGGAGGGGAAAGAAGAAGCCAATAAAGAGAAGAGGAGGAGATAGAAGTAACTAGAACCGGGGAGCTACGAATGAGGAGAAAGAACGGTAGAGATAGAGGAGCGGTGGAGACAGAGAAGAGACCATCGGGGGAAGCGAGGAGTGGAAAGAGGCTCAAAAGCGCTGTGCGAAGGAGATATTCGTTAACAAGAGTAATGGTTGGAGATAGAAACAGGGAAGAAAGAGGTCTCCAGGTTAGATCAGAAGTTACGAGAGAAGGGACAGTTATCACAACAGAGCGGATCCAATGAGGAAAGTAAAAGTAAAGGAGGTTAGCAGGGTGAATAAGAGAAGAAAAGAAGAGAGGTTCATCTAGGAGATCAAGAGTTGAAGAAAGAAATGAACGGAAAAGAGGAAGCGAACGAAAGAGAGAAAGGCCCTCTCGCAGGACATGAGGGAGGTGGGACGGGAGAAGAGAGAATGCATCAATCTTCAGAAACAGTAGGAAGGTGAAAGATGGGTCACGGGAAGAAGCTAGAACATTCAAGGTAGTGGTAAGGGACGGAAAAGTTGAAGTGGCAAGGCGAATGAAATGAATAATGCGATGTGTTTTATATAGGACAGCTGGATCACGAAGCTGGATGCCACCTAATGAGGCTGGTAGATGAAGCGTGGCAGGTTTAACCCAGTGATGTGAAGACCAGATGACGGAAGTTGAGAGGCGAGTGATGGTCATCATTTGTGACACGGGCACAACCGTCGACATCCAAGAGTATTCGCATAGGGAGATAAGTTGTCGACGAACAACGGCTGCTCGTTGACGGAACGATGTGAAAGGGCGGGCTTTACTCCAGTAATCAGCAACCCGTTGGCGAATGCAGAAGCCAAGGGCAATCCGACATACGCACCGAGGATCTTCTGTGTCATTACCATCCACTGCGCACCCCAAGGAGCATCGGTGCGGGCAGCTCATGCCCCACACCATAAGCCAGTACTTTTAGTGGCATTCAGCGCAGCTCCAGAGATAGCGACATACTGATGATATACAGAATACAGGCAATCAAATTGAGATTCATCCCGGACGCAAAAGGTAACATCATCAGCATAGGCGGTGAAAATTATCCGATCATGACAAGTACTAGCCACTGTCGGCGGTAGGACATCCAGGAGAGATCTTCGGGCTGCTAACAGGAAAGGCTTGAAAGCGAGAGCGAATAGCTGGCCGAAGAGCGGACATCCTTGCCGGATGCCTCGCTAAAACGGAATTAGAGCAGTAAGAAAAGTGGTAGCTCGAACATGGAAACTGGCGCCCTGATAAAGAGCCAAGAGAGCGGAAGAAAAGGCAGGAGGAAAGCCAAATTGTGAAAGGACAGCAGAGAGATAAAAGTGAGAGACGTTATCAAAAGCGGACTTTTGATCCAGATGGAGAAAGGCAAGAGGTTCAGAAAAAAAGCGAGCGAGGAAGTGAAGATGAAGGAGAAGAGAAACGTCAGTGGAAATAGTCCGACCAGGCACAGTGTATGTCTGGTCGGGACAGATAACGAAAGAGAAAACAGAATTAAGGCGACGGGATAAGAGTTTTGTATAGAACTTACAGTCGGTGTTTAGGATAGAGATAGGGCGCTGTTTCCAAGATCCAAGAGGTCACCCTTCCAATGAAGGAGGATGATGTGTGCCAGAGTAAATGCGAGCGGTAACACAGGAGAGGAAAAAGCAGACGAGAAACACGCAGACAGAAAAGGCAGAAGGCACGGTAGAAAAGCACGATAAAAGAACAGAGGAAGGCCGTCAGGTCCAGGAGCGGCATGAGGATTGAGAGTAGCGAACGCTTCGCGGAGCTCGCGAAGAGAGAAAGGGGAGAGTAAAAAAGTAGATAAAGTAGAGGGGACCTGAGGAAAAGAGGAGAGAAGAGGAGAAGCTATTGAGGAAGAAGTCTGCGGTACCGCACTGTACTTGGCGGTTAAATACTGTCTGGTGAAAGTGCATAGCTTCGATGGGTTCGAAGTGATGGAACCATCCTGGAGGCGAAGATGACGCAAAGATGTAGCAGAACGATGTTGAGATTCCAAGGCGGTTAAGTAATCGTGAGAATCAGCTGTAGGGGAGAGATGCAAGAAATGCATCCTGCAAGCTGCATTGAATGCGCGGGGAAGAAGCAAATCGTGGAGATCTGCCAGATAGCCGGGGTATTGCGGATCACAAGAGAGAGCATCGACAATAGAGCACGTAGATTCGTAATTTTCATATCGCTCTCATTCCGAGAGGCATGGGAGTAGCGCCGTGCAAAAAGGACCAAGTCATGTTTGACACTGAGCCACAGTTGCCTCGCGTCTGACGTAGTATCAAGAAGGGGCTGACGACTTCAGAGGAACTCACGCACAGCAACACAAAATTGTTAATCATCCAGGGGCAAGTCTGGAAAAGTCCATACTCGTTGAGTCCTTGAAGGTGAAGGAGAAACACACACCGACAAACTGACAATACTGTGGTCTGAAGCGGCGGAAGGATGATGGGCAGCAGCTGCGATCGACGGGAGAAGAGCAGTCGAAACATAAAATTTATCCAGCCGTGCTGCCGTAGTGCTGCCATGGATGGAAGAGCGCCAGGTAAAAGAGATTTCTGACGGGTGTAGATGCCGGAACGCATCAAGCAATTGAAAAACACCTACTAGCTGAGAAATATGTAATACGCTGGGCCTGCGGTGTTCGCCAATGGCTGAATTGCGGTCAAGGGCCGGCAACAACGTATAATTGAAATCTCCGCCGATGAGAATATATTTAGACGGTATGATGCATGACAGCTCTGTATGGAGTGTGGAGAGAAGATCGGGTGACAGACGCTCATCACAGGGAACATAAAAGTTAAAAACATGATAGGTCACGTTTTCAGTGCAAAAGACAACGACCTGGAGGTTGTCCACATGTAATGCACGAATCACTGGCGTCGAAATCAGAGGGAGTAGGCGGTGATGGATTCCAAGTGCAAGGCTACCATTCCGTCCAACTCGATAAGCATGGTGA
Source organism: Macrothele yani (assembly GCA_039090855.1). Taxonomy (NCBI): domain Eukaryota; kingdom Metazoa; phylum Arthropoda; class Arachnida; order Araneae; family Macrothelidae; genus Macrothele; species Macrothele yani. The sequence goes on from CM077017.1 coordinate 84,774,078, forward strand.
AAATCGTAGGGCCAAGCCCGCCAACGAGAGAACAAAGTGGTAGCAGGGCAATTGGTCTCTTGGAGCAAGAGAAGATCTGCGTGTAGAGGCGCCAAGTCCTCATACACTAGGGCATTTCTAGGAGAAGCAGAGAACCCTCTGCAGTTAAGTGTGATCACCTTGAATCGGTAGGTCCTTAACAGGTCGACACACACGTGCGCTGGAATCTGTTGTTTTCTTCGCTTGCTTCTTCATTCTGTCAACACTAAATTTGAGATCGGGATAGGAAAGCACAAGATTCCGAAACACAGATGTCACACTAGAAACTTGAGTTAGAACAGTAGAAATATCAAGCATATGACGTGCAACAAACTGATTAAAGAATCTAGGATGTTTATGAGAGCATAATACTTCATATATTTTATGAAGAGAAAGCGGACCTACCTGTATATCCGCCTTCGCTTCAGCTAGGTATCGGAGAAAAGAATCTAGGGAAAGCACTGGGGGTGGAGTCCTAGAACGTGGAATCACAGCAGGATGTCGACTTGTTCGTGGCGAAGTGCCAGAAGAGTCACTAGAAGTAGGGCAGTCCATGTCAGTAACTGTACTTGGAGTGTCTTCATCCGACGGAGGATGAAGGTCAGCAGTCAGGTCAGCTGGAGCTGCAAGGAACGTGGGCGGAGCAGTCGGCACCAGACGAGGAAAGTCCACTGTCAACAATTGTGGGACAGGACCCCGTGGAGGAGGGCCCGATGGTAGAGCGGGTTGATGAAGTTCTGAAGACACCTCCTTAGAAGCGGTAGGGGTGGACAACACAAGGCTATCACGAGTGACTTTTGGTCCCGAAGACTGAGGTACAGCAGGGCGGCGGAAGCACTCACTTTGTTGATGGCCATATGCCTTACAAGTCTGACAATGAAAGGAGATTAAAACGTCCATGCGTCGGATCTGGTCTCCGCATTTTATAGTGAAGAGAGTAGGAAAAGTCTTGATATGATCATCCGAAGAGAATACTACTCGTGCAACTCGTCGGGCACTTTCAATCGAACGAACATCCTTGGTCCTTTCAAGCAGCGGAGTGTTTGGTAATGTTACCTACAACACGACCGGGTTGCATTAGGAAAGCACAAAGTATGGCATCTGTGACTTCAGGATGTACATCGAGGCCGTTACTGATCTTTAGGCCACAGGCTCAGGAAATAATTGGTGATCACAAACAACCAGCCCAGTCTGTAAGACAGAGGTAGCATCTGCCACATGAAAGAAATAAACAATGACACTCAGCCCACTGCGTGACATATGATGTCTCACTGACGGTGAGAACTTTTGTTTCAGGGCAGTAGAGTACATTTTGAGTGGTGTGTCTGGCAGCGCCTCAAAGCACACACCCAACTCAGTAGCCGTGGTGAAAGAAGTACCTGCTGGAGAATCCACTTGGCCGCCCCGGTGGCGCAGTGGTCTAAGGCGCTGGCCTCTGATCATTCGTCCGTAAGGGGTCCGGGTTCGAATCCCGGTCTGGCATGGATGTTGTGTTTGTCTTACGGCACTGGCTCTTTACCTTCCCTGGAACCAGTGACCCTAAATTAGGGACGGGCGACTGCTTATAGCCCATTGAGTTGCTCACGGTGGTCGTTAAACCTCCAATCAAAAAAGAAAAAAAAATCAACTGGAATTTCGAGCACAACCTCATTACCAGAGCAACGGACATAAGGTTTTAAAGCTGCGGCTTCTGCTCGCATGGAATTAGACTTAGGTTGAAGCCTTTGGGAAGTTACCGCTGAAGAATAGGACCCAGGAGCAGTAGAAGTGGATGTTGAAGGCAGAGGAGCACCGCCATCCATTGAAGGCAGAGGAGCACCGTCATCCATTGTGTCCATGGCGTCATCTGTTACTATATGAGAAGCAGCTGGGGCAAGAGCTGTAATAGTGACGGCAGGGGAGGAAAACGATACGCCGCGAACGGTTGACGCCGACCCGGAGGGCAACGTGACAACGCCACCGCTGGGCAAAGTGCTATGATCACCGGAAGTGATGTCAGGCTTGACAACACCACCGGATGACGCCATGTTTAAATGCGCCGAGATAACTAGGCTTCGACCAGCTCGGTAGTAATTGTAAACACTACGATAAGAAACGAAAAAATGCAGTCACAACTTCGGGAGATGTCCGAAACGAAACACCAAACCTTTATAGTGGAGGTAAACACAAACTCAGTTATCCTAGTAACCGAAATACTTGTTATTCAAACAAAACTCACGGAGGACAATTTCCGTAAACCCACAGTTTTCAATTTAGAACAACCAAATGTGGTATACTATCTCATGAAACTCTAACTTAAACTGTAGACGGTTTTTGGAAGGAGTCGGAGCACGGGGGTCAGAGCCCCCCCCTACACACACACACACAAATTTTTTGTAAATTCTAGTTTTCAATTTAGAACCACTAAATTTGGTATACTACCTCACGAAACTCTAACTTAGACTGTAGATAATTTTTAGGAAGGGGTCGGAGCACGGGGGTCAGGGCCCCCTAATACAAATTTTTCGTAAAATCTACAGTTTTCAATTTAGAACCACCAAATTTGATACACTATCCCATGAAACTGTAACTTAGACTGCAGACGGTTTCTAGAATAGCTCGGAACCGGGGGTCAGCGCCCCCTAATACAATTTTTTCGTAAAATCTGCAGTTTTCAATTTAGAACCACCAAATTTGGTATACTACCTCATGAAACTCTAACTTAAACTGTAGACGGTTTTTGGAAGGGGATGGTACACGGGCGATCAGGGCCCCCTAATACAAAATTTTCGTAAAATCTACTGTTTTCAATTTAGACCACCAAATTTGGTATAATATCTCATGAAACTCTAACTTAGAGTGTACACGGTTTCTGGAATAGGTCGGAACCGGTGGGGGTCAGAGCCCACGCAGACCCAAATTTAGTAAAATCTACAGTTTTCAATTTAGAACCACCAAATTTGGTACACTATCTCATGAAACTCTAACTTAGACTGCAGACGGTTTCTGGAATAGCTCGGAGCCCGGGGGTCAGGGCCCCCAAATACAATTTTTTGGTAAAATCTACATTTCAAAATTGCATTTATTCTTCAGTAAAATAACATTTCTATGTACATGACAGTATAATTCTCCCAACAAATACAGTGGTATATACATCAGCTGGAAAATTCCAGTGAAACGTAAAACAAAATATTGTTAAAATCATAAAATTATTTCGCCACGTAGGGCGAAGGAGAGGCAGACAATGAAGCACGAGCGATACAAATGAAAATGTATACCTACAGTATTGTAGACAGGGAAAGACATGATTCTATACTATGCACAAATTCCAATCAAGCATTACTACCTTACTAAAGATTAAACATGCACAAGGTACTAATGCTCATAAAAGACCATGGGTGAGAAGGAACTAACAGGTGCAAAAGTATTTAGAAATATGACAGTAATGGTAGAAACAAATAAGCACAAATACTTATCATATGTACAGAATTATCCAGTGACAAGAGAAAAATACGCTAAACGGACCCAGGAGGGCAACTTTACAAAAAACAGAAATCGAACAGTAATGCAATGCACAAGTTTCATATCATATGTACAAAACAATGCAGTGATAAGGAAGAAAGCCGCTAAACATACCCAGAAAGGCAGCTTCTCATGAAACAGAAATGTAACAGTGATGCTACATTCAAAATTTACAACATATGTACAGAAGTATTCAGTGACAAGGGGAAATAACGCTAAATGTACTCAGAAGGACATCTTGTTACATTAAATTATACACACAGTGAACAATATTTTAAAAATATATTCAACATAATGAAGGGGACATTGCGCGTGCAGTAAACTGTGCAGAAGGAAGAATTATATACAACATCACAAAATCCAACATTATCGAAGAGAACATGGGAAACATGGTGAGCTATCTTCACTAGCACATTAAACAGAATAATCACAAATAGCGAAACACCATAATTTTTACGTAAAATCATGATTTGTTACAGTGAACGTGGGCGACAACAAAAATCCCACTTATAGGTTGAGATTTAACTGCAAATTGTGGATATGGAACCACCCAGCTGATTGGGCCCAGGTGGATTGAAAAACGCTATCAGTGTTCGTTGAAGCAGCACGAGAGTGCTCCATTTGGAGGCGAGTGGTTAACCGTGCTAGGAAGCGTCTCCGAATGATAGCACTTGCCTCCTGTGGAGGTGGAGTAAGAGCAGGGAAGCGTTGTTGAAGATGGAAAGCATAGACAGCGTACTTCACAAGAAGAAAAATATAACGGCACACAGGAGGCAAGTGAGTAGGTGGATGCTTTGTTTGGAGTAACCAAGCATATGCAAAAAATGGTAACGATCGTGCACAAATTCGATCAGCAAGACGAAATGCTGTGTTTAGGACTGGCAGGAGTACGGGGCTGAATAGGTATTGATGTTGGACGTCGCTGACTTCAGGGGGAAAGGAGCACTGTGGAGAGCTGAGAAGGGTCATGCAAAAAAGTACTGATGGGGCGGGGAGACGAAGGTGAAGAAATTGCTAATGGACAAGAGGAGAGGAAAGGGGAGACAAAGGTGAAGAAATTGCTAATGGACAAGAGGAGAGGAAAGGGGAGACAAAGGTGAAGAAATTGCTAATGGACATTGAGTTCAAGAGGGGAGGAAAGGGGAGAGGTAGAGGCTGTCCAGATGACGGGGAGAAGAGAAGGAGGAGCAGAATGAACAGAAAGTGGAAGTGCGGGAGGGGAAAGAAGAAGCCAATAAAGAGAAGAGGAGGAGATAGAAGTAACTAGAACCGGGGAGCTACGAATGAGGAGAAAGAACGGTAGAGATAGAGGAGCGGAGGAGACAGAGAAGAGACCATCGATGGAAGCGAGGAGTGGAAAGAGGCTCAAAAGCGCTGTGCGAAGGAGAAGATATTCGTTAACAAGAGTAATGGTTGGAGATAGAAACAGGGAAGAAAGAGGTCTCCAGGTTAGATCAGAAGTTATGAGAGAAGGGACAGTTATCACAACAGAGCGGATCCAATGAGGAAAGTAAAAGTAAAGGAGGTTAGGAGGGTGAATAAGAGAAGAGAAGAAGAGAGGTTCATCTAGGAGATCAAGAGTTGAAGAAAGAAATGAACGAAGAAGAGGAAGCGAACGAAAGAGAGAAAGGCCATCTCGCAGGACAGGAGGGAGGTGGGACGGGAGAAGAGAGAATGCATCCATCTTCAGAAACAGTAGGAAGGTGAAAGATGGGTCACGGGAAGAAGCTAGAACATTCAAGGTAGTGGTAAGGGACGGAAAAGTTGAAGTGGCAAGGCGAATGAAATGAATAATGCGATGTGTTTTATATAGGACAGCTGGATCACGAAGCTGGATGCCACCTAATGAGGCTGGTAGATGAAGCGTGGCAGGTTTAACCCAGTGATGTGAAGACCAGATGACGGAAGTTGAGAGGCGAGTGATGGTCATCATTTGTGACACGGGCACAACCGTCGACATCCAAGAGTATTCGCATAGGGAGATAAGTTGTCGACGAACAACGGCTGCTCGTTGACGGAACGATGTGAAAGGGCGGGCTTTACTCCAGTAGGCAGCAGCCCGTTGTATCCGGGGAAGAAGAGCAGTCCAGGTGGCGGATGCAGAAGCCAAGGGCAATCCGACATACGCACCGAGGATCTTCTGTGTCATGGCCATCCACTGCGCACCCCAAGGAGCATCGGTGCGGGCAGCTCATGCCCCACACCATGAGCCAGTACTTTTAGTGGCATTCAGCGCAGCTCCAGAGATAGCCACATACTGATGATATACAGAATACAGGCAATCAAATTGAGATTCATCCCGGACGCAAAAGGTAACATCATCAGCATAGGCGGTGAAAATTATCCGATCATGACAAGTACTAGCCACTGTCGGCGGTAGGACATCCAGGAGAGATCTTCGGGCTGCTAACAGGAAAGGCTTGAAAGCGAGAGCGAATAGCTGGCCGAAGAGCGGACATCCTTGCCGGATGCCTCGCTAAAACGGAATTAGAGCAGTAAGAAAAGTGGTAGCTCGAACATGGAAACTGGCGCCCTGATAAATGGCCAAGAGAGCGGAAGAAAAGGCAGGAGGAAAGCCAAATTGTGAAAGGACAGCAGAGAGATAAAAGTGAGAGACGTTATCAAAAGCGGACTTTTGATCCAGATGGAGAAAGGCAAGAGGTTCAGAAAGCGAGGAAGTGAAGATGAAGGAGAAGAGAAACGTCAGTGGAAATAGTCCGACCAGGCACAGTGTATGTCTGGTCGGGACAGATAACGAAAGAGAAAACAGAATTAAGGCAACGGGATAAGAGTTTTGTATAGAACTTACAGTCGGTGTTTAGGATAGAGATAGGGCGCTGTTTCCAAGATCCAAGAGGTCACCCTTCCAATGAAGGAGGATGATGTGTGCCAGAGTAAATGCGAGCGGTAACACAGGAGAGGAAAAAGCAGACGAGAAACACGCAGACAGAAAAGGCAGAAGGCACGGTAGAAAAGCACGATAAAAGAACAGAGGAAGGCCGTCAGGTCCAGGAGCGGCATGAGGATTGAGAGTAGCGAACGCTTCGCGGAGCTCGCGAAGAGAGAAAGGGGAGAGTAAAAAAAGTAGATAAAGTAGAGGGGACCTGAGGAAAAGAGGAGAGAAGAGGAGAAGCTATTGAGGAAGAAGTCTGCGGTACCGCACTGTACTTGGCGGTTAAATACTGTCTGGTGAAAGTGCATAGCTTCGATGGGTTCGAAGTGATGGAACCATCCTGGAGGCGAAGATGACGCAAAGATGTAGCAGAACGATGTTGAGATTCCAAGGCGGTTAAGTAATCGTGAGAATCAGCTGTAGGGGAGAGATGCAAGAAATGCATCCTGCAGGCTGCATTGAATGCGCGGGGAAGAAGCAAATCGTGGAGATCTGCCAGATAGCCGGGGTATTGCGGATCACAAGAGAGAGCATCGACAATAGAGCACGTAGATTCGTAATTTTCATATCGCTCTCATTCCGAGAGGCATGGGAGTAGCGCCGTGCAAAAAGGACCAAGTCATGTTTGACACTGAGCCACAGTTGCCTCGCGTCTGACGTAGTATCAAGAAGGGGCTGACGACTTCAGAGGAACTCACGCACAGCAACACAAAATTGTTAATCATCCAGGAGCAAGTCTGGAAAAGTCCATACTCGTTGAGTCCTTGAAGGTGAAGGAGAAACACACACCGACAAACTGACAATACTGTGGTCTGAAGCGGCGGAAGGATGATGGGCAGCAGCTGCGATCGACGGGAGAAGAGCAGTCGAAACATAAAATTTATCCAGCCGTGCTGCCGTAGTGCTGCCATGGATGGAAGAGCGCCAGGTAAAAGAGATTTCTGACGGGTGTAGATGCCGGAACGCATCAAGCAATTGAAAAACACCTACTAGCTGAGAAATATGTAATACGCTGGGCCTGCGGTGTTCGCCAATGGCTGAATTGCGGTCAAGGGCCGGCAACAACGTATAATTGAAATCTCCGCCGATGAGAATATATTTAGACGGTATGATGCATGACAGCTCTGTATGGAGTGTGGAGAGAAGATCGGGTGACAGACGCTCATCACAGGAAACATAAAAGTTAAAAACATGATAGGTCACGTTTTCAGTGCAAAAGACAACGACCTGGAGGTTGTCCACATGTAATGCACGAATCACTGGCGTCGAAATCAGAGGGAGTAGGCGGTGATGGATTCCAAGTGCAAGGCTACCATTCCGTCCAACTCGATAAGCATGGTGAAAATCGTAGGGCCAAGCCCGCCAACGAGAGAACAAAGTGGTAGCAGGGCAATTGGTCTCTTGGAGCAAGAGAAGATCTGTGTGTAGAGGCGCCAAGTCCTCATACACTAGGGCATTTCTAGGAGAAGCAGAGAACCCTCTGCAGTTAAGTGTGACCACCTTGAATCGGTAGGTCCTTAACAGGTCGACACACACGTGCGCTGGAATATGTTATTTTCTTCGCTTGCTTCTTCATTCTGTCAACACTAAATTTGAGATCGGTATAGGAAAGCACAAGATTCCGAAACACAGATGTCACACTAGAAACTTGGGTTAGAACAGTAGAAATATCAAGCATATGACGTGCAACAAACTGATTAAAGAATCTAGGATGTTTATGAGAGCATAATACTTCATATATTTTATGAAGAGAAAGCGGACCCACCTGTATATCCGCCTTCGCTTCAGCTAGGTATCGGAGAAAAGAATCTAGGGAAAGCACTGGGGGTGGAGTCTTAGAACGTGGAATCACAGCAGGATGTCGACTTGTTCGTGGTGAAGTACGTCGTTGAGAGGAGGAGCGGGAAGATGAGTCAACAGAACGACCTCTTGCAGCACCGGTGTGAGGAGAGAGCGAAGTCTGCGGAGCACACCAGGACTCCCATCCAGCAGGCTTGCTGGTAGTTGTAGGGTCAGAGTTAGTGCCAGAAGAGTCACTAGAAGTAGGGCAGTCCATGTCAGTAACTGTACTTGGAGTGTCTTCATCCGACGGAGGATGAAGGTCAGCAGTCAGGTCAGCTGGAGCTGCAAGGAACGTGGGCGGAGCAGTCGGCACCAGACGAGGAAAGTCCACTGTCAACAATTGTGGGACAGGACCCCGTGGAGGAGGGCCCGATGGTAGAGCGGGTTGATGAAGTTCTGAAGACACCTCCTTAGAAGCGGTAGGGGTGGACAACACAAGGCTATCACGAGTGACTTTTGGTCCCGAAGACTGAGGTACAGCAGGGCGGCGGAAGCACTCACTTTGTTGATGGCCATATGCCTTACAAGTCTGACAATGAAAGGAGGTTAAAACGTCCATGCGTCGGATCTGGTCTCCGCATTTTACAGTGAAGAGAGTAGGAAAAGTCTTGATATGATCATCCGAAGAGAATACTACTCGTGCAACTCGTCGGGCACTTTCAATCGAACGATCATCCTTGGTCCTTTGAAGCAGCGGAGGGTGTGGTAATGTTACCCACAACACGACCGGATTGCATTAGGAAAGCACAAAGCATAGCATCTGTGACTTCAGGATGTACATCGAGGCCGTTACTGGTCTTTAGGCGACAGGCTCAGGAAATAATTGGTGATCACAAACAACCAGCCCAGTCTGTAAGACAGAGGTAGCATCTGCCACATGAAAGAAATAAACAATGATACTCAGCCCTCTGCGTGACATATGACGTATCGCTGACGGAGAGAACTTTTGTTTCAGGACAGTAGAGTACAATTTGAGTGGTGTGTCCGGCAGCGCCTCAAAGCACACACCAAACTCAGTAGCCGTGGTGAAAGAAGTACCTGCTTGAGAATCCACTGGAATTTCGAGCACAACCTCATTACCAGAGCGACGGACATAAGGTTTTAAAGCTGCGGCTTCCGCTCGCATGGGATTAGACTTGGGTTGAAGCCTTTGGGAAGTTACCGCTGAAGAATAGGAGCGAGGAGCCGTAGAAGTGGAGGTTGAAGGCAGAGGAGCACCGTCATCCTCTGTCACTATATGAGAAGCAGCTGGGGCAAGAGCTGTAATAGTGACGTCAGGGGAGGAAAACGATACGCCGCGAACGGTTGACGCCGAGCCGGAGGGCAACGTGACAACGCCACCGCTCGGCAAAGTGCTATGATCACCGGAAGTGATGTCAGGGTTACCAACACCACTGGATGACGCCATGTTTAAGGGCGCCGAGATAACTAGGCTTTTTTTTTTTTTTTTTTTTTTTTTGTTGGAGGTTTAACGACCGCCGTGAGCAACTCAATGGGCTATAAGCAGTCGCCCGTCCCTAATTTAGGGTCACTGGTTCCAGGGAAGGGAGAGAGCCAGCGCCGTAAGACAAACACAACATCCATGCCCGACCGGGATTCGAACCCGGACCCCTTATGGACGAATGATCAGGGCCAGCGCCTTAGACCACTGCGCCACCGGGGCGGCAAAACTAGGCTGCGACCAGCTCGGTAGGAATTGTAAACACGACGATAAGAAACGAAAAAAGGCACTCACCACTTCGGGAGATGTCCGAAACGAAACACCAAACCTTTATAGTGGAGGTAAACACAAACTCAGTTATCCTAGTAACCGAAATACTTGTGATTCAAACAAAACTCACGGAGCACAATTTCCGTAAACCCACAGTTTTCAATTTAGAACAACCAAATGTGGTATACTTTCTCATGAAACTCTAACTTAAACTGTAGACGGTTTTTGGAAGGGTTCGGAGCACGGGAAGTCAGAGCCCCCCCCCCGCTACTGACACAATTTTTTTGTAAAATCTAGTTTTCAATTTAGAATCACTAAATTTGGTATACTACCTCACGAAACTCTAACTTAGACTGTAGATGGTTTTTTAGGAAGGAGTCGGAGCACGGGGGTCAGCCCCCCACCCTAATACAAAATTTTCATAAATTCTATATTTTTCAATTTAGAACCACCAAATTTGATACACTATCCCATGAAACTGTAACTTAGACTGCAGACGGTTTCTAGAATAGCTCGGAGCCGGGGGTCAGTGCCCCCTAATACAATTTTTTCGTAAAATCCACAGTTTTCAATTTAGAACCACCAAATTTGGTATACTACCTCATGAAACTCTAACTTAAACTGTAGACGGTTTTTGGAAGGGGATGGTGCACGGGGGATCAGGGCCCCCTAATACAAAATTTTCGTAAAATCTACTGTTTTCAATTTAGACCACCAAATTTGGTATAATATCTCATGAAACTCTAACTTAGAGTGTACACGGTTTCTGGAATAGGTCGGAGCCGGTGGGGGTCAGAGCCCCCACAGACCCAAATTTAGTAAAATCTACAATTTTCAATTTAAAACCACCAAATTTGGTACACTATCTCATGAAACTCTAACTTAGACTGCAGACGGTTTCTGGAATAGCTCGGAGCCCGGGGGTCAGGGCCCCCAAATACAAATTTTTCGTAAAATCTACATTTCAAAATTGCCTTTATTCTTCAGTAAAATAACATTTCTATGTACATTACAGAGGAATTCTGCCAATAAATATTGTGGTATATACATCAGCTGGAAAGTTCCAGTGAAACGTAAAACAAAATATTGTTAAAATCATAAAATTATTTCGCCACGTAGGGCGAAGGAGAGGCAGACAATGAAGCACGAGCGATACAAATGAAAATGTATACCTACAGTATTGTAGACAGGGAAAGACATGCTTCTATACTATGCACAAATTCCAATCAAGCATTACTACCTTACTAAAGATTAAACATGCACAAGGTACTAATGCTCATAAAAGACCATGGGTGAGAAGGAACTAACAGGTGCAACAGTATTTAGAAATATGACAGTAATGGTAGAAGCAAATAAGCACAAATACTTATCATATGTACAGAATTATGCAGTGACAAGAGAAAAATACGCTAAACGAAAAAAAAAACAGAAATCGAACAGTAATGCAATGCACAAGTTTCATATCATATGTACAAAACAATACAGTGATAAGGAAGAAAGCCGCTAAACATACCCAGAAAGGCAGCTTCTCATGAAACAGAAATGTAACAGTGATGTTACATTGAAAATTTACAACATATGTACAGAAGTATTCAGTGACAAGGGGAAATAACGCTAAATGTACTCAGAAGGATATCTTGTTACATTAAATTATACACACAGTGAACAATATTTTAAAAATATATTCAACATAATGAAGGGGACATTGCGTGTGCAGTAAACTGTGCAGAAGGAAGAATTATATACAACATCACAAAATCCAACATTATCGAAGAGAACATGGGAAACATGGTGAGCTATCTTCACTAGCACATAAAACAGAATAATCACAAATAGCGAAACACCATAATTTTTACGTAAAATCATGATTTGTTACAGTGAACGTATGCGACAACAAAAATCCCCCTTATAGGTTGAGATGTAACTGCAAATTGTGGATATGGAACCACCCAGCTGATTGGGCCCAGGTGGATTGAAAAACGCTATCAGTGTTCGTTGAAGCAGCACGAGAGTGCTCCATTTTGAGGCGAGTGGTTAACCGTGCTAGGAAGCGTGTCCGAATGATAGCACTTGCCTCCTGTGGAGGTGGAGTAAGAGCAGGGAAGCATTGTTAAAGATGGAAAGCATAGACAGCTAACTTTACAAGAAGAAAAATATAACGGCACACAGGAGGCAAGTGAGTAGGTGGATGCTTTGTTTGGAGTAACCAAGCATATGCAAAAAATGGTAACGATCGTGCACAAATTCGATCAGCAAGACGAAATGCTGTGTTTAGGACTGGCAGGAGTACGGGGCTGAATAGGTATTGATGTTGTACGTCGCTGACTTCAGGGGAAAAGGAGCACTGTGGAGAGCTGAGAAGGGTCATGCAAAAAAGTACTGATGGGGTGGGGAGACGAAGGTGAAGAAATTGCTAATGGACATTGAGTTCAAGAGGAGAGGAAAGGGGAGACAAAGGTGAAGAAATTGCTAATGGACATTGAGTTCAAGAGGGAGGAAAGGGGAGAGGTAGAGGCTGTCCAGATGACGGGGAGAAGAGAAGGAGGAGCAGAATGAACAGAAAGTGGAAGTGCGGGAGGGGAAAGAAGAAGCCAATAAAGAGAAGAGGAGGAGATAGAAGTAACTAGAACCGGGGAGCTACGAATGAGGAGAAAGAACGGTAGAGAAAGAGGAGCGGAGGAGACAGAGAAGAGACCATCGGGGGAAGCGAGGAGTGGAAAGAGGCTCAAATGCGCTGTGCGAAGGAGAAGATATTCGTTAACAAGAGTAATGGTTGGAGATAGAAACAGGGAAGAAAGAGGTCTCCAGGTTAGATCAGAAGTTACGAGAGAAGGGACAGTTATCACAACAGAGCGGATCCAATGAGGAAAGTAAAAGTAAAGGAGGTTAGCAGGGTGAATAAGAGAAGAAAAGAAGAGAGGTTCATCTAGGAGATCAAGAGTTGAAGAAAGAAATGAACGGAAAAGAATAAGCGAACGAAAGAGAGAAAGGCCCTCTCGCAGGACAGGTGGGAGGTGGGACGGGAGAAGAGAGAATGCATCCATCTTCAGAAACAGTAGGAAGGTGAAAGATGGGTCACGGGAAGAAGCTAGAACATTCAAGGTAGTGGTAAGGGACGGAAAAGTTGAAGTGGCAAGGCGAATGAAATGAATAATGCGATGTGTTTTATATAGGACAGCTGGATCACGAAGCTGGATGCCACCTAATGAGGCTGGTAGATGAAGCGTGGCAGGTTTAACCCAGTGATGTGAAGACCAGATGACGGAAGTTGAGAGGCGAGTGATGGTCATCATTTGTGACACGGGCACAACCGTCGACATCCAAGAGTATTCGCATAGGGAGATAAGTTGTCGACGAACAACGGCTGCTCGTTGACGGAACGATGTGAAAGGGCGGGCTTTACTCCAGTAGGCAGCAGCCCGTTGTATCCGGGGAAGAAGAGCAGTCCAGGTGGCGGATGCAGAAGCCAAGGGCAATCCGACATACGCACCGAGGATCTTCTGTGTCATGGCCATCCACTGCGCACCCCAAGGAGCATCGGTGCGGGCAGCTCATGCCCCACACCATAAGCCAGTACTTTTAGTGGCATTCAGCGCAGCTCCAGAGATAGCGACATACTGATGATATACAGAATACAGGCAATCAAATTGAGATTCATCCCGGACGCAAAAGGTAACATCATCAGCATAGGCGGTGAAAATTATCCGATCATGACAAGTCATAGCCACTGTCGGCGGTAGGACATCCAGGAGAGATCTTCGGGCTGCTAACAGGAAAGGCTTGAAAGCGAGAGCGAATAGCTGGCCGAAGAGCGGACATCCTTGCCGGATGCCTCGCTAAAACGGAATTAGAGCAGTAAGAAAAGTGGTAGCTCGAACATGGAAACTGGCGCCCTGATAAATGGCCAAGAGAGCGGAAGAAAAGGCAGGAGGAAAGCCAAATTGTGAAAGGACAGCAGAGAGATAAAAGTGAGAGACGTTATCAAAAGCGGACTTTTGATCCAGATGGAGAAAGGCAAGAGGTTCAGAAAGCGAGGAAGTGAAGATGAAGGAGAAGAGAAACGTCAGTGGAAATAGTCCGACCAGGCACAGTGTATGTCTGGTCGGGACAGATAACGAAAGAGAAAACAGAATTAAGGCAACGGGATAAGAGTTTTGTATAGAACTTACAGTCGGTGTTTAGGATAGAGATAAAGCGCTGTTTCCAAGATCCAAGAGGTCACCCTTCCAATGAAGGAGGATGATGTGTGCCAGAGTAAATGCGAGCGGTAACACAGGAGAGGAAAAAGCAGACGAGAAACACGCAGACAGAAAAGGCAGAAGGCACGGTAGAAAAGCACGATAAAAGAACAGAGGAAGGCCGTCAGGTCCAGGAGCGGCATGAGGATTGAGAGTAGCGAACGCTTCGCGGAGCTCGCGAAGAGAGAAAGGGGAGAGTAAAAAAGTAGATAAAGTAGAGGGGACCTGAGGAAAAGAGGAGAGAAGAGGAGAAGCTATTGAGGAAGAAGTCTGCGGTACCGCACTGTACTTGGCGGTTAAATACTGTCTGGTGAAAGTGCATAGCTTCGATGGGTTCGAAGTGATGGAACCATCCTGGAAGCGAAGATGACGCAAAGATGTAGCAGAACGATGTTGAGATTCCAAGGCGGTTAAGTAATCGTGAGAATCAGCTGTAGGGGAGAGATGCAAGAAATGCATCCTGCAGGCTGCATTGAATGCGCGGGGAAGAAGCAAATCGTGGAGATCTGCCAGATAGCCGGGGTATTGCGGATCACAAGAGAGAGCATCGACAATAGAGCACGTAGATTCGTAATTTTCATATCGCTCTCATTCCGAGAGGCATGGGAGTAGCGCCGTGCAAAAAGGACCAAGTCATGTTTGACACTGAGCCACAGTTGCCTCGCGTCTGACGTAGTATCAAGAAGGGGCTGACGACTTCAGAGGAACTCACGCACAGCAACACAAAATTGTTAATCATCCAGGAGCAAGTCTGGAAAAGTCCATACTCGTTGAGTCCTTGAAGGTGAAGGAGAAACACACACCGACAAACTGACAATACTGTGGTCTGAAGCGGCGGAAGGATGATGGGCAGCAGCTGCGATCGACGGGAGAAGAGCAGTCGAAACATAAAATTTATCCAGCCGTGCTGCCGTAGTGCTGCCATGGATGGAAGAGCGCCAGGTAAAAGAGATTTCTGACGGGTGTAGATGCCGGAACGCATCAAGCAATTGAAAAACACCTACTAGCTGAGAAATATGTAATACGCTGGGCCTGCGGTGTTCGCCAATGGCTGAATTGCGGTCAAGGGCCGGCAACAACGTATAATTGAAATCTCCGCCGATGAGAATATATTTAGACAGTATGATGCATGACAGCTCTGTATGGAGTGTGGAGAGAAGATCGGGTGACAGACGCTCATCACAGGGAACATAAAAGTTAAAAACATGATAGGTCACGTTTTCAGTGCAAAAGACAACGACCTGGAGGTTGTCCACATGTAATGCACGAATCACTGGCGTCGAAATCAGAGGGAGTAGGCGGTGATGGATTCCAAGTGCAAGGCTACCATTCCGTCCAACTCGATAAGCATGGTGAAAATCGTAGGGCCAAGCCCGCCAACGAGAGAACAAAGTGGTAGCAGGGCAATTGGTCTCTTGGAGCAAGAGAAGATCTGCGTGTAGAGGCGCCAAGTCCTCATACACTAGGGCATTTCTAGGAGAAGCAGAGAACCCTCTGCAGTTAAGTGTGACCACCTTGAATCGGTAGGTCCTTAACAGGTCGACACACACGTGCGCTGGAATATGTTATTTTCTTCGCTTGCTTCTTCATTCTGTCAACACTAAATTTGAGATCGGGATAGGAAAGCACAAGATTCCGAAACACAGATGTCACACTAGAAACTTGGGTTAGAACAGTAGAAATATCAAGCATATGACGTGCAACAAACTGATTAAAGAATCTAGGATGTTTATGAGAGCATAATACTTCATATATTTTATGAAGAGAAAGCGGACCTACCTGTATATCCGCCTTCGCTTCAGCTAGGTATCGGAGAAAAGAATCTAGGGAAAGCACTGAGGGTGGAGTCCTAGAACGTGGAATCACAGCAGGATGTCGACTTGTTCGTGGCGAAGTACGTCGTTGAGAGGAGGAGCGGGAAGATGAGTCAACAGAACGACCTCTTGCAGCACCGGTGTGAGGAGAGAGCGAAGTCTGCGGAGCACACCAGGACTCCCATCCAGCAGGCTTGCTGGTAGTTGTAGGGTCACAGTTAGTGCCAGAAGAGTCACTAGAAGTAGGGCAGTCCATGTCAGTAACTGTACTTGGAGTGTCTTCATCCGACGGAGGATGAAGGTCAGCAGTCAGGTCAGCTGGAGCTGCAAGGAACGTGGGCGGAGCAGTCGGCACCAGACGAGGAAAGTCCACTGTCAACAATTGTGGGACAGGACCCCGTGGAGGAGGGCCCGATGGTAGAGCGGGTTGATGAAGTTCTGAAGACACCTCCTTAGAAGCGGTAGGGGTGGACAACACAAGGCTATCACGAGTGACTTTTGGTCCCGAAGACTGAGGTACAGCAGGGCGGCGGAAGCACTCACTTTGTTGATGGCCATATGCCTTACAAGTCTGACAATGAAAGGAGGTTAAAACGTCCATGCGTCGGATCTGGTCTCCGCATTTTATAGTGAAGAGAGTAGGAAAAGTCTTGATATGATCATCCGAAGAGAATACTACTCGTGCAACTCGTCGGGCACTTTCAATCGAACGAACATCCTTGGTCCTTTGAAGCAGCGGAGTGTTTGGTAATGTTACCTACAACACGACCGGATTGCATTAGGAAAGCACAAAGTATGGCATCTGTGACTTCAGGATGTACATCGAGGCCGTTACTGGTCTTTAGGCGACAGGCTCAGGAAATAATTGGTGATCACAAACAACCAGCCCAGTCTGTAAGACAGAGGTAGCATCTGCCACATGAAAGAAATAAACAATGACACTCAGCCCACTGCGTGACATATGATGTCTCACTGACGGAGAGAACTTTTATTTCAGGGCAGTAGAGTACATTTTGAGTGGTGTCTGGCAGCGCCTCAAAGCACACACCCAACTCAGTAGCCGTGGTGAAAGAAGTACCTGCTGGAGAATCCACTTGGCCGCCCCGGTCTCGCAGTGGTCTAAGGCGCTGGCCTCTGATCATTCGTCCGTAAGGGGTCCGGGTTCGAATCCCGGTCTGGCATGGATGTTGTGTTTGTCTTACGGCACTGGCTCTTTCCCTTCCCTGGAACCAGTGACCCTAAATTAGGGACGGGCGACTGCTTATAGCCCATTGAGTTGCTCACGGTGGTCGTTAAACCTCCAATCAAAAAAGAAAAAAAAATCCACTGGAATTTCGAGCACAACCTCATTACCAGAGCAACGGACATAAGGTTTTAAAGCTGCGGCTTCTGCTCACATGGAATTAGACTTAGGTTGAAGCCTTTGGGAAGTTACCGCTGAAGAATAGGAGCCAGGAGCAGTAGAAGTGGATGTTGAAGGCAGAGGAGCACCGTCATCCATTGTGTCCATGGCGTCATCTGTTACTATATGAGAAGCAGCTGGGGCAAGAGCTGTAATAGTGACGGCAGGGGAGGAAAACGATACGCCGCGAACGGTTGACGCCGACCCGGAGGGCAACGTGACAACGCCGCCGCTGGGCAAAGTGCTATGATCACCGGAAGTGATGTCAGGCTTGACAACACCACCGGATGACGCCATGTTTAAATGCGCCGAGATAACTAGGCTTCGACCAGCTCGGTAGGAACTGTAAACACTACGATAAGAAACGAAAAAATGCAGTCACAACTTCGGGAGATGTCCGAAACGAAACACCAAACCTTTATAGTGGAGGTAAACACAAACTCAGTTATCCTAGTAACCGAAATACTTGTTATTCAAACAAAACTCACGGAGGACAATTTCCGTAAACCCACAGTTTTCAATTTAGAACAACCAAATGTGGTATACTATCTCATGAAACTCTAACTTAAACTGTAGACGGTTTTTGGAAGGGGTCGGAGAACGGGGTCAGAGACCCCCCCCCCCACACACACACACAATTTTTTTGTAAATTCTAGTTTTCAATTTAGAACCACTAAATTTGGTATACTACCTCACGAAACTCTAACTTAGACTGTAGATAATTTTTAGGAAGGGGTCGGAGCACGGGGGTCAGGGCCCCCCTAAAACAAATTTTTCGTAAAATCTACAGTTTTCAATTTAGAACCACCAAATTTGATACACTATCCCATGAAACTGTAACTTAGACTGCAGACGGTTTCTAGAATAGCTCGGAACCGGGGGTCAGCGCCCCCTAATACAATTTTTTCGTAAAATCTGCAGTTTTCAATTTAGAACCACCAAATTTGGTATACTACCTCATGAAACTCTAACTTAAACTGTAGACGGTTTTTGGAAGGGGATGGTGCACGGGGGATCAGGGCCCCCTAGTACAAAATTTTCGTAAAATCTACTGTTTTCAATTTAGACCACCAAATTTGGTATAATATCTCATGGAACTCTAACTTAGAGTGTACACGGTTTCTGGAATAGGTCGGAACCGGTGGGGGTCAGAGCCCACGCAGACCCAAATTTAGTAAAATCTACAGTTTTCAATTTAGAACCACCAAATTTGGTACACTATCTCATGAAACTCTAACTTAGACTGCAGACGGTTTCTGGAATAGCTCGGAGCCCGGGGGTCAGGGCCCCCAAATACAATTTTTTGGTAAAATCTACATTTCAAAATTGCCTTTATTCTTCAGTAAAATAACATTTCTATGTACATGACAGTATAATTCTCCCAATAAATACAGTGGTATATACATCAGCTGGAAAATTCCAGTGAAACGTAAAACAAAATATTGTTAAAATCATAAAATTATTTCGCCACGTAGGGCGAAGGAGAGGCAGACAATGAAGCACGAGCGATACAAATGAAAATGTATACCTACAGTATTGTAGACAGGGAAAGACATGATTCTATACTATGCACAAATTCCAATCAAGCATTACTACCTTACTAAAGATTAAACATGCACAAGGTACTAATGCTCATAAAAGACCATGGGTGAGAAGGAACTAACAGGTGCAAAAGTATTTAGAAATATGACAGTAATGGTAGAAACAAATAAGCAGAAATACTTATCATATGTACAGAATTATCCAGTGACAAGAGAAAAATACGCTAAACGGACCCAGGAGGGCAACTTTACAAAAAACAGAAATCGAACAGTAATGCAATGCACAAGTTTCATATCATATGTACAAAACAATGCAGTGATAAGGAAGAAAGCCGCTAAACATACCCAGAAAGGCAGCTTCTCATGAAACAGAAATGTAATAGTGATGCTGCATTCAAACTTTACAACATATGTACAGAAGTATTCAGTGACAAGGGGAAATAACGCTAAATGTACTCAGAAGGACATCTTGTTACATTAAATTATACACACAGTGAACAATATTTTAAAAATATATTCAACATAATGAAGGGGACATTGCGCGTGCAGTAAACTGTGCAGAAGGAAGAATTATATACAACATCACAAAATCCAACATTATCGAAGAGAACATGGGAAACATGGTGAGCTATCTTCACTAGCACATTAAACAGAATAATCACAAATAGCGAAACACCATAATTTTTACGTAAAATCATGACTTGTTACAGTGAACGTGGGCGACAACAAAAATCCCACTTATAGGTTGAGATTTAACTGCAAATTGTGGATATGGAACCACCCAGCTGATTGGGCCCAGGTGGATTGAAAAACGCTATCAGTGTTCGTTGAAGCAGCACGAGAGTGCTCCATTTGGAGGCGAGTGGTTAACCGTGCTAGGAAGCGTCTCCGAATGATAGCACTTGCCTCCTGTGGAGGTGGAGTAAGAGCAGGGAAGCGTTGTTGAAGATGGAAAGCATAGACAGCGAACTTCACAAGAAGAAAAAAATAACGGCACACAGGAGGCAAGTGAGTAGGTGGATGCTTTGTTTGGAGTAACCAAGCATATGCAAAAAATGGTAACGATCGTGCACAAATTCGATCAGAAAGACGAAATGCTGTGTTTAGGACTGGCAGGAGTACGGGGCTGAATAGGTATTGATGTTGGACGTCGCTGACTTCAGGGGAAAAGGAGCACTGTGGAGAGCTGAGAAGGGTCATGCAAAAAAGTACTGATGGGGCGGGGAGACGAAGGTGAAGAAATTGCTAATGGACAAGAGGAGAGGAAAGGGGAGACAAAGGTGAAGAAATTGCTAATGGACATTGAGTTCAAGAGGGGAGGAAAGGGGAGAGGTAGAGGCTGTCCAGATGACGGGGAGAAGAGAAGGAGGAGCAGAATGAACAGAAAGTGGAAGTGCGGGAGGGGAAAGAAGAAGCCAATAAAGAGAAGAGGAGGAGATAGAAGTAACTAGAACCGGGGAGCTACGAATGAGGAGAAAGAACGGTAGAGAAAGAGGAGCGGAGGAGACAGAGAAGAGACCATCGGGGAAGCGAGGAGTGGAAAGAGGCTCAAAAGCGCTGTGCGAAGGAGAAGATATTCGTTAACAAGAGTAATGGTTGGAGATAGAAACAGGGAAGAAAGAGGTCTCCAGGTTAGATCAGAAGTTCCGAGAGAAGGGACAGTTATCACAACAGAGCGGATCCAATGAGGAAAGTAAAAGTAAAGGAGGTTAGCAGGGTGAATAAGAGAAGAAAAGAAGAGAGGTTCATCTAGGAGATCAAGAGTTGAAGAAAGAAATGAACGGAAAAGAATAAGCGAACGATAGAGAGAAAGGCCCTCTCGCAGGACAGGAGGGAGGTGGGACGGGAGAAGAGAGAATGCATCCATCTTCAGAAACAGTAGGAAGGTGAAAGATGGGTCACGGGAAGAAGCTAGAACATTCAAGATAGTGGTAAGGGACGGAAAAGTTGAAGTGGCAAGGCGAATGAAATGAATAATGCGATGTGTTTTATATAGGACAGCTGGATCACGAAGCTGGATGCCACCTAATGAGGCTGGTAGATGAAGCGTGGCAGGTTTAACCCAGTGATGTGAAGACCAGATGACGGAAGTTGAAAGGCGAGTGATGGTCATCATTTGTGACACGGGCACAACCGTCGACATCCAAGAGTATTCGCATAGGGAGATAAGTTGTCGACGAACAACGGCTGCTCGTTGACGGAACGATGTGAAAGGGCGGGCTTTACTCCAGTAGGCAGCAGCCCGTTGTATCCGGGGAAGAAGAGCAGTCCAGGTGGCGGATGCAGAAGCCAAGGGCAATCCGACATACGCACCGAGGATCTTCTGTGTCATGGCCATCCACTGCGCACCCCAAGGAGCATCGGTGCGGGCAGCTCATGCCCCACACCATAAGCCAGTACTTTTAGTGGCATTCAGCGCAGTTCCAGAGATAGCGACATACTGATGATATACAGAATACAGGCAATCAAATTGAGATTCATCCCGGACGCAAAAGGTAACATCATCAGCATAGGCGGTGAAAATTATCCGATCATGACAAGTACTAGCCACTGTCGGCGGTAGGACATCCAGGAGAGATCTTCGGGCTGCTAACAGGAAAGGCTTGAAAGCGAGAGCGAATAGCTGGCCGAAGAGCGGACATCCTTGCCGGATGCCTCGCTAAAACGGAATTAGAGCAGTAAGAAAAGTGGTAGCTCGAACATGGAAACTGGCGCCCTGATAAAGGGCCAAGAGAGCGGAAGAAAAGGCAGGAGGAAAGCCAAATTGTGAAAGGACAGCAGAGAGATAAAAGTGAGAGACGTTATCAAAAGCGGACTTTTGATCCAGATGGAGAAAGGCAAGAGGTTCAGAAAAAAAGCGAGCGAGGAAGTGAAGATGAAGGAGAAGAGAAACGTCAGTGGAAATAGTCCGACCAGGCACAGTGTATGTCTGGTCGGGACAGATAACGAAAGAGAAAACAGAATTAAGGCGACGGGATAAGAGTTTTGTATAGAACTTACAGTCGGTGTTTAGGATAGAGATAGGGCGCTATTTCCAAGATCCAAGAGGTCACCCTTCCAATGAAGGAGGATGATGTGTGCCAGAGTAAATGCGAGCGGTAACACAGGAGAGGAAAAAGCAGACGAGAAACACGCAGACAGAAAAGGCAGAAGGCACGGTAGAAAAGCACGATAAAAGAACAGAGGAAGGCCGTCAGGTCCAGGAGCGGCATGAGGATTGAGAGTAGCGAACGCTTCGTGGAGCTCGCGAAGAGAGAAAGGGGAGAGTACAAAAGTAGATAAAGTAGAGGGGACCTGAGGAAAAGAGGAGAGAAGAGGAGAAGCTATTGAGGAAGAAGTCTGCGGTACCGCACTGTACTTGGCGGTTAAATACTGTCTGGTGAAAGTGCATAGCTTCGATGGGTTCGAAGTGATGGAACCATCCTGGAGGCGAAGATGACGCAAAGATGTAGCAGAACGATGTTGAGATTCCAAGGCGGTTAAGTAATCGTGAGAATCAGCTGTAGGGGAGAGATGCAAGAAATGCATCCTGCAGGCTGCATTGAATGCGCGGGGAAGAAGCAAATCGTGGAGATCTGCCAGATAGCCGGGGTATTGCGGATCACAAGAGAGAGCATCGACAATAGAGCACGTAGATTCGTAATTTTCATATCGCTCTCATTCCGAGAGGCATGGGAGTAGCGCCGTGCAAAAAGGACCAAGTCATGTTTGACACTGAGCCACAGTTGCCTCGCGTCTGACGTAGTATCAAGAAGGGGCTGACGACTTCAGAGGAACTCACGCACAGCAACACAAAATTGTTAATCATCCAGGAGCAAGTCTGGAAAAGTCCATACTCGTTGAGTCCTTGAAGGTGAAGGAGAAACACACACCGACAAACTGACAATACTGTGGTCTGAAGCGGCGGAAGGATGATGGGCAGCAGCTGCGATCGACGGGAGAAGAGCAGTCGAAACATAAAATTTATCCAGCCGTGCTGCCGTAGTGCTGCCATGGATGGAAGAGCGCCAGGTAAAAGAGATTTCTGACGGGTGTAGATGCCGGAACGCATCAAGCAATTGAAAAACACCTACTAGCTGAGAAATATGTAATACGCTGGGCCTGCGGTGTTCGCCAATGGCTGAATTGCGGTCAAGGGCCGGCAACAACGTATAATTGAAATCTCCGCCGATGAGAATATATTTAGACGGTGGGATGCATGACAGCTCTGTATGGAGTGTGGAGAGAAGATCGGGTGACAGACGCTCATCACAGGGAACATAAAAGTTAAAAACATGATAGGTCACGTTTTCAGTGCAAAAGACAACGACCTGGAGGTTGTCCACATGTAATGCACAAATCACTGGCGTCGAAATCAGAGGGAGTAGGCGGTGATGGATTAAAAGTGCAAGGCTACCATTCCGTCCAACTCGATAAGCATGGTGAAAATCGTAGGGCCAAGCCCGCCAACGAGAGAACAAAGTGGTAGCAGGGCAATTGGTCTCTTGGAGCAAGAGAAGATCTGCGTGTAGAGGCGCCAAGTCCTCATACACTAGGGCATTTCTAGGAGAAGCAGAGAACCCTCTGCAGTTAAGTGTGACCACCTTGAATCGGTAGGTCCTTAACAGGTCGACACACACGTGCGCTGGAATATGTTATTTTCTTCGCTTGCTTCTTCATTCTGTCAACACTAAATTTGAGATCGGGATAGGAAAGCACAAGATTCCGAAACACAGATGTCACACTAGAAACTTGGGTTAGAACAGTAGAAATATCAAGCATATGACGTGCAACAAACTGATTAAAGAATCTAGGATGTTTATGAGAGCATAATACTTCATATATTTTATGAAGAGAAAGCGGACCTACCTGTATTTCCGCTTTCGCTTCAGCTAGGTATCGGAGAAAAGAATCTAGGGAAAGCACTGGGGGTGGAGTCTTAGAACGTGGAATCACAGCAGGATGTCGACTTGTTCGTGGCGAAGTACGTCGTTGAGAGGAGGAGCGGGAAGATGAGTCAACAGAACGACCTCTTGCAGCACCGGTGTGAGGAGAGAGCGAAGTCTGCGGAGCACACCAGGACTCCCATCCAGCAGGCTTGCTGGTAGTTGTAGGGTCACAGTTAGTGCCAGAAGAGTCACTAGAAGTAGGGCAGTCCATGTCAGTAACTGTACTTGGAGTGTCTTCATCCGACGGAGGATGAAGGTCAGCAGTCAGGTCAGCTGGAGCTGCAAGGAACGTGGGCGGAGCAGTCGGCACCAGACGAGGAAAGTCCACTGTCAACAATTGTGGGACAGGACCCCGTGGAGGAGGGCCCGATGGTAGAGCGGGTTGATGAAGTTCTGAAGACACCTCCTTAGAAGCGGTAGGGGTGGACAACACAAGGCTATCACGAGTGACTTTTGGTCCCGAAGACTGAGGTACAGCAGGGCGGCGGAAGCACTCACTTTGTTGATGGCCATATGCCTTACAAGTCTGACAATGAAAGGAGGTTAAAACGTCCATGCGTCGGATCTGGTCTCCGCATTTTATAGTGAAGAGAGTAGGAAAAGTCTTGATATGATCATCCGAAGAGAATACTACTCGTGCAACTCGTCGGGCACTTTCAATCGAACGATCATCCTTGGTCCTTTGAAGCAGCGGAGGGTGTGGTAATGTTACTTACAACACGACCGGATTGCATTAGGAAAGCACAAAGCATAGCATCTGTGACTTCAGGATGTACATCGAGGCCGTTACTGGTCTTTAGGCGACAGGCTCAGGAAATAATTGGTGATCACAAACAACCAGCCCAGTCTGAAAGACAGAGGTAGCATCTGCAACATGAAAGAAATAAACAATGACACTCAGCCCTCTGCGTGACATATGACTTATCGCTGACGGAGAGAACTTTTGTTTCAGGGCAGTAGAGTACATTTTGAGTGGTGTGTCCGGCAGCGCCTCAAAGCACACCAAACTCAGTAGCCGTGGTGAAAGAAGTACCTGCTGGAGAATCCACTGGAATTTCGAGCACAACCTCATTACCAGAGCGACGGACATAAGGTTTTAAAGCTGCGGCTTCCGCTCGCATGGGATTAGACTTGGGTTGAAGCCTTTGGGAAGTTACCGCTGAAGAATAGGAGCGAGGAGCCGTAGAAGTGGAGGTTGAAGGCACAGGAGCACCGTCATCCTCTGTCACTATATGAGAAGCAGCTGGGGCAAGAGCTGTAATAATGACGTCAGGGAGGAAAACGATACGCCGCGAACGGTTGACGCCGAGCCGGAGGGCAACGTGACAACGCCACCGCTCGGCAAAGTGCTATGATCACCGGAAGTGATGTCAGGGTTACCAACACCACTGGATGACGCCATGTTTAAGGGCGCCGAGATAACTAGGCTTCGACCAGCTCGGTAGGAATTGTAAACACGACGATAAGAAACGAAAAAAGGCACTCACCACTTCGGGAGATGTCCGAAACGAAACACCAAACCTTTATAGTGGAGGTAAACACAAACTCAGTTATCCTAGTAACCGAAATACTTGTGATTCAAACAAAACTCACGGAGCACAATTTCCGTAAACCCACAGTTTTCAATTTAGAACAACCAAATGTGGTATACTTTCTCATGAAACTCTAACTTAAACTGTAGACGGTTTTTGGAAGGGTTCGGAGCACGGAAGTCAGAGCCCCCCCCCCGCTACTGACACAATTTTTTTGTAAAATCTAGTTTTCAATTTAGAATCACTAAATTTGGTATACTACCCCACGAAACTCTAACTTAGACTGTAGATGGTTTTTTAGGAAGGAGTCGGAGCACGGGGGTCAGCCCCCCACCCTAATACAAATTTTTCATAAATTCTATAGTTTTCAATTTAGAACCACCAAATTTGATACACTATCCCATGAAACTGTAACTTAGACTGCAGACGGTTTCTAGAATAGCTCGGAGCCGGGGGTCAGTGCCCCCTAATACAATTTTTTCGTAAAATCTACAGTTTTCAATTTAGAACCACCAAATTTGGTATACTACCTCATGAAACTCTAACTTAAACTGTAGACGGTTTTTGGAAGGGGATGGTGCACGGGGGATCAGGGCCCCCTAATACAAAATTTTCGTAAAATCTACTGTTTTCAATTTAGACCACCAAATTTGGTATAATATCTCATGAAACTCTAACTTAGAGTGTACACGGTTTCTGGAATAGGTCGGAGCCGGTGGGGGTCAGAGCCCCCACAGACCCAAATTTAGTAAAATCTACAGTTTTCAATTTAGAACCACCAAATTTGGTACACTATCTCATGAAACTCTAACTTAGACTGCAGACGGTTTCTGGAATAGCTCGGAGCCCGGGGGTCAGGGCCCCCCAAATACAAATTTTTCGTAAAATCTACATTTCAAAATTGCCTTTATTCTTCAGTAAAATAACATTTCTATGTGCATTACAGAGGAATTCTGCCAATAAATATTGTGGTATATACATCAGCTGGAAAGTTCCAGTGAAACGTAAAACAAAGTATTGTTAAAATCATAAAATTATTTCGCCACGTAGGGCGAAGGAGAGGCAGACAATGAAGCACGAGCGATACAAATGAAAATGTATACCTACAGTATTGTAGACAGGGAAAGACATGCTTCTATACTATGCACAAATTCCAATCAAGCATTACTACCTTACTAAAGATTAAACATGCACAAGGTACTAATGCTCATAAAAGACCATGGGTGAGAAGGAACTAACAGGTGCAACAGTATTTAGAAATATGACAGTAATGGTAGAAACAAATAAGCACAAATACTTATCATATGTACAGAATTATGCAGTGACAAGAGAAAAATACGCTAAACGAAAAAAAACAGAAATCGAACAGTAATGCAATGCACAAGTTTCATATCATATGTACAAAACAATACAGTGATAAGGAAGAAAGCCGCTAAACATACCCAGAAGGGCAGCTTCTCATGAAACAGAAATGTAACAGTGATGCTACATTCAAAATTTATAACATATGGACAGATGTATTCAGTGACAAGGGGAAATAACGCTAAATGTACTCAGAAGGGCATCTTGTTACATTAAATTATACACACAGAGAACAATATTTTAAAAATATATTCAACATAATGAAGGGGACATTGCGCGTGCAGTAAACTGTGCAGAAGGAAGAATTATATACAACATCACAAAATCCAACATTATCGAAGAGAACATGGGAAACATGGTGAGCTATCTTCACTAGCACATTAAACAGAATAATCACAAATAGCGAAACACCATAATTTTTACGTAAAATCATGATTTGTTACAGTGAACGTGGGCGACAACAAAATCCCACTTATAGGTTGAGATTTAACTGCAAATTGTGGATATGGAACCACCCAGCTGATTGGGCCCAGGTGGATTGAAAAACGCTATCAGTGTTCGTTGAAGCAGCACGAGAGTGCTCCATTTGGAGGCGAGTGGTTAACCGTGCTAGGAAGTGTCTCCAAATGATAGCACTTGCCTCCTGTGGAGGTGGAGTAAGAGCAGGGAAGCGTTGTTGAAGATGGAAAGCATAGACAGCGAACTTCACAAGAAGAAAAATATAACGGCACACAGGAGGCAAGTGAGTAGGTGGATGCTTTGTTTGGAGTAACCAAGCATATGCAAGAAATGGTAACGATCGTGCACAAATTCGATCAGCAAGACGAAATGTTGTGTTTAGGACTGGCAGGAGTACGGGCTGAATAGGTATTGATGTTGGACGTCGCTGACTTCAGGGAAAAAGGAGCACTGTGGAGAGCTGAGAAGGGTCATGCAAAAAAGTACTGATGGGGCGGGGAGACGAAGGTGAAGAAATTGCTAATGGACATTGAGTTCAAGAGGGGAGGAAAGGGGAGAGGTAGAGGCTGTCCAGATGACGGGGAGAAGAGAAGGAGGAGCAGAATGAACAGAAAGTGGAAGTGCGGGAAGGGAAAGAAGAAGCCAATAAAGAGAAGAGGAGGAGATAGAAGTAACTAGAACCGGGGAGCTACGAATGAGGAGAAAGAACGGTAGAGAAAGAGGAGCGGAGGAGACAGAGAAGAGACCATCAGGGGATGCGAGGAGTGTAAAGAGGCTCAAAAGCGCTGTGCGAATTAGACGATATTCGTTAGCAAGAGTAATGGTTGGAGATAGAAACAGGGAAGAAAGAGGTCTCCAGGTTAGACCAGAAGTTACGAGAGAACGGACAGTTATCACAACAGAGCGGATCCAATGAGGAAAGTAAAAGTAAGGGAGGTTATGAGGGTGAATAAAAAAAGAGAAGAAGAGAGGTTCATCTAGGAGATCAAGAGTTGAAGAAAGAAATGAACGGAGAAGAGGAAGCGAACGAAAGAGAGAAAGGCCCTCTCGCAGGACAGGAGGGAGGTGGGGCGGGAGATGAGAGAATGCATCCATCTTCAGAAACAGTAGGAAGGTGAAAGATGGGTCACGGGAAGAAGCTAGAACATTCAAGGTAGTGGTAAGGGACGGAAAAGTTGAAGTGGTAAGGCGAATGAAATGAATAATGCGATGTATTTTATATAGGACAGCTGGATCAGGAAGCTGAATGTCACCTAATGATGCTGGTAGATGAAGCGTGGCAGGTTTAACCCAGTGATGTGAAGACCAGATGACGGAAGTTGAGAGGCGAGTGATGGTCATCATTTGTGACACGGGCACAACCGTCGACATCCAAGAGTATTCGCATAGGGAGATAAGTTGTCGACGAACAACGGCTGCTCGTTGACGGAACGATGTGAAAGGGCGGGCTTTACTCCAGTAAGCAGGAGCCCGTTGTATCCGGGGTAGAAGAGCAGTCCAGGTGGCGGATGCAGAAGCCAAGGGCAATCCGACATACGCACCGAGGATCTTCTGTGTCATGGCCATCCACTGCGCACCCCAAGGAGCATCGGTGCGGGCAGCCCATGCCCCACACCATAAGCCAGTACTTTTAGTGGCATTCAGCGCAGCTCCAGAGATAGCGACATACTGATGATATACAGAATACAGGCAATCAAATTGAGATTCATCCCGGACGCAAAAGGTAACATCAACAGCATAGGCGGTGAAAATTATCCGATGATGACGAGTACTAGCCACTGTCGGCGGTAGGATATCCAGGAGAGATCTTCGGGCTGCTAACAGGAAAGGCTTGAAAGCGAGAGCGAATAGCTGGCCGATGCCGGATGCCTCGCTTAAACGGAATTGGAGCAGTAAGAAACGTAGTAGCTCGAACATGGAAACTGGCGCCCTGATAAAGGGCCAAGAGAGCGGAAGAAAAGGCAGGAGGAAACCCAAATTGTGAAAAGACAGCAGAGAGATAAAAGTGAGAGACGTTATCAAAAGCGGACTTTTGATCCAGATTGAGAAAGGCAAGAGGTTCAGAAAAAAAGCGAGCGAGGAAGTGAAGATGAAGGAGAAGAGAAACGTCAGTGGAAATAGTCCGACCAGGCACAGTGTATGTCTGGTCGGGAAAAATAACGAAAGAGAGAATAGAATTAAGGCGACGGGATAAGAGTTTTTATAGAACTTACAGTCGGTGTTTAGGATAGAGATAGGGCGCCGTTTCCAAGATCCAAGAGGTCACCCTTCTTATGAAGGAGGATGATGTGTGCCTGAGTAAATGCGAGCGGTAACACAAGAGAGGAAAAAGCAGACGATAAACACGTAGACAGAAAAGGCAGACGAGAAACACGCATACAGAAAAGGCAGAAGGCACGGGAGAAAAGCACGATAAAAGAACAGAGGAAGGCCGTCAGGTCCAGGAGCGGCATGATTATTGAGAGTAGCGAACACCTCGCGGAGCTAGCGAAGAGAGAAAGGGGAGAGTAAAAAAGTGGATACAGTAGAGGGGACCTGAGGAAAAGAGGAGAGAAGAGGAGAAGCTATTGAGGAAGAAGACTGCGTTACCGCACTGTACTTGGCGGTGAAATACTGTCTGGTGAAATTGCATAGCTTCGATGGGTTCGAAGTGATGGAACCATCCTGGAGGCGAAGATGACGCAAAGATGTAGCAGAACGATGTTGAGATTCCAAGGCGGTTAAGTAATCGTGAGAATCAGCTGTAGGGGAGAGATGCAGGAAATGCATCCTGCAGGCTGCATCGAATTAGCGGGGAAGAAGCAAAGCGTGGAGATCTGCCAGTTAGCCGGGGTATTGCGGATCATCAAGAGAGAGCATCGACAATACAGCACGTAGATTCATAATTTTCATATCGCTCTCATTCCGAGAGGCATGGGAGTAGCGCCGTACAAAACGGACCAAGTCGTGTTTGACACTGAGCCACAGTTGCCTCGCGTCTGATGTAATATCAAGAAGGGGCTGACGACTTCGGAGGAACTCACGCACAGCAACACAAAATTGATAATCATCCAGGAGCGAGTCCGGAAAAGTCCATACTCGTTGAGTCCTTGAAGGTGAAGGAGAAACACACACCGACAAACTGACAATACTGTGGTCTGAAGCGGCGGAAGGATGATGGGCAGCAGCTGCGATCGACGGGCGAAGAGCATTCGAAACATAAAATTTATCCAGCCGTGCTGCCGTAGTGCTGCCATGGATGGAAGAGGGCCAGGTAAAAGAGATTTCCGACGGGTGTAGATGCCGGAACGCATCAACCAATTGAAAATCATCTACTAGCTGAGAAATATGTAATACACTGTGCCTGCGGTATTCGCCAACGACTGAATTTCGGTCAAGGGCCGGCAACAACGTATAATTGAAATCTCCGCCGATGAGAATATATTTAGACGGTGGGATGCATGACAGCTCTGTAGGGAGTGTTAAGAGAAGATCAGGTAACAGACGCTCATCACAGGGAACATAAATTTTAAAAACATGATAGGTCACGTTTTCAGTGCAAAAGACAACGACCTGGAGGTTGTCCACATGTAATGCACGAATCACTGGCGTCGAAATCAGAGGGAGTAGGCGGTGATGGATTCCAAGTGCAAGGCTACCATTCCGTCCAACTCGATAAGCATGGTGAAAATCGTAGGGCCAAGCCCGCCAACGAGAGAATAAAGTGGTAGCAGGGCAATTGGTCTCTTGGAGCAAGAGAAGATCTGCGTGTAGAGGCGCCAAGTCCTCATACACTAGGGCATTTCTAGGAGAAGCAGAGAACCCTCTGCAATTAGGTGTGACCTCCTTGAATCGGTAGGTCCTTAACAGGTCGACACACACGTGCGCTGGAATCTCTAATTTCCTTCGCTTGCTTCTTCATTCTGTCAACACTAAATTTCAGATCGGGATAGGAAAGCACAAGATTTCGAAACACGGATGTCACACTAGAAACTTGGGTTAGAACAGTAGAAATATCAAGCATATGACGTGCAACAAACTGATTAAAGAATCTAGGATGTTTATGAGAGCATAATACTTCATATATTTTATGAAGAGAAAGCGGACCTACCGGTATATCCGCCTTCGCTTCAGCTAGGTATCGGAGAAAAGAATCTAGGGAAAGCACTGAGGGTGGAGTCTTAGAACGTGGAATCACAGCAGGATGTCGACTTGTTCGTGGCGAAGTACGTCATTGAGAGGAGGAACGGGAAGATGAGTCAACAGAACGACCTCTTGCAGCACCGGTGTGAGGAGAGAGCGAAGTCTGCGGAGCACACCAGGACTCCCGTCCAGCAGGCTTGCTGGTAGTTGTAGGGTCAGAGTTAGTGCCAAAAGAGTCACTAGAAGTAGGGCAGTCCATGTCAGTAACTCTACTTGGAGTGTCTTCATCCGACGGAGGATGAAGGTCAGCAGTCAGGTCAGCTGGAGCTGCCAGGAACGTGGGCGTAGCAGTCGGCACCAGACGAGGAAAGTCCACTATCAACAATTGTGGGACTGGACCCCGTGGAGGAGGGCCCGATGGTAGAGCGGGTTGATGAAGTTCTGAAGACACCTCCTTAGAAGCGGTAGGGGTGGACAACACAGGGCTGTCACGAGTGACTTTTGGTCCCAAAGACTGAGGTACAGCAGGGCGGCGGAAGCACTCACTTTGTTGATGGCCATATGCCTTTCAAGTCTGACAATGAAAGGAGGTTAAAACGTCCATGCGTCGGATCTGGTCTCCGCATTTTACAGTGAAGAGAGTAGAAAAAGTCTTGATATGATCATCCGAAGAGAATACTACTCGTGCAACTCGTCGGGCACTTTCAATCGAACGATCATCCTTGGTCCTTTGAAGCAGCGGAGTGTGTGGTAATGTTACCCACAACACGACCGGATTGCATTAGGAAAGCACAAAGCATAGCATCTGTGACTTCAGGATGTACTGGGTACATCGAGGCCGTTACTGGTCTTTGGGCGACAGGCTCAGGAAATAATTGGTGATCACAAACAACCAGCCCAGTCTGTAAGACAGAGGTAGCATCTGCCACATGAAAGAAATAAACAATGACACTCAGCCCTCTGCGTGACATATGACGTATCGCTGACGGAGAGAACTTTTGTTTTAGAGCAGTAGAGTACATTTTGAGTGGTGTGTCCGACTGCGCCTCAAAGCACACATCCAACTCAGTAGCCGTGGTGAAAGAAGTACCTGCTGGAGAATCCACTGAAATTTCGAGCACAACCTCATTACCAGAGCGACGGACATAAGGTTTTAAAGCTGCGGCTTCCGCTCGCATGGAATTAGACTTGGGTTGAAGCCTTTGGGATGTTACCGCTGAAGAATAGGAGCGAGGAGCGGTAGAAGTGGAGGTTGAAGGCAGAGCTGCGCCGCCATCCATAGTGTCCATGGCGTCATCTGTCACTATATGAGAAGCAGCTGGGGCAAGAGCTGTAATAGTGACGGCAGGGGAGGAAAACGATACGCCGCGAACGGTTGACGCCGACCCGGAGGGCAACGTGACAACGACACCGCTGGGCAAAGTGCTATGATCACCGGAAGTGATGTCAGGGTTGACAACACCACCGGATGACGCCATGTTTAATGGCGCTGAGATAACTAGGCTTCGACCAGCTCGGTAGGAATTGTAAACACGACGATAAGAAACGAAAAAAGGCACTCACCACTTCGGGAGATGTCCGAAACGAAACACCAAACCTTTATAGTGGAGGTAAACGCAAACTCAGTTATCCTAGTAACCGAAATACTTGTTATTCAAACAAAACTCACTGAGCACAATTTCCGTAAACCCTCAGTTTTCAATTTAGAACAACCAAATGTGGTATACTATCTCATGACACTCTAACTTAAACTGTAGACGGTTTTTGGAAGGGGTCGGAGCACGGGAAGTCAGAGCCCCCCCCCCCCCCCCGCTACTGACACAATTTTTTTGTAAAATCTAGTTTTCAATTTAGAATCACTAAATTTGGTATACCACCTCACGAAACTCTAACTTAGACTGTAGATGGTTTTTTAGGAAGGGGTCGGAGCACGGGGGTCAGCCCCCCCCAATACAAACTTTTCGTAAAATCTACAGTTTTCAATTTAGAACCACCAAGTTTGGTATACTATCTCATGAAACTCTAACTTAGACTGTAAACGGTTTTTCGAAGGGGTCGGAGCAGGGGGGGGGGGTCCGAGCCCCCTTAATACAAAATATTCGTAAATTCTACAGTTTTCAATTTTGAACCACCAAATTTGATACACTATCCCATGAAACTGTAACTTAGACTGCAGACGGTTTCTAGAATAGCTCGGAGCCGGATGGTCAGCGCCCCCTAATACAATTTTTTCGTAAAATCTACAGTTTTCAATTTAGAACCACCAAATTTGGCATACTACCTCATGAAACTCTAACTTAAACTGTAGACGGTTTTTGGAAGGGGTTGGTGCACGGGGGGTCAGGGCCCCCTAGTACAAAATTTTCGTAAAATCTACTGTTTTCAATTTAGACCACCAAATTTTGGATAATATCTCATGAAACTCTAACTTAGAGTGTACACGGTTTCTGGAATAGGTCGGAGCCGGTGGGGGTCAGAGCCCCCACAGACCCAAATTTAGTAAAATCTACAGTTTTCAATTTAGAACCACCAAATTTGGTACACTATCTCATGAAACTCTAACTTAGACTGCAGACGGTTTCTTAAGTAGCTCGGAGCCCGGGGAGGTCAGGGCCCCCAAATGCAAATTTTTCGTAAAATCTACATTTCAAAATTGCCTTTATTCTTCAGAAAAATAACATTTCTATGTACATGACAGTGGAATTCTGCCAATAAATATTGTGGTATATACATCAGCTGGAAAGTTCCAGTGAAACGTACCCCGCACGGGGATAACTGGTTTTCCAGTTATTTGGGGAGCAACGCCCCCACGGCTCGAGCTGACCTTGTGACTGTTCAACATCTGATGTCATGCCACCGCTTGTTTTTTATTTTGGTGCTGTTGGTGTTTGCAGGGACGGCTGTTCATCCAGCTGTTGGGGAGTCGCGGCCCCACGATGCCGAGCTGGTCTTGTGTCTCGCTTTTTTTGTTTTTATTTATTTTCTCCACTGGCTAGTTGCCCGTGTTGTTTACTCTACCTAATCGGTACCACGTTCTGTACTAACACCCCGGTCTTGTGGTTTTGTTACCCTCCTCCACTAACTGTTTTATATTAACCGCTCAGTTCGTAGGTTGCTGAGATTCCGTTTAGGTTCCCTTCCAGGATTTGTCTTCTTTGGATTTCTTTTTTCCTTTTAGCTGGTTTGGGTGCTAGACCTACCTGCATGTTTGCCGCGTGCGGAGACCCGTGAGGCGGAAATGGGATGTCTGGCGGCTGAGGTCGCAGGAGACCGGTTAAGGGCCTCCTGTGTACCAACACTCCTCTTCGACCACGGCTTCGCTGTAAACGGGAGGCTAGAGACTAACCCACCTCTAGTCAGAAGTCTTGTACCAAGTTGTGTACAGGGATTTAGCGGCTTTTTTGTCGTATAGCACGGCAGGGTAAGCCCGGGGGCTGTGGTATCATGCCAAAGGCGTTGGCATGACGGTACCAGGAGGCCGAAGTGTCCGCCGAGTGCGTGTGATCACAGCCAACGGACTATATCTGCAACGTATAAGCTCCAGAACTGTGTCCAGCGTCATTTTCTTGGCTTGCAGACCTCCAGTTCTCCCTTGTAGGGCTCGGTGGTGGGTATAGTAGTTTGCAGACGAATCTTCCTCCTTTTTTCCATGGGTAAAAACAAAAAACAAAACTCCAAATTTAAGTCACCTGCGAAAATGACAGTTGACAACGACTCTCCTTCGTCTTCTCAACCTACCAAGTCTCAAAACCTTAAACGATCTTTCGACCATGACCTGGAACAAGAATGTGGAACCTCTTCTTCGGCAGCTGTATTAGTCGCTCCGAAGCGTCGTCTCCCCTCGATTGCTGTGACTACGCATGCTACACACTTAGTTGTAGAATCCATCGATCCGAATGAGAGACTGTCCACCAGATCTCCCTTTTTCATTTCTAAAGCTTTGGACGCTGCGGTTGGCCCCTTGAAGTCTGTGAGGAAGCTTCGCTCTGGGGACCTGCTTGTCCAAACTTGCAGTGTTTCTCAGAGTAACACTCTTATGCACCTCACTAGTCTTCAAGGCATTCCTGTCAAAGTGGAACCTCACCCGTTTCTTAACACCTCTCGGGGTGTTATTTCGGAGTTTGATCTCTTGCTATGCAGTGAGGAAGAATTGGTGACTGAACTTGCAGATCAGGGTGTTATTGCTGCACGTCGTATGATGTTCCGGCGCGATGGTTCCTTGATTAAGTCTAAAAATGTAATCTTGACTTTTAACTCCCCGAAAGTTCCGACCGAAATCAAGGCTGGCTACTTAGTCTGTGGAGTTCGCCCGTACATTCCCAGTCCTCTGCGCTGTTTCCGGTGCCAGAGGTACGGGCATTCACAACGATTTTTGTAAGAGTTCCGCTCGTTGCGCAAATTGTGGCTCCAGTGAACATGACGGGGAAGGTTGCACTTCTGCGGCCTGCTGTGTTAACTGCGGTGAGGCCCATGCAGCTTACTCCCGCAACTGTATGAAATGGAAGGACGAGATGGCGATCCAGCGCCTAAAGACCCTGGAAGGCCTCTCGTACCCTGCTGCCAAGGCCAAGTTGGGTATTCCCAACAACCGACAGCGTACTTTTGCCGCAGTAGTTCAGTCTCTGCCACAACCCGTGCAGCCCTTTTTTCCGCGCCCTGTAGCTCTCGCCGCACTTGCCAAGCGATCTACAGCTGAACAAGCGACACAGGTGGATTTCACCGAGCTCCAGGTTTTTCGAATAGCTGAGTCTGCGCCTTCTCTTTTGAAGACGGCCGACTCTTCCAGTTCCCAGAAGAAAGCCTGCACGTGCTGGAGACCCGGCCCTCAATCCGCAAAGGTGTGCAGTGTCCATCCAAATGTCGCGGTCCACCTGGCCAACATTGCAACTGTCTCGGACTCAGCGAGGTCCCCACCCTCAACCAACATTATAGAGGAACATAGGGGGAGGAGAGTGACAGTTCGTCCCCAACCTCACCCAACATTGCAGAGGAACATGGGGGGAGGAGAGTGACAGTTCGTCCCCGCCCTCGGCCAGCATTGCAGAGGAGTGTGGGGGGAGGAGAGTGACAGTTCGGCCCCCTCCTGGTGACTCATCCTATGTGTAGTTGTGTTCGATTTCGTCATGTGTTTTATCATTCTCATTCCTCAGTTTTACTTAATCGGCTTCTTTCTCACCATTGTACCATGTTTTTCATACTGTTTGTTTCATTGTCTTTTTTGACCCTCCCTTCGTACTCATGATTCGGTTTTACTTGGTCAGCCAGATTTTGCGATTTATGCCACGTTTTTTATTTCTGTCTGTTTGTCTTGTGTCTGGCGCTCTTTGGCCAACCATGGCCCTTGCGCCAATAAAATCTATTAACCAACCAACCAACCAACCAGTGAAACGTAAAGCCGCCCCGGTGGCTCAGTGGTCTAAGGCGTTGGTTTCTGATCATTCGTCCGTAAGGGGTCCGGGTTCTAATCCCGGTCAGGCATGGATGTTGTGTTTGTCTTACGGCACTGGCTCTCTCCCTTCCCTGGAACCAGTGACCCTAAATAAGGGACGGGCGACTGATTATAGCCCATTCAGTTGCTCACGGCGGTCGTTAAACCTCCAATCAAAAAAAAAAAACATAAAACAAAATATTGTTAAAATCATAAAATTATTTCGCCACGTAGGGCGAAGGAGAGGCAGACAATGAAGCACAAGCGATACAAAATGAAAATGTATACCTACAGTATTGTAGACAGGGAAAGAAATGATTCTATACTATGCACAAATTCCAATCAAGCATTATTACCTTACTAAAGATTAAACATGCACAAGGTACTAATGCTCATAAAAGGCCATGGGTGAGAAGGAACTAACAGGTGCAAAAGTATTTAGAAACATGACAGTAATGGTAGAAACAAATAAGCACAAATACTTATCATATGTACAGAATTATGCAGTGACAAGAGAGAAATACCCTAAACGGACCCAGTAGGGCAACTTTACAAAAAACAGAAATCGAACAGTAATGCAATGCACAAGTTTCATATCATATGTACAAAACAATACTGTGATAAGGAAGAAAGCCGCTAAACATACCCAGAAGGGCAGCTTCTCATGAAACAGAAATGTAACAGTGATGCTACATTCAAAATTTACAACATATGTACAGATGTATTCAGTGACAAGGGGAAATAACGCTAAATGTACTCAGAAGGGCATCTTGTTACATTAAATTATACACACAGTGAACAATATTTTAAAAATATATTCAACATAATGAAGGGGACATTGCGCGTGCAGTAAACTGTGCAGAAGGAAGAATTATATACAACATCACAAAATCCAACATTATCGAAGAGAACATGGGAAACATGGTGAGCTATCTTCACTAGCACATTAAACAGAATAATCACAAATAGCGAAACACCATAATTTTTACGTAAAATCATGATTTGTTACAGTGAACGTGGGCGACAACAAAAATCCCACTTATAGGTTGAGATTTAACTGCAAATTGTGGATATGGAACCACCCAGCTGATTGGGCCCAGGTGGATTGAAAAACGCTATCAGTGTTCGTTGAAGCAGCACGAGAGTGCTCCATTTGGAGGCGAGTGGTTAACCGTGCTAGGAAGCGTCTCCGAATGATAGCACTTGCCTCCTGTGGAGGTGGAGTAAGAGCAGGGAAGCGTTGTTGAAGATGGAAAGCATAGACAGCGAACTTCACAGGAAGAAAAATATAACGGCACACAGGAGGCAAGTGAGTAGGTGAATGCTTTGTTTGGAGTAACCAAGCATGTGCAAGAAATGGTAACGATCGTGCACAAATTCGATCAGCAAGACGAAATGCTGTGTTTAGGACTGGCAGGAGTACAGGGCAGAATAGGTATTGATGTTGGACGTCGCTGACTTCAGGGGAAAAGGAGCACTGTGGAGAGCTGAGAAGGGTCATGCAAAAAAGTACTGATGGGGCGGCGAGACGAAGGTGAAGAAATTGCTAATGGACATTGAGTTAAAGAGGGGAGGAAAGGGGAGACAAAGGTGAAGAAATTGCTAATGGACATTGAGTTCAAGAGGGGAAGAAAGGGGAGAGGTTGAGGCTGTCCAGATGACGGGGATAAGAGAAGGAGGAGCAGAATGAACAGAAAGTGGAAGTGCGGGAGGGGAAAGAAGAAGCCAATAAAGAGAAGAGGAGGAGATAGAAGTAACTAGAACCGGGGAGCTACGAATGAGGAGAAAGAACGGTAGAGAAAGAGGAGCGGAGGAGACAGAGAAGAGACCATCAGGGGAAGCGAGGAGTGAAGAGAGGCTCAAAAGCGCTGTGCGAAGGAGAAGATATTCGTTAGCAAGAGTAATGGTTGGAGATAGAAACAGGGAAGAAAGAGGTCTCCAGGTTAGACCAGAAGTTACGAGAGAACGGACAGTTATCACAACAGAGCGGATCCAATGAGGAAAGTAAAAGTAAGGGAGGTTAGGAGGGTGAATAAGAGAAGAGAAGAAGTGAGGTTCATCTAGGAGATCAAGAGTTGAAGAAAGAAATGAACGGAGAAGAGGAAACGAACGAAAGAGAGAAAGGCCCTCTCGAAGGACAGGAGGGAGGTGGGACGGGAGAAGAGAGAATGCATCCATCTTCAGAAACAGCAGGAAGGTGAAAGATGGGTCACGGGAAGAAGCTGGAACTTTCAAGGTAGTGGTAAGTGACGGAACAGTTGAAGTGGCAAGGCGAATGAAATGAATAATGCGATGTGTTTTATATAGGACAGCTGGATCAGGAAGCTGGATGTCACCTAATGAGGCTGGTAGATGAAACGTGGCAGATTTAACCCAGTGATGTGGAGACCAGATGACGGAAGTTGAGAGGCGAGTGATGGTCATCATTTGTGACACGGGCACAACCGTCGACATCCAAGAGTATTCGCATAGGGAGATAAGTTGTCGACGAACAACGGCTGCTCGTTGACGGAACCATGTGAAAGGGCGAGCTTTACTACAGTAGGCAGCAGCCCGTTGTATCCGGGGTAGAAGAGCAGTCCAGTTGGCGGATGCAGAAGCCAAGAGCAATCCGACATACGCACTGAGGATCTTCTGTGTCATGGCCATCCACTGCGCACCAGAAGGAGCATCGGTGCGGGCAGCCCATGCCGCACACCATAAGCCAGTACTTTTAGTGGCATTCGGCGCAGCTCCAAAGATAGCGACATACTGATGATATACAGAATACAGGCAATCAAATTGAGATTCATCCCGGACGCAAAAGGTAACATCATCAGCATAGGCGGTGAAAATTATCCGATGATGACGAGTACTAGCCACTGTCGGCGGTAGGACATCCAGGAGAGATCTTCGGGCTGCTAACAGGAAAGGCTTGAAAGCGAGAGCGAATAGCTGGCCGAAGAGCGGACATCCTTGCCGGATGCCTCGCTTAAACGGAATTGGAGCAGTTAGAAAAGTGGCCGCTCGAACATGGAAACTGTCCCCCTGATAAAGGGCCAAGAGAGCGGAAGAAAAGGCAGGAGGAAAGCCAAATTGTGAAAGGACAGCAGAGAGATAAAAGTGAGAGACGTTATCTTAAGCGGACTTTTGATCCAGATGGAGAAAGGCAAGAGGTTCAGAAAAAAAGCGAGCGAGTAAGTGAAAATGAAGGAGAAGAGAAACGTCAGTGAAAATAGTCCGACCAGGCACAGTGTATGTCTGGTCGGGAGAAATAACAAAAGAGAGAACAGAATTAAGGCTACGGGATAAGATTTTTGTATAGAACTTACAGTCGGTGTTTAGGATAGAGATAGGGCGCCGTTTCCAAGATCCAAGAGGTCACCCTTCTTATGAAGAAGGATGATGTGTGCCAGAGTAAATGCGAGCGGTAACACAGGAGAGGAAAAAGCAGACGAGAAACACGCAGACAGAAAAGGCAGAAGACACGGTTGAAATGCACGATAAAAGGACAGAGGACGGCCGTCAGGTCCAGGAGCGGTATGAGGATTGAGAGTAGCGAACGCCTCGCGGAGCTCGCGAAGAGAGAAAGGAGGGAGTAAAAAAGGGGATAAAGTAGAGGGGACCTGAGGAAAAGAGGAGAGAAGAGGAGAAGCTAATGAGGAAGAAGACTGCGTTACCGCACTGTACTTGGCGGTGAAATACTGTCTTATGAAAGTGCATAGCTTCGATGGGTTCGAAGTGATGGAACCATCCTGGAGGCGAAGATGACGCAAAGATGTAGCAGAACGATGTTGAGATTCCAAGGCGGTTAAGTAATCGTGAGAATCAGCTGTAGGGGAGAGATGCAAGAAATGCATCCTGAAGGCTGCATTGAATGCGCGGGGAAGAAGCAAAGCGTGGAGATCTGCCAGATAGCCGGGGTATTGCGGATCATCAAGAGAGAGCATCGACAATAGAGCACGTAGATTCGTAATTTTCATATCGCTCTCATTCCGAGAGGCATGGGAGTAGCGCCGTACAAAAAGGACCAAGTCATGTTTGACACTGAGCCACAGTTGCCTCGCGTCTGACGTCGTATCAAGAAGGGGCTGACGACTTCGTAGGAACTCACGCACAGCAACGCAAAATTGTTAATCATCCAGGAGCGAGTCCGGAAAAATCCATACTCGTTGAGTCCTTGAAGGTGAAGGAGAAACACAGACCGACAAACTGACAATACTGTGGTCTGAAGCGGCGGAAGGATGATGGGCAGCAGCTGCGATCGGCCGGAGAAGAGCAGTCGAAACATAAAATTTATCCAGCCGTGCTGCCGTAGTGCTGCCATGGATGGAAGAGCGCCAGGTAAAAGAGATTTCCGACGGGTGTAGATGCCGGAACGCATCAACCAATTGAAAATCATCTACTAGCTGAGAAATATGTAATACGCTGTGCCTGCGGTATTCGCCAACGGCTGAATTGCGGTCAAGGGCCGGCAACAACGTATAATTGAAATCTCCGCCGAAGAGAATATATTTAGACGGTGGGATGCATGACAGCTCTGTAGGGAGTGTGGAGAGAAGATCAGGTAACAGACGCTCATCACAGGGAACATAAATTTTAAAAACATAATACGTCACGTTTTCAGTGCAAAAGACAACGACCTGGAGGTTGTCTACATGTAATGCACGAGTCACTGGCGTCGAAATCAGAGGGAGTAGGCGGTGATGGATTCCAAGTGCAAGGCTACCATTCCGTCCAACTCGATAAGCATGGTGAAAATCGTAGGGCCAAGCCCACCAACGAGAGAACAAAGTGGTAGCAGGGCAATTGGTCTCTTGGAGCAAGAGAAGATCTGCACCAAGTCCTCATACACTAGGGCATTTCTAGGAGAAGCAGAGAACCCTCTGCAGTTTAGTGTGACCACCTTGAATCGGTAGGTCCTTAACAGGTCGACACACATGTGCGCTGGAATCTGTTATTTTCTTCGCTTGCTTCTTCATTCTGTCAACACTAAATTTGAGATCGGGATAGGAAAGCACAAGAATTCGAAACACAGATGTCACACTAGAAACTTGGGTTAGAACAGTAGAAATATCAAGCATATGACGTGCAACAAACTGATTAAAGAATCTAGGATGTTTATGAGAGCATAATACTTCATATATTTTATGAAGAGAAAGCGGACCTACCGGTATATCCGCCTTTGCTTCAGCTAGGTATCGGAGAAAAGAATCTAGGGAAAGCACTGGGGGTGAAGTCTTAGAACGTGGAATCACAGCAGGATGTAGACTTGTTCGTGGCGAAGTACGTCGTTGAGAGGAGGAGCGGGAAGATGAGTCAACAGAACGACCTCTTGCAGCACCGGTGTGAGGAGAGAGCGAAGTATGCGGAGCACACCAGGACTTCCGTCAAGCAGGCTTGCTGGTAATTGTAGGGTGAGAGTCAGTGTTAGAAGAGTCACTAGAAGTAGGGCAGGCCATGTCAGTAACTGTACTTGGAGTGTCTTCATCCGACGGAGGATGAAGGTCAGCAGTCAGGTCAGCTGGAGCTGCAAGGAACGTGGGCGGAGCAGTCTTCACCAGACGAGGAAAGTCCACTGTCAACAATTGTGGGACAGAACCCCATGGAGGAGGGCCCGATGGTAGAGCGGGTTGATGAAGTTCTGAAGACACCTCCTTAGAAGCGGTAGGGGTGGACAACACAGGGCTGTCACGAGTGACGTTTGGTCCCAAAGACTGAGGTACAGCAGGGCGGCGGAAGCACTCACTTTGTTGATGGCCATATGCCTTTCAAGTCTGACAATGAAAGGAGGTTAAAACGTCCATGCGTCGGATCTGGTCTCCGCATTTTACAGTGAAGAGAGTAGGAAAAGTCTTGATATGATCATCCGAAGAGAATACTACTCGTGCAACTCGTCGGGCACTTTCAATCGAACGATCATCCTTGGTCCTTTGAAGCAGCGGAGTGTTTGGTAATGTTACCTACAACACGACCGGGTTGCATTAGGAAAGCACAAAGCATAGGATCTGTGACTTCAGGATGTACTGGGTACATCGAGGCCGTTACTGGTCTTTGGGCGACAGGCTCAGGAAATAATTGGTGATCACAAACAACCAGCCCAGTCTGTAAGACAGAGGTAGCATCTGCCACATGAAAGAAATAAACAATGAGTCTCAGAGCTCTGCGCGACATATGTCGTATCGCTGACGGAGAGAACTTTTGTTTCAGAGCAGTAGAGTACATTTTGAGTGGTGTGTCCGGCAGCGCCTCAAAGCACACACCCAACACAGTAGCCGTGGTGAAAGAAGTACCTGCTGAAGAAGCCACTGGAATTTCGAGCTCAACTTCATTACCAGAGCGACGGACATGAGGTTTTAAAGCTGCGGCTTCCGCTCGCATGGAATTAGACATGGCCTGAAGCCTTTGGGAAGTTACCGCTGAAGAATAGGAGCGAGGAGCAGTAGAAGTGGTGGTTGAAGGCAGAGGAGCACCGTCATCCATAGTGTCCATGACGTCATCTGTCACTATATGAGAAGCAGCTGGGGCAAGAGCTGTAATAGTGACGTCAGGGGAGGAAAACGATACGCCGCCAACGGTTGACGTCATCCCGG
Source organism: Macrothele yani (assembly GCA_039090855.1). NCBI lineage: Eukaryota > Metazoa > Arthropoda > Arachnida > Araneae > Macrothelidae > Macrothele > Macrothele yani. Next base: position 84,817,441 of record CM077017.1, read on the forward strand.
AGGGCAACGTGACAGCGCCACCGCTGGGCAAAGTGCCGTGATCACCGGAAGTGATGTCAGGGCTGACAACACCACCGGATGACGCCGTTTTTTTTTATTGGAGGTTTAACGACCACCGTGAGCAACTCGATGGGCTATAAGCAGTCGCCCGTCCCTAATTTAGGGTCACTGGTTCCAGGGAAGGGAGAGAGCCAGTGCCGTAAGACAAACACAACATCCATGCCTCACCGGGATTCGAACCCGGACCCCATTCGGACGAATGATCAGAGGCCATCGCTTAGACCACTGCGCCACCGGGGCGGCATAACCAGGTTTCTACCAGCTCGATAGGAATTGTAAACACGTCGATAAGAAACGAAAAAAGGCACTCAGCGCTTCGGGAGATGTCCGAAACGAATCACGAAACCTTTATAGTGGAGGTTAGCACAAACTCAGTTATCCTAGTAGCCGAAATACTTATTATTCAAACAAAACTCACGGAGCACAATTTCCGTAAAAACAGTTTTCAATTCAGAACCACCAAATTTGGTAAACTACCTGATGAAACTCTAACTTATACTGTAAACGATTTTTGGAAGGGGTCGGAGCACGGGAGGTAAGGGCCCCCTAATGCAAAGTTTTCGTAAAATCCACAGTTTTCAATTTAGAACCACCAAATTTGGTATACTACCTCACGAAACTATAACTTAAACTGTACACGGTTTTTGGAAGGGGTTGCTGCACGGGGGATCAGGGCCCCCTAATACAAAATTTTCGTAAAATCTACTGTTTTCAATTTATACCACAAAATTTGGTATAATATCTCATGAAACTCTAACTTAGAGTGTACACGGTTTCTGGAATAGGTCGGAGCCGGTGGGAGTCAGAGCCCCCACAGACCCAAATTTAGTAAAATCTACAGTTTTCAATTTAGAACCACCAAATTTGGTACACTATCTCATGAAACTCTAACTTAGACTGCAGACGGTTTCTGGAATAGCTCAGAGCCCGGGGGTCAGGGCCCCCAAATACAAATTTTTCGTAAAATCTACATTTTAAAATTGCCTTTATTCTTCAGTAAAATAGCTATTCTATGTACATGACAGTATAACTCTCCCAATAAATACAGTGGTATATACATCAGCTGGAAAGTTCTAGTGAAACGTAAAACAAAATATTGTTAAAATCATAAAATTATTGTGCCACGTAGGGCGAAGGAGAGGCAGACAATGAAGCACGAGCGATACAAATGAAAATGTATACCTACAGTATTGTAGACAGGGAAAGACATGATTCTATACTATGCACAAATTCCAATCAAGCATTACTACCTTACTAAAGATTAAACATGCACAAGGTACTAATGCTCATAAAAGGCCATGGGTGAGAAGGAACTAACAGGTGCAAAAGTATTTAGAAATATGACAGTAATGGTAGAAACAAATAAGCACAAATACTTATCATATGTACAGAATTATCCAGTGACAAGAGAAAAATACGCTAAACGGACCCAGGAGGGCAACTTTACAAAAAACAGAAATCGAACAGTAATGCAATGCACAAGTTTCATATCATATGTACAAAACAATACAGTGATAAGGAAGAAAGCCGTAAACATACCCAGAAGGGCAGCTTCTCATGAAACAGAAATGTAACAGTGATGCTATATTCAAAATTTACAACATATGTACAGAAGTATTCAGTGACAAGGGGAAATAACGCTAAATGTACTCAGAAGGGCATCTTGTTACATTAAATTATACACACAGTGAACAATATTTTAAAAATATGTTCAACATAATGAAGGGGACATTGCGCGTGCAGTAAACTGTGAAGAAGGAAGAATTATATACAACATCACAAAATCCAACATTATCGAAGAGAACATGGGAAACATGGTGAGCTATCTTCACTAGCACATTAAACAGAATAATCACAAATAGCGAAACACCATAATTTTTACGTAAAATCATGATTTGTTACAGTGAACGTGGGCGACAACAAAAATCCCACTTATAGGTTGAGATGTAACTGCAAATTGTGGATATGGAACCACCCAGCTGATTGGGCCCAGGTGGATTGAAAAACGCTATCAGTGTTCGTTGAAGCAGCACGAGAGTGCTCCATTTGGAGGCGAGTGGTTAACCGTGCTAGGAAGTGTCTCCGAATGATAGCACTTGCCTCCTGTTTAGGTGGAGTAAGAGCAGGGAAGCGTTGTTGAAGATGGGAAGCATAGACAGCGAACTTCACAAGAAGAAAAATATAACGGCACACAGGAGGCAAGTGAGTAGGTGGATGCTTTGTTTGGAGTAACCAAGCATATGCAAGAAATGGTAACGATCGTGCACAAATTCGATCAGCAAGACGAAATGCTGTGTTTAGGACTGGCAGGAGTACGGGGCAGAATAGGTATTGATGTTGGACGTCGCTGACTTCAGGGAAAAAGGAGCACTGTGGAGAGCTGAGAAGGGTCATGCAAAAAAGTACTGATGGGGCGGGGAGACGAAGGTGAAGAAATTGCTAATGGACATTGAGTTCAAGAGGGGAGGAAAGGGGAGACGAAGGTGAAGAAATTGCTAATGGACATTGAGTTCAAGAGGGGAGGAAAGTGGAGACGAAGGTGAAGAAATTGCTAATGGACATTGAGTTCAAGAGGGGAGGAAAGGGGAGAGGTAGAGGCTGTCCAGATGACGGGGATAAGAGAAGGAGAAGCAGAATGAACAGAAAGTGGAAGTGCGGGAGGAGTAAGAAGAAGCCAATAAAGAGAAGAGGAGGAGATAGAAGTAACTGGAACCGGGGAGCTACGAATGAGGAGAAAGAACGGTAGAGAAAGAGGGGCGGACGGGACAGAGAAGAGACCATCAGGGGAAGCGAGGAGTGGAAAGAGGCTCCAAAGCGCTGTGCGAAGGAGAAGATATTCGTTAGCAAGAGTAATGGTTGGAGATAGAAACAGGGAAGAAAGAGGTCTCCAGGTTAGATCAGAAGTTACGAGAGAACGGACAGTTATCACAACAGAGCGGATCCAATGAGGAAAGTAAAAGTAAGGGAGGTTAGGAGGGTGAATAAGAGAAGAGAAGAAGAGAGGTTCATCTAGGAGATCAAGAGTTGAAGAAAGAAGTGAACGGAGAAGAGGAAGCGAACGAAAGAGAGAAAGGCCCTCTCGCAGGACAGGAGGGAGGTGGGACGGGAGAAGAGAGAATGCATCCATCTTCAGAAACAGTAGGAAGGTGAAAGATGGGTCACGGGAAGAAGCTAGAACATTCAAGGTAGTGGTAAGTGACGGAACAGTTGAAGTGGCAAGGCGAATGAAATGAATAATGCGATGTGTTTTATATAGGACAGCTGGATCAGGAAGCTGGATGTCACCTAATGAGTCTGGTAGATGAAGCGTGGCAGGTTTAACCCAGTGATGTGAAGACCAGATGACGGAAGTTGAGAGGCGAGTGATGGTCATCATTTGTGACACGGGCACAACCGTCGACATCCAAGAGTATTCGCATAGGGAGATAAGTTGTCGACGAACAACGGCTGCTCGTTGACGAAACGATGTGAAAGGGCGGGCTTTACTCCAGTAGGCAGCAGCCCGTTGTATCCGGGGAAGAAGAGCAGTCCAGGTGGCGGATGCAGAAGAAAAGAGAGTAGTGGGAAATGACCGATTCGGCCGCAAGGAGCTCTCCTTCTTTTTGAAGGAGCTAGCAGGCGCCTCCTTGCGGCCGAAGGGTTTAACCTATACAGCAGCCGAGGAGCAGGGGATGATTATGTGTGGGGGGATAGAGGTTTTACGCCCCCTCCCCTCCTTAACGATGGTGGTGACTTCTAGCGTTACTTTGCAGAACTTTATTTTTTTTTTGAGATTTTCTTTAATGGAACTTTATTAATTTTATTTTATTTTCTTAGTTCTGCGTATGCATGGTCGTTATCCGTGCTACCATCTTGCGGTGCTTCTTGGAACTTTCGATGGATCTTTGATTTTGAGGGATGGCAACGACCGAGTGGGAAAGGGGTTGGAAATAGGGGATGTCAACTCGATGCTGATGTGCTGCCCCCTAGTGGTGCTTCTTGGAACTTCCGATGGATCTTTGATTTTGAGAGATGGCAACGACCGAGTGGGAAAGGGGTTGGATATAGGGGATGCCAACTCGATGTGCTGCCCCTAGCGGTGCTTCTTGGAACTTTCGATGGAACTTTGATTTTGACAAATGGCAACCACAGAGTGTGTAAAGGGGTGGACATAGGGGGTGTCAACTCGATGCTGATGTGCTGCTCCCTAGCGGTGCTTCTTGAAACTTTATTATTTCAATGAATCTTTGATTTTTGGGGATGGCAACGACCGAGTGGGGAAAGGGCACTACGTAGGTGTTAGATATGATGCTGCTTCTTTAAACTTTATTTTTTCGATGGATCTTTGATTTTGAATGATGACAACGACAGAGTGGGGTCCGTTGAGATTTTTTATATTTATTCCTGTGGTTTTCAAGCGGGATATTTTCCCCCTCTTCGATACTATTTTTCCCCCGGGGGGAATTTTTACGTAACGAAGCTGGGTAATTTTCTTTCCAAGGGAATAAAAATGCTCTGATGGTCTTAGTGAGATTCTAACTCACGATGATTTGGTTTCAAAAATTGGTCAGATGGCCAGATAGTTTTCATGTACTACGTATTCACTCTATTTTTTTTAATTACTTTTACGTTATTTCTTCATGTGTTTTTATATATTTTTGTATGTTTTGAGGGTGTTTTTCGTGTAGATGTAATGAATTTTCTTTTTCCTCCATTCAATTTTATTTCAGACCATGAGACGAGGAAATGCTTCTTTAAAAACGATTTCGTTCCTGTTCGCAGTAACTATTGGACTTTGACAAATTTTTTGGGAAATCAAGCGGAAATGTAGACATGTTAATTCTGAGTCTTTCACCCTTCCAATATTTTTTTCCTAGTCGCACTGTTTTCATGTACTATGTATTCCCTGTTTTCTTTTTTTTTTTTTTTTTTACAACTTTTACGTTATTTCATCATGTATTATATATATATATATATATATAAATTTTAGATTGGATTCCAAGGGACAGGAAAAGACCCAGAAGAAGACCACATGGGAGATGGGTGGATGAAATTAGAAAGTATGCAGGGGTGACATGGAGGAGACTGGCACAAGACAGACCGTTGTGGAGGAAACTTGGGGAGACCTTCGTCCAGCAGTGGATTGATAATGGTTGACAATGATGATGATGATATATATATATATATATATGTATTTTTTTGTATGTTTTGAGGGAGTTTTTTCGTGTAGATGTAATGAATTTTCTGGAGAACTTTTCTTTTTCTCCATTCAATTTTATTTCAGACCATGAGACGAGCAAATGCTTCTTTAAAAACGATTTCGTTCCTGTTCGCAGTAATTACTGGACATAGACTTCATGTTAATTCTGAGTCTTTCACCCATGCAATAATATTTTCTCGTAATTTTTCCGTATGTTCAAGAACTCTACAGATCTTTCCCAGTTAAAATTCTGCTCAAACAATATTTTCGGTCTTTATTTCTCATAACATTATAGCTTCACAATTTTAGATATTTTTCTTCTTCTATCTTTGAAATTTCGTTAAACTTCTTAATAGGTCAGGATTCTTTTTTTTTCTTACTTGGACAAACTTATGCGTCCTTTTATTCAGATTATTATTTTTTTTTCCATTTCATTTCAGCAAACGATTATTTTAGATGTAACAAATCTTCAGATTTTTGTTTCCTTATATAGCATATTTTCCAACTTGCTTAAAAATATTCCTCAAAGCATGCAGTATGTCAAATACGCATTTTTTTTATTCTTTCTTAGCTTGCTGTACTTTTCGTGGACTGCCCCGATAGGAAAGCATTCATTGTCAAGACATACAATCTAAAACCTTTTTTCTTCCGATAAAATTTGTATTCTTTACCCTGTATATTTTTCTATCTCGTCCGACAAAACATTCATTCTAGAGCCAAAGCGAGTAATTCCGTTCTTCCCATAAACATTATTTCTTTAACGTTTTACTAACTCACCAGAAAAGCAGTTATTCCCTACCCACATAGTGAAAATAAAGAAATTCTTACTTCTTTTTCCATACATATCAACTCAATCTATTTCTTTTTGAAATGCTGGTCACAACATTTCAACTAAAATATCATACTTTCACCAAAAATCGTATTCTTAAACGAGCTATTTTTTTTTACTTCATTTCATATATAACTAATTTTTTATTCTTTACTCACCTCATCAAAGTCAGTAAGAACTCCCCTAATCTCATTCCTTTTACTCATTCAGTTCACTTTAAATTGAGATGTTTCAAAACTTTCCATATATTTAATTCCCTTAATGTATAGTTCTTCCGTGTCCGTCCATTCATTTTTAACTTCTGTGCATGCTGCATTTTTTCTTTAGACGTCTAGTTTCATTGACCTTTTCTTTCGTTTTGACGAACACTCTTATTATTCCACATAACTTGATCGTTGCATACGCTGTAACATGCATGCACCACAGAACGCACATGAGATAAATGTAGATAGTGGTGTGAGCATTTGCCCACATAGCTTAGTTGGGAGAGCGACTTACTCAGGAGTGAGGATACCCGGATTCGATGCCCAGCATGGACACATATCAGAATGAAATTTACTTCGTCATAACGCTTATATTTTAGAACTCTTCTCCACCTATTCTTCCATGATACATTTTTTTATTTATTTGATATTCAGAGTTGTATACATTCACTATCCAAAAAGAGAAATATTTAATGTAAAGCAATATTCTTCCAAGCTGGGGAAATATATGTGTATATTAGATCATGTTCAGTTAAGGGAAATGCATGTATATATTTCAATATGAAAAAAGAAGCCCTATAAGTGAAAGCTCAACCTAAAGACGGATAGATTGTACACACTCTATGACATTTCAACCTAAAGACGGATAGATTGTACACGCTATCTCTACTCTATGACATTGCTTTACTGAATGAACCATGACCTTTTTTTCATGAACCACTTTAAAATCTTCGTTCTCACTTTACTATTGTCAGATTCCATGTCCCTCCAGTTCTTTACTGAGAAACAGAAGCATTTATTCAATGTTAATTTACTAAGAGAGTAGAACTCTTTTAAGCTATCGAAGTACTTTCAGGTCTTTCATTACGAAAATTTTCATTGTCATGAAAGCAGACATAATCGAGATGATTTACCATCATTTCAATGAAAGTGTTTACACATTCATTGCTCTGATGTCAGATTTCATTTTCTTATACTTCGAACAGAAATGAGTTTGAATCATTCGTCGAGAAAACATTTCTTTTATATCTTTTTTTATTTTTATTTATTTTTTATTTTTGTGCCTCCGAATCAAACGAACTCTAAAAATAAGAGACGCACTTTAATGTTTTTTCCTCTTATGAGAGGAATATGGGAATATGATACCAAAATTAAAGAATATTGACTTGCCTCTTAACACCTCACATCTACGGCTTTTATTTTTTTTTTTTCAATAAGCTGTTTCTATATTTTTACAACTGAATAGATTTATTTATTGAAAAATTCTAAGGAAGACGAAAAATGGTTTTGTTGATTTTCTAAGAGGATGATTTTGGAACTTTTAGTTTTCTTATAATTGCAAAATTCCCATAGAATAACATGGGAAAACTAGCATGCATAAAAGACTGTTTTGGATCGAGTAAAATTCTGTAAACAAACGTTTTTTCAAAAAGAAGAAATTATAACAGGACGAAAACGAATTGAAAGAAAAAATACCATGACAAGTTTCTCAAAAGTAGAAAATAAAAGAGTAAAAATGAAACACTACGGTTTTCTTAGATGATTTTGGAACTTTTAGTTTTCTTATAATTGCAAAATTCCCATAGAATAACATGGGAAAACTAGCATGCATAAAAGACTGTTTTGGATCGAGTAAAATTCTGTAAACAAACGTTTTTTCAAAAAGAAGAAATTATAACAGAACGAAAGTGAAATGAAAGAAAAAGTACAATGACAAGTTTCACAAAAGTAGAAAATGAAAGAGGGAGAAAATGCAAAGAAAGAAAATGCAGTTCATGAAAAAATCATTAGAATTCGCTACGGCTGAAGGTCCCCCGAGCGGATTCATAAACCAATGCTCGTATTAACCATTCAAAGAATGTGGGTGTCAGGAAAACCACTAACCCTCATTGTAGCCTTCTTGTAGCGTACGGAGGGGGTGAACTTCACCAAACATGGATCCATAATATTTTAAAAACCCCATTCAGTTTTACGGGGGTTTTACGACCACGCCAGTGACCTTCATTCAGGTTTACTGAGCTATTAAGCCAACGCCAGTTTCCTTCATACATACGGAACATAGGTTCACTTTCTCATTCACACTCATGTATACAGAAAAAAAAAATTAAATAGTGCTGTTTGAGCTGCATGGCGGTGTCAAGATGGGGGGGGGAAACCTCCATCTATCATTCGATTGGGCTAAAACCGTTGAAGGAAGTGAGCTATTCTCACTAGCTCCTCCATGCTCGCTGTCTGATTCGAGGTTGACCACCTCAGGTTGTGAATTTAATTCAATAACATCAACTGAATCTAACTCCCAAGTCAGATCGATATCTTCTGGCTCTGAAGTTAAGTCAATAACCTCCGGTTCTTGGGTAGAGTCTTCCACAACCCAGAAGTTTTCCCACTGTGAGGGGGAGGAAGGGACCTAATCCACTGTTTCACGGAGAAATCGCCTCTAGATTCCTGGAGGAGAGAAAAAGAAATAAAAAATATAATAATAAAAATAAAATTAAAATCATACATCCTAGAAGTCTCTACATCATATCAATATATTTACTTGCAATAGAGAATGAGGGAATTCCTACATTAAGACATGAGAAACTGTCGGAACTGAATATAAAATGAATTTCTTATCCTAAATTTATTTTTTTATTCTTTTGTATATTCTGACTATCTCAATATTCATTGCAGTAAATAGAATGATTTTACAATTCTAAATTAAATAAGTTTCAAATTTCCTAACATTTCAAAGCATCTAATTTCCTTAAGTGAATCCGCTAAACTCTTGTAAGAAATTCTATCAAGAAGGGGAGCCTATTCAAATAACAGTAAAAATATCAAGAAATTTCGCTTACCTGCTCCATGGAATAAAAGGATGAAGTAAAATTCGACATGATCAAAAAAATATTGACTATGTAGACAAGCGCGATGTTTAAAAGGGAGTGAGAAAGAAAATGGTAGTGTTAGCGCCTTTTATTTCCAAAAATGAATGAACTTTGACCCCTTCCCAGAACCTTCTAGGAAATTCTATTTTTTCTGAGGGTAGGAAGCATGGGAGAATCGATTTCAGAGGGTGGGAGAGCAAACTTGATTTAGCATACCAAGCATGTATGAACTCCATTTTGTTGTAATTAAGATAGCGAACGCAAAATCTCTTTCACAGACAACCTTTATTCTTAGTTGGGATATAATGAATCTGTAACATTCTTATCATACAATTAAAGCTAGAGGCGCCATCGATTCTGCTCGCTAAAAGCTACTAATGGGTTCAGACAATCTTAATCGCTAGACCGTATTTCACTTGAAGGGAAGGAAGCACTTTCATTCTACGATTAAAAATAAAGAGAGAGGCGCCATCGCTTCTGTTCGATAAAAACTACTAATGGCTTCAGACAATCTTAATCACTAGACCGTATTTAATTTGATAGGAAGGATGCAGTTTCATTCTCCGATTAAACATAGAGAGAGGCGCCATCGCTTCTGTTCGATAAAAACTCCTAATGGCTTCAGACAAACTTAATCACTAGACCGTATTTAATTTGATAGGAAGGATGCAGTTTCATTCTCCGATTAAACATAGAGAGAGGCGCCATCGCTTCTGCTCGTGGGTTCAGACAATCTTAATCACTGGATCGTATTTAATTTGATAGGAAGGATGCAGTTTCATTCTCCGATTAAAAATAGAGAGAGGGGTGCCATCGCTTCAATTCACTAAAAGTGCAGCAAAAAAAAATATCTTCTGTTGCTAACACCTAAAATATATTAAAAAAAAGGAAAAAAAAAGCAAAAAAATAAAGTTCTGCAAAGTAACGGTAGAGGTCACCACCATCGTTAAGGAGGGGCGCAAACCCCCACCCCCGCACACACATCCTCATAAAATATCGCTAGAGTGAGTCCACTATTCATTCCTTACATCACATAATAACAAAGTCTATTAAATCTCGAGAAAACAAAATTAATAAAGTTCCATTAAAGAAAATCTCAAAAAATAAAAAAAATAATTAAAGTTCTGCAAAGTAACGAACGATGGTGGTATGACAGCTCACACCTTCATTCAGTTTATGAGAAGTCCGTTGCTTGCATGGGGAAAATGAAGATATAATAATCAACCGAGAACTTATTATTTCGGCCTCTCTTTCTTTAAACGGACCTCATAGTTGTATATTTGAGGTGCTTTCCCCTCGCATCAATGGATTTCATCGACTAAATCCTAATTCCATTAAACTGAATGGTGAACAATTTGAAGCTCTCGCTGATCAATGTGAGAAGATATGGACCAGCATACTATTCTACAGAGGATCCCCCCTGTTCCTTCCTCTCCACTAACGAACGAAGAGTATTATTACATGCTTAGTGAAGTGGTTTTGGATCTTGTTCAGAGCCATGCTGAAAAATTATTCTATTGTATTCAGTGTTACATTTCTCCAGATCGTATGCTTGAAAACATCTTTAGCCACATATGTACTGATGCCACCCCACAATCTAAGTTTAAAGAACACTCCAAGAAGGCTTCAGATGGGATATTCTCCCCAACGGATTTAGCGAAAGATTCCACAAAAGTCTTGGTGTCTAACGTTGCTACGGCCTCCTTGGAGTGTTCTTTAAACTTAGATTGTGGGGTGGCATCAGTACATATGTGGCTAAAGATGTTTTCAAGCATACGATCTGGAGAAATGTAACACTGAATACAATAGAATAATTTTTCAGCATGGCTCTGAACAAGATCCAACACCACTTCACTAAGCATGTAATAATACTCTTCGTTCGTTAGTGGAGAGGAAGGAACAGGGGGGAATCCTCTGTAGAATAGTATGCTGGTCCATATCTTCTCACATTGATCAGCGAGAGCTTCAAATTGTTCACCATTCAGTTTAATGGAATTAGGATTTAGTCGATGAAATCCATTGATGCGAGGGGAAAGCACCTCAAATATACAACTATGAATTCCGTTTAAAGAAAGAGAGGCCGAAATAATAAGTTCTCGGTTGATTATTATATCTTCATTTTCCCCATGCAAGCAACGGACTTCTCATAAACTGAATGAAGGTGTGAGCTGTCATACCACCATCGTTCGTTACTTTGCAGAACTTTATTTACTTTTTTATTTTTTGAGATTTTCTTTAATGGAACTTTATTAATTTTATTTTCTCGAGATTTAATAGACATTGTTATTATGTGATGTAAGGAATGAATAGTGGACTCACTCTAGCGATATTTTATGAGGATGTGTGTGTGGGGGTGGGGGTTTGCGCCCTCCTTAACGATGGTGGTGACCTCTACCGTTACTTTGCAGAACTTTATTTTTTTGCTTTTTTTTTGCTTTTTTTTAATATATTTTAGGTGTTAGCAACAGAAGATTTTTTTGCTGCACTTTTAGTGAATTGAAGCGATGGCACCCCTCTCTCTATTTTTAATCGGAGAATGAAACTGCATCCTTCCTATCAAATTAAATACGATCCAGTGATTAAGATTGTCTGAACCCATTAGTAGTTTTTATCGAACAGAAGCGATGGCGCCTCTCTCTATGTTTAATCGGAGAATGCAACTGCATCCTTCCTATTAAATTAAATACGGTCTAGTGATTAAGATTGTCTGAAGCCATTAGTAGTTTTTATCGAACAGAAGCGATGGCGCCTCTCTCTTTATTTTTAATCGGAGAATGAAAGTGCTTCCTTCCCTTCAAGTGAAATACGGTCTAGCGATTAAGATTGTCTGAACCCATTAGTAGCTTTTAGCGAGCAGAATCGATGGCGCCTCTAGCTTCAATTGTATGATAAGAATGTTGCAGATTCATTATATCCCAACTAAGAATAAAGATTGCCTGTGAAAGAGATTTTACGTTCGCTATCTTAATTACAACAAAATTGAGTTCATACATGCTTGGTACGCTAAATCAAGATATCCTCTCCCACCCTCTGAAATCAATTCTCCCATGCTTCCTACCCTCAGAAAAAATAGAATTTCCTAGAAGGTTCTGGGAAGGGGTCAAAGTTCATTCATTTTTGGAAATAAAAGGCGCTAACACTACCATTTTCCTTCTCACTCCCTTTTAAACATCGCGCTTGTCTACATAGTCAATATTTTTTTGATCATGTCGGATTTTACTTCATCCTTTTCTTCCATGGAGCAGGTAAGCGAAATTTCTTGATATTATTACTGTTATTTGAATAGGCTCCCCCTTCTTGATAGAATTTCTTACAAGAGTTTAGCGGATTCACTTAAGGAAATTAGATGCTTTGAAATGTTAGGAAATTTGAAACTTATTTAATTTAGAATTGTAAAATCATTCTATTTGCTGCAATGAATATTGAGATAGTCAGAATATACAAAAGAATAAAAAAAAATTTAGAATAAGAAATTCATTTTATATTCAGTTCCGACAGTTTTAACTCTAAAAATAAGAGACGCACTTTTTTTTAACTCTAAAAATAAGAGACGCACTTTCATGTTTTTTCCTCTTATGAGAGGAATATGGGAATATGATACCAAAATTAAAGACTACCCAAGAACCGGAGGTTATTGATTTAACTTCAGAGCCAGAAGATATCGATCTGACTTGGGAGTTAGATTCAGTTGATGTTATTGAATTAAATTCACAACCTGAGGTGGTCAACCTCGAATCAGACAGCGAGCATGGAGGAGCTAATGAGAATAGCTCACTTCCTTTAACGGTTTTAGCCCAATCGAATGATAGATGGAGGTCCCCCCCCATCTTGACACCTCCATGCAGCTCAAACAGCACTATTTAATTTTTTTCTGTATACATGAGTGTGAACGAGAAAGTGAACCTATGTTCTGTATGTATGAAGGAAACTGGCGTTGGCTTAATAGCTCAGTAAACCTGAATAAGGTCACTGGCGTGGTCGTAAAACCCCCGTAAACCTGAATGGGTTTTTTTTTAAATATTATGGATCCATGTTTGGTGAAGTTCACCACCTCCGTACGCTACAAGAAGGCTACAATGAGGGTTAGTGGTTTTCCTGACACCCACATTCTTTGAATGGTTAATACGAGCATTGGTTTATGAATCCGCTCGGGGGACCTTCAGCCGTAGCGAATTCTAATGATTTTTTTCATGAACTGCATTTTCTTTCTTTGCATTTTCTCCCTCTTTCATTTTCTACTTTTGTGGAACTTGTCATGGTACTTTTTCTTTCATTTCATTTTCGTTCTGTTATAATTTCTTCTTTTAGAAAAAACGTTTGTTTACAGAATTTTACTCGATCCAAAACAGTCTTTCATGCATGCTAGTTTTCCCATGTTATTCTATGGGAATTTTGCAATTATAAGAAAACTAAAAGTTCCAAAATCATCTTCTAAGAAAACCGTAGTGTTTCATTTTCACTCTTTTATTTTCTACTTTTGTGAAACTTGTCATGGTATTTTTTCTTTCAATTCGTTTTCGTCCTGTTATAATTTCTTCTTTTTGAAAAAACGTTTGTTTACAGAATTTTACTCAATCCAAAACAGTCTTTCATGCCTGCTAGTTTTCCCATGTTATTCTATGGGAATTTTGTAATTATAAGAAAACTAAAAGTTCCAAAATCATCCTCTTAGGAAATCAACAAAACCATTTTTCGTCTTCCTTAGAATTTTTCAATAAATAAATCTATTCAGTTGTAAAAATATAGAAACAGCTTATTGAAAATTAAAAAAAAAATAAAAAAATAAAAGCCGTAGATGTGAGGTGTTAAGAGGCAAGTCAATATTCTTTAATTTTGGTATCATATTCCCATATTCCTCTCATAAGAGGAAAAAACATTAAAGTGCGTCTCTTATTTTTAGAGTTCGTTTGATTCGGAGGCAAAAAAATAAAAAATAAATAGAAATAAAAAAAGATATAAAAGAAATGTTTTCTCGACGAATGATTCAAACTCATTTCTGTTCGAAGTATAAGAAAATGAAATCTGACATCAGAGCAATGAATGTGTAAACACTTTCATTGAAATGATGGTAAATCATCTCGATTATGTCTGCTTTCATGACAATGAAAATTTTCGTAATGAAAGACCTGAAAGTACTTCGATAGCTTAAAAGAGTTCTACTCTCTTAGTAAATTAACATTGAATAAATGCTTCTGTTTCTCAGTAAAGATCTGGAGGGACATGGAATCTGACAATAGTAAAGTGAGAACGAAGTTTTTAAAGTGGTTCATGAAAAAAAGGTCATGGTTCATTCAGTAAAGCAATGTCATAGAGTAGAGACAGCGTGTACAATCTATCCGTCTTTAGGTTGAAATGTCATAGAGTGTGTACAATCTATCCGTCTTTAGGTTGAGCTTTCACTTATAGGGCTTCTTTTTTCATATTGAAATATATACATGCATTTCCCTTAACTGAACATGATCTAATATACACATATATTTCCCCAGCTTGGAAGATTATTGCTTTACATTAAATATTTCTCTTTTTGGATAGTGAATGTATACAACTCTGAATATCAAATAAATAAATAAATGTATCATGGAAGAATAGGTGGAGAAGAGTTCTAAAATATAAGCGTTATGACGAAGTAAATTTCATTCTGATATGTGTCCATGCTGGGCATCGAATCCGGGTATCCTCACTCCTGAGTAAGTCGCTCTCCCAACTAAGCTATGTGGGCAAATGCTCACACCACTATCTACATTTATCTCATGTGCGTTCTGTGGTGCATGCATGTTACAGCGTATGCAACGATAAAGTTATGTGGAATAATAAGAGCCTTCGTCAAAACGAAAGAAAAGGTCAATGAAACTAGACGTCTAAAGAAAAAATGCAGCATGCACAGAAGTTAAAAATGAATGGACGGACACGGAAGAACTATACATTAAGGGAATTAAATATATGGAAAGTTTTGAAACATCTCAATTTAAAGTGAACTGAATGAGTAAAAGGAATGAGATTAGGGGAGTTCTTACTGACTTTGATGAGGTGAGTAAAGAATAAAAAATTAGTTATATATGAAATGAAGTAAAAAAAAATAGCTCGTTTAAGAATACGATTTTTGGTGAAAGTATGATATTTTAGTTGAAATGTTGTGACCAGCATTTCAAAAAGAAATAGATTGAGTTGATATGTATGGAAAAAGAAGTAAGAATTTCTTTATTTTCACTATGTGGGTAGGGAATAACTGCTTTTCTGGTGAGTTAGTAAAACGTTAAAGAAATAATGTTTATGGGAAGAACGGAATTACTCGCTTTGGCTCTAGAATGAATGTTTTGTCGGACGAGATAGAAAAATATACAGGGTAAAGAGTACAAATTTTATCGGAAGAAAAAAGGTTTTAGATTGTATGTCTTGACAATGAATGCTTTCCTATCGGGGCAGTCGCTAAGAAAGAATAAAAAAAATGCATATTTGACATACTGCATGCTTTGAGGAATATTTTTAAGCAAGTTGGAAAATATGCTATATAAAGAAACAAAAATCTGACGATTTGTTACATCTAAAATAATCGTTTGCTGAAATGAAATGGAAAAAAAAAATAATAATCTGAATAAAAGGACTCATAAGTTTGTCCAAGTAAGAAAAAAAAAAGAATCCTGACCTATTAAGAAGTTTAACGAAATTTCAAAGATAGAAGAAGAAAAATATCTAAAATTGTGAAGCTATAATGTTATGAGAAATAAAGACCGAAAATATTGTTTCAGCAGAATTTTAACTGGGAAAGATCTGTAGAGTTCTTGAACATACGGAAAAATTACGAGAAAATAGTATTGCATGGGTGAAAGACTCAGAATTAACACGAAGTCTATGTCCAGTAATTACTGCGAACAGGAACGAAATCGTTTTTAAAGAAGCATTTGCTCGTCTCATGGTCTGAAATAAAATTGAATGGAGGAAAAAGAAAAGTTCTCCAGAAAATTCATTACATCTACACGAAAAAACTCCCTCAAAACATACAAAAAAAATACATATATATATATATAAAATACATGATGAAATAACGTAAAAGTTGTAAAAAAACAAAAAAAAAACAAAAAAAAAAAAAAAGAAAACAGGGAATACATAGTACATGAAAACAGTGCGACTAGGAAAAAATATTTGAAGGGTGAAAGACTCAGAATTAACATGTCTACATTTCCGCTTGATTTCCCAAAAAATTTGTCAAAGTCCAATAGTTACTGCGAACAGGAACGAAATCGTTTTTAAAGAAGCATTTCCTCGTCTCATGGTCTGAAATAAAATTGAATGGAGGAAAAAGAAAATTCATTACATCTACACGAAAAACACCCTCAAAACATACAAAAATATATAAAAACACATGGAGAAATAACGTAAAAGTAATTTAAAAAAATAGAGTGAATACGTAGTACATGAAAACTATCTGGCCATCTGACCATTTTTTGAAACCAAATCATCGTGAGTTAGAATCTCACTAAGACCATCAGAGCATTTTTATTCCCTTGGAAAGAAAATTACCCAGCTTCGTTACGTAAAAATTTCCCCCGGGGGAAAAATAGTATCGAAGAGGGGAAAAATATCCCGCTTGAAAACCACAGGAATAAATATAAAAATCTCAACGGACCCCACTCTGTCGTTGTCATCCCTCAAAATCAAAGATCCATCGAAAAAATAAAGTTTAAAGAAGCAGCATCATATCTAACACCTACGTAGTGCCCTTTCCCCACTCGATCGTTGCCATCCCCAAAAATCAAAGATTCATTGAAATAATAAAGTTTCAAGAAGCACCGCTAGGGGAGCAGCACATCAGCATCGAGTTGACACCCCCTATGTCCACCCCTTTACACACTCTGTGGTTGCCATTTGTCAAAATCAAAGTTCCATCGAAAGTTCCAAGAAGCACCGCTAGGGGGCAGCACATCGAGTTGGCATCCCCCTATATCCAACCCCTTTCCCACTCGGTCGTTGCCATCTCTCAAAACCAAAGGTCCATCGGAAGTTCTAAGAAGCACCGCTAGGGGCAGCACATCGAGTTGGCATCCCCCTGTATCCAACCCCTTTCCCACTCGGTCGTTTCCATCTCTCAAAATCAAAGATCTATCGGAAGTTCCAAGAAGCACCACTAGGGGGCAGCACATCAGCATCGAGTTGACATCCCCCTATTTCCAACCCCTTTCCCACTCGGTCGTTGCCATCCCTCAAAATCAAAGATCCATCGAAAGTTCCAAGAAGCACCGCAAGAGGGTAGCACGGATAACGACCATGCATACGCAGAACTAAGAAAATAAAATAAAATTAATAAAGTTCCATTAAAGAAAATCTCAAAAAAAATAATAAAGTTCTGCAAAGTAACGCTAGAAGTCACCACCATCGTTAAGGAGGGGAGGGGGCGTAAAAAACACCTCCCCCACACATCCTCATCCCCTGCTCCTCGGCTGCTGTATAGGTCAAACCCTTCGGCCGCAAGGAGGCTCCTGCTAGCTCCTTCAAAAAGAAGGAGGGCTCCTTGCGGCCGAATCGGTCATTTCCCACTACTCAAGAGCAATCCGACATACGCACCGAGGATCTTCTGTGTCATGGCCATCCACTGCGCACCCCAAGGAGCATCGGTGCGGGCAGCCCATGCCCCACACCATAAGCCAGTACTTGTAGTGGCATTCAGCGCAGCTCCAGAGATAGCGACATACTGATGATATACAGAATACAGGCAATCAAATTGAGATTCGTCCCGGACGCAAAAGGTAACATCATCTGCATAGGCGATGAAAATTATCCGATGATGACGAGTACTAGCCACTGTCGGCGGTAGGACATCCAGGAGAGATCTTCGGGCTGCTAACAGGAAAGGCTTGAAGGTGAGAGCGAATAGCTGGTAGAAGAGCAGACATCCTTGCCGGATGCCTCGTTTAAACGGAATTGGAGCAGTTAGAAAAGTGGCCGCTCGAACATGGAAACTGGCGCCCTGATAAAGGGCCAAGAGAGCGGAAGAAAAGGCAGGAGGAAAGCCAAATTGTGAAAGGACAGCAGAGAGATAAAAGTGAGAGACGTTATCAAAAGCGGACTTTTGATTCAGATTGAGAAAGGCAAGAGGTTCAGAAAAAAAAGCGAGCGAGGAAGTGAAAATGAAGGAGAAGAGAAACGTCAGTGGAAATACTCCAACCAGGCACAGTGTATGTCTGGTCGGGAGAGATAACGAAAGAGAAAACATAATTAAGGCGACGGGATAAGATTTTTGTATAGAACTTACAGTCGGTGTTTAGGATAGAGATAGGGCGCCGTTTCCATGATCCAAGAGGTCACCCTTCTTATGAAGGAGGATGATGTGTGCCAGAGTAAATGCGAGCGGTAACACAGGAAAGGAAAAAGCAGACGAGAAACACGTAGACAGAAAAGGCAGAAGGCACGGTAGAAAAGCACGATAAAAGGACAGAGGAAGGCCGTCAGGTCCAGGAGCGGCATGAGGATTGAGAGTATCGAACGCCTCGCGGTGCTCGCGCAGAGAGAAAGGGGAGAGTAAAAAAGTGGATAAAGTAGAGGGGACCTGAGGAAAAGAAGAGAGAAGAGGAGAAGCTATTGAGGAAGAAGACTGCGTTACTGCACTGTACTTGGCGGTGAAATACTGTCTGGTGAAAGTGCATAGCTTCGATGGGTTCGAAGTGATGGAACCATCCTGGAGGCGAAGATGACGCAAAGATGTAGCAGAACGATGTTGAGATTCCAAGGCGGTTAAGTAATCGTGAGAATCAGCTGTAGGGGAGAGATGCAAGAAATGCATCCTGCAGGCTGCATCGAATGCGCGGGGAAGAAGCAACGCGTTGAGATCTGCCAGATAGCCGGGGTATTGCGAATCATCAAGAGAGAGCATCGACAATAGAGCACGTAGATTCGTAATTTTCATATCGCTCTCATTCCGAGAGGCATGGGAGTAGCGCCGTGTAAAAAGGACCAAGTCATGTTTGACACTGAGCCACAGTTGCCTAACGTCTGACGTAGTATCAAGAAGGGGCTGACGACTTCGGAGGAACTCACGCACAGCAACACAAAATTTTTAATCATCCAGGAGCGAGTCCGGAAAAGTCCATACTTGTTGAGTCCTTGAAGGTGAAGGAGAAACACACACCGACAAACTGACAATACTGTATTCTGAAGCGGCGGAAGGATGATGGGCAGCAGCTGCGATCGACGGGAGAAGAGCAGTCGAAACATAAAATTTATCCAGCCGTGCTGCCGTAGTGCTGCCATGGATGGAAGAGCGCCAGGTAAAAGAGATTTCTGACGGGTGTAGATGACGGAACGCATCAACCAATTGAAAATCATCTACTAGCTGAGAAATATGTAATACGCTGTGCCTGCGGTATTCGCCAACGGCTGAATTGCGGTCAAGGGCCGGCAACAACGTATAATTGAAATCTCCGCCGATGAGAATATATTCAGACGGTGGGATGCATGACAGCTCTGTAGGGAGTGTGGAGAGAAGATCAGGTAACAGACGCTCATCACAGGGAACATAAATGTTAAAAACATGATAGGTCACGTTTTCAGTGCAAAAGACAACGACCTGGAGGTTGTCCACATGTAAATGTCCACATGGTCCTTAACAGGTCGACACACACGTTCGCTGGAATCTGTTATTTTCTTCGCTTGCTTCTTCATTCTGTCAACACTAAATTTGAGATCGGGATAGCAAAGCACAAGATTTCGAAACACAGATGTCACACTAGAAACTTGGGTTAGAACAGTAGAAATATCAAGCATACGACGTGCAACAAACTGATTAAAGAATCTAGGATGTTTATGAGAGCATAATGCTTCATAAATTTTATGACGAGAAAGCGGACCTACCGGTGCATCCGCCTTCGCTTCAGCTAGGTATCGGAGAAAAGAATCTAGGGAAAGCACTGGGGGTGGAGTCTTAGAACGTGGAATCACAGCAGGATGTCGACTTGTTCGTGGCGAAGTACGTCGTTGAGAGGAGGAGCGGGAAGATGAGTCAACAGAACGACCTCTTGCAGCACCGGTGTGAGGAGAGAGAGAAGTCTGAGGAGCACACCAGCACTCCCATCCAGCAGGCTTGCTGGTAGTTGTAGGGTCAGAGTCAGTGCCAGAAGAGTCACTAGAAGTAGGGCAGTCCATGTCAGTAACTGTACTTGGAGTGTCTTCATCCGACGGAGGATGAAGG
Organism: Macrothele yani; assembly: GCA_039090855.1. Taxonomy (NCBI): domain Eukaryota; kingdom Metazoa; phylum Arthropoda; class Arachnida; order Araneae; family Macrothelidae; genus Macrothele; species Macrothele yani. Next base: position 84,837,758 of record CM077017.1, read on the forward strand.
TCAGCAGTCAGGTCAGCTGGAGCTGCAAGGAACGTGGGCGGAGCAGTCGGCACCAGACGAGGAAATTCCACTGTCAACAAGTGTGGGACAGGACCCCGTGGAGGAGGGCCCGATGGTAGAGCGGGTTGATGAAGTTCTGAAGACACCTCCTTAGAAGCGGTATGGGTGGACAACACAGGGCTGTCACGAGTGACTTTTGGTCCCGAAGACTGAGGTACAGCAGGGAGGCGGAAGCACTCACTTCGTTGATGGCCATATGCCTTACAAGTCTGACAATGAAAGGAGGTTAAAACGTCCATGCGTCGGATCTGGTCTCCACATTTTACAGTGAAGAGAGTAGGAAAAGTCTTGATATGATCATCCGAAGAGAATACTACTCGTGCAACTCGTCGGGCACTTTCAATCGAACGATCATCCTTGGTCCTTTGAAGCAGCGGAGTGTGTGGTAATGTTACCTACAACACGACCGGATTGCATTAGGAAAGCACACCAAAGCATAGCATCTGTGACTTCAGGATGTACTGGGTACATCGAGGCCGTTACTGGTCTTTGGGCGACAGGCTCAGGAAATAATTGGTGATCACAAACAACCAGCCCAGTCTGTAAGACAGAGGTAGCATCTGCCACATGAAAGAAATAAACAATGACACTCAGCCATCTGCGCGACATATGACGTTCGCTGACGGAGAGAACTTTTGTTTCAGAGCAGTAGAGTACATTTTGAGTGGTGTGTCCGGCAGCGCCTCAAAGCACACACCCAACTCAGTAGCCGTGGTGAAAGAAGTACCTGCTGGAGAATCCACTGGAATTTCGAGCACAACCTCATTACCAGAGCGACGGACATGAGGTTTTAAAGCTGCGGCTTCCGCTCGCATGGAATTAGACTTGGCCTGAAGCCTTTGGAAAGTTACCGCTGAAGAATAGGAGCGAGGAGCAGTAGAAGTGGAGGTTGAAGGCAGAGGTTAACCGTCATCCATAGTGTCCATGACGTCATCTGTCACTATATGAGAAGCAGCTGGGGCAAGAGCTGTAATAGTGACGTTAGGGGAGGAAAACGATACGCCGCCAACGGTTGACGTCGTCCCGGAGGGCAACGTGACAGCGCCACCGCTGGGCAAAGTGCCGTGATCACCGGAAGTGATGTCAGGGCTGACAACACCACCGGATGACGCCATTTTTTTTATTGGAGGTTTAACGACCACCGTGAGCAACTCAATGGGCTATAAGCAGTCGCCCGTCCCTAATTTAGGGTCACTGGTTCCAGGGAAGGGTGAGAGCCAGTGCCGTAAGACAAACACAACATCCATGCCTCACCGGGATTCGAACCCGGACCCCTTTCGAACGAATGATCAGAGGCCATCGCTTAGACCACTGCGCCACCGGGGCGGCATAACCAGGTTTCTACCAGCTCGGTAGGAATTGTAAACACGTCGATAAGAAACGAAAAAAGGCACTCAGCGCTTCGGGAGATGTCCGAAACGAATCACGAAACCTTTATAGTGGAGGTTAGCACAAACTCAGTTATCCTAGTAGCCGAAATACTTATTATTCAAACAAAACTCATGGAGCACAATTTCCGTAAACCCAGTTTTCAATTCAGAACCACCAAATTTGGTAAACTACCTGATGAAACTCTAACTTAGACTGTAGACGATTTTTGGAAGGGGTCGGAGCACGGGGGTCAGGCCCCCTAATGCAAAGTTTTCGTAAAATCTACGGTTTTCAATTTAGGACCACCAAATTTGGTATACTATCTCATGAAACTCTGACTTAGACTGTACACGGTTTCTGGAATAGGTCGGAGCCCGAGGGGGGGGGCAGAGCCCCACACACAAAATTTTTGTAAAATCTACAGTTTTCAATTTAGAACCACGAAATTTGGTATACTATCTCATGAAACTCTAACTTAGACTGTATACGGTTTTTAGAAGGGATCGGAGCACAGGGGGTCGGTTCACAGGGGTCAGAGCCCCCTCCCCGCTCTTCAAAATTTTCGAAAATTCTACAGTTTTCAATTTAGAACCACCAAATTTGGTACACGATCTCATGAAACTCTAACATAGACTGCAGACGGTTTCTGGAATAGCTCGGAGCCGGGTGGAGTCAGCCCCCCACAAAATTTTCGTAAAATCTAAAGTTTTCAATTTAGAACCACTAAATTTGGTATACTACCTCACGAAACTCTAACTTAGACTGTAGACGGTTTTTGGAAGGGGTCGAAGCACGGGGTCAGCCCCCTAATACAAAATTTTCGTAAAATCTACAGTTTTCAATTTAGAACTACCAAATTTGGTATACTATCTCATGGTTATCTAACTTAGACTGAAGACGGTTTTTGTAAGGGGTCGGGGCCCGGGGTCAAAGGTGCCTCATACAAAATTTTCGTAAAAGGTTCCATTTTATACTCCTAAGATCTGCAACACAATTCAGCTCTCCAATACCCTATCTACGTTCTAAGGCGCTCTTTGGCTTTTTGAGGCCCTTGCGCCATTAACCACAAACTAACCAACTACGGTCTAAGTTAGAGACCGTAGATAACAATAAAGTGCAAAAATATGCGACTAATGATGTATTAAAAACACAAATCAATATAGTTTAGCTTTCACTACCAACCGGCCGCTTATCAGGCATAAATATAATGTAATGTAAATAGAGAGTTCCAGATGTTAATGTAAATAGAGAGTTCCAGATGTTAATGTAAATAGAGAGTTCCAGATGTTCAAAATTCAAAACGCTAAGAAAAAGATGCTCAATACCAATGTCAAGCCATATGCATGCGACATCAGATAGGTACATTGCATTTCTGTGTCAGGGGATTCTCAGAAGCACATGCCAGATGTACGGCAATACTATAGATTTCTCCTCGACGGTAAATATTCCCATTTCTGTGTCAGGGGATTCTCAGAAGCACATGCCAGATGTACGCCAATACTATAGATTTCTCCTCAACGGTAAATATTCCCATTTCTTTTTCTTTTTTTTTTTTTGTTTTGTAAAATTAAATTAACTAAATCAAAAAATTTAAAATAAGTTTACTGGAAAATTACAGGAATATATTTTTCATTCATTAACTTTCACCAGCTGAATTTGGTGATTCCACAAATAGAAATATGTACTGGCAAATACCTGGTTTCCCTGCTAGTACAAATTATATTAATGATTTCTTTGCGTCCAGTTCAATCTAGTATGTCCATAAGAGCGTTTGGGGCCTTATGAAAAATACATTTCAACGTGAGCCGCTACGGTGGCCCAGTGGTCTAAGCGCTGGCTTCTGACCACTCGTCGAGAAGGATCCTGGTTTGAATCCCGGTGAGTCATGGACGTTGTGATTGACTTCTAGCACTGGATGTCCCCCTTCCCAGGAATCAGTGGCCCAAAATTAGGAACGGCCGACTGCTTATAGCCCTCTGAATTGATCACGGTGGTCCTTAAACCCCTAACTAAAAAAACGATTGCGACGTGTCCATTGCTATATGTTATGGAGCCGTATGAAAAGTACGTTTTTCATATCAACGTGCCCACTTCCATGTAGGCTGGTCATAAAATGTTAGGGGACCGTACAGAATTGCACTTTTGTTTTCACCTTGTCAGCGCTTCGGTATATGGTTGAAGTATACGTATATATAGTTGGACCATTTCAGCACGTAGTTTGGTTTATATAGAAAAAAATGTTACACTTCTACTCAGTTACAGCACATTAATCCCAAAGGCTATTTCTTGAAATCTTTTTTTTTTTTTTTTTTGATTGGAGGTTTAACGACCACCGTGAGCAACTTAATGGGCTATAAGCAGTCGCCCGTCCCTAATTTAGGGTCACTGGTTCCAGGGAAGGGAGAGAGCCAGTGCCGTAAGACAAACACAACATCCATGCCTCGCCGGGATTCGAACCCGGACCCCTTCCGGACGAATGATCAGAAGCCATCGCTTAGACCACTGCGCCACCGGGGCGGCCTTGAAATCTTTAATCCGCCGTGCTCATATTCACAACGTTAACACAACATGTCAAGTTATTAATGTTGAAGTTTTACTCTGTCACAAAACCTTAATTGCAAGACCTTAGGCGTAACCTTTTTGTAGGAATTTTTAGTCCGACTTATTCATAAGGTTTTGAAAACATGCCAAGGTTATGGTACTGCGTTTTGCCAGAGGCACAAAAATGAATAAACACGCCTTAAGCCTTTTTATCAGTTTTCAATCAACCGTGCTCATATACATAAAATTTTCACAGAAAGTCAAGTTTATTGTGCTGCGCTTTTACTCGAGTAAAAAAATATAAACAGCCATTAGCCTTAGGCACAAGTCTTTTAAATAATTGTATGTAAATGTCATATTGATAATGTTTGACGACAAGTCAGGTTAATAATGTTGCGCTTATTAAAGATTTTTAAAAAGGTATGGAGGCTAATAATTATTGTTTGAAGCCTAAGTAAAAGTTCATTATTAACTTGACTTGTCATGCAATCGTTATGAATATGGCATTTATTTTATTTTGTACATTTTACATAGCGTGTGCATTTTTTTTATGTTTTGGCATTTGTTTTATTTTGTGTTGTACTTGTTACATAGCGTTTCGCATTTTTGTTATGTTTGTGACTTGTGATTGCATTTTGAATTTTTATTTGTTTCACATTTTGGATTACTTTTTGACATTTTATGTTTTTGACATGGCGTTTTGAAAATTTTATCTTTTCTAATTTTGCGTTGTGTTTTAAATTCTTGCATCTTCGGCAGAATTGCATTCTTGAAAAATTCAAATACAAGTTAGTAAAAGATATATTTCAATTAGTGAAAAATACCAGCACATTTTAGTAAAGGGTAGAATTATAAGATATTCCTCTTAAAAACACTAGCACGTTAACATTGTCTCTGTGCGCCAAAGAAGTTTGAATTCCTTTTTCTCTTGCCAGCGTTTCTCTTCTGGGTGGATTTGTTGGAATCTGTGCTATCACTCTTTTGATTTTAGCCATAGTTGTTCGCTGCTCTTTTGCAATTTCACTGATTATTTTATACAGTCACAGTTTTTCTCTCCTAGAAATGTATTCCAGCGTCTGCCCTATCATTCAAGTTTGTTTTGTGTTCTGGGAAAGCCAAGTAAATTGTTTTCACTTACTGACCAAATTGTTGGTGGGAAAAGCGGAGGGCTTCTGCTCGGATTGTTTCTTCTGCTTCCACGAAATTTTCAACAAACCACTGAACTACAGAATCTGCATATTCTAGTAAAATTGAGTTCATTTCTTCAAAAGCAACTGGAATTTCATCAGATGAAAGAAATGCGAGTGCTTGCAAATGTCTGACTTTGAGAGCAAACTCACTATTTCCCCCATATTCCAAGGCTATGCCAGAGGATGGATATTCCCCCGCACATTTTTTCCGAGATGAAACCAACAACATTTGTGTGTGCTGCTTCCAAATGATTATAATGGTAGCTATTTCAAAATCTATCATTATACATATGTTGTGGTGCAAGCTGAATATCATAGTCTGATGCATAGTCTTGTAAATCCTGCAAAAATCTTGTATAATATAATATTCTTCATTCTTGCTGTAAAGTAATCCATGAACTAGTGGGACAAATCTTTGCATCTCTGGATTCGTTCCAACCATAGAATGAATGGTATATACTTGTCTAAATAGGGTTGGACAAGTTTTAAATGTCCCATCCATAATCCAGAGGGGTGCTTCTTTAAGCTTTCGTAAATTATTTTCTGTTAAAAATAAAATAATTCTTTGATCTCTAAATGCGCTATCTATGCCAAGAAATTTTGCACCATCTCTTTCCTGTAAATCTATTGAGACATCGATCCCTTCTAAAGTCGTAGGCTCCGCAGGTATGTCTTCTCTTCGTATTCGTTTTACAACTTGCTTTAATGTATCTATATTAGGCATGTAAGCTGCATTTACTGTAGCCATTGACGTTGTCACGGTTTGAATAATTTGTGCAGGGGCTTCGTCCCTATTTCTCGCTAGTTTATTTTACTTGCGCTCTTGCAATAGCAACATCACTTTTCTCCGGTCTTGGGGCATGATTATGTGGCTTCTCATTACGCACTCTGTGTTCATCTCCAATAAGAATAGTACCAGCAAAGCCAGTACAGTTTCCATAATTTCTTTCAATACAGTGCCAATACCATAAATCACACCGCACTCTGTTATGGCAAAATAAATACTCTTTCCATCTCAGCAAATCATTTCCTTTTTGTGAGTTAACTATGTTGCATACTTCACCTGCATAGTGCTTTCGGAAAACAATGCGCTTTCTCTTTCCAAAATATTTAGAATGATATATTTCCACTATTATCACTTGACAACACACAACAAAAGTTTCAACAAGCAAGTTCTCTGTTCGCCAGTCAACTACGAACTGACTAGCAACCATTCAATAAAACACTCAGAATACAGACGATCGTGTGAGGCCTGTTCCTACAGTTAGGGTTTAGGCGAAGTTGAAGATTTTGGTACCTGCAGTCACAAGAAGAGGTTAAGTTTAGGGATCGGCATCTTATCTTTTGTTTTTTCCAAACGCAGAGGTACATGTACTTTACAGCAGGGACGATCCAAGCAAGGGATCAACGGATGCGAAGCACCCGGGCGCCAGGTTCCGGGGCCGGCAGCAAGCGTGGGCAGGGCCGCTGTACTCTGGGCCGGTAGGCGCCATGCTAATTCTAAAAAATAAATTCAATTTTTTTTTCTGTGCTGCACCATGCGTATGAAAGAAAATTGTTATACTAAAAAGACAATTTGTTTACCCCGTAACGTATTAAAATCAAAGACCTACGTCCCTGCGTGCCAAATGGTCTGTAAGCCAAACACAGTTTTTCATGCAACACCTTCCCCCGACTTTTTAATTTCAGATCCGTCTCGCTCGACTTATTTCCTGTACCGCACCTTCCTTTCGCTAATTGTAGTTAATTGCTGTGAAACGGGTGTTTTACGTTGGCGCATATTCCCGTGTGTCCTGAAGACTATACTGAAAGTGGTGAACCTCAGGGGAAAAGTATTCCATCAAAAGCAACAGAAATCCAATGCCAGAGCAAAACTTTGTTCGTTGGCATTACCATCCAAGCAATTTAAGCGAAGTAGGAAGTGTGTTTTTCTACTACGACACCAGAAGATTGTCACGGATTCTCAGGCAATTAAGATACAGATGTGCCCTTAGGACTTCTCTTTCAAGACGTCCAAAGGCCGGCACTAGGGGATGGGAGAGATACAGTGCGGTTATTCTTTTTTGTTGGAGTTAGAAATTCCTGAACTCATTCTTCCTCAAAACTTTGCCTGGTTATTAGTAAGTACTGTCTCATGCCCCAACCATTGCCCAGATTTGTTGTTTTCGTTTTCATGCTTTGAGTTAACAGCAGGAAAATATCTGAACTGCTTTATTTCAGTTGTAAATCTCTTTTTTTACTTCAGCAACAGGGCTTCATGTACAATTGCAAAATCCTTCGACAGAATAGACATACCTTACATAAAGATTTTACATGAGAAAATAAAGTAATAATAAGGAAAATATTCTAAAACCAAGAAAAGAAATTGCGGACCCGAAAAAGCTAGGTAGAGGAAACAGAAGGCTCTGAGACAAAGTTCATATTTAAAGAAACCTGTAGTCGCTTAATGAGTAAGTGGTATAAATCAATACAAAAACATGTGCTGTTTTTGAAAAAAATTGTAAGCAAGTAAGCATCGTGTCTGTCGACAGTTTCCTCTTTTCATCCTGTCGAAATTACAACCACCACAGAAAATGAAATAACCAAAACATAACAGAAATACTCATGCAAAAGTAAAATGCCCAAAACACAGAAACAAGTAACCACACAAAATGAAATGCCCAAAACATGAAAAAAATGTAACCACACAAAATAAAATGCTCAAAACATGGAAATAAAATCTGTTAAAAGCACAATGAAGATAAGAAATAGGTTAAATATATATGTTTTCAGAACTTAATACAAGTGTTAAAACTGAAATAAAAAGAAAGAACAAAGAAATATTCCAAATTTCATTGTTACTCTAGATATTTTGACCTGTCGACATTTCGTAAATTGCACTTGCACTCGGTCAAAAAATATCCCTTACATGGACTCTTTAGTAACTTTTAATCGCTATGCTCATATTTATAAGGTTTGCATAATAAATCAAATTAATAATGTTGAGCTTTCACTTAGGCACCGAATATTAATTATTGGCTGCTAGGCCTAGGCCTTTTTTAAAGAATTTTTAATAAGCGCAACACTCTTATATTAATTTGCCATGCAAACCTCATATGATCACGGCATTATAAAAATTACTAAAAATGCATATGCCTTGGCCTCGGGCGCATCTATTAATGTTTTGCTCGAGTAAAATTTCAACAGAATCCATTTGATTTTCTATGAAAACTATATAAATATCATCTTGGAGGACTGAAAACTATGAAAAAGCCCTAAGCCTAGGGTGAGCTTAATAGTTTCAACCTCAGTAAAGCGCATTGCTAAAATCTTGGACTTCTATGCAAACAGGGCCGGATGGAGCTCTTGCGGGGCCCTGGGCGAAATTTCATTGCGGGGCCCTGAAGCAAAATTTCATTGTGGGCACTAAAAATAAATCGTGTATTTTAATAGTCGTTTCTGAAAATTATCGTTCGTGAGGAAGACACACGAACGCTACCGTAAACACGAAATGATTATCTCAAAGAAGTATTTGCTTAAAGCTTAAGAAAAAGACCATAATACGGACTGAAAGTTCAGAGAGAGAGGGGGGAAGAGAGAGAGAGAGAGAAAAGAGAGAGAGAAAGAGAGAGAGAAAGAGATCGAGAAAGAGATAGAGAAAGAGATAGAGAAATAGAGATAGAGAAGGAGAAAGAGGAGAGAGAGAGAGATAGAGAAAGAAAGAGAAAGTAAAAAGTGTTAAAATCTACGATTTTTTGACCTGGAGAAGAGGTTTAGGTTGCATTGTGACTCTTATAACAGCTAATTCACAAAATGATAAAAAGATACCTGCTTAGCGAATATTTTCTGATTGCGAATATTTTTGTATAGGAAATATAATAAGGATCCCTCTAAAATAAATTGGTATAAACAGTTTTTCCCCCTGATACATGTTTAGTGATTGATTTTTAATGTACAGTGGAGTAACTGACAAATTAATGACATTCTAAACTTTTATACGCTTTCATATATGAAAGTTGCCGTTTTTTGTTTTTTTTTTCAATTTCTTGTGATGTTGGAAAAGTTGCATCCATATGAACTCAGAAATTAACTTGGATATTGTCCTTTTTAATTCCTTAAATTTAAGTATCAGGTTTTCACACAAATTGTTGGATATATAAAAGTAGGGGACCACAAAATGATGAAATTTAATTTGCTATTTCATGAATGCGGAAAAGATTAAGGTGGTTACAAAAACCATTTCGAATCTGCAAACTCAGTGTCCGTACGACGAACAGGGGGGATAACATATTCAAAAATGGGGAGATTGGAAACAAACAAAAAACTTCAAAAATAAATTTTTAAGGGCCCTGCGCCCCAAAAGTTACAAAAAAAATGCATTTAAATTTTTTTTACAGAAAATTACTTTGTTTTCTAAACTGCGGGGCCCGGTTGCGTATTTCCGAACTACCCAGCGCCACAACTCTACGGGGAAATTCAAGCACGCCATCGGCTGTTCAGGATTCTGGTGGGTGGGATCTTAAAACGACACCATTGGTGTGTTGCATTGGTGTGTTGCATAGCTGAAGCAACCTGTCTCCGTGGGTGGTATATATATATATTTTTTGAGTGATTAGACAGTAACCCAAATAATTAAAAATGAATAAGGTTGCTCACCAGATTGCGGACGGGGTTAAAAAAATATGTAACTCATCTGTCGATACCAAAAATACAACGGAGGAATTATTAGTTCTTCGTTCGTCAGCTACAAAGGAAGAGGACATATTAAAAATCGTTAAATGTATAGGCAATAGTACTAGCAGTAATTACGTTTATTATTACAGCGTGTGTATCCACAGAGGCGAGGTAATTTTTTTTTCTGTTTTGTAATGTCTCATTAATTTTTTTTTGGGGGGGGGGAGGTAAGCACAGCATTTGCCACCATTAAAAAAAACTCGACAAAATGAAACGGTAATTTTTGCTTCAGATGTGGCTATTTCATCGTGCGAGGGGAAAAAAATAAGAAAAGGGAAAAGGGAGAAAAAAGGGAAATTCTTAGATTTTGTTCCATTTTTTATTTTATATATCTATTCATTTCTTTCTTTTTATAAAAAAAATGGAATTCCTTTTTTTATGTTAGTTACAAATTATTTTGACTGCTGCTTTGCAGAGATACATAAAAATATCTTAAAAATTGAGATGTAAATAAAATCTGAGAGGTTCTGTTACATTCCACCAAAATTTGGTATGATTTCACGTAGGATATTCTTGCCTGTTTTCAGATGGAAAGACCTTAAAATTTTACACAAAACTTCTTGTTCCTGACCGTGAAAAGTCAGAAATATATCTCAGCTTTTACTTTTGGTTGAACCATATGCAATATATATTTAAATAATTAAGATAAATAATTGTTTCAATAAAATGTATCTATTTTAAATGTTATACATGTAATGCTGTTAGATGATTTTTCTATTACTAAACTCATGGAGGAAGGATCAAGGCAATAATTTATTGCTTATTTTTTTCTGTGTAACATATTTTTGCTTTTGATGCCTTTATCACACACAAAATGCAAAATTGCATATGAATTCCAAACTATGGAATATATTCTTGCCCATTGTCACAAAAGGTAAGCAACCCACTAGAAAGAAACAAAAAAGAGGATATTTTTTACCTGTTACACAAATTTGAAAAATGAATACTAGGCGCTGGAAACCCACGCTTTTTGATTTTCAATAATTGAAGAGAATTCAAAAAATAGCAACTTTTTTTCACTCTTCTCTGTTGATTTCATATTTAATTTAAAGCTCTTCTCAAGAAAAAGCTATGAAAAGGATTGAAATGCTTTTCATTTGATTTTATTTATATCTAAATAGGATTAGATGGCTTCTGAACATTCGTTTGAAAGAGGTCCTGGTTCGAATCCCGGTGATATATGGATGTTGTATTTGTGTTATGACATGGGCTTTCTCCCTTCCCTGGAACCAGTGGCCCTAAATTAGGGATAGGCGACTGCTTATAGCCCATTGAGCTGCTCATGTTGGTCGTTAAACATCCAATAAAAAATAAATAAATAGGATTGTTTATTAAATGGCTATGTACAACTCTTCTTCTATGATTTTCATGTTGCTGTCACAAAATTAATATTTAGAAAGTGTCATGGATATATAGAATATTTTTTCCGCGCAATTCGGGGAGGGAAATTTTTAAGGAATTTGTACTTAGATACAGGGAAAAATAAGGATATTTTGTTTCTTGAGAGGGAAAAATTTCATAAGCTCAGTGGAAGCTCTGCTCTCCATATTCACATCTCTCTCTTCTGTCTGTGTCTATCTCTATCTTTTTCTCTCTCTAACTATATATATCTCTCTCCCTGTGCCTTTCGCATCTGCCCCCCACCCCACTAATATTTAGTAAATGATTTCTTTTGTGATGCAGTATTTCTTATAGTAAAAAGGAAAAAAATTATCAGCCTTTTTTTTTCATAGTTTGTCTTGATATCACGTTTTCACGAGTAACTGCAATGCTTCTCTGGATTTCAGTTTCCCATAAAATACAGATAGTACATTACTGATACGGGTAAAGCGAGGGGGTGGTGGTGTCTTTCAGCCTAAACATCATACATTAATATTTTCTGAAAATCCCCACTGAACTTGCATCTGTAAAATTGAGGGTGTCAGGGTTGGGCTGTGTGCCCCTCATATCTTCTAATCCTGAATCCACCGTTGTACCTGCTGTAAAAATACATTCTATGTCCCATAATCAAGTTTTGTTTCACATTTTGAGCAACTGCAACATTATTTAAATAATATTTTGTTTGGGAGAGTTGTTTCTGTGGTTGTTTTTTTTTTTTTTGCACAGTAGGATAAAATACTGTAGGGTAAATATATCAGTAAACAGTGAAATCGGCCCATAGGCTATATAGTGAAACCAAATTTAGAGCTGAAGAAATTAAATAGTGAATTTTTAGTAAATAATAAACTACTTTATATTTTAAAGTACTGCTTGAAATTTCTGTTAATGTGTTTCATTTAAAATTTTCTTGTAGTATCCAAAAGAGGAAATCTCGATATTTTAATGTACTGCTTTTTTCTGCTAATGCATTTCATTTTAATTTCAGGATGGCCTTTTCGAAAACCTGGATTTGCCAGCATACTAGAAGAAAAAAAAGCCAAAAATCAAAGCGCAATGCAGACTGTGAATCAACGGTGAAAGTTCTTGTTAAGAAAGTTAACAAAAACACAAAGAGTAACAACATATTTTGAAGCCTGTCCCCACCAATGCCCTGTGTTATACAAATTAAGAAGAAGCACAACCATCACACTGATGTAGCAGATGGTTTAAGGCTGTTAAGAGTCAGTGAGAAGGTAATACGTATATTGTTAATTATTTTTCTCTTGTGGTGATATTTTCATTGGAAGGGGAAGGGTGTCAGAATATATTTTGTCATAATTTTTCAGCCCTTACCTATTTAAAAAAATATTGTGGGGAGTGTATACTCTCTCACTGTCTGTATATGCATGTGTACATATGCAAAAACCCTGGCAACCCCATGTGTGTGGGGGAAGGGGGCTGATTTTGCGTTCCCGGCTGCAACTTATCTTGTGTATTATTAACATGATTGTGTTTATCTCATTTTTCATCTTGTGTTTAGTGTATTTTGGCCGTTGTTGGAAAATTATGTAGTTTCCTGATTCATTTTAATCACACGCTGTGCCTCACAGTTCAAAACAGGGAGGAAACATTTGGAGTACAGCCACCGGGGTCAACAACAAGCCAGGTTCTGCACTTGGCTTTTCAGAACTTCAACCTTGTATCTGTCTGGCATAACACATAGTTGGTGATAGTGTTTTGGCTGTACAGCATTGCCATGTTGGTTATATTAATCTGGTCTCCCGGGTGTAATTGAGATATGCTACTAAAAGGATTAGGAAATACCCACAGTCTATATAAACTGCTGAGCAGCAGAAGAAATGATGAGGACAGGGTTACATCTCTCCTGTTCTTTTGGATGAATATGAATTATTCTGACTTCAGAATTCACCGGCTCCTAGCTGGAAAATTTTCAGTGGTGTTTTAAGTGTAAATCTATAAAACCTATTTGTTTTTAAAATTTTGAAACTTCTTTCATACTTTAAAGAAAAATTATCACCTACAAAGTGAATTTTGAAGAGGGGAACAAATAGTTTTTAAAGCACCCTGACCCATCCACCCCTCTCCAAAACAAGAAAAGCAACTTAATATGCACCATGATTTAGATTGCTTTCATTCTTTTTATATGTATGCTTTATTTTATTTTACAGTAGATTTATACTGTGTATGGTAAGGAAAGCTTTGGGTGTGTGAAAATAACTGAGGAAGTGTAAAATAATGATTTCCAGACTTAATAGATTTATGTGCTATAACACCTCAGAATAAGTAAGATCTCTTCATTTGACTGTAATAAACTATTCTGCCTGCTATAATTTTTAGGTAAAAAAGAATTGTTTCCAAATATCCCAAGAACTGGGCCTTATAAGTGCATTTTGTCAGATTTATTATTTGGTGAAATTGAATTTTCCCAGAATGGTGACCAATAGTTTTTGAAAAAGGAGCTGAAAATCTATAAAAGCTCTTAAGCCAAAAATAAAAGTTTTTTTTTTAAGTGATTTACAAGGTGCTGGAAAATGAGTTTTAATTAGTGTGTATGGGACAAAAAAATTCAAAGTGGCCTCAATTGAATTTTTGGGAATCTGACATTTTTTCCCATACAGTTTTTAATTCTGTTTGCAGGGATGTGCTCGGTTTTGAGCTGCGACTTGCAGTTTGGCAGATTTCATTGTGGATGCTTGGATCTTCATATGTGTGTGTGTGTGTGTGTGTGTGTGTACATACACACACACAGAGGAAGCTGCTGAAGTTACCAGCCAGCATAAAATGACCACTGATATTTAGTTCTACATTTTCTGAACCACAATCTTAATGTGTAAGACTTTCTGTATGTTGAGTGACCACCTGGCAAAAAGATGTTGATCCCAGGGATGATCATATTTAGCCCAGTGTTATCTAATCCTAGTGTAAGCAGACTGTATTCATGCTGATTCATTCACCATTCATTCTGGTAAACAAACCAGCATGAATGCAGTCTACTTACACTGAGAGCATGACAGATAAAGACTCCACCTTTTTGCTTTATAGAGATTGTTTTCTCACTGATTTCCATTAAATCAAATTTTGAAGAACTTTGTTTTATGTGGATCGTGGACCTAAGTTTGGTCTAAACCCCAAACCATTTTCTCTAACTCACATGGCAGTATTGACTGCCCCATTTTACTGCAGGAAATAATGGAACTTCATGTATGTACTTGAACTACCTTTTTTTCTCTGACTTCCTTTAAATCAGAATTTGATAAGTTTTGCTTTATGCAGGACAAAGCCCAAATAAATACCTTTCTGTCATTTTCATCAAAACTTGTGAACATGGCAGCCTCAGTAATAACCAGGTTGCGCTGAACAGCAAAAAACAACCAATTTAAAAATTGTAGATTCATAGAGTATAATACACTTTTTACTTTTATAATGTTTTATGGATGCAGTCAGATATATTTGCTACATGAAAAACGGTATCAGTTCTTACTAATAGTAAATCAAGATATATTGCTTAAGTCTCTGGGGAACTTTATTTAGTAGTGACATTCATATAATCACCCTGCCTATTCTATGTGCCATTCTTTCCCAATATATATATATATATATATATATTTATCGATTGATGGAGAAAAACTGGAGATAACAGATACATATGTTTATCTTGGACAGCAGATATCAAGTGAGGGTCACATTGATGAAGAAATTAATCGGCGTACAAAACTTGCCTGGAGAGCTTTTGGAAGAAACAGCATAATTTTCAAGAGCAATATGCCATTATGTCTTAAAAGAAAAGTGTTTGATCAATGCATCCTTCCAGTGCTTACGTATGGTGCAGAGACGTGGACCTTAACTAAAAGAGACATACAAAGGCTGCAGACAACTCAAAGCAGCATGGAGAGGTGCATGCTTGGTATAACCAGGAGAGATAAGAAGAGGAACTCGTGGATCCGAAAAATGACGAGAGTGGAAGACATCATGATCAGAGTTAAATCCCTGAAATGGCAATGGGCTGGACATACTGCCAGAAGGACAGACCATAGATGGACAGCCGAAATTTTAGATTGGATTCCAAGGGACAGGAAAAGACCCAGAAAAAGACCACATGGGAGATGGGTGGATGAAATTCGTAAATATGCGGGAGTGACATGGAGGAGACTGGCACAAGACAGACCGTTGTGGAGGAAACTTGGGGAGACCTTCGTCCAGCAGTGGATTGATAATGGTTGACAATGATGATGATGATGATATATATATATATTCTATTAAGAGACTGAAGCAAAAAAAAATTTTGACTCATACCAGATATATATAAACATTATATGCAATAGTATGTTTTCTCTTTATTGTAGGTTAATGAGGAATTCTGCCAGTATTTTAGTGATGGCTTGACTGTTGGTCAGGCAAAACAATTTCATGAAAACAAGATGATGGCTGAAGGTACAGATGTTAAGGAGGACATGGCCAATAGTGCAAAAAATCCAACAGAAAGAAAGCTTTATCATCTTCATGATGTTTGTCGCTCTGCAAACTTTGGAACTGTATGCGATCCTTTTGATAAATTGAATGAAAAATCACCACTGTATGAAGAAAAGGGTGAGACTCATTGATTTTATTTAAATACCCATTGAGTTTGCTATTTATTATAATTTTCCTCATGTTCGGTTGTACAATATGGCTTATTTGTATTAACCTGAAAAGACAGTCATGAAAAAAAGAAAGAATATGAAGATACACAATATAATTATATAGAAACTGATGTGTATGATGTACTACTTTTAAAATTTAAATCTTTTACTAAAGTTACAAAGTAACACAGTTTCATTTTGTTTCTGTTACTTTGCCCCAATTTTGTGGGAAAATGTGCCAGTGTAATGCAAAAGGACTTGTCACTAAAAATTTGACACCATTCGAAGGTTGAGCACGATTCATGGGTGCTACACCACTTCAGACGGAAGGCACTGCTGTATGGTGGTTGACGACTTGTTTTAAGAGCTGATGAGAATGGAATCCTGCCTCCACTAGTTATATCGAAATGGTGAGCATGATACAGGATAACGTTTAGAGAATGTAACATCTTGCTGTGTTGTGAACAGCGAGGCTGGCTGTCAGAGCAGTTCAGGCTTGTCTCTCATTAACCAATCCTCTCTACTAGTTGTCCTCATGGACTGACCAGGGCCATCATATGTGCAAAACCTCACATGACCACTGCTGCCAGCACCGCCACATGGTGGCTGGCCATTCGTTTACGGCACGCGACTGCTTCCCATAGTCCCATGATGCAGCCCCTCTCAAATTAGTGCAGTTGGTCGTAGGATCTTTGAGTTTCTCGTTGATGCATTATCAGCTATAACTGCCTTTGTCGCAATGGTTACAGCAGCCATATTACTCGCAGCTAGCCTCTGACAGCTGTTATACTGGATGTTAGGAATGACTGATGTTCATTAACAGCAAAACATTGTTTAACATGCAGGGAGATATTTGCATACCTCCTTTCATGATTCTCAACTTACTACATTTGGGTGCTTTAATTTCGCGCGTGTGTGTGCTAGAAAAGGAATTTTCTAATTCCGAGGTCTCCGGGCCTTAATCCTATTGAGAACACTTGGGATGCTATACAGTGACATCTGGATAACCGCGTTCCATACCCCAGTACACTGGCAGACCAACGTAACGTGTTGCTTGTAATATGGGACGAGCTGCCCCAGACGCTCATCAATAATGTCATTGCAAGTATGCCTCGTCGGTGTCAAGACCTTCGTCAACACAGAGGTGCTGTTACCGGGTACTGAAATTCAGAGGTATGGACGTTCTCTGAATTTACTGTTTTGTCTATATTGCAGTGCTATTTTGTTTTGTGCACAAATTGCACAATACCTTATATTTTTCAACGCACGCTTTACCATTTCTGTTACGTAGCCTCACTGATGTTATTTCAATACGTGTTATTTAAGTCAGATACAGACATCCTTCATTTCATGCAATATCCCTAAGTTTTTGTTACTAGTGTGTGTGTGTGTGTGTGTGTATATATATATATATATATATAGACCTTCGTCCAGCAGTGGATTGATAATGGTTGACAATGATGATGATGATGATATACATACACATATATATTGGGATGTAAGGTCAGGTGATGCGTAACATCACAGCCTCTCCTTGACAAATGTCAACCCCGCCTTCTCGTGGTACATCCTGTTCCCACTAAAGGGGCTCTGACGACCGCCAATAGCGGTATAACTATACCATCGGGATTAGAGGAAATGCTATCCCACACTCACCAACCCGCTTGGCCAGCGTGGTGAGTTATGGCCAAACCCCTCCAAAATGACTCCACAACTTAAATCTTGGCCCTCAGTCTCCGGCAGCTGGAATGTACCTGGCCAAGGCAGCGGCCAGTGCGACATGAAGGCAGAGGGTGCTAAGAATACCCGGAGGACCGGACTAGGCTGCCATCTGATGCTGACCTTGGCGACGTATAACGGACGCTCCCTATCTTCTGATTCAAGGCTTCTTGAATTGGAAGAGGAACTACAAAGGATCAAGTGGGACATCGTCGGGCTAAGTGAGGTAAGGAGAAAAGGAGAAGATCTGATTGAACTGAAAAGTGGACATCTCTTCTACTATCGTGGGACAGATACTGGCAGAACTAGTGGTGTTGGATTTATAATAAACAAGAAACTGAAGGATAAAGTTGTAGAAGTTGAAAGTTCCTCTGACAGAGCTGCACGGCTCGTTATCCAACTCTCGAGAAGATACCAGGCTCAGATTATTCAAACTTATGCACCCACCACAAGTCATGCTGAAGAAGAAATTGAAGAATTTTATGAGGAAATTCGTGATTTAAATAATAAAGGTAAGCAGCACTTGAAGATAATTATGGGAGATTTCAATGCAAAAATAGGGAAACGGCAACAGAATGAAACTTCAGTAGGTAAATTCGGTCACGGCAACAGAAACCAGCGTGGAAATACTCTCGTAGAGTTTGCAGAGGCAGAAGGATTTTTCATCTTGAACTCCTTTTTCAAGAAAAAGCCACACAGGAAATGGACATGGAGACATCCAAATGGGACGACAAGTGAAATTGATTTTATTATGTGTAACAAAAAATTCGTCATAGAAGACTGCAGTGTGCTAAACAAGTTCAACACAGGCAGTGACCATAGGTTGGTGAGATGTAAGATGCACCTCAACACTAAACTCGAACGTAGCAAGCTCATAAGACAAACAAAATGTATTGACATAACCAACCTTAAAAAACACCATAATACCTTCAAATTGGAACTGAAAAACAGATTCTCTGCTTTAGAAGGCCTAAGATCGGAAGAAGTGGATATTTCTGAAGTTAACAGAAAAGTAACCAAAGCTCTTATGGAAACAGCAACAAAATTAGCTGGGTCTAAGAACAAATTGCATGTGAACAAATTATCAGGAAAAACCAAAATGTTGATGCAAAAAAGAAGAGTGATGAGGACAACTAAAGAAGATGTGACTTCCAAAGTGGAATATATAGAGCTATGCAAGACAGTACGAAAAAGTATCACCGAAGACGTAAGGAAATTCAACTGTGAACTAGTAAGGAAAGCAATTGAAAACAACCAAAGCCTAAAGATAGCAAAGGGACATCTCAGTAAGGGTAAAAAACAGATTATGGCACTGAGAAAAGAAGATGGTTCTGTAACAAGAAATAGAGGCGAAATTTTGACAAGAGTGAAAGATTTCTACTCCAAATTATATGAAAGGGATGATACATGTACTCCAGACATCATGAAAGGTACCAGTACCAGAGTTCTTCCAGTCCTTCCAGCAGAAGTTGCACATGCAATCAAGAACATGAAGCGGGGAAAAGCTCCAGGAGAAGATGGAATTACTGTAGACATCATACAAGAAGCAAGTGGAGAAATCGAAACAGTACTCGCCCAAATTTTCACTCGATGACTTAATGAAGGGAAAATTCCTGAGGATTGAAACAACGCTACAATGATCTTGCTACATAAAAAAGGTGACATTGAGGATCTCAGGAACTACAGACCTATCAGCCTCCTATCAGTGGTTTATAAAATCTTCACTAAAGTTCTTTCACACCGCTTGAAGGTGACACTGGACATGGCTCAACCGAGAGAACAAGCTGGATTCAGGAGTGGCTACAGCACAATAAATCATATTCACGTACTGAGAGAACTAATTGAAAGAGCGAGGGAATATGAACTTCCATTGTGCATGGCTTTTATCGATTATGAAAAAGCCTTTGATTCGGTGAAACCATCAGCAGTTGCAATGGCTCTGAAATCCTGCGGTATTGAAGATGCATACATTAATATTATTAATAACATCTATGAAAATGCAAGTGCAAAGATTCGGCTGTTTGAAAATACAACACACATAAAAATTGGAAAAGGAGTGAGACAAGGTGACACCATATCTCCGAAGCTCTTTAATGCCACATTGGAAAATGTCTTTCAATCACTGAACTGGGAAAACAAAGGGATAAAGATTAATGGAGATTATCTAACCCACCTTCGTTTTGCTGATGACATAGTCATTTTTGCAACTACCCCATCAGAGCTACAGAGTATGATCCAGGAACTTGCTGACAAGAGTAAAGAAGTGGGATTAAAAATGAACTTTCAGAAGACAAAAGTGATGTACAATGCTTTTACAAGAAATGAAGATTTATCGATTGATGGAGAAAAGCTGGAGATAACAGACACGTACGTTTATCTTGGACAGCAGATATCAAGTGAGGGTCAGATTGGTGAAGAAATTAATCGGCGTACAAAACTTGCCTGGAGAGCTTTTGGAAGAAACAGCATAATTTTCAAGAGCAATATGCCATTATGTCTTAAAAGAAAAGTGTTTGATCAATGCATCGTTCCAGTGCTTACGTATGGTGCAGAGACGTGGACCTTAACTAAAAGAGATATACAAAGACTGCAGACAACTCAAAGCGGCATGGAGAGGTGCATGCTTGGTGTAACCAGGAGAGATAAGAAGAGGAACACGTGGATCCGAAAAATGACAAGAGTGGAAGACATCAAGATAAGAGTTAAATCCCTGAAATGGCAATGGGCTGGACATACTGCCAGAAGAACAGACCATCGATGGACAGCCGAAATTTTAGATTGGATTCCAAGGGACAGGAAAAGACCCAGAAGAAGACCACATGGAAGATGGGTGGATGAAATTCGAAAGTATGCGGGAGTGACATGGAGGAGACTGGCACAAGACAGACCGTTGTGGAGGAAACTTGGGGAGACCTTCGTCCAGCAGTGGATTGATAATGGTTGACAATGATGATGATGATGATATATATATATATATATATATATATGGGATGTAAGGTCAGGTGATGCGTAACATCACAGCCTCTCCTTGACAAATGTCAACCCCGCCTTCTCGTGGTGCATCCTGTTCCCACTAAAGGGGCTCTGACGACCGCAAATAGCGGTATAACTATACCATCGGGATCAGAGGAAATGCTATCCCACACTCACCAACCCGCTTGGCCAGCGTGGTGAGTTATGGCCAAACACCTCCAAAATGACTCTACAACTTAAATCTTGGCCCTCAGTCTCCGGCAGCTGGAATGTACCTGGCCAAGGCAGCGGCCAGTGCGACATGAAGGCAGAGGGTGCTAAGAATCCCCGGAGGACCGGACTAGGCTGGCATTTGATGCTGACCTTGGCTACCTACAACGGACGCTCCCTATCTTCTGATTCAAGGCTTCTTGAATTGGAAGAGGAACTACAAAGGATCAAGTGGGACATCGTCGGGCTAAGTGAGGTAAGGAGAAAAGGAGAAGATCTCATTGAACTGAAAAGTGGACATCTCTTCTATTATCGTGGGACAGATACTGGCAGAACTAGTGGTGTTGGATTTATAATAAACAAGAAACTGAAGGATAAAGTGGTAGAAGTTGAAAGTTCCTCTGACAGAGCTGCACGACTCGTTATCCAACTATCGAGAAGATACCAGGCTCAGATTATTCAAACTTATGCACCCACCACAAGTCATCCTGAAGAAGAAATTGAAGAATTTTATGAGGAAATTCGTCATCTAAATAATAAAGGTAAGCAGCACTTGAAGATAATTATGGGAGATTTCAATGCAAAAATAGGGCACCGGCAACAGAATGAAACTTCAGTAGGTAAATTCGGTCACGGCAACAGAAACCAGCGTGGAAATACTCTCGTTGAGTTTGCAGAGGCAGAAGGATTTTTCATCTTGAATTCCTTTTTCAAGAAAAAGCCACACAGGAAATGGACATGGAGACATCCAGTTGGGACGACAAGTGAAATTGATTTTATTATGTGTAACAAAAAATTCGTCATCGAAGACTGCAGTGTGCTGAACAAGTTCAACACAGGTAGTGACCATAGATTGGTGAGATGTAAGATGCACCTCAACACTAAACTGGAACGTGGCAAGCTCATAAGACAAACAAAATGTATTGACATAACCAACCTTAAAAAACACCATAATACTTTCAAGTTGGAACTGAAGAACAGGTTCTCTGCTTTAGAAGGCCTAACATCGGAAGAAGTGGATATTTCGGAAGTTAACAGAAAAGTAACCAAAGCTCTTATGGAAACAGCAACAAAATTAGCTGGGTCTAAGAACAAGTTGCATGTAAACAAATTATCAGGAAAAACCAAAATGTTGATGCAAAAAAGAAGAGAGATGAGGACAACTAAAGAAGATGTGACTTCCAAAGTGGAATATATAGAGCTATGCAAGACAGCACGAAAAAGTATCACTGAAGACGTAAGGAAATTCAACTGTGAGCTAGTGAGGACAGCAATTGAAAACAACCAAAGCCTAAAGATAGCAAAGGGACATCTCAGTAAGGGAAGAAAACAGATTATGGCACTGAGAAAAGAAGATGGTTCTGTAACAAGAAATAGAGGCGAAATTTTGACAAGAGTGAAAGATTTCTACTCCAAATTATATGAAAGGGATGATACATGTACTCCAGACATCATGAAAGGTACCAGAGTTCTTCCAGTCCTCCCAGCAGAAGTTGCTCATGCAATCAAGAACATGAAGCGGGGGAAAGCTCCAGGAGAAGATGGAATTACTATAGACATCATACAAGAAGCAAGTGGAGAAATTGAAACAGTACTCGCCCAAATTTTCACTCGATGCCTTAATGAAGGGAAGATTCCTGAGGATTGGAACAATGCTACAATGATCCTGCTACATAAAAAAGGTGACATTGAGGATCTCAGGAACTACAGACCTATCAGCCTCCTATCAGTGGTTTATAAAATCTTCACTAAAGTTCTTTCACACCGCTTGAAGGTAACACTGGACATGGCTCAACCGAGAGAACAAGCTGGATTCAGGAGTGGCTACAGCACAATAGATCATATCCACGTACTGAGAGAACTAATTGAAAGAGCGAGGGAATATGAACTTCCATTGTGCATGGCTTTTATCGATTATGAAAAAGCCTTTGATTCGGTGAAACCATCAGCAGTTGCAATGGCTCTGAAATCCTGCGGTATTGAAGATGCATACATTAATATTATTAATAACATCTATGAAAATGCAAGTGCAAAGATTCGGCTGTTTGAAAATACAACACACATAAAAATTGGAAAGGGAGTGAGACAAGGTGACACCATATCTCCGAAGCTCTTTAATGCCACATTGGAAAATGTCTTTCAATCACTGGACTGGGAAAACAAAGGGATAAAGATTAATGGAGATTATCTAACCCACCTTCGTTTTGCTGATGACGTAGTCATTTTTGCAACTACCCCATCAGAGCTGCAGAGTATGATCCAGGAACTTGCTGACAAGAGTAAAGAAGTGGGATTAAAAATGAACTTTCAGAAGACAAAAGTGATGTTCAATGCTTTTACAAGAAATGAATATTTATCGATTGATGGAGAAAAACTGGAGATAACAGATACGTATGTTTATCTTGGACAGCAGATATCAAGTGAGGGTCACATTGATGAAGAAATTAATCGGCGTACAAAACTTGCCTGGAGAGCTTTTGGAAGAAACAGCATAATTTTCAAGAGCAATATGCCATTATGTCTTAAAAGAAAAGTGTTTGATCAATGCATCCTTCCAGTGCTTACGTATGGTGCAGAGACGTGGACCTTAACTAAAAGAGACATACAAAGGCTGCAGACAACTCAAAGCAGCATGGAGAGGTGCATGCTTGGTATAACCAGGAGAGATAAGAAGAGGAACTCGTGGATCCGAAAAATGACGAGAGTGGAAGACATCATGATCAGAGTTAAATCCCTGAAATGGCAATGGGCTGGACATACTGCCAGAAGGACAGATCATCGATGGACAGCCGAAATTTTAGATTGGATTCCAAGGGACAGGAAAAGACCCAGAAGAAGACCACATGGGAGATGGGTGGATGAAATTCGTAAATATGCGGGAGTGACATGGAGGAGACTGGCACAAGACAGACCGTTGTGGAGGAAACTTGGGGAGACCTTCGTCCAGCAGTGGATTGATAATGGTTGACAATGATGATGATGATGATATATTATTTTTTTTATTCAACTTCCAGATGTGAGTCACTGCATTCCACAATAACTACGATGCTCGCTGTAACGAAAGCAGGTGCTATTCCCATTGCTGCTTTAATCCACGAAGGACAGACTTAAAGTTATTACAGAGCATTTAGTCTTCTGAAAACCTATTTCCCTGGAGCATTTAGGGGAGAAATAGGGTGAGTGTATTACAACTGTTCCTCTTTTTCTTATTAGTAATAAATGGTAAGCTGAATGATGCTGATTACTGAATTATGAAATGAAATTTTTTTGCCCATTTTTGACCATCTCAGTTTGGACATTCATTCGTCTAACTTTTTCCAGTACCTGTTTATTTTCTTAAAAAAAGGTATATTTGTGATGTTTGTGCATGTGCAATTTTATTGAACAAGAGAGCAAACTTTGTTGTTTCATGATGAAAGCATACAACACATTTGTTGAATAAAATTTGTAATGATTACAAATTCATTGCATTTTAGTGATCATAGGTATGTTCAAATTAACGGATACCTCCCTTCTAAAGTCTGAAAATAATCTTTACGGTTCTAAAGTCTGAAAATAATCTTTAGAGCTGTGTCAGGGACACTTCCACAGTCACTCGTCAGTGTCCCCAAAGCAAGGTTCTGCTACCGGCAGCACATGGGTATGATGTGGGTGCGAGGGTGGATTGCAAATGGGGCAGACTTGCTGGAGAGAGATATTTATGGGTAAATCACAGCAGGGGGTTACATTTGACCCTCTGAAGAATTACAAAAGATGAAAATACTGGTTTTGTAGTCTTTTTTTCCTTTAGCATCATTCTGCCAGTACGAATTGTTTAAAAGTTACGAACTTTTTCTTCCTTCAAAGAAAAAGTGCTGCTAAAAAATACAAAAATAGTTCATACAATTCAACGTGCTGCTAAAAATAAACAAAAACAGCAGGGATTTTGTTTTATTCCTTTTTTCCCTACAGATCCAAATTTGCAGAATTTGTATTTTTTCCTTAATCATTTTCATCTACCCGAGAACCAAAAATTACTGATTTGTATTCAAGAAAAGTCTGAAGGAACTTTGTATTGGATCATTTTTTATATTAGAGATTCTTAGTAAACATTTGTTAATACATTGTATCAATGTGTTAGTTCTTATATTTAAAATTTTTTGATTTTGTTATGACTGGAGTTGTTGCTTCTACAAATTGTACTGACTAATTTAGTTGTGAATATAATTGTTACAACCTGCCTCTCACCATCTTTTTTTTTTTGGGGGGGGGGTGTATTAGAATTGTATATGTGTTCTTTTCAATTGCACGGAACTGCAAAGGGGTATGTAAATTAATGCTAAGGAATATTTCCTGCCATTATCATTGTGTTCAGTGTTAGAAATTTTATTTTAGGATCCACTTCCTTAATGTATTGTTTTTACTTTGTAGAACCTGATTTTCACTACAGGTATAATTCTGGCTTACAGTTATCAATATGTATTGTGTAAATGGTTGTTTATTGCCAATCACATACATACATTAAAAATTAATTTCACAAATTTCCGTTTTTTCTTTGCTTTACAGAAAAGGACCAAAGATATTGATGACAGATGATTCTTGTGCTGAAAAACAGGCCCTTACTGAGGTTTTTCCAGAATCTAGACAATTTTTGTGCTTTTTCCATGTTGCTCAGGCTGAATGGCAATGGTTATGGTCATCAAAGAACAATATACCCCTTGAAGAAAGAAAACGATTGATGAAGTTATTTCAGATGGTATGTCATGTTTTTCGGTTTCTTTGTTGAACTATATGTATACATATATATAAAAGTGTTACTTGCATCCTGGAATCATGAAATATTTCGTTTTTTTGGGGACATTTACCAAAGCTGAAATACTTGACTTCCTCATACCGCAATGCAAATTCTTGCTGAAACTCGTCTCTCTTTCCACATGTCCTCCGATGTCCCATTGTAACACTATTTATGAATCTTTCCACGTGTCCTCCAATGTCCCGTTATAACACGTCTTATGGGATGCCACCAGTGGCATAACTAGCACAACGTGTGCTCCCTCTGTAAGATTTACTTCAGAGCCCCTAAGTGTGCAGTACGTTTCCCAAGATTTCAAGCACAAGGCACAATGCGTTTTTCACAGCGTGTGCGTGTGGTGGATGGGAGGGAGGAGGGGGTTGGGAAAAGTGTCTGGAAAAGTAATGCTGGTACCTAGAGCTCTGTAGTTTAACATTTTAAGTAATAGATCTAACAATACAGATAATTGTTCTGTACAAAACTGAAATAGCTGACTGACCGACTCACTTGAGAAATCACCCTCTTGTTATGCTGTACAAGTCAGATATCAAAGAAAGTGCAAACTTAGGAAGGAGCATACATGTCAGATCTGTGGCTGCTGTGAATAAACATTGGCGCCTGTCGTGTACGTAATCTTAGCTGACTGACCGACTGTTTCCCCACATCCTCCATGGGGAATCCCCATGTGGCCTCGTGCTTTTTCTTAGCAGCGCAGAGAGAGGGCTATTGGAGAGTGATCATATGACAACCCGGCGCCAAAGGGCCGAACAGATTCAATCTGTAGGACATCCAGTGCTTTAAAAGTGAAACTTGACGTTTATTTAGGCATGGCTAAATGTATCTTAAAAGAAAATATGAACCTTTGGGTTAGCTATTTGTTTGTTTGTTTTTGTGCATGTTCAAATTTTTTTCAGAAAATTATAAGTGGAAGCTGCAATGCACTTCCTTGGGTACCTGCACCACCCCCGCAGCTGCGGGGTGGTACTTATGTCACTGGATGCCACACTTCTTCCACATCTCTGAAAGTTAAGCTACCAGGAAGGAGCATAGTAGGAAAAAAGAATTACCAAGGCCTTCTGTTATGCATATGGCCATTTTGTATATTACTTGAATGAGTGCTTTCAGCCAATCATGACGACAATAACGAATGTCGGAAGGTGAGGCTTCACCTGCTGCTTCCGCCCAAAGCATCCGCCTATGTAGTCACCACCATGCATTTACCACCGTGACTGCTTGAATACCATTGTAAACACTGTCATGTTTGTAAAATATTCTATTCCATTGCATCTTTGTTGTGGGGTCCGTAGTGTAAGGAATTCATATATTGATTGCGTTGCATGTTCGTTATCACATTTTCATAGTGAGGAGATGCAACTGTTCATTTGCAACACTTTTTTTGGTGTGTTGTGTAATTCACAGAGTAAGTAGCTCTGGCAATTTTTTTTCCAAGGAAAGATTTTAATGTGAAATATAAGATGATGATCTTTATCTCTTGGTCACAGGCCCATAACCAGCAGAAAATAGGGGGGTCATATCAAATTCAAGCAGATCTGAAATGGTAAGAACACATGTTATGCTGTACAAGTCAGATATCAAAGAAAGTGCAAACTTATGTAGTAGTGGTAGAGAAAATTTTGACTACTGACTTTTATAATAACTTTCTTACCAAACGTAAAGCGGAGTTAAAAGATACCAGTGATTTTAAATATTTTTTTTAAATGCTAATGGATATTTTGAAACACCTAATACATCCAAGATGTGAAAAAACCTTCATTAATAGTTATTCTGAAAATGTCTGTAAATAGGAAAGATAATCATTACAACATGCTGAAAGAAAAATAAGTTTTTGCACAGAAACACAAGAAAGAAAATGTGATAACTGTTGCATAGCAGTTGCAAGAAATAAGTACAGTTCCGACGTGATTAACCAGCAACTGCTTAGCTATGTTAATATTCTCTGAAGAAGTACTTCCTTCCAAAGTGCTACAGGTATCCCGTCTGTGTTTGTTGACATTTCAGATTGTGGCTTTGCATGTGCAATATAAAGACAAGCAATAATTCTCCTGCTGCAGTTGCTGTCATGTGTGTTTATGCTGATAGTCTAGTATACATATATATAATGATTTTGAATAAGTCTGTTTTTGTTTCAAGTCAAAATATTTACAGTAGTAGAGATGTTAAAGAAAATGGAAACCCTTGCAACTGCAATTTTTTTACCCCCACCCCTTCTTACCGGTCTCAGAGGTCACATAAAAGATTTGTAAGGAAATTTCTGGGAAATTTAAATTCATAGAAGGGGTGTAACCAGGGCGGGGCGACTGCCCCAGTTGTAGCTAAAGAGAGCTCGCAGAAATTGCTGCTTACAATTTGATTAAAACTGGAATTGAAGAAATGTTGAGATAAAGAATTGTTGAGCAATGTTTATTTATGTGGATATTTGTGTGTTTCTGGTACAGTTTTTTCGCACCATACTTTGTCATTTGTCCATTTACAGAATGTGTTTATAACATATTTTGCCTCTCTGTAGCCTTGGCAGCTTAAAATTTGCATTTCTTCCTCAAAATCTTCAGGGGATGTTAGTTGCTCACTTTTAAAATGAAGGCGCGCTTGTAGTTACACATTGCAAGATAAGGATGTCGTCCACACTGTTGAAGGTTCTGTGGGGACTATTCGATCATTACTACCATCCATTACTGTCATCTGCATTCATTCTACTTGATGTGGTACCGGAGGTCCTAACTCCAAAGCTGTTGGTAAAAGCCGTATGAAGTCATTCTGATTGTGCCTCCTAAATTAATTGTTAATTCTGTTTTATTGAGCAGTGTTTATGTGGATATTTGCGTGTATGCGATAGAAAGACGGGAGTGTAGATTTTGTGGTTTGCCCCGGGCGCAAAATTTCTAGTTACGCCTCCGATTCATACACGATCATGAAATAGTACACGTACTTTTAAGAAAAGTCAGTAAAATATATTAACTTTAGATGAGATTGAGCATATTATATCAAAAAGTTACATGCACACAAACCCTTTCCCAGACGGGTTTGACTTTCTCGTTATCCACGAAGTCTTTGACTTAACAGAAAATTCTGTTACTCAACTATTTATATCATTCATTGATTTCAAATCCACTCTTCCTACTGCTCTCTCTTTGTTGATGCACTTAATTGCATAGTGAAATATCTCCGGAAAGTTTTCGTAAACTAACTCCGTACTTGAAACACGAAGAAAATGCTGTACCCCGTCAAAGTTGTGACGTCACAAGATGGTGACTAGGCATAAGCAGCATTTTACCCATCTGAAATATGACTCAAGATCAAAGAGGTTATTTCGCCTAACTAACACGTGTTTTCGTGCTACGTAAACTATATGACTATTTACTAAGTTAAAATTCTGGTCTGCCACTGCTTAGTCATAAGCAGTATGACAAAACTTTTATTATTTTTTCATTAAAGGAAAATTTTTATAGGTATACGTCACAGAATAAAATTTGTAAAGTCTTAGTTATTAATTGTTTTTTTTTTCCTGTCTATTTTTAGGTGATGTATGCAGGTACAGAACAGGAGTTTGCTGGGGCTCTTCAAGATATTGAAAAAGAAAGGGAAAAGCACCCAAAGTTTGTGAAGAGGACAGAGGATTTCCTTCTGCGGAAGGAAGAATGGGTGTTGTTTTACTGATCAATGCTGATCACCAGGAACAACAACACCAATAATTATTCTGAAGCCTCAGTAAGGATACTGAAGGATGTAGTCCTATGCCGTACAAAGGCTTTCAATGTTGTGGCACTGGTCGACTATTTTATATCAATCTGGGACAGTTATTTGTCCAGGCGATTGCTAACCCATGCATATAACCGGGTTAACAAAGGTACTTTGTTATATGCATCACTGTGAAAGAAAAAGGTAGGTTTCATTGCATCAGATATAATTCAAGTAGATTCTATAACCTACTTGGTGCCTAGTAAGGAATCCTGTGCACCAACATATTCAGTGGATGTTTCCATTGGCCACTGCACATGCCCCACTGGCAGAACTGGAGCTTATTGCAAGCATCAGTGTTTTGTTCAAAGCACTTTGAATATTAATTTCCACACCGCACCAACAATGGCACAGGATGAAAGATTTGAATTGGGAAAACTGGCACTTGGTAAAGATTGCCCACAGAAATCTTTTTTTATAGGTTTTAAGGATACAACGGACGAAGAACTTGAAACTGCACCAGAAGATCTGTGTCATGATAGTTGTGAGATATCTGGTGTCCCACATCAATTGGAAAATAATGTTGCAGCTACAGAACGTGATATCAAAAGCCTCTTTTCATCCGTAATCCGATTGAAAAGTTTTTTTCCTTTATATGAAAAATCACAGGTTAGTGTCCTCAAATCAGTTTTGGATGAAATAGATTCAACAGAGAAATTAACTGAAGTCATATCCTTGCTTACTAGATGTACAAACAAGTAACGTCCTAGCATTAGGAAAGTAAAAAAGATAAATGTTCAGCCAAACTCCATTTCTAGAAGACGAGCTGGTATAACAAGAGGAAGTGGCAGGATTCCTTCTGGCTGGCCACCAAAGACCACTACATCACAGCAAAGAAGTCAAAAACGGAAAAATAATTTAAGCCACAATGTTAATAACAGTCAGCCAAATGCTAAATGTCATTAGATCAGTGGGAGAAGTGGAATTCACAGAAAATACTAAAAATATAAGGATTTTTCCACCTGATACTTTGGACTTTTAGAAACATACATCAAAAATATGTTTTATGATTTTAAAAACAGTTACAAAAATAATGATAATTATGACATTGTTTGGTATCCATCAGTTTGCTTAATTTCTGGTTACTTTCCCCAGCAATTTTAATTTTTTGTTCCCAGCTTCAATCAATGCATGTGCAGCTGTCACATCCCTGAAAGAGTTTCTTTTCAAAGCAATCTCAAGTCTTTCATTTCCTTCTTCAATGACTGCTTGTGCTGATGAAAGTTCAGTTTGGAATATTTTATATTTTTCTTTTAGTGGAGGAACGTGTTTCTGTACGACTGAAGATGGGGGGGGGGGCTTTTTTCCTGCACTTTCCATGCTTTATACTTGGAGTATGCTAGTTTGTAGTACAGTATGTCAACATTTCTTTGGTAATTTCAGTTTCACTTTTTCCTTTATTAATGTAAGTCTCTATAAATAAATGAAAAGTGGCCAATAATTACTAAGCTGTAGCAATTTTATTAGTAATATTATATATTAATAATAGTATAATTCATATGTAATAATAATATAATTCGTATTAACTTCCGTTAATTCGAACTCCGTAGCAGGACCCAAAAAACTCCCCATTCATAATAATGTCAAAATTTTGTAAGTAATTTGAACCGTTAAGCTGGTTAATTCTGTAAAGGTTTACATTAGGTACACATCTTAAAAAAAATATTTTTTTTTTTTCGTAAGATTTTGGTGTTGCACCTCATTTATGTTAATTTGATCAGAATATCAGCACCGAGCAATAATTTTTTCCTCCTTAAACCTCCACTCACATGACAGAACTTCGGCTTTTGTTATACATTTTTCTTTCTGGCAACAATCATTAAAGTTTGTTACAGAATAAAAAAACCGCTCTACCTGACTTGCTTGTTGGCAAAGAAAAAAACTACTCCAGTGTGCGGGAGCGACACATCCTGCATTTTATTTCTTCATTGGCAGTGGTGATTTCACACGGAGCAAAAAGCTAGTTGAATTGTTGCAAAGCATTCAAATTTTATTGCAGTACAATAATGTTTTCAAATGGTAAAATGACCTTTGGATACATCCTGAATGGTGCTGCAGCCCGCTGTAAATTAAATAGATGTAAATGCAAAATCAAACTACACGGATAAAATTATTTAACATTTTAAAATTTGCTTGTGTAGCAGGACACTACTACAAGCAAATTTAAAAAAAAATCCTCTATCTTCTTCAGTAAGTTTTTACATACTCTACAACACCAAAATACTGGGCCCAAATTTGGAAATGCTTGATAGATTTTAAAATATGTATAGAAACTGGTCCATACTAGTAAACACATATAAAAAAAATTGAGTCCATGCCACAATTTTTTTTATTTTTTTAGTCCCGTAGATATTGCTGTAAACGGAAACGTGAACTTACGTCCTCTGCTGGCAAACTTGTATGCTAAGAAAAGTTTGAAATTATAAGGGAAACATTTCCTCACAGAAACGCTCTCCAACAAAGAATTTTTTTTAAATCGGACTCTTAGAAGCAGAGATATCGACAAAAATAAGATACGACTTTAAACCTTCTGGTGGAAAGTTTTTTAGTCCCGTAGATATTGCTGTAAACGGAAACGTGAACTTACGCCCTCTGCTGGCAAACTTGTATGCTAAGAAAAGTTTGAAATTATAAGAAAAACATTTCCTCACAGAAACGCTCTCCAACAAAGCATTTTTTTTTAAATCGGACTCTTAGAAGCAGAGATATCGACAAAAATAAGATACGACTTTAAGCCTTCTGGTGGAAAAACTATGCATTATTTTAAGAAGAAAGTATTGTCAAAAGGTTTTTCAATGTGAGCAGTATCGGTCCATGAAAGAATTTTTTCAATCCAGTTTTCAGGAGATGAGATTTTGCTGCAAATACACTATCAACCAACAAGTAATTGGACACCTGTGATAGCAAAGGAAAACAAAGTTTATTCACCTTCAATAGTTAGTTAAGCCTCCACGAGCGGCGATTACATCTGCGACCCTCCGGGGCATACTCTCAACCAGGCATTGTACGACGGCTAGCGGTATTTTCTTCCACTCGGCTTGGAGAAGACAAATCAGTTCCTTCACCGATTTCGAACGGTGGGGGTACCCCTTAAGTCGACGCTCTAACTCGTCCCAGAGGAGGTGCTCGATAGGGTTAAGGTCTGGGTTCTGCGCAGGCCCGTCCGTTCGATTAACCCCATTGTCACCATACCAAGCCATGGTGGACCTCGCAACATGACAGGTGGCATTGTCATCCTGAAAGTAACATGGGTGCACCCCGTAAAACTGCCAGAACGTAGGAAGCGCATGGTCATCCAAAATGGTGCAGTAGGTCTCGGGGTTGAGTCTACCAGGAATTGCAATAGCATAATTCCACCGCCGCCGAACTTCGCAGTTGGCACAATACATTCCGGCAGGAGGCGTTCTCCAGGCAGACGCCAAACCCAGACACTGCCTACCGAACGGAAGAGGGTGAAACTTGATTCGTCGCTCCAGAGAACCTGTTTCCACTGTTCAACGGTCCACTGTCAACGTTCTGTGCACCACGTTAGCCGAGCAGCGCTATTGGACTTGGCTTGTGGGAGGCAGCACGTCCATGATAACCGAGCAGATGGTCTTCCTTACGGATGGTATTCATCAACAAAAACACTCCCGGATGCATGTTGAAACTCCTCGTGGATGTGGCCCATCGATTTGGTGCGGTTCTTCCGAATTTCTCTGGCCAGCACCTGTCGGTCTCTAACTCCCAGTTTGTGGGTCTGCCGGGTCGGGGCACATTCCGACAGTCACCTCTCATCATCCACTTGCCAATGACGTAGGCCGCTGTCGATTTTGGGTACTTCAACTCGCTCGATATGTCACATATGGATTGGCCATTTCTGTGATACCCGACGATTACACCTTTCTCAAAATCAGAGAGCTCCGAACTGTGTGGCATCTTGCATGCGACTGGTTGCATTGTTGTTTCCCACACGATATTTAACGGTGGCAGCCGTGACGTGTATCAGCAGATATCGTCGATTTCAGGGGTGTCCAATTACTTGTTGGTAGATAGTGTATATCAGAAGCATAAATCAACACTTACGCCCCTGGTGGCCAAACCGTTTCCTATCGATACACGAGAACCGAACCGAAGTTTCAAACATTGGGGCAGCCCCAACGTTCAGTACCCAAACATACGTTTAAACGTGTCTTGCTCCTATACCAAGGTTTATTCGACTGTACGATCACTGATCATGGTTTTGGCAGTTGGGAAAGATGTGACGTCCTAGGTTCAGCCGCCTTTGAAAAGTGGAAGAAACAGACATTCCATAGGAAAGATCAGATTGCAATAGGGGATGAAACATTTGAGTTGTAGAAGTAACGTCGCTCACGCAGGGTATGGCGCTCAGTAATGAAGCAAACTAGGTCATTTCAGTCAGAGTCACAATGCAACATTTAACTTAGTAAAATAATATTTTTCTGGTCTGTGGTAATCCATTATTTTAGTGGCAGTTAGTTTGACACTACTTTCAGCAGAGGATAATTTTGCTTATATTTTTAGCCAACTTCTATATTTTTATTCAGAAATTCAGTTTCACCTCTTCCAGGATATAGTTATGTGCCATCCTGCATAAGTTGTTTAGTATGTTTTCAATCATAATAAAGTTTCTAAAGGAGAATACTTTTGTCCAAATTTTATTTGGTTTGGCTTAAATTACATTACTAACTTACATTATTAACTTTGTTAACTGAGACTAAAGAATTACAGATTTATATTCACATGTGTAATTAAAATCGCTTCATTCTGTTATTACTATTTCTTATTATTATTAATGCAATCTGTTTAATGTTAGATTTACTTCCTTGTGTAATGCTATTGCTAAGTGTAATGTTCTTAATGTTAAGTTTAATTATAAACTGTATAACTTACAATTGTCAAAATTTATTATTTTGTACTTCATGTCTCATTTCTCTGGTACAGTAAGAAAGTACTAAGATTCTTTATATCAGTTGCTCTAGTTAACAATTTTAATTATCTATTTGATTATATGATTGGTGTCTTTTTTGAGAATATTTCAGAAAAATGAGTTCAGCTCCAAAAGTGCCTTTTTGATTTCGTATTTTTGTCAGTAAGGGCTAAAAAAATATACTTACATTCATACAGAGATTTGACAAGGACCAGAAACATCAAACAGAGGTCATCGCTCTTTCCACGTTTATAAGTGAGTCACGGAAAAATTCTTATTGGCAGCCACCAGGAAGAATTTTTCAGTGACTCACTTATAAATGTGGAAAGAGCGATGACCTCTGTTCGATGATACTTAGATTCATTATTTCAGTTTCTCTGGTTATTAACTTTTTGGCTTTATATGACTGTTTGATTGCGATTCTTTTGGGGAATTTTTTTGTAAAGGTTAATAAAAAGAGCTCGGTCCTTTAAAG
The DNA here is from genome assembly GCA_039090855.1 of Macrothele yani. Lineage (NCBI taxonomy): Eukaryota > Metazoa > Arthropoda > Arachnida > Araneae > Macrothelidae > Macrothele > Macrothele yani. The sequence goes on from CM077017.1 coordinate 84,872,466, forward strand.
TACTTTTTTTTATTTTATACCTTTCTCCTTAATTGTTGTAAAAATGTACTTAGATTTCTTATTTCAGTTTCTCTGGTTTTCAATTTATATTTTCTATGTGAGTGCACTATTATAATTTTTTTATATGAAGTTTTTGACAATTTTAATAAAATGTTGATAAAATGAACTCTGCTTTGAAAAGTGCAATTATTTTCCCAAACTTTTCTAAATAAGTACTGTAAAAATGAATGTAGATTCTTTATTTCAGTTTCTCTGGTTATGATTTTTTTAACACAACATCCATGCCTCACCGGGATTCGAACCCAGACCTCGTTCGGACGAATGATCAGAGGCCATCACTTAGACCACTGCACCACCGGGGCTTCATTATCTTTCTTTTCCCACATATTCCTACAAGTTGATATTTTGTACAATATACTACAGTCCAGAAAATCAACCAGTGTTGATTGTAATCAAGCTCTAAAGAAGTTTGAATCAGCTGTAAATTATGTTCGCCAAAGTACAAAACACAACAATCATAATGGAACTGATGAATGTCAACCTTTGCGAAAAAGAGCTAAAGTTGACTGCAGTATGGTAGAAAATGATACTGAAGAAGCATGCAACATGGTCAATCAAATACGGGACAGGTTTAAAAAATCCGTCTTATTCCACTCATTCACTGTTGTGGATCCAAAAAAATTCAAGAATCATAAGCAGCATTTTCTGTCACACCATACAAATTTATTAGCAACTACACATGTAATGCTGAATCAAGAAAAACTTGAAAATGAATTATCAGTACTTTACACTAACGAAACCTTCAATGGCATACAGAATGTAAGTGTGTTAATGTTATTTCTCCATTCTAATGAACTTTTAGATACATTTTCTGAAGTCTCTAAATTATTAGAAATAGTTTTAGGGACACCAGAAACTATCGCTATTTAGTGACACCAGTAACCACCTTGAATCGCATAAAAACATTTTTAAGAAACACTATGACACAAGAATGGTTAAATGCACTCGCTGTTCTCTCTGTACATAAAGATTATATTCAAAAAACTCCACTTTTCAATCAAAAGGTCATAGGAAAATTTGCCACTCTCAAACATAGAAGAGGAGAATATCTGTACAAAAACATTATGACTCTTCTTCATAATATTTTAATTTATTGCATTTTAATACCATGGTACAAAGTGAAAAATTCTATTGCTTTCTCTTTCATATTGTTTGAAGTTTACAAAGCGCTTTGCAGAACTAATTTCAGTTTTAACTAAGATGATTTTCTATGTTAAAAATAAATAAATAAATGAGAAAACCTGTAAGTATAGTTTGCACATGAGTACATATATGTTTTTAGGCTTCCCAAGTTCTTAAAAAAAAAAAAGGTTCAACCTTTCAAATTATGTCAGTGATAGATGGTACCCATTCCATATGGGACAAAATTCATGAAACATTCCCTCCCTGCATATATTTGGAGTTATTATTTTTTCACAATACTTTTTTATCCTGTGATTATTCCTCAGTTGAGAAATCTGAAGAAACACAAAGCACAACTAATATATATTAATGCTCATATGTTTTACACTAAAAATTTTATTTAAGGAGTTTCAACATTTTTCTGTTAATGTGCATGCATTCTATTGTGAGGGAACTTTTTTTGTGTACAGTACAATAGCTGACACATTCCTGCCTGATTTGGGCATTATTGTGAGTCAAGGGGGTAAACAGAGGCAGAGTAAAGAAATCTTGAGGGAGGGGGGTTGAATGGTTGGCCTAATAGTTTCATTTGCCATGAGCCGCCACTGGTGTAGCCATTGAAGGATTTGGTTAATTTTAAACCGAAAGCAAGTATTTGGCTCATGCCAAATACGACCAGTATATTAAAGAGTATATGGACACTCTTTGGTGCTTAGTATCAATTTACAGAATTGTTTGCAACTTGTAGCTGATTGTGAGGGAAATGCCTTAAAATATTCACACGTGGAAAGATTCAATTTTGATCCACAAAGTAAGTGGAAAAACTGCAGAGAGTAGTCAATTGTTATTTAAGGATTAATCTTGGTGATGGAGGGCATCCCCGTTAACTTTTTTTTTCTTTTACAAAGAAATATATATATATATATACACTGGCGGAAAGTGAAAAAAGAACACCAAGAAGGAGACGTCTGATACCAACGAAATTTATACAGCATAATAACGGAATACAGAGGATAACGTGATCAAAACATTATGGCAAAATACAGCTGTATTTGCTGGTAAACTGAAAAATAACATTTCCACGTAACATGGTTAGTACGAGGTTGAACCGCCATGAACTGCGTCGCACGGTGCAATTCTGGCATGGAGTCTGTCGTACAGATGTTGGATGTACGAGTAAGTTTGGGGTATTGAGTTCCAAGCATCCTCAACCTGGACGCGTAAATCGGGGATGCGTGGAGACCGGATAAGTCGTTGTCCCATAAAATCCCACACGTGCTCAATGGGGGACAAATCCGGTGAACGTGCAGGCCATGCAAGTTGTCTCACACCCTGAAGTGCATGTTGCGTTGCCCGTGCTGTGTGTGGGCGTGCGTTATCTTGTTGGAAAACACCACGATGGACCAACCTTTCAAATGGCACAACAATGGGTTGAATGATGTTGTTGATGTAGGAGGTGCTGTTTAACGTACCCGGTACAAACACTAGTTGTGTACGGAAGGGATAGCTGATCGCTCCCCACACCAGAAGACCAGGTGTGTCGCTGGCGGATGCAAGAACTGTGGAGATGCTCCCCTGTGCATCTGCGAACACACATACGGCCATTGGAGGCTCCGAAGCAGAATCTGCTTTCATCGCTGAACACGACAGATCGCCATTGCGTTCTCCAGTGCAGACGTTGGCGACACCACAGCAGCCGTTCCTGACGGTGGGCTGGAGTCAGAGGTACACATGACAGAGCCACATGTGCACGTAGTCCTGCATCCAGTAGACGGTTGCGGATTGTTCGCACAGTCACCTTAAGTGCAACGACAGCTCGGATTTGCGTCGCAGTGGATGTTCTGCTTGACAACGCCGCTCTTCTTATGCGTCGATCGGTCCGCCTGTGACTCCCGTTTCCACGTCTTCTCGTGTGGGAATGTTCCTCGGACCATCTACACCACTATCGTACCACTACCGATACTTCCCGTCCAATTCGCTCCGCAATACAACGATACGACCACTCGGCCTCGTAGAGTCCGACTAGACGACCTCGCTCAAAGTCCGATAACTGCTGAAATCATACACGTCTTCCAAGTCCAGGCATTGCAGCTTCTTCAAGGTCTTCGCACGTGTCCATACGCCGACGACTGATTACATTCACTTCGACGTACTCCTTAAATACCACCGACAATAATTTGCATATTATGCTGTGCTGTGGCGTAAGCGCTCACCGGTTGGTCCCGAAATTAACATCACACCTACGTAAAGTCGACCCCATTAACATATGTAAATTTCATGATTGTCCGCCAATTCCTCTTGTTCTTTTTTCACTTTCCGCCAGTGTATATTCTTACAACTGATCATAATATTATGCAGGATGGATGATTAAAATTAGATACAAGTAGGCCTAAATATGTAACCCATGAGGAATGAAATGGTAATGATGCTGTGAAAAAACTGCTTCTAACATGCCAAAAATCTGCCTAAGATTTGGTTAGAGTAATAAAAAGTTAAGCATTACCTTATCTTCAATACAATAACTGTTCCACATAGGGGGTTGTAATCATTTACCTTATCTCGCTATTGCATAGGAGATAAGGCGGCCATTAACTCTTTATTACGACCAACGGCTATATTCAGGAAACTGAGAATTTCTATGTCTCCCTTTTTTATAGTTGCCTAAGGTTAACTTTACATGGCAACATTTTTCACTGATTGCATGGATTATCTGTTCTACTTGAGCGATACGTGACAGCATGGCAATGCTTACCCCAGCACTGTGACAATCACTTACATTTTCATTGTATCACGGACATCGTCCATCATTGAAATATGGAATCCACAAACACTTTTTTGTACAGGCATAAATGTGTTGCTGTAAGTTTTAAAAAATGTAGGAATGTAAGGTGATGCACATCCACAAACATAGTATGGGCAAGAACTTGTAGGCATGCAGCATGCAGAAACACAGGAACCAGTGGACCAATTGCCGGACGTTGCAACTTAAAAAAAAATATATATATATATATATATATATACAGTATTTCCTTCAGACTGGCATGAAAAAAAATATTTCAAATAAGTGCATGTGGGCACACTGACAGAAAAACATGAACAACTTATTTAGTAGTTACATATATGGTTACATGCTGTTCCCAATATCATACGTGAGCCCAATTTCCATTACCTAACACACGTCCTACTTTCTCGACCGCTTGCCGGCACTAACAAGGTCTTTAGATATATCTCATGGTATAAGGTTGGGCTCGCTATGATATCAGCCTCTCATTGGCTGCTGAAATGACGTTGCCGTGGACGCTTGGTACTCAGCAGCCAACATGGCAGCTTTGAGCGTCTTGTGGCGTTGGGTTACGGCATACGAAACGATCGTAATAATCACACTTATTATGATAATAACGAAATAAAAGTGCAAAAAAAACTGCTCATACATAAATCAAAATCATAAAATCAAACCATTTACCTTCCGTGAAGCGCAACATTTCCAAATTTATTTGCATATATGTGAACTCACATTTTAATACTTACCGCCAAGCCACTACAAAATAAACAACTACAAGAATTAAGGTTAAACACTGATACTTAAATTATTTCTGAAATTTACTTCATCAAAAAATGCAACAACGTATCGCTGCCAAATCAATCAGTTCCGTACTGTGAACATCACGAAAAATATTCTGTCTCTCTATATATTCACTCTTGAAACATTTTTCAACATTCCTTCATGGTGTGAATGTATATAACACATAAGCAAGCTAAAAGAAACAAATATATATATGGGCAAGAAAACCAAGAGCTAAGTGTTATACGTCCTCTTTTTTTTTTTTTTTTTTTTTTCAAAATTACTTTTTCCTGTAAAGTTAAATAAGCTTATTATTTTGCTCTAAGCTTAAGAATGTGGTTTTCACTTTAAACCTTTTTACCAGCATTTGTGAGTAGTATAAAAGGACGGGTCCGAGGGCAAGGAGCAGCTCCTTCTAGAGAAGGAGCAGGGGCGTGGCTTGCGGCAGAAGGATGGGGGCGTGGCGTGTGACCGGAGGATGTGGGGGCGTGGCAGATGACGCTAGTGTGTTGGGTCGATGCTGCCCCCTAGCGGTGATTCTTGGAACTTTCGATGAATCTTTGAGAGATGGCAACGACCGAGTCGGGGAAAGGAGATGTGCTGCCCCCTAGCGGTGCTTCTTGGAACTTTTAATGGACCTTTGTTTTTGAGGGATGGCAACGACCGAGTGGGGGAAAGGGGGTGGATATAGGGGGATGTCAACTCGATGTGCTGCCCCCTAGCGGTGCTTTTTGGAACTTTTAATGGATCTTTGAGAGATGGCAACGACCTAGAGGGTGTGTACGTTGCCCCCCCTAGCGGTGCTTTTTGGAACTTTTCTCGGGAGATTTATTGGACGTTGACAAATTTTTAAGAAGTATTTCCAATATTTATTTTTTAAATTTTCTCGGGAGATTTACTGGACTTTGTCAAATTTTTGAAGGAAGTTTTTTTGTCGTTTCCAATTTTTTTACTCGTATTTTTTTGTCCTATTTTTTCTCTCTAATTTATTTTATTAAATTTATATTTTCAGGAATTCCCTGAGGTATTATAATTTTTATAGACGTTGCATTATTTTTTTAATTTTCTCGGGAGATTTATTGGACTCAGACAAATTTTTGAAGGAAGTCTTTCCAATATGTTTTTTTATTAAATTTATATTTTCAGGAATTCCCTGAGGTGTTATAATTTTTATAGACGTTGCATTATTTTTTTAATTCTTATATTTGTCCTCCCTCCAATTTTAATTTAGGCGAGGAAAGGCTTTGTTTGAAAAGATTTCGTTCCCGTTGATTCATGTTCCGCCATTTTAGTTTCACCACGTTGTCATTTTGTGAGCCATGTGTTTTGGGATGAGTCACAATTTTCTCTTTGACTCAGAAAATTTTGTATGACACGTGTTTTGGGATGAGTCATTATGATGGGTGACACATTCGTCATAGCAGAAATGACATCAGCCAACGTCGTTTTCTCCTCAGCGGGGTCGGCTTTATTTATTTTTTTTATTTTCTCGGGAGATTTACTGGACTTTGTCAAATTTTTGAAGGAAGTTTTTTCAATCGAAGCATTTCCTCAAATTTGTTTTATTAAATTTATATTTTCAGGAATTCCCTGAGGTGTTATAATTTTTATAGATGTTGCATTATTTTTAATTCTTATATTTTTCTTCCCTACAATTTTAATTTAGACGAGGAAAGGCTTTGTTTGAAAAGATTTCGTTCCTGTTGATTCATGTTCCGCTATCTTTTGTCCGCCATGTGTTTTGAGATGACTCACAATTTTCTCTTTGCCTCAGAAAATTTTGTATGACACGTGTTTTGGGACGAGTGACTATGATGGGTGACGCATGTCGTGATAGCAGACATGACATCAGCCAACGCCATTTCCCCCGCGGGGTCGGCGGTTGACGTCGTTAGAGATTCTGTAGGCACATTAAGTTCCAAGACTGATTTTTTTTCAATAACTTGATCATTTTGCAACGAATTTATTCCTTATTTTTTCCCCTACTTTCCCATTTTATATTCATAATTTTTCAACGTAACGATTTTTTTATTTTCTTTGAGGAGACTTCACGCATTTTCAACGGACGTTCCAACATAAAGACGTTTTCCAAAGTTTTGTGCTGCAGACATAATCTTAAAACACGATTGTTTATTAACGTATTTACGTGTTCATGACATTTTCTGTTACATTTTTTAACGTTGTACCTTTTTCCAACGTACAAAGCCACAATTTTTTATGCATAGTTAAAATGTTTATTTTTTTATTTTTTCGTATTTTTTTATTTCTTCATGATTATTCAGTGAAATGTACCTTTTAATGCATTATCTTAATCTACCTTTTTTTCTAAATGCTTGCATACTCGTTAAACTTCTCGTTGTACCAACATTATTTTATTTTCTTACTTTTCAATCTAACAACTACTTTAATCGAGGCTTTATTTTTTCTGATTAAAACAAGCAAACGTTTCTTCATTATTATTATTTCCGTTACCTATACAAACAACTTTTCTTACTTGCTTTTAATGTATGACTTAATCTGGTTTTCTATATAGCTGTTTCATGTTTGTGCAAGAAATATACAGATCTATAGCAACTAGCTATACATAACAATCGTTCGTAACAGTATCTTTTTTTCCCAGATTTAAACCAACACACGCTTCTTAACGACTTGATATCGGTTTTCTGGGGAACTTTTCTTTTTCCTTTTTCCTTCATTCAATTTTATTCCAGATCATGAGACGAGGAAATGCTTCTTTAGAAACGATTTCGTTCCTGTTCGCAGTAATTATTGGATTTTGACAAATTTTTTGTGAAATGACTTCGTGCTAATTCTGAGTCTTTCGCCTTTACAATATTATTTTCTCGTAATTTTTCGTGTGTTCAAGAACTCTACAGGTCTTTCACAGTTAAAATTCTGGTGAAACAATATTTTCTTACTTTATTTAGCATATCATTATAGCTTCCCAATTTTCGCTATTTCACTTCATCTTTTTTGAAATTTAGTAAAACTTTTCAGTAGGTCAGTAATTTATTTCTTACTTGGCCAAACTTATGACTCCTTTTATTTAGACTATTTTTTTCATTTCATATCAGCAAAATGATTATTTTAGATGTAGCAAATCATCAGGTTTTTTGTTTCCTTATATATCATATTTTCCAACTTGCTTTTAAAGTATTTCTCAAAGCTTGCATGTATGTCAAATACGCATTTTTTTAATTCTTCCCTAGTTTGCTATACTTTTTCGTGGACTGCCCCAACAGGAAAGCATTCATTGTCAAGGCATGAAATCTAAAACCTTTTTTCTTACGATAAAATTTGTATTCTTTGGGACATATTTTCTGTATATTGTTCTGTCTCGTCCGAAAAAAACATTAATTCTGGAGGCAAAGCGAGTAATTCCGTTCTTCCACTAAACATTATTTTTTTACATTTTACTAACTCACCACCCCCATAGCGAAAATAAAGAAATACTTACTTCTGTTCCCTACATATCGACTCAATCGATTTCTTTTCGAAATGCTGATCATGACATTTCAACTAAAATTTCATACTTTCACCAAAAATCATATTCTTAAACGAGCTATTTTTTACATTTATTTCATGTATAACTAAATTTTTGTTGTTTACTCACCTCATCAAAGTCAGTAAGAACTCTCCTAATCTCATTCCTTTCCCGGCGCACAAATCACATCTCAAAGACCAATCGCGTTGCCTTTCCCGGCAGTAGTTCACCAAATTTAATGTACGTGACCTATTAATAAAGAATATACTGCCAAGGAAAAGGCGACGCGATTGGTCTTTGAGATGTGATTTGTGCGCCACGTGTGTGGGTGAGTCACCATGTTGGATGTTGCCATCCTGCTAGCGGTCGCCGCCATTTTATTTTTTGTGGGAGAGGGGCTCGACATTTCACGATCACCGCCATTTTTTTCTCACGCACGTAGTCAATTTCATTTTCTCTCCTTCGGGAAATTGTACTTTTTGAATGCTTATTTGACACTGGTTTTAAAGCGACGTGCTTAATTCTTGATCATTTGCACCTGTCCGTAATGTGCTTGTGCTTGCATCATCGATGACTCACGCATTCGTTAGTCGTACGTCTTATCTCAAGTCTGTCTGTTTCATTCTCGCTTCGTTGCTGGGTGTGAAGATACTGCTTTTTTCAATTACTGCTACATTTTCTTTCGTCTGATGAAATGCATTCTTCTAAGATATGTCATACGGATGGCCTCCATTTTTCATATGAGAAATTATTTTCTGATTCTGAAGCTACAGATTATCTTAACCGCCTTGAAAATGAAGTTGAATATTTTGGTGATGATCTCAGCAAAATTAAGATTTATGGAAAAACATATAAAATTCCTAGACAACATGTGGCCTACGGTGATAATCATGTCCGTTACTCATTTAGTGGATCACCACACTGCAAGAATGCTCCCAATATTCGTCTAAACCTAACCTTTAGATATTCCGTGACGTCACCCCAAGCGTTTTGCGAGAGCTGATATATGTTGGAGCACGTGGCGATCCAAGATGGTGTCGGTCAGGGAGACGTTGGGTGTATCTGACGTCATGATTTTTCCACGTGGATGACTGACGTCATCAAGCAGACGCACATGCGCAAATCTCTTATCAGTTTTCCCTGAGGACAAATGAGCTCACTATTCTGTTCTCAATCATCGAACTGCTCACACGTTGTGTTATCGTACGGAATATCATCGCTACAACCTACCGTAAACTGTGTTACTCATCGAACTGCCTTGAACATGAAGCGATCTGCCGAAGTTTCCTCTGCTACTGCTACAAAGAAGGTGTGTGTTCCTACAAAGCCTGAGTCTCATGCTGAATCAGGCATCTCATTAGAAAGCCTTCCTCCACATCATGTTTCCTTGGGTGGAAATAAGTTAGCAAAAGTGTCTGATTTCACAGGCACTGTGAGAGTACACATTCGAAGTTATGTTGTGAAAAAGGAAAAACTGTTTCCTTCCAAGTACGGAGTCACCATGTCAGCTGAAACATTTAAGGAATTTATGGAAAACTGCTATATGTATGATGGAAGTAATGAAATCGCGGTTTTCAACAAGGAATTGATGATGAACTGTTTCCCTTCCCTCGTGAAATTGCTTAGCGTTTTCAACAACTTCACGTTCTGACTGATGATTCGTTTATGTTGAATCGAGCATCAGTGTCATTAACATGTGACCAATTTGAAACTCTGAAAGATGCATGCAAAAAGCTTTGGATCAGTGTAAAAAAATTACAGTTTGGATCCACCTTCCAAAATGCCGTGTTACAACATCAAGGAACTTTGACTACTTTTTCCGTAGACATTCAAAAACTGAAAGACGTTCTCGTGGAAGAGCTACCATTAAGGAAAATGTAGAAAACGTTTTCTACTGTAGGGAGTGTCATCTTCCAGTGCTTCTTATGCCAAATAATCAGCTAGGTCATGCCTGTATGAATTCCACAGCAAGCGATCGGTGGCATAGATGCTTTGATAAGGCATTTGCACTTATCGAACCCAAAGTACTTGGGATTGCTTACGCCAATGCCTGCTCAGTTGCAAAAGTTTCAGTTCCCAGATTTATACTTGAAGATCTTGATGTTTGCGAAATTCTCAAGACTGTTCAAAATATGGAGTGTGATGATGATTTCGAGGTTTAAAGAAAACCAAGTCCTTTTTAGGACTACAAAACAGTCCTTTTCAGGACTACTTTTATTTCATTATTTTTTGTCATTCATTTATATTTTTTTCTGTTTGAATGTGAGTGTATGTGAACGAAGAAGGTCACTGGCGTGGGCTTAATTGCTCCGTAAACCTTAATGTGTTTCTCCAATATTATGGAACCATGTTTGGTGAAGTTCACCACCTCTTTTGCTACAAGAAGGCAACAACGAGGGATTTGGTCATCCTGATACCTCCATCTTTGAATGGGTAATACGAGCATTGGTTGAATAACTCACTCGGGGGACCTTCAGCCGTAGCAAATTCTTTGCATATGTATAATTTCAGTTTTCTTTCCTTGATGTATATTTCTTCTGTTCGATCAACACTAGACGAAAATTTAACTTTCTCGAAACTAACCTTATATTAAAAAAAATAGTCCTTGCTAATTATGAAAAAAGTGTAAAACAACTCATTAAGAAAACTATTTTGGGGAAAAGTATGAAATTTTAGTTTATGTCATGATAATAAATGTCGGTGAGACTTATTCTGAAGTTAAAAAATATATCTGAAGTCTTTGTTACATTTCTGATATTAGGAAAGTTTGTATGGAAATGTGAGAGTAATCGAGTCGAAAAGAAACAAGTTTGTTGGAATGAAACAGGAAAAAAGTACTACAAAGAAAAAAATCGAAGTACAGTGTAAAGCAAAGTTAAACAAAATACGTAAACGTAGAACAGTTTTTCGAAAAATAGATTAAGTCGTTATACAGAGAAAAGAACTAAGTCTTTCTTAAAAAAATTATTACATTTGTTTGGAGAAATTCGATATTTTAGCTACATGTTGAGAATAGCTGCTTTTCTGGTGAGTTAGGAAATTGCTATGTAGAGGAAAAAATGTTTGCTAAAAATACGATGTTTAGTGGAAGTACGGACTTGGTCGCTATGTCTCCAGAATGAATGCTTTTTCTGTTGATTTAGAAAAAATATACTGAAAATATATTCCAAAGAATATAAATTTTATCGTAAGAAAGAATGCTTCAGAATGAATGGTACAAATTCTGAATTGAAGCACTTTAAGTAAGAAAATATTTGTCTGAAGCAATTTTTCAATGTCTAAGCATTGACATCTGAGTATTCGTTCGTCCGAAATTGAATCCTGGGGAGGCTTGAGTTAAGAGCTTTTGAATTACGACACTACCTTTCTACCTTCCTTGGAAACAGTGGACTAAATCAGGGTCTGCTTACTTCCCTTCTAGTGGTTCACGACGGATCTCTTAAATGGTGAATGAACGGCAAAGTTCAAACGCTCTGTCCCATTGAGTCAGCAGTTTTAGATTTTTGTTATCTTAGACAGTTTAAGTTTGCTTAGAAAACTATGCTTTTGCGAGCTTGAGTTTGCATTCAAAGTTCAAAACCAGAATTTAGTTTAATCTCCCAAGCAAAGGGATTTCATGCCATATGAGGTTTCACTGTAAGCAAGAGACGCGTGAAAACAGTCGCAGGAGATTGTCAGTTTCCGACAGAAACAGGGGGAATTCAAAGTTAATTTCTTGGGGAAAGCTCACACACTGGAGAGAGCGTAAAAACACTCTTCTTTCATGTTTTAATGTAAACCTCGAGGAATTTGTATCTAACTATGAAAAGTAAGTTTTAAAGATTTAGGGGCATTTACACTAAAATCCTACAATGACTTTATTTGAAACAGGGAAGAATCGGCCTTGTAGACTAAAATACATCTGAAGATTTTAGAAACATTTCTGTTCAAAAGTAAAGTCGAATGGGAAAATAAGAGTAAATAAATCGATAGGAAAGATTGAAAGTTTGAATCAGAAAAAAGAAGTTTCATAAAAATAAACCAAAGTTTGAAGAATCATACAACACTGAACAGAAGGAAAAATATAATAAGTACTATAAGGGGCATACGATATTTTCACTATGGGAGTTTGGAAACAACTGCTTTTCTGAACAATTAGTAAAACGTGAAAAAAAATGTTTAGAGGAAGTACGGACTTAGTCGCTATGTCTCCAGAATGAAAGTTTTTTCTGCTGAGAAAATGAATAAAAAATACGATAATGAAAAATAAAACGAAAGAAAAGGTCAATGAAACTAAACGTCTAAAGATAAAATGCAGCATGCACAGAAGTTAAAAATGAAGGGGCAGACACGGGAGAACTGGACATTAAGGGAATGAAATATACGCGAAGTTTTGAAATATCTCAATTTAAGCGAACTAAATGAGGGAAAGGAATGAGATTAGGAGAGTTCTTACTGACTTTGATGAGGTGAGTAAACAACAAAAATTTAGTTATACATGAAATAAATGTAAAAAAATAGCTCGTTTAAGAATATGATTTTTGGTGAAAGTATGAAATTTTAGTTGAAATGTCATGATCAGCATTTCGAAAAGAAATAGATTGAGTCGATATGTAGGGAACAGAAGTAAGTATTTCTTTATTTTCGCTATGGGGGTGGTGAGTTAGTAAAATGTAAAAAAATAATGTTTAGTGGAAGAACGGAATTACTCGCTTTGCCTCCAGAATGAATGTTTTTTTTTCGGACGAGACAGAACAATATACAGAAAATATGTCCCAAAGAATACAAATTTTATCGTAAGAAAAAAGGTTTTAGATTTCATGCCTTGACAATGAATGCTTTTCTGTTGGGGCAGTCCACGAAAAAGTATAGCAAACTAGGGAAGGATTAAAAAAATGCGTATTTGACATACATGCAAGCTTTGAGAAATACTTTAAAAGCAAGTTGGAAAATATGATATATAAGGAAACAAAAAACCTGATGATTTGCTACATCTAAAATAATCATTTTGCTGAAATAAAATGAAAAAAATAGTCTAAATAAAAGGAGTCATAAGTTTGGCCAAGTAAGAAATAAATTACTGACCTACTGAAAAGTTTTACTAAATTTCAAAAAAGATGAAGTAAAATAGCGAAAATTGGGAAGCTATAATGATATGCTAAATAAAGTAAGAAAATATTGTTTCACCAGAATTTTAACTGTGAAAGACCTGTAGAGTTCTTGAACACACGAAAAAATTACGAGAAAATAATATTGTAAAGGCGAAAGACTCAGAATTAGCATGAAGTCATTTCACAAAAAATTTGTCAAAATCCAATAATTACTGCGAACAGGAACGAAATCGTTTCTAAAGAAGCATTTCCTCGTCTCATGATCTGGAATAAAATTGAATGAAGGAAAAAGGAAAAAGAAAAGTTCCCCAGAAAACCGATATCAAGTCGTTAAGAAGCGTGTGTTGGTTTAAATCTGGGAAAAAAAGATACTGTTACGAACGATTGTTATGTATAGCTAGTTGCTATAGATCTGTATATTTCTTGCACAAACATGAAACAGCTATATAGAAAACCAGATTAAGTCATACATTAAAAGCAAGTAAGAAAAGTTGTTTGTATAGGTAACGGAAATAATAATAATGAAGAAACGTTTGCTTGTTTTAATCAGAAAAAATAAAGCCTCGATTAAAGTAGTTGTTAGATTGAAAAGTAAGAAAATAAAATAATGTTGGTACAACGAGAAGTTTAACGAGTATGCAAGCATTTAGAAAAAAAGGTAGATTAAGATAATGCATTAAAAGGTACATTTCACTGAATAATCATGAAGAAATAAAAAAATACGAAAAAATAAAAAAATAAACATTTTAACTATGCATAAAAAATTGTGGCTTTGTACGTTGGAAAAAGGTACAACGTTAAAAAATGTAACAGAAAATGTCATGAACACGTAAATACGTTAATAAACAATCGTGTTTTAAGATTATGTCTGCAGCACAAAACTTTGGAAAACGTCTTTATGTTGGAACGTCCGTTGAAAATGCGTGAAGTCTCCTCAAAGAAAATAAAAAAATCGTTACGTTGAAAAATTATGAATATAAAATGGGAAAGTAGGGGAAAAAATAAGGAATAAATTCGTTGCAAAATGATCAAGTTATTGAAAAAAATCAGTCTTGGAACTTAATGTGCCTACAGAATCTCTAACGACGTCAACCGCCGACCCCGCGGAGGAAATGGCGTTGGCTGATGTCATGTCTGCTATCACGACATGCGTCACCCATCATAGTCACTCGTCCCAAAACACGTGTCATACAAAATTTTCTGAGGCAAAGAGAAAATTGTGAGTCATCTCAAAACACATGGCGGACAAAAGATAGCGGAACATGAATCAACAGGAACGAAATCTTTTCAAACAAAGCCTTTCCTCGTCTAAATTAAAATTGTAGGGAAGAAAAATATAAGAATTAAAAAATAATGCAACGTCTATAAAAATTATAACACCTCAGGGAATTCCTGAAAATATAAATTTAATAAAACAAGTTTGAGGAAATGCTTCGATTGAAAAAACTTCCTTCAAAAATTTGACAAAGTCCAGTAAATCTCCCGAGAAAATAAAAAAAATAAATAAAGCCGACCCCGCTGAGGAGAAAACGACGTTGGCTGATGTCATTTCTGCTATGACGAATGTGTCACCCATCATAATGACTCATCCCAAAACACGTGTCATACAAAATTTTCTGAGTCAAAGAGAAAATTGTGACTCATCCCAAAACACATGGCTCACAAAATGACAACCTGGTGAAACTAAAATGGCGGAACATGAATCAACGGGAACGAAATCTTTTCAAACAAAGCCTTTCCTCGCCTAAATTAAAATTGGAGGGAGGACAAATATAAGAATTAAAAAATAATGCAACGTCTATAAAAATTATAACACCTCAGGGAATTCCTGAAAATATAAATTTAATAAAATAAAAACATATTGGAAAGACTTCCTTCAAAAATTTGTCTGCGTCCAATAAATCTCCCGAGAAAATTAAAAAAATAATGCAACGTCTATAAAAATTATAATACCTCAGGGAATTCCTGAAAATATAAATTTAATAAAATAAATTAGAGAGAAAAAATAGGACAAAAAATACGAGTAAAAAAAAATTGGAAACGACAAAAAAACTTCCTTCAAAAATTTGACAAAGTCCAGTAAATCTCCCGAGAAAATTAAAAAAATAAATATTGGAAAGACTTCTTAAAAGTTTGTCAACGTCCAATAAATCTCCCGAGAAAAGTTCTAAAAAGCACCGCTAGGGGGGCAACGTACACACCCCCACTCGGTCGTTGCCATCTCTCAAAGATCCATTAAAAGTTCCAAAAGCACCGCTAGGGGGCAGCACATCGAGTTGACATCCCCCTATATCCACCCCCTTTCCCCCACTCGGTAGTTGCCATCCCTCAAAAACAAAGGTCCATTAAAAGTTCCAAGAAGCACCGCAAGGGGGCAGCACATCTCCTTTCCCCGACTCGGTCGTTGCCATCTCTCAAAGATTCATCGAAAGTTCCAAGAATCACCGCTAAGGGGCAGCATCGACCCAACACACTAGCGTCATCTGCCACGCCCCCACATCCTTCGGTCACACGCCACGCCCCTGCTCCTTCTCTAGAAGGAGCTGCTCCTTGCCCTCGGACCCGTCCTTTTATACTACTTTTGTGCTAGCTGGTTGTTTTAGTAGTTTACAGGTTTAGTAGAATTTAATGTTCAAAGATTTTATTAACTTACAAAATTTATATTTGGTGCACTTAAGCAGATGTAATATAGCAGAAACCCACTTTCAGGTCTTTGTAGAAATGAGAGAGGGATCATTTCTGTTTGACCCTGAAGAAGGAATAAGTGATTATTCTCAACATGTTCTACATTACATGTCTCCTTTCATAATCTCACTTTTAGAGTTTACAGTTTTTTAGTTTTAGCCCTCATCAAGGAGAGAATATAGCTCGGTGATTGGGTTTTGATATTCTTTTTTAAGGTTTTTATTTTTAAAATTGTTTGTACACACCCACACACATCATTTAAGAAGGTTGAATTTTTTTCTGGAACTGAAGATATAGAAGCTCGAATATCTACTTAAAAAATGACATCTTGAAAAATACACACACACACACACACTATATATACATACATACACACACACACACACACTATATATATACATACATACACACACACACACTATATATACATACATACACACACACACACACTATATATACATACATACACACACACACTATACACACACACACACACACACACACACACACACACACACACACCATATATACATACACACACACCATGAAGGAATGGTGAAAGATTTTCATCTTTAAAAACTCTGTCTCTCCTATGTATGTGTGTGGTACTTTTTTTTATGTTAATGACCAGCAAATAAGTTAGTATACTCATTACCACTGATGCTGTGCTAATTCAATTCTACAACTTTTCCTTTACCAGATTTGATCCTTAACACAATGTGCCCATGACAGATGTATTGAAATAAAACTTTTCTTTCTCAGATGAGTATATATAATAGCTATCAGAAAAATTGCAAATACTTGCATACAAACAATGAAAAATTTAAATAAAAAAAATTAGCTTTCTGATGGCAGAATTCCTTGGCATTATTCTTGCAGGTTGCTTACATTTTCTCCATGGCATGAAAAATCTGGTTTGGCCATGTGCATCCAGGAAACTTTCACTTTGATGAAGCCTGCCACTTACGTGCTTTTCTGCGTTGAGCTTCTTGTGCCTTCCTAACTTTTGCTTTTGCATTTAAATGTCTTAGCCGTATAAAGGTTCGGGTTCTAACATATAACTTTATCACCTCTGTAGGAACATCTGGAAACCTCTGACCAATTTTCACATATAGTTTGTGTACAATCTCGTGTTTATGGGATAAAGAGTTATGTCCATGCACTTCTGCAAACATCAACTCAAGCTGGCTAACTTTCTCCAACCATGGATCTGATAGAACAAGCAGGCCACCTCATGAAAGGGTCTCAATCCAGTCAACAGGTACTGATTCTGTAGTTGATGGTGGATTGAGTAGCTGGCCAGTTGGCGTACCCAGCGAACGGTCATATTTTCTTTCTCGGTAAGCTATGTAACCTGCAAGGTAACGAAAGCCTTCTACAGAGCAATCAGAGCCAAAGTGAGTGGCAGGTGGTACCTGAATACCTGTAGAGTCGTGTAGTGTAATATCACGAATCTCAGTTTCACCTTCAATCATTGCAGGGGTTCTGACATATCAGGTAAAACGGCACTAAACAATTGAGATGTCAAAAAGTAATCATCATCACCACCACCTTGCGCAACAGGAGCAACACTTGAAAATGGAATGTCAGTTACATTGGCACCTAGAAGCAAGAGGCGCAAACAGGATTTCATTTCTGTAGGCAATGGATGATCATAGAAGTGGCCAAGCCCACGTATTTGTGAAAAAATTTTCAAGGCAGTTTTGATTGATTCGAGCAGTTAGGATGTATTTCATGTTTAGAGGCTTCAGGTCAGTGATGAGTCCCAGTAATGAGCGAATGGTTATGATGAATCCTTTCTGAAAGGGTAACAGATGTGTTGCATTACCTACCTTCATTCCTCGGATGCATGCATGCAGCTGTCGTAGAATCCTATCTTGGCTTCCACGATAAGTTCCAAATGCACATGCCAGATATAATGAATACAAACTTCTTCTACTAAAGGTTGTTGTTTGTTATTAATATCATGAATAAACTTTCCTTCAATGAACAAGCTTTTAACTGCTAGTAATGTTGTAGTAGTAATTAAGATGAATAAAGTCTTATGCTGGTTGTTAATAATAACAACAACCTTTAGTAGAAGAAGTTTGTATTCATTATAATTGGCGCCCGAACTATCCGGATGACCCGGCCGTTCAAAATCTCGCAATGGTGTGATGTTATTTCCACACCGCGAGATAGGAAAAATAAAAGAACCCCTTCTCCAGCACTTCGAAAAAAAAAAAAAATAAAAATAAGGGGGAGATGATGTAACGTACCAGGAGATGTGACGTACCTGCCAGAAGGACGCACGCGACATAAAGGCAGATAGGAATCAGAATAAAACGTCCGCGTAGCTCAATTGGTAGAGTGACTTATTCCCGAATGAGGGGATCCGTGGTCCGAATCCCGGCGTAGACCAGAAATGACGGAGAAATTTACTTCGTTATACAGAGACTTCTCATCTGTAGGCCTTCTTGAATTTAGCACATCAAACGAGTCGTTCATAAGCTGAACAAATTTCGCGACGTAGCATAAGAAAGCGTATTCCTTGTGCAGGGTGGTTCAAAAAGAGCTGAGTTGCCAAATATACACGTTGGCGGTCACGGCCCTTCACACTAATGTGATGAAGTGACAACTTGGGCCATATCTTTATCTCACTGCAATTCAGAGTAAGGAGCTGTTCAATAGTAGCTTTTGTAATTTTCTTATTACCTGGGAGTGTTAGTCCATCATCGAGAAAATGATTTCTTAGCAGCTTGTAAAGGTGTGGAACATCTGCAAACACCCAAACTCGTTTATTTGGTATTTGAGGATTGGGGAAGCATGTGTTTGTGTGTGTTACTTTTAATTCCTTCCATACAGCACGACCTTATTAATACCAGTATTATTGCTTGTGGGAAGGTGTAGTGTAGGTACTGCATCAGGCTTCAACACTTTCCTGCTAGTTAACCCAAGTAACTCTGCCTTTAAGTCACGCTGGTAGTCATCCTGTGTGAAATGTTGAGAACACACTCTTGCATTGGAAACTTTGAACGAATCCTGACGCTTACATTTCTGAATCCACAATTTTTGTAGTAATAAATCCTTGGGAAATACATGGTACATAATGTCAGTGTTCTTGGTTTTCCTATTATACGTAGTACAACAGGCCACTGCACAACCAGGCATTGTTGCGTTTCTTACGAAACACAGAAGCGATGAATTTCAGTGATAAATACGTGTAAATATCAAAATAAACAAAACATAAACATAAAACTATACGATACAAACTTCGAGCGGTTGAAAATCAACTGCGTTAATAGAGAAAACTCCAGCACACCAATTGTAAACAAACAGGAATGCAAGAAGTCGAAACTCGAAAGACTGAGCGTCCAGCGTCCACGCCTACGTCATGCGTGGTTTCAAAATAACCGCGTCTGATACTGCGCAGCCCAAGCGGGACCCTCCTGGGCACTAAGATTAGGAACTAGTGATAGTTGTTTACCAGTGCTGCCAATTTAGTTGATTTTCAACCAGATCTAATTGATTTCACCCAGCACTTGGTTGGGAAATTTCTAATTTAGTTGATAGTTGAAAAATCTGGTTGACTGTCCGAAAAATTTAGTTGATTTCTAGTTGTTTTCATTATTCTTGTTTATTACTTTCATTTTTCATTGTTTTCTATTTTAAGTTGGAATCAACCGTAACTACATTGCCAGAAATATCAAGTTTTTTCCTATGTTGAATTACCGTCGCCACAAGTGGTGATAACTTTTGCTTCCTAGAAATTTAATAGAAAGTAAATTCATTAATTGACTGCTGAACCTTTTTGTTAATCGACAATAAACAGTAGCTGATTACTTCCTTTATAATGAAGGTGTGTATCCGGTGTAAATTCTATTTAGTGCATAAATGCAAGCACACAAAAGACACATAATTTTAAATCCAATATGTTTTATAATTTATATTATCATCGACGGAAATTCCCAGAAGTAAACTTTATCATCGATAGATATTTCCAGAATTAAACTTTATTATCGTCCTGAAATTAAATGTGTTTAGATAATATCGTAAATTAAATTTTAAATAATCGGAGTTTGCGTTCCTCTATAACATGATGATTGTAAACTACAGAAGTGAATACATATGTCAATTTTGAACCATCAAAATGGATATAGAATTACAGCTGTGAAGATTTGAATTGTACAAATTCCCTATCTTGCGTAATTGTTAATTACGAATGCAAAGTACAGCAGTTCTTAAAAGTTTTCAGCATGTCTCTGAGTGCATAGAGCGGCAGATTACCACTCAAAAGAAAGATTACAGTACTAGCATAAAAAAAAGTGCAGGGTATGATCTTCATTTTTGGATTTACTTTTCTTTCTTACCTGGAGCATTTAAACTCGATGGCTACATTTACCTAAAACCAGAAAACGATCAAAAACACCCCAGCGGCGGAGTGGTAGAAGATACTGTTTTTTTTTATAAAGGCTTAACGACCACTGTGAGCAACTCAATGGGCTATAAGCAGTCACCCGTCCCTAATTTAGCCCCACTGGTCCCAGGGAAGAGAGAGAGGCGAGGCATAAGACATACACAACATCCATGCCTCACTGGGATTCGAACCCAGACCCATCTCGGACGAATAGTCAGAAGAAACCGCCTAGATCACTGCACCACCAAGGCTGCCGCTGGTTTCTGGCCAGCCGCTGGATAAAGCATGAGTGATACGCCAGCTCTACGACACCAGCCTTTCACCACAGCGGACGATCAAAGCCACCTCGTCAACCAAGTGGTTAAAGATGCTGGTTTCTGGCTAATACCCCAATAAAGCAAGCATAGTGCGTCAGTTCTACGTCGCCTGTTCTCCGCCCCGGACACCCAACTGCTTATAGCCGAAAGAGCAGCTTATGGTGGACATGAAATATCCCCGAACTCCTCACCCCCCAAAAAATACCCCCCCAATATCTAATAGTCATTAAAGATGGAATGCAGGGAGAAAGGAATAAGAAAATTTTTTTGAACATATTGCTTTCGAAAAAAATGGAAATACATTCCGTAAGCTAATTAGGAATATGGGCACAAGTCTTTCTAAAGTAGTACACAGTTCTCGTGTTTTTCTTTACACATCAAATCCTAAAATTTATATCAAGTACTTAATTCAATAGTCTGTCTAAGAACTTTGGGTTAATGGTCTACAAGGAAAACAATAAATATATGCAATATCCTGTGGTACTATAATTGCAAAGATATGTACACTTTGCTTAACTTAGTTTTGTTTTTATTTATATCAAAAAGGAGTTTGAATGCTTGCTTTTAGTTGTTTTTTTAGTTGATTTTATTTATGAGTTAGCGGATGTTTAGTAGATTTTTCTGTTTGAGTTAGTTGATTTTTGGTTATGGGAGTTGGCAACCCTGTTGTTTACCGTCATTACAGACTAACGACAAACAATTTAGCGAGCGACGTGTATCTCCGCTACACTCGAACAGAACCCCGAGAATAAATTTACTTGGGAGCGGGAAGGGGGTTACATACCAAGTAATTTTCTAGGATAATTAGTTTCTACCATGATTAGTAAGCGTCCATCCTCTTCCCCATTAATCTGCACGTAGATATACAAGGTTAGGTATAATTCCTGAGCCTTGCAGGAATCTGGACACGAAATGGGTATACGGTCTCTTATGAGCCTTGGAGGAACCAACCAATAGGAAGCGGCGTATAGGGATGGGAAATGTTGTTCTTTCTACTGAACAGTTCTTCCCTGCTCCTGTTCTTTTTTCAGGAGCTGTTCTCTTATCTGTTCTTGTTCAGCTGAGCAGTTCTTTTATAATATGTTGCTTCATATGAATGTATATAAGCATGTCGACCACGAGCCTTTTTCAGGTCAATAATTATGAAAATAACATTTCTCCTAAATAATTATGAAAATAAGTTGTAACTAAGTAATTTGTTAATAAGTAAAACAAATTACAACAAGGAAAGGCTTACTTTTCTTAGGTACTCCAATGAGCACCGCACTTAGTTACTCAATTTTTTCCAGGGTGTGGGTTCCTTCGTCTTTTATTTTTACAACCTGTATTAAGAACTGAAGTCGCGGTGTGATATAACATTACATCTCCTTGCGACACTTGTCTTAATTTTGCCTTCACAACTATTACCCATTGGAAAGGAGAGAGCAAAAATGCTCTGCTTTATGTATTTTTATGCACTAAAAAACACTGAAATACAATTGAAAAAACCTTGCTAAAAATACCCACACAGCTGAGTAGACACCCTACGCAAAACGGAAATTCTGGGAATTTTTTTCTTTAAACGGGATTCTTACCTAATAATTATAGGTTACTATCGGTCAAATGCACTTAAAAAAAGCACTTAAATACACTACAGTAATCCTGCACCTTTCAAAAACGAAATCGGTAAGAATATTGTGACTAACACTCTTGAGTTCCCACGATGAGTAAGTCCAACTAAAAATTTGTTCGACCTTTACCTGATAGCTCAAAAAAACTATAATTAAATTTGCTTTACCTTTGGATGCAGCTCCAGCGAATACTTACCTATGCTGAGATCGGTACCTGAAATAACATTAAAAAAAATACCGGCTTAATCCAGCTCAAAATATGTACTTTGAGAAAAAAAAATTAGAATTAGTATGAGCAGTTCTGAAAAGAACTACTTTTGCCAAATATTTATGACAAAGAGGCAGAAGGACACAAAACATAATCTCTGGCTTCCTGCCAGTATGTTCCGTACACAAAAGAACAGAGCACAAAGTCAGAGAACAGGTCAGGACTCGGGAACGTACTAACTAGTAAAGAACAGTCAGTCAAACTGAACCTGTTCCGGAAAGACATTCCGAGTCACTCCCACGTCACTGACGTCGGTAGCAGAACAGGAGCTGGCGAGAAAGAACAGGTTCTTTCATTTCTCCCGTTCTCCCCACATCTCTACGGAGTAGACTCTCGGACTCAAAGGAACAGGTTTTTTGGCAACGGAAGAACAGGCTGTCTGTTCCCGTTCAGTTCAAGGAACTGGTGCAAAAGAACAGGTTGTTCTTTTACTACCCATCCCTAGCGGCGTACTAAGTCTCGCAACAGAGTGTTTTATCATGGTTAATCGTACTTCGATTGACTACATATCTTCGACAGTCTGAAATTTAAAGCCACCGTTAGCATTTTTCTCAACATTAACGAAGTTGGTTGATTTTAGCCTTTTTTAGCCTCTTAAAACATTTTTCGAGAAACGTACTTCTCACTCCTTATAAAACTAAAGGAAGCGGTTCGTTCGCTTCTGATTACGGTAGAAATGAAGCATATAATGTATATACTGTTTGTGTTTTCTATCATTGGGGCTCAGTATTATCCTACAAGGGTTTTGTGTTGGATAAAACTTGCCGTACGTATGTCGTAATTTATATTGCTGTAGATCAGTTTAAAAAGCGCTTCCAACTGGTATCAGTTAATGTTTCAACATCTGAAATTATTTTCGTATTTCTCACTCATTATGAAACTTTAGGAAGCGGCTCATTCCTATCTGTTTTGTAGTGGAAATTAAGAATACTGTTTGTGTTTTCGATATCTCTCGGATTTCATAGATAGATATGCCTGAAAAAAAGTGAGGGGTGATGTCCTCCAAGGTTTGACTGTAGTGGATAAAACGTTTTCAATCAGTTCCGTGATTTATACGAAATGTTTACATGCATGTGCTTTGGAACAGAAAACCTATATATTCACAAAATGTAATGCGAAATCAGTTGAACTGATGCAAAAACGAGCTAATGCCTTTCAAGATTTGTTCGTGATTTATGCTTTTTCTAAATATTTGAAAAAAAAACCCCACGAGGTAGGTGATTTATACTGCTGCATATTCTGAATTGTCAAAAACCTGCTGTCCTGCAATATTCCTGATTTATTCTCTTGTCCCTTAACATTGTTTACATACTTTGAAATCCAAAACAGCCCAGCTGTAAATCTTCAGACTAGGTAGTTTAATTCTAATGCAAAACTATTTTGAATTATAAGTGCCAAAATAGCTGGTGCCCCGCAAGGTTTGTCCTTTACATTCTTGCACCTAAAGAATGTATACATGCTTTGAAATGCAAAACAGCCCAGCTCTGTTCTTCACACTAGGTAATGTAAATCTAATGGGAAATTATTTTCAGTAATGGAAGCCAAAATAGCTAGTGTCCTGCAAGGTTCGTGGTTCTCCTAAGAATGCAGCTGGTGTCCTGCAAGGTTTGTTGTTTCATATGCTCTTAATATCTGCTGGTGTCCTGTAAGGTTTATT
Source organism: Macrothele yani (assembly GCA_039090855.1). Taxonomy (NCBI): domain Eukaryota; kingdom Metazoa; phylum Arthropoda; class Arachnida; order Araneae; family Macrothelidae; genus Macrothele; species Macrothele yani. The sequence goes on from CM077017.1 coordinate 84,896,717, forward strand.
GTTTCATATGCTCTTAATGTCGGCTAGTGTCCTGCAAGGTTTGTTGTTTTATATGCTCTTAATGTCTGCTGGTGTCCTGCAAGGTTTGTGTTTCATATGCTCTTAATGTTTGCTGGTGTCCTGCAAGGTTTGTGGTTTATATTGCTCCTAAAGAATTTTTAACATGCTTTCAAATACCAAACAGCCCATCTCTGTTCCCCGCACGGGAATAACTGATTTTCCAGTTATTTGGGGAGCGGCGCCCCCACGGCCCGAGCTAACCTTGTGACGGTTTCTATTGCCTCTGCGGCTTTGACGATTACATCACCGAAGGGACAGCTGTTCATCCAGCTGATGGGGGATGGCGTCCCCACGGCCCGAGCCGATTTTCTCTTATTGTTTTGCTTTTTTCGTCTTTCGTTCATATAGTGACATGTACCCGCCTCAGTTGTAGGCTGCTGAGGTTGTGATGAGGCGCCAGTTCCGGGTTTTGTTCCTCGTTCTCTTCCCTGTCTTTTCTCTTTTATGTTACATTTTCTGTTTTTTCCGGATCTGGTTAGCTTAGACCTACCTGCATGTTTGCCGTGTGCGGTGACCCGTACAGGTGGAAAAGGGGATGCTGGAGGCTGAGGTTTCTGGGGGCCGGGTTGTAGTTGTCTCCAGATGCCAATACTCCTCTTTGCCCTCTGCTTCACCCTAAACGGGAGGCTGGGAGCTAACCCACTCCTAGTCAGGAAGTCTGTGGCCGAGTGGTGTCCAGACTTCTAGCGGCTTGTCGTTCTGTTCGGCTGGGTGAGTTTGGGGGTAGGGTGGGCATGCCAAAGGGGTGTTCTCCGGGCACGGGAAAGTCTGGGTGCACGCTGAGCGTGTGTCTGCCCTACCAACTTGCTATATCCGCTGACTATCCCTAGAGCCGTGTCCTGCGTCCTCTTGGGCTTGCGGACCTCCGGCTCTCCCTCGTTGGGCTCGGTAATGGGTGGGGAGGTCGGCGGACGAATCTTTTTATTCTTCATGGTATGCTACCACTTTAAAGCGCCCTGTGGAGGAAGGTCCACCTTCCTCAACAAAGAAACTTGTCTCAACTAACTGCAATGCTCTGTTTCTGTTAATCAAATCTGGTGACTCTTCACAGTCCCTAAGTAGCAAGAGTCCTTTCTGGATTAACAAGGCTCTGCAAGCCGCTGCTGGCTCTCCGAAGAGTGTAAAGAAGCTCCCTTCAGGGGATCTTCTCGTGGAAACATCTAATCCACGCCACAGTGCCACCTTGCTGGAAATGACCGTTTTGCTTGGCGTTCCTGTTCAGGTTTCTCCACATGGTTACCTCAATTCCTCTCGCGGTGTAGTCAACTCCCGCGACCTGCTTGAGTGCAGCGATGAGGAATTGCTGGAGGAACTTGGTGAACAGCATGTCATTGGGGTTCGCCGGATTCTTTTTAGGCGGGATGGGAAATCTATTCCCTCCCGTAACATCATCCTAACATTTGACTCCCGAACCCTGCCTACTTCCATCAAGGCAGGTTATTTACGGCTTGATGTTCGGCCGTATATCCCGAACCCCTTGCGATGTTTCAGGTGCCAGCATTACGGTCACTCCCAGCAGTCTTGCCGTAATGTTGCAAAGTGTGGTCGCTGTGGTTCCACAGAACACTCTTTGGCGGAATGCGCTGCAGAATCTGATCATTGTATCAACTGTGAAGGGTCTCATCCTGCTTCTTCTAAGCAGTGTCCAAAGTGGATAGAGGAACAGGCAATCCAACGCCTGAAGACAACTGAGCATCTCTCATATCCCGAGGCTAGACGGCGGATCGCCCCTTTACAACCAGGCCGGCGGTCTTATGCTTCAGTTGTGGTTCAGAAGGCTTCAGTGACGGTCCAGACTGAGGTGACCATCCCAGCACGGTGTCCTTATGATTTTGAGGACATCGTTGCTGCTGGATTGGAGGCACTGAAGTCTCGCCGCATTGCTTCCAAGGCGACATCAACATCGTCGCCTAAACCATCCTCTATGCCGAACACATCTTCTGCCGTCACAGGGACCCAGGGCACTGCAAAGAAGAAGCCGGGGAAGTTGAAACCAGGTTCATCCTCCCCGAAACAGAGCAGGCACAAACCACCTCTCAACACAGGGGGTAAACACAGCCCTGTGTTACCTCCAGACACTGCGGATGGATTGGAGGTGATGGACGACAGTGAGACATTCTAGTCGTCTGTCTTTTTCATTCTTTCATTACATTTTTCATTATGGCCACGCTCATTCAGTGGAATTGCCGAGGTCTGCGATCACGCATTGATGATTTGAAAGGTTTACTGTCTTCGCACACACCTGTGTGCGTGTGTCTCCAAGAGACAAAGCTTCGCACGTCGGACACTCCTTCGCTGCGGAGACATTCCCTTTTCCGCAAAGATCACCAGGACGGCGTTATCGCCTGCGGAGGAGTGGCCGTCGTTGTTCCTCATGGTGTTCCTGTCACTGCAGTTGCCCTTCGGACGACTTTGCAGGCAGTGGCAGTGAGACTATCTGTGAACACATTGTTCACGGTGTGTTCCCTCTACATACCACCAGATGAAGCAGTAAGCCTTTCGGATCTGGAAGATTTAGTTGACCAGCTGCCTCCTCCTTTCTTCATCTTAGGAGATTTTAATGCACACAATCCGTTGTGGGGTTCTACCACTCGAGACTCCAGGGGCCGTGTTGTTGAGTCCCTTCTCTCCAACACGTCCCTCTGTCTCCACAACACCGGAGTTACTGCTTATTTTCATGAACCCACCCGCTCGTACTCAGCCATTGATCTGTCTCTGAGTTCACCATCTTTATATCCTGACTGGTCCTGGAGCGTGTCTGGTGATCCCCTTGGCAGCGATCCCTTTCCCATCTTTCTCCGTCTAGCGGGTGGCGGGTCCCGTTACCCTACTCGCCCTGCTAGATGGAATATTGATCGTGCCAAGTGGGACCCATTCACGGCTTCAGCAATTATTACTGCAGCTATGGTGACCTCATGTACGGTCAATGACGCTGTTGCGGCGGTAACGGATTGTATTGTGCATGCGGCAGAACTTACCATCCCCAGGACGTCGACTAAACTTCCACGTTGTCCGAGACCTTGGTGGAATTCCACTTGCATGGCAGCTCGTCAGGCCCAACATCGGGCTTGGGGTAGGTTTCGTCGGTATCCCACCGACGCGAACCTACTTGCTTTCAAGAAAGCCAAGTCCTACGCGCGATTGGTTCGTAGGCATAGTCAACGGGAGTCCTGGATACAATATGTATCCGGGATTAACTCCACTACCAGCCCTAAGATCGTTTGGGACAGGATCCGTAAGATTCGGGGTCAGTATCCATCTGGGGAAATCTCCATTCTTGAGAGTGATGGAGGAACGGTTGCTGACGCTCAGGGTATTGCTGACTGTCTGGGCGCCGCTTTTTCTTCGGTGTCCAGCAGCAGCAATTACCCTGCTTCGTTCCGGCAGTTACAGCCGCGGCTTGAACGGTCCAAGATTTCTTTTGGACCGTTTTCTTCCGCAGATTACAACAGCCCGCTGACTGCCGTGGAGCAGTCAGCGGGCTGTTGTAATGTCCGGCCGGACCGCTCTGAATCGGTCCGGCCGGACATCTGTCGGACCAGATAACATCCATTACGACACTCTGAAGCACCTTTCTCCGTCCTCTCTCGAATGTCTGCTAATCCTGTTTAACAGGATTTGGCAAGAGAATGCCTTTTCCGAGTCTTGGCGTACGGCCATTGTCGTTCCTGTTCCCAAATCTGGTAAAGATCCCACCAACCCGTTGAAATACCGGCCAATTGCTATGACGAGCTGCCTTTGCAAAGTACTCGAGCGCATCATTAATCTTCGTCTCATTTTTTATTTGGAATTTCATCACATTTTTTCGCCTCATCAGAGTGGATTTCGCAAATATCGATCCACCACCGATCATCATCTTCGCCTTGAGACATCTGTCAGGGAGGCGTTTGTCCGGCGTCAGCACATGGTCTCCGTGTTCTTTGATATGTAGAAAGCTTACGACCGCACCTGGAGATACGGCATTCTCCGTGATCTGCACGAGTGCGGATTGCGGGGAAACTTACCATCTTTCATTGCCGGATTTCTCCAGGACCGGAGTTTCGTGTGCGCATCGGGTCGACCCTCTCTGCACTGTACCCACCAGAACAGGGTGTTCCTCAGGGCTCCGTTCTATCAGTTACATTGTTCATCCTTCGTGTCAACCATAATTTCAATCTGCTTCCTCCGACGGTTCGTGGAACCATGTACGTGGATGATCTGCAGATCTCTTGCGCCTCCGTTAACATGCGCACCATCGAGAGACAGCTCCAGTCTGCCATTACCAAGATCTCTCACTGGGCTTCCCAAAATGGATTTGGCTTCTCGACGCAGAAGACCGTTTGCGTGCATTTTTGTCGCAAACGGGGTCTTTACAGACCCCAGCCTCCGTCTGGGGTGTTCTACCATCCCCGTGGTGTCAGAAGCCAGGTTCCTTGGGCTAACTTTTGACCGGGCGCTCACCTTCCGGCCTCACATCCAGTCTTTGAAGGTGAAGTGCACGAGGTCATTGAGTATCTTGAAGGTCCTCTCTCGAACATCTTGGGGGCTGACAGGTGCTCAATGCTTCGCATTTACCACTCTCTCATTCGGTCAAGGTTAGACTTCGGATGCATTACGTACGGTTCAGCGCGTCCATCGGTTTTAAAGCCTTTGGACCCCGTCCATCACCAGGCATTGCGGCTATGTACTGGTGCATTCCGTACCTCTCCCGTGCATAGCCTGTATGCGGAGGCTCATGAGCCGCCGTTATGCATCCGTCGTAAGCAGCTGTCTCTTCAGTTTTATACCAAACTGAAATCTCTTCCTGATCATCCACTGCATGGTTCCATTTTCCAACCACAATGTGTCCGCCTATTCTCACACCGGCCTTCCTGTATTCCGACGTTTGGGATTCGGTTGTCGAACTTAGTGCGCGATGCTGGTCTAGACTTGTCAAGGATTGGTTTGACCCGGTTCTACAATGAACCGCCTTGGCAGCTGGTTCAGGCAACGGCTGACCTTTCTCTTTGTGTGTGGCCAAAGTCTTCCACTCCTGCTCTGGTGTACCAGCTGCTCTTTGCCGAGAAACAATCTCTCTTCCCGGATTTCGTGCCTGTATTTACTGACGGGTCGAAATCCGGTGAGGTTGTTGGATCCGCATTCGTGTGTGGCGATGCCTCCCATGCTGAGAGGCTTCGGCCTGAATCCACCGTCTTTTCGGCAGAGATGCGTGCGGTACACCTCGCTTTGTGTCACATACAGTCTAGATCTCATCGTCGCGCTTTGATTTGCTCCGATTCCCAGTCCGTCATCCAGGTTTTATCTTCTCCAGAGGACACGGACTCACCTGTCATCCGTGATGTCCGTCGTCTTCTTGGAACTTTGGAGGGTGATGGTTTCCTGGTCCGATTCTGTTGGGTTCCTGGCCATGTTGGGATCCGGGGTAACGAGCTGGCAGATCTCTCTGCCAGGTCTGTTTCCTCCATGTCGCCAGCTCGGCTGCCACTGTCTTTCCGAGATTATCGGCCGTTGATCCGGAAATTTGTTATGGATGAGTGGCAGTCCCTGTGGTCTCAGCAGGGCAGCAATAAACTCTATGCCATCAAACCACAGATCGGACTTTGGAAGTCTAGTTTGCGGAAGAACCGTCGTGAGGAAGTTGTTCTTGCACGTCTCCGCACTGGGCACTGTCGTTTTACTCACCGCTTTTTGCTGTGTGGCGACAGTGCCCCAATGTGTGAGGCGTGCCAATGTCGTCTCACCGTCCTTCACGTTTTGTGTACTTGTGTTCGTTTTTGTGATCATCGTTTTCGTCATTTTCATTCTCATTTGTTGGACGAACGAGCAGCTACGCTGCAAACTCTTATCGGTGAAGCCTGCGACACGAGAGCAGTGTTTTCATTTTTACAGGAAATTGACTTTTTTAAACTCGTCTAGATTTTAACTTGTTCACTCTCATATTTCATTTTTACCGCATCAGCCTGTTTTTAACCTTGTGTACGTTTTTTATTAATTTTGTTTCATTTTGATGTCTTTGTTTGGCGCTCTTTGGCCAACCATGGCCCTTGCGCCATTAAACTCAATCAACCAACCAACCCATCTCTGTATCTTCAGACCAGGGAGTTTGAATATAACGTGAAATTATTTTCAATTATAACAGCCAAAATAGCTGGTGCCCTGCAAGGTTTTTGTTTTATGCACTTGCTCATAAAGGATGTTTACATGCTTTGAAATACAAAATAGCCCAGCTCTGTATCTTCAGATTAGGTAATTTGAATCTAATGTGAGATTATTTTCAATTATAACAACTAAAATTGCTGGTGCCCTGCAAGGTTTTTTGTTTTGTGCACTTGCTTGTAAATGATGTTTACATGCTATGAAATACAAAACCAGAGGTGTAGCAAGCATGGCGGCTGCCCTGTGCGCAGCTCAAGTGAGGACGTGGAAATCACTGCTTAAGATCTGATTAATAGTGGAATTGAAACTTTTGCACCAGTTTTGGTAGTTTTTTTCATGCTACAATTTATTTGTCCATTTACAGAAATTTTTTTGAAGTGTTTTTCCAGTTTCATGGCCTCACAAGCTTAAAATGGACCTTATTCATGTGACGTCAGAAGTGGATTTCTGCAGACCAACATGGCTGCTGATTCAATGTTGTCACTATCTGTTCTCCCATACTGTGGCTAATTTTTACAGTCTTAACATAATGGAGTCTGCCAACGAATTAATAGAGCTACAGGGCAAAAAAGAAGAAATTAATTTCTTAGAAGAACAAATCAGGGTTGCAAAAATATATATACCAAGACAATTTTGTGTTCGCTGTTTATTTCGAATGAATCAGGAGAGCATCGCCATTAGTCATAACGAAGTTTTTAATGAAGCATTTCTCGTAGACGGTATACTAAATTTTCATGTTCTTATTGTCAGACATTGGCGAAACATTTCAAACATAAACTTGGGAACCGTTCGCAAAGCAAAACATTTAGAAGACCAGACAAATACATAACATGGAAACAAACTAGGGTTCGCACACTAGATGATCTGCTGAAAAACTAAATAAATGCATAATATTAAATAAAAGAAAAATTATAGATATGTTTGTTTCGTTCTTTGGAGAAAGAATGTCGAACTTAGTTAGTAATTTACCGATCCAAATATGCTATCAGTTTTTTCCTTCTACCTCTCTCTCTCTCTCTTTTTTTTTTTTTTTTTTTTTTGAAATTGAAATTCGAAGGAATTCGATTGAAATTCGAAGGCCTTTGATTCACAGTGTCACAATATCCAAAATCTTTTTCATTAAAGTGAGCAGAACATATTGGAGAATGAACATCGGGATGGAAGTCCTTGTGTTTCATTTCCCACAGCCATTCCTTTAACAGTTTCGTCCTTTTCAGAGGAAAATTATGGAAGATTATTCATTCTTCTATACAGTTTAGGTGGCAGGATTTATTAGCACAGCCATACGATCAGCATGTCATTGATAAATTTTTGAAAATTGCAATTTTTCTGAACCCCTGTAACGTAACGCCATGTTAAGCAATGGGAAAACGCATGCCGCCCTGGTAGAGCAGTGGTCTGAGCGATGGCTCTGCTCATTCGTCCGAAAGGGGTCCGGGTTTGAATCCCGGTGAGGCATGGATGTTGTGTTTGTCTTTTGGCACGGGCTCTCTCCCTTCCCTGGAACCAGTGGCCCTAAATTAGGGACGGGCGACTGTTTACAGCCCATTAAGTTGCTCACGGTGGTCGTTAAACCTCCAATTAAAACAAAAACAAAAAACTCATGTAAATTTGTGGTTTACATTCTTGCTCCTAAAGCTATGCAAAAGCTTTTCCATGATGCAATGCGAGGTGAATAAGGTCCATTCGTATTTCTTACTCAAAATGTTTAGGGAATGCTAGTTATTCACATTCCAAAAAATGAAGGTGCTGCCATTTAAGGCATCTAACTAAAGTAAAACTATGGTATTCATTGACAAAAATGAAGCTTGTAGTTTTCCTTTAATTAGGTGGACTTGTACGTACATTGCAAGATGAAAGTGTCGTTCACATTGTCGAAGATTCTCTGGGGCTATTCGATCATTACTGAGCAGGGCTTGATTTCAACCGGTAGTTAGTAGCAAATTGCTAGCAAGCAAATGTGTTTTGTTAGTGATAAAAAGTGGTACTAGCAAAAGTTGCTAGTGGAAAAATTTTGAATGTTTTAGTGTGAAATGTAAAGTGCCACTGCATTGCACATGTAGAATATTTTAGACACATACAAAAAGGAATAACTTATTTCTGGAAATGAATGTTTCTTGAAAAGTGCAAACACTGTAAAAACATTTTGGCACCAGTAGAGATATCCAGTATATTTCCCTTATCTACTTCTGCAGGTGAGGTTGGGTTGTTTCATGGAGAGAATCCAGTGTAATTGGAGGGGCAGTTTAAACTTACAAACATTGATTGCTCTCCTGAGTATTGAGGTTGAAGGTCTGTCCACAGACAAGTTTGAACCCAGGCCTGCTGTTTTAAAATGGTATGATGAAAAGACTCGGAACCCAAATCGTAAACCATACGGAAAATAACTTAAGATTTTGAATACTGTTATTGAATTTTGTGAATAAAGTTAAACAAAAAAACTGTTTTTTAAATATTTGCATTTGAATTAAACTGTTAGAATTAATCTGTCAGGTCATGAAAAGGTGAGTTTCATCTAAATATTTGTTATCTTTTCAGCATTATAATGTGACATTTACAGGGTGAAATCAAAAGTTGTCATAGTTGACTAATGGAGGGGACATTAGAAGTTTCTTTTGTATAATGTTAATAAACTTTCACTAGTAGATAATGCAATTTGCTAGTAAAAAAATAAGGCCACTAGCAAGTGTTGCTACTACTAATAAAAAAACGAAATCAAGGCCTGTTACTGAGGCTGCGATCCTCGATTGCCAGCATCATTTGGTCTCTTTGATATCATACCAAAAGTCAAAACTTGGAATGTGTGGAAAAAGCTGTACAAATGGTCACATTTTGTTTGTGCCCCTGCATAGAAGAATAGGATGTTAATTTTGTTTTGGCGAGCTGTGTATATATATACTAATGTATTACATTAACTATAAGATAGAAAGACAAATGGGAGTGCATTATTTTGTGATTTGCCCCGGGCACACGAGTGCTTGGTTACACTTCTGTACAAAACAGCCCAGCTCTGTATCTTCTGACTAGGTAATATAAATAATTGAAATTCTCAATTATAAAAGCCAAAATAGCTGGTGTCCTGCAAGGTTTTTGTTTGTACTCTTGTTCATAAATGATGTTTACATGCCTTGAAATACAAAACGGCCCAGGTCTGTATCTTCAGACTAGGTAATGTAATTCTAATGTGAAACAATTTTGAATTTTAAGAGCCAAAATAGCCAGTATCTAACAAGGTTCATGATTTATATGCTCCTAAGAATGTAGCTGGTGTCCTGCAATATTTGTGGTTTTCATTCTTGCTCCTAAAGAATATGTACATGCTTTGGAATTAAAAAGCAATCCAGCTCTGTGTATTTAAACTTGGTAGTTTAAATCTTATGTGAAATTATTTTTAATATTAAGAGCTAAAATAGCTGGTGTCCTGCAAGGATTTTGTTTTATGCTCTTGCTCATAAAGAATGTTAACATACAAAACAGCCTCTCTCTCTCTCTCTCTCTCTCTCTCTCTCTCTCTCTCCCTACCTGTGTCATCAACAAAACTTTTAAATACGATTTTAACACCAGCAGAATTGTCTTTCTTTAAAAAACTAAATTGCTTAAAAGTGCATAACAGGAGGTCTATCTATTTTAACCCAGTGCAACAGCAGTAAAAATATAAAAGCCTGTAGCAGTAGTGATTTTTACTTGGCATAAACTATACTTGCTGCTTACCCTATAAATTGTCCCGTTATGTTTGTATAAGTCTGTATTAAAAAAATGCATGTGGTGCAGTACCTCTAAAATGTGCATGCTTCATTGTGCTGATATTCCTTTGAGAAAAATAACGTATGGGTTAATTGCTGATACAGCTTATATAGCATACCTAACATATTAATAAAACTCTCAAAGAACATTAAGTTCAGAACTGATTCACTGCATAGGTTTTTAGTATATATTACAAAGTTATTCATGTGCACATCTGTTTTACTCTTATTAGTATGAGAAGAATAACTGATATTATGAGCAGTAGTATGAACAAAATAGGTTAAATGCAGCATAAGTGCATTTACTCTCATTTTTTAAGTGTGTTCTAGCATCGAACATATTGGACTGAATTAGTTTTGCTCCATACTGCAGATTACTTGATTATAAAGTGCTACAATAAAATAACAGGATAAATATACAGCCAGGGGTGCAGAAAATGTTCAGGGCCCAATATTTTCCCAGAACACATTGTTTTTGTCTGAAATTTCCCCCAAAACTGTAGCGGATTTTCATACAAGTTTAAGCGATTATTAGAGTATATGTCGATGATCAAGAACTATTTTTAAAGCCTGTTACTTAAAAATTTGGAAAAAAACAACTAATATTTATTCCAATGAATAACTTGCTTTTTTTTCCCACAAGAAAAATTGTCCTTTTTTTTGTTTTTGTTTAACGCACGAAAGATATAGTGCTCCAGGTGAATCTCTCCCCTCTAGCAGGTGAAAGTTTTAGGCGAGACAGGAATAGGCGAATGAAGAAAAATTTTCTCGCCTGAAATGGCGGAACCCGTTAACTTTCGACGTACGAAGAATAGGCGAATCAAGAAGTAACCCGAGGCAGATAGGCTGAAAAATAAACAGCTAAAAAATTCTGTAATTAACTATAATTTATTTCATTCTAGCATTCCAGGCGTTTAATTGTTCCAGATAATTTTACTGAATGAAATTTAAATTCGATTTAAATCCTTTGAAAAATGCATGGGTCATTCACTTTAAAATGTCCAGAACCCCCAATAATTTTTCAAATTGGCACCCATGACACACTTTCTGCCATTATTATTTTTTTCTCTATTGGAGGTTTAATGATCACCTAGAGCAACTCAGTGGGCTATAAGCAGTCGCCCGTCCCTAATTTAGGGCCACTGGTTCTAGGGAAGGGCAAGAGCCAGCGCCATGAGACAAACACAACATCCATGCCTCACCAGGATTCGAACCCAGGCCCATCTCAGATGAATGATCAGAACCCATCGCTTAGACTACTGTACCACTGGGATGGCCCATTAATTTCGGAAACGTTTATTAGCGTGACTATTAATTTCGGAAACGTTTATTAGCGAAACGTTTATTAGCGTGGTTGCGTAGTACTTGTTATTCACGCCATGCTGTCTCCGCCTTGACATTAGTAAAGTCGTTTAGGCTCTGTGAATCGTTTGTGAGCGGCAGTTCGCAGTACGTCACAGCCCCATTACCTCTTGTATTCATAACGACACATTTTTTAAAATGATTACCGTGAATTACTCCCATTTTTCACGTTATATTCGTTGTTAATAAGTCAGTTTTTCGTTTTATTATTACTATTATTATTTTACCCCTGGGCAAAAATTTCCCTAGAGCTACCTTAATCCCCCCGAATTTTGTTCGCGCGTTTGGACGTATTCTGCACCCCTGTATACAACAATGCGCCCTTTCATGAGGTAGGAACCATATGAGTTTTCAAAATATAAGGTGGACAATGGAGATTTGTATACACTGAGTGGCCACTTTATTATGACCACCCCTTCAGTACTTCGCTGGGCCACATTTTGCCTTTAATACTGCGTTGATTCTTCATGGCATGGACTCCACGAGATGTTGATAGGTGGTTTGTAGAATCTGAGACCATGCTTGATGAATAGCACTTTTCAGGAGCGTGAGATTGCAGGGTTGTGGATCCAGCTAGCTATCTGATGGCTCGTTCAACTTCATCCCATAAATTCTCAATGGGGTTGAGATCTGGAGATTGTGGTGGCCACCTAAGCAATGTAAACTCACCGGCATGTTCCTGAAACCAATCCTGTACAATACGAGCATTATGGCAGGATGCATTATCTTGTTGAAAGTAGCCATTGGGATAAACCATCCACATGACAGGATGTGCTTGGTCCGCAACGATGTTTAGATATGATGTGCCAGTCAGACGTTGATCAACACAAATAAAAGGGCCCAAAGCATGCCAGCAAAACATTCCCCAAACCATAACGTTGCCTCCACCAGCTTGAAGGGTTGTAGCAATGCATTTGGGGTACATGCTTTCGTGCTGTTTCCGCCAAATTCTCACTCTGCCATCGGCATGGTGCAACTGAAAACGTGATTCATCAGACCACATAATTTGTTTCCAATTATCGACTGTTCAATCCTTGTGCTCCTGTGCAAACTGGAGATCTTTTTTTCTCTTGTTTGCAGACAGCAAAGGTGTTCGAACAGGCCTTCGGCTGCCATATCCCATCTGATGCAGTGTACAGCGAACAGTGCGTGCAGAGATATCCTTGATTAAGATGGTCTGTAATTTGCTGCACTGTTGCCCTTCTGTCATCTGTTACCAGTCTGGACACTCTCCGTTCCGCCCGAGCAGTCACCAGTCAATGACGACCACACGTTGCACGTAGAGACCCAGTTTTTTGGCTGACAGTCCAGTCTTTAAACACTTTAAAAACAGCTTCTCTGGAACATTTCACGAATGCGGCGGTTTCGGTGATACTCGTTCAATGGCTTCGAGCTCCTACAATCATCCCACGTTGAAAGTCCGTCAAATCGCATTTTTTACCCATCTCGTCACCCAAAAATCACTTCTACTACTGTCACAAGCACTAAGCTTTCCCTTTTTATACTAGCCTTACCCTCTGGTGGCAACAGCGTGCAGCCATATCTAATTTGCTTAAAACTGTCAGGTGGTCATAATAAAGTGGCCACTCAATGCACAGCACATGCTAGTGCATTACAAAATCATACAAATGTGAGACACCAATTTATACAACCCGAATTAGGGATATACGTATTTCTTATTCTGAGAAACGTCAGTTTTCATTTTTCCATATAAAGTTCAAAGTAATACATCTTCCTTTATGTCGTGCAATATACAGGGTGCATAGGAAAGTCCCTTTAGCCTGAAATAACTTGCGAACGGAGAGAGGTACAATTATGCAAGTGAGATAACGGTACAGTAAAGCGACTACGCCCGATCGAATGCAACCGATTGCAGTGCCCCTGGTGGCGAAATGTGGAAGTTAGCCATCGCAAATCGAAAATGAAAAGAGATATTTCCAATTACAAAGTGCCGCCCCGGTGGCGCAGTGGTCTAAGCGATGGCCTCTGATCATTCGTCCAAAAGGGGTTCGGGTTCGAATCCCGGTTAGGCATGGATGGTGTGTTTGTCTTACGGCACTGGTTCTCTCCCTTCTCTGGAACCAGTGACCCTAAATTAGGGACGGGTGACTGCTTTTAGCCCATTGAGTTGCTCATGGTGGTCGTTAAACCTCCAATCAAAAAAATAAATTACAAAGTTGTAGAGAATCAATTAATTAATACAAAACGACATTTGTTTCACACGAATAAGATAAATTGTCGCCTGAATACCTTAAAATGTCCGAAATCGATGCACAACTTTTTGTGTGAACGTTTGAAGAAAACAGGCATAGGTAGGTATGAGCAAATACACACAATTTATTGCATAAATGCATACTTATGTCAATACAGTTTGATGACGTCAGACAAAACAAAAAAAGGCAAACTGGCGCACAGTGATAAAAAGTTAATGTCGAGTATGTTCAAAGAGTTTGCCCTTGCGCACGATACACATTTGTATCCGTGAAAGTAACTCCGCATGCACATTCCTCAGCATGGAAGGTGTCACACTATTGCAAGCATCTGTAACACGACGATGTAGATCCAGCAGACTTGTAGAAGCTGTTGCATACACCTGAGTTTTTACGTAACCCCAGAAATCCAAGCTCACCATTCTCACACAACATATGTAGACCTAAACTTCTGATCAGGGTACATCCTGCTACTGGTTTTTATATCGTAGGTACAGTACAACATCACAATCTGCATTTGCATATGGCTACATTTGCGAAATGTGAATATGCAGATTCGAATCGTCGCATATCGATTTCGGACGTTTTAGGGTATTCAGGCGACAATTTATCTTATCCATGTGAAACAAATGTCGTTTTTTACTAATGAATTGATGCTCTACAACTTTGTATTTGGAAATTTTGTTCTATCTCTTTTCATTTTTTATTTGCAGTGGCTAACTTCCGCATTTTGCCACTAAGGGCGCTGCTATTGGTGGCATTCAATCGGGCGTAGTTACTTTACTATACCGTTATCTCACTTGCATAACTGTACCTCTCTCCGTTCGTAAATTATTCCCGGCTAAAGGGACTTTCCTATGCACCCTGTATATACACTGCTGGACAATTGCTAAGGACGGATCATAAACGGCTATATAGCGCATAAAAAAGTAAGTGTGGTTGGATGCCAAGTGAAATAAAATAATGTCAGAATGCCAGAACATTACAAGAAAGACAATTTATTGTGCTCTGAAATCCAGAAGGCTTTGGAACGTGTTCAAGGGACAAACAGGCCATTTTGTGCAGAATACGTAAACGTGAAAAAAATGTAATTACCGTCCGCAGGCGTTCCGGCGTATGATGTCAATACGGGATATGGAAACCATGGAGGGCGATGCAAGATTCCACACGTCGTGTCATGCTTTGAACAAAATTATCAAGCAGCTGTTGGGGTAATTTATCCCATTCCTCTGTCAGTGCACGGATGAGGGTGTCCTTGTTTATTGGAGGGCATTGGCGACCAGCAAGACTCCTCCCCAAAACATCCCACACATTTTCAATGGGATTCAGATCTGGAGAACGTGCTGGCCATACGAGGCGTTGAATATCCTCGCTCTCAAGACACTCCTGGACAGCGACTGTTCGATGACATGTTGCGTTGTCGTCCGTGAAAATGAATCTATCACCGACAGCACCACGGAACATGCGAACATGAGGTAGCAGAACATGATTAATGTATCGTTGGCCAGTCATAGTCCCAGTTGGAAGCACATAGAGGGACGTACGGTCATTGATCATGATGCCAGCCCATACCATGACACTACATGTCGGATATCGGTCCCTTTCCTGTATGTTTGCTGGACAATATGCAGTACCACTATCACACCAGATCAGTTGTCGTCGACAATCAGACGATAGACTGTATCTACTCTCATCTGAGAAGAGGACAGCAGATCAGTCGTTATCAGTCCAATTGCGATGTTGATGGCACCATTGCAAACGGGCGGTACGGTGACGTCTGGACAATGGGATGCATACAACAGGACCGCGGGCGTATAGTCCTCCTTCATGCAAACGTCGCATTGAAAAATTTCGTGCGCATTGAAAAATTCGGTGAAAAGGTGTTCCATTAGGAAGAGAGTGACCCCGATCATTTAAATAACATCCTCCCAGACCGGGTCACATCTCTCCTCCTGAATGATGTACCCGCAGACAGCTTCGGCCACGTGCAAGCTCAGCTCAGCTTTTCTCCGGATTTCCTCAGCAAAGGAGAAGCCATACCGGGACTATTAGATGGGACTCTCTTAATGTCCGAGTATACCGTTACTTACGAAAACCCCGTTTCCCAACACAACAGATACCTTGGCGTATTGTCGGTGGAAAAAGAAGTGCTCCCGTGCTTAAGAAACCTGGATGACGACTGCATTTTGCAGATGTAGAGACTGTTTTTCATTCATATTGTACATAATTTGTAAATAAGTATTGTAAATAGCTTTGTAAATAAGTGTTGTATATATAAATAATTGTTTTAAACCTGTTTTGTAATGTATATATTTTGAAAATAGCAATAAAGACTAAAAAAATGGGGAAGAGAATCTCGTATTTGAGATTCTCTTCCCCATTTTTTACAAGTCTAGCTAACCATTGGCTCACCATATATATTAGCAATAAAGACTTGAGATAACTTGATCCTGACAAAAAAAAGCCCATATTTGAATTTTTTTAAAGTATTGCTGACTATTGGTTTAGTTTGTGAGAATCAAGACAGGAAAGAGTGTATTAAGTATAAAATATGGAATAAACATCCGGTTTCATAACCAGATGTGACTTGTTATATAAAAAGGCGTGACATTTTCTTGTCTTCTCACTTGGATAAATCAACGTCCAACCAGTAACTTTGAAAGCCAACTAAGTCTTAGCTTCAGCCTAAGTTTCGCCAGAGTTGTCAACTTAGCCCCAGCTAATCAGTTTCGCCAGCCAACCAACTCTGCCAAGATGTGCTTCTCCCTCATTAAAAGAAATGGAGTGATATGCTCACTTAAATGTGGCCTAGGAGATACAAAGCATCGAAACTTCATTTATATCTGCAAACTGGAAGAAAAAATGCTAACACAGGGACAAAATGATCCGGAGTACCTCAAGAACATCCTGGAGGACAGGGTGTATTGCGTTATGCTTAATGATGCTCCTCCAAAAAGCTCAGGAGAGGTGCAAGTCCTTGTGAGTTACGGATCTGAAACAATATCCAAGGAACAAGCTGTCCAAGGTCTGATGGACGAGACATTT
The DNA here is from genome assembly GCA_039090855.1 of Macrothele yani. Classification (NCBI taxonomy): domain Eukaryota; kingdom Metazoa; phylum Arthropoda; class Arachnida; order Araneae; family Macrothelidae; genus Macrothele; species Macrothele yani. Next base: position 84,913,272 of record CM077017.1, read on the forward strand.
TTAATGGCTGAATACCTAGTGAGCTGCCGTCGCCCGGTTCCCGTCAATTCAGGATGCTTGGGCGTCGTTTCCATTCAAGATGAAGTGCTCCCGCTTTTGAGGAAAATTAAAAAGGACTGCCAGGTATACATGTAAAAAAAAAAACTTTGAAATGTGTCAAAACGTATCGTGTGTTGTGTAAATATCGCTGTGCGTTGTCAAATATCATAATCTTTTGTTAAATCATATTATATTTTATATTTTTACCTCACATCTCATATCGTATGAATCAAATCACAGTTGTAAATATATTGTTGGCAATAAAAATAAAAAAATGGAGAAGAGAATCCCGTATTTTGGGATTCTCTTCTTCATTTTTTTAAAAGTCATGTTAACCATTGGTTTCGTTGCATGTATCATGTTGTATCCCCCTTTTTTTAACCATTGGACAAAAGTTGTCTCGATACCTTATTTTTCTTCAAGGCGGATATGTTGGACAACATTTTGAAATTCATTCTCGATAAAAATAGCTATAACGTCATTTGTCGATAACAACATAATGCGGGTATTTAAACGGAGGAAGATATTATTTTTCTACACTTGACTACCTTCTCTTTCTGGATTTCATTTTCTGCATCATCATATATCATGTGCCGACCAAAGTATATGGAAGAAGAAGTTGAAGGAGTAGATATTTGGTCTTTTCCAGATAATCAATTAGATGAAGAAGAAGAAGACGAAGAACCAAGTGATGATAATCTACCAGATAATAATACCTGGGATGAGTTTCCTCCAGAGTGTTATATTCTAAATGAAGAACATGAACCTTACTGGGATTACGATTTTTGTCCTCCGTATAACTTGCCTCGTGAGTAATCCATCTTCAGGAATCTTTTCTCGCTGTGATTGAACTCAGAAGTGAATATTTGATCTTGTTTACTCATTTTAGAAAACGGTGCTGCAAAAATTCTGTACTATATAATGTGGATGTGAGAAAACTAAATTAAATTTTCATTCTTTATCATACGATCTCTCAATATTGAAGGAATCATGGAAATCGGCTCGTGAAATCTAGTAATCAGTAAACTAATTTGAACTGCTATATTGATTTTTCATTCTTTATCGTGTGATCTATTGACTCTCGATACATCTTGTAGAATCAAATAAAATAAACGAACCATAACATAAGCAAAGGTACCTTTAACAGGAAAATATCTTTATAACATAAGCAAAGGTATCATTCTCGATAAAATGATATCTTTATAACATAAGCAAAGCTATCATTCTCGATAAAATTATATCTTTATAACATAAGCAAAGGTATCATTCTCGAAAGAATGATATCTTTATAACATAAGCAAAGGTATCATTCTCGATAAAATGATATCTTTATAACATAAGCAAAGGTATCATTCTCGATAAAAATAAAATAACTCTAACGTCATTTCTCGATAAACAGAACGCGGGTATTTAAACGAAAACAAGAAAATAACGCGCTTTTTTCCAAGTGAACAAATTTATATTTATTTTATGCATCAGCCTTTACACGTTTTGTTACATTCTCATCACATGATGATGATGTACGTTTTCTACAAAAAGTTTCTCTCCAATAAGGTTTTGAAAACTTTTCCATTCTAACATCATAATTCAAAAGTTGAGTGACTTGAGAAACTGGATAACAGTGTAACATAAAAAATTTAGTTAAATATCTCTTCAAAGGATGCCGCATTCTAAAGACGCGAACACATTCGATTCCGCAAGCGTTCAAGCATCAAGACATTCATTATCTGACACCGAAAGAGGAAGTCCTTTTAACAAAAACTTTTTAAAATATGGTCTTGATTGTGGTCTTGATCCTGTTGCACAACAATTAGGATCCACAACAGGACTTGGAAAAATACTTTTCAAATAATCTGGAGTGATGATCTCTTCAATCGTTCTTCACACTGTAGTCTGAATGTTAGCTTCTTGAGAATCTTCCTTAAGATCTTGTGTTACACTCAATATCTTACAAATAACAGCCTTATTTATACGGTTATCAAGTTTTGCTGATTAAATTTATCCTTAGCATAACGAGTGTTTGACATTTCTTGTAAAATAAAACGCACATTAGTGTCATAATCCAATTTCGTATCGGCAATACCCTTGCTCGTCATCATTTGTGACGTGACTGCTGGCGATGAATTGACATATTCGTCTACTTCTGCTGAATTTAGTTGAACACGGAGTTCCATGACATCACCTGTAAAAAAAAAAGACAAAACAAAAATAAAAAGAAATAATAATTTTACATGTGATTTATTAAAAAATACACATTATAAAAATATATATAACTTAAATCGGTTTCCACGCCACCCAAGAGGTACGATTTACGGTGCGTTTCTTCCTTTCAAATGGGCAGAGTTCCCCTATGAATAAATCATAAGGCCTATTTATTCCACATCCAATTCCTGGATAAAAATGACCCCACGAAAGGGTGATATTGCATAAAATGACCCCATGAAAGCGTGATATTGCATAAAATGACCCCATCAAAGGCTTATATTACATAAAATGACCCCACGAAAGGGTGATATTACATAAAATGACCCCATGCAAGGGTGATATTACATAAAATGACCCCACGAAAGGGTGATATTACATAAAATGACCCCACGAAAGGGTGATATCACATAAAATGACCCCATGAAGGGGTGATATTGCATAAAATGACCCCATAAAGGGTGATATTACATAAAATGACCCCATGAAAGGGTGGTGATATTGCATAAAATGACCGCATAAGGGTGATATTACATAAAATGACCCCGTGAAGGGGTGATATTGCATAAAATGACGCCATGAAAGGGTGATATCACATAAAATGACCCCATGAAGGGGTGATATACATGGTAACAACTCATGGATAACTTTTAGAAAATCTATATAGATACCGTGACATGTTGACTTTTTCAACAACGGGTCATCGTTCGCAGCGTACTATGAACACAATGGTCATTTCTAGCACTTTGGAAACACTCACCCTACTTGCAAGCTTGTTCATCCCGAATCGTACTGTGACCATAGGCCTGTTTAGCGAGCGTTCGAGTGAGTGCACACTAACTGCTACCGTCTTACGACATGAAAAATATTCAACATCGGTATCTTCTCTGAATGGGTTCAGAGTCTTCCGTGAATTAAACAAACGCAGAAGATTATGATCAACTAAAGGAATCCATGAGACGTTATCAAACATAAAAAAATATATATACTTACCAACAGAAGCGATGAGAGGTAGTAATCCAAAAGGCACACCACAGGTTGAGTATATTATCCAACAGAAGCGATGAGAGGCAGTAATCCAAAAGACACACCACAGGTTGAGTATATTATCCAACACAATCGAGGAAATATATAGCACAAAAAAACAAAAACAAAATTTTTCTTTTTTTTTAGGCAACCGATAACAATTAATCATGTCAACGCATTCGCACAGTCCAGACGTCTATGTTGATCTCCTTGTCCCTAGTGATTGATTATACTTCTGTGAGCATTACAAAACGCAGGTACGACATGACAGTTATCAAACTTAATAAAAATATACTTACCAGCAGAAGCGATGACAGGTAGTAATCCAATAGGCACACCACATGTTGAGAGTAATGTCCAGCAGAAGCGATGACAAGTGGTAATCCAGCTGGAGATGAGGCAGAATCGGCCCTTTCTCCTCTACCAGACTTTGGGGCGTCATTGAGGCAGACTCCACCCCTTCCCTCTACCACCTCACCTTAAATTTTTTTATTTTTTTTATTGAATCAGAAAATTTTCATACCAACCAATAAGGATCAGTCACCCGGAAGATTTAACAAGGTACAGGCGCGTCTGAAGAGCTCCGAGTTATGTAATCATGATATCGCAGAATAAAATAAACAAGATACCGTAGCAAGAATAGAAATCTCACATCCTTTAGAATAAAACAAACAAATGTTGCACCACCCTATCCCAAGACGTAAATATTTAAACTTGTAAGTTCCAAATGGATATACAATATAGTTCAAGTTATGTAATCATGATATCGCAGAATAAAATAAACAAATCATGTCACAATACAAACAAATGTCACACCCTTCAACGTAGATATTTAATTTATTGTTCTTAACCCACTAAATATGTTTCTCAACCATTATTTTTCTCTTTTCAATCACTATTTTTATTATTAACATCGTTAACAACGTAATATTATCCTTTTAAGTCCATACTTTATCAAACAATTTGTTTAATATTTTATTGCCACATCATGACATAGCCGCCCCGGGTGGCGCAGTAGTCTAAGCGATGGCTTCTGATTATTCGTCCGAAAGGGGTCCGGGTTCGAATCCCGGTGAGGCATGGATGTTGTGTTTGTCTTGCGGCACTGGCTCTCTCTCTTTCCTGGAGCCCGTGACCCTAAATTAGGGACGGACGACTGCTTATAGCCCATTTGAGTTGCTCACGGTGGTCGTTAAACCTTCAAAAAAAATCATGACATATTTTGTAACACCCGTTATTTTTTAAGGACGAAAGATTTGTTTTGCAGATTTTAGGAGAGGAACCTCAAACTTGAAAGTTCCAAAGGGATATAAAATATAGTTTCCAGTTACGTAATCAAGATATCGTGGAATAAAATAAACAAATCATGTCACAAGACTTGAAATCTCACATCCTTTAAAATAAAACAAATAAATGTCGCATAACTCTATCACAACAACCTTCAACGTAGATATTTTTTTTTTACAATTTAAACAATTTGTTTAATATTGTTTAAATTGTAAAAAAAAAAAATAAACATCATGTCACAAGACTTGAAATCTCATAAAATAAACAAATCATGTCACAAGACTTGAAATCTCACATCCTTTAAAATAAAACAAATAAATGTCGCATAACTCTATCACAACAACCTTCAACGTAGATATTTATTTTTTTTACAATTTATACCGTTCAAGTCCAGACGCAGCTAAAATTTTAGCCAATAATACTCATACTAGTAATGACGATGCGTGGGAGTACAGGTACTTTTGAAAAGTACTCATACCATACATTTCGTGTACGATTCTATTCATTATCCTTCTCAGTTATCCTTTTTATCTCTCTATCCACCATTTTGACCAACATACTGTAATGAAAAAATAAAAACAGAAGGCAGAAATATCCGAAACTCGAATCTGAAAAGCATTTTAAAAGCTAAATGTTTAACAACATGCAACTTATATAATGGTTCAGAAATAGATTTAGTTGATAAAAAACATCATTTATCGTAATTTAGTTGTAAAAGACGTTATTTATCTTTAAATATGAGTAAAATTACGTGAAATATTTTTTGGGATCAACAAGGTATCGATACCTTGTTGATCCCCCCAAAAAATAATGTCCAAAAAGCAAATAATACAACAGATATTACGTTGGTAACCATGCTAATGGATGAAATGATGGTTCAAAAAGATATTTGGTTGGCAAAAGACGTCATTTATCATAATTTGGGTGGTAAAAGACGTCATTCATCGTAAAATTTGAATAAAATTACGTGAAATGAAAAATGATATTATCAATCTCTCCAGGGATTGTTAATATCATTTTTCACAAAATGCCAAAACAGCAAATAATATAACAGATATTACGTAGGTAACGATGCTAGTGTATGAAATGATGGTTCAAAAAGATATTTGGTTGGCAAAAAAGTCATTTATCATAATTTAGTGAGTAAAAGACGTCATTTATCGTAAAATATGAGTAAAATTACGTGAAATAATTTTTGGGATCAAGAATCTCTCCTGAGATTGTTGATCCCTCCAAAAAGATAATTTCTTTCCAAGTAACTTAAAATATATAATAGTCGTCGCTTTCCAAGTAACTTAAAATATAACATAGTCGTTTGTCACAAATCAGGTCGCAATTTGATACTTGGACAACTTAGACATAACATATCGTCGCTTAACAACGCTTTCCAAGTAACTAATAATGTAATATCGTCGTAACTTGTCACAATTTGATACATTTTGATACTTGGGCATCCAACATTTACTTATTTCGTGATATGATTTTTTTTTTTTTTTTTTTTTTTTTTGGAGGTTTAACGACCACCGTGAGCAACTCAATGGGCTATAAGCAGTCGCCCGTCCCTAATTTAGGGTCACTGGTTCCAGGGAAGGGAGAGAGCCAGTGCCGTAAGACAAACACAACATCCATGCCTGACCGGGATTCGAACCCGGACCCCTTACGGACGAATGATCAGAGGCCAACGCCTTAGACCACTGCGCCACCGAGGCGGCTCGTGATATGATGAAGCAAACCTCCCGAAAGCAATTTTATAAGTATCCTTTGTCATAAATATAGAATATATAAATATAAGGACCATCTCAAGTCATATTAATCTTTCCTAAAAAAAAACTTTTTTTTTAGGAAATATTTTTGGATAGACTTATGTGATGTACTTTTAAATAATAAATAATAGATCTTGGTAAAAAACATAATATACAACTATAGGCTAAGCAGCTTGAAATATAACATGGTAGCCACTTTACGCAATTCTTGTCACAACTATGGGGAACCTCAACGAACTATAGGGGCGCTGCGCAAACGTAAACAAACTTCTCTAGTACGGGTAACGTCGCACGTGTTTTCATAAAGTCGAATGTTAGAATGGCTGGTTTGTCGCTTTCAATCCTTGAAATAATGAAATTTGTGGACGCTTCCAAAAATTCAAGATGCATTAAAGAAGGGGAAGTGATTGTTAATGTAGGCCATATAATTTCTTGTGGAATTAAGAAGGAAGATGGAAGAGAAATTCTCATAGTTTCACACTGCATTCAGTCCACGGCAATAACGTCGTCGCCTCACTCCATCAACGGTGTTTTAGATACAAGTAACAGTGAAATTTCCATAAAGTCATTTGAGTGCTCTTGTAAAGCGGGCAGAAGTGGAACGTGTAAGCACTGTGTAGCAGTAATGCTTTACTGTAACAGGTAATTTTTATTTTTACATTTTCAGGCAAGTGATATAGTAATACCGACAGTGGTGTTCCAATCCGGATTACTATTAAAAGCTGACATTTCGTTTCACTTGACGTTTCCCAGGACCCATTTTCATAACTGTCAACAATAACATTTGTAATTTTTGAACATTCTGTTCCTAAAAGTGTTTGTGAATTGGTAATTGTTGATCATCATTGGGTTCTGCGTTTTTGAACCGATGACTGTTGACAGAACATTGCAAATCTTGTTCCATAATGAAGTTTAAATTTATACGGATAACAGCAATTATTTGTTTTCAAGATTATGTAGAAATGCGGATTTTTTAATTACTACTATGCAATAAAAACATGCCGCCTTGTTTATTATTCATTCAAAGACGTTATTAGGTTAGTAGCATTTCACTGGAAGGATTTCAAACGCAAGGCACAAACGTTTATACTAACTTGTGAAAAACATAGCTGAAACCTTGGGAACGACATTGCGGGACACAACAATATGATTTGTTCTTCTTCACGGAATTCTCCATTATACAACTCTCTAATTCCAGAATGAATGCAAAAATACACCAAACTACGACAACTGAACGTAATGAGCGATCTACCAACAGCCAAGCATTGAGCCGAAAACGTTACCCGTACTATAGTAATTCTTCCTTTTGCCGCTAGAGGGAGAGCGGACCGCTGAGATTGCCAATAGGCTAAGCAGCTTAAAATATAACATGGTAGCCACTTTGCGCAATTCTTGTCACAACTAAGGAGCTTAAAATATAACATGGTAGCCACTTTACGCAATTTTTGTCACAACTATAGGCTAAGCATCTTAAAATATAACATCGTCGCCATTTGTCGTATTCCAGTCATCTTCAAATATAACATCGTTGCCATTTGTCGTATTCCAGTCATCTTCAAATATAACATCGTCGCCATTTGTCGTATTCCAGTCAGTTTAAAATATAACATCGTCGCCATTTGTCGCAAGTCTTGTGCCAACGTTAACCTTGGCAACTTAAAACTCAACATCGTCGCCATTTGTCGTTTTCCCGGCAACTCAAAACTCAACATCGTCGCCATTTGTCGTTTTCCAGGCAACTTAAAACGTAACATCGTCGCCATTTGTCGTTTTCCAGGCAACTTAAAACGTAACATCGTCGCCATTTGTCGCAAGTCTTGTCACAACTATAGGCTAAGCATCTTAAAATACTAACATTGTAACACCATCGCCCCTTGGACAACTTTGAAGAAATAACATAGCGTCGCTTTCCAAGGTACGCATTTCACTCAACGTAAAACATGACACCGTAGCAAGTCTTGTCACAACGTCGTCCAGGCAACATAACACCGTCGCCATTCAGGGCGTTGGTATCTTCATGCGTCGCATTTTTATTTATCTGGTTTCTTTTTTTACAATGCGTGGCGTTTTTTTATCCCTGCTTCCCCCTTTTAGTATATAAGAAATAATAATGGTGGCCATTTGCTTTAAAAAGGAATACGATATGAAGAAAACGTGTCACAATAGATTAATATTGACAGCAATTATTTATTTTACAACAGATTACGTTTACAAATGTATAAATATTGAATGTTAATATTTACAACAAGGTTTTTGTATATTGTGTGACAAATCACTTGTTCGTATTAACAAATTCATGAGATGGAACCTGTAAGGAATAAAATATTTGAAATGTTTCTAATCAGAGTCAATTATGAGTGACATCACAGTCATGTTTCAAGTCTTTCATACATCTGACCACATCGTCCACTTAGAGGACTCCCATGCAATATTCCTTAAAGAATTCGGGAAAGATGCATCTCACCGTGTACTTAATGAGCAAGTATCTTTACGCAATTCTTGTCACAACTAAGCACGCTATGTTAATAGTCCATCAATGGCATCTTCTCTGCAAATTGTGGTTTTGTTCATCAAATTAACAGTATCGTCTTTGTAATTGCCTGGACAAATATTGCTCAATATCATGAAATCCACGTAATCATATTCAAAGAGGGATTCTCCTTGATAAATCTTGAAAACTTTGCCTAAGGTCATACGATACTTTAACATCATGTGGCCTCCCTCATAACTGCAATAAAATTTCGTGGTTACACCACATGGATTAATCAAGGTGAGGCACATTATCTCCAAGTCAAGTATTCTTTTAGCGAAAATAGAAGTCTGTTTTCAAGAATGAGAGTGTGGCGACGATATTCTGCTTCCCGTTTTTATACTCCTTTGATTTCACAACACATCCTGTTCTTTGCATCCTGTTTTTATACTCGCTTGATTTCACAACACATCCTGTTCTTTATACCCTGTTTATGGATTCCGTTTCGTAACTTGTGTAAAAGAATACCGTTTCTAATCTCTAAGAACAACCATACGCCACGCATTGTAAAAATAAGAAACCAGATAAATGAAAATGCGACGCATGAAGATACCAACGCCCTGAATGGCGACGGTGCTATGTTGCCTGGACGACGTTGTGACAAGACTTGCGACGGTGTCATGTTTTACGTTGAGTGGAATGCGTACCTTGGAAAGCGACGCTATGTTATTTCTTCAAAGTTGTCCAAGGGGCGATTATGTTACAATGTTAGTATTTTAAGATGCTTAGCCTATAGTTGTGACAAGACTTCCGACAAATGGCGACGATGTTACGTTTTAAGTTGCCTGGAAAACGACAAATGGCGACGATGTTGAGTTTTAAGTTGCCTGGAAAACGACAAATGGCGACGATGTTGAGTTTTAAGTTGCCAAAGTTAACGTTGGCACAAGACTTGCGACAAATGGCGACGATGTTATATTTTAAGTTGACTGGAATACGACAAATGGCGACGATGTTATATTTTAAGATGACTGGAATACGACAAATGGCAACGATGTTATATTTTAAGATGCTTAGCCTATATTTGTGACAAGAGTTGCGTAAAGTGGCTACCATGTTATATTTTAAGCTGCTTAGCCTATAGTTGTATATTATGTTTTAATTTTACCAAGATCTATTATTTATTATTTTTATTATTTAAAAGTACATTACATAAATCTATCCAAAAATCTTTCCTAAAAAAAAAAAAAAAGTTTTTTTTTCTAGGAAAGATTAATATGACTTGAGATGGTCTTTATATTTATATATTCTATATTTATGACAAAGGATACTTATAAAATTGCTTTCGGGAGGTTTGCTTCATCATATCACGAAATAAGTAAATGTTGGATGCCCAAGTATCAAAATGTATCAAATTGTGACAAGTTACGACGATATTACATTATTAGTTACTTGGAAAGCGTTGTTAAGCGACGATATGTTATGTCTAAGTTGTCCAAGTATCAAATTGTGACCTGATTTGTGGCAAACGACTATATTGTATTTTAAGTTACTTGAAAAGCGACGACTATATTATATTTTAAGTTACTTGGAAAGCGACAACTATATTATATTTTAAGTTACTTGGAAAGCGACGACTATATTATATTTTAAGTTACTTGGAAAGCGACGACTATATTATATTTTAAGTTACCTGGAAAGAAATTATTTTTGGGGGGATAGAGATTGTTGATCCCTAAAATTATTTCACGTAATTTTACTCATATTTTACGATAAATGACGTCTTTTACTCACTAAATTATGATAAATGACTTTTTTGCCAACCAAATATCTTTTTGAACCATCATTTCATCCACTAGCATCGTTACCTACGTAATATCTGTTATATTATTTGCTGTTTTGGCATTTTGTGAAAAATGATATTAACAATCCCTGGAGAGATTGTTAATATCATTTTTCATTTCACGTAATTTTATTCAAATTTTACGATGAATGACGTCTTTTACCACCTAAATTATGATAAATGACGTCTTTTGCCAACCAAATATCTTTTTGAACCATCATTTTATCCATTAGCATGGTTACCAACGTAATATTTGTTGTATTATTTGCTTTTTGGACATTATTTTTGGGGGGATCAACAAGGTATCGATACCTTGTTGATCCCAAAAATATTTCACGTAATTTTACTCATATTTAAAGATAAATAACGTCTTTTACAACTAAATTATGATAAATGATGTTTTTTATCAACTAAATCTATTTCTGAACCATTATATAAGTTGTATGTTGTTAAACATTTAGCTTTTAAAATGCTTTTCAGATTCGAGTTTCGGATATTTCTGCCTTCTGTTTTTATTTTTTCATTACAGTATGTTGGTCAAAATGGTGGATAGGGAGATAAAAAGGATAACTGAGAAGGATAATGAATAGAATCGTACACGAAATGTATGGTATGAGTACTTTTCAAAAGTACCTGTACTCCCACGCATCGTCATTACTAGTATGAGTATTATTGGTTAAAATTTTAGCTGCGTCTAGACTTGAACGGTATAAATTGTAAAAAAATAAATATCTACGTTGGAGGTTGTTGTGATAGAGTTATGCGACATTTATTTGTTTTATTTTAAAGGATGTGAGATTTCAAGTCTTGTGACATGATTTGTTTATTTTATTCTACGATATCTTGATTACATAACTGGAAACTGTATTTTATATCCATTTGGAACTTTCAAGTTTGAGGTTCCTCTATTAAAATCTGCAAAACAAATCTTTCGTCCTTAAAAAATAACGGGTGTTACAAAATATGTCATGATGTGACAATAAAATATTAAATTTGACATTTACTTTTTATTTTTAAACAAATTGTTTGATAAAGTATGGACTTAAAAGGATAATATTACGTTGTTAACGATGTTAATAATAAAAATATTGACTGAAAAGAGAAAAATAATGGTTGAGAAAGATATTTAGTGGGTTAAGAATAATAAATTAAATATCTACGTTGAAGGGTGCGACATTTGTTTGTTTTGTGACATGATTTGTTTATTTTATTCTGCGATATCATGATTACATAACTTGAACTATATTGTATATCCATTTGGAACTTACAAGTTTAAATATTTACGTCTTGGGATAGGGTGGTGCAACATTTGTTTGTTTTATTCTAAAGGATGTGAGATTTCTATTCTTGCTACGGTATCTTGTTTATTTTATTCTGCGATATCATGATTACATAACTCGGAGCTCCTCAGACGCGCCAGTACCTGTTTAATCTTCCGGGTGACTGATTCCTATTGGTTGGTATGAAAATTTTCTGCTTCGATAAAAAAAAAAAAAAATTTTTAAGGGTGATGTGGTAGAGGGAAGTGGTGGAGTCTGCCTCAATGACGCCCCAAAGTCTGCTAGAGGAGAAAGGGCTGATTCTGCCTCATCTCCAGCTGGATTACTACCTGTCATCGCTTCTGCTGGACATTCTCTCAACATGTGGTGTGCCTATTGGATTACTACCTGTCATCGCTTCTGCTGGTAAGTATATTTTTATTAAGTTTGATAACAGTCATATCGTACCTGCGTTTTGTAATGCTCACAGAAGTACAATCAATCACTAGGGACCAGGAGTTCAACATAGACGTCTGGACTGTACGAATACGTTAACATGATTAATTGTTATCGGTTGCCTAAAAAAAAGAAAATTTTTTTTTTTTTTTTTGTGATATATATCTTCTCGATTTTGTTGGATAATATACTCAACCTGTGGTGTGTCTTTTGGATTACTGCCTCTCATCGCTTCTGCTGGATAATATACTCAACCTGTGGTGTGCCTTTTGGATTACTACCTCTCATCGCTTCTGTTAGTAAGTATATATATTATTTTATGTTTGATAACGTCTCATGGATTTCTTTAATTGATTATAATCTTCTGCGTTTGGTTAATTCGCGGAAGACTCTGAACCCATTCAGAGAAGATACCGATGTTGAATATTTTTCATGTCGTAAGACGGTAGCAGCTAGTGTGCACTCACTCGAGCGCTCGCTAAACAGTCCTATGGTCATAGTACAATTCGGGATGAACAAGCGTGCAAGTAGGGTGAGTGTTTCCAAAGTGCTAGAAAGGACCATTGTGTTCATAGTACGCTGCGAACGATGACCCGTTGTTGAAAAAGTCAACATGTCACGGTATCTAGATAGATTTTCTAAAAGTTATCCATGAGTTGTTTCCATGTATATCACCCCTTCATGGGGTCATTTTATGTATGTATATCACCCCTTCATGGGGTCATTTTATGTGATATCAAGCTTTCATGGGGTCATTTTATGCAATATCACCCCTTCATGGGGTCATTTTATAAAATATCACCCTTTATGGGGTCATTTTATGCAATATCACCCCTTCATGGGGTCATTTTATGCAATATCTCCCTTTCGTGGGGTCATTTTATGTAATATCACCCCTTCATGGGGTCATTTTATGTAATATCACCCCTTCATGGGGTCATTTTATGTGATATCACACTTTCATGGGGTCATTTTACGTAATATCACCCTTTCATGGGGTCATTTTATTTGATATCACCCTTTCATGGGGTCATTTTATGCAATATCACGCTTTCATGGGGTCATTTGATGTAATATCACCCTTACAAGGGGTCATTTTATGCAATATCACCCTTTCGTGGGGCCATTTTTATCCAAAAATTGGATGTGGAATAAATAGGCCTTATGATTTATTCATAGGGGAACTCTACCCATTTGAAAGGGAGAAACGCGCCGTAAATCGTACCTCTTGGGTGGCGTGGAAACCGATTTAAGTTATATGTATTTTTATAATGTGTATTTTTTAATAAATCACATGTAAAATTATTATTTCTTTTTCTTTTTGTTTTGTCTTTTTTTTTACAGGTGATGTCATGGAACTCCGTGTTCAACTAAATTCAGCAGAAGTAGACGAATATGTCAATTCATCGCCAGCAGTCACGTCACAAATGATAACAAGCAAGGGTATTGCCGATACGAAATTGGATTATGACACTAATGTGCGTTTTATATTACAAGAAATGTCAAGCACTCGTTATGCTAAGGATAAATTTAATCAGCAAAACTTGATGACAGTATAAATAAGGCTGTTATTTGTAAGATATTGAGTGTAATACAAGATCTTAAGGAAGATTCTCAAGAAGCTAACATTCAGACTACAGTGCGAAGAACGATTGAAGAGATCATCACTCCAGATTATTTGAAAAGTATTTTTCCAAGTCCTGTTGTGGATCCTAATTGTTGTGCAACAGGATCAAGACCACAATCAAGACCATATTTTAAAAGGTTTTTGTTAAAAGGACTTCCTCTTTCGGTGTCAGATAATGAATGTCTTGATGCTTGAACGCTTGCGGAATCGAATGTGTTTGCGTCTTTAGAATGCGGCATCCTTTGAAGAGATATTTAACTAAATTTTTTATGTTACACTGTTATTCAGTTTCTCAAGTCACTCAACTTTTGAATTAGGATGTTAGAATGAAAAGTTTTCAAAACCTTATTGGAGAGATGTAACGTACCAGGAGATGTGACGTACCTGCCAGAAGGACGCACACGACATAAAGGCAGATAGGAATCAGAATAAAATGTCCGCGTAGCTCAACTGGTAGAGTAAATTTCTCCGTCATTTCTGTCCACGCCAGGATTCGAACCCGGATCCCCTCATTCCTGAATAAGTCACTCTACCAGTTGAGCTACGCGGACATTTTATTCTGATTCCTATCTGCCTTTATGTCGTGTGCGTCCTTCTGGCAGGTACCTCACATCTCCTGGTACGTTACAGAGAAACTTTTTGTAGAAAACGTACATCATCATCATGTGATGAGAACGTAACAAAACGTGTAAAGGCTGATGCATAAAATAAATATAAATTTGTTCACTTGGAAAAAAGCGCGTTATTTTCTTGTTTTCGTTTAAATACCCGCGTTCTGTTTATCGAGAAATGACGTTAGAGTTATTTTATTTTTATCGAGAATGATACCTTTGCTTATGTTATAAAGATATCATTTTATCGAGAATGATACCTTAGCTTATGTTATAAAGATATCATTTTATCGAGAATGATACCTTTGCTTATGTTATAAAGATATCATTTTATCGAGAATGATACCTTTGCTTATGTTATAAAGATATCATTTTATCGAGAATGATAGCTTTGTTTATGTTATAAAGATATCATTTTATCGAGAATGGTACCATTGCTTATGTTATAAAGATATTTTCCTGTTAAAGGTACCTTTGCTTATGTTATGGTTCGTTTATTTTATTTTATTCTACAAGATGTATCGAGAGTCAATAGATCACACGATAAAGAATGAAAAATCAGTATAGCAGTTCAAATTAGTTTACTGATTACTAGATTTCACGAGCCGATTTCCATGATTCCTTCAATATTGAAAGATCGTATGATAAAGAATGAAAATTTAATTTAGTTTTCTCACATCCACATTATATAGTACAGAATTTTTGCAGCACTGTTTTTTAAAATGAGTAAACAAGATCAAATATTCACTTCTGAGTTCAATCACAGCGAGAAAAGATTCCTGAAGATGGAATACTCACGAGGCAAGTTATACGGAGGATAAAAATCGTAATCCCAGTAAGGTTCATGTTCTTCATTTAGAATATAACACTCTGGAGGAAACTCATCCCAGGTATTATTATCTGGTAGATCATCATCACTTGGTTCTTCTTCTTCTTCAGCTAATTGATTATCTGGAAAAGACCAAATATCTACTCCTTCAACTTCTTCTTCCATATACTTTGGTCGGCACATGATATATGATGATGCAGAAAATGAAATCCAGAAAGAGAAGGTAGTCAAGTGTAGAAAAATAATATCTTCCTCCGTTTAAATACCAGCATTATGTTGTTATCGACAAATGACGTTATAGCTATTTTTATCGAGAATGAATTTCAACATGTTGTGCAACATATCCACTTTGAAGAAAAATAAGGCATCGAGACAACTTTTGTGCCATGATTAAAAAAATGGGGATACAACATGATACATGCAACGAAACCGATGGTTAACATGACTTCTTAAAAAAATGGAGAAGAGAATCCCAAAATACGGGATTCTCTTCTCCATTTTTTTTTTATTATTGCCAACAATATATTTACAAATGTGATTTGATTCATACAATATGAGATGTGAGGTTAAAATATAAAATATAATATGAATTAACAAAAGATTATGCTATTTGACAACACAGCGATATTTACACAACACACGATACATTTTGACACATTTCAAAGGGTTTTTTTTACATGTATACCTGGCAGTCCTTTTAAATTTTCCTCAGGAGCGCGAACACTTCATCTTGAATGGAAACGACGCCCAAGCATCTTGAATAGACGGGAACCGGGCGACGGCAGCTCACTAGGTATTCAGCCATTAAAAATATCCCGTCCATCAGACCTTCGACAGCTTGTTCCTTGGATATTGTTTCAGATCCGTAACTCACAAGGACTTGCACCTCTCCTGAGCTTTTTGGAGGAACATCATTAAGCATAACGCAATACATCCTGTCCTCCAGGATGCCCTTGAGGTACTCCGGATCATTTTGTCCCTGTGTTAGCATTTTTTCTTCCAGTTTGCAGATATAAATGAAGTTTAGATGCTTTGTATCTCCTAGGATACATTTAAGTGAGCACATAACTCCATTTCTTTTAATGAGGGAGAAGCACATCTTGGCAGAGTTGGTTGGCTGGTGAAACTGAGTAGCTGGGTTGCCTGGCGAAACTGAGTAGCTGGGGCTAAGTTGACAACTCTGGCGAAACTTAGGCTGAAGCTAAGACTTAGTTGGCTTTCAAAGTTACTGGTTGGACGTTGATTTAGCCAAGTGAGAAGACAAGAAAATGTCACTCCTTTTTATATAACAAGTCACATCCGGTTATGAAACCGGATGTTTATTCCATATTTTATACTTCTTACACTCTTTCCTGTCTTGATTATCACAAACTAAACCAATGGTCAGCAATACTTTAAAAAAAATCCAAATATTGGCTTTTTTTGTCAGGATCAAGTTATCCCAAGTCTTTATTGCTAATATACATGCTGAACCAATGGTTAGCTAGACTTGTAAAAAATGGGGAAGAGAATCTCAAATACGAGATTCTCTTCCCCATTTTTTTAGCCTTTATTGCTATTTTCAAAATATATACATTACAAAACAGGTTTAAAACAATTATTTATATATACAACACTTATTTACAAAGTTATTTACAATACTTATTTACAAAGTTATTTACAATACTTATGTACAAAGTTATTTACAATACTTATTTACAAATTATGTACAATATGAATGAAAAACAGTCTCTACATCTGCAAAATGCAGTCGTCGTCCAGGTTTCTTAAGCACGGGAGCACTTCTTTTTCCACCGACACCACGCCAAGGTATCTGTTGTATTGGGGAACGGGGTTTTCGTAAGTAACGGTATACTCGGCCATTAATTAAGAGAGTCCCATCTAATAGTCCCGGTATGGCTTCTCTTTTGCTGAGGGAATCCGGAGCACAGCTGAGCTGAGCTTGCACGTGGCCGAAGCTGTCTGTAAGTACATCTTTCAGGAGGAGAGATGTGACCCGGTCTGGAAGGATGTTGTTTAAGTGATCGGGGTCACTCTCTCCTTGATGGAACGCCTTTTCACCGAATTTTTCAATGCGCATGATGTGTAGGTGGGAGTTTTCCGTGATGCTGCACTGGAACGCGCAGATTGCTCCGTTTTCCTTTACTAAGGAGAAGCACATGATGAAATTTGGTGGGGTTGGCTTAGATGGCTGGCGAGAGAGAAGTGGAAACTTGGCGTGGAAACTGAGGAGGTTGGCTGGCAAAGTTGGCTCCCGAGAGAGTGTGGAGACTGGCTTAGCTGCCTGGCGAGAGAGGTGCGCAGATTAGCTTGGCTGCCGAGAGAGATGCGGAGATTAGCTTAGCTGGCTGGCGAGAGAGCTCTGGAGATTAACGAGGTTGTCTGGCTTAGCTAGAGTCTGGCAAGAGATCTGGACAGTGGCGAGGTTGGCTAGCAAAGTAGTGACAAATGTTCATTTCTCGCTCGTTTGTACGCAAACCATATCCTGTTATGAAAGAGGATGCTGATATCTTGCATCATGATCTATTTATATCCCATTTCTGAGAATTTCCAACATGGGTTTCCTTTTTCTATTCCCTTAGGATTTATTTCATATTTTATTTCATAATGGGATAGTCCCTCTCCAAAGATTCCACAATTTCAACTATCTCATCTGGTATTAAATCTTCTTTTGGCTCCTCCAATAGTTGTTCAATCTCTTCCTGTGTTACATCTTTGAGTTGTCTCTTGTCGCAAAGGAATTGCTCTTCGTCTAGACCGTCCAACTCCCTCACCATTCTGTCCAGAATGTTTCATTCTGTCCAGAGTGTCTATAATTTCATTCGGTTCTTCTTGTAGCGTTAATATCTCTTGCAATAATGGATTAAATCTCTATATCAGGTCATTGGGTAGCGGATATATTATTTCTAAAATACCACTTTGCTGCAACGCTATTATTTCATCCATGAGCCGATTGGATTACTTTAGTAGATTATTCTTTTGTTGTCGCATGATGGTTTTCTGTCAAGATGAGAGAGAAAGAGAGATAGAATGAGAGAGAATGTTGGATCACGCCTTCAGTTTTATAGTATTCGGGTTTCATAACTTCCTGTTGACGTCATTTAGGTGAATCTATTTTTATCATATCACATTTGATATGCGACATAATATCATTCATACAAAATATTTCCTTCCTAAGGATGCTACTGAAAAAACATTCATCCCAATGGTTTAATCGTATCCTATTACATATCCCGTGTTCCATAGAGTTAACTTGTTGTTGTTGTTTTGTTTTCCGCTTCACCATCATGAGTAACATGAGATGTGCACGTGAAGGATATCCTCTCGAGAGAATATAAAAGGAGTGAGCGCGCGCCTTTATTTCACTATGCCAATAATATGTATGCGTTGAGACAATTGAAACGTAAATGTTTTCAAAATATGGATGATGGGTTCCCTGCAAAGCGGGGAACTTATGAACACGACAAGACATTTGTACCACAGAAAAAAAGGGCGATGAGGAGGAGAACGAGGAGGAAGAGCAGTATCAACGGACGCTGTCTCCGTGATGTGAGAGTTGTCCTAACGACGGATGAAAGACTTGAGGACTCGCCGCCTCCAGAGCCGGAATATTCGTCAACGGAGCCATCTACGGAATATTCGTCAACGGAGCCGTCTACGGAATAATCGTCAACGGAGCCGTCTACGGAATATTCGTCAACGGAGCCGTCTACGGAATATTTGTCAACGGAGCCATCAACGGAATATTCGTCAACGGAGCCGTTACCAGAACAGCCAGAGTCATCAGCCGAGCCATCGGCAGAGCAATCATCAAAACAATGTGAGTCATCAAAACAACAAGAACCAGCACCAGAGTCTGCACCAGAGGAGTCATTACCAATTTTTACAGTTCCCCCTCTGAGAATAACTGTTCCCTTGGTGGCTGTTGGAAATCCCATTACTCCGGTGCTGGAAACATCTGATGTAGAAGGACGGTATCACATTGAAGTTTCCTATATTAAAAATGGTGACTCTTCATCATAAACTTTTATTATACAACCTTCGTTGTAAATATTTCATTTATACATATATTACATTTATATTCATTATATCTTGTTGTATATACTATTTTTCTTAAATAAAAATAAAAAAATGGGGAAAGAGGACTTTGGTCCTCTTTCCCAATTTTTTTGTCAAAGTTTCTGACCATTGGTTCATGTTTTTGAGTTTTTACAAGTCTTTTAACCATAAGTGACATATTATGTATATAATAAGGGAGTTTTTACAAATTTTTTTTTTTTTTGATTGGAGGTTTAACGACCACCGTGAGCAACTCAAATGGGCTATAAGCAGTCGCCCGTCCCTAATTTAGGGTCACTGAATCCAGGGAAGGGAGAGAGCCAGTGCCGTAAGACAAACACAACATCCATGCCTGACCGGGATTCGAACCCGGACCCCTTAGGGACGAATGATCAGAGGCCAACGCCTTAGACCACTGCGCCACCGGGGCGGCTTTTTACAAATTGCAAGTCATTTGTGATGTATAATAAGGGTCTTGGGATAGTTTTTTCGATCATTGTGACATATCTCGTAGAGTCTTTTTACAAATCTATGAACACTATGAGTCGTCACATAGAGTCATTTCTCAAAGTCTCAACCTTTGGTGTCATATTTTCTATAATCATAGTGTCATTTCTCACATTCTCAGCCTTTGGTGTTACATAATGATGGATAATTGTGACAACGCCATTGGAAACGTTCAGATGGGTTGCCTTCACCTTTAAATTGTGAGAATAACGGAACTTTTCACGTTAGAAGGGTTGCCTTCCCCTTTTAAACGGTGAGAATAATGGGACTTTTCTCGTTAGAAGGGTTGCCTTCACCTTCTATATAATATAAGATTATGAGAATAACGGGACTTTTCACGTTCGACGGGTTTCCTTCACCTTCTATATAATGTATTATTATGAGAATAACGGGATCTTAACATTTAGACTAGTTGCCGTCACCTTTTAAATGGTGGGATGATGTGCTAGTAACGGGATCTTAACATTTAGACGAGTTGCTTTCCCCTTTTAGAATCACGTGATCTATCATTTTTAATTTTGTTCGGATATATATTGGAGTGACTGTAGTATACCAAATTTGGTGGTTCTAAATTGAAAAGTGTAGAATTTACGAAAATTTTCTATGGTGGCCCCTCGACTCCGGGCCCCCACCCGTTCCAAAACGTCTCTACGGTCGAAGTTAGAGCACCATGAGATAGTATACGAAATTTGGTGGTTCTAAATTGAAAACTGTAGATTTTACGAAAAATTTTTGTGGGGGGCCCCTCGACTCCGGGCTTCGACCCCTTCCAAAAACCTTCTACGGTGTAAGTTAGAGCACCATGAGATAGTATACCAAATTTGGTGGTTTTAAATTGAAAACTGTAGATTTGACGAATATTGCGTATGGGGGGCCCTTGACCCCTCACCTCCTAACTTTCCAAAACCGTCTGCGGTCTAAGTAAAAGCACCATGAGGCATTATAGCAAACTTGGTGGTTCTAAATTGAAAACTGCAGATTTGGCGAAAATGTTCTATGAGGGCCCCTCGACCCGGGCCTCCCACCCGTTCCAAAAACACTCTACGGTCTAAGTTAGAGCACCATGAGATAGTATACAAAATTTTGTGGTTCTAAATTGAAAACTATTTTTGACGAAAATTTTCTATGTGGGCCCCTCTACCCCGGGTCCCCACCCGTTCCCAAAACCCTCTACGGTCTAAGTTAGAGCACCATGAGATAGTACACCAAATTTGGTGGATCTAAATTGAGAACTGTAGCTTTTACGAAAAAATTCAATGGGGGCCCCTCGACCCCGGGCTCCGATCACTTCCAAAACCGTCTACGGTCTAAGTCAGAGCACCATGAGATGGTATACCAAATTTGGTGGTTTTAAATTGAAAACTGTAGATTTGACGAATATTGCGTATAGGGGCCGACTTGACCACTGGGCCCCCTATCTTTCCCAAAACCGTCTACGGTCTAACTTAGTGAACCATGAGGTAGTATACCAAATTTGGTGGTTCTAAATTGAAAACTGTAGATTTGGCGAAAATATTCTATGGGGGCCCCTCGACCCCGGGCTCCGACCACTTCCAAAACCATCTACCGTCTAAGTTAAAGCACCACGAGATAGAATACCAAATCTGGTGGTTTTAAATTGAAAACTGTAGATTTTACGATAATATTGATTGAGTGGCCCTGGACTCCGGGCCTTTGCACTGTTGGAAAAGCGGTACGGGTAACCCCAATTTCTACCAAAATTTAATCAGGACATCAATTTCTATGAAGTCCCCCTCCCCTTTAAATATACTTTTTTTTGCAATTCATCAAAAGTTATCGAAAGTAATTTATTTAGGAATTACTGCGATGTTATGACTTGCGACGTTATGGTATCACGATGTTTTGCCCTGCGATATTATGGTGCCGCGATGTTTTGACCTGCGATGTTTTAGTACTGCGATGTTATGGTATCCGCGATGTTTTGACCTCCGATGTTATGTCGGCGATCATATGTCGTGCGATGTTTTGACCTGCGATGTTATGTCGGCGATCATATGTCGTGCGATGTTTTGACCTGCGATGTTATGTCGGCGATCATATGTCGTGCGATGTTTTGACCTGCGATATTATGTCGTAGACCCCAGACGGTGACTTATGGTGGCCAATGCTGCGTGGATAGGAGTGGTGTCTCCAGTAATATAACCTCCTTGCCTGCCATGCGTTCTCACCCAACGAGAGACTGCATTCGCAAGCAACCCGTGCTAGGGACCTGCCATCAATGCAGTCCCCAGGGAAGTTTTATTCAAAGGAAACCAACTGATGTGGGAATAGGCAGAGTTTCCCACATGAGTTGGTTTCAATACCCGTCAGGGCTGCAAGTAGCGCAGTCCGCCAACGTTTCTTGCGCTCCCAGTGATGTTATGCAGGGAAAACTTCCAGTTGAGTTCAGAAAACTTCTCTCTTTTGGTACGGCATGAAAATAAAACTGCTTTCGGTAGGGGTGGGGCTGAGCTCCCACAGCCCCATAGCAGGAGCCGCCCCTGTGCCCCCATATATGCAGCGTCCTGGGCCATGGCCCAGGTTGGCCCAATGGTAAACCCAAGGTACTTAGAAAGAGGAGAAGTAGGTCCAATCGCCTTTGTTTCCGTGCCGCCGGCGAGCTGTTACGAGCTGGAGTGTGACGTCACAGTGGCCATAACGAGGCTGACGAAAAAGACAGGCTACGGTGCGAAATAGTCACGTGCACAACTTAGTGCTGTCGCCAAGTCAATCGGTTGAACAGCCATTGCATCGTTTGTTCACAGTTATTTGTATTGAGTGAGTGTTCCGTTTATTGTCATTTGGATACACGTATAGTTTTGTGAGGTAGGTATTTGTATATTTCTAAGATAAGGTTAATTCTTAGTGAATGTTTTATTTAGTTTTAGTGATAGTTATAGGTTTAATGAGTAGATCTTAGTTTCCCACGTGTTGAAATCTGTTCATGTCTCGTGAATAGTGAAGTATAAAGAAGTGAGTTATTCTGTGGTGTTGAATTCTTATTTCAAATAGAATAATTAATATTTTTTGCCAATGCCGATTCACATAGAGCTTGAATATTACCAGAAATCAGGGCAACTTTTCAGGTAATTAGCCTTCGAAATTTGTATAACATTTGCATCTCCAACAATCGTTAGCCCTTTCTTTACGAAATTAATGCTTGAACTGTTGCATTGTAATGTGTCTCTGAATTAAAGAGGACATTTTTTAATTTCGTAACTTAATGCAACTGTGATATAACATTTGTCTGATTGAATTTACTAAAGCTGTCTGAACAGTGTGGACAGATTATGTTGAAAATCTGCATGATCAATTTCATTCTAACTGTACAAAACATAGGGAACTACTTTCGATTAAAAATTTCATATCTAGTTCTTCACTTGTATTAAAAGGTATAATGATTTTTAGAGGAATTGCCATGCCACGGTGTCACAGTGTTAGTGGCTGCAAGTCAAATTATAGAAATGAAAAGGAGACTGTTACAACTTTTGCCATACCAAAGTAATGTATGCAGCAGATTTTGTATAAGACAAACAATGTCTTATACAAAATCTGCTGCATACGTTTAAACAAAGTTCTGATTTTAGATTTTTTTATTCATTTTCTGTTGAATGTTTGTGTATGAGTAGCTTGAAAACTAAATAGGAAAACATAACTCCTCAGCTGCAAAATACTCCTGAACAACTTAGTAAAAGCCAAACATGATAACCGAAATGATTTGAAATCATGTAAAAGAAAAATTAAGAAGTTGAAAGTCTGAACGCTTAGTTTTCCGTGTCTTTCCTTAGTGCATAGTGTGCACAAAGTCCTGAGATAGGAAAAAGAGTTCAAACTTATCAAATATTTTATATGCACGTAAAGTGTTTAGCCAGGTTGGTTAAAGCATTGAAATGTATTTTTCGTCTGTAGTAAATGAAGATAACATTTCTGAAAAGTTATCTTTGAAACGTGTATACCAGGAAGCAGTACTTCAGTTAGCGTCTCGTAACATATTTCTGATCTTTTTTCTGCTTCATCACATAGTGATGCTGAGTGGTGGTGGCATTATGTACTGAAGATTTGTATTTGATTTTTGGTGGTGGTCTTTTTTTTTTCAAATTGGAACTAATATTGTTTATGCAGTTGTTGCCCGTCTTACACAATGTGCCTGTGATATACCTTTTTTATATTCTCCTATCCCAAGATATGCATCTTAATTTGCCAAGCCGTTTCACAGCAAAATGGGCCAGAGGTCCTCATTTTAATAGCAGTTTTGATTTCATCAGTCCAAATTCATTTGAAAATCTATGGACTATTTTCTTTCCGTGGAAGATGATGCTGTACTCTTTCACGTCATGGGGTCTGGCTAGTCCCTCAAAGACACCATACCCGTAAGAGTCCCATGTCACTTATTTCCAGATTAATAAATGTTAGCAGTAATATTGTAGCATTTTTGTTTGCGTTTTAATACTGTACTAAAAAATTCCAGGAAATTTCTCTTATTTTTCATACTTGCCACTATGACTTCATTGCCATAAAGTTTTTGATAAAAACACCTGTTAGAAGTTAACTGAAGTGTTACTGTGTGTGAGTCAGAGCTGAGTTCAGGCTCAATTTTAAGAGCCCGAGCCTGAAGTATGTCAGCCCGAATGAGCCCGAAAACTATGATTAACCTGTATAGGTATTAAAAAGTCTTCCAAACTTCCACTCTTTCCTACCTATGCAATTAACCGATGTCTTTCTCAACTGCAGAGTGGGCAAAGGATGTCTATCTATTTCTATAGTTTCTTTAACCATTCATTTCTTCCTGAAATGTTTTGGGGGGGGGTGCATCAGGAAACATCTGGAGGCACAACAAACTACGTCGTATGTTGCTCAATAGAATTAGTAGGGAGCTGCCCCTTTGAGGTAGGGAGCAAAATTCCGTCAGCTTGCTATCTATACTTCTTAAAACTTATCCTTGGCAGAAATCCTGTAATTCATGGCCTATGGTATTTTGTTATCCAAGCCCGGAATGGATAGCCCTGCAGAATTTCTACTCCCCATTTATATCCAGTAGCTGAAGAATTCTCTTTAACAACTAGAAAGTGTAAAAAATGCCTCGTGTGCTAAATCATATAAAATCACATTAAAAGAAAAAGGAAGAAAATTCTTCCCCTTTCTCCAAGCTCAAACTCCAGTAAGTATTACGCAGCCAGCACCCGGTTCGGGTTCGGCCCGTCTCAGTACTGGTGTGTCTGTGTACTAGTGCTTAGCTTGACATTTATAGTAATTATATTGAAAGTAAAAATTTAATTTTACCATAATGAGCAAATTTGGCTTCTAGTAAAGAATGTTAGTAAAATGTATAAATTCCCTAGTGTTATGAAAAGCTACTAACCAATTGTGCTTAATTCCTTTAGAAATGTGTGGGAAATAATTATTTATACTGTTGAAATGTTGTCTAATCCGAAATGTGATATCAAATATGTTTTATAAAAAAGTAGATCACAGTTAGGTATGAACATTACAAAAGTAGATTTTAGGTAAAGAAAATAATGGACACAACTCACACATAAAATATTCAGATTGTAACACATACTGGAGGATCTAAAGCTGAGATAATTTTGATGTAACTTGTGATGATTCAAACTATTTGAAACAGATGTCTTAATTTCTGCCATTGGTTGGCAAGAATTCTTTATTTATTTTGTTGTGTGTATCTATAACTTTGTTGCAGATTCTATCACATAAGGCAATTTGTGGTAAACAATCTGAAGCTGAATACAGTTGCAGCTTGTGATAACTTCCTTCTTTCAAACTATTTGAAACAGACATTTGAGGTACATTTATGTAAAAAAATGGACCCATTTGTTTATTTTTAATAGCATTTTTTACTTCGTTCCGCTTGAAGATACAAGACAAATTGATAGTCAGTAGGTAAGTTGATACTTTTTTCAAATGTAGTATTTATGCTAATTTTTAAAGCAAACTAAAAATTTGATTTCTGAATTGCAGCAAAGTGCTTTAATAATATGAGGGTGCATCAAAAAGTTAGTTATACTGTTGAATAAAACAATCAAACAAAGATATACTCAGGGGATGTATGTTGGTTTAAAGGTACAACATTAATTCATTTTTCGACATAGTCGCCTAAGGACTGTAAACATTTATCGGAACGTGCGATTAACTTTCCCATACCTGTACAGAAAAAGTCCAGTTTGGTGCAACTAGTTAAGGACCGCACTTTTCACAGAGTCAACGGTTGGGAATCGTTGTCCACTAAGGTCCTGTTTTATTTTACCGAACAAATGGTAGCCGCATGGGGATAAGTTGGGGCTGTAAGGTGGATGTTGCCACACCTCCGACTTGAATGACTGCAGCAGTTCCCTTTGTTTTCCGTGCTGTGTAGCGTTGTTGGGCAGCAGAATGACACTTTCGCTCAACTTACCCCGGCATCTGTCCTTAATTGAATTTCGCAAATTTAATAGTGTTTGGCAATATGAGTCACTATTGATGGTCGTCTCTTTTGACAGAAATTCTGTGTAAACAACAGCTTCACAGTCGCCATGACCTCTCCCGCAGACAGACAGTTGGACTTTTCACGTCTTCCTTGTTGGAAAGGTGACATGTTTCCATTCCATAGACGATCGTTTGATTTCAGTTACGTAACAGTAAATATGTGATTTCAGATTGCTTATAGAGATATATTTCCCACGTATAATAAGAAGAAATATTTCTTCCCCAATGTTTACCTGAATAACTGGGAATTTGCTAAGCATTGACCTGATTCTAAATAGCTGAGCTACGATGAAGCAGGGCTCGCTTTGACTGGCGAAAATCTGAGATTATTCAGATTAAATCACTCAGGTGTTTGGGACTTCCTCATCCTGGATGGTGTAATGGTAGCATGCTCGAATGGAAATCGGGAAATGCAGGTTTGCTTCCTGCTCCACGGAGATGAATTTTTCAAATTTTCTGGTATCAAAGAGTTAGTCAGTAGCGCTAAATCTGCAATTTCAGATTGTTTATTGGCTCATAATGCAATTAAATTTCTGTTAATGGTGAGCAAGAATTCTGTTTACTGAGCTATAGTTTGAATTAAATTCTAGTATGGAAATAGTTTTTTCAATTTTTGGCTTACCTAACAGTGTTCAATTATAGTAATTGGTAATTTACAAATACAAATGAAAGGAAAATTTAATAGTGACAAAAATGAATAATTTTATGAAAAAAATTCTTGCATTAATTTTTCACAAAACAATGAGAACATTTTTTGTGACAGTGTCCTTCATTCGACTTTTTTTTCAATTACCAAGAAAATAGCTTGTGCCAGAATGTGTTGTCACATAATTTTAAAGTGTTGAAATATATACAGGTAAGGATTAATTTTTTTCTTCCCCCAAGTAGAAATAAGTTAAATAAACTCTAATGCACAGAGATGATTTGTATTAAAAGGGATCCTAAGCATTTTTTTAAAGAAGGAATTATTTCCAAATTATGAACTTTTAGTGTACAGAAGCATTGTCCTAGAAATAACCCCCTTAAACAAAATACATGCAATAATATAAAAAAATATTTTTTCCAGAACAAATAAAAAATATAACTTTTTTTAATTTAGTAAGGAACGTTTTAGCCAGAGATATATATATGAGGGAACACTTTTTCTTCGACCTCAATATGATTTCGCTTGACGTTTTCCGTTTGCTATTAATATTCTGTACGCTATTTATTAAACGAATTTGCTTTTCATTGTTGCTAGAAAATCATGAAGGCAAAAAGAAAAAAATGAACTGCACGGACAACGAAGAAAATATAGTTAATATCATTAAATCGAGCAACAAAACTTTCGAATATGTCTCTTGATACGACTTTGCTAAAGGAACGGCTAAACGCAAAAATCCACACTACACGGAAAACGAAAAAAAAATTAATTCAGTAGTGTTAAACGATTAAGTTCAGTAGAACTCCCATTTTAATAATGTTCCTTTTAAACGTTTTCTTCTCTAATAGTTTTAAATTAATATGCAATGATTAAATGTGCCACCTTATATTCGCTGCGTGTTGGAAAAAATAACTCTCTACTCGGTCACCGTTTGCTCTCGGCAGCCCAAACAGAGGCAACAGCACTAAGTTGCCGCCCCGGTGGCGCAGTGGTCTAAGGCGCTGGCCTCTGATCATTCGTCCGTAAGGGGTCCGGGTTCGAATCCCGGTCGGGCATGGATGTTGTGCTTGTCTTACGGCACTGGCTCTCTCCCTTCCCTGGAACCAGTGACCCTAAATTAGGGACGGGCGACTGCTTATAGCCCATTGAGTTGCTCACGGTGGTCGTTAAACCTCCAATCTAACCAACCAACCAACCAGCACTAAGTTATTCACGTGATCTCGTCGATGCCCTTTCGCACCGAAGCCTGTCTTTCTCGTCAGCCTCGGGCCATAAACGATCTCTTGAGCATTCGGAGCTTGTGCGGTAGTGTAGATTACTCGCCGCATTTCTTTGTCAATTTTAGACCTGCTTTGTTGTTTCATTCATGTTTTCTTCATTTGTTTTCTGTGTACAACTATCTCGAAAATACCTGGATACGCTGTTGCACTTTGTCGTAATAACAGTTCAAAGGAAAGGAAGTTAGATGTTACATACCATGTTTTCCCACCGGATAGAGATTTCTTGAAGCAATGGGTAGCGAAATGCTGTCGAAGGGATGTATTTGATGCGAAGAAAGCACGAATGTGTTCAGAACACTTTGATGTCTCGAAGTAGGTGCGAGATCTTAGAAATGAATTGCTGAACTTGCCTCCCAGAAAAAAACTGATAAAAGATGCCGTGTCTACAAAAAACATGCCTTAGCAGATGGAACGGTTTAAGATCGGAGAGAACAGAAAAAGAAATGCATTAAATCAAATTGAAAGTATATCTCCAATTAAACGTCAAATCACAGGTCACAATGAAAGTGATATCATTCCTTATCAACATTTATTATACCGTCAACGTTATGTGAAAAGTGCGAATGTTTGAACAAAAATATAAGGCAACTGAAGAGTGAAAATAATTCACTACGGGAAGAATTACCAAACGTAAGGAAACAGTTGATAATGGGAAAACAATTTATTTGCCTCGAGAAAAGAAGCCTGGAAACGGAAATTAATATTATGAAACGCAAATGCAAGAATAGAAATTTGCTGAGCAACAGTGAAAGGTGGCCAGCTATCATAAATTTGCTTGACCATTGCTTCACTGAAGTGCAAATTCAAACTCTTGTGTCAAAAAAGAGACCAGCAAAATGGAATGAAGATAATATAAGTCAAGCACTTGTTTTGCATGCTATTTCTTGAAAAGCATATCTTTTCATCAAAAATAAAATGCACATACTGCTTCCAAGCATTTCCTCTCTGAAACGGTGGTGTGGTAATTGAGCTCGTTTTAAAGGTGATGAAAATGAATGCTGTACACCTAACTGAATTCGACAAAGTTTCAGTTTTATCTTTTGGTGAAATGAGCGTTGATTGCCGATATTGTTATGATGCTGCTGCATATAAAATATTAGGACCGCATAGTAACGTTTCAGTAGTTATGCTGAGATGATTCTGGAAAGCTTGGAAGCAACCATATACTGTATTATTCCTTTGATAAGCAGATGGATCAAAAGCTGTTAACTGGCATAATTCGAGCCGTTGAGCTATCGGGTTATTTAGTGCATGAGGGGGAGGGGGATATCAAGGTTTGGAGGCAGCTTGGAATAACCCCAATATTGTCTTCTTTTCCAAATCCAGTAAATAAAAATCGAAAAATATGGGTGTTTGTCGATGTGCCTCATCTAATTAAACTTCTCCGAAATCATATATTTGATTCCGGAACACGCTGTAGTGTGGAACCATCACTCGCCAGATATTTGACCTTTTGCTGGAACGTAATAACTCAGAATTAAAGGTGTTTCATAAAATAAAATGGATCCACACAAATGTAAAAGGCTCCATGAGACAGAGAATTAGTCTTAGCGTCCCAGATGCAATCTAACAACGTAAGCAAAACTGTAGAGTATTTTTTTTCCTCAAAAAAAAAAAAAAAAAAAAACAAAAAAAAACGAATTGCTAATTTTATAAAATTGGTAAATGACTGATTCGACGTAATGAAATGTAGATTTCCCAGCTCCAAAGAGCCAATGCAGTGTGCTTTTGGAAAAAAAAACCATATTCAGCAAAAAAGCATCGAACAGTATTCATGTCATATTCACGTTTTTTCCCAGTATATATATGCACTATCTACCAACAAGTAATTGGACACCTGTGATAGCAAAAGAAAAAATGTTTATTCACCTTCAATAGTTGGTGGAGCCTCCACGAGCGGCGATTACAGCTGCGACCCTCCGGGGAATACTCTCAACCAGGCGTTGTATGACGGCTAGCGGTATTTTCTTCCACTCGGCTTGGAGAAGACAGGTCAGTTCCTTCACCGATTTCGGACGGTGGGGACACCCCTTAAGTCGACGCTCCAACTCGTCCCAGAGGTGCTCGATAGGGTTAAGGTTCGGGCTCTGCGCAGGCTAGTTCATTCGATTAACCACATTGTCACCATACCAAGCCATGGTGGACCTCGCAACATGACAGGTGGAATTGTCATCCTGAAAGTAACATGATTCCACCCCGTAAAACTGCCACAACGTAGGAAGTGCATGGTCATCCAAAATGGTGCAGTAGGTCTTGGCGTTGAGTCTAACAGGAATTGCGACCAAGGGTCCCGTGCCATACCAGGAGAAACACCCCCATAGCATAATACCACCGCCGCGGAACTTCACAGTTGGCACAATACATTCCGACAGGAGGCGTTCTCCAGGCAGACGCCAGACCCAGACCCTGCCATCCAAACGGTAGAGGGTGAACCTTGATTCGTCACTCCAGAGAACCTGTTTCCACTGTTCAGCGGTTCACTGTCGACGTTCTTTGCACCACGTTAACCGAGCAGCGCTATAGGACTTGGTGATCAAAGGCTTGTGGGCGGCAGCACGTCCATGATAACCGAGCAGATGGGCTTCCTTACGGATGGTATTCATCGAAAGAACACTCCCGGATGCCCGTTGAAACTCCTCGCGGATGCGGCCCATCGATTTGGTGCGGTTCTCCCGAATTTCTCTGGCCAGCACCCGTCGATCTCTAACTCCCAGTTTTGTGGGTCTGCCGGGTCGAGGCACATTCCGACAGTCCCCTCTGATCTTTCACTTGCCAATCACGTAGGCCACTGTCAATTTTGGGTACTTCAACTCGCTGGATATGTCACGTATGGATCGGCCATTTCTGTGATACCCGACGATTACACCTTTCTCGAAATCAGAGAGCTCCGAACTGCGTGGCATCTTGTATGCGACTGGTTGCGTTGTTGTTTCCCACACGATATTTTACGGCGGCGGCCGTGACGTGAATCAGGACTGCAGATATCGTCGATTGCAGGTGTGTCCAATTACTTGTTGGTAGATAGTGTATATATATAGGTTTTTTTACTCTATTTTGAAAAATAGTTGGATATTTGTACAACTTTTACTTAAAAATTATTTACTCAAAACTAGCTCTGTTATTTCGATTGAAAATTCACAGCGCACTCGACACTTTCTCGGTATGGCTCCGTGCGCGTTACAGCTTCGCTTATGGCCACCGTGTCGTCACAGCACAGTGACGAGAAACGGGAAGCCGGCGCCGTTATGATGGACCTACCTCTCCTCCTTCTAAGTACCTTGGGTAAACCCGCCCCTGCATGGATGTTGTGTTTGTCTTACGGAACTGGTTCTCTCCCTTCCCTGGAAGCAATGGCCCTAAATTAGGGACGGGGGACTGCTTATAGCCCATTGAGTTGCTCACGGTGGTCGATAAACCTTCAATCAAAAATAAATAAATCAATCAATAAATGATGGGGAAAAGTTCCAAAAATAAAATTAAAAAATAATAAAACATGTGATTTGTAATACTCACACACAAGGGCATCAAAACATAACAAAACTAGTAAGAACATTTTTCCCGGAAGCCCACACAATTACCCCATTCTGAGATTTGGTGGTGCTTCATATTCGGGGCATCTAACACAACTCCGACTTTTCATAAACAGCTACAGCTTGTTCAGCACTGTTGTGCTTAATTGCTTATCACTCTATCTCGCTCCAGGCCAGACAGAGACTGTGTCCTTTCCTCGCGGACAACCAAGTCCTTGCTCCTAGCAATCTTGCTTGCCCTTTAAGATACATAGACCTGAAGTTCTTGTGTAAATTGTGGCAGCAGCTGGCGTCACACAAGAATGTTATACAACTTTGAAATATTGTAAACTATACAAGCGTTTTAATATGAATTCAAGGGACGGAAAACGACCACAATTTGGTAACAGATTTTTGACAGATTCCCGAAATGTGTTTGAGCATAATGCATGGTACGTGATCAGGTTGTTCTTCTGATTTGGTTTATGATATAATTTTTCAGTTTTTGTTTTTATGACCACTTTCGGATTGCGGACATATCTAGTTTTGTTGGTTAGTGCCCGATAACAAGATTTAAAACAAAATACATTCTGTTGTATAGGTTTCTTGCTTTGCAGGCATCTTTATGTTTGTCTTTTATGTGGTGGGTTTTTAAGCAGATTAAGTACACTGGTTTTAAATTTTCTGTGGTGGGATTTTAATTTTTAAGCTGAAGCAAGAGGATTGGTTTCGAGTTTTCAAACCATTTCAAGGCTTTTGCTGGTTTGATTTAGAATTATTTAAAACGGCTGAAAACTGAGTAGTTGAATGAATTTCTAATTACACTGGCGGAAAGTGAAAAAAGAACACCAAGAAGGAGACGTCTGATACCAACGAAATTTATACAGCATAATAAGGGAATACAGAGGATAACGTGGTCAAAACATTATGGCAAAATACAGCTGTATTTGCTGGTAAACTGAAAAATAACATTTCCATGTAACATGGTTAGTACGAGATTGAACCGCCATGAACTGCGTCACACTGTGCAATTCTGGCATGGAGTCTGCCGTACAGATGTTGGATGTAAGTTTGGGGTATGAGTTCAAAGTATCCTCAACCCGGACACGTAAATCGGGGATGGTCGTGGCTGGTCGTGGAGACCGAATAAGTCGTCCCATAAAATCCCACACGTGCTCAATGGGGGACAAATCTGGTGAACGTGCAGGCCATGAAAGTTGTCTCATGCCTTGAAATGCATGTGCCGTGTGTG
This sequence comes from Macrothele yani, assembly GCA_039090855.1. NCBI lineage: Eukaryota > Metazoa > Arthropoda > Arachnida > Araneae > Macrothelidae > Macrothele > Macrothele yani. The sequence goes on from CM077017.1 coordinate 84,946,414, forward strand.
GGCGTGCGTTATCTTGCTGGAAAACACCACGATGGACCGACCTTACAAATGGCACAACAACGGGCTGAATGATGTAGGAGGTGCTGTTTAACGTACTCCGGTACAAACACTAGTTGTGTACGGGAGTGATAGCTGATCGCTCCCCACACCAGGAGACCAGGTGTAGGCCCTGTGTGTCACTGGCAGATCCAAGAAGGGTGGAGACGCTCCCCTGTGCATCTGCGAACACGCATACGGCCATCGAATGCTCCGAAGCAGAATCTGCTTTCATCGCTGAACACGACAGATCACCATTGCGTTCTCCAGTGCAGACGTTGGCGACACCACTGCAGCCGCTCCTGACAGTGGGCTGGAGTTAGAGGTACACATGACAGAGGCACACGTGCACGTAGTCCTGCATCCAGCAGACTGTTGCGGATTGTTCGCACAGCCACACTAGGTGCAACGGCAGCTCGGATTTGCGTCGCAGTGGATGTTCTGCTTGACAACGCCGCTCTTATGCGTCGATCGGTCCGCTCATCAATCCGCCTGTGACTCCCGGTTCCACGTCTTCTCGTGTGGGAGTGTTCCTCGGACCATATACACCACCATCGTACCACCACTGATACTTCCTGTCCAATTCGCTCCGCAATACGACGATATGACCACCCGGCCTCGCGGAGTCTGACTAGACGACCTCGCTCAAAGTCAGATAACTGCTGAAATCGTACACGTCTTCGATGTCCAGACATTGCAGCTTTTTCAGGGTCTTCGCATGGGTCCGTATGCCGACGACTGATTACATTCACTTTGCCGTACTCCTTAAATACCACCGACGATAATTTGCATATTATGCCGTGCTGTGGTGTAAGCGCTCACCGGTTGGTCCCGAAATTAACATCACACCTACGTAAACTCGACCCTATTAACATATGTAAATTTCATGATCGTCCGCCAATTCCTTCTTGGTGTTCTTTTTTCACTTTCCGCCAGTGTAAATTCACACTAAGCATAATTTGACTAAATTCGAAAGAAGTAGACTTTATGCTCGTTTGAATGAAGTGTTGAGGTTCTAACTGTACCCATCACAATCAATGAGCAGTGGCTTCCTGAAAAATACATGCCTATTAAGCTTTTTTTTGTATGTATTATGATTAGGTTTAAGCTATGAGTTTCTACTTACCGCAAGAATCGCTAGACGTCGCCACGCTTTCCTTCAAGGAGTAGGAGCTTGCCCCCTTACCGCCAACTGTTTTCCACTTTTTAGTTGTGCTAATCCATTTGTGCCACTTTCAACCCAGTGAAATTTTCGTTTATCGGTGTGTGTGGGTTGGTAAGGGAGACGGTACAAAGTTAGTGGGCCGCCCCGGTGGCACAGTGGTCGATGCGATGGCCTCTGATCATTCGTCCGAAAGGGGTCAGGGTTCGAATCCCGGTGAGGTATGGATGTTGTGTTTGTCTTACGGCACTGGCTCTCTCCCTTCCCTGGAACCAGTGACCTTAAGTTAGGGACGGGCGACGGCTTATAGCCCATTGAGTTGCGCACGTTGGTCGTTAAATCTTCAATTAAACCTTCAATCAAAGTTAGTGGCTGTGCAATAGAGATGAATTTGGGCTTGGTTTTGAAGCCCAAAATGTTTCAGCCCGAGCCTGACTCAGCCCCATGAGGTCTGTGTACTCTGGGGCCCGAGCTCAGCTGAGCCCGACTTTCCCAAGTTCTGATCCTTTTCTCCCTTTCATCCGATTTTTATATGAGACAGGAAGGAGCATGGAATATGATGCTCATTATTTTTGCGTCTCATTAGGAAGAATATAACCTTGAAAGGAAATTTATATATTTTACAGTTTCACAGAAAATTTTGCAGTAGCTGATATTTTTTTCTTATGTAAGAAAAAGAAACGGTCTACCTTTTTTGTGCATGGAGAGAAGATGGTCTTCAAATGTTTTGCCATGACGCAAAAGTCTGCTAGATCCTGAAGGAACTTATATTTCAAAATGTGTTCACATTTCTCATACTGAATATAATCCAATTTTGTGTTGGTCGTGCAATCAGTAATTTGGAGAAAAAGGTTTCCACACGGTAGATTTTTTCACTTCATTTTTAACTGGTTTACAGTCACCAGTATTTAACTTTTTTTGTATAACTTCAGGATACGGATCATTCATATTGTAAGGTGCAAATGGATAAAAAGAACAACTCAACTTAAGGGATGAATGTTGAGTATAGGTGACAGTAACAGCTATTAGAAAAGCTTTGTTTAATTTGTTGTTCCCTTGCCGCCTTCTACACAATATTTGGTTTAACAAGGCCATCTGAAATACTGGGGACAAACTTCCGTCTTCAGAGCTGAGATCTTAAAGCCAACTTCAGACAGGCGGAAAAAATTTGCCGAAGCAATAAATCTCCCGGCTGGTTTTCAAGTGGACTTTCCTCTGGGGAGTTTACTTTGATTTGCACTTTAACTCTCATCAGACAGCAGAGCTATTCGCAACATAGTCGAACTGCATATCTTTATCCACCCTCTATGTCCTAATTTATTACAGATTTTTCTTCCCCTGTGCATTCCGTTTCAACGACAAATTTATGACACTAGCGGCATTTCCTTTTTCCCTCACCATCTGTTTTATTGCGGACTAGCCTTTTGTACCCGTCGTTGATGGGCTAGTGATAGTATAAAGTAAAAGCTATATCGGCAATTAAATTAAGACTAGTAAATCAAGGTTTATACAACTGTGTAGTACAACTTCCCGGAATAGAATATTAGGATAAAAATGTATTTGAATTATTTAGTAGTTGTCATGTCAAATGTAAATAATTCAAAAAGTTTGAAAGCAGAAGGCTTATGCAATGAAATTGATTGAGATGAAAAGTACCTTATTTTTGTAGAGCCTCGGGATAAACAGTATTAACAGTCCTTCCATTCGGAGCAAAGATGTAAAGATTTTCCCCATTTCCGACTCTGGAACAACCAACGTACAGTTGACCATGGAAAAAACATGGACTTTGTAGATCTAGTCCAACAACTTTTAGAGACTGCCCTTGTGCCTTATTGATGCTCATGGCGAAACTCAAACAAATCAGGAATTGGAGACGTTTAAATTGAAACGGGGCATCAGATGGGATGATCGGGATCCTTGGAATAAAAACATTTTGCCTGCTGCATGTCCAGTCATTATAGTAGCTTCAATAACATTCTTCATTAGTTTCTTGACAGATAATCTTGTGCCGTTGCAAAGTGAAGGCGGATCCAAATTTCTCAGAAGCATAATAAGCAACTCTAAAATATGTGAAGGTACTCCATGTGGCTCCAAAGAGTTAAGAAACTCAGTTGGGTAGTTGACTGCATCATCTGTATTACAAACAGTATCAACTGACTTGTAAATTTGAAGAATCCTGGGCAAGTAAAGATTAAAATTGGTGATTTTTTCGAGTGTCCAAAATCTAGTTGCCACTTTCCTTACGGCTATTTCATGTTGTATACACATTTTATCACTGCACTGAATACCTTTCGTTTATTTAGACATAGTTAAATTTAAGCTTAGTAGTTACAAGGGCACAACTGTCTGCCCAGTGCAATTAAATGAATAAATATAATCTTAAAAGTTATATATTTCTTCAACCACATCAACCAAATTTTCAAGACAGTTTTTATTGGAAAGATAATTTAATCATTTTTATTTGGTCTCGCTATGTTCACAAAAAAAAAAAAAAAAAAATCTCTCAATCTCTCCACCATAAATTGATAGCAGTGGATGGGTCAAATTTTTCAAGGAGTACTTACTTTTGCTTACTTTATTTAGTTTGCTGTATTTTCTAAAGTCATTCTTTGCATGAGCTTCATCTTGTCATCAAGAACATTGCCCACAATGCTTGCATTCCCTTAACTTCTGCATTGCTTGGCATAACAGTCAGCAATATTGAATATTTCAACAATTTGTGTTATGACCTTCATGTACTAAAAATTGCTTGTTTTTAGTTTCTCTAGCAGTTTTTAGTGAGTTATTGATGGTCAAAAATGTTCAGACATTATGTTTCGAAGCTGCTTCCATTCTGCTAAATTTTTCTTTTCATTCCATTTATTTTTGGTTACGTTCTTCTTGGTGTCAAAATGAAAACTGGCTGTATAGCTTTTAAAAATAAATTTCATATCTTATAGCAGAATCATTTTGTGGTACAGCTGAGATTGGGAGAAATGTGATACCAACCTGGTCACTTTATTTTATAGACTCGCAATGATTCTTGACCACTAACAGAAAATATTCAGTAATTTCCTGGGTTGTTCTAATAAATATTACATTAAAAACATTGATAAACCTTCACAGGTTTTGGAAAAATTAGTCATGATGAAATAAGAACGCCTGCAGAGTATCCTGATTCCATCAGATTCTGTCCGGTTTTCGAATCCACTGTCAGCTTTTTTTTTTTTTTTCCGGAAAACGCTCAGTTTTGGTAGAATTTTAATGATTTGGCATTTTTCCTGTTTGCCCACCACAGACCTTCCAAATCCTACGAATTCCCCATAGTAACTACGAAAATCGTCGATCGCTGCGGAGTATAGGAAATATCAAATATACTACGAAAATAAAAAATCTGGTTGTCGAGGGTTTTTTTTTTTTTTTTCTTCAGAAAACGTTTTGGTAGAATTTTAATGATTTGTCATTTTTTCCTGTTTGCCCACCTCAGACCTTCCAAATGCTACGGATTCTTCACAGTCGCTACAGAGTACAGGAAACATCGAGTATACTACGGAAATAAAAAATCTATGAAATAATGTTTTTCAATCATTTGTTCAAAGTTTGTTTTCAAAATTCTAACATTCATCAAACATTTTTGGGACTGTTTATGGGATGTTTTTAATGTCGTGACATTTGTCCGATATAATTTGAGCATCTTTTATGCCGTTCGTCGCCTGAAAATGATTGTTTTAGCACGGATGAAAATGTTCCGTAGTTTTCTAAATTTTGAATTTTTCTTACCCCAAGATGCACTTTCTTTTCACTTTCTGGTTATATTCTTATGATATATTTTTTCTGATTATGTTTTTCATTTTTAATAGCTTCAGTAATAGTGAAAAAGAATTTCATATTTAGAAGTTTTTTCTAGTGAAGCGCAGTTTTTGTTATTTCTAACCGCCTGTTCTTCGAAACCAATCAATACGAAAAGGGTTTTTTTCTTTTCTGCTTTTTTAAAGCTAAATTAAATTTCAAAATCGGTACTTATTCCGCCCGTAATGGAATCGGCCTTTTCCGTGACCCGTAAAAATGACTATCACGGCAAAGTGATACAGTACTGATTTTTGATATATAATTTTGCTGAAAAACTTGTGTTTACCCATTGATTAGTAACATTTTACTGTATTAAGGGGTAGACAAGATTTTTTTTTATTTTGTTAAAAGCCAACTTCACACGTGCAAAGGAAACACAGACTGCGTGGATTGAAAGACGTAGCGCGGAAAGTGAAGTCCCGTTTTTTTACCTTTGATTTCTTTTTGTAAACAAAAGGGAAAATGCTTGCCCATTTTATTTGATGATAAGCAAGAAGTTCCTGAGCAATGGAAAATTGTGCATTTTCAGAGCAACCAAACTTTAAAAAACGAGCTGCTGAAGAAGAGTGTGATGCCACAGTTCCATCTAAAGCCACAGGTGTCCATTCCCGATATGGTTACTTTGTGCACCAACTTAAGTGGAAAATCAAACAGCTGCCCCCGTTCTTGAAGAGTGAATCTATAAATAGATCATACCCACTTATTTGCGGAGGAAAGGGCTTTTTTCACTGCGCACGAGTTGGATGATTTGAAAATACATTTCCTATAACAGGAGAGTTTTAAAAATGCAAATAAATTCTTTAGCAATGAAAAAAGGCAAATTTTTGAGCGTGGCGACTAGAATCACTTTTTCTACTGGACATTTTATTTTATCCAGTCGCCACGTGACGAGTGGCGACCGCTAATTTTAATCTTTATGGGCAAGTGAGCTAAAAGTTGATGATTATTGGTGACTAACACTGTCGTATTTCGGTGCAAGGATGGCTCTTTGGCACAGCCAGTCATGATTTGTTAAAGTGCTCTCCAATGTTTGGAAAAACTGCGTCTAACAAATCTTGATGTGTTTTAACAATTTTTCCAACATCTGCCATTGATATACACCCATCTTCCTTATCAGGTGTCATATATCCTTTCCTAGTTTCAGTAGTTTGTCGGCAACCCCCTGTGCAGAAGTATCGCCAGTAATATGAACTCGCATGTTAGTTTTGAGGTAAAGTCTTTGTATTTCATTCCAAATATATGAAGATTTTAAGCATGATTCCATTTCATCAGCTCTCGTTCCATGTGGAATGACTGGCAGTGTTTGTCGAAAGTCGCCAGCTAACACCAGAGTAATCCCTCCCATTCTTTTGTTGTTATGTCTGAGGTCTTGTAAAGTGACATCAAGGGCTTCAAATGCAGCTTTGTACGACATAGTACACTCATTCCAGGCAATTAGCTTATAATCTTGTAGAACCTTTGCCTTCCCTGAACCCCTAGAAATGCTACATGTTGGCATTTCTGTGTTTGCCAAATTTAGAGGCAACTTGAAAGCCGAGTGAGCTGTCCTTCCTCATGGTAGTAGTGTAGCAGCAATACCAGATGAACAACAGCCAGGGCAATCTCGCTTCTTTGTCGTACAAGATTAGATTGATTAGAAAGGTTTTTCCAAAATAAGATTGATTAGAAAGGTTTTTCTAGTACCACCTGGTGCATCCAGAAAAAATATGCCACCAGATCCTTTGAAAACCACTTGTAATCTTGTCAAATGCCGCCTTTTGATCAGGGACCATTTTATTTTCATTTTTCCCAAAATATTTTGAAAGCTCTTCCGTGTCGTAACTAATATCTCCTAGTATTTAATTGGAAAATGCTGAAACATGGTTTCGAGTCGATTGAGGTAATCCAAAAGATTTTAAGTCTGATCTACCTAAAGTTTTAATCTTGTCCTCAGTTATGATTAGAGTTCTGTTGAAGATGATGTCATTGTAGTTTAGTTCCATATTCTGTTCTTGAACTCGTGCTTGATGCAGTATGTCTTCAGATATGTTCTCTTTTTGATTAATCCATAATTGATGAGGATTTGACATTGCACATGTTTGCAACATAACAGCAAAGAGATTTCGACGCATTGTTGGTGATCTAGAAAGAGAGCTGCTTCTTCTAAAGTTGCATTCCAGTGTTCATCATTTTCCAAAAGTCCTCTAAGCTGGCAAGCTTCTTTGTAAGTTTGACACACCATTCCTTCAACTATTCTCAGTTCTTGAAATGATTTTGGGCCACGTACTTCGTGCAGGAGCAGTCTGAGATGGAAGCATTCCGAGTTGTTTGGATGGAAAGTATACACTCGACCGAGTGCATCTCTGGACCTGATTCCTGGGTGGTGAGGTACATTTAATACCATTTTACGTCAGTTCCATTTCTTATTTCCACTGTTCCACGTGTAGTACTTTGGGACTTCTTGATACAATAAGGTCCGAGCAAATTCATCTTCAACCCAGAGTCGGAAGAAAGATGTTAATGTCGTTTCTTGAGGAACATGGGCTCGTTCAATTGCATTATCTGTGGTGAAGTAAACTCTGTCTATTCTCAAGGGGGATGCTTAATTGGATCACTGTGGGGTAACTTTCATGGATTTGAAAGTTTAGTATTCTTCAGACAGCTTCATTGCTGCTGATGTATCTTCCCATTTCATATCGATGAACTTCATTCACATCACTTTCAGAAGTGGTCGGATCAAACACAGTCATGTCAGATCCTTTGTTAATGTATTTGCATACATACTTTATTGATTTGATTGAATTGCAGTACTCTATATTTATATGAGCATTGAAGATTTTTGATAACAGAGGGCAATATGGAACAATCCATCTATTGTCTACTAACACCTGAGATCCTCGAATAAGGATGTTTGCTACAATTCCCCCGTCTTCTGGACTTCTCCGACGATAAAGTGGGTTTCCATCTTGCCCTGTTTGTGTTTCTTTCGAAAAACCATGTGGGTATCTTTTGGTACATTTTCCATCCTTCTTGCATGGAGAATTCGGATTAATATTCCCACAGGGACCATGTGCCATCTGCGTTGTTATACAACGAAACAAATGTGGGTCTTCTTCTGGACTTGGTATTTCGGCACTGATGAAATCATCAACTCTCTGTACGTATATCGTATCTTTAAGCCACACCAGAATGTGGGAATGAGGAAGTCCTCGTTTCTGCCTCTCTATTGTATAAATGTAACATTGTACACTGCCAAAAATCTTGGCCTTGTGTATGAGATTGATGAGTGCCTTGTGCTTTTCATGGAAGACTCTTGCCAACAAATCGTGATGATCTTGTGGTTTTTGCCCTGGAAACAGTCCATTCTTGATTTCATCCCAAGCTGGATTACATGTGAAAGTAATGAAGGCATCAGGTCAACCATTTATCCGCACATAACTCATAGCATCTTGAGTATGTTCATGCATATACCTAGGACTTCCAATGAAGCACGATCATATGAGACGAACGTGGCGAAGCCTGTGGGACCAACAGGTGGAGAATAAACTGCACCGTATAAAACCTAAAGTTGGAATCTGGAAATCATCGTGTCGCCGGAACCGTAGGGAAGAAGTTGTTCTTGCGCGTCTCCGCATTGGGCATTGTCGCTTCACGCTATTTGCTGTGTGGCGACGCTGCCCCAATGTGTGAGGCGTGCGACTGTTTACTCACCATCTCTCATGTTTTATGTAGTTGTGTCCGTTTTCGTAATCATCGGTTTCACTATTTTCAGTCTCATCTACTGGATGACGGCGCAGCTACACTGCAGAAGCTTTTGGGCGACCACTGCGGCACTTTCGCAGTATTTTCGTTCTTAAAGCAGATTGACTTTTTAAAACTTATTTAAAAAAATAATAATAATTTATAATGATTATAACAGTGAATTAATACATTTATTTATAAACCTAATTAACTAACTAGTCTTCACAGCTTTTATCATTCTCTTCTCTAACTTTTACCAAGCCTGTCTGCTCCTAATCATTTCACCCCGCCTCTAAAAAAAAATAAAAATCTTTAACTGATAGTTCTGTGTCTGGCGCTCTTTGGCCAAACCTGGCCCTTGCACCACTAAAATCAATTAACTAACTAACTAACTAACGAAGCTGGATGACAAGATGAACAACTGACCAATTTCAGCAACATTTCCATCATTGTTGACAGCGTCTCTGAGATGAACATATTGTTCCACTCTCAGTGCCCTTTGATTAAGTTGAATGTACCTCAGCCTTTCAGATTCAATTTTGGCATACATATCCACAATAAATTGGTGGAAAAGGTGTTTGCTTCGCAGTATGATGTTGAAACTTGAAGAACATACCATAATCCTAAAGGCATAAAAATCCATAGCAGATATCTTCTTAGATGACAATATTCCAGTAGATGTGTTTGTTTGAAACAGTTGGAAATGGTATCCATCTTCTCCTTGCCAAAACATTAATGGATACTGTAGAGCATCGTAGGACCTGTGAGTATCGGCAATTCGCTTGATGGTGCTGTTTTTCAATTTTAAGACAATGTCTCTCGTTCTATGTTGTCCTCTCAACATGATTGCTGCCACTTCTGATGTCGTCGGTGCATTGAATCTTCCCTCGTGTTCACCTGGTGGAGTTCTGTCTGCTAAAATAACCAATTTTAATTCAGGAGTAATCTTTTCTATAGCTGTTTTAAAGCTCTTGACATAAGCAATTTCTCGATGAAGCATTTCTTGCAGCTTCAATACTATTTCTCGTCTTTTTTGCGGCACATTCCTGCAACGTTGGTCGGCTTGCTGTGTATCATCACATACAAAATAGATCTACAAAAATTTTGGCTGTTCATTGGGTAAAGGATGTAGACTACCGATTCTATGATACACTTGTCCTTGTACCTTAAATGTGGGCATGTAACCAGACTGTCTAAATTTTTTAGTTGTGCCAAATGATGTCATCTGAAAACAGGAATTATAACGGCGTAAGTTGTTTTGCATCTGATGAGTTGTCAGTCAAAAACATACGTAATATCTCCGGAGGATCCTGCAATAATGGCAACTGAACCTTCCCACCATTACAACACATTCTTGCGGCTTCACCTTTCCATTTCATAGCTGCACAGTATTGACACGTTAATGACATTGATCCAATGACACATGGTGTATCAGAGGCGTAATCCATGGACGGGTTGTAGACGAATGTTGCATTTTATTTTTCTCTCCAGATGTTCAACCGAGCATTAGCCATAGTGAGTCGATTATGCTGAAGTCGCGTGTCTCGTTGCTGGAGTGTTTCCTGTGCCCTCGATTGCGCCGTAGAAGTGGTATTGTGTTCCAGTCTTCTTTCTCGCTGCTGGTATGATTCCTGTGCCCTTGATTGTGCTCTGGAAATCCTATATCTTGTTCTAGCCTTCTTTCTCATTCTTCTGCTGTTTCTTGTTCTCTTCTCCTCCTTTGATTTTCTCTATCCATTCTTTGTGTTCTTCTTACACATTGTTTCTTTCTGGGAGGTTGAGGCACAATATGATGACCTTCTGACGTATGACACTTTTGAATTAATAATGGAGATTGAAAAACAATGTTCTATTTTCTTTTTTTTTCTTCTCCGCCCTCAAGGTTATAATACAGTTGGCAAACAACGCTTAACAAAAATCATGTGCCTTTCCGCTTTCTTTGCCGCTTTCTTTACATGCAACCTGATCACACCCAATGTGAAGGTGCGAAGATAAGTAGTTCACGATAAATTTGAGCCATTTCTTTTTTAGAATTACGTTAAAACAACATTCTATTTTCTAGCTCACAACGTCGTCACAGTATGATGACCTGACGTAATGACACTTTTGAATTAATAATGCAGATTGAAAAACTATGTTCTATCTTCTTTTTTCTTCTTCTCCGCCCTCAAGGTCATAATACAATTGGCAAACAATGCTTACAAAAAAGGGCGTAATAAATGTATTTACGAATGAAAATAGTCATAACAGAATTCTAAAAAAGAAACTCCTAAAATTTATGGTGAACTACTTTTCTGCATGCCTTAACATTCAGTGTGATCAGGTTGATGTCAACAAAGTGGAAAGACACACTCAGATCGGGTAGAAACGCGTAACATTAAATAACTAAAAATCTAATTCAAATTTAAAAAAAATCTCTTCAAGGTGCACCAGAAGATGTCTACAGGTACTTTCATAACAAATTCCGTCGCTCTAGGTCGCCTAATTCTATGTGAAATCCGACAGACAGACACACACACAGTCTGTTTTATATATATAGAGATGGTTCTTTTGAGAATTGAGGTCGTCTTCTCTGATGTGTCCAAGCGCAATTTTATCTGGCCACAGAGCTGACCGTCCTACTGCGTCTGTGCGAAGGTGGAGTTCCCTAATCTCTATTTCCCCTGCCTCAATCCCCTACTTTCCTAGGCTAATTACTCTCTTAAAAAACACTTAAGCTCTCTCACAATGACACATCAAGTCCCTTCCTGCAATCAGGATTCACTGATACACTGCCAGAAAAAAATTGATTGGGAACCTCTTCCTAAAACTCGGAAGAAAAAAATAGAAAAGAAAGACTCAGTATTTTAACATAAAAGAGCAGGGATCGCATTCCTCCTAAAATTCCTAATATTTTGTGACCCTCCTTAAATTCCTAAAATTATACCTAAAATTTGCTATTCTTCCTAAAATTTTCGTAAGCTTATTTATTAAAAATACAACCGTTATTAACGCCAATAAATTTACCATTATGGTAAGGTAAGAAGACCTGTTATTGTAGAAACACAGCTTATATGCTGTGCTGCTGAAGGGAGGGAAAATGACGCCATCGAGATGCACTTGCATCGGGGCGGGCGCTCCACTTTTGTGCCTTCGGACAGTTTTCGAGAGTAACAAGAGATCTAAGGGAAAAGGGGAGGGGTCATTTTCACCCCTGGTTTGCGCTTTGCAGACGAACTCCGTGGCACGTAGAAGATCATACTTTATTTTTGTGCATGCCTTGTGGAACCTCCTCTTTCTGCTGATGTTTTGTTATTGTAAACCGCAGGTGGGTGGAAGCAAAGAGGAAACATGTGGTCTCCTTCCGTAACCTCCGGTAATGACGATGGGATGGTAGCTGAGTGTTATCGTGGCAGGCAGTACAGCACGTGATCATTGACCTTCGATCGTGCGTCGGCGACAGCGACCTTCGATGCGCAATATATCTCGGCTCCGACTCGCTTTGACTGAACTTGCGTGAGATGCGTATGATAGTTTCTGGTTTTGCGTCTTTTATGGTGTTCTCTGTGCTGTGTGCAGGTTCAGTTCTCTAGTGGTGACCTGCTTTTTTTTTTTTGTTTCTATCTTCTGACATCCTCGCAGCCAAACTTCGGGAAGTTGTCTGGTTTTGCAATATTGGAACATGTTTTTGTACTTCCCTTTCATTTTCTGGTTAGTAATACAAGTGTTTAAGATGCCTAAATCCAAAACGAAATTTCAAGATGCGTGGCGCGCCAAAGAATTGGACGGAGTGAAGTTGAAAGAATGGTGTTCTGCAACTGAAACAATATTTTCTGCTAAGTGTATATTGTGTTCAGAAATTTTCAATATTTCTAATAGTGGCTTTTCACAAGTAAAAGCGCATCATAAAGGAAAAAAACATTTGCAGAAATTTCAAAGTAAATTTCAAAATAAGTCCATCCTGTGAAAGCCTTTGGAGGACGGGATCTTCAGCCCAAAACAAATATTGTTGAAGTACTGAGTCATGATTTACAGTTGGCTAAAGCCGAAGCATTATGGGCCATGAAAGTTGCTAAGGACAATATGTCTTTTGTTTCATGCACTGAAACAGTTGAACTTTTCGAAGAAATGTTTCCCGATTCTGCTATTGCAGCCAAAATGCAACTTAAAGAAAAAAAAGTTGCTTATGTGATATCACATGGATTATCAAAATATTTTGAAGAGGATTTGAAAAAATACATTGCATCTAGTAGCCCAGGAAAGGTTGCTATAGCATTTGATGAAACTACAAATACACAAGTGAAACGGCAGTTGGATGTGTATCTCAGGTACTGGTCTTCAGAAATAAATTCAGTTTCTTGCCGATACCTAACAAGCGTTTTTCTGGGTCATGCAACAGCAGATATTTTGCTAAAAGAAATTCTTGATGTGTTATCATCCTTCAATATTTCGTTGAACAGAATTATTTGTGTATCCATGGACAGCCCAAATGTAAATAAGTGCTTTTTACGCAAATTCAATGAAGTTGTAAAACAAGAAACAGGCCAGAAATCTTTGGAACTAGGTTTTTGCAACCTGCATGTTGTTAGTAATGCATTTAAAATTTTTTTGACAAGCTTAAATATAGATTTTGACGAATTTGCTACTGATATGCATTACTTTTTAAAGAGTAGTGCTGCAAGACGAGAGGATTATAAATCTGTCGAGGATATAACATTGGTCACAGCCAAATTTCTTTTGTGTCATGTCAGCAACAGATGGTTAACCGTTGGTTCTGTAGCCCAGAGGCTCTTGGATCAATGGCTAAATATTACAGAATATTTTTTAAACTTCTTACCATCTCAAAAAATATTTGAAAAACAACTACGCAATTCGGCAAGGTATAAAAGAATTCACTGTTTCCTGAAAAATGAGCTAACTCCTTGCTATTTAGCATTAATTTCATTTTCACACCAAAATTTTGAAAAGTTTTCATTATGTTATCAGAGTGAAGAACCAAAAATACACCAGTTATATTCTGATTTAAATACTTTAATGAGGAATGTTATGGCTCAGTTTATCCAAGATGATGTTATTGCAGGGAAATTTGGAGAAGACCTAAAGAATGTAGATTTTGAAAACAAAAATTCATGGAAAAAACTAGGGGAGTTAGAAGTTGGTATGAAGACAAAAAATCTCCTCAGGAATGTTCAGGAGACCAGGCAGAAATTATTTGTCTTAGATGTAAGATCATCACTAATTGCAACCACAAAATATTTAAAGTCAAATTTGCCATTCTGCAATCAAAAGCTAAGAGACATAGAAGTTTTAAAGGTAAAAGAACCAAAGAAAGAGTCAACTCAACTTTCAGTCACTGAAGGACTTTCGGAAATAACCAGAATTTCAAGTGTTTTGCATCTTTCTGAGGAACAAATTGATAGAGTAAGAGAAGAGTGGAAACTTTTAAATTGCGATAAGCTAACTCTAGATGAACTAGTGAAATTTTCAGAGGAAGGGCATATTCCAGTGCAGATTGATCATTACTGGCGTGATATATTTAGTATTAAAGACTCTAGCGGAAAAGAAAAATACTCAAATCTTGCTAAACTCATCAAGTCAATTTTAGTTTTACCTCATGGTAATGCTGATGCAGAAAGAGGATTTTTGGTTAACACTGCTCTGTTAAGGAAGGACAAGGCTAATTTAAAAGACTCAACTATAACATCATTAAGAACGGTTAAAGGGGCCATTAAACACTATGGATGTGTAAGTAAAGTTCCCATAACAAGAAATTTGTTAAATAGTGTTCGTGATTCACACAAATTTTATAAAGAGTATGTTGATAAGCTGAAGGACGAAGAATCAAAAAAGGTAAAAGAAAGGAAGCAGAAAGAGAGGGAAAATAAGGAAAAGCAGCTAGAGAAAAAAAGAAAAGCTGAGTTTGATGACAAAATAAAAGAAAATGATGCAGAAATAAATAGGCTTAAAAAAGATAAAGAAGCCTCCCTAGCAGTAATTCAAGAGGGAACAGAAAGAATGAGAAAAGCTGTAGAAAAACAAAATACTGTAGAAATAGCAGTTGCCTCTAACTTGATCATACAAGGTTCAGCTGAAATAAAGAAAACTGAAAGCAAATTAGTTGTGGTGGAAGCAGAAAAAGATAGGCTTATCAGGAAAAGGTTAAAACAATAATATGAAAAAAGTAATTCAGTGAACAATTGTACATAGTTCGTGGTTTTCAATTACCTTTTTAAGATATTATAATTTAATGTGAAACCCGAAAACTTTACTGTGAAAATCGTGAATTGCTTCTGGTTCAACAGCATATTAATGTTCAAAGTGAAACTTGAATGTGGTAAATATACTTGAATATGATAATAACACGTGAAAAGATAAGAACTGAACATTAGAAGTAAATCATACTTAAACTTTAGACATTAGACGTTATGCAAGAAATTTGGGTGTGAACTTCGACCATATATACTAATGGACTGCGCATTGGCAATAGCTGCATCAAAGCCACCATGGCTCAAACATTGGGCATGTCATCATCAGACTCCAAATTTCGTGTAAAAATGCTGTTATGATTACTAATTTACGCTGCAGAACTTCAGTGTTTTTGGTGTATTATGTGAATGCGCCTCATATATAATGAAAACTCTTCAGGTAAGTTTACTTATGAGCTATATACATGCATGATCGGGTTGTTTACATTTTGTGATTTATAATGTGATGAACATTTGCGAAGAATTTGGAACGTGCATTCCATTTTTTTTCTTAAGTTACTATATTTTTATATCAATAGCTGCAAGTTTCTGGTCAAGTAATTGAACTTTATTGACTTCGGTATTTAATTCGTTTCTTACCCATGAAAAATCATAGAACTTTCTTTACTATAGTGCTCAGAGCAACCATAAGCACATCAGGTGTAACCCATCTTTTTGACTGATGTCATGTGATTTTATGTTGGAACCAGAAATTTTGATGTCATGTGCAGTCTATCAGTATACATGGTTGAAGGGTGTGAAGCAAACTCTTTACAATGTATACAAAGTTGTTTTACTAGATGTATACAAATATACATCTAGTTTTTATTGAAATACACTCCTAAAATTTTCCTAAAATTTTTCTAAAAAGTCCTAAAATTCCTACCTAAAATTTTCCAGAAGTATGCTATGATCCCTGAAAGAGAAGCCCGCCTGAGATGTAATTAATATGCTATTCGTAACTCGTCTGAGCCTGAGATGTAACTACCGTAATTTTCGGACTAAGAGCCGCAGGTTAAAAATTTTGCAATCTTGGAAGCAAAAGTTGCCGTAAGGGCCGCACCCGTGAAGTCATGGTGCTGCTCAGAAAACTAAGTTATCTTCCTTATTTTCATGAATTAACTCACACCC
Organism: Macrothele yani; assembly: GCA_039090855.1. Lineage (NCBI taxonomy): Eukaryota > Metazoa > Arthropoda > Arachnida > Araneae > Macrothelidae > Macrothele > Macrothele yani. The sequence goes on from CM077017.1 coordinate 84,962,515, forward strand.
AGCGTGATTATATGTATACTTTAAAGGCTAATCTGCAGTTCAGTGTCGATCTGCTTTATGCACTTATTTTTTCATACTGGCAAAATTTTTTATTTATACATTTTTTATTAATCATGTTAATGATGTTATTTGTTTGCCTTTATTAAATGCTCAAAACCATTTATGTAATCAATATAAATCACGGTTAATCTTAAGACTGCCGTTAGAATATCGCATTGCTCGTAAAACCGCACAATTGTCTAAATTCCATTCAATGTGGATGTCTGCTACAGGATGGTTCTCTGTTCACCGCAATAGAATCTGTCTTAGAAGTAATTGCTTTCGATTTATGTTTTCTTTAATAATATGTTCCTTTTATGTTATGCTTTTTTTCTTTACCAGCTGCCTCGCACGTGTTCGCGGATCTGGCCGCCAACACTTCCATAACAGCGGTGCTGCGCTCTTTCAAGTGGTTTGACCTACTTTCATTTACTGCGCACTAAGCCTTCGCGTTGAGCTCCGCTTTTATATGAATCCCTTCTTTTTTCTTTTCCAGCCGAAGCCTTCAACTTCCACTATCGTCAGTCAAAAAAAAAAAAAAAAAAAAAATTAAAATCGAAGCAAAACTCAGGAGCACGAGCCAAGAAACACCTGTATCGCATGCCAGATTAACCAAGAAGAGTGAACAGAATTTGTCCTTCCGTCCCGCCAGTATTGTTTGGAATAGGTCTCTGCTAATGGAATCATCCTGGGGCAGGCTTTTGCATTGTTCATGTTCTTAAGCTTTTGTTCAGGAAAGTGCCCATCAAACCGGTCTCCCCACCCCACTGAAAATCATCGCACCTTCCTGCATGATGTATGCTGCAGCCAACGAAAGAGATACGCTTGGTGCGATATCCACAGAAGCCTCGGACGTCACGCTACTCGTCTGTGTGCTTATGTCCCCTTCCATCCCCATTCCTCCATGCAAAGGGCATTTCAGTCAGGCATTCCTGTGCTCCCCCATTTTCCCTCCTAAACCAACATCAGGACAGCAAAGTTATTGTGTCTAACGTATGAGTAGAAAGGGAGGGAAACTTGATCACAGTCGAGTTTGTGAAAAAAAAAGACGTGGTTTGAAAAAATTTACTAAGCATCTGCATGAAAAAAAAAAAAAAAAAAAAGGGAGGGAAGAAACAGCCTTATCGCTTCGGCATAAGGGCCGCACACCCGAAAAATTTCACTTTTAGTAACATAAGAGCCGCTGCTCTTAGCCCAAAAATTACGGTAATATGCTATTCGTAGCTCGCCCGAGCTCGTCTCATCTCTACTGTGCATGATATTCAGCTCCAGAGATTCGAATGGCAAACGTTTCTGCTTATTAAATTACCCTGTGATGTGATTCAATTCAGAATTTGTATCAGAAATTAAATTTTAACGGGAAAAAATTAAAATAAAAAATAAATGGAACAGAGTGTAATTCCCAATAATAACACCAGAGGACACCATCAAAGATATAAACGAACTAAAATACGTAGCACAACCAACGAATCAACACCGAGAAAGGAGGAGGGACCGAGTAAAGAAAACTACAAAGAATTGCAGATGACAGCTATTTGCAATCTTTCCCAACTCTGAAGATGGGCGTATGCCCGAAACACGTGCAAGTTCCACCCCAGTGGGAGTGTCCTTTGCAACACAGCACGAAGCAGGGGTGGCCGTAACAGCAATGCGCTGCTCTGAAAACTTTTCAGAGATTTGAGCATGTCGTCATCATAACATCGAGCGAGCCCGAGTGAGTTTCAACCGCAGATGTAAACACAAGGTGTAAAACTTTTCTCTGCTTGTACTCTTGTGTGTTGAAATCAGTTGTAATTCATTTTGTTATTCTTGTTATAATAATCTAGTCATTCTTATATTTACCAGGTTATTATCGTTATATTAATCTAGTAATTCTAGTTATATTAATTTCATTATTCTATTGTTATATTACCATCATCAACAGGGCTCGACAAATATATTCTAGATCTAGGAGCCAGCTTCAAAATTTAGGCGCCAGGTGAAACGAAGTTAATAACGCATGAAAAAAAAAAAAAAACGTGTTTGGTTATGACGCTGGAACGAAAAGTGGTAAACCATATTTGTTGTCAATTTTTTTTTCTTTTTACCCAAACCACTTATTGCAAAATAAAGTTCCAATTTGCTTCACAATTTTCTTTTTCTATTCTTTCAGTAGATGATCTCAAAAAAAAAAAAAAAAATTCAGACATAATTATAAATACACCACACTGTGAATACTCAAGAGATGCAAATAGCGTATTAAATCCGTTTATTTTTGCGGCGTAGTAAGTACAAAGATTCGTCAAGCTTTCGCATTCCACTGGGAGGCTTTCTCAAGGCAAACGGTAGACATAAAAATGCCTGACAGACATTTTTATGTCTACCATAAAAATGTCTACCATAAAAATGCCTGTCAGGCATTTTTATGTCTACCGTTGCCTTGAGAAAGCCTCCCAGTGAAATGCGAAAGCTTGACGAATCTTTGTACTTACTACGCCGCAAAAATAAACGGATTTAATACGCTATTTGCGTCTCTTGTATAAAATTTCAGATTTCGATTTTATTAAAATACTACTTGTGGACGTCGTATTATGTACATATTAATTCAAAGTACCATATTTTTTTTTCCTTCATGAGATCCGCAAGGGCATGTAATCCAAAGGCTGTGAAAAAAAAAATCCCACACATAATCCGCAGCATTCGTAGATCGGGAAATTCTGAGGAAAACAATTTCTTTCTCCGCATAATCCGCTGCATGTCTCAGACCATGGCATTAAAAAAAATAAAAAAAAGACAGTCTATATGAGGACATGGTTGCAAGATTTAAGTTTGAAACTTCCACCAGTAAAAATCAGTAAGATGTGTTCAGAATTCCACAATGCCTGACAGACAGGAAATCCAAGCAAGTGAATGCGCAGTGCACGAACCTCCACATACCATATGATCATACTGCCTCTAAAATTGCAGTTTAAGACAAGATGAGACCAAAGAAGGGGGGGGAGCTGAACATTTTAACTGGTGAAAAATCAAAACACACAGCAAGAATGCAGATTACTGATAGTCTGCCTTTTGTTGACTCTGCAACTGCACAGCATCGATTGCTTAATTTTTTCTTTCTGCTGCTATCATTCTCTCCCTATTTCTTCATTGTTGCTTGTCTTCCTTTTCTTGATTTTTGTACCCTCTGATAACAACCATCAGCCTGAGGACCATGAGCACATGATACCAAAGCTTCAACTGTTTCAGATAAATGGTGTAACTTTGGGAATATTAATACTTTTGAACACCATGCATCAATTTTTACAAATTTTCCAACTTCGTCACTTCCGTTTTCGGGCATTTCCTTCTTCCCTTATCAAGATTAAATGCAAGAATTTATGGGGCGGGGATATTTAACAACGCTGGAGAGTGGGAACATCACGGGGTGGGGTGTGTGGACAATAGCGATTACGGGAATTCCGCCCCGACTTCTGGTTTCGGAAATTTTTATCCTATTTTCAAGGTGAAATGCAAAAAAAAATATGCAGTAAAATATTACTGTAATAAACTGGACACAGGCAACATGGCGAGAAAAAAAGATTACGATTACGGAAAGAAATCTGAACTCCGTCGACTTTCCGTTTTCGAAAGTTTCGTAAAGATGGAATTCCGTCCTCTGACGAACATCTCCCCCCCCCCCCGTACAATTCTGTTTACTTGTGCATCAATCTCCTGGGTGGCCAACGTAACAAAAAAAGGCGGAATTTCTCGAATTCGCGGAAGAACCTCAAGCCTAAAGATTAGGAGGCAATTTTCGCGGCGTCTAACTTCCGTTTCCACAAATTCTCGCCTACAGTTTCAAGCTGAAATACGAACATATATGCCATAAAATGATATTTAACAAGAATACTAGACACAAACGCAACATCCGGAGAAAAAAATTACGATTAGGGCAAATTCTTTTTGCTCCATTTAACTACTGTTTTCTAAAGCTTTGAACACGAAATACCGTTCCCAGACGGAAAATGACCCAACCCCCAAATTCTCTTCAGTTTTGCATCAATCATGATTGCGATCTAAATAATGACTAAAAAAAAACAAAAACCCGGAGAATTCCATGAATCCGCTTAAGAATCTTATGTATCATAAAATCGTAGCACAACATTTTTTTTTAAACAAAATGAAAATTCGTAGAATCCGTAGTTAGACAACTAAATCGGTAGAAAATACGAACATTCCGTGGTAATTGGCATGCATAAACAGTCGTATAATCGGCACCACGTGATCCGCACCTATCATGTTAATCGTGAATCGTAATTTCCGACAGAAAACTGCGATTCACAGGACCGACTCAGAAATCCAAAGACGCAAGGAAAAAAAAAAATGATCGTCTTATTGAAAAAGTAACTGTCATTTTGAAGTACTTTTGTGTTACTTTTAAGTAAAAAAATAACTAAAATCGTTAGCTGTTGCCGCATTATCGCAGTTCATTAGTTAGACTAAAAAATCCGTTGAAATTGCGGACAGTCCGTAGCATTGTCTTATTTTTGAATACGTTTTAACTGAATACGGAAAAAACCTTAGCTATTTTAATACAATCAGCGCACCAAAACTAGGCGATGCGTTTCACAGAATGGCTACACACTACGGAATAGCTCTGCGCGATCCCGAGAGTCACGGATTCTCACGCCGCGCAGGCTTCCGCACGCGCAAATAGTAATAACGCCTTCCTTGCGTCATATTTTCTGTCAAAATACTTCTAAGTAAAAGAAAAAATATATACCGTATTCTTACAATCTCATCTCGCTGTTACGTTATATATGTATATATATATTTTGTTACCGCATTTTCGGTACTTTTCCAATAACACCACTTCTCCTGACGATTACCTCGCAGACTTTTTAAAACGACGCACCGTTTTTTTTTTTTTACTGGTGTCTGCAGCACCTAAATTTATAACCTTTTAATAGATAATCTATGGATTACACAACAGAAATTACGGCATTTACTGCAATATATTACGAAATCTCAACTAAGAAGAAAATTAGGCGCCACGGCCCGAATTTTTAGGTGCCTGGGCGACCTGGCGCCCGGGATTTGTCGAGCCCTGATCATCAAGCGTGGTGTGTGTATAGCGTTTTCCTAACGCCATTATGCCAAATTGTGCAGTGACCATATGTAAAAATAGAAATCAGAACACGAAAGGGAAAGGAATTATTTTCCACAGTTTTCCTAAAGATGATACCAAGAGAAAGGAATGGCTCATCAAATGCAGAAGATTGGATAAAATAAATTTTTCAAATGCAACTGTATGCTCTGAACATTTCGCTGAGGAAGACTACCTTCGGGATTTACAAGCTGAATTGCTGGGTCTACCTCAATCAAGGAAATTAAAACCAACTGCTGTACCATCATTGAAGCTGCATGTTGAAGCTGAATGCAATACAAGTGTTTTTGCTGATGGTTCAGAACCAAACAAAGAAACATGTGAGTCTACAAGGAGGGATAGATGTGAAACTCGTGAAGTAAGAAAACATGCACTTTTCAGTTTCTAATATATCCAAAAAAGAGAAAATATGATAAAGGAACTTTGACTGAGCCTGAAGTAGTAGAAGAGAGGAATGATCGGTTGATGCATCTGGAAAGAGAAGTTAAATGGCTTAGGCACCGCAACTTACAACTGCAGAGTCAAAATTTGAATCTCAAATTAAGGAATGTACAATTAAGGCGCAAATGTGTAGTGAAGGAAAAATTATTACAAGGAAGTAAAAATAAACTGAAGTTGCAAGTCAAAGAAGAAGTTACACGGATTGTGGGCAAAGTTTTCACCAAACAGCAAGTACAGTGCCTTATCAGAAATAAAAGACGTGCCAAATGGAATAAAGAAGACTTCAGCAAAGCACTGGCTCTTCGTGCTGTATCCCGTAGATGCTATCTTCATTTTCGGAATCATCTAAAAATCCCACTGCCAGCAATATCCACATTAAAGAAGTGGATTTTGGTTTACTTGCCTTCCTGGTATCCTTCATGATGTATTGGAACTAATGAAAACACAGGGTGACCAGCTTAAAAAGGTGAGCATATCTGTGTTTTGTCGTTTGATGAAATGAATGTTGATGCACGTATCGACTATGATCAAGAAGAAGACAGGATACGTGGCCCACATAGTCAAGTACAGGTGGTTATGGTGCGAGGGCTCTTTTCTTCTTAGAAGCAGCCCATTTATTTTGAATTTGACAAACAAATGACAGGGGTTTTACTCACAGGGATCATTTCAGCTTACAGGCTAAAACATATGAAGTAGTTGCTGTTGTTGCAGATATGGGTGGTAAAAATGGGCGAGTTTGGAAAGACCTAGGAGTAACACACCTTAACCCATGTTTTCAAAATCCAACATACCAACAGAAACGAATTTGGGTTTTTGCCGATGTACCCCACCTGCTGAAGTTACTGCGCAATCATTTATTGGACGACGGTTTCACACTGCCCAGTGGAAAAAAATAGGTAAAGATGTCATTGAACGTTTGCTTTCCCTAGACAATAGTGAGATGAGAATATGTTCAAAGCTGACATACCAACACATCACAGTTTCAGGGAGAGACCGTCAACATGTATACTAGGCAGCTCAACTTTTTTCCAATACCACTTCAAAGGCAATAAGCTAATGTTGCCAGATGAAGTTGAAACTGCCAATTTTTTCTCACTGGTGAATGACACCTTTGACATTTTAAACTCTAGGATCCCACATCATGAGCAGATCCCATTAGCCAGTGGTTTTGGAGTACACTTCGAATTGCAGCAGAAGTTACTCCACAATATTTATTCCATTTGTGAAAAAATGAAAGTTGGGCGATCCAAGTTTCTTTTGCCATTTCAGAAAGGATTCATGACCACAATTAGATCTTTGCTGGGATGCTATACAGACCTAAAGTCACAGGACATAAAATACATTTTAACTGCAAGATTAAATCAAGACTGCCTTGAAAATTTGTTTTCCCAGATAAGAGGATTAGGACATTTTTATGACCACCCATTACCTGCAGAATTTAAGAACCGATTACGCCTGTTAATTGTAGGTGTCAATGTGACTGACTTCTCATTAAATGCATTGCCAGTTGCACCAGAGGAAGATAGCCAGAGCTATATTACCTCACAGCTCTTCACCGGTCTGCTACCTGATATGGATGAAGCTCTTTCCATGGTGGATAGGGAAACAGAAATGAGTGACATTGCACTAGAGAAACTCTCTATTACGTCGACGCCTCCAACACAAACAGAATGTTCAGCAGAAGGATTTCGGTACTTGGCAAGGTATCTTGCCTTCCGTGGAAGGTCACTGGACCGATCACTTGCAACACCAACAGCCCAGATAATGCCTAAACCAGTGACTGCAATAAATGAAGGCTGGATAGAAACATTATCCAGAGGGGGCCTTCTCGTGCCATCAGAACAGTGGCTAGAAAAAGTGAAGCAGTGGGAGATAATTTTTTAAAGTTTCCATGGCAACAGTGTATCACAAGCACCATACGTAATGAAATCTTTTTGTAAGTTACTGGCTGAGAAACTTATAAAAGTGTACACTAGGACGAGAACCTTCTTAAGGATACGCCACCTTAATATTACTGCCAAAGCAAAGAGGATAGTAGAGCAACATCAAAAGAAAGTTCGAAAATGGCAAGCCTCAAAAGTAACAAAATAAATTAAGGTTCATTATACAATATCATAATAACGTTCAGCTTTCAAAATCGTTGGCAGTCCGCTTGTCTGAGATCACTAAAGGTTTCGTCGGACTAGGTGAATAAACATTAGGGTGGTCCATGAGACCAGTAGTTAAAATGAGAAAGCGAGTGCATGTTTTTATCATGAAGACTCCCTGGAGACATCACCATGTTGTTTCGAGAAACATTTTTTTTTCTCTTCTCTGTGTATTATGGATTACACACTAGTTCCTGTGGATTAGCTGTTCATGAAAGTACACCAAAAGTAAGTCTTTTCACTTGTCTCATTTGACAAAGCGTTTGTTGTGGATGTAGTGAGAATATACTAAGATAAATAATTTTGAGATCACTTAAAGTTATCTTACAATATATAATTTTGAGATCACTTGAAGTAAACTTTCCATACAAGTCATCAGGAAAAACCTTGTCTAACACGAAAGTAAATCATAGATTTCTAATGCTTTTTAAATCCATCTTTCCCTAACATGGGCATTTGTCTTACACTGAAAGCAAATACTTTTTCCAGAAAATTATTTTTTCTTTATGACAGTTTTCGTGTGTAGATAAAGAAAAAAAAAATGTGTTCTGATTTCCAAAGAAATTTTTTTTAAAATAATTTCAGTGAACATTTTACTTTTCCCGTAACGCCTTTAAAATGGGAGATTTTTTCAAGGTCTCACAATAAAATTTTGCCGTTTCCTGCAAAATTACAAACCGGGCCTGTGGAAAAGTATATGCTGTGTGTGTACTTATTTATGCAGTACTAAATCCTATAGCACTGATACACTCTGTAATGGGGCAACATATTTAATAATGAGTGTTTTTTTTGTTTTGTTAGAGGCTTGTTAAAACTGTCCCTGTTGGTATATTAACGTATGAACTGTCCCTGTGGGATCTACGTATTTTTTTCTCAACGTTTGTTTACAAAGCAGTATCATGCACTTTTACCACTTAATTTTATATACAATTTAATTATTCCAATCTGAACTTTAAACTTTGTTTGAAATGGTATTAAAAAATATGATTTCCCTCATATTTTTAATGGGGGAAATCACACACTACAAATTGTTAACCACAAAAATCTGATGAAGTACAATACTTTAATGCAATGCCTCCTTTGACTCAGAAAAAAGTTTGATTTGAAATTATGGTCAATAATAAATTCATTCGTTTTTGTACCGTTGATGCTATTTACTACAATACTTCCTAATTTTTATGTGGTCCCAATTCATGGAATCAATAGCGTGTGCAAAAAAAATTGCAATATGTAGCATGGAAAGAACCTTTGACAATAAATTTTTATTCTGGGCATATTTAAAACATTCAGTATACTTACCTGTCGTTTGCTTTAATAGAATTTCAGCCTTTTTTAAATCAAGTTTCAAAATCAAAAATGCTAATAATCCATGCATCTAATCCGCATTAGGACAGTTTTCTGGGCCGGGCCTTATATTAGCTAAATAACTGTTGCTGTATCTAAAATTTACGACGAATATGCTTTTTATGTGTGTTTGTGATGGGAAATTACTGAGTATAAGTAAAACGAAATTATAACTGCCTTAAAATATTTTGCATATTGTGAAAACTTAAATTTTGGTACATGAGCATACACACACAGGCGGACGTGATAGCGAGTTACGAATTTTCGTCGATACGCCATCTTCGTCATCTTCGGCAGCATCGCGCTCGATCGTGACGTCACGACTAGCAGCCAATAGCAGCTATTCCTCTGTAAAAACCAACCTTAGAGAAATTAAAGAACCTTGGCACGAAGAGCGAGGAGGACGGCCGGAAGTTTCTAGAAGTTTGAGAGACAGCGGTTCCAAGGTTTTTAAATTTTTAAACTTTTTATCTGTTTCATTAGGATTTCTGACCAGAATTTCTTTGCTTCTCAAGGCTTGAATACTCACCTTTGTGATTTTTTATGAAAAATACTTAAAGTCAATATAGGGTCAGAGTTTTTCGAATATTTTTCGTTTGGTCATTAGGTTTTAACTAAGACTTTGTTTGTTCATTGAATTTTAACCAAGACTTCGTTTTTAAGCCATACTCACCTTAGAAGAACCAAGACTTCATTTTTTAAGCCATACTCACCAACAGAGTACCTGCAAGCGTGAACACTTCACCAAAAATTTTTTGGCATGAATAATAATGGCATAATATTTTAACTTTAAAATTTGAAAGCAATAGAAGGAAGAGGACCACCAAAAACATTGTGAGTAAAGCCTTTTTATTCTATTTTATAGTAATATCATGTTTTAAATACAAGGAGTTTTTTAACTTCCGATGTCCAGAATATAACGTGGCAAAAGCGAGCGCTAAGAATTTTCAAATAATTGAAGATAATCAATATATAATTCAGAATCATGTTAAGCACCATTATTATTATTACTTATGAGTTAAGAGTTTCCATTATTGAAGAGGGAGATTACACTATTATACCCATTCCATTCCTGATGATAATAAACTGCAAGTTTTCATTTTTTAAGTTCTTGGCTTCTTGTTTTTGTTCCATATTAAACACATTCACAGTGTTTGATATTTATATGTTGTCATAGCTGTACAAAAGACAAGTTTGAAATATTTCCAAATGCTCATCTATTTGAATACCTCATATCAGATAACTACGATTATGTGTACAGTACAGAACAAAACAAGTGATCATCATAACACTGAATGACCATAACTATGGCCTTTGAAAAAAAAATACATAACAATTTTTTCAACCCAGTGTATGAAGCCCACTTGGGAAATCTTATATTTTTTACCAACCACAAATGCAGAAGAAAGCTGCCTGTACTGGCTTGATACAGATGAGAACATCTGACCTCCAGAACAATGACAAAGAATGAAGTGTTTTGCAATTCCAAAGTTTGTATCAGGTTAGTTTATGTAAATAGTTTTTGATATATAATTGAATAATGTGTGTGTGTGGGGGGGGGGAGGTGTAATTTCCATAACCTTTATAGTTTTGAGTGTCTTGAGTAGCATTTTATTGAAACTTATGATGCTCCTTTTGTTTTGTATGGATGATTTATTATACACTGAGTGGCCACTTTATTATGACCACCCCCTCAGTACTTCGTTGGGCCACCTTTTGCCTTTAATACTGCGTCGATTCTTCGTGGCATGGACTCCACGAGATATTGATAGGTTAAGAAGAAGGTTGTGTAGAACACGCTAAGTTACGTATACGTAACTTAGCGTGTTCTACACGACCTTCTTCTTAATTTGTTTGTTAGTTACGTGCATTGCCTACCACTCATTTATGTTGATAGGTGGTTTTTGGAATCTGAGACCATGCTTGATGAATAGCACTTTCCAGGAGTGTGAGATTGCAGGGTTGTGGATCTAGCTGTCTGATGTCTCATTCAACTTCATCCCACAAATTCTCAATGGGGTTGAGATCTGGAGATTGTGGGGACCACCTAAGCAAAGTAAACTCACCGGTATGTTCCTGAAACCAATTCTGTACAATACAGTGTGTCCAAATGTCCTGTTTTTAAAGGACTGTCCTTTAAAACTGTGACTACTGATAAAGTCCTTTATTTTCAGTACTGTCCTTTATTTTAAGTGAGTTGAGAACATTAACTATCTACAAAAATATTAAGGGTAAGTAACAAAAATGCATTTTATTTTAAATTAACCTAATTCATTTTGTCTTGATATTTTTTGTTTGTAAGGGCAATGATGAACTATAATACTGAGCCCTTATTTCTTAACATTGCTACTACTTTTATTATTTTGTTTTAATGAAGTTCTGAAGTATTAAAGTAGCATATGACTCTGGATATTTCTGGGGTGATGCTTCCTTTCTTATATGAGCCTTTGGTTTACCACATTAATTTTTTTTAATTGGGTTTGTTTTATAGCTTTTTTAATGATGAAATGAAGACTAATTTTTATCTTTACTCCACATATTTCTAGTTCGACATGTCTAAATGACAGTGCCACTATCAAAGTGATTGGTCCTCTTCTTGTCAAAAAGACAATAATGTTGATGAAATTGGCAAATGGTGCAGACCAGGAAAGAAGAACACTCAAGCTTCATGTGTGTGGTGCTCAAAAGAATTTTCAGTGTCTACAATGGGTGTTCAAGCAGTTTTACAATATTCAAGAAGTGAAAATCACAAGAAAAATAGAGAAGCTGTAACAAAGTCAAAAGACTTGACAACAAGTTTCAAAAGTCAAACAATAATTAGTAATCAGGTTACTACTGCTGAAGTTTTGTGGGCCTCTGCACTTGTTGAACACAATATTCCATTCAGGTTTTGTGATCATTCAACACAGTTGTTTCAGAGAATGTTTCCTGACTCTAAAATTGCTGAATCATTTTCAATGCACCGAACAAAGATGTTTTACCTAGTTAGATATGGTTTGGGGCAAACATATGAAACCATTTTAAAGGAAAGTTTGAAAGAGAAATATTTGTCAATTAGACTAGATGAAAGCAATGACAGTGGTGTGCATAATAAAAAAGAGCTTGAAATAATCGTACAGTATTTTGATGATGTACAACAGCGAATTGTAATAGATTTTCTTGAAAGGGTATTTTTGCCAGAAGCTAAAGCACTTCCCATGAAAGAAAAATTGATTTCTGTTTTGCAAATGTTTGGCATCAATATATCTTAGGTAATATGCGTTATGACTGATAGTCCAAGTTATGGTAAGCTGTAAAAAAGCCATGCTAACTCTTTTAAAGCAAGAAAATCCCCACTTGCTTGATGTAGGTCGATGTTCATTACATCATGTCATGAATGCTGTAAAAAAGGCTGTAAAAGAATTTGATTCTTCATTTTCTGAATTTGCAGTGGATGCATTCTACTATTTCCATGGCAATAGTGTAAGATCAGCTGATAATGGCAAGAGTCGGGAACATGTAGGTGCTTCAAAACATGTATTTATGAGACCTGTTGAAGCTAGATTTTTAACTTTTGGACCAGTATTTGATCGTTTATTGGAGCAAAAAGATGCCTTGATTCACTACTTTTTATCCTTTCAGAGATGCCAACCTGTTTCAGATATTTTCAGTAGTACTCGTACAAATTTTCAGTAGTGTTTTGGCCATTTTTCAGTAGTCATACCAAAAAGAATAATTTTAACCGAGGAAAACAACTCATTTAATTTAATTAGCATTTTTTTACTTACTCATTCATTTATATACATGAAAATCTGTATCAAAATATTCCAAATTTTTCACATGGAAAATAATATACACCATGACTGATACATTTTTTTTACACAACAAACAATTGATTAAACAGCTTTTTTTGGTGATTTTGCTATACAGTGTTTTGCAGATTTGAGTTCCTCAGCAGAAAATCTTTTTTCATAACACACTTGCCCAGAGCAGAACATATTCATTTTTGCAATAAGAAGTGCTTCTACAGTTTCTAAACCTAAATTACGTTGGAAACGGGCTTGATTTTTTCACACTAAACTAAAATCTATCTTGCTCACAGCATTCGAGTGTGGAACTACAAGTATTGCAAACATTACTTTCGAGAAAATAGTATACTTAACCGCTCCATTACAGCCTCTTAATTTTGAGATTTCTGACCAAGTGACATCTATTCTATCTGTTACTGCTATGGTCTCTAATTTGTCAGCTTGATAACAAGGAATTCCGCTTCCAGTATATCAAGTTCATTTTCAGTTATTATAAATGGAAGGTGTTTGACTATGTGTAATACAGAAGTAAGTGATGTTATGGCTCTATGTGAAGGATCTACTACTTCTGCATGTTTTAAGAATTCATCATAGATCAGTATCTTTTCTTGAATATAAGAACATTCTTCAATGTGAAATTTTCCGACAGATGTATAGAACTTAGAAAGTTCAATTTTGTTTAAAATGATTTCGCTTTAATACATTCTTGTTTTTACTCCAATTACCAGTTGTATCCTTTCTGATTTTTCTTTTTTAAAAAACTGTTATTTGGAAAATTAAGCTCAACATCACCATCAGCTATGACAGTAGGCTTCACAAACCCCTTGGATGCCATGACAATTTTATCCATCATGCTGAAAGAACTTTCAGTTTGAGGACCATGAATGCATGATAGCTTTCACTATTTTAGATAAAAGGTAGTGTAACTTGAAGAATATGAATGATTTTGAATATCATGCATCAATTCTTAAAAATTTTTCAGCTTCGTCACTTTCGTTTTCGGACTCTCCCCCTTTATCAAGCTGAAATGCGAACCTTTTTTGGGAATATGTAAGAACACAGGATATACGTTCGGAACATCGTTGGGGGAAAAAATTACAGTTACAGGAGAAACCTTTGCTACGTCCGATTTCCGTTTTCGGACATTTCCCTTCCATATTCAAGGTGAAATACAAATATTTACGAAATAAAATGAAATTTAACAGCAATACTAGGCAGAGGAAACATCACGTGAAAAATAAAATTATGATTATGGGAGAAATCTTCACTGTTTCCGAAAGTTTTGAAAGATGAAATTTCCGTTTTTGAAAGTTTCAGGCGGAAAAGCATCCTTCACAACTACTAATTTCCCCAAAATTTCTGTTCAATTATGCATCGATCTCGAGGATAACCCAAATTACGACGAAAAAGCAGAAATTCCTCGAAGCTGAAGATTACAAGGGAATTTTTGCGCTGTCGAATTTCCGTTTTCGGAAATTTCCTTTCCATTTTCAAAGTGAAATACAAAGATTTATGGAATAAAATTATGTATAATAACAATACTGGACAGATGCACCATCACAGGAAAACGAAATTACGATTACGGAAGAAATCTTTATTTCGTTCACTTCTGTTTTTGAAAGGCGAAATGCTGTCCCGATGCGTATTCCATTTATGCCGAAGAGTATTTTAGATATAGTTACATTTTTAAATTACGCATAGATTTCCCCGCTAGGGGGCGTAAAAGTAAATTACATTTTTCCCGATAATTCTTCTTCCAAAACTCCGATTTGAAATTTTTTTCTTCAGAGGATACACCTCCAGATGGAAAATCTTTTGTACATAATTTCTAATTTTTGGTAAAGCATACTTTGGCCACCAGGGGCGTAAGGGTTAATTTTTGATATTTGCTTCTGATGTATTTGCCATAAAATCTGAGCTTCTAAAATATCGTTTGAAAAAATTCTTTCGACTGATGCCACTCACATTGATAAACCTTTTCGGAACATTTTCTTTTAAAAATATTCCACAGTTTCTCCACCAGGGGCGTAGATGTATATCTTATTTTTGTGAATATCTCTACTTCTAGGAGTCCGATTTAAAAAATTCCTTCTTTGTTGAATAGTGTTTTCAGTGTGACATGTTTTTCATATAATTTCAAAATTTTCAAGTAATTCATAGACTTTCCGCTAGGGGCGTAAAGGTAAATTGCTTTCCCCCTATATCTCTGCTTCTAAATCTCTGATTTGAAAAATTCTTTCTGCACTGAATACAGCTCCGGATGGAAAATCTTTTGCACATAATTTCTAATTTTTGTAAAAAATGGTTTGGCCACCAGGTGGCGTAAGTCTTAATTTCCACTTCTGATGTATTTGCAGCAAAATATGAGCTTCTAAAATCACGATTGCAAAAAAAGTAGTTTGTTGACCGATACTGCTCATGTCGTCAAATCGTTTAGGAAGATTTTCTTCTTGAAATAATGCATGGTTTCTACGTCAAGGGGCGTAGATGTACATCTTATTTTTGTCAATATCTCTACTTCTAGTAGTCCAATTTGAAAAATTCCTTCTTTGTTGGATAGTGTTTCCGATGTGAAATGTTTTCCCTATAAATTCAAAATTTTCAAGTAAATCATAGACTTTTCCGCTAGGGTGCACAAAGGTAAATTGCGCTTTCTGCGTTATTTCTGCACTTAAACTCCGATTTGAAAAATTCTTCCTGTATCGCATACAACGCCTGATGGGAAATATTTTTCACATAATTTCTAATGTTTGGTAAAGAATGGTTTGGCCACCAGGGGTCATAAGTGTTAATTTCTGCTTCTGATGTATTTGAATTAAAATCTGGGCTCCTGAAAACTCGACTAAATTTTTTTTTTCTTGGACCGATACCGCTCATATGGATAAACCTTTTGAGAGTACTTTCTTCCTAAAAATAATGCATCGTTTTCCCACCAGGGGACGTAAGGTCACATCTTATTTTTGTCGATATCTCTGTTTCTAAGAGTTCGTAAGCTCATGATTCCGTTTACAGCAATATCTGAGGGATTAAAAACCCGATTGAAAAACTTCTTTCTTCGGTCAGATACTATTGTTTTCCATACCGGTTCCATTGACTTTGAATAGCTTTGAGAAATTTAATTTGCGTCAGAACGGATATAAAAGACGTGCTTATTACACCTGAAAATTCGGTGTCATCTTTCTTGTTTAAGTTTAAGAGCAAAAAAAGATGTATAATAGAAGTAAAAATTCTGAAGGAAATTTCATAGGTGTCTTGTTACTGCAGTTTGTTTCAGCTTTTGCACCTATACACGATTGCCAAATGTTTGAAATCAACCTGCATGAAGTGTATGGAAGAAGTTACTACAAGTGCTACAGCTGTAGAATTTAAAATAAAATAAAAATAAAAATGCAACAGTTACACAAGCAAAAATGTGTTATTCATCCAAATCTACGAAAACCAAATTTTTCTCCAGATTTGGAAATTCGGAAGCTGTGTAGTAAATAAAAAAATAAATAAATAAATACTTAAAGTGATGTTTCACTGTTCTGTTTTGATACTTTGAATTCTGCCAATGTAGTTTTGAAATTTATGCAATCATTTTTATTGAACTTAGAGCTTTCAGTTCCGATTATATGATTTAAGTTACGATGAACTTGTGTGTTTCGATTTGATTTAGATAGTGTGTTACTTGCTTCATTAACCTAAAACAGGTCTAACAAGCTGTGCTGCATTTTTATAAAAGTGTTATTTTTCCAGCTGCAGCACTTGTAGTGATGCCACCCACAGAATTAATGCCTTTAGTTTCTTAGCCTGTGTCCGTACATATTTGTAAAAGTAATTCTAATGGAAGGAATTAAGTTATTGAATGGAAGGTAAAGATACCAAAAATTTTAAAGACTGACAATCACAGCCATATGAAATTCTAAGCTGCATTTGTAATACTGTTTTTGTTAAAATGAATTTGTAAATTAATAAAAAAATATAAATTTGGATAAACTTTGAAGGAAAAACAAATGCAAATTTAAAAAGTTTCCGAAACCACAAAGATGGGCCTATAATCACAATTAATGGGTGAAAATTTGTTGAAAATTGAAATTCCAAAGTAAATAAATTTTATGCTTCACACCACAATACGAAGAAGCAGAGTGTTAGTTCTGTAGATGCAAAGATATGCTTCAGAACAAATAATGGATCCAGCATTACCAGTAAGTAATGTATATGAGGAACTTTTAAGTTAGTTGGTTTTTCTGTTGGGGTATTTAGGTTTATTTTAGTAGAACTAATTTTAATTCATATATTTGTGCAATGGAATATTCATTAGTTTCAACAAAATTGATTTATTGTGTTAAAATGACTTATGTTGTAATAGTTAACTCACATTTTGTATATTGTGTGTATTTGCATGCAGCGATTATGAAGCCCTTAAAAAATTTTAAAGGTCCTTAAAAATAGCCTGAAAGTTCTTAAGAACTCCTTAATTTCCATTTTCAAAAAAGAGTATGAACCCTGGTTAAGTCTCAAAACTATGTACAAGAAACCTTCACACATGTAACTCACTCGAAGAAACTCCGTAGTGATTTTTAAGAATTTTTAATGAAAGTCATACGACTTCTTAATCCGTGAAATCTTTCGGGACACCTTGTTCCTATCTTCAGACAGATTGTCTCAGTCCGGTGCGTCCCCTATATATATACACACTGAAGTTACAGCAATGACGCATGTCACAAATAAGCATGCACACACAGTTTTACTCCCCCTCCCAATGTTCTCAGATTAGGTAGACATAAAACATTGCAAAATTATAATAATTGTAAACACACGTACATCACCCACTCAATTGAATGCCATCATTTTACAACACAGACACACACAAACACCAATCAAACACCTGCTACAGAATACACATACTACAAATTAAAGCAATTCAAACTATTCAAACTATAGAATTAAAACATAAAAAAA
This sequence comes from Macrothele yani, assembly GCA_039090855.1. Lineage (NCBI taxonomy): Eukaryota > Metazoa > Arthropoda > Arachnida > Araneae > Macrothelidae > Macrothele > Macrothele yani. The sequence continues at coordinate 84,980,343 of CM077017.1, forward strand.
TCATTTGTATATCATCTGATTGAAAAAATTCAACTTTGGTTGTAAAATAATTGGGGATTTGCATATAAAAAATAGTAAATTTCTCATCTGAAATATAACAATCACAAGGCACATGCTTTTTAAAAAGTATTAATAATCACAAACATTTTTATTTATTTTATAGCTCTCAAATGAGTATTAAAATTAAAAAAATCAATTTCGTGTGCATTTTACACTATAATTGTTTATCAAATCGGACAATCTCAGTATAAATATTTTTTGTGATATGGTACAATAATGCCAACATGCACTTGCTAACATTACTTATGGCCAACTAGCCCTGAATTTGAAAGTAATGAGAATGTGATGATTTTAATGCATAATTTGTGCCTTTAAATTTAAGGCAGAAATTTTTTTCTCTCCTTACATACTGTTTCTGGAGAGTCATATTTTACATTGTACACACACTTTATTTACAATAGCATAACATTGCCCTTGGACTTAGGAATAGGCCACCTGGCAAGACCCTTAAATAAGGTTTTAGTGGATTAACCACTAAAAACCAACTTCTCTAAAAAGAGATTCTTGTTTTGTTTAACGAATTTTTTTAACAAGAGGCTCGTATTGCGTCCCATAGCACACTGCTTCTATATGATGTAGATTCTGCTGTACAAAGCAGGCTCTATGACAAAGTAATGAAGTCTGTAGCACACATTGAAACAGCATAAAATTTGCTTTCAGTCAATCTTATGGCATGCTCTTTATGCCATAACTGGCATTCAGCCTGCTTTTGAGTCATTTCTTCAAATTCTACAGACTTGGTATAACGTTTCATTAAACTTTGCATTAGAAAAATCTTTTAAGGTTTCAGGATCCAGCTTATTGGGAAGATTTGAAGTGCTGAAAGCCACATCGATGACTGCTGCCGGTAATGCAATCATGCGATGCAAGTCTGTTGGAAGAATATCTGTAAATGCCAGAAACATAGATAATGGGTGAAAAGCAGATAGTGCTCTTGTATTCAATTCATGATACTAACACATTTGTGCAGAACTTTTCCCAAAAAACTCACTAGCATTCTTAGGCGAGAGCTTATCTCGTTTTGAAGGCTGGTGCCATTCCTATAAACAGATCAGAAATAATGAATAAGCAAATGTAATACAAGGAAACAAAATTTCAAAGTACAATAATATAAACTGCACTCATCTCTGAAACTGGCATGGGTTACTAACAGTAGAATTACTGATCAAATAAGTATAAGTAATTTAAATAAGCATGGCAATAGGTGAATCATCTAACTAACTACGATGAAGTGCTTATTGGATGATGGTATTCACTACCTAATGGACCCACTACCACATTCATATTGCTCATATTCCCACATTTATTGACTACAGTTTGATTGAAGCCATAACTGTTCTCTTCTCACTGGTATTTTGCTGTAAATCATTCATGAGTGAGAGAATTTCGGTAAACATTTATACATATTCCCATGGAAATCTTACCCTCCATTTTCATGGTGCAATGCTTGCTTCACTCCCATCTTATTATTCTTAGTTGTGTTGACAATATGAATTATTCCGAACTAGATTAATCTTACATAAATCCAATGGACTAATGAAATCTTGTAGCCTACTGTTTGTCTGTTTTTATTTGTACAAGTTGCATACACCTACTGGGAGGAAAATGTTTTACACTAACTGTACAAACAAAAACATGAATATAACTAAACTATACATACAGAAAAATGAATTTCTATGTAATTCTAACTAATCTCATTAAAAATTGTTACACACAATTTTGCATAAATTATTATACAAGGTTATCTATTGGTCACGGGTAGCCTTGGGTTACGAAAATTAACTCAGGCCTACAAAATCGACTAGATAGTGGTGTCTACACACCCATCGCAGATTCTTCGAAAGGTGTGCAGACTGGTTTTCTATTTTCTTAACGTTGTTTCTAAGATTTCTTTAAATTTTGAAACAAAGGAAGGGAAATTTTCAGGTGTTTTAAACCTTGGCTTCCGTTTCAGACATATAGCTGTAATTGATAGATCACGCAGGCCACTGTCCCCCATTCATTTCAATTTAGCTTTCATTCTTCCATATTTTTCAAACAGATAACTTCAAGTTGATGAGATGTAATTACTTTTTTCAGCATTGAATCTAGGAAGCGATATTTTTGTGCACTTTTAACGCATCATGAACATTTGGGTGTGGCATTTCTGAAGCTAATATCGCAATTTTTCGGGGGGGGGGGGGGGGTGAGGCTAAATTTTCATCTAACAGAAAGTAGATTAAGGGGATTTTTTTACGAGAGCCATATTCTAAAATTGTTTTCTCTGTTTCCGACGACTGCGGAAATGGAGAAACGTTTAAACTTACGGAATACGTCGGTATTTCATAAGTCGATGTCACAACTTTTTTTCTTTTTGCTTTCAGATAGCTTCACTTAAGTAAGATTGGTGTGGTTGTTTTTTTTTTTTCTTTTCAAAAACCATGTTTTTACGCATTTTTATGGTTACATTATATATCCACGGTCATGTTGTGAGGAATTCCGACGGCTGATGTTCACAATTTTGGCTTCCAATAGCTTTGTTTCAGTTAAATCAATGCTGTCCCCCTTCCCCCAATCCACGTTTGTTAAGTGTTTCCAACATTACCTTGCATTTCCGCGGTATTTCGGAAGTTGAAGGGCGAATTCTAGTTTTTTTTTTTTTTTTTTGCTTCCACGTAGCTTTATCTCAGTTTTTTTTTTTTTACTAAAACCATATTTTTACACATTTTTAGCACCCCTGCTTCATTTCCAAGGCCATATTACATAGTATTCTGGAAGCTGACGGTCACTTTTTTATTTTATTATTATTAGTTTCTTCCTGATTGTTTCACCTCATATTGATGAGGTAAAGAGGTTTATGCTTTACAAGAACCATTGCCGTTTTTCTCACTTTAATTTTATGGGGTTTAATTATATCAATGAAAATGCTAGACATTACATTTTTACAAATTCACTAAATTTTCCTTAAAATTGTAGCAAAATTACTGTTGTTCCCAAAGTTGCCATGGTCCCTACCCCTGGCCCCCAATACAGTAACCTCAATAATTACCTGGTGTGGCCCCTAGTACTACATAATTGCAGCAGGAAATAGTAAGAGCGGAATGTTTATCAGGTGAAATATCCTTCGAAGGGAGGGAGTTAAAGTTTAATCAATTAATTAAATGAAGAATAAAAAACAACCATCGATTTCAAATTATTCATTATTCGTTATACTTTCTGACCATTATTTTTAAAAATCCAAAAGCATTTTAAGAATGATTTTTAAGTTCTGAATGAAATAAAATAATTTTAGTTTCTGTGTTTCTTATCAGGAAAAAGCTAGTTTGACTATTGCAACTAAATACTAATTTCCGGTAGTATCAAAATCTGAAACTGACTCATTTTTAAAACTTTGCTTTGTTGCAGTGCAGAACAATAAATTTAATGTCAAAATTAACATTTAGGCATCCCTTTACCTTTCAGACAGTTTTTAGGGTTTCCTTTCTACGTTGCAGACTTTCAAAATAGTTTCTGCTCCTGGGTCTACACTCCGAAGACCTTGTAAATTTTCCATATTCCCAGAATTTATTTAATCTAAAGCACATTACATGCACACGAGTCCTTGTACAAGATTTCTGAAACTCGACAGTAAATAAAAGTTGCAGCCCAAGAAGAAGTGAAACTAATATATATATATATGTCATAGTTTCTTCGAATCCAGAAAATATAATAGTCACCTTTGTACAACCTGAACCAACGCAATTATTTGATATAAATGCAAAACTTGTTGCTTCTAAAGTGACATTAAATATTAGGGACAGGACAGTTTTTCACAGAGGGAGATATATACACTTTCTTCAGTTTCCTCTTGCATTGTATCACTGTGTCATGGGTGTTTGGTCTACTAAAGTTATAGGAACATTTTCCCGCACTTATAGTGTGGGAAAATGAAAAAAAAAATCAAGAAAACTGAACTATACAATGCTATAGGAGATAGCAACTGAAGTGGACCATAAAGCACAAGTGGGAGTGGGGATGTACCTCTATGAAAGTCTATCCAATACTGACCATTCTGAGATACTTTTCAAAGAACAAACAGTAACATTTCAAATAAAGTATCTCAACATATCAAATTCCAAACAATAGGAAAAAATACTCTCATTAAAAATTAAAGAAAAAGAATCTTGAATTGTACGTAGTAAACACACAACAGTACATTTATTGCAATTATGTAAAAGTTTAAATTGTAAAAAAGGATTGCCTGCAGTTTTTCTGTTTTAGCTAAGTATACATTTCGTTGATGCTGCATTCCACAAGAAGAGCCAGCAGTACAAAAGTATGCTTACAACAAGAAGGTATAGTACCATATGGGTACCCACACTTTGTGGATATTATCTAGGAAGTAAAATAATAGGTTTCAGAGAAAACATATTTTTAAAAACATACAGTACATGAAATATTACATATACATAGGTTGAATGAAAAGTAATGCCTCCACCTTTATAATGAATCAAGAGATGGCAGCACAGGCATGCAACAATTACAGATGCTGTATAGGTTCTTATCTCTTTACAGCAAATGGTTGTCTGGCTATTCTGTGTAAAATGGAACACTGTGCAGGACCCTCATCAGTACAATTTAAACAACATACTGTTATTAAATTCTTGATAGCTAAAGGTGTCACTCCAGTGAAAATTCACTGAAAAATGCAAGCTGTTTACCGTGATGACTGTTGATGTCAGCACCATGCAGGCGGCTCCTGCTATGGGGCTGTGGGGCTGCAGCCCCCTACCCAAAGCAGTTTTTTTTCATGCCGTACCAAGAGAGAAAAGTTTTGTGAACACCGCTGTAAGTTTTCCCAGCATAATGCCACGACTGCAGTTTTCTGAACTCAACTGGAAGTTTTCCCTGCATAACACCAGGGGAAGCGGGAAGAACGTTACGGACTGCGCTTCTCGCAGCCCTGACGGCTATTGAAACCAACTCATGTGGGAAACTCTGCCTATTCACACATCAGTTCGTTTCCTTTGAATAAAACTTCCCTGGGGACTGCATTCATGGCAGCTCTCGCTAGCAGGGTTGCTCGCGAATGGTCTCTCGTTGGGGTGGGAATGCATCGCCAGGCCTGTGTGCTTTGTTGATTAATATGGTTCTTGTGCTTCCGAATAAGACATAAAATAGGGGAATGAATTAAAAATAACGACAAATGTTGAAATTAAGTATTAAATAAAGTAAGTTTGAATGTATTACTCAACCTGGGTTTTTTTCTTTCAATTTTTGGTTTTTTCCTGCTTTTATTCAACGTAATAATTCTAACAACATAGTTGCTCCCATCTAATAACAAATACTCAGTTGCCGGGACTTTTGCAAAAAAGTTTTACTTATATTTTCTCTTCTGGTCAAAATGGACATGTGAACAAGTTGCGATTAAAAATAGAGTTCAGTATTGGATAAATTAAAAAAAAAAAAAAAAAAAAAAAAGAGATACTAATTTCTGCAGCGAAATAATTGCACAAAATTGATTTCTTCACTTACCAAGCACAGCGAAATTTTTGCTTTTAAACTCACGTTGATTTTTATTCACCAACAATCATTGAAGTCACTCCACTGGATACATTTTATTTTTCTGCTGCATCCCCCTCCCTCCCAAAAATCAGCTGCGCATTTCAATTGGGGTAGTGTACTTAATTACTTTGAAAAGAACATTTAATCAGATATCATTGTTTAGAAAATTTACGAAGTTGGTAAGTTTTGGAAAACAAATTTTTCTACACTAAATTGTTATCATGATGGCTTCAGAATTAAAACTGGACTGAATATGTTTGCAATCCGTTTTTATTAAAGAGAATGCAGGTGTGTGAGTATCGCAATAACAACTCATCGCGGACTTCTGGCAGACCCTGAAAAATTCCACAAAATGTTCTTCATCGCCATCCAAGTTGCAGTGGTCGGTATCAAGTTGAAGTTTCAAAGGGAGTGTATCAGAAGAAAAAATATTTATTGTCATATTTCTAGGGGTCACAATGAGACACTTGAGAACGCGTACATGACCTTGAGTGTTTCTCTGCTACCACCGGCACATGCATTAATTTTTTTATATTTTTTGTCCTTATATATATATATATATATATCATCACCATCATCATCATTGTCAACCATCATCAATCCACTGCTGGACGAAGGTCTCCCCAAGTTTCCTTCACAACGGTCTGTCTTGTGCCAGTCTCCTCCATGTCACCCCTGCATACTTTCGAATTTCATCCACCCATCTCCCATGTGGTCTTCTTCTGGGTCTTTTCCTGTCCCTTGGAATCCAATCTAAAATTTCGGCTGTCCATCGATGATCTGTCCTTCTGGCAGTATGTCCAGCCCATTGCCATTTCAGGGATTTAACTCTGATCATGATGTCTTCCACTCTTGTCATTTTTCTGATCCACGAGTTCCTCTTCTTATCTCTCCTGGTTACCCCAAGCTTGCACCTCTCCATTCTTCTTTGAGTTGTCTGCAGCCTTTGTATGTCTCTTTTAGTTAAGGTCCACGTCTCTGCACCATACGTAAGCACTGGAAGGATGCATTGATCAAACACTTTTCTTTTAAGACATAATGGCATATTGCTCTTGAAAATTATGCTGTTTCTTCCAAAAGCTCTCCAGGCAAGTTTTGTACGCCGATTAATTTCTTCATCAATGTGACCCTCACTTGATATCTGCTGTCCAAGATAAACGTACGTGTCTGTTATCTCCAGCTTTTCTCCATCAGTCGATAAATCTTCATTTCTTGTAAAAGCATTGAACATCACTTTTGTCTTCTGAAAGTTCATTTGTAATCCCACTTCTTTACTCTTGTCAGCAAGTTCCTGGATCATACTCTGCAGCTCTGATGGGGTAGTTGCAGAAATGACTACGTCATCAGCAAAACGAAGGTGGGTTAGATAATCTCCATTAATCTTTATCCCCTTGTTTTCCCAGCTCAGCGACTGAAAAACACCCTCCAATGTGGCATTAAAGAGCTTCGGAGATATGGTGTCACCTTGTCTCACTCCCTTTCCAATTTTTACTTGTGTTGTATTTTCAAACAGCCGAATCTTTGCACTTGCATTTTCATAGATGTTATTAATAATATTAATCTATGCATCTCCAATACCGCAGGTTTTCAGAGCCATTGTAACTACTGATGGTTTCACCGAATCAAAGGCTTTTTCATAATCGATAAAAGCCATGCACAATGGAAGTTCATATTCCTTCGCTCTTTCAATTAGTTCTCTCAGTACGTGGATATGATCTATTGTGCTGTAGCCACTCCTGAATCCAGCTTGTTCTCTCGGTTGAGCCATGTCCAGTGTTACCTTCAAGCGGTGTGAAAGAACTTTAGTGAAGATTTTATAAACTACTGATAGGAGGCTGATAGGTCTGTAGTTTCTGAGATCCTCAATGTCACCTTTCTTATGTAGCAGGATCATTGTAGCGATGTTCCAATCCTCAGGAATCTTTCCTTCATTAAGGCATCGAGTGAAAATTTGGGCGAGTACTGTTTCGATTTCTCCACTTGCTTCTTGTGTGATGTCTACAGTAATTCCATCTTCTCCTGGAGCTTTTCCCCGCTTCATGTTCTTGATTGCATGTGCAACTTCTGCTGGAAGGACTGGAGGAACTCTGGTACTGGTATCTTTCATGATGTCTGGAGTGCATGTATCATCCCTTTCATATAATTTGGAGTAGAAATCTTTCACTCTTGTCAAAATTTCGCCTCTATTTCTTGTTACAGAACCATCTTCTTTTCTCAGTGCCATAATCTGTTTTCTTCCCTTACTGAGATGTCCCTTTGCTATCTTTAGGCTTTGGTTGTTTTCAATTGCTTTCCTCACTAGTTCACAGTTGAATTTTCTTACATCATCAGTGATACTTTTTCTTACTGTCTTGCATAGCTCTATATATTCCACTTTGGAAGTCACATCTTCTTTAGTTGTCCTCATCTCTCTTCTTTTTTGCATCAACATTTTCGTTTTTCCTGATAATTTGTTTACATGCAACTTGTTCTTAGACCCAGCTAATTTTGTTGCTGTTTCCATAAGAGCTTTGGTTACTTTTCTGTTAACTTCAGAGATGTCCACTTCTCCCGATGTTAGGCCTTCTAAAGCAGAGAACCTGTTCTTCGGTTCCAACTTGAAGGTATTATGGTGTTTTTTAAGGTTGGTTATGTCAATAGATTTTGTTTGTCTTATGAGCTTGCCACGTTCAAGTTTAGTGTTGAGGTGCATCTTACATCTCACCAATCTATGGTCACTACTTGTGTTGAACTTGTTTAGCACACTGCAGTCTTCTATGACGAATTTTTTGTTACACATAATAAAATCAATTTCACTTGTCGTCCCATTTGGATGTCTCCATGTCCATTTCCTGTGTGGCTTTTTCTTGAAGAAGGAGTTCAAGATGAAAAACCCTTCTGCCTCTGCAAACTCAACGAGAGTATTTCCACGCTGGTTTCTGTTGCCGTGACCAAATTTACCTACTGAAGTTTCATTCTGTTGCCGTTGCCCTATTTTTGCATTGAAATCTCCTATAATTATTTTCAAGTGTTGCTTACCTTTATTATTTAGATGACAAATTTCCTCATAAAATTCTTCAATTTCTTCTTCAGGATGACTTGTGGTGGGTGCATAAGTTTGAATAATCTGAGCCTGGTATCTTTTCGAGAGTTGGATAACAAGTCGTGCAGCTCTGTCAGAGGAACTTTCAACTTCTACAACTTTATCCTTCAGTTTCTTGTTTATTATAAATCCAACACCACTAGTTCTGCCAGTATCTGTCCTACGATAGTAGAAGAGATGTCCACTTTTCAGTTCGATGAGATCTTCTCCTTTTCTCCTTACCTCACTTAGCCCCACGATGTCCCACTTGATCCTTTGTAGTTCCTCTTCCAATTCAAGAAGCCTTGAATCAGAAGATAGGGAGCGTCCATTATACGTAGCCAAGGTCAGCATCAGACGGCAGCCTAGTCCGGTCCTCCGGGGATTCTTAGCACCCTCTGCCTTCATGTCGCACTGGCCGCAGCCTTGGCCAGGTACATTCCAGCTGCCGGAGACTGAGGGCCAAGATTTAAGTTGTGGAATCATTTTGGAGGGGTTTGGCCATAACTCACCACGCTGGCCAAACGGGTTGGTGAGTGTGGGATAGAATTTCCTCTAATCCCGATGGTATAGTTATACCGCTATTGGCGGTCGTCAGAGCCCCTTTAGTGGGAACAGGATGCACCACGAGAAGGCGGGGTTGACATTTGCCAAGGAGAGGCTGTGATGTTACGCATCACCTGACCTTACATCCCATATATATATATATATATATATATATATATATATATATATATATACGTCTCATCGAACTGAAAAGTGGACATGTCTTCTACTATTGTGGGACAGATACTGGCAGAACTAGTGGTGTTTGATTTATAATAAACAAGAAACTGAAGGATAAAGTTGTAGAAGTTGAAAGTTCCTCTGACAGAGCTGCACGACTCGTTATCCAACTTTCGAGAAGATACCAGGCTCAGATTATTCAAACTTATGCACCCACCACAAGTCATCCTGAAGAAGAAATTGAAGAATTTTATGAGGAAATTTGTCATCTAAATAATAAAGGTAAGCAGCACTTGAAAATAATTATGGGAGATTTCAATGCAAAAATAGGGCAACGGCAACAGAATGAAACTTCAGTAGGTAAATTCGGTCACAGCAACAGAAACCAGCGTGGAAATACTCTTGTTGAGTTTGCAGAGGCAGAAGGGTTTTTCATCTTGAACTCCTTCTTCAAGAAAAAGCCACACAGGAAATGGACATGGAGACATCCAAATGGGACGACAAGTGAAATTGATTTTATTATGTGTAACAAAAAATTCGTCATAAAAGACTGCAGTGTGCTAAACAAGTTCAACACAGGTAGTGACCATAGATTGGTGAAATGTAAGATGCACCTCAACACCAAACTTGAACGTGGCAAGCTCATAAGAGAAACAAAATCTATTGACATAACCAACCTTAAAAACACCATAATACCTTCAAGTTGGAACTGAAGAACAGGTTCTCTGCTTTAGAAGGCCTAACATCGGAAGAAGTGGACATCTCTGAAGTTAACAGAAAAGTAACCAAAGCTCTTATGGAAACAGCAACAAAATTAGCTGGGTCTAAGAACAAGTTGCATGTAAACAAATTATCAGTAAAAACGAAAATGTTGTTGCAAAAAAGAAGAGAGATGAGGACAACTAAAGAAGATGTGACTTCCAAAGTGGAATATATAAAGCTATGCAAGACAGTAAGAAAAAGTATCACTGAAGACGTAAGAAAATTCAACTGTGAACTAGTGAGGAAAGCAATTGAAAACAACCAAAGCCTAAAGATAGCAAAGGGACATCTCAGTAAGGGAAGAAAACAGATTATGGCACTGAGAAAAGAAGATGGTACTGCAACAAGAAATAGAGGCGAAATTTTGACAAGAGTGAAAGATTTCTACTCCAAATTATATGAAAGGGATGATACATGCACTCCAGACATCATGAAAGATACCAGTACCAGAGTTCCTCCAGTCCTTCCAGCAGAAGTTGCACATGCAATCAAGAACATGAAGCGGGGAAAAGCTCCAGGAGAAGATGGAATTACTGTAGACATCATACAAGAAGCAAGTGGAGAAATTGAAACAGTACTCGCCCAAATTTTCACTCGATGCCTTAATGAAGGAAAGATTCCTGAGGATTGGAACACCGCTACAATGATCCTGCTACATAAGAAAGGTGACATTGAGGATCTCGGAAACTACAGACCTATCAGCCTCCTCTCAGTAGTTTATAAAATCTTCACTGAAGTTCTTTCACACCGCTTGAAGGTAACACTGGACATGGCTCAACCGAGAGAACAAGCTGGATTCAGGAGTGGCTACAGCACAATAGATCATATCCACGTACTGAGAGAACTAATTGAAAGAGCGAGGGAATATGAACTTCCATTGTGCATGGCTTTTATCGATTATGAAAAAGCCTTTGATTCGGTGAAACCATCAGCAGTTACAATGGCTGTGAAAACCTGCGGTATTGAAGATACATACATTAATATTATTAATAACATCTATGAAAATGCAAGTGCAAAGATTCGGCTGTTTGAAAATACAACACACATAAAAATTGGAAAGGGAGTGAGACAAGGTGACACCATATCTCCGAAGCTCTTTAATGCCACATTGGAGGGTGTTTTTCAGTCGCTGAGCTGGGAAAACAAAGGGATAAAGATTAATGGAGATTATCTAACCCACCTTCGTTTTGCTGATGACGTAGTCATTTTTGCAACTACCCCATCAGAGCTGCAGAGTATGATCCAGGAACTTGCTGACAAGAGTAAAGAAGTGGGATTAAAAATGAACTTTCAGAAGACAAAAGTGATGTTCAATGCTTTTACAAGAAATGAAGATTTATTGATTGATGGAGAAAAGCTGGAGATAACAGACATGTACGTTTATCTTGGACAGCAGATATCAAGTGAGGGTCACATTGATGAAGAAATTAATCGGCGTACAAAACTTGCCTGGAGAGCTTTTGGAAGAAACAGCATAATTTTCAAGAGCAATATGCCATTATGTCTTAAAAGAAAAGTGTTTGATCAATGCATCCTTCCAGTGCTTACGTATGGTGCAGAGACGTGGACCTTAACTAAAAGAGATATACAAAGACTGCAGACAACTCAAAGAAGCATGGAGAGGTGCATGCTTCGTGTAACCAGGAGAGATAAGAAGAGGAACTCGTGGATCCGAAAAATGACAAGAGTGGAAGACATCACGATCAGAGTTAAATCCCTGAAATGGCAATGGGCTGGACATACTGCCAGAAGGACAGATCATCGATGGACAGCCGAAATTTTAGATTGGATTCCAAGGGACAGGAAAAGACCCAGAAGAAGACCACATGGGAGATGGGTGGATGAAATTCGAAAGTATGCAGGGGTGACATGGAGGAGACTGGCACAAGACAGACCGTTGTGGAGGAAACTTGGGGAGACCTTCGTCCAGCAGTGGATTGATAATGGTTGACAATGATGATGATGATGATATACGTCCAGTATATGCATGTATATATAATTTGCAACCACTATCAATCCACTGCTGGTTGAAAGTCTCCAAGTTTCTTCTTCCACAACAGTCTGCCTTGAGACAGTTTTTTTAATGCTTTCGAATTTCATGTACCCATCTCCCTCTTGTCATTTTCTGGATATTGTTTTTTCTCTTGCTATCCAGTTCAATATTTCAACTCTCCGTCGGTGGTTCTTTCTTCTAGCAATATGTCCATCCCATTGCAATGTCAGGAATTTTGACCATGTCTTCCACTCTTGTCATTTTCCCGATCCACGAGTTCCTATTTGTATCATTCCAGGTAACAACAAACATGCATCTCTACATGCTCTTTCAGTTGTCTGCAACGTCTGTCTGTCTATTTTAGTTGAGGTCCATGTCTATGCTCCATGCGTAAGAACTGGAAGGATGCACTGATTAATCAGTTTCTTTTTAAGAAATAATGTATCCGATGAAGTTTTATAGGTCGATTATTTTCTTCATAAATGTGACAATGTGGCCATCACTTAATATCTGTCGCCTAATTTAGGTATCGGTACCTTTACATTTTCCCCATCAATCGCTAAATATAAAATCTAAATATTAATTTCTTGTAAAAAAATGCACTTTCGATCAGTATATATATATATATTATTGTTATTATTAATTGAGATGCAGCCCCCCATCTCAGCTTACGACGAGCCGCCACTGGCACCATGAGTCATCAGGCAAACAGATGTAAAGATGTCGAGGCAAGAACATCTGACATCTGTGACAAAGAGTCTGATTAGTTATGTTGACAACCAATGAATTTTACAGGAAATGGGTTGACAAACTGATTAAGGACAATCAGATCACTCAGCGTTGAAATTGCTAACAGATTCAGCATATCACAAGAACGTGTGGGTCACATTTCTTTCCTTGGGTATTGGAAGATTTGTGCACGGTGGGTTCCTTGAATGCTCACGCCTGAAGTGAAAACTCAGACTTGAAATTTGCCACCAATTTTTGTTGCGTTACAAGGATGCAGGTGAAGCTTTTTCATAGCATAGTCGCGGGAGACAAAACATGGGAGCACCATTACAAACCAGAAACAAAGCAGCAATCCATGGAATATTGACACACAGATTTGCCCCAGAAAAAGAAATTCATATTGCAGGCTTCGACCTGAAAACTCGTGCAACAGTGTTTTTAGACGCAGATGGTGTTATCCACCTTGATTTCCGGGAATAACAATTAACTCGGAACGTTACATTTTGATGCTCTGAGCTTTAAGATGATCATTAATGAGGATTCGAAGGGTAAAAGGAGATGCTTTCCTGCAACCAGAAATGCTAGGCCACGCACTGCGAGAGCCATCATGGAAGCAATTGAGAAGCTGAATCTCGTCACTCTACTGCATACAGTTCAGATTTATCACCCTGCAACTTCCGTCTCTTCCTGAAACTGAAAGATCTTTGAAGGCATCACTACTCATCCAATGAAGTTTAGAAGGCTGTCAGGGCCTGGTTGCGGGAACAGAGGGTGGAGTTCTTCCTTGATGGCTTCATGAAACTTGTTCATTGTTGGCAGCAATGTATTCAGTTATCTGGTGAATATGTTGAAAAATGAGTACAGGTGGCACTATCGCAAGCAGAGTTAAGCATTCTGCAGCAATATCGGCAGTAGTGATTCAGGCTGAAGTTCTGTGTAGTAACCCAGGACAAGATGCGTGTATGCTTGCAGAGTAAGCACTAGAGATGTCTGTAGCTATAGCTTTAATTTCACGTGCAGTGCTTATAAATGTATTTATTCATTAATGATTTTATTGAATGTTATACACCAAAAAACAAAGCTAAACTTCCAGACATAAAAACCTACTTTAAATTCAGCTATTAATATAAGTGTTTCCTACTTTTAGTTGTGGATATTGCACTGTATTGAACAATAAGAAACAATACATTAATTTTGACTTTTGGTCACAATTCTGTATGTGTGGTTTTTTGTTTAGATCTATTGTGGTTTCCTACTAGTATCTCTTGAAAAGAAGCTAGCGCCTAAACATTTTTGGGTTTTTGTCTACTCCTGGTCTTTTATGAAATTGTATTTATATCTGAAAGGATGTAGAAATCTTTTTAAGGGCTTTGTTTATGGCATCTAGTCTGCACTCTAAAAATTGAAACACTTTTCTTGACGTAAAAAACGTATCACTAAAGATGGGTAAAAAGTAATTTTTTGTTGTTGACATTTTTGTTTAAAGAAAGAAAATGAAAATATTCATGACATGTAGCTGCCTGTATACTTCATTCTTTCGTAGCAAAGAAAAAAGAAAAGAAGAAATGTCAGGAAGACAAGTCATCATCTGTGACATGACTTGATGGGCAACCAGTTGCAATTTTTAGAAGTAAACACAGAATGAATAGCTATTAATATCAGTACAGAGCCCAGCATTGGTAACCTGGCAGGGAGACTATTTAAATGAAAGATATTTCAACAACTAATTTAATAATTAAACATCTGAAATAAATCACCCACATTTTCTTAATTAAAAATGATATTGATGCAAAAAAAGTGGATAAAAAAAAAAAAAAGAGGGTCTCCAAAGATTGCATGGAATTATTCATAATAGATGTCCTGCTTACTGAGATTTGAAATATTGATTACACAAAATATAAAATTCATTGTTAAATATGTAAAATACTTAATTTCCACCGATCTACAGTTCAGGTTCTACTAATCTAAAGTGTTATATAAGTCACAGAAAGGTGTGCAAATATGCAAAAACGTATTTGTTTATAAACCTGAAGAATTACTGAACTTTGCACACTTGTCCCATTTTGTAACCACACCTCAGGCCAACAACTGCTTGGTTTCTTATGTACTTGCTTTTGCTTGTTCATGCATGTTCCAATAGGCTCCCAGAAAAGCAGTAGGCAAAGCATTGATAATCTGTAGTGTATCTTTTATTGTATGTCAAAACTGTTAGCCTGGTTGTTATTATTAACCTACCATTTCAGCTGTTCCTTTCACTGATTTTCTGAAGGTGATGCAAATGGATTCAACATCTCTATAAATCCCATGTAGAAATGTTCTTTACAACTTTAAGGCTAAGTTACCTAACAAACAACTCACCTGGAAAATATAATTCCCTATTTTGGTTACAGTTCGAATTGCTTAAAATCTGGGGAAACTATTCCTATTAGTAGTTCTAATTCTGACTATTAGATAGCTCTAATCATTCTACTATTCTCTTTTACGTGCACTACAACTTACCTTCCTGGCTAATATAAGGAACCACAGCATGTTACCAACTGAAATAAAAAATGCAAACCCTCCAATGGGAGCAGGGATGCCAAAAATATTCTCTAAAATTAAAACACGTAAAGAAAACACACCGTTAAGACTGATTCTATCGAAAAAAACTCCCCACTCATCAACCTAGAAAAAGATATACAGCTATCTATCCCCAATATTCATGAGGAATAAATATACCTTAAAGAATAGCTACGAGTTTATAAAAAAAATCAAGGTAATTAATCAAGATCTAGAGCAAATAACTATGGCCTCCATGGACGTTAAGGCGTTATACCCAAATACCCCTGTTGAGCTGGCCATAGAATTAATTATGCGACAACTAAACATAAACAAATATATAAACATGTCACAACTGAAAGAGTTAAAGAATACTTTATATTTCATAAAGGAGAACAACATCTTCCTTTTTGAAGGAAATATATATAAACAAACACAAGGTGGTCCTATGGGATCTCCTTTATCGGCATTATACGCAGAAGTAATTATGGCATACCTCGAAAAAGAAATTATTCAAACTCTACCTGAAAAACCAATACTTTATGCTCGATATGTAAACGACATTATTATAATGTCAAAACTTAACAAAGCCGAGCTACAAGATCTAGCACAGCGTTTTAGCAAAATTTGTAACACCATAGACCTAACGATAGAGTTTGAAGAAGATAATCGCCTATCCTTCCTGGGCCGCCCCGGTGGCGCAGTGGTCTAAGCGGTGGCCTCTGATCATTCGTCCGAACGGGGTCCGGGTTCGCATCCCGGTGAGGCATGGATGTTTGTGCTTGTCTTACGGCACTGGCTCTCTCCCTTCCCTGGAACCAGTGACCCTAAATTAGGGACGGGTGACTGCTTATAGCCCATTGAGTTGCTCACGGCGGTCGTTAAACCTCCAAAAAAAAAAAAAAAAAAAAAAAAAAAAAAGAAGCAATCTTAATCTATAAAAAATAAGCAAGGGTATGTAACCAGAACAACCCTAGCACATTATCTAGCCTGTGGAAAGAACTAATAAGACAAGAAAAAGAACAACAAAAGAAAAAAACCGACAAAAAAAGACACGAAAACCGGGATAGAAAAACTAAATTTCAACTAAATTCCAAAAAAAAAAAAAAAATTAAAGAAAAAAAAATGTTATATTAATGAAACATAGATGGTGCTAGCCGGGCTTCATAACGAAATTTATCCAAGAAAGTATATACGACGAATGGCAACAAGGAGTATCGGACTCCATTAGCGCGAAGTTAACCACGAACATCGGTGGAAAAGTCGCCACGCTCCTGAGGATGCCCAGAGACTGGGCGAACATTTCGAGTATAAAGAACGGTAAAAATTGGTGTGTTCGAATCCTAAAGCGAAGATCCAATGAGTATACCCAGCGAAAAGAGAGTGAAGTAAAGCTATTCATCTCATACAACAGACTTTAGGACAATAACGTCAACAAAGACCGGAAAACACGTGCGTGAAATGTTCGCATCGCTAGCAAGGAATGCCAAGGTAAGCATTATCCTCTGGGGAAACTGTTAAAAAAAAAAATCATTATGTAGGATAATGTTTATAATGCTTCTTGGTAAACGAGATGTGTTGATATAAGTCAAAAATCTGCAATTTAATTTGTAACTGGGAAATAACATGCGATGCCCACAGTTGTAGTTGAAAATGATAAATATTTTATCGAAAATAGTAATCAAGTACCAGGCAGATTGCTTTCAATTTTTTTCCACCACAAATTTGTTAAAAATTCTTAAATTTTGAAAAAAGTAATTGATACTATCCAAGACAGAAAACCGAAATTTTCCATACATTCCCCTGATCTGCATTATAAAAATAAATGGAACAAGAATGGTAGGCATTTAGAAAACTTAACTTTCATTTTTGGATACTCTACACTCCACTACATATGTTGTTTTGGTCTTTATTTTGGCCCTAACTTTATTGTGTAGGAGAAATGCTTCATCAAAATCTTCACCATGACTGATGGCGTGGTTGGCCTGCACAACAACTTTCGTGAAATTAACATCAAACACAAAGTTATCTTGGTGCATCTTTGCATGCTTCATTTGTTCCTTTAAGAAACTTTTTCCTTCACCATCCTGTAACTGCTAATTCATTGGCATACTCCAAGACATTAAGATGTTGAAAATTCACCAATAGTAAGAGGTGATCTAACAGCGATAGCATTAAATCAGCAGCCATGTTGGTCTGCAGTAACCGTCTACTGATGTCATGTAAATAAGGTCCACTGGTCTAAGCCACTTGAGCTTGAGCTCTGCCCAATGAGATAATGAATAGTGGGACCACAGGCCTAACTCGAGACACTAGTGTAATAGAACTCCTATTCAGTTGTGCAAGTGCCATCAAGTTGGCCACTTTTTTTTTTTCACAGATTTTTTCTATTCCTTGATAACTTAGTAAGATGACATACAGACTGAAAATAGTCGACTGGTCACCTAAAAAGTGATATACTAATTTTGTGTGAAGGAGGCTACACTTATGAAGAAAAGTAGGTGGAAATATAACCAATGGAGGGATTTCTAAGCTGTGTAAGAAATATTAGCAGACTCGTTCAATTAAAAAACCAAACTGGTAAAGGCAGAAAAAGGTGCACAATAGCATGTGGTGATAGAAGAATTAAAAGACTGTTTAAGTGACAGAAGGCCACCCCAGTGACGCAGTGGTCTAAGCGATGGCTTGTGACCATTTATCTGAGATGGGTCCAGGTTCAAATCCTGGTGAGGCATGGATGTTCTGTTTGTCTTACGGCACTGGATCTAACCGTTCCCTGGAACTAGTGACCCTAAATTACGGACGGGGACTGCTTATAGCCCATTGAGTTGCTCACAATAGCCGTTAAACCTCCAATCAAAAAAAAAAAAAAAAAAAAAAAAAAAAGTGACAGAAGAAAATAATCTGAGGCAATTAAAAATTAATTTTCTGAATGTGATTTGAAGATGAGTGCTAAAACTGTCAGACACAGACTCGAAGACCTTGGTTTAAATTCTATATTTCCAAGAAAAAGCTATTTCTATCTCCTAAACAAAGAAGAAAGATATATACATATCAAGAAACTTATCCTAAAGGATAGTTTCATGGTGAAACGTGCTTCTAAGTAAGCCAATGAATAATAAAGGTATTGCATACGTATTATTGAAACATATGCATCACGTTATAAACTCTGTGAAACACGTGCTCCCGCCCCTAAGGAAGCCTAACGTACATAACTATTCTTTGT